>OU565284.1:9583255-10918880 GCA_913789915.3 Sphecodes monilicornis | reverse complement strand
GAGAATAAATAAAAAAAAATCCGTAGAAACGAGGGTGAGAGTGAGTGAAAAGAGAGAGAGAGAGAGAGAGAGAGAGAGAGAGCGAGAGAGAGAGAGAGCAAGAGAGAGAGAGAGAGAGAGAGAGAGCGCAAGGAAGTGTTAATTGCGAGGGATGTAAAGGACGAGCTAAAGGGAAGACAAGAAGTTGATGTTCTTGTTTGTTTGGTTGCAGGAGTTGATGGGTGTGGATGAGCGGGTGTTTGCGTGCATGTACTGCGGTGCCCCGTTCCTCCACCAGAGCAAGTTGGCGCGGCACATCCTCTCGCACAGCCTCGAGTCACTCAAGTACCGTGAGCAGGCGGCCCACCTGCAGCTGCAGGCTCAGCTGGGTCTCGAGCCCGGTATGCACCTGCCGCCGGAGGCCCACTACCCCGCAGCAGGTACGATCGAGCCAGTGGACTTGGAGCTCGCGGCCCATTCGGACCCGACCTCCGGCGTTGTCCTTTGCAAGTTCTGCGGCAAGTCATTCCCGGACGTCGGCTCGCTGATCGCTCACCTACCGGCGCACACCGGCGACCGGCCGTTTAAGTGCGAGTTCTGTGGCAAGGCGTTCAAGCTCCGCCACCACATGAAGGACCATTCCCGCGTGCACACCGGCGAGCGACCGTTCCGTTGTACGCTGTGCGGCAAAACCTTCTCGAGGTCGACGATATTGAAGTCCCACGAAAAGACACATTATCCGAAGTATGTGCGCAAGTTCCTGTCCCCGAGTCCCGTGAACCCCTCCGAGGAAGAGGCCCCGCCGCCACCGCCGCCGCATCATTGAGTTCGCCTTAGCCCGTGCAAGAAGAACCGCCACGTTTATCGCCGCCGGAGGAAGTGCCGCCGCCGCCGCAGCCGCAACCGCCGCCGAATACACCTCCTTCGTCGTTACCGTTTCCCTTTGTCCGTCGCCGTTGTTCCATCAACGATCGCCGAGAACAAGGCCGCTCTGGCAACGTGGATCGAGAGTCCGGATCGCTGTCAGAGTATCAATGTCGCGACACGACGACGACGACCACGACGACCGGCTACGGACCAGGGAATACAGAGCACGGACACGAGCAGTTTTAGCAGTGCCTCATTCACCGTTGCTCGTTGTTTCTCGGATTTCTTTGATCTTCACCCGCTACAAACGTTCTCCCCAACACCCTCCAACATCATCATCATCATCGTACCCTCGCCTCTCCCGATCATCTTAGACGACCGATCACGACAGCCGGTCGTCGTTGTCCGTCTCCTCCTCCTTCTCCTCGTCTGTTGCTTTCGACGAATCCAGCACACGACTCGCATACTCTTATCATCATCATCGTTAATCCTCGCCTACCCTAGTACTCCTTTTTCGTTCGACGTCCCCACGAAGGGTGTATACCTCGCGTCAATCGATCTCGCTGAGCGACGAGGCGAAAGACCGGCGGTGTTTCTAGTTAGTCCTGTGATTTTGGTTAGGATGGTTGGTAAAACGCGTGTTCAGAGGGAGGGACACGTTAAAACGAGCTCCCTCGGTTAATCAGTGCTTTAAGACGAAACGTTTAGCTTATATATACATATATATATTATATACATGTATATATATATCGATAAATTATTGAAGGTATATATATATACATATATATACGCGAAAGGGAGAGAGAGAGAAAGAGAAAGTGAGAATGAGTGTGAAAGGGAGGGAGACAGAGTGTGCGTAAGACGTGCGAAATTGCAAGTACGAAAGGAAGAGAGAGAGAGAAAGAGATTATGTGAGACAAAGAGAGAGAGGAGTGAGAGCGAGTGTGAAAGTATGTATATGAAAGAGCGAGAGGGTGCAAGTGAGAACGAAGACGATGAAAGAAGAAGAAGAAGATAAAGAAGAGTTACGGAAGAGGATGATCGAAGATCGGGGTTTTTGTCGTGAAGAAGTAACAGGGGGATTAACGGACGAATGGGAAAAAGGAAAAGGGGAAAAAAAAGGGAAAAGAAATTTTGAGCCGCCACGGTTGGTGCTTTTAAGAGATTTTGATAAAATGCTGTGAATATTATATTGATTACGATTAACTATAAACTATTGTAATAATGTAATGACGTTGTACGATGTACGATGTGACTATTGTTGATACGATTGAGAATATTTTATACAGTTGACAAGGGAAGCGGATCTGGGGTTCGCGCGCCGATAATTACGATTATAGTTGACAGATGAACAAACGGCGAACGGGTGGGGAACGGGTGGTTTTTTCGGACTGACGAACGGGGTCGGGTACGGGGTTTCTAGAGGGATACGTCCACATTGAATGAAATTCGATTCTCGGTAGTGCGTTCGTGGACGTGGTTCAATGACGTAATAAAACGTGGAAATTAAGCGCGGCGCGGGGGCCGACTAATTAAGTTGTTACGAGTGCGCCGGCATCGATGGTTTCTCGAACAACCGACCGTACGGTTTTAGTCCTACGTTCGTTGTTGTGTTCACCTCTTCGAACGGTTTTCGTCTTTCGCCTATCCCCGGTTCTTTTCGAACCCACCTCGACGAGGCAATTCACGGACGGTGCGTGTTCCCGCGGTATGTGTAGGACTGTCAACGGCAACCGTGTTCATTCTACCAGCCATTTCTGGATTATTCCCTCGACCACTAATTAGTCGTGCCGTTTCAAAGCTCCGTTCGCGGATAAATTATTTCGCGGGTTCATTTCGCCGCGGTAATTATTATATATGGCTGAAACATTTCGTACCGGGTACACAGCCGCTCTCGAATCAAACGAAAATGCAGGTTATCCCAAAAATGTTCCAGTTCCTTGATAGGAGCAATTTCTGTAACTGTTCTAAGAAGCTTTTTACTTTGCGAAAATATCATACGCAGCTTCGTTTTTGAGTTATTAAAAAAAAAACACGAACCAAACAGAGCAATTATTGTTCGGTATTATATAAAAATAATTCGGCTAAGCCGTATAAGACAATTCGAAGCAGCAAGTGCATTTACGGCTGAATATGCGAGTTTTATTTCAATAAATTGTTACTCCTCCTCTTGCTCACGATTCGAGCACGGCGCGACAACAACGCTACCGCTCAGTAGAATCAGCCGCCGCACCGAGCCGGAATCTGTCAGCTGTAGCTGCACTCTGGTTGACCCGTGTTTTTCATGTATAACTCCAAAACGAAACCGCATATGATATTTTAAAAAAGGGAAAAGCTGCTTCGAATATCCCCAAGAATCACTCAAATATTTTTGGGACACCCTGTATTTCGGCTTTTCGGTGAAATTGCGTGCAATTGCTCGGCATTTCCGGATACGAATTAGCGGTTTCTTATCGCTGCGTCTCGTAATTAGACTGCGGATCTTTGCGAGGGATTTACAAAAACCTCGAGGTGAACGGAAATTGTGTGTTCATCATCGCTGGTTTCGATGTTGACGAACATGGCAGTACGATTAATTGCATTTTATGTTTTATTACGTTTCCAACGTTCGCGCTAGATGCGAATGAATAAACACATCCAAGGTCTACTCGTAATATTTGGCGAACGTGTTTTCCCTTTCACGGTACACCTCGAATTCAAAATTGTGCAATATTTATCTTAATCTGTATCCTACGTTTTTCTTGAATCCATAAATCTCAGTCGGGCTGCGAATGGATAAACAAACAGCTTTCGCGGAATGTTCAAATAGTTTCACATTCTCGTTGCAATGGACCGGTCTCGTGTCACCACCTAACACATTCGCTACCAATGTCGCGTTATAACGATCGAGATTTTGTCTCGCTTGAAGATGGTTCAAAATTAATTTTATGCTTACTTGAGCAGTAAAATACAGAGTACATTTAATTTTGATCTTGATAAAACTGTTGATATAAAATAAAATCAATTTTATCGAAATATCTCGTATATCAGTTTAGAAGATGATTAACTCCCCTCCGTTAAATTTTCACGTTTCCTAAAGAGGGTGTGTGACGCGTATCATAAAAGAACGTGTTCTTTTTGAAAGCTTTTTAGAAAATCAAAATTAAGTTTGTTATAAGTAGACTACGGATTTTGATGTTGATTCTATTATGCTCCACGAAAGGCGAAAATCTTATTAGACTTTCTCAGAAGAAGTCAGGAAGAGTTATATAAAATGAAAATTGACGTAAATGCATAGAAACCGCAGTCTAGTTGCAAGTGATCCATGAAAAGGAGAAAATATCGAAATGGCTGCCATGATTTCATTAATTTCAGCATATTGAGGATAAAATAAGACGCACTAAAGATTGAATTCCGATTTCCCACCCCTCTTTCATTTTCCGCAAACTACAAAATTCAGGGTGAATGAGAAGAAAAGTAGTACAACCAGCGATAATGTAAACAATCAAGCTTCGTTTGCTATGCATTGATTATTCGAATTCTGTTAAAATTTTCATTGTATCAGAAATTTACAGTCAGTGATCGATAGATTGGGAATTTCATACGTTTATGAGAAAAAATGAAATCATTTTAATTTGACTCCTTTCGCAGTCAATCCCAAATTTCTTACCACGAGTCTCACTCGTTGTTATAGGACAAGGGGTTGATACGAATTATGTTCGTTCACTGGACAGATTGGACCACTAGAATCGGAAACAGCCTTTATAGGAAATATTTTCGAAATCGCAACAGTTCTTTCATGCTCGGTTGATCGCGGCCGTCAGTCTTTGCCCAATTCCCATCACGCTGTCAACGCAAACACGGTATCGGGAAGCGCGTGTCGTGCACGCAAGATCGTATCATGGACAGCTACCGGACATGTCCGAGGACGTGTTTAACGATGTCGCGGTGGATCGCTTCGCGCGCAGTGCAATAACTAAACCGAGACGCGATTCTCTCCTCTAACCGAATTGTTTAATTTATCTGTATTAAAGTCGGAAGGGACAAGGTCCACGAATCGCCTTGTTCTCCGAGGACTATCCTATTCTTTTATTTATTTATTTCTGTGTGTCGTACAAGCGCGTACGCTGCGTAACACAGGAAAAGATAGCCAGTAAAAAAAAAAGCAGGGAGTCGATCGATCTTCGTTTCATCTGTGGGCGCGCAGTGGCTCAGTGGATAGAGCCCGCGACTATAAACACTGTGGTCGTGAGTTCGAATCCCACCGCCGTCACCTCTGGAATTTCTTCTATGTGATATTGTACTGCATTGCCCAAGGTGGTTCGGTGCCCACCTTTGTAAGCTGTAGGTCCACGTCGCTAATAACCTTAGCAGTTGATGCGACGGTTAAAAACAATAAAATCAATCAAACAATCGTTTCATCTGCATACCCGAACTTTGTAGACTGTCCGGTTCTTTCGGCGAGAAACAAGGACGAGCAGTTCTTCTTTCTCAATCTTACAAGGTCTGTTAACATTTTTTGGTTGAACACTTAACGCTACGCGTACACATAACAGCTTCACTATCGGGAGTACAATTGGTCACAGTAATATTCGGACATTTTTAAAAAGACTTCCTTAACACTAAACCTACCAAGCACAAAACACATAAAAGTAAAACACCTTAAAGATGTGAGAAGATTGAATTTATTTAAAGTTTGTACCGCTACCATTACAATATGTGCTGAAATAAGGAAGTCAATTCTGTCATTTCCTATGAAATCGTTTTTCTAATTTAAATAATTGTGAAATAGAAAACCGGTCATTTTGACCGTGGTAGGTTTATAGTAGCCGTCAAGAAAGAATAAATTCGTATCGCGCAGCTTGGAAGATGATAGGGTGCGCAACGAGCCCGTTAACTCTCCTTCCACTGCGCACTCCCACTTTCTTGACTGAGTGTTTAATGTACACAATGAAAGAATAGTAGGACAGAGGTACAGATTAACATGCAATTAAACACAGAAATCGTTATGTGGCAACACCCGATAGAACCCTACGAATGACGCGGCTTGGCGTTGTACATTGGAAAGGGGGCGTACGGAGTGGAAGATGCGCAGAATGAACGAAAACCGGTAATTGCGCGAATTTACTATTTCCTGACGGGAACCATAGTGTTAAGATCGGACGAAACGACATTTACTTTGTCGAGATGTTGAAAGGATTAGTTTCTTAACTGACGTAAACAAATTTTTGGAGAAAATTGCAATTGGTCAGAATCGTGGAGAAAATTTTAATGATTCGTGTTCACAACTTTTTTTCTGTGAGCCTGTATTCGAAAATTTAGAAAATACGTTTTGTAGATCTGTACGGACTGTATAAATTCGGAAAATTTCATCAAAATCGGTCAACATTGCAATGAGTTAACACTAAACCTACCACGGTCAAATGACGGGTTTTCTATTTCACATTTATGGAAATTATAGCTTTCATAGGAAATTACCAGATTGACTTCTTTATTTCAGCAAATATTGTAATGAAAGCGGTACAAAGTTTAAATAAATTCAATCTTCTAATTTTCGGAGTTCGCGGGCTATTATTTGAATGCGACGTGCAACGTAAATGTTACCGATGTTCATTTGTATGAACGTCATTACAGAATTATCACCCGAGAACATCAAATTTATTTTGTCGTCAAATATTTATAAGAAGGGCGGTTTTGTCTATATTAAGCTGCTGAGCGTTTGTGAAACGAGTTTTACACGCGTGTTGAAAGATCGTGTTCACAACTTTTTTTTTCTGTGAGCCTATATTCGAAAATTTAGATAATACGTATTGTAGATCTGTACGAACTGTATAAATTCGGAAAATTTCATCAAAATCGGTCAACATTGCAATGAGTTAACACTAAACCTACCACGGTCAAATGACGGGTTTTCTATTTCACATTTATGGAAATTATAGCTTTCATAGGAAATGACTAGATTGACTTCTTTATTTCAGCAAATATTATAATGAAAGCGGTACAAAGTTTAAATAAATTCAATCTTCTAATTTACGTAAAGCGTTTTACTTTCATATATTTTGTGCTTGGTAGGTTTAGTGTTAACGAAGGTTAGAGATTGTGAAAATCGCAGTTTTTCGGCTCTTAACTGTAGTAAATCTAAAGATTCGTACATCTCTCGATGCCTATCGTTCTCTTTAAACATTAACCTTTTTCGATGGAATTTCTAGAATATATTTGTCTAGCTGCCACAGATTTACCAAATGGAATTTTTTAATTTTAGTAAAACACAACCTTTACAATTTTCTCCACGATTCTGACCAAGTGCAATTTTCTCGAAGAAATTTGATGACGTCAGCTAAGACAATAATTCTTTCAATATCTCGAAAAAAAATTAGAGTCGTTAGGTGCAATCTGAAGAAAGTTATTGTATCATCTTTTTAAAAGTGACCGAACATTACTGCGACAGACCTGAAGATCACTTATCGATAGCTGTTACAGTAGAGCCTCCCTCGTTGCAAGGAATGCAACCGAAAACACGTGCAAAAATCGGGATTGCGCAAAGAGCAGTGCTGGATTAACCAATGAACAAAATAAACACGTGCCTAAGGTATCGGGAGAAAGGGGACACTGCAGAAATTTTCTGAATTCTACATCTTTTACATAGCAATACTATTGCTAAGTTTTTAAGCGCGTGCGCGTGTCAGTGACAAGTACGAGTGAATAGTGGGAAGATGATAATCAGTAACGATCGAGTAAAACTTTCACATTTGCCCAGAACACTTTTTCATCAAATTAACGCAAATGCCTAAGAAATCTTACAGATCACCTACCCCACATTGTGTTGAAGTGATCGCGTAGAAGTGTCTCCTCAAAATCTTTTAAATGCCTAGGGCCGCTAGAAGTTTTAATCCGGCACTGGCAACGAGGTATCCAAACATTCATGGTGTCGATCTTCTTCTGTTTCGACGTAGTCACTGCAATCTCCACCACGAGTTCTATAACCTTGAACATCTTGTGGTGGGAGTCGCTAGTACGCAACGAACGAGGTTGCAAGTAACGAGGTTCTACTGTACTTGTGTTTTAGAGACTGAACTCTGTGTTTGCAAACAAGTCGACGATCATGGCGTTCGGCCCATAGACTTTGGAAGTTTGATCTGTGATTTAGGTGAAAAATAACTGAATTTAAGAAGAAGAAAACCTTTCGACATCCGTTGTCTGTGTTTTCAAATTAAAAGAGCTCGTTCACTCGAAAATGGTCACGGTCCTCTGTGCTAACTGATGCGTAGCTTAATCCTTTCGACCGACACAACAAGCTAAACTTTCACTTTTTTGTTTTAGGACTGCGTACCTAGAAGTTAGACTGACACTTCGTGGATCGGATACCTGTATACCTAGTTGTTTATTCCTGTGTACAACTTTGTTGAACTTACGTGGATCTAGATCCCAGCAATAACAGTGCAATTTAATTCTTAGCTTATTCGTATATCGTGTAGAACTATTTGTAATTGAATGCATTGATTGCCACTTATATAATGTCGCTTTACTGATTTATTTATGAAGTTTGGAAAGGAACGAGGTTGTACTTATTCTGGATTGGTCAGTTTGCCTAAAAATGTGGAATTCCTATGTTTTTTTTTAGTGATACGTAGCTATACGTAGAATCTGATTTTGGCGTTATCTTTTTAATAGAATACGAGAAGATCCTTAGAAAATTCCAATGGATAAAATTAAAATTTTAACACGTTAATCGCCCACTCAACAATCACAAAAATTACACAAAACCAAAGCAATTTATTTACAAAAGCAAAAACTCACAAGTTTAGTTTTCTGATATTAATCACTATTTCAAACCTCTTCTATTTCGTAGATGGTAAGCAAATTTGGTACACTCAATTTGCCAATGTAAATAATTAATTTCTACTTCTGTATAAATAATTCCGTCACCCAGATATGGGCGACATGGCGGTCAAAGTGTTAAAGGATAAAACTCAAATTTGATATTGTCAGGTGAGTTAGTACGTGATTTTAAGCAAATAATTTCTTGCAAAAATTCTCTTGAAATTTTATAGTTAATACAAAATTACAGATTTGTCTTTGTTTTGATGTCAGTTATCAATTTACGGCACTTACATTTCATGTAAGTCAACACTTTGAATGTATTACAAAAATTTCCTAGTTTTCAAAGAAATTGAAAATCTAAACTTACCGTGGCGTATTACGCCTTACTTTACATGTACCTATAGATCAAAATATATATGTAAACCGTTCTTGTTCATAAAAGCTGAATGAGTGTTTTAGTTGAACCACAATGAAATACGTTAGTATAATAAGTATAAATAAGTGTTTAACTGAAAAACTCGCACTGGAACATGTTCGAATTTGAATTTAACCCTTCAAACCGACATAAGATTATGCACAAATAATCCATGTGCCAACAACCGTAATTACTTACCGTAAAAAATCCCTCCTTCCGCGGGGTATCCCCCGTGAGGAGCCGTGAAGCTCGAGAGGCCTCGGTCGCCGAGAAGTGTAGCATAATATGGGTCGAGTATATCGATGAGACCACTACTAATCCAATGACAAAATATCTTTATTATTTTTTTATGGAACTTTCATCGTCTATTACTCAAGTAAATAACATCGGAATTATATCTTATTTGGTATCATTTTCATTAGAAAAATACCACGAATATGTTGGTGAAAGTTCCATAAAAAAATAATAAAAAATAAACAAGTTTTGTCACTGGGTTAGGTGTTGTTTTCACATCGACATACTCGACCCGTATTATGTTACACTTCTTGGCGACCGAGGCCTCTCGAGCTTCGCTGTCCTTTTCTACGTTCGGCACAAGTCAAAGAATCGTATTATCTGAACGTTAATTGTCGCGGGCCCAACCCGTGGTGGCGACGATTATCGATGAAATACTGCATACTTATCATCCAATATCAAATTTCTCTGTTTTGTTTATTGATCACTTTTTTGGCAAATTGACCATGTGCGATGTAACAAATATGTAAATAGTAATTGAATATCTTGTCGTGACCGAAAGGAGTCCGGCTACAACATTCGATTTGACAATGTTAGAATGATTCTGATACTAATCATGTTGCAGGGTCACGGTTCGATGTGGCAGTGAATATGCTAACAGTCTTGATTCCTTTTTGTAGATGTTAGAATGGTATCCGTCCATAGTGCGAGTAAAAAGAGCCGACGAAATGGGTTCAGAAGTTGAGTAGAACCGAGGCAACAAAGTGTGGTAGCGAACAGTTCCTTTTTCTTCGTGTTCGCGATTTCTTCTGTTGTAGGCTGCTATTCGGATGCGTTGATCGGCAAACGAAATGTCGACGGTGTTATACGGTTAACGAAAACCGTTCAAGGAACAGGAAGCTCGCGTTTACTTTCGAAAACGAAGGATTCGACGAAGTCCTACCATAGGACATTCCGTTTCTAATCGTGGATCGATCCGTCAAAGATTCAGCGAGGTATGACACGCAAAGATTGTTTATTACGTAGAAATCCAGGACCTGTCTAGGTTCACGTAGTGTTTTGAACAGAGGTCGAAAATAACAATTATTTTATAATTTCTTTGGAATAACGTACCCAGCAAACATTTATTTTCATTGAAATGGAAACCAGTTATCTTTAAATCTGAAAGAAATTTCTCAAAAAATGATGGGATTTAAGAAATATTAATTCATATTTGCTCTGATTACGTGGATAACCATTATGAATGATTCAAATTTGTTTAGCTGCAAGTAACAATTATTTATGATGGAATTTCATTTTAAAAATTAATTTATTCGCGACCAAAATAAAATTCCCGTTATAAATGATGGTAACCGGTAATGAAACAAATTTTACTAAATTAGAATGGTTATTTGTGAACGACAGATTTTAATTAAAAATATCAATTTTTAAATTTTGTCTTATAACAGTTACTACGTCTGGTTTTCAACAATTTCTCAATGCATAACTACAAAAAAAGGCGAATAGATTACTCGGTTGTGAACCTTTTACATCATCTGGTAAGAAACTTGTAAGAAACTGGTAAGAAATATATTTTCGGAGTTCGCGGGCTATTATTTGAATGCGACGTGCAACGTAAATGTTACCGATGTTAATTTGTATGAACGTCATTACAGAATTATCACCCGAGAACATAAAGTTTATTTTGTCGTCAAATATTTATGAGGAGGGCGGTTTTGTCTATATGAAGCTGCTGAGCGTTTGTGAAACGAGTTTTACACGCGTGTTGAAAGATCGAGTAACTGGCAGGCAATAAATTACCGAGGCAATTTGCTCCTCTCCAAAGTAACGTGCAAAATTTTGACACTTTTGTTTGTTGTTTCTAAAAGGATTTAATAAATAAACCATTTTTAACTTTTCACTGCACATTTTTGGATTTGTTCTGAAAATATTGTTAACTTATTCAATGAGATGACGCCATGACGAACACTAGGATTCGAAAGCACTGAAACTGACTATTTTATATATCTTCGTAAAAATCACGAGAACCTGTCTATCGCAAGTTTGAGCCATTTTTTAAATAATATCTACGCAATGAAATAAATTTGTTGAATAATTCCACATGAATGCACAATCTTAATAATCGTGAATGAAAAATACGAGAACCCGTCATTTAAAATCTATTCAGTACACCATTCTCTTTATCTCCGAGACTGATAAACTTAGGCTGCAGGTATACCGACTTAGCAAAACGACTACAGTATTTAATCGATAAATGTCACAATGTAAATATCATCCGAATTATATCGTGTTTGGTATAATTTTCATTAGAAAAATGCCATGAATATGTTGGTGAAATTTCCATAAGAAAATAATAAAAAATAAAGAAGTTTTGTCATTGGATTAGTAGTGGTCTCACCGATAAACCCCACCCATATGATGTCATACTTCTCGGCGAGCGAGGCCTTTCGAGCTTCACGACCCCTCACGGAGTATACCCCGCGGAAGGAGGGATTATTTTGCGACATTTATCGTTCAGAATTTTGTGGCACTTATCGATTAAATACTATATTTCGTTTTGAATTAATATTTACTGAAACATTTGTTGCTCCTTCAATTACATAAATTAACGTTTGAAATTTATAAAAATGCAACATACTAATGAAAGCCAAACGTTGAATCGTCCACATAATTATTTCTTTCCGATCCATTTCGATAAGATCGCGATCGGTATCAGCACGCGTGTAGTATCACGATGATCAAGATCATCATGGAAACTCCAGATTCTATAGATGCGTATACGAGCGTATCGTGTCTGGTCATTTTCCTCGTTGTGGAAACACGGTGGAAGGGAATCCTTGCGTAAACACGATAAGAGAAGAACATAGGACAGCGGTCGCGTTCAACATT
This sequence comes from Sphecodes monilicornis, assembly GCA_913789915.3. Taxonomy (NCBI): domain Eukaryota; kingdom Metazoa; phylum Arthropoda; class Insecta; order Hymenoptera; family Halictidae; genus Sphecodes; species Sphecodes monilicornis. The sequence continues at coordinate 10,906,696 of OU565284.1, read as the reverse complement.
TTATCTAATAATTTTTACATTTAATTACACATTACGGCTCATCATGTTGCCGCGTTATCAAGCGGGTCCGTTTTTGCAACGAGTCTTTAACATTTTATCAAACCGACTACATTAGATATATGTCGACAGTTTTGACTCTTTAAAATAAATACATCGAAACAGCTCCGCGGTTTTGGAATTTTAAATGACCGCTGGATGCATCGCTTCGTTCGCAACTATCTAAATTACAAACTATTCCTGTTGGTAGTAGTCGTTACTTTGCATCGCAGTCTAATTAACGGGAATATATTCCAAAACCGGTCACATGCAACGTATTATTTAGTTTTTCATGCATATCCAAGAGAAGATGTTCAAAATCGATACAATAAAATCATTACTAGATTTATTATGACATTTTGATTTTATAACAAACAAACGAAAAGTAAGTGAATGTAACTCGAAACAGTAGAGATATTCAATGAATTTGAAAATATTGACACATTTCTTAAAACTTCATCAAACTGCAAAAGAAATACCTGTTTTGGTTCCTGTGTCCTGCAACTAATGCAAACAGTTTTTAAACATTTATAGCATTGTGTTTCATAAAATAATGCTCGGTCGAATTCAATATTTTTCAGTTTTACCTTTTCGTAATTTGTCCATGAGAATGTGAATTAGCGCAAAGTTTCGGGAGCAAGTAATAATGATCGAGAAGCACGCACGTTACTCAAACCTCCGAACAAATTTCAGATAATTCTAGCTATTGGAAACAAACATGCTCAGATGCACATTCCATCGTATGAAACTAAACTTGAGGAACATTTACGAGGGTATCGGAGATAGAACATATTGTTTCACGAGTAATGGCCAAAATGTTGTGCATTCGTGCGAGTAGTATCCTCTAGCTTTCTTTTCCAACGCAGAAGACAATAAGAAAGTTTCGATAGTGAAAAGTTCGAGAATTATGTGCCTATTTATACCCTAATTTCGTTCGTGCACCTGTCTGCGAAGTACAATCGCAGATTTCTCGAGTGGCATATGATTCTTTCGCGTGTGCTTCTGCTCTTAATTATTTCGTACACAAAAGAATAGTAATGTTTCACATGAATTTTAAATTTCTCAAAAACTTCCACTTGCTCCTATTAAGAGTTTTAATTGATTACATTAATTCACAGAAAGATTCGAATAGAGTTATCGCTGCACAATGAAGCATATTTATTCGGAACTTTTTAATAAAATATGAAATTAAGTGAATTCGTTTCGTTTAGAGAAAACATTCATACATAAATTCATGCTTCTCAGTGAAATGAATAAGCTAACGTTTTGTTTCATAATTACGGGTAATATTTGTTAGACGAAAAACCCAATCTTGTGTTTCTTAATACTAAACGTACCATGATCGGTTAAAATAATCGGTTTCACATTTATTATTTTATAATTATGGAAATTATAAATATCCTTCCAATAGAAATTATGAAATAAATCTCTTCGATCGAGAAAATATTGTTACAAACGTTGCGTGAAATCTAAATAAATTCAGTTGCGTAATTTTTATGAAACAATGTATGCCAGTCACATTTTTGCTCGTTAAGGTTACTGTTAAATACAGTTGTTTCGACAGGTTCAGAAAAATCTTTTTTATATTTGGTAAAGAAAAGTGATCGGAAAAAAAGTTTTGATGCTTTGCCTTTTTGACATTTTCAATTTGGTAGTATAAACCATTACTAGTTTTGTTAGAGTTACTTTCAGAATGTTCTTATATATTAACTAGAATATACGGGACGCACATCGCATCAAACACGTGCACACTATACGGAGCACTGTCGCCAAATCGCTGAAATCGTGGAGAATACCATTTACCACCTCTCTGATGACGAGAGTAATATGTAACGCGTTGCGCGGCACGTCACGTGACCAGTCTACGGTCTTAGTGGGGGACGTTGGAGTGTGCGCAGGATGGGAATGGGATAGTGGAGGGGGGAAAGGAGGAGACGAAAATCAACCCAGCTTTGGGTTGATCTGGCGACAGACATCAACGAACGCACGAAGACGGAGGGGGGGGGGGGGGTGGTGGAACAAAAACAACGCGATCCCAAACACATAACAGAATCGCCAACACAAGACAACGCGCGAATTTCAATCATTCCAACAAGTTTCATGCAAAATAAAAGTTTTCTGCATCTGTTGCAAGAAATAGAACCATTTCAGATATTTCATTCATTTTTTAATAATCCTAGTAGGTCGAAAATAATACATCAGTTCTCTTCAGTTCTTTTATTCTCTGCATTTGTCAATTTTTGTCCTCATCGACAGTTTCCATGTCAGAACATTTTCTAAAAAAAAAATGCACGATTCAAGTTTTAAATGGAACCTACTACGAACATCTACAGCTCTTTCGATTCCTGATTGCATTTCATTAAACATAAACGTTGTCATCGAGTGAAAAGAGATCGGAAAACGTCAGTAACGTTCGAAGCGACGCACAATGATCTAAAATCAGGATCTGGCAGTTCAGAGTCAATTTTTGTCTTCATCGACAGTTATGATGTCAGAATATTTTCTAAAAAAAAATGCACGATTCAAGTTTTAAATGGAACCTACTACGAACATCTACAGCTCTTTCGATTCCTGGTTGCATTTCATTAAACATAAACGTTGTCATCGAGTGAAAAAAGATCGGAAAACGTCAATAACGTTCGAAGCGACGCACAATGATCTGAAATCAGTATTTGGCAGTTCAGAGTCAATCTAAAAGTAATTGTTTTGAAAGTTTAAAAGAAATATCATTAGGGATGTCCGAATATTCTCTGAATTAGAGATAAGATGTAAAATAAAACAAATTACCAATCAAGTAGAATATAAAATAAAAGAATACAGATTTATAGTAAGTACTCGGCAGAGGTTTGCTTTTTAATGCCTAGTTTTAATTATATCGAAGTACCTCGTTGTTCTTACGAGTGTCAGAATTACAATAGTTTATTTATACGTCATACCTTCTTCTTTTATACATCTGAAAACGATCTAGTGAAAAATATACAGAATTAGTCATATCGTTTAATATCCTCTGTGTTGCAATTAAAAAGGATATGAATCAGCTTTTAAACGAGGTTAAAACGTTACAGCAGAAATGAGCAGGAGAAGCACAAAATGGTAAAAGTATTAAAGGAGTTTTAAAACATTGTTATATTATTTTTAACCTGATAAACGTATTAAGGAAAGACAAATATTCCCATTTGTAAGGAAAAGCCGTAAGAAAAGCGGGTTTATTGAATATTTTGGGCACACGGGTAACCAAAATGTTCACGACCGACGTGTTTCTGCAATCGCTCGGGCGATCGTTCTTTTTCAAATTCTTCTGTTATCATCGATTCTCTATTTTTGTAAATTTAGATATAGTGTTGTCTGCTAACATACACACGACATGCATACATCATCCGTACCTTCGCTCAATACATTTTACTCCATTTTATCGTGATTCAAGTGAAGAATTTTTCTTTAGAAACAAGAAACACTATCTATATTAAAAACCGTTTGCCCTGGAATTCATTCCGTTCAATTTGTTACTGCGTACAAAATGAAACCCTTGAACTTGAACTGTTTAAAACGACCCCGTAGACCACAGTGCGTTTGAAAAACTTTCGGCCGCTTCTCTGAACAATTTTTCGCAATTACCATGAAACTCTCGAGCAGTTTCAGACTGTAATCTTTTTTCCTCCAACATCTTGTACATTTAGTTGCCAGTTACTTTCCAGCTCCGTCTCGGGAGAAACCCTCGCGGACGGAGCGGCTTGAAATCGATCGATCTCTGAAATATTCATCGTGTTCCATGCGGAGGCCCCTGGCTGCACCGAAGGAATTGGCCACGAGACCTCGCGCCTTTATCGATTAATCGATAGGCGAACCCATCGCGCACGATTTCGGCCTCGTCTACGACGAAACGTGAATATTAATCTCCCGGCTTCGCCCCAGAAACGGACGTGGACGCCATGGCTCGAACTCAGACGCGCCACCGTTCTGTTTCCCCGTTTGATCATTCCCCTCCCCCTTTTTCCTTCAATTCGTTTCACCGTTCTTTATTTCTCTTTTATTCGTCGCTCGGTGTTCCGAGCAATCCTCCAGACTCGATTTCAGAAAGGATTAGCGAAGTTCGCGAACCTCGAACTTCGCTGCAATTCGCTCCTCCACTTTTACGACCGCTTTGCCGGAGGTCTCATTCTTCTTCGTTTCGTCATTTCTTTTTTTGACAGTCTTGTCTACCTTTTCCAATTTTCTCTTAGTTTTAATCAGGTTCGAACACCGACGGCTCTTTGACGGCTGACGTCTCCCGTTGCGATCTCTTCTTCATTTGAATCATCGCGTTTACTATTGTGAGGATGGAATAAGGGAATATGGGCGAAAGAGCGGAGATCGGTGATAGAGCTTTTATTCGTTACTAGGGCTGTTACTTTCCTTCGAATATCGAAGCTTCGATTTCAGAAACTTCGAAGGTGATGAAAATCGAAGTTTCGAAGGTTCGAAGGATCGAAGGATCGAAGCTTCAAAACTTCGATTTTCATCACCTTCGAAGTTCCCTTCGTTCCTTCGAATCCTTCGAAGCTTCGGAAAAGTAACAGCCCTATTCGTTACACGTTCCAACCAGTGATGGTATATAGCAGTGGTGGGCACGCGTGGAGCCCCTCAAACGCCTGCTTCTCCCACCAACCTCTCTTTCATGCAACGCGCACATTCGTTGCGTACGCTGATGTCTCGTGTCTTCGTTGTCCCATTGTACCGCGCTTGGTGGAAGGGGACAGAGAGCGTTACGGTGTGGACGGTTTTGCCTCAATTGAGGCAAAATTGCCCATCACTGGTATATAGTCTCGGTCTTCTCGCGCATGCGCGACGAAGTGTCAGTAAAATACAAAGTTGGGATAAAATGGAGTACCTTGGTCACCCCGCATACTTTCGCAAATTTTTTTTCGAATTTCAAATATGAATTTACAAGTAGCTCCTTCTGCAATACTAGTTGCCATTATGAAATCGAACAAATTAACATTAACTTACCAAAATTTCGAAGTACGGTCGTCTCGTCGTGTCGTCTTGCACTCTTCTGTCTGGTTTCCCGCCAAGAACAGTTCTCCCCTACTTTCCCTACAAACATAAGACGTACGGTACGTTCCTGCATTTAGTCGCGCATGCGCGAAAAAACCGAGACCATATACCATCACTGGTTCCAACGACGACTGCTTGATTTCAAAACGTTGGCAAAACATATTCATTTCTTAAAACTCGCCACACCATTGAGCGCCGATATTCTAATATTACACGCACACCCACACCGTCCATACTCTCACACATTCATACGCTCACACATCCATGCGCTCACACTACGTACAATAGTGCACACTTCACCCCTTATGGAGGCATTCTCGCGTAACAAGTACGAAACACATTATCGGAGTAAAACTTTTTGGCATACAAGCCGGCAACTTCAAACTATCTGAACAAATATTTTTTGTTTGAATTTTTTATTAATTTTGTGAGAATTATTACAATCCTGTCAACCTTCTTCACAAAGTAGCTAATACTGGCGTACAATGTAGCGGAGTTGATAGCAAAGAAAGAAGAATTATCTTAAAGTTAGATTATTTACCCTGGTACTGACATTATTAAAGGAAGAATATAGAGAATTGCAGAAGATATGGATTTTTTAAGGAAATTGAGGGAAATTCATTTTTCGCCGATAGGAAAATTAATCTTATATCATAAGAAAAATATATTATAAATAAAAAATCAGTTCCAAAAACCATCAGATTCCGATGAATCTGTGAAAATTTCATCGCGTAGGTTAACTGATAATTTTTTGTGTGAATATTTGTGAGCGGTACATAATTTAATGAACATCATGTCCAACGAGTAGAATTTTAATAACGGCACTTCAATACATAAATTAAACTTGTCGGATTCTGATTAATCTGTCAATTTTTATCGCGTAAATTAACTGGGAATTTTTTGTATTTCTGAGCGTTACATAATTTATTGAAGAACGTGTCCAACAAGTAGAATTTTAATAACCCAACTTCAATACATAAACTAATCTTACGCGATTCCGATGAATCTGTAAATTTTTATCGCGTGTATTAACGGGGAATTTTTTGTGCAACTATTTCTGAGCGTTACATAATTTATAGAAGAACGTGTCCAACGAGTAGAATTTTAATGACGCTTCTGTAATAGATAAAGAGAACTCACGCGATTTTTATGAAAATGTGACTGTTATGTGTAACGAAAGAACAGTGTTCGCCTGAAGAGACTATTATTTTTCCATCGACTTGACATTTGTCCACTCCAACAATAATAATATGAACGACACTATAGCAGCTTCGTAAAACTCGATTTCAGCTTTAACGCATTTGCCACGTTTTATTAAACGTTTTGATTCATTTGGAAAATATTTCGTTTTCACTTTCACACAATTTGCTGTACGTTAAATACACAACCCGATTTACCAGATGAACGAAACCGATTTTGTGAAAATGTTTCGTAAAAGTTGGTCAGATACGCGTTTCGTAAATATCACAAAATTACACGTTTCACTAATTTACCACATGCACACGAAATAATCTTCTCATAATTTCCTAACCAAATTATTGATCGAAAACGGATGTAAATTATAATTGTGCAGTGCGCTCCGAGTATTGTTTTGGGAGTAGTAGTTGCATGATTATTAAATTATTGTGTGTGAAATGTTAATTCCTTTGAAACACAATTGCTCCACAGTTTTGCATTTTATATAATTCTTTTTGAAAAAAGTTTGCAGTTTTTTCTTATTAGGCAAAGATTTATTTTGTGAGGTCATATTGTTAAGCGTTAAAGCCATAAATCAATACAATTTATTTAATCCATCGTGGGAGAATATTATTCGTGTAGTTGACAATTTTCGGCTCGAGTTACACAAATTTGAAAAATTTGATCGTCTTCATAGAAACACTTTACGTTTTACAATTTATGACTCTATTATTAAGTTAATTTCCAGAGGTTCACAATCGGATGATGTATTCTGCAATTAGGTTAAACAATTGTAAATTAACCGTTTGGTGTATGTATATGATAATTGACGAACTTCTCGAATTAATTTTCAAGTATTGTAGTTTACCAATTAGAGAGCAAATAATCAGATAATAGAACATCCAGAATAATAGAATCAGATAATAGAGCATCCAGAATAATAGAAGCAGAGAATAGAACATCTATAATTGATCTACAAATGCGAAGTCTCCTCAATTGTGTTCCTAACTTTCACTGGTTCAGTGGCAAAAAGCAATCAGTGACGTTTCGAATGAATATATTATTAGTTCGAATTAGGTCAATAGAAATTCATTCTTATGCTTACCAACAAACAATCCACTGGTCTTTTAAACAAATGTGCGGTTTAAGGTGCCATTTTCTAGTGTGACACACTCATTATCATTTTTAAGAATTTTTCAAAGGAACAGGACTATTACATTTCCAATATTGGTACACTTATTAATCAATATTTGAAGAATGTACTAAAATTTTTCCAAACAGTAATAATAATTTTCTTCAATGTTACAGCGGAAATAATAAGAGCCTTTTGTTCCTGATGAATATGATTCTGACAGTTGTAGTCATCTGCCATAGAAATTTCAAGACATTTCTTAATCTTTACAAGCATAGACACCGTAGATCAATTGTTTATACAATTTACTGGCGTAGATTATTAGAAATCAAATGTAATTAAAACAGAGTTAGACTAAAACAAAGAAATCAAGACGACTCTTAACATTAAGAACTGGTACTCAACTGCTAAACATTGCCTTTTAAAAATCATAACATTGAATTTGTTCAGATTCTCCACGAGTTTTGTTATAACTAGACGACGGATTTTATGCATATATGGCGAAAACGAGTTGTTTTTAAAACAGTAATTTAAAAGAGTAAAGAAATAAAAAAAATTCAAGGACGTCGATATATTATTTTCAATGTATTCAGATTATTAATGGAAAAAAGAAATTACAATGTGTTTTCTGCTTCTTGCAATTGATCCAACCAATTTGTACTTTGCATAAACAACCGCATTTTTATGGTTTCAGTGATTGTAAAAAAACCAGACCGGTATGTGGTAGGATTAGTGTAAAACAGTATCAGATCGGTTAAATCGAGGGGAATACAGTTTACCACCTCTCATGACCAGAGTAATATGTGATACGTTACGCGGCACGTCACGTGACTGATCCACGGTGTTAGTGGGGGACGTTGGAGTGTGCTCAGGTAGTGGAATGAGATAGTGGAAGGGGAAAAGTAGAAGAGGAAAAAACAACCAGTTCTGGTTGTCTATGACATCACTGATTAGTATATTTATCGTTATCAGTTCTACCAAAGTAAATAATTTATCTTGATAATTGGCAAAATAACGAATGCATAAATTTGATATTTCGGAATTTCATTCATTTCTCTTACTTTCGTAATCTTTTACCTATAAAAAAGTATGATAAATTAAAAGTAAAAGTATGATTTTGGTTGTCGGCGTGAGCTGGTAGTGTATCAGCTTATAAAAATTGCAGAGCAATCGGCCATGTTGTTTTTTGAGATTTTATCTACGTCAGGTGAAGAAATTACGTTTCTGAAAAAGCGTGTCTAAAGTTTTGTGCTAGGTTCTACATTTTGAAAAAGCATAATTAAAAAAATAATCGATTCACTGACCCATCTACATTAGAATGGCCCCTTAATGTGGCTACTCGGGCAACGGCAGTGAAAACAATTGATTTTTAACAATTTTTTTTAGGACAACTATTCGATAATCTGGGACTGGATCTTTTTGAGATGTAAACAGATAATCTTGAAGTACATGTGTCTTTTTGTTAGTTCAATCTCTCCGTCTTATTTATTGTATAATATAAAATACTTCTGGCAGCTTCAGCAGTGTAAGCATTGTTGGCGTGTAACTTAGCGTCTGTCACAGTCATGAAAACAGAAAAAGTGTTTTTTTTTATCTAACTTCAAGATAGATACCTTATGCTGGGATTGAATCTAATTTAATAGAAATATATGAAAAGTTGGACAAGTTTTAAGGTTAGGAAGCAAAATTTACATTTTTTTGCTGATTAGTTAAATTTATATTATCCAAAAAGATACTATAAATAAATGTTAAGTCCAAACCCTAAAGAAATATGTAAAGTAATGAACGAGCTACGTCCGAAATCGATTACTTTACTAGTTTTTGTAGTTATCCTGTACGCCATTTTAAAAGCATAGTTCCGAGAAGCGTGCGTATTATACTTATAAATAATAAGAAAGATGGAACTGAACGATAGATCATTTGTATTTCAAGACCATCTGTTTACATACCAAAATAGCCTAATCCAGTATATTCCATAGTTAATCTGACAAAAATTTCTTAAGTCCGCTTGTTTTCACTGCCTTTACACGAGAAACTCCACTTGAGCTTGACGGAACGTATCGGATCTAGCGAGATCGTTCGATTGAAAGCGAAATTAAATCGGCTGGCACTTGGCACGGCTAGCAAGGAGCGCGAAATCCTCATCCGGTCGGCTGGCAGAGCGGCGATTGCAGCGGAAAAATCGCAGTTAACGAGGAACGCAGCGTTACAAGCGTAACCTTGCAATCGTAAAGGTCTAAAAATATAATGGACGCACGGAAAACTGCATAATGCATCGACCCAACTGCACTGCGTTATCGCGCTCGCTCGTATGCATGCATGCATGCATGTGTGCATACGGCGATGCACGTCACGACAGATAAATCGTAAATTGGACAGTGACGCTCAATTTTGCGTGCGTGCGAGTCCGATCATTTTCGCGTCTCCACCGAAAAACAATTGGCTGGCGCGAGCCTACGTTCATCCTGCGCTATTCTCGGACCACCTTTTTGCACTCGAGTCGCGAAAACGATGCCGTGCACCATTTTTTATTTTCTTTCTTTTTTTTTTAAGTTGCATCAACCTGCCAAGGATTATTAGTAGACAGCGGATCTTTGTGCACAATAAAAATTGTCTACCTGAATTGAAATAATATAACAGTATTTTTAAATTCTGCTAATATTTTTAATGTATCAAACTACGCCTACTCATTTTTATCATAAAATCCGCTGTCTAGTTATTAGCAACTACAAGCTTACAATTAAGTGGTCATTTATAATTTAGATTCGGTTGATTCAATTGAGTCGGTGGCATCTTTGATGTTTCCTGGAATTTTCTATCTTCTTCTTTCTTGATGATAGAGATGTCACACTAGACGTAGTTTCATACAAATGTTCTGCAGAAATGGGGTTCGCAAAGAAATTCGTACCAGATATCTCGCGGAACCTCAAACTGTACGAATGTTCAGCAGCTGAAAATAGGACTAAATTGTTGCCGTGCAAATTATTCGTAAAAGCTGTAACAAATATAGGAAACGTGGGGAACACGGTAGTAGTTTTTTTGGTTTTTGATTGGAAAAATTTTCAGTACAGCGTATTGCAAATTACATATAGCACGAAGTTAATTCTGCTTGATACATCTACTTCAGTTCGATGTCTAGATTTTCGTTTATCAAAAGACTAAAAGAGAAAAGGTTTCGGGAATTAATTAATTGGAAGAATTAATTAGGGTACGACGCTTTCTTTTTTCCCCTCCATATTTCTGTTGTGACTTTTTATAATTGTATGTATAGACTTTTTGTTGTATCGAATTTTTGTTCTATTTGTAGTTGCGTGACATACTGGCAAAGTAGATACACGGAAACTTGCAGTTATTATTAGACTGTGCAGAAAATAAAATATTTTCTGAAATACAAGGAGTTTTAAAGATTCGTGTATACAATAAATACATGAAGTATGCAGTTCAATTATTAAGATGAACGACAATTGTTTATGTAAATGTATATTCTGTACGTACACTTTGCGATCTTCTTTAGAGAAAAAAAAGGACTAGTGTGGAGGAATTTTATAGACCATTGTTAATTCGATTTTTCTGATCTCTTTAAAAATATTAGATTAAATCGTTCGCGAGCGCTTTTTAAATTCTGGATGTTCTATTGATATCAGAATTATTCTAATACAAAAGGGATCATCAACGCTCGTGTTCCACGGATTAGGTCTATATGATACGAACTATGCCGCGTTTGGTGTCGTTTCAATCAGGAAAAAGTCACGAATATGTTGATGAAAATTTCATGAAAGAATGACTACTAAATATAAAAGATTTATCATTCGATTAGTATTACCTCATCGAGATGCTGATGTCGACGCTTTTCTGCGTTCAACGCCAGCAGGAAGAGATGAAAAAAATAGTGTATGTACACGATATAAGTGACGTTTTGGTCCCGAAATTTTCATCTGACAACTGATTAATTCGCATACACGTTTATTGGTGTTTCAACTATATGATTTTTTCCAAGTAAAAATAATGAAAATTAAACAAGATATACTTTTTTTCAGTCCTTCTGCTGATCGAAAATAAAGAATGAGGTAGTATAATCAGAATGAACATAGCTATGATTCGAACCAAAATAAATGTTTACGAAATAATCTGCTCATCATTTAGTAACTAAAATATTGATCGGAGACGGGTGTAATTATAATTGGACAGTGAGTTTCTAGTATTGTTTTGGGACGTATTGATTGGTTAGAATTCGAATTCGAATAACGAATTAACTCGTCATCCCCGGTTAAAAGGTCAAAGAAAATTGCAATAAAGGAGAGATCGATTGAAAATGGAAAACTAGAATACCCTTTTAGAGCAACAAAAAATCGTGATTTCCGAAGTCGGTAAACCGGACTGGCCTCTTAATTACGCCGCGAAGGGGAAATGAGTTTTCACGTGATAGCCCGTCAAGTTTCCGGTTTTCCACCGAACCTGAAGTGTCGACGTACGCACGCCGCCGCGACGTTTCCGGGTAGCGTTGACGCATCCGGGGGTCGCAATTACGTCGGTCGCGAAACGCGGAACAACGATCGCCCCGTCGAAGTGCAATCGAGAAGAGAATTAATGAACGTCGTGCACCACTGACGTAGAGTACAATCAATTAGTAAAGTTCCAATTAACATAGGTTTGAGGTCATCCAGCGGCTGTCGACGCGTACAAAATCGACACGACGCCGCTTCGACCCGGGCCATTAGGATAAGTTCAACGTTTTCGCAAGTGTCCCCCCCCCCCCCTCGCCCCACCCTCAATCCTCCGCCTTTGTCTCTCGTAATAGCTACGCTTTCCTCGTGCTCATCGACTAGATCGATTCATTTCGCTTGCTGTCGCGGGACATACACGCCATCGCACAGTCGGGTACTACGCCCGAAAATCGCGCAAAAAAGGATAATATTACAGCGTTATTTGTAGGCTCAAGGTCATAATTGTTGTATCATATGTCGTTAAATTCGTCGTAACGCCAACTACATCGTTATGAAATAAAATATACTATAACATTTTAATATATCGCTTTATATTATATTACATTTTTTTCGACCGAAAATACCTTGATTTATTAAATGTAAGAATATATGTTAATATATATATATATATATATATATATATTAATATATATATATATATATGCCCCAGGGTGGGGCATTTATCCTGGCCACCTGGAATATCTCGAAAACTAAATTCAGGAGAAAAAATGTTTCAAATCAAAAGTTTAAGTCAAGGAGAGGCTGATGTAGCAGTTATATCCATTTGTAATTTCCATCATGTTTTCAAGGTCATTTCAAGGTCAACTTTATTTTTTCAAATGGAAACATATTTTTCATTACAGATTCTTAATCTATAACTTGAAACAAATAACTTTTGTTTGAAACGTTTTTTTCTTCGCAGATTATTATATATATGTATATTAATATATATTCTGAGATTTAATAAATCAAGGTAACCATTTTCGGGCGAAAAAAATTTTAACATGCAAAATTTGTAGCCGCGGAAATACTAATTCCGTTTTGTTTGAAACGTTTTTCTGTCAAACTATCGGAAACGCTTGAAAAATTGTGGCATTCGGCCCGGAGGACACTAAGTTTTACTACCATTGGTAAGAATTGAATTTCAGAAATCTCAAAATTATCTTCTATGGTAAAACCTTGACGAAAAAAAATTATAACTTGTTGCGAATAAGAAATTGTCATCCAGTACTTTTAGTATATTAACGAAAAAAATTTCGGCGACTCCAATGCGAATTCAATGACCTCGAACAGTATGACCTTGAGATAACCTTGAATAGAGAAGTCGTCACGCAAAATTGGGAACTGTACGTTAAAAATTTTACTAATACTCCTTAACTTCTGTTCATTCATTTAACTAAGAATTAACGCGTAATAAAAAAATTGGACTAATGCCAATAGAATGTTTGTCATGAATGAAAAAGTGTAGCGAATACAAAAATTAATATTTTACATATTTTGAAGTACCGAACAGAAATGTTATTTCTAATATCGTTCGGTTTACGCTGTAGTGGAGGCATGGGCACGGGTGGAGCCCCTCAAACGCCTGCTTCTCCCACCAACCTCTCTTTCATGCGCGAGGCCTGCGCACTGTTCGAGCGGGCAAAGTACGTCCTTCCTCTATGGTAACGGCGGATGCTGGTGGGGGACAGTGGGCGCTATGGTGGGGACTGCTGTAGTGTAATTTCATCCTGCCAATGCAATTCTCGTAACACAGAGTGTTTAAAAACTGTTGCTTGTGTTACTCTCCAACATTCATATGGAGATGTATACTTTCAGAATATTTGTTGCATAAAAGAATAGTTTCCATAAAGGATATTTTCGAAAGTTAAAACAGTTTTCCTGGAGCTTTTTCCTCCGTTAATCATCGCAATGCGTTAGATTGTTCGATGTTAATTGAATTGTAACTAATCGCGGGAAATTGGTCGAGTGTGGACAGTATCAAAAATTTTAACTGAACTTGCGAACATGAGTTTCTCACTTTTCCCATCGGGTATCATGTCTCCCAACTTGTTCTGATTTACATTTAGAAGTCTTTTTATTCTCATTTAACGCATGCTACCACTTGCAATCCAATAGTGTAAGAGAACATTTTCGACTTTTGGAATATAAATTTTCCAGTGTTGATCGATCAGGCAGGCGGTTCTACGAAAAGTGTCAATCACGAGTTTGGCAAAGTTCATTCGATTTTCGATCTCATCCTCGTCAGCGTCGTCCATTTTGGAAACGGCACGTGCCTCGAATTCGATTGCACGTTGGTTTCTGTACATAGAACACGTAGAGACGTTATAAATATTTCCAAGTAGATCCTTAGATCGTCCTCGGGGAATCTTTAGTTGGTAATCGTTCGCCAAAAACTGTCGGAAAGAATTGAGATCGATCGGTACGGTTACGAGACGAAATTCCATCTTACAGAACGTTCGACTTCGCGACGATAGAGCCTCCTTGGAATAAACGTTCTCTCTCTTTAATTCGATCGTGTTGAAGCAGATATGAAAGCAGCCGATTAGAGGACAGAGTGATTCGGTTTGGTTTAGATTCTTCAAGATGCAAACATTGGCACCGACGGGAGAGAGGCTTCGAATCAGCTCCTGGAAGTTCTTGATATCGTGTCTTCTTCAAGATCTTAGCTCTTAGTTCGACATAGCACTCGAGTTTCTGTTCTAAAGTTCCTAAAGACTCGTTCTAACTTAATTGTATATAACGTATAGATGATAGATCGTACTTATTAGCGTGGTACACGTTAACGTCCTATCGTATATGTAGATACCGCGTAAGTAATTAACCGAGACGTCCAAAATCCGACGCGAATCCTGAAACGTAACTAAAGTTACATGCAAAGTGTCTTTCTTTTCTTCATTTTTCCGGTTTAATTTTATTTCAAATGTTCCCCTCGTACTTTGTCCGTAGTTTAAATAATCTATTATTTATCCTTGTCGCGTCTCTTAACACTTTTGTGCTCGCTCGAACATTCTTCGTTGCGGGGTTTAATTAATAAACACGCGTATGAAAACGAGCGGTGATGGTATTATGCAACGTTATCGTTTGAAACATTGCACGTGGCGCAACATTTTTTAGTCGCGTCTCTTATATTTTGTTACGGTGCTCATTCGTAGATATTTTGAGCACGTGCCATCGATTCTGTCTTGACCAACTTCGGAAAATTTATTTAAGAAATCTGTTGGTTAATATTTGTTTTCAAGTCATTCGAAATGTGATATATTTAATTCGATTTGATTACGCCAGCGGTTAAGAATCGAGATAATCTTCGCCGTGCTCAAAGTATCAAGAAAGCCATATACACTACCGCACAAATGTAATTGATCACGAATTCGAAACGAAACGACAAAACCTTAGGGGATATTATTTTTATTCGTAAATTTTACTTATTGTAAATTGTGAGTGATCAAACATTTTTTAGAAGTAGTGTATGTAGATTACTGCTGAGCGGCCTTGTGGCTTCTAGTACACTCTGAGTGATCAAAATGGCGGAAAAACAGGCGAATCCATTACGATGGAATTGTATCGCGAGTCTTCGATTGATTTTGCCTCCTCGGCGTATTAAAAATAATTTCATATTACATATTATCCTATATGCAAATTCAAAATCACTTTTTAACCTCTTGTCCTACCCGCCAACTCCCGATTGCTCGGGTCATAATAAACAAGAAGGTCGGTCACGCGTCGAGCCATTTAGCTGTTTAGCCGTGTGTTCGAACTTGTGCAAAATGTATGCGTCTTATGACATGTATATTTCAGCGCAACGGAAGGAACTGTGAAATAATAAACACGTTTGGGCACAACTAATATTTTTAAGATGTCTGGGAAGTAATTATGATCAATTCATCGGTGAACAAAAATGATTTATAATTTGAAAGTGGATAATGTATCAGTAACAATTTGTAAATTAATACTTCATTTAAATTAATAATGTTTTGAGAAAACTCGTAGAAAATTAGTAATCTTCGTGTTAGTGTTTACGTTTGTCACGAATGAAGTACCACGAACCAGGCCAGTGTTGGGATATGGTGCAAGATTTCACGCGCATGTGCGGCGATTTCAGCCTCAGTAAAGTAAGATTCTCGATAAAATGGGATACCTTGAGCACCCAGCAGAATTTTTAAAAATTGGTGTGATTTAATTCTGAAAAATAAATGTATAACATGTGTATTTGTATATATTTTGTAACTCGTAGGACACGTCCTGAAGTCTTTTTGTCCGGAACAGAATGTTTCAATACATTCCCGCCAATATGACTGTCTCAGGGCTCCACTACCTATGTCATCATGATATAGATACATTACTGTTTTGGCCGCGCATGCTCGTGAAATTTTGCACCATATCCCAACACTGGGCCAGGTTCGTGTTGTTTACGTTTGTTCCGAACGAAGTACCACGAGCCAGGTTCGTGTTGTTTACGTTTGTTCCGAACGAAGTACCACGAGTCAGGCTCGTCCTTATTGTTTTTGGCCCAAATTTCTTACCACGAGTCTCACTCGTTGTTGTAGGACAAGGGGTTAATCATGTTCGAAACATTTCAATAACAGAATGTATTCCATCACAATTAATGAGTATCAATCATCAACTGAATTTCTCTGCTGCATACAACAAACGATACGAAATAATTAATTACAAATATACACGATATTTTTGTGGGACATCATAATTCAGGGTGAATGAGAAGAAAAGTAGTACAACTAGCGATGATGTAAACGATCAAGCTTCGTTTGCAATGCATTGATTATTCGAATTCTGTTAAAATTTTCATTCTATCAGATATTTACAGTTGGTGATCGATAGATTGGGAATTTTATACGTTTATGAGAAAAATGAAATCATTTTAATTTGACTCCTTTTGCAGTCGATGTGCGACACTCTTATTTTGCATAGCGATCCACAGATTAATGGTCCAATTATTAGTGCCACAGTACGAAAACCATGTTTTCTTATTCGCGTGAAGAATTGCCTACAGTGTTACTCCATAAAAGAATAATAAACATTCATTATGGCAAGCTTTTCATTCAACGATTGACTGTTTCAATGTTAAATCATTATCGCATTCGCTGCCAGCATTTATTTGGCTGGCTGTCTTCCCTGTTAGCACTTCACTTACCAGCAATTCTTTTATATTCTTTACGAAATCAACGATTAATGATTGAGAATTTCTCACTGAATTGTTCAAAAGCGACAGTAATTTCCTTCACAATTCAAGAAATTTTTAAATAAAAAAGAAAGTGTTAAAATGTTTGATTAGACGCAACGTACCTCCTTCATGAAATATTGAAACAATTTAGCGAAAGAATGTCTTGAATTCTCTGAATATTTTGTACTTCGACTTTCAACAACAATGTGTGTAAAATTGACTACTTTTAAGTAAATATCGATGTTTTGGACGTCACAGATGCTGGTCGCAAACGTGTTAATTAATGTAAGTGGCTCTAATAATTCGATCACCACTGATAAATTAGGAGCGATGGAATAATTAACCTTAAGTGGACCTTCAAAGTGTAGTTTTGAAAACGCAATGATTGAATTAAATTATATTTAATATTCATCTGTGTATGGTAGTAAAATCCACAGTATAAATGATAAAATTTCAAATTAGTATAAATATTATTGGGACCGCATCAGTCCTAATAGGCCACTTAAGGATTGATATCAACTCTAATGAACGTTTTATCGGAAAGATCGAAGATTCAAAGTCGTTCGCTCGGATCGAGTGAATGATCGCGCGGTTTTAACCCTTGTGTAGCCAACCAGAATGTTCACTCTTGATGGCCGACCGGCGTAGCAACAATTTTACTGTTATTTTTCTTCACTAAACGTTAATCTACGCGAAATTATACAAAGAATGGGGATCCGGAGGAATCTGGAATTTTGCAATATTTTGTCAGGAACATTAAAAAATTAGTAAAGGAAATATGGAAATAGCTACCCGGGTACTCGGTTGGCTATACAAGGGTTAAAGTCGAAGACCTCCAACGTACGCCTTCATTTTGTACTAATTCACCTTAGCTCCTCCTACAAGCCTGAAGACCGCTCGATACACCTATAGCAACGTACGTTTTATTTTTTCTTTAAGTTATGCGCGAGGGATGCGTGAACCCTTTCCGTCCACGAACGTTGTGACAGTTTACTTTTTCATTCTTTTTATTTCTGTTTAGTTAGGTTTACTTTGCGGCCGATCAACGACGTGTTCGTTTGGCCAAGGTTCGACTTGTACTTTCGTAGCGTTTCCACGACAGTGTTGATCTTGGACTCGATTGTAAATAGAACCTACACGTAGCATATCGTTCATGCTTCTTGCCAGGTAGTGTCACGTTGCAATACACACAAACAAACACACACACACAGACACATATCCGGTAGATTCTATTCCTAATTAGAGTTCCTGCGACAAAGCCGACAGAAAAAGGAAAAAGGGGGTAGCAGAACCGTTGATCGACAGGAAAACGTATATGCTCTGTGTCTCTAGTTTTCTTTTTCCACGAAAAAAAAATGGCGGCGAGCGAGAATCGATCTCGCCTGGAAAGGACGACAACCGACAATGGGAATGATCGAGCAGATGCGACGAGCATCTCCTGGAAAACCGAAACGGTCAACGGAGGAGACATCCTCGTCCAGAAATATACAGCTATTTTGTATTCGAATGTTATTGCGAGTTTATTCTGTTTCCCGTGTTTTATTATCTTGTTATTTTCTTCGTTGATTAAAGCGTAGAGGTTCGACGACGTTTGTATCGAGGAAAACGAAAATGACAACTCAGTAGTATTCCCGTGCTGCTGTCAGACGTATTAACGAATCGAACGTGCGAGCACCTTCGACGATTCTCCGACGAGAAGCGTTCCTTCTTCTGATTCTCCTTCATTTATCGTTTAGCGGGCGTTATTGACAGTATTAAAACAGTTACAAATAGTTAAGTAACCGTAACGCGGCTTTATTACACGACGTATAAACACGTGCACACGAGTCACCCAACCCGACAAACACACACATATATATATATACAAATATGAACAGACGAACACGCGCACGCACGCATCGAACGAGAACACACGTACACGGTATGTAGACGCCTATTTAAAATACAAAAATATATATATATACATATAAATATATTTATATTTATATTTATAGACGTATGTACACGCAGGTTTATTGCGGACGATAAAGCACGATGATGCGTAATTGGCAAGCACTTTTACGAAGTACAAGACCGTTAGTAGAATTTTATTAGTACCAACCGGATGTGACGCGCGTGTTGGCGTGCGTGTTTGCGGGATTCGAGTGTGTAACGAGAGTGCGTGATGTAAGAAAAGAAGAAGAGGAAGAGAGACAAAAATAGGGAGGAGAACAGACGGAAACCTAGAGAATAATTCCGCGGAACGGACCTCCTCAACATGGCGAGGATTACGTTTCCGGTTCTAGGGGAGAGACAGGCGTTGAGAATAGGGCGTCGCATGTACAATAATTCGTAGGTACCTATACATATATATACATACGGACCCATAAACGATTAGCGCGACTAATTTTCGCAATTTTCCGGACTAAAGTTCCTTGGGGGTTATGCGTTTTTGGTACGTGTCTCAAACCGAAGCCACCCCGATGTGATGACGGTGCTTTGTTTCTCTTTTTAATTAGATCTACTGATTTTTATCATTATCCTTGAGCGGCATAGTTATGTGTCTTAGGATTTATTTTGTTATTCTAACAATATTATTATTATTATTATTATTATTATTATTATTATTATTATTATTATTATTATTATTATTATTACTATTACTATTATTATTATTATTAATATTATTATTCACGACATACTATTATGTTTACGTATACATATATTATTAAAATATACGAATGCCTATTTTCAAATACGAACATAATTTCAGTGTATTTTTTTCTTTGTGTTTTCATTTTTTTCCTACACAACTCCAACCAGCCACAGAAGTCTGCATCTAAGAAATTTGTAATGTTTAACAATAAACCACGGTCGAATGATTGGTTTTTTGTGTAGAAATTATTACAATTGCAAAAATGCATTCATGAAGAATAATGGGATAGGTTTCGATATTTAAGAATCGGTTGTAATGAAAATCATCGTTAAATTAATTCAATAGCGTCGTTTTTGTCAGACAAGACTTAACAGGAGACTGCAGACCTGTATGCAAAATAGAAAAATTGTCTGTATCTACAAACAAAGTGTCGCTATTTTTTACAAAATATAAACCAGACAAAAAATTATGGAATTTGATATATAAACATAGTAACTGATTCATTGAAATTTCCGGATTATCTGGTCATATAAATGCATATTTCTAATTTGAACTAACAACCAATGTTCGTGAACGATTCAAGGGTTTTGCTTTTCTGTATCGAATGTCCAAACTTCATGTGTGCGGACTTAAGTGACTGATTGTACATATCTTTGTCATGCAATGTAATTGAAACCTATCTTACTATCTCCTTTGGCCTCCTTTTACGACGAATTTTTATTCGGTTAATATTATTTTGCACTCTTTCATTAATATGTTTAATATAATACGATATTAATTAGACTCCGGATTTTATGCATTTATAATAAAAATGAGAAGATCAAATTCAAAACGGTAAAAACATTTTTAAAAAATCCAAACGTACTGCTATATTATTTGGAACTGATTAAAATTATTATCAAACGAAATAAGTGTCTACTTAGCTTCCGTGTTTTGCAATTAACGCAGATAATTTTAATTTTATTTGGTATAACCTCAAATTTTTGCACGATAATGCGCATCTATTTCTTACCGGTGTTTTGCGATTTTTCTGCGGCGCAAATATCGGCGCACAACGTTTCAAAAATATTATTCCGTGTAATTCGCACGTGGATCAAAGTAGTTCCGGCGAATTTCTCTTTTTGCGGCAACTCTTTCGTTTCAAATAAAATGGAAAATAGTGGAAAATGAAAAAATATCTCAAGCTTCGATCGGACAGCATCGTGTAACTCAAAAACAGGTTTCGAAGCTTCTGTAATTAATAATTCGAACATTGCAATATTCATTGAGACTGTTATTTCGTCGAACGTCCTTTGAAAAGTAATTACAGGTCGCGCATCGATCACGCTATCGATCAATATTTAAAATGTATGCTCATTTTATGTTAACAGAATTTTATTCGATATACAAGTTCTGATTCCGTTTCAAACACGCGGAACAATTGACTTTAATATTATACTTCCTCTGGATCCATGAAAGCAGGTCAGAAAGTTACTTCGCGGCATTCAGCTACGGAAAAGTAGAAACTGTGCTAAATTCCTCACCGTCAGTGATGGGAATCAAGAACGTACGATGAAAATGTAAATCTGCTGTGGGAACATACTATACGCCATCTTGGAGGCCATGAAAATGTGCAAACTCTACCTGTGCCTACGTCATATTTCAAAATCGATTAACGTTGCAATGAGCTGCACACGTTTAAAGAACGATAAAGATCGCAGTTCTTAACTGCGATTAATAAACTTCACCAACCGTAATAAATCTAAGGACTCTTGCATCTTTCAATGCCTGTTGTTTTTTTTACGCATCAACCGATTTTGATGAGGTTTTCAGAGCACGTATAATTGACACAGATCTAAAAAGGATCGTGTATGCTTAGACCACACGGCTGAAGTGAAACTTTTTTCGGACATTTTAATGAAATTCATACGAGAATGAGCAGGTGGCGTCAGAGCGAGAAGGAGAGCAAAAGAAAGTGGGGGTTGATGTGAACTAATACAATGGCAATATTACGTAACATACTACATACATATTCTACTATGATTCTATTATTGAAACAATTGGCTTGTAATAGCTAAAATATGATATAAATATTCTTGATTCAATTTTGTCTAAATGTCTTGCAAATACTGCATCGAGAGTTGTTACTGATCTTGTTATCGCTTCATTAGGATTATTTAACATTTACAATCTTAATTTAGTTCTAAAAAAAAGATTGGTGTGTGCTTAGACCACATGGCTGAAGTGAAACTTCTTTCTTTACTTTTTTCGAATATTTATTAACACTTTACGACATTTAATTTTCTATGATTCTATCATTGAATCAATTGGCTTGTTATAGCTAAAATATGATATAAATATTCTTGATTCAATTTTGTCTAAATGTCTTGCAAATACTGCATAGAGAGTTGTTACTGATCTTGTTATCGCTTCATTAAGATTATTTAACATTTACAGTCTTAATTTACTTCTAAAAAAAAAATTGGTGTATGCTTAGACCACACGTCTGAAGTGAAACTTCTTTCTTTACTTTTTTCGAATATTTATTAACACTTTACGACATTTAATTTTCTATGATTCTATCATTGAATCAATTGGATTGTTATAGCTAAAATATGATATAAATATTCTTGATTCAATTTTGTCTAAATGTCTTGCAAATACTGCATCGAGAGTTGTTCCTGATCTTGTTGTCGCTTCATTAGGATTATTTACCATTTCCAATCTTAATTTACTTCTAAAATATTGTATTAATAATTTTGATTGTTCCGATGCAAAGTTCACGTTGGAATCTCCACTTAATATCATCATACTTTTATCATAATCTTTATTAAGCAATGCCGAACCCTCAACCGTATATGCTAATAGAATAGAATTTCGTTTCATTGTTTCATCGCGAGATCGGTTTTACGCCTACCGCGCCTAAAGAAGTTTCACTTCAAGAAAAACGTAATGTCAAAATTTTCAATATAGGCCCACATAGAAAAGTTGTAAAACACAACTTTGTGTTTTCTATGGAATCCCGAGCAATTGAAATTTTTTCACAATTTGTTTTCCACGTCATGTAGTAAAGTAATTGTTCTAACTTCTAAAAATAATCCAACTCGTATGGTCCAATATGTAAAAAGTTGTCTTTTTATGGCTGTCTGAATATGTACGTGAAAAGTCACTGTATCTGAAGTAGACAGCGGATTTTATGCATTTATGGCAAATATGAGGTGTTTTTTATTTTAAATTATCTTAATAATTATATTAATTTAAATTGTTTCAATTATTTTAATTTAAAACAGTAAAAACATTAGATGAATTTAAAAATACTGTTATAGTATTTCCACATATTAAACATATTTTGAAAGAAAATAAATGTCTATTTCACTCCACTTTGCTATAATGCAGGTAGACAATTTTTATATTGCATAAAGATCCGCTGTCTAATCTGAACAGAAATTAAACCATTCGAACCGTTTCATCCATTCGTTTCAGGGCAGAATCCCGAAGAAAATAAAAACTCGCGCACATGTAATCGGTGTACGTAATCCGTGTACGCGTGTGTTATAATTACCTCCGGTTTCAACAAAAATGAGCATAAACGCTAAACACCTGGTCAGTCTAATATCGAGTTGCACGCACGCGACATGGAACACGATATCTCGTTGGTGGTCTGCTTCGTCGAGGTTTCCGTTGAAAATGTCCCGTATGCTCCTCCCGACAAGCAGTTTCCCAATTTGTTGGCCGATTGTAATCGTCCAGAACGTTGGGCGCATTTCTTTCTTCGGTTTCCTCGGTTTCCCGGACTCCCCGGTTAAGCGTTGAACACACGCGGCGTTGAACAAGGGTAAAAAAGAGAACGCATTGACAATTGCCCGCGCACTCGACTAACTGTAGCATAATGTAGGCTTTAACGATGAACGGGGAAAACAAGAAAAGAGGAAGCGAAGAAAATCAACTGACACATACGTACACACCGAAATGGAGCGGGAGGGAGAGAGTGATACTTGTGTTAACACTTACACGATGCAGACACGGTGGCAGGAAACGCGCACTCATACGCACACACGCGAGAGAAAGAGAGAGATAGAGAGAGAGAGAGAGAGAGAGAGAGAAAGAGTGAGTGAGAGACATAAGTGGCATAAGCATACTTACGTATTGTACTTTATCGCAAAACGCATAAGCGATGCCTGTAGAGTTACAATTATACGTAGGCGAGTGTAGAGGATACGTGCGCGCGGGAATGAACTGATTTGTGCACACGTGGCCCACACACGTGGCCACGCGTTTCGCGCTGCCGTTTGAATCGGTCACGCCCCCCGTTTCCGGTACCGTCGAGGCAGTCATTTCCTTTCGAAACCTTCGACGAGACACTGTCCTCCAGCCTTCGTTCGTTTCTTTTTTGGCGGAGTCTCGATTGGAACGTCGAGATCGTAACCGTTCGAGTGCCACCTTTGCGAAAATTCGAGATTCGCCGAACCAACAAAACGTGATCGTACTTCTTTCGTTTCGCATCGATAATCAGCCCTTGTGCACCAATCGGAAAATTTTCAGAATTAAACTGAGCCACGACTAACTCTTTCACAGATGACATTTTTTAACACGTCGACTGTCGAGGAATCTTAAGAATCCCATAAGATCAAAGTGATTTAACCCTTTGCGGACGGGAATTATGTTTAGCGTACTGATCGACGGTTCGAATGTACAATTTTCCTTGGGAAATGAAATGGTGTACTGAAAGCTATGCATAAGAATTAAATGAAGGAGCAAGTGTTGTGTTTGGTGTTTTTTGAGAATAATAATTTTTTAAAAAGTGATTTTTAGTCACGGAGTAGCAATTTTACTTGGGCGACTGTCTACAGACACGCGTCCGCAAAGAGTTAATCGTTCCAATGACAATCTCAGAAGTCAAGCCTGTCACGGCGATTGATTCTAGAATTCTATTAGATCCCATAAATCCTATAACTATATATCATGAGAGAAATTAATTTTTGAAGCTAAATGAATTATTGCGTCAGCAACATATGACCGATGAGTTAGCATGTCATTTGTTAACATCCACTATGATTTTGAACTTTCTAGTTTCAATTCGATGAATTAAATTGCTTTGATTTCGTGGGAATTTATAATTATTCGACAGAAAGATCCGCATTTATGAAGTTTATTTATTGATAGAAAAAGTATTTTTATTTTGTGTTTACGACATTTGAATGATTCTGAAATAATATTTTGTTTCGAATACTTGACTCAAATAAAACAACAAATAATTTTACGTAAAACCCTGAAATAAAGTAATTAATGATTAATCAATTTCACGGGAACATTTAATGGCGCTAACATGATAGAATTAGAAAGTAGTTGAGATTTTACTTGAAAAATTTATTTTATAAAATAAAAATTAAAATGAACAATTATTTGAAATTAATTCCAAATAACGAAATAATCTATAGAAAAAGTATTTGTCTGTTCAAACCAAATAACACATGATTATTTGAAGTAGCATGTAGCCAAATAAGATAATATATTATCTTAACTATTACTTTCCAAATAATTAATTTGAATAATGACCAAGCCTCGTACACGTCCCAAATGAGTTTATCAGAAAATTATCTAAAATTGATTTACCACTTAACATATTAATTTATAATTTCAGCATGAGAAGTTGCGATCGAAAACCTACGGTAGGGATGGGCACGGTAGGGACTCCTCAAACGCCTGCTTCTCCCACCAATCTCTATTTCATGCGCGAGGTATGCGCACTGTTCGCAACGGGCGAAACATTCCCTTCCTCTATGGTAACGGCGGGTGTTGGTGGGGGACAATGGGCGCTATAGTGGGGACGGTTTTGTCTCAATTGAGACAAAAGTGCCCATCCTCGACCTACGGTCTGGTTTTGGGTCAACACGACCAGAAGTGAGCGGTGGTTAATTAATTAATGCTCTAAGTAAGTTACGAAGCTTGCGACAACACGAATTTCGATTTGGTTGCAATCGATGGATTGAAATGATTGGCTAGCATTTTTAGACAGTGAACGAAAGAAACGCGATCATACCGTGTGGCACTCGAAAGGTTAAACACAGGATGTATTTGTGATTTATCTTTAATCAGAGATATCCTTAAACCCACTCTGGTGAACGTCGCAAATTCATCTGTCACGAATCTGACAGCATCGATCCGTTCCGAAACTTCGACAGCCAGTGTAATGCGATCTTAAGCGAGAAACGCGTTTTACAGTTGGTGTAATTCTGTAAGAGTTTTCAGAAAATTGCAGATTTTCTTAACAGTAAGTACGGCAGTCAAAATATTGAGAAGGGTTAATTTCATGAAAAATATGTTCCTTTTCGAAAAGATACATTTTACAGTCCTTCGTTATATAATTTAAACTACACTGATTCAAGCAAATCTTACTCTGGACAGTTCGATTACGTTCGCTAAGTGAATAGAGTTAATATTTATTATAAAACAGATTGGAAAGAAATACAATGTCCACAAATGTTCTGCCAGTGAGCGACGTACTAAGTTCTAGTCGGATTAATTGGGACAGTTTGAAGTTCGCATTAATGCAATTAAAATGCAATTTATTTAAAAATACTCGTGATCCTCATACTGATTTTGAGTCAGACTCGCAGTATAATAACATTGAAACTCTCTGATCTTGAGATATTTTCAATCTAGCTTCGACGGAAAACCAGAGGCTGTCTGTACTTCAATAATATGTTTGTTACCTGTTAAACCGGTTAAAGTTAAAAATTGATGCGTCCGTTGTTATGTTGAACAATCGTAACCAATTATGAGCCAATTTATTGGAACGGGGACACTGAAAAAACATGAGATTCCTGTTTGTTGAACTACTTCAAATTGTATTCTATGGGCTCTTGATTGAAATTCAACGATCGTAAGGTTTGCCGTACAAAATCGAAACAAAAATATCGGTATCCACAGATTTTATTACGAGAATTGGATGCACGGCGTGGATGCTGTTTCATTCAAATCACAAACTCGTAAAAACCAATAACAGGTGGGGATTAAAACCAATAAACAATTCTAACGGAATACAGGGTAAAATTGCGTAATAGGAGACGCATTTTTACTATATATTTAACCAAGATCACTTTCATTAAAATTTGATACACGTTCTAAAAGCAAAACACAATAAAGAAACATTCGACGTTTTCATAGTACGGCGAAAACCAAAATGATGCAAATACTCTGCTGATTAGGGATGGCGTTCAAAATCACTCACAAAATCATGATCACTGTCGTGATTTTTTCACGATCACGACTGTGATCATAACTTTTTTCTCTCGAGTCATAGTAATTCTTCATCTTTTAGTTAATAAATTGTGTTATTTATGTAATTAGTAAAAAGTTATAGACAATTTCTTATTTAAATACCAATACGTTACTTAATAATGATATACATATAAATGTATAGAGACAGGATGAACTTGTAGTGATGTGTGATTTTTGTGATCGCTTCTGATTGGTGGAAAGCAATACTGTTCTTCGCAAGTAATAATATATTTACTAATTTTGTTATATTTTTGTTTCAATTTAAATTGTACTATTTGTGTTAATTTTTTATAGATTTGGATATCTTTTATACATACAATATAACACACACACACACACACAATATAAAACATTTCGCAAGGTTTAACGTTTGAAAAAATTTTAAACTGAACTTTCTTTTACAATTCATAGTCATTAGTCATTACTAACTATTAATTTATTCACTATTCTTCATTGTTTAATATACTTTTTACCTTTATGCGATGTAACTTATATTTTTGTTTTTATTTTTTATTATGTAACATGTTCCGAGAACACAGACTTCTATACAGAGTGACCAAGAACAGTTATGTTCCTGTGCTCTCCATCAATCAGAAGCGATCACGAAAAATCACGAATCACTGTGAAAAATCACCGTGATTTCGGACGAATGTGATCGAATCACGAGTGATTCGGAAGTAGCAATTCTTCCCATCTTTACTCCTGATACAACAGTAACACGATACCAAATTTTAAAAGCGCCTTTAGGCGCGAACAGTAGCCAAAGGATTAACTGATATCAACGTCGTATTTGCGTAACAAAACATCGTTATTCCAGAGTTTTGTGACTCGAGCGTTTTGTAATTTCAACGTCGTATGTGAGTAACAAAACATCGTTACTTGAGAATTTTGTGACTCGAGAGTTTTGTGATTTCAACATCGTATTTGCGTAACAAAACATCGTTACTCGAGAGTTTTGTGACTCGAGAATTTTGTGATTTCAACGTCGTATTTGCGTAACAAAACATCGTTACTCGAGAGTTTTGTGACTCGAGTGTTTTGTGATTTCAACGTCGTATTTGCGTAACAAAACATCGTTACTCGAGAGTTTTGTGACTCGAAAGTTTTGTGACACCAGATTTTTCTGATTTCAAGGTCGTATAAGCGTCACAAAACATCGTTACTCGAGAGTTTTGTGACTCGAGTGTTTTGTGATTTCAACGTCGTATTTGCGTAACAAAACATCGTTACTCGAGAGTTTAGTGACTCGAAATTCTTGTGACACAAGATTTTTGTGATTTCAAGGTCGTATTTGCGTAACAAAACATAGTTACTCGAGAGTTTTGTGACAGAGATATAATAATCCTGTGGTCTCGTATTAGGCGATTTTACCTTGTTCGAACAAAAGTGATTTCGATCGGCGTTCGAACTCGAAAATCTCACCGATAGAATCGATGATCTCGATACTCCGGCAGATAAAATTGCGGAAAATCAGTGTCCCCTCAAAGAAATTAATGTTCTGGCGATGGGAAGCCGTCGTTTCGGCGTTCTCATCAAACACCGGGGATGTTCCCACCGAAAAATTCATTTCCGGATTATTCAGGGATCATTTGCGCGGCGAGTTAACGGCTTTCGATTTTTATCCGATAATTAAAAACGGCACCTCGGTACCTCGCGATCCCGCTCGCGACGCCGAGCGCGTTTATCGTGTCGATCGCGATCCCGATCGAGAGATCCGGAAAATAAAAGGGGCGCAGCGATTCGAGCGGCGACTCGTTCGCGTCGCCGTTTCGCGCGTACTCGCCGCCGTTGGAATTACCACGTTTACACGGGACTATATTGAAATTTGTATAAACCGAACGTTCCCATATCAGTTGTAGTCCATATCAATGCGCGCCGAAGAGGATGGCCGCCCGATTTTAAACAGCGGACAAGCGAGCCCGCGGGAATCCCGGCGAGAAACACGCGAGAAAGAACCTCGTCGCGATGTACGATGTGTGCAGATCGATGAACCGAAGTGCTCTTCCGATGGTTCAACTTTGATCGAGACTTTCCTGAAAAGCGTCGAGGACATTTTTGTGAAACGAGACTTTCGCCCACGATAGAGAAGAACACGCTTCCTTCTTGAATCAGAAGATATACCGTGGCCGAACAAATCGAAGCCACAATGCGGGGAATTGTTAATGTTATCTGAAATATCGCTGAACGTGTATTTACAAGTCGCAAACATCAATAGTTCATCGAAGAAAAAATCGTCGTTTAAAAAATTGATGCAACGCAGAGTCGTCGAGTGGCTCGGAGAGTTTGATCGTCCATCGTATGTTGCACACGTTATTTTTATAGATCCATGTCGGTGTGGTGGAATCGAAAACCACGAGAAGGTAGCAGCGCTTCGTTTTACCGATAGGTACGTGTTTTTCAGACGTGCGAAATTTTCCTTTTTCTTGAACGGCGCATTCCCTGTTCCGCGGGGAAGCTACTCGGCTCCGGAGTCGAGGAACGACTTCCTTGTTGCGTGATCGATGCAAAACCCCTATTGTTCACCCTTTGTTTCACGGGATTCACCTTTTGGCTCGCGTTTATTAAGGGCTGAGGACGGTCATCCTCGTTGGCGCCTGTTCTCCCCGCCTTTTTGTACGTTTCGAGTGGCGCCGCATTGTTGGAGAGCGAGTACGTACGCAGAGCGGAGACACGGAAACCAGGTCAGGGGCCGAGGGATGCACGCTTAACGCGTAAAATTGAAATTATCGAGCAATTTCGACGGTCGGATGATATACAGGCCGCTGCGGCCGACAGCACGCCGCGCGGCCCCGAATCGTTCTATCGATTATATCGCGACACCGCCGCGACTTCCTGCTTCCGCCATTCTACATCCTGTGGAACACTCCTTTTTTTCAACTCTGCACGATTACTCTCGATAAATATCGCCCCGCTGTTCCGCGCATCGATTTACACGTGCCGTACAGTAGTCCAAATCAGGGCAAAAATACACAGCAACAATGCGAGAGTTTCAATTTACAGCAGAATCGGTATCTTGAGGTTCTACGCTGCGCATCATATGTGAAAACTGTTAAAAACACGAAATGGCTGATTGAAATCGAAAGAATAATTTTTCTCAGATGGGAAAAATAGGGAGCATCAATACGAGAAATTTGTTTGATAATGGAATTGATATCCTGAGCATCTTGAACTCCTACATTGCAAATCACAGGTAAAAATTACTGAATATAATATAGCCGATTGAAAGCGGAACAGTAATTTATACTAAAAGGGACAAAATACGGAGCGCCAATTAAAGAGTTTCAATTTACAGAAGATTTGGTGTCCTGAGCATGTTGAGGTCCAACATTGCAAATCAGAAGTAAAAATTTGTCAATATAAAATAGTCGATTGAAAGCGGATGAGTAATTTATATTAAATAGGGGAAAAACATAATAAAAGAGGGAAAAATATAAAATAGGGAAAAATAGGGAGCACCAATTAAAGAGTTTCAATTTACAGAAGAATTAGTGAATTGACTTTTTGGAGATCATGCATTGCAAATTAGAAGTAAAAATTATTCAATATAAAATAACTGATTGAAAACGAAATAGTTATTTCTATTAAAATAGCAAAAATAGGGAGCACTAATTAAAAAGTTTCGATTTACAGAAGAATTGGTAAATTGAATTTTTTGAGGTCCTACAATGCAAATCCGAAGTAAAATTTACTGAATATAAAATAGCTGATTGAAAGCAAAACAGTAATTTATACTAAAAGGGAAAAATACGGAGCACCAATTAAAAAGTTTCAATTTACAGAAGAATCGATAAATTGACTTTTTTGAGGTCCTACAATGCAAATCAGAAGTAAAATGTACTCAATATAAAATATTTGATTGAAAGCGGAACAGTAGTTTAGTTTAGGAAACAAAAAATCAAAGAATACGTTGTTTGGAATTCTGATTTGCAGCTGAAATGAATAGTTCTATTTGGCTTTATATAAAATATCGGAAGAGATAAATTCACAGAATTATTCGACTGCAGATCATTATACGAAATAAACATTTTCTGCACTCATTACAAGAAGCAGAAACTAGATAGATGTATTATTCTTTCTTGAATCAGTTTTTAACAATTTAAAAATGGTACATCGATGTTATTCAATGATTTTTATTTTTTCTGATGATTTAAATTGCACGTATTCATTTTTGGCATAAAATGTGAATAAATCCACAGTCTAACAATTATAATCTCGTAGATAATCATTATTTTCTATGGCGGAAGTTATCGTCGTGTAATTTGAGGATTTTCAAATTAATATTAAATAACGGTGTTGTCACTGTGATTTTTTTATGTAATATTCAGGTTTTAATTGATTCTGAATTAGCGTATCTTGTATTAATTTACAGACGATGCATCATTGCGATGGACTGATTAGTTTACTCCTGAATACTTCTTAATAACGTATATTTTTCTAATAAGAGCTGCAAATAAGAATTAAAGTAAAACACTCTTTTCAATTTTCTGAAAATTAAATTATTCAAATTTGCTTGATAATCTGTGACAATTGTTCGTAGTATGTTTTCTTAAACACGGTTGACAAACTTGTATTTATATTTCCTGATACAATTCACAACTAAAAACAAAATGTTTCACATACCGGAATAGAATAGTAATTACCGGATTAGATTGACTCCCGTGACAATCGTGATTGAAATTTTTGTATAAAATTGGATGCAACAATTTCTATAGATATTAACTCTTTGAACGGAAACGTTAATTAATGTGAGATACCAATTTATGAAATATAATATCATTACGCTCTCACAGAAATGTATGCGGTTTTACCCATATTCATTACGTATTAATTAATAATATATTTTAAATTAAATTGGAAACGATAGGAAGAACTAGTCGCCAGTGCCGAAAGTGCTCTGGCAACGTTTCAAAGTTTCGTTGCAAAGCAACGCGTGATTCATTAATTACAAAATTGGCAACCACGGTACCGTAACTAATTTTGATCAATTTTATTAATGCATCCCACAATTTTGTATTGCCGCAAAAAGAACCTGGTTTATCCAACATTTACTTCCATTTACTCTAATTTCATAAATATACAATCAAGCGAAGGGACAATGTTTACCGTGGAATTAAATTTTCACTTCGATTTAATAGAAATACCTCGCCGGTGCTCCATCGAATTATTACTCGACTATGCTTCTAGTTTTTTACCTCTGGTTTGCCTCACAATCCAAAATGTCAGCACATTTAATTGTTACATCAATGCGGATCGAATGGTTAAAAATATCTTCGTGTCCTTCTCTAAATTTTTATTTTCAAATCTCAATAAAATGCTCCAAAATGTTAATTTTAGATCGAAATTTCACCAATGGCGCACAATGGACCAGAACCATAAAATAAGTGCACAAAAATCTTAAAATTGTATGTCATGGAATTATTTAAAGATAGGTTTAGGTTTGCATCACAACCCAGAATTTGCAGCATATTTAATTGTTACATCAATACGAATGGAATGGTTAAAAATATCTTCGCTTCCTTTTATAAATTTTTATTTTCAAATCTCAAAAAAATGCTCCAAAATGTTAACTTTAGATCGAAATTTCGACAGTGGCGCACAATGGAACAGAATCATAAAATAGGTGGACAAAAACCTCAAAATTGTATGTCATGGAATTACTTACAGTTAGGTTTGGTAAAAGTAGTTTATACTAGTTGAAATAATATAATAATAACTAAACACTTGAGTGGCAACGCTCGTCGAACATAGTTTCTTTACGAGATCGACTAGTAGGTTATATTATTCAGCGACTGTTGCTTCAAATCGACAATGGATTCTTATAATGCTGACATTTAACTATATTTTCAAAAATTTTCAGACTTATTTACGTTCTATTAAAGGCGTAACTTCCTATTACGTTATCATATGAAAATATTAGAAAAGTTTTTGCGTAGAGTTGTGATAGAAATGTTAGAATGTTTTTGGTATGCATTGATATATTTTAAAATATTTGCATTAGCATGTTCGGTAAACAGTACCGGCATGATTAAACCAAAATTTAGCTACTTGAACTTGCTCCTCTAACGGCGATACATTTTTTTCTAGAAAATCATTTTGTTATGAATAGGAAGAGGGTATTATGCAGCCATGTTTTTATTATATATTACTATGTTATTACTTCATAAATATTTATGTATATTTAATTATGAACATGTTGTCATTGTACAATATAAATATATATGAATATTTGATCGGTAAATATTGTTTATTACATTTATTTTTTCTTGAGATTATGTTCCCTTTAATATTACATTTTTTAAATAACTTACCATAACTTTCTTGTACATGTTCAGACATATGTATATACACATATTTTACAGTCTTTATATATGGATAAATTATTTAATTGAAAACTGCACTAACCAAAAGTTGAACAATTAATCATAAAATATATAGATAATTAAAATCATATTCCAAACGAACGAACAATTTTTTTTATTTATTTATAGGGTAACACACTAGCAAAGGTAGCTTTATAGGGGTCGGTTTTTGTTCTAGTAAAAAAATAATATCAGAATCAAATTCCACAAATTAAAAAGAATCCCTAAAACTGCCCTGTCAGTAATAAACACTGTATAATTAAAGGAAATATGAATTTTGCCCACCTATTTCACAATTCTGGCAGAATACGGACCATATAATGCCAAAACCAAATCTGGTAGTAACAGAAATACACATAAATTACAAAATACTTCAAACTTAGTCAACAAAGTATAAATATCATAATTTTTATTCAGACTCAACGCGATAAAAACGGCGTATCCACGTTCCCAATAAATACGTAACAAAGAATATCAACTAAACAGATCAATATTTACATTAACACTGAAACGATCAAACCCCTAACATCTTCGATTACCGAAATCATAAGGACGCGTTCGTAACAGATTATTATTAAATTTATTAATAAAAATCGCGGTAAACACGTCTTTATAACCGACAAGGTGTCACAAATTGGTCGTAGAGACAGTCCTAATTTTGATAAATGGATAAGGATCTCGGTGCAGAAAATCGCGTGAGGTGCATCGGATCTAGACAATGTGTTCCTATGATTAGGCGTTGGGACGCCCGCCGCCCCGTATCTTCGGCCCCTGTCGCTGGCTTAGATCAATCGTCGCTGTTAAAATGGGGAGAGAACCGCGCGAGACAGAACAATAGCGAATAGCTAAGACTAATTGTAAGTATAAGCGTTACGTTTTAAAGGAGAGGCAAGAGAAGCATTGCTCGGCTAAGTAGTCGCGCCGATAACGAGGTAGTTTGCTCATGGAAGAGAAGATCGACTGATCTGAGGGGTCCGGATCGAATCGACGATGATGCGATCGATGCCTCGACAGATGGGACTCAGCAGGCTCGATATATTTTAGACTTTAAATAGGAGACTGACTGAGAGACACGGGGAAAGGGATACTCGTATCAGAGCCGGGATCGCTGGGACCATCTGTCGAACGTTCGATACGAATGTTGTTCCATGCTGACGTAACAATTGCGGTTATTTAGTTTCCTCGGACGATGGTTGTTGATGTAAACGTTTTCGCTGGGTGCTTCGCGGAAAAGTGCGAAACGAGACCGCCGTTGTTGATTGATTTATTCGTGCGAGTGTCAGCCCAGCGAGGCTGGCAGGACGTTTGTCGCCTGTTTCTTCGATAATTGTTCGGGCTGTGCGGGCAGTATCGCCAGATCAAACCAAAACTGGGTTGCTTTTCCTCTCCTCCTTTTCCCCTTCCACTATCCCATTCCACTTCCATGAGCACACTCCAACGTCACCCACTAAGACCGTAGACTGGTCACGTGACATGCCGCGCAACGTGTTACATATTACTCTGGTCATCAGAGAGATGGTAAACTGTATTCCCCTCGATTTAACCGATCTGGCGATACTGTGTGCGGGTATTCGAAATGTAAGGTACAACCGAAATTGTAGTCGGATCCAGTGTCGCCAGAAAACTACCCAAACGGATGCTTTTCCCGCTCCTCCTTTTCCCCTTCCTCTACCATGAGCACACTCCAACGACCCCCACTAAGACCGTAGACTGGTCACGTGATATGCCGCGCAACGTGTTACATATTACTCTAGTCATCATTTAACCGATCTGGCAACACTGTGTGCGGGTATTCGAAATGTAAGGTACAACCGAAATTGTAGTCGGGTTCAGTGTCGCCAGAAAGCTACCGAAACGGATGCTTTTCCCTCTCCTCCTTTTCCCCTTCCACTACCATGAGCACACTCCAGCGTCCCCCACTATGACCACTAAGCTGGTCATGTGACGTGCCGCGCGCGAGTAGTGAAGCCAGATCGGTTAAATCGAAGGGAATACAATTTACCACCTCTCTGATGACCAGAGTAATATATGACACGTTACGCGGCACGTCACGTGACCAGTCTACGGTCTTGGTGGGGGACGTTGGAGTGTTCTCAGTTAGTG
Organism: Sphecodes monilicornis; assembly: GCA_913789915.3. Classification (NCBI taxonomy): domain Eukaryota; kingdom Metazoa; phylum Arthropoda; class Insecta; order Hymenoptera; family Halictidae; genus Sphecodes; species Sphecodes monilicornis. The sequence continues at coordinate 10,871,295 of OU565284.1, read as the reverse complement.
GAATGGGATAGTGGAAGGGGAAAAGGAGGAGAGGAAAATCCACGCAGTTTTGGGTGTTTATGGCATCACTGCGCGCGACTGATATTACTCTGGTAATCAGAGAGGGGGTAAATTGTATTCCCCTCGATTTCCTCGATCTGGCTACACTGGTCGGGTCGGGTCGGGTCGAAGATTGTAACGTTCTGGTTCCCGAAAAGTTGAAATGTAAAATTAGATTGGAAGAGCGTGGAAAAGCGTCATACTCATATGGTTGCAAATATGTGTGACCCTCAAACTTGGCTCCACCTGATTACAGCTTCCGGTACCCGAACATTGTAAACTTTCGGGATCCCGGACCGACCTGAGCCCGAAATATCGGGCATCCGCGCGGCCCTAGTAATTAGTAGCGATTAAAAAGGAGGCCGAATTACTTTTGAAACGTTAGAACGCCGCTTTCGTTGTATTTGAGTTTTCGCTTGGATACGAATTGATCGTTTCGGGTGCGAAGTATACAGAATGCACAAAATTCGAAGAGGTCGAAGCTGTTGGCCCTGTCGAGCCTCTGTCAACACCGTTCCCGAATACAAATGAATTATTCGCGATAGTATTCGCGGCGAACCCGCGACCGTAATATCGCGGATCACGATAATTAATATTGCACAGCGCGTTCTGGCTCGGCAATACGGGCAACGAAGTAATACGGACAATATGACGAACGCGCGGACGGGAGCCTTGTAATTTTTATGCGGTCGCACAACCTTTGTCGGAAACAAAAAAAGAAAGACAGAAAAAATCACGCATCGTGAACGAACCTAAGCTCCAGATTGTATTGGATGCTCTACAATATTAATTTTCAAAGGACAGCAATGGGGAACATGATACCAGCTAAACAAAATGTGATTTATTAGATGACGTATTTATTAACACATTTTATTTAGAGGATTTCAGGGACAGCGTAATTAATTGTTAATACTTGGTGCTCAACAATTGCGATCGTTCGTCTGCACCAGCAGACCTTCTCCACGCTTGTTTGACCCTCTAGTTACGTATATCTTGCTCGTTGATTTTATCTGCACGAATGCCGATCTTCTGCGAAAATGTTACGTTGATATTTGGTCCCTCGCCGAGCTCTGTACAATCTTCGTTTACTGGGACCACGAATATTTCTCTGTTGATACGACGATGTTTCCATTACGTTTGTCGGAAAATTCTGTCATTTTTCAACGGACACTTTTTAGCAACGAGAGGAATGATAGCCACATACACGCACGCGCTCGCACGCGCATGTAAACTACAAAGTACAAAAAACGTCACAATTTTCCGAGAAACCCGACAACTGTATACACGTTTTCTTCGGAGGGAAGGGAGTCTCGTCTGCTTGGTGTGCCGAGAGTGGGAAGCACAGAATCTGTCACGGTGCATATTACACAATATATATTTGTTATAAATAGCGATTACCAAAGGAATTATTTTCCAACGAGTCTCTTTTGGCGGTGATCGAAGCAGGCGATGCTCCCTTCGTTTCCTCGAGGGTCAAACAAGTGGCGCGATTGTAACAAACGAAAACGAACTCGATGCCGGACAAGGATCGTCGAAAGTCTCGCTCGACATCTTCTCTTCTATAATAAAAATAATCGCGTTCGGTCACGATCGGCGGGTCGTAGATAAGAAACGTAGGCGGTTAATTAAGTTCGAAGCGTAAGAGCCGTTCGGATAGAGAAGGGAAGAGTGGGAGAGGAAAAATATTTAAAAAAAAAAGCGAGTAAGTAATATCAGTTCACACGGGAGAACTTACTATGCAATGAATCCAATAGCAATAATTGTATAAACAAAGAGGGTGTGAGAAAGGGGGAGGGAGAGAGAGAGTGAGTAAGTCAGTGAGTGATTGAGTGAGTAAGGGAATGAGTGAAAGAGAGAGAGAGGGGGAGAATGAGAGAGAAAGAGAATAGAAAAGAAGCGTATGGAAAGAGAAAGAAAGACTTTGGTGAGGCGGTGGATGTATGAACAGAGTATAGGGGATGATGAAGAATATGAAAACCTCGCGGAGACGTTGGAATGACATCGCGCTGCATATTATTATACAATTATATCGTTTTTGTGAAAGGAAAGAAAGATAGAATAATAACCGGGAAAACTTGACACCATTTCTTCGGCTCCGCTAATCACGCTACACTATAAATAAATGAATAAATATATATATATATGAAAAAGTATATATATATATATTATATATATTATATGTCAAGAGATATTTATACTAGTATTTTAATAGTTTAGTACATAATGCAATATATATATATATTATGTATAATATATATTATAACAATATATATATTATATATATAAATATATATTATACAGAGAGAAAGAGAATGAAAGAGAACACGAGTGTACTATACAAACAATAAAAAAAGAGGAAAAAGTGGGGCTCTGTAAATACATACAACACACATAGAGATATTATTCTATGATATATATATATATATATATTATATATATATTATATACATACATTGACTATGCTAGTGATACATTAACATAGAATTATTGTATACATCGGCGTATCGACATAGACAAACATTGTGAATAGAAAAAAAATTAACGTAACTAAAAAAAATTACCTATAGGTATGAGTATATCTAAGCTAAGTGGATAAATAAAAAAAAGTAAACTTCATTATATTATATTATATATATGACGCTAGTGCATATACGTATAAATATATATAATATACATATAATGTATCACATAGAACACACGTAAAGGATGCATAGGCATTAAACTACGGGGACACATAATCATAATTATTGACATTATGATAACGTTTAGGATCAGAGAATTGTGAAACAAGAGAGAAATGATGAAAAAGAAAAAAAACGAGAGACAACTTAGCGCAATGAAAGACATGTTGACGAAAAATTTTTAGGTAGATACTATAATACATTATTGTTTGTACATTGGGCACGAATGCTCTATTATTTTACTGTGATCCGTGTTTTTGTACGATTTTCGAAGTCACGCCGCACATGCAGGGCCGACGTTAGCGGACAGGACAACATAGTCACATACACGAACACACACCTACACATACAGTTATGCAAAAGCGCGCGATTCCGCGAGTCCGATATTGAAAAACGCGTCACCACGGTTATATATTGGGTCGTATGCATAAAAATAAGTAAATGCTTCAAACATTAAGCATAAGTAAAAGTAAATTCTAGATTTCTTATGCATAATCTCTTACTAGTACTAGGTCTGGATTAGGTCAATACAGCAGTACAATATTGCTTGAGAGGAAACATTGGAAAATTTTAAGTAAATAATACTATTACTACCCTAGAAAAAATTATTCTATCAAACAAATCAAGTTTACAAGGGAGAGTTTAATTGTCCCCAAACATTCGGAACATTTTTTGGAACAGTCTATCGTCATTCTTATTTAGGCAACTAGCAGACTGAACTTCTTCATTAACGCGGCCGGCAAAGTGGATCCTTCCGCAAACGGCTGGATTATGGTTATATTTTTAAAAAATCCGAAAACTTTCTAAAGTTCTTATTATAGTCTCTAATTTAACGTGCAAGTGTTACTTCGGCTAAATATTTAAATCTATTAGCGATAAACATACAAATTCCAGGTAAAGTTGTCAGTAAATTTATAATAAAAATAAATAGATGAAGCACAAAACAGTAAACATATTAGAAGAATATAACATTAATAGATGAAACTATTGTGTATGGAACTTCTGTTTCTTACAAACGATGCAAAACAGTGGGAATTCGTTTAGAACTCATCGACCCAGTTCGCTGGCAAAGGGTTACAATGATAGTAGTTTTTACTCGAAATTTTCAATAAATACCATGTATCATGCGCACGTGTTTGAAGTGTTTACCAGAAAATTCAATAGATACTAGTTCTAGTAAGCATCCTTTATGCATACCGGACAAAATATTTGCTTCGAAGATCAATAGCAAGAGCTTCCACTTGGTTTTATACGTACGACCCATTGTTCCTCGCCGCAGATTGTTGCTTCTCCGAGCGAACAAGCCAACGCTCCGCGCCATCTTGTCGCTGCCGCGATTGGCGCGATTTTCGCACAAGTGCGATGTTTTTCGGCGACGATCCACGGAATTCCCCTTGATTACAGTCGATGCCGTTTCGTCTCGAAACGACGCTTGGTGCTAAAGAAAGCTTCCTTCTTCGCGAAGAAGAGGGATCCAGCCAATCATTCTGCCCCCGTGACTAACGTCGACCCTGAGAACACGCGTTTCGACCAAAATGAAAAAAGAAAAAGGAAGATCGCATAACCCACTTTCACGGGAAAATTCCGAGCTTTTATACTACGCGAGTACCATTGCATCGTGTTCATTGCATCTCACACGCGCCGCTTTGCATGGGATTATCATCGCGCGGGGGAACAAACGTACTTCGGCGCACCTAGGCGAAATATTCGTCGAGCGAGATGAACCTGAATCAGCGTCGATTCTCCTCGATCGATGGGCTTCGCCTTCGCGTTAAAGCTTCTAATGGCGTTCTACATATAGTACTGTCGCGATAAAAGCTACAATGCTGTACATGATAAGTGCAATAAAATTATCCCCGCTACTGCGGGGTATACCCCTCGAAAGGTCGAGGGACTCGACCTCTCGACTCGGCCGAAAAATGTAACACAATACGTGCCAGGTATATCGCTAAGCGATTACTATTGCAATGACAAAACCTTTTTGTTTTTTATTATTTTTCCATGAAACTTTTATCAACATGTTCGTAACATTTTTCTGATTGAAATGGTACCAAACACGATATAATTTGGGTCGTATATACATATTTACTTAGCGATATATTTCGGGTGCAACGAAAACAGCGAATGAAACAGAAAGAGAGACTAGAAGTCGAGTAGTCGTCAAACACCAAAAGCATCCATCGCTGAAGCAATAAATACGATTGTGAAACTTTTTTTATTTTTCATTCCTTTCTTATGAAACATTCACCAACATATTTGCTATATAAATGCGTATATTAAAAACTTATTATCGTCAATTAAACAGATAAATATGATCCAAATTATATGGTGTTATCATAATCAGAAAATATGTCACGAATGTGTTGGTAAAAGTTTCATGGAAAATAATCACAAACAAAAAAGTTTTGTCATTGGATTACCATTGTCACGCCGACACGGCTCGACGCTGGCGGCAATAGGTAAAGGAATCTCGAGGAATCGTGGCTGTACACAATGTGTGCAATGATTCACACCTGAGGTCGTTGCTTTTATCGCGACAACACTGTACCGTAGTAGCGCATGCTGCTCTCCTTTCGGCTATAACATGACGGCAAACATTGTAGAGCATTCGAGTAGAGGCGACAGCGACGGTGAAGATCGTTCAGCGACGACGTACTCTGTCATTCGATGTGCGCTTTCACGCTTTCGGTCGAAATACATGTCAGCTTGAGAACGGCCGGGGAACAGGTCGGTCGGATGTTTGGTCGGAACTTACCTTCGGTATGTTTGCAAAAATCCCCGTGGATCAAACGAGATCGATCCTAGCGGGGAAGACAGGTTTGAACAGACGAGGATGGACCGCCACAAGTGTCACAGATCGAACATGAATAATTAAGTGACCTGGAGACTATCGATCGAAAGGGTACCGTTTCCGAAGTCCAACGGAGATTTTCTCCGCTTTGCAGTCTGACCCACAAGAACGTGTCGACGATCTCTACAGAAATATTATTAACACTGGATTAATAAAACTGGAAGCAAATGGATTTTGTAAAAGAATAATGACTTGAAACATCGAAACCCAGTATGCCCAAATTGCACGACAAATATCATTGTGATTGACCGGCAATCCCGGTTACCAGATACAAATTCCATAAAAAATCATTGTTCTATTATGAATTAGATGCATACAGAAAAATGTATGATAAGATTCATAATTTTTATAGGTCGTATTCAAAAAGGAGAGGTCACTACTCGTTTCATGCGAAAAAATTAGTAGAAAGCACACCAAGACGTTACCAAACTGTGGTCGATAAATGGGGGAAATTAGGTCCATTATGAAATAAAAGCGTATTAGTGTTTTAAGTATAGATTCGAAGCATATAAAGTTTTTTTAACAATATATAAATATTTACAGAAGTATCGTCGACACGTTCTGATGGGCCAGACCGTACGTTCACGCGTATAAAATACACGAAACAATGATCGACGCGAGAACATTTCAGTCTATCTCATGTAGCGTGAACGTAGATTGCGATTCGATGAGTCCGTGAGAACAGGCTCTAAAATTATGTCCACACTGAAGCAACAACGAGCAACTTATTGTTGATGTTGCGTGTATCTTGAAAAAGTGGCTGCCTTTGCCGAATAAAGCCGCGTTTACTTTAGGCAACTTTTGGTTGGGCGTTTGAGACATTCGATTAAAGAGTTTACAGTATGACATCGTCGCTCGACATTTTGTTGTTCAATCGTGGCTAGTGCAGTGCGTGAAGAGATATTAAATGGTAAATCGTGTATATTGAATTTATTTTCAAGCGATACAGCGTAACCATTTACGACAGCATTGATAACATAAGGACCAATTATCCAGCTCCTGAACATACCACACAATACATTAGCACACCATGGACGTTGTCGTTCCACTTGTAACCAGTGAGCATTTTCTACCGACCAGGATGTATTAATGTTTTCCCGGTCCAGGTGAAAAGAAATTGTTATGATGCTTACAGAATTCGTCTTAACATCCGCTAAAAGATAGGTGTCAAAAAATTATAAGTTCGTTTATAATAAATTCAAGGTGATCTTGAAAACTCCTGAAAAAAGAGTTGGCCAAAAATTTACTATAATCGTCTTAAAGTTCTCTCTGAACCATGGTATAATTGACAACAAAAACGTTCCGTGGTTCCCCCTGTACAGGATGTCTCAAAAATGTAAATCCTTGAAATAGGCGGTTCCTGAGGTTAAATAAAGTAACTTTTCCCTTTGCTAAAATGGCCGCCTCGACTTTGTTAAAGAGTTATTCGCGAAAAACACGGACCAATCAGAACACCGTTACAGCGGACGGACTCTAGCTCGGCGGCAGGTCCCGCTGAGCGCGACGTTACCATTGGCCGCGCCGGAATCCGTCCGTTGTGTAACGGTGTTCTGATTGGTCCCTGTTTTTCGCCAATAACTCTTTAACAAAGCTGAGGCGGCCATTTTAGCAAAGGACAAATTTGACTTTAAATAACCTCAGGAACCGCCCAGTTCAAGGATTCACAATATTTTTGAAACTCCCTGTATTTTACCACTGGTTCAATGTAATATTGATGTTTTCAGTTTTGAAAAATAATTGAACGATCATAAGTCGTTTCAATTTGGTTGACATTGTGGCTACAAGAACGACATTGGTCGATCAACTGAATCGTTCGACCAAAAGTGGACTAATGTGAACGGAATGTAAAAGAAGAAGAATGAATATGAAGATGTTATTTCAGTGTGGACATAGCTTAACGAAGCGAGTTATTGTTGAGGCAAATAGTTACACTTGTTTGGTCATTTGTGGATCAGGAAATACAGGAACGATACATATCGTGCGAGAAGTTTCGATGCTTATTGATTTTATCACTTGGAAATGTGATTCTGACAAATACTGAGAACGAGGCGATGTTAACGATGAGTTCGATCGATTGTTCTTTAAACATTGGTAAATGATCTTTGAAGAGCGCTGGACGTAGAGAACTGCAGCGCGGTGAATTTCGAGATGAAGTGAATTATGTTTAAATTGTTTCGTTAATTGAGTGGCATTTGTTGAAGTTGATGTATATACCTACAGGGTGTACCAGATCGTACGGGCATTACTCCACTGGTAGATTCAGTATAATAATAAAGAGCTGAAGTTATAGTCGGGTTTATCGTTCAATGATTTTTTTTTTATACTTTGGGTTCTTCGTTGAACTGTTTATAAACGAAGTATAGAAATGACAGACTTATTATCGGAAGTAAACTATCTTAGAACTGTGTTATTCACTTTCTACATATAGGAATTGCTGATTCGGGAACACTGCAAGGAAGTGTGCACGCAATAGAGTGTTCGTTAGCAATACCGCACGTAGTATATCAAAGTTGTTTATAAACAATTAAATGAAGAAGTTTATTTTATTATTATATAAATCAGGAACAAGATAGGAGATTTTAATGTATTTTAGTACACCCTGTGTAGTAACAGTTCCTTAGCACATTTATTCATATTAAATACGCATTCGTACGCATGCAAATGTTACTACAAGACTGCGGATTTGATGGATTTATTTTAAGAATGAGTAGACGCAATTTAAAATAGGGAAAGGATTAAAAGAATTTGAGAATGTATATATTGTTTTCATGTCGTTGAAATTATTAGAGAATGAGAATTTTATTTGGATTGTGTTCCTTACAATCGGCGCAGAAAATTTTTATTTTACATAAAAATCCGCAGTCTACTTATTACTAACTTGTGTTCTTGAAGTTCAATGTTATTTCATCGAAAACAATTTCATTATTAGTTCTCAGATCGTTGATAGCAAATATTATTACTGTTATGATTTAATACTAGAATGTACAGAAAACTTTAAAGATTAACACTAAACCTACCACTGTTGGTCAAATGACCGGTTTCATATTTTTAATTTTACAATTATTGATATTATAAAGTTTCTTCCTTGGAGGAATGATTCAATAAATTTCTTTATTCGATCACATCTTGTGATAAAAATTGCACAAAATCTAAATAAATATAGCCTTGTCATTTTAATAAGGTACAACATTTGAATCATTTTTAGTGCTTGGTAGGTTTAGTGTTAAAACCGTGAATCTTGTCAACAGATTTTAACAACATAGGTATTTGATTTGATTTAATGCTGGAATTTACAGAAAACTTCAAACATTAAAACCGTGAATCTTGTCAATAGATTCTAACAACATAGCTATTTGATTTGATTTAACACTGGAATTTACAGAAAACTTCAAACATTAAAACCGTGAATCTTGTCAATAGATTCTAACAACATACGTATCTGACTTGATTCAATACTGGAATTTACAGAAAACTTCAAACATTAAAACCGTGAATCTTGTCAATAGATTCTAACAACATTCCTATTTGATTTGATTTAACACTGGAATTTACAGAAAATTTCAAACATCAAAACCGTGAATCTTGTTAATCAGATTTTAACAACATAGGTATTTGATTTGATTTAACAATGGAATTTACAGAAAACTTCAAAGATTAAAACCGTGAATCTTGTCAGTGGATTTTAACAACGTAGGTATTTGTGAAAATACTCAAAGCTGTGACTATGGGAAGAACAGAGAAGTTTTCTCGACTAATCTGCGTACTATGAAGGAAATAGAATAGTTTCGTGTAACCCCAGGATTTCAAGCGTGAAGTTGTCGTAGAAGTTCGAAAGCGTTTCAATCTCGGCGGTGAAGTGAATCTGTATCAACGAACTAATAACAGCTTTACAGTCAGTTCGCCACTTTCCGCAGATGTTACAAACACGAAATTTTCGATTCTATTATAGTTTGGTACGGGACTCGTTGATATTAAATAATTAAACGATTTCTTCACGATTTTTATTATTAATTGACTCATCTTTAATTATTTTGACAACTAACACGAGGAGCGAGGAACGAGGACCTCTGTGAAACCAATAAATATCGTCCGATTGTAAATTCAACTGTTGCCGGTCGAAGCATCTTCCTACAAAACTATAATGTTCAGTTTTAAATCATTGAAAATACCAAAAGCGTGTGCATAGAAATGAGTATTCTATGTTGGAGCAACTCGAGCTGTTATTCAATTCACTTTGGGTCGTTATAGTATAAACTTATAAACCACAGCATGATATTTGGGGAAATTAATAATTTTACTGTGACAATATTTTTGTTCGTATTATTAGATTGTTGTATATGATCTGTCTGGTTTTAGAATGCAAATGTTATGTCTACAGGTTGATTATACATCGCTTTAAGTTACAAAGCTGATTCTTCCAATCTTGAATTTTAATTTAGTTGTCCAATTTTACATAATACGTAATAATGTACGAGGATATGTTGCATTGAATCGAATGCAACGACTAGACTGCGGATCTTTATGCAATATAAACATTTCCCGAGTCAATTGTGGGAAACAGAAGTTAAATGAAAGTCTATTTTCTCTTATAATAATATTACCTCTCACATCATCATTCAATTCTTCTACTGTCTTTACAATTTCATCTTTGACAAATTCAATATTTTCGTGAATGTATAACATCCACAGTCTAGTTATGGCTATGAAAACTGTTGTCGTAACAAATGGTGGTATCAAGTACGAAGATATTAAATAATGATGTCCACGTATATTATCGATTTATAGAAAGAACTTGTTTCTATAACTAATAATATATTCATTAAAACAACGCGAGCGTCTTTGGTTAGCTAACAGGAGAATAAATAGAATAGGACGTAATTTATTAAGTAACATTGCACACATTTCTGATTTGCAGATATCGGAAATTTCAAATATGAGGCAGTGTTGAGCTGTCGCTATTGCGACAGTACCAAAGGCGGCAAAGAGTGCGAGTATACATAGAATATTCATTTGATTAGCTGTAATATGAAGTTAATTGGAAATATCTGGTTTCTATACATATACGTATCGAATATACTGATTAAAACGCCACGAATTTCTTCGGCTAGCTGACGGAAGAGGGATGAGAATAGCAAGAAATTAATTAACACATTCACTACCAACGTCGCGCATGCGCGATGACCAGAATTTTGTATTTGACGTGGTAGGTTTAATGTTAAGTAACATCGTATGTATAACTGATTTATATCGGAGATTTCAATATTAGACAGTGTCTGGCTATCGCTATTGCGATACTTCAAATGCGGTAAGGTAGAAGCACGAATTGAGCGGTTGACCAGTTAAGAACAATTTTTTGCTGGAATAATAGCAAAATGCATGCTCTTTTATTAAATAAAGAGTCTATGCGTGAAAACGCTGTTCGAACTTCTTTCACTATGTAACAAAGCTAACTTTCTTTAAAATAGTTATCTTCTCCAAATTTTATGGAGAATTTTGAAAATTCAATAATTGCGTCAAAAGTTGACCGGCCTGAAAAACGAGAAAACTTTGCGAGTTATTAGTTGACATTACATTTATTAACCCTTTTAGTGCCGAACAACGATATATCGTCGTTTGCTTCATTCGCGAAAAGTGGTTGTTCTATTCTAATTTACAGCTTTCTAATAACATTAGAATCCTATCTTATTTTAATATACATATTGTCATATAAGAATATTAGAGTCTTATTCTAGTATTAGAATCGATACCTAATTCTCGTTTATCGAATGCCTATTCAGTATCATACATTTCGCTCAGTGTTTTTCGTTCAATTTTAATTTTTCAACCGGCACTAAAAGGTTAAATATAAAACTACAACAATTTAAGTAATGAAACATTCAGTCATACAAAGTTAAAAGCTCGGGACATTTAATCTCATCGTGATTTATACACCGTTACTTAACTACAATCGTCCGTTTACAATAAACAATTAAGTAAAAGCGTTTTGCAGTTAAATCGGCAGATGGTACAGCATATTTATCGCGTCTTTCTCGAAAGATTATTACTTTCAGAAACCCTATTTTCACGGTTTCGTGAAAAATGGTCTACTATTGATACGAGGTCAATGACCTCGAAGTGCGATTACCTTAAATATGCGAATTTGATCAGAAAGAACTGGTTTCTACACCTAATATATTGATTAAAACACCGCCGCGAACGTCTTCGGTTGCGTGACGGAAGAGGGAAGGCAAAGGGCAGAGTGCATTATGTGGAAAACGAGGGAATGGGACAAGTGACCCGTAGGAATGGAGGAAGCGACTTGTTTAGGGGCACGGAAGACTATCGATGATTCTTACCGCATGTCTCGGACCGGCGAGTCGGGAGCCGATACATGTCCGAAGTCAAGCGTGGAGTTGCGGAACCCGAGGTCAGGGGTGTATTCACCTGGCGCCGCCCCAAGTCACGCCCACCTGCGCAATTCTAAGCGTAGACCGGCACGCCTACACGTGCACCGACACAACGCGACTCTCCCACCTACGCGACCTACATACAGTCTCGGACAAAATTCGCTGGACGTTGATTCGCCTCGGACGAGGCCCCTCCACCGCCCCTAGCCGACTAATGTGATCAGATTTTGCGAAACTTCATTGCGGGTCTGCACGAACGAAAAACGTGACATCGGCCGCCTACCCACCGTCGAATCATTGGTGCTCTTTAATGTAACGTTTCTTTGCCTACCGCCTTCGTCGAACAACGCGTCGTCTGCATAATTAAAACACAAAGCATTAGCCTCGCAGAAAATAAGTGGACGTCGAGCTTGTTTAGTAGCTCTGTATCGTGATAAAGATTAGACCTACGGTGTTGCAGATTTTTTAATGCCGTGTTTCGGTACCCCGGTGCGGCAGAATTTACAGCCTTCGAGTTTCGTAGTATCTGTAACGATTATTTAAATAATTAAAGCTTCGTAATATGGAACACGTGATTTTATGCTGAAAATAGAGGAATTTGTTCTCTTAACGCCTTTGATGTTTATGGCGAGTATACCCGCTATGGAAATACGGCAATTTTTTAGTTAAAGAGGAATACACTCGTTGTGAAGAAGAGAAATTCGTTTTAGCAGGTTTAAGTGACGATTAGGTAAAACAAGAACCTTATACACGTATTTAAATATATTTTGGTAGGAGAATCGACGAAATATTGACAAATAGAATGGAGTTATTAAGTTAATAACGATAGTGCAACAATCAAGAAACAATGATATTTCTTTTACATTCTTATTTTCTGATTCTTCTTACTGTGTGTTCTTCTTCTTACTGATTCTTATTCTAACCAGTCTAAAATCTAATATATTGTATATCCAACAAGTTTTAATTCTAAATGCTTAGGCGTGTGGTCATTCACAAGAAATTACGAATTTTACTGGGAGAAAATAATGTTAACGATGAATTATTTCTGAACAAGCCAGAACAAACATATTCAACGATACGTTATACAAAAATAATGTACTTTAACCCACTTTGGATACATTATTCGACTATTTGTACGAGGATAAAAACAACTGGTATTCAATGGTTAATTATTTATTACTTCTGTGACTCTAGTACACATAATTATCTTTAGAGTCCGTTACCTTTTTACCGAGATATTCGTCCTATAAGTTCGTGCCGCGGATTGAAAAGTATTTTAATGAAAAACCACAGAAATTTTATAGTAACGGTATAATATCTTTACCAAAAAAGTGGGAAGATGGTGTAGAGAAGGTGGTTATATTTTTTCGTTGACTTTGAAAGTACGTTTCAAATATTAATTTAAATAGTAAAACAGTAAACGGCGGAAACTTATGGGACGACCTAATATTATATTACGATGTTCCATATTACCTGCGTTAATCCTACGCGTTATAAAAGTTTGCCTAGAAGTATTGGGTTGTATTGGGTCGGCGAAGAAATTCAAATTGGTAAGAGTTTAAATTGGGCCGCCTCATTTTTTTCATAAATGCATAAAATCTGCAGTCTAGTAATTATTATAATGAAGCTGCAATAAAATAATAGCTAAAGGATGTCGTTTCTTGCTGTTTTATCACACCTCGTAGATCTTAACAATCAAACATTCTCACTTAACACATCATCTACGGGCGAATATTCTATAATTTTTGGAAGTCTGTGGCAAATAACTGAGGATTTTTTAATAGATCTTCCAGCAGCAACAGGAATTTCAGTCATAAACCAACAACTAATGATCAATCACGTAATTTATTAATTTCATTTCGGATTAGTATGCAAAAGAAGATTTTTAAGCCTCCATTTATTGGGTTGTTCGGAAAGTAATTTCGTTTTTCGTGTAGAGATGGTATTGCTTCCATTAATTATTACTTAACATTATTCTAAATCGCAAAATCATTGTATATTTTCAGAACTGACATTTCGGACGTCATTTCGTGCTTTATAGAACTTTATAATCTTCCAAGCATTTCTTTTGTCATCGCGTCAAATATGCAAAATCAAAGTGAGCATATGCGTCAGATTTTTTTTTGTTCCGGTTATGGTAAAAACGCAATGCAAGCAGGGGAAAAAAATGTATGCTGTTTACAGAGAGCGTGTACCGGCGTATTACCATTTATTTCGTTGTTTTCAACACTTTTTAAGCGGTGTAACTATCATTTTAAATGGAGGCGTCAGAAAACTCAATTATTTACTAATAAAAAACAGGAATTCTACGAACATGCGATCTCCAAGTTACTAGAAAGATGGCTCAAGATCATAGAATAAAATTGCCACTGCATCACCGAATAAATAAATAAATAGTGAAACATCGTCTTCATTTTCCCTTGGAAAAACGAAATTACTTTCCGAATAACCCAATAAAATTTCGTTTGCAAGAGCATCTGTATGCTGAAACGATAGTGAATAAATATCGCCGGGATCGAGACAGAAAATTAAAAACGGATTTGAATAATCCCCCGAAGATGATGAACGAGGACTTCGGTTGCACGACTCGATAATTTTAACGCGTGACTAATTTAAACTCGACGAATTAGTCGCGTCATATTCGCTGTTGGGAGGCGTGAATAATTAAATGACGGTTGCAATGCTCGCGAGTCGGATGATATCGATTCTTACGCTCGCACCGTCGCGTCGCAAGAATATTTTAATATTCATTTATTCCTGAAATTCCTCTCGATGTCTCTTGAATCGGCCGATGAAAACGTTTGCATGAAATATAGAACTATATTCCACGGGGGAAAAGGAAAAGCGAACGGACGTGGCTGCAAGTGTGTATAATTTATCCACTGAATCCGTATCTTCGAACGGGGAAGATAAGTTCAATATCAAACGAATTATTCGCTTCACTGATACGCGCGGGAGAATAGAAATTAATATGTTGGTAGTGATCCATCGATAATAACTCTTTTTCATCGTTTAATGCTACCGACTAATTTGCAAATTGTTTTGCAATGTATGATGTACTCATTCTTTTTATTCAGTGAATTTCTGCCAGTTTGATATAAATCTTCAAAAATATTCTTACCTCCCCTTATTTATGTATATGTTGTTTTTCGTGCGAAAGACAGTTTAACTGGTTCACTTATTTATTTTAAATATTCGCATTAACAACACAGCCATTGGTAATCGAGTACTTAGCTAAATCGAACAATTTATATAATTTTGTAGAATTTAGTGAAGTTGCTTGCTATTAAAAAGATTTGAGTTTTTAATATCCATAGCACTAATTTAAATTGAATGATTTATATGTAATTTTATAAATTAATAATAGTCTAACACTTTGTGAGTTTCTTGCCGTTTGTTAACTAGATTCGGCATAGACATCTAACTAATAATTTCAAAAACGCTTTTTGAATCAGAAAAAGTAGTAAAATGACTGTTATGTGACTCTCAGAATGTGATAGAACGTTTTGGGTAGTTTGTAATTCACAACTAGACTGTGGATATTTATGCAACAAAAAAAGAAATTATCTAAGCCAATCGTAAGAAACGAACGTTAATTGAAGATCGAATTCCTATTTGAATCATTTTAATAAGTCAACAATAATATAACAAGTTTCGCAAAAAAACATTACTGATGGTACATCTCTAAGATAACTAGAAAATTCAAAAATGGAGTAATTAAAATCGTTCTATCGAATACGCAGGGCGTCTGGCAGTTTATTTAAATCTGCGAATAACACGTGCTTATGCAAATGCTTGTTCTTAAAAGTGACATGGAAAGAACAGATTTTAATCCTACTTTTTTTTAAACTTTTATCGGCCACGTCACGAGGAACAATCGGAGATTTCCAGCACAGCGTCGTTTATCATGGCTGTTAGATGCTTCTCGATTACCTTGTGAACAGTACATTTTGAATACGAGAATGCATGAATTCTATTATCCGAGATTCTAAAGATGAATTGAACATTAACTAGGTTAATTATTTCTCCGTTAATAGGCTCACCGTTTCACCATTAATTGGGTTAATTGTTTCGCATCTACGTATTCTCTGTCTTATCAGATAATTATTTGTAAAAGTATACTCCGTGGTCGTACAGTTATCAGAGGATGTGTTGAAACCGCTAACGTAATTTACATTAATAGTTTCTACACTAATTGACCGTATCTCATAATAGTTAAAAACAAGCTCGATATAATTATTTTATTACAAGACTCTTCATTATCATATTACAAGGCTTATGTTCAAACTTTTCAAAATCCTGAGTCAATCTTAAATGTGTGTAGCGACAGGTCCCGCTGAGCGCGACGTTACCATTGGCCGAGCCGGAATCCCTCCGCTGTAACGGTGTTCTGATTGGTCCGTGTTTTTCATTAATAACTCCTTAATAAATATGCTACAAGAGGAAAATTCGTATGTTCAAATACTAGCATTCCTGAAAGATATTGGACATTGTCATCTAATTTAAAACAAATACACTGCGGTCACTAATAACCTGAGAAAGAACATGTGACCTAAAAAATTAAATTAAAAAAAAATGCCGAGGCGGCTATTTTTGCGAAAAGAAAAGTTACTTTAAATAACCTCAGGAACCGCTCATTGCAAGGATTCACAACATTTTTGAAACACCCTGTATACTTAACACTAAACCTACTACGGTCAAATGACCGGTTCTCTATTTTGCAATTATTGAAATTATAAATAGCTTTCATAGGAAATGATTCAACTGACTTCTTTGTTTAAACACAGATTATAATGAAAACTATAAAAAGTTAAAGTAAATTCATTCTTTACACTTCTATAGTGTTTTGTGCTGGGTTATTGTAGTGTTAAAAGCATTTTATAGTTAACTAAATTTTTAGGAAGATCCAAATATACCACTTCAGGGTTATCCATTGTGCAACGTGCGCCATTTTTACGGGACGCATTCGCTGATTTCTCTTCCCCCGTTAAACCTAGGAATACGGGTGGCGGCGCTCCTCGAATCCGCAACTTGAATAATATTAAATTTGAGTTATTTACTTTCTGTAAAAAATTGTCAAAAAATGACTTATTGTTTTGTACACGTTTACGTTTAGTATTAAAAAAACATTACTGTAAGTAAAAAAAACACTGTCTATGTATCGGATCGAAACGCAATTTGCGAAAATTGCCAGCACTTGTTTGAATGGGAACGATGCAGCACTTTCAGTTACAATCAAGCATTTTATTTTTATCCTCTTATTTATATCTTATTTTTACAATCATTTTATTTTTATTCTCTTATTTATATCTTATTTTACAATCCAAACGTTTATGTCAACGTTTTCTGTACTCGAAATGTGGGATGATAGTGTTGAAGAACTGGTTCCATTGGAGAGTAAGCAGAAAGTGATGTAAAGCGATTCATAGAACTTGTGATGGGATCTGAATCACATCGAATCGCTTCAATTCAATATTTACGACAAAAAAATTCGAATCGCTTGCAACATAATTCGAAGCTTAGAATTCTTGAAACTCTTGGTCGTCTCGAAAGTCTTCATAGTATTGAAATCTTGAAAGCCTTAACACTTTGGAAGATTTGTAAGAATTGGAACTCTTGAAATGTTAGCGAAGTATATAGACAAAATTCAATTAACGCTAAAAGTATCGGACCGATAAACGAATTGGAATGTTACATTGTGGAAAGCTATATTAATAGACATTCCGATCCTTTACAGTATTGAACAGATAATAGCACTAAATATCCTAATCTATTAAAATTAGCACGTAAAATTCTCTGTTGTCCTGCAACTTCAGTTTCGTGCAAAAGAGTTTTTTCTAAAGCAGGAACTATTCTTAATAATAAAATAAACAGATTAAAAGATACCACCTTAAACATGATTCTGTTGTTACATAGAAAAATATAGTTATTTCCTCATGAAACTCGACGTAATTAAATTCCCAAGACCTTCAAGATTTCCTAGATTTTCCAAGCTCCCAAGACATTCGAAACTTGCAAGATTCTCAAAAGTATAACATTTATTACGATTATCAAGACTTTTGAAATTTTCAAGACTTCTAGACTTTCAAGAGTTTTAAGAATTTCTGATTTCGAATAAATATCGAATTGATTCGAAACTCTGTGGTGATTGATTTGTTCGAAAACTTGCAAGACAGAGTATTGTATGCCCATCACTACATAAAACTTATTAACTATGTTTGCATAAAAAAATTCAATGCAAAATCGTATGTTATCATTTTTCTAAAGCATAACATACTGAGATATTATACAACGCACCGTAAAAATATTATTTCCTTCACGATAAATATTATAAAAGGGTGTGTGGTTCGAGGTTTAGGTTTTCGCTCATGGCTCAGTATTCCTAGGGTGAATAAGATCCTCGAAACGGAAGGGTTATATACACTTGAAAATCCTTAAACAATCGGGTTTCTCGCAAACATTAGAAAAAACGAAAAAACAAAATCATATATTTATTTCTAAGGATTAACATACAAAAGAGTAACACTTTCAGTACATTTAGTAATTTTCTTAGAAAAAAATATCCATTTATAAAAAAGGTACAGCCGATGTCCCAAGATGCTTTGCGATGAGTAATGCTACTCATAGCCAAATTATCTGAAATAAAAACGGCAAAAATATTTCTTCCGTATATTTCTTCCGATTCGGGACAAAATGGTGGCTCTTTCAAGTTAAACTTTGGATTTTTATGCTTTGTAGAAAGTAATCCTTCGATTAATCACTACATATCATTCGTGACAGTAAGCACATGAAATTTTAAAAAGATCGAGTAAAGAGTTTCGAGTAAAACGTGTGCAAAGTTTTAAAAGTAGATAAACTAGTTATCAAACTTCACAACTCCGCGGCAAATGTCGCACTGAAAACGTGTCGATGCTTTGTGGATTTGCTTGAAAGTTCGTTGAGCTGGACATACCCGAGACCATTTGAAATATACATGCGCAGGCAAATTGCTTGGGAATATACAATAAGTGACTCGTAAAAGACGCACCGCCACGCTCATAGCAGCATGTACATAATACCTTATATCTCTGTGAAGTTTAGTCGGACTGAATTAAAAGTACAGAATATTCCTATGATAATATACTTTCAGACAAGAGGTATTTTTGAAAATCGATTTTTTTCAGTATTTACAAGTGTATTACATTTTCTCGTGTAACGGCAGTGAAAACAAGTGATTTTTAAGAATTTTTTTTAGAATGACTATTGAATGTATGGGAATAGGCCTTCTTGGGAAGTAAACAGATAGTCTTGAAGTACAACTATATTTTTTTTAGTTCAATTCTCGTATTATTTATTGTATAATAGAACAGCTTCTTAACAGCTTCGGTAGTGTTGACAGTAAGCATTGTTGGCGTGTAACGTAGCGTATATCACAGTGATCAAAACACAAAAAACGAGATATTTTCTTAAAGGCAGACACTGTACGCTAGGATTTAACCTATCTTGGAAGAAAAATATACAAAGATGGAAAATTTTACTTTTTCGAAAAATTGGTTATATTTATATACTATATATAAATTCCAGGTCCAATCCCTAAAGAAATACATAAATAAATGAATGAGCTTCGTCTGAACATGTATACTTTCTTAGTTTTTCAACTGTCGTGCACCCCAGTTTAAAAAACTTAGTTTTGAGAAATATGCGTATTATACATACAATAAATAAGAAGAATTGAACAAAAAACAAAACACTTGTACTTCAAGAGTTTACATCCCCAAAAGGTCTAGTCCCATATGTCCAATAGTTATTCTGAAAAAAATTCTTAAAACTCACTTATTTTCATTACCGTAGCACGAGTAGCCCCGCTTAACGCCTTATACTACCCGCTAACTCCCAATTGCTCGGGACATAATAAACAAGAAGGTCGGTCGCGCGTCGAGCCATTTAGCTGTTTAGCCGTGTGCTCGAACTTGCTCAAAATGTATGCGTCTTATGACACGTATATTTCGGCGCAACGAAAGGAATTGTGAAATAATAAACACGTTTGGGCACAAGTAATACTTTTAATATATCTGGGAAGTAATTATGATCATTTCATCGGCGAACAAAAATGATTTATTATTTGAAAGTGGATAATGTATCAGTAACAATTCGCAAATTAATACTTAATTTAAATTAATAATGTTTTGAGAACACTTGTAGAAAATTAGGGTAAATATTTACATTAGGGGCTTCCTCACCGATTTTGATGACGTTGGAATATGTTGTCAAGGTCATCATTCTGAACAACTTTTTCCTATACATGTTATAGCCGCTCAGCTTTAGTTTCCGAGATATTCACAAAAAAGTTTCAACCTCTCGAAAAGTGATCGGAGTAGGTCTGGGTTAGATTTGAAATTATGACCGCCGGTAACGCGGCCAAGGTCACAACTTAAAACGACTTCAATCAGTTGAGACCCACTGTCTCGTCTGTTTATGTTTACGAACTGAAACGTGAAATGAATCGTGTCGAACGCGAACTCATTTCATTGTCAGCTGTGTTAGCATACAGAGTATTAAGCATGAAACTATACGAATTCTTGGATATCTGCAACAATCAAGAAAATATATAATAACCCAGTATATAAATATATAAATATATAAATAATATATAAATAACCCAGACCTAACCCAGACCTAACACAGACCTACACGATCACTTTTTGAGATGTTGAAACTTTTTTGCGAATATCTCGGAAACTAAAGCTGAGCGGCGGTAACATGTATAGAAAAAAGTTGTTCAGAATGATGACCTTGACAACATATTTCAAATACATCAAAATCGGTGAGGAAGCCCCTAACGTAAATAATTACCAAAATTAGTAATCTTCGTGTTAGTGTTGTTTACGTTTGTCACGAATGAAGTACCACGAGTCAGGTTCGCGTTGTTTACGTTTGGTCCGAACGAAGTACCACGAGCCAGGCTCGTGTTGTTTACGTTTGGTCCGAACGAAGTACCACGAGTCAGGCACGTCCTTATTGTTTTTGTCTCAAATTTCTTACCACGAGTCTCGCTCGTTGTTGTAGGACAAGAGGTTAAGGCAGAAATTTACGCGAGAGATTTCAGACGCACTCTGTACGGTACAGAGTTTTCCCGTCGGTAACAGAAAACGAGTCAGAGAGGCATTGGATAACGTCAGGGTTGTGTAATCGAAGGAGGGGAGGGAGGAGAGCTCCTTCGAATTTTGTCCTCGACTGTATCGATATGTGAACGCGTGTTAGAGCTTCTACCCCCGACACGTACAACCCCCTGTAAGGTTGACGGTGTGGGAGGATGTGTGCGGCCTCTCTCTCTGTTGGCAGATGGGTGTGTGGGTGCTAGGCCTACGCCTACCACCCCCGCACGACCGATCACGCCGTCACACTGTTCCTACTACCCCAGTTCGGGGCGACGCGCGTTTCCGAGTTTGCGGAGCGGGTCACCCGGTGACACGTTCCTACGTCTATCCCATTCGACGACCCGGTTTATCGTCGCGTATGCGCGCCCCGACTTTTACCTACAGGAAAGTTAGCGCCTAACCTTGGGAAAGTTGTCGAAGGATCGCGAGTACGCAGCTCCGCTTGCACCCCTCGCCGCATTCCCGACCGGAAGCTCGAGATTTATCGCGAGACGAGTTTCGAGCACCGTTCCATCGGGAATTCGGTAGTCGCCATCACAGACTTCTTTCGACTTTCCAGTTTAGTTAGGACTACGAATTTCACAGTAGAAGTTGCTAGTCGATCTCCATGTATCATTACCCCGTCCATGTCGCGCCATTTTGTTGTAATTTTTTTTTTGGGAAGTTGAAAGGCGAAGGTTTTTAGATGGTCCGGGGCGTTTTCTGTAGCGAGCCTGCTGATGTCTTTGGGGTTTCAGATTTTCGAGTTTAGTTGCGATTGCGAATTTCACCGAGACACCCCCTGTGTTTCATCCCTGTCATGTAAATATTTCAGTTGTTCTGTGACGCTTTCTACTAGATTCTCATAAACGAAATGTCCGATTTTAGAATGCAAATGTTACAAAGCGTTCTGATCAAGAAATACTATTACAATTTACAGGTTCATTATACATCATTCGAAAGTACAAAGCTGAAGCTTCAAGGTCTTGCATTTCATCTTTGTTTAAATAACCAATTTTACTTTTAAATAAAGTTGATTTGGATGTCAGTCAATGGTGATTGTCCAGTATTCTTTGATACGAAAAATAACAGATTTGCTATACTTTTTTGGAAGACTATACAAGTTACACTGTAGTGTGTCATTTTATTTTAATATTCCAAGAAAAAAATCTATTTGAAATGATTTATTATTCACATATCAGATTTTAGAAACGCCAAAAAAGCACGATTTACGCAACTGATATCATCTCCCCTAAATAAAAGAATTTATTAGTAATAATTCTTTCCACTTTTCGTCATATAAATACTTTATTCATTATGGTTATTGCAATTTGATGGCTTGGGACCACTTTGCAGATTTATTTCTATATCTATGACTATTTATACATTATATCAAGGCTGCGACATTCTTATTGACATTAAACAGGCTTCTATTATTATTTAATGCCTCCGAACGTGGCGTCAACGTTTGCATGATGTGGCAAATAACACTCTGACCCTTCAACTTTCTTCATGTCACTTTGTCCAGTTCTTGAACTGGAGAGTAACCTTTCCAAAGCGATGCGTAAGCGCGAATAATTCTATTATGTTTTTAAACACGCCCGGCTTTTATGAACAAATTCCGCGAAAAGGGTGCTAAACGACGATCCGCGAAATTTTTGACGAAGTTCTCGTTTTAATTCCTCTATATTGTTGCAATGAAATTGAATTCGTCTCCATCCGGGAAGAAAACGGTGTTCTTCAATATTCTCATGTATTTCATCGTTAATTGTCGTGAAATTCTGAACGATAATTGTCGCAAAACAATCCCTCCTTCCGCGGGGTATACCCCGTGAGGTGCCGTGAAGCTCAAGAGGCCTCGGTCGCCGAGTAGTGAGACGAATGTTCCATAAAAAAATAATAAAAAATAAAGAAGTTTTGTCATTGGATTAGTAGTGGTCTCACCGATATACTCGACCCGTATTATGTTACACTTCTCAGCGACCGAGGACTCTCGAGTTTCGCTGTCCTTTTCTACGTTCGGCACAAGTCAAAGAATAGTATTATCTGAACGTTAATTGTCGCCGGCCGGACGCCTGGTGGCGACGATTATCGATGAAATACTGTATTTCGAATATAGCAGTCTAATTGTAATATAAAAACCGTTAATACACGATTTCCTACTGTAAACTTCTGGTCCACTAATTTTCGTCGCGCAAATGCGGGAATTTATGCTACTCGGTGTGATTTAACTTTATTGGCAATTTTATTTGCCAACCAGCTGATTTAGAGCGTTTATTGCCATTATCATTTATCGGCCGCGAAACAAATGACCAATTCATGGAATATTCACGAAACTGTTTAGAAAGATTCAGTGTCTTGTTAAGCGCGGCGTGTGAGATTATAAACGTGCAGAATTTATTGAAACGAAGACGCGAACGAATGGGGAACCGCGTTCCGTCGATCGGAAACAAAATTTTGCGTTGGATCATGTATTGTTCTACATTGCATTTAACATAGTCCATAGAACTCTCATCCGTATCGGCGAATCCATTCGGCCTTCATTAATAACGAAAGTAAATCCATATATACCAGTTTGGCACAAACGGCGTGCAATGATGGTTTGTAGCGAAATAAACCCGGTCGAATGAAATTAATTTCCCCGTGAATAGAGGAAATCAGACGGAAATGAAACCGGCCGTTGTTTTTCCGTTCCACGTGCGGAATCTGATTGATGAATTATTTTTAACCTTTTGAGCTCGAATGGTGACACTGAGTCAACAGTAACAATTTCCATAGTATTATTCAAAACAGTTTTTCATATTGTTAAATTCGTCTCTATTCCATAAACTGCTAAAAATTTAACTGTTGTATGAGCAAACAGATTTTATTTCAGGTGCACAATGCAAAAAAGATATATAAAATAAAAATGTTCCAGGTTGAATGAAATAGCTTGATTTTAGAATTAAAATTGCCTCGAGTGCAACGGGTTGTTTTTGTTATTTCAAAATTTGATTTCACAAACTAGTTTCCCTCTGCTACACGATCTAATTAAACTTTACCATCAGAAAATAAGGAGCAAACATTAAGCGACAAGGTTTTAATTAAAGATCTACGGTATACTAAAAATGTCTATATGACGTTACTTCATAAAAATAAGAAGTATGTATTTAGTTTATATCAATTTTTACAATAACATACAGGGTGAATCAGTGAAATCTGCTGTTTAAAATACGATTGTTTAAATCACATTTTTTCGGACACGGCAAGGTCACCTTTTCTCAAAAGTCAATCAGGAAACAAATTATTACGCACTATATAATTGTGATTTCTATCGATCGAATTTTAAATTATGTTAAAGAAAATGCTATCGGCGCAAAGGTTCGATTTTCTTGAAATTTTACAGCAAATTTGCAATTTTATTAATCACCCAACGTTTTGATCCAGGTGTGGATCATTCTCAAGGGATAATGCGTTTGCAGGCACAGCATTTTCTTTAACATTACGCACTATGGCGCCGCTTGATACCAAACAACATGCGTTTGAAATTTTCTTTTGTTACCGCAAATAGTTTACGATTAAATTTAGTTGGCACAGTTAAATGACTGACCCCGTATATCAAAATCGTTCGATTCTTTTAACATTTCTATTGTAGCAAATTGCAGCTAATCGTTTTCGTCATAATTACATAAAATTCGCAGTCTACTACTCTCAAATACTGATCTTGTTCCCAGAATTTCTCGCACTCAGGTTAAACGGTTGAAAAATTGAGGCAATAACTATGTTGGTCGACATACAAGATTCACGGGTACAGAAGACTAACAAGTGAACGAGTTGTAATAAAATCAGAGAACAATTTCGGAGAAATTTCTCTGTTGCGCAACAATGGTATTAGAACCATAATTGTTCGTGCGGGTAACCTGGAATAAAATCTCGGAAGTCTTTCATCGTTTCGGGGGCGTTCCTATCGAGCTCCGGCGGCTCTCGCGTTACGGTTCTAAAAAGGTATTGAATTACGAGGACAAAGTCACAATTATCTAATAATGGCGCACATGTGACCATGCGGGGAGCCAACGTTTAAAGAACAGTCGTAAGAGGAGAGGCGGTCTGATAAACGTCGACGTCGACGTCGCCCGATTCCCTCAAAAGCGAACGTTGCGAAAGCTAAGGGTACCGGGAATGATTCGGCATCACATATTTCAGTCATCGCGCATCCTGTTCCGCAATTATCGACGCAGTCGATCGTTGGGGGGGAATATATGCAAGGCCGCAGTTTTACCGTACTTAGTAAGCACCTCGTTCAAGATCCACGAATGCCCGACGTAACCGTAAATCCCTTCGGGTGGAAGTTACTTAAAACGTCTCGCGAGTTTAATAACGCCGCAATAAAAGTCGTCTCGATTTTCATCCGCGTCTGGAGTACTTTGTCTGAGTACTTCATTAATATTTCATGGAAACGCGGATACCTTGTATTAAGACGAGAATTTCGCTGTCCATCGATTGTCTAACGAAGCCGAACACGCGTCTTCGAGCGACGGACTGAAAATATCGAAATGATAAAATGCTTTTGCCAGTTAACACTAAACCTACCACGGTCAAATGGCCGGTTTTTTATTTCACAATTATTATAATTATAAAAAGGCTTTCATACGAAATTACTAAATTGACCTTTTTATTTAAGCATGAATTATAATGAAAACCGCACAACGCTTAAGCAAATTCAAAGTTCTCACTTCTATAAGTCGTTTCACTTTTATATGTTTTGTGCTTGGTAGGTTTAGTGTTAATATACCATGATTCAGAACAAAATGGTTATTCGGATAAAACTGTTTCTCACGCGTCAGAGAAAATCGTACCCTACGTCGAATCCGAATCATTCAGATTACCATCGATCGATCGTCCTCCATTGAAACACAGCCAAACATCCGAACCTTTCGAAAAGCGAGGTACTCGGTTAACAAATTCGAGCTGTTCGCAGCTAGTATTATCGACAAAACCCAATCCATTCGCACCCAGGTTCTTTCTTGTTTGCTCCGGGAACTCGCAGACCGTATACACACGTGTGCACACACATACGGACAGACAGACGCGTACACGGGTAAACACAGAGACAACACGAGCAATGCAGTGTTCAGATACCTTGAAAGCCACCCTATAGATCGGAATCTCGCATAGTACTAAACAGATTATATAACATTTAACTAAGCTTTCCATACATACAATGAGCGAAAGGTGACGAAGAAGAGAGACGGAGCGTGCGCGAACGAAATCGACAGAGATCGTGCGTATCTGTTTGTGTGCTAGAAAAGGAGAGAGAGAGAGAGAGAGAGAGAGAGAGAGAGAGAGGAAGAAAGAGAGAGAGTGAAAGAAATAGAGAGAATGGTAGGTAGTGCGAACGATTGAAATAACACACACGCAAAAGAGAAAGATGACGGAAGAACCTACGAGTTATGTTTTCTACAGTAACGTTTGTACCAACTTACAACAATATTTGTACAATATAACGAGATAAAGAGACGTACCTATACAAGATAGGTTACTCAAATGCAATAACTTTTTTAAACGGTATTAACCTAGCCGGGATATTTTTCATACTTGTAACGAGCCGCGCGGGACCCCGCGCGACCACGGCCGTGAACGGTGGCCCCGCACATGATACTACATCGTTTCGTTTTGTGTGCCAACCAGAGACTTTTAGATTTTTGCTTTGCAGATGCGTGGACGGCGCGGACACGACGCCCCCCGCGTACCCTCCTCGAATTTCTCTGTCGCAAAATCGATGACGCCCCCAGCCCCCCAAACCCCCTCCCTTAAGTCAACCCCTCTCACAGCAACCCCACCGAGCCCCCCGCCGTTTCTGACTAACAGTTCACAAGGAAAGGACACAGATTGTCCGACTTTTGTGTTGTTGTGCTGCTCGCGGAACTACAGCACATGTATCCCTATTTATTTGTAAAACATTAGGATATTTGATACTTTCCAAGATATGAACAAAGAAAATTTTATAAGTATTCATACAGCGTAATATAATACGGTATATTTTATATATAGAATATACCATTTTATAAGCATACACAATGAATTTCTACGTTTCATCCATTTTCACGGTTACAACCTTGAATAACTATGATCATTAAAATTGCCTCCAGATAGGCTACAGTCGTAGATGTTCAAAAGTACATGGTTCCGTTAAAAAAAAAAATTAAGTTGACCTTCAAATCTCCTAAGCACCTTCACCTGAAGAAATGTTCTACACGCCACGTAACCAAACAACTTTTATCTCGAACATTTCTTCCTATCTTAAAAAATATGGAGGTTGTTCAGGTGGCTTGTCTTAGGCGATTCGCTCTGTATTCTCTGTATCAGTGTCCACCCATTACCATTTATCGTCGTGCAATAAATTCGGTACCGCATTAGTAAACAAGGAGATTGAAGATTAAGAAAAATAATGTATCAGGTTGTTGCACATGAAATGTCCGATTTTTAACAGTAAACAAACATAACTTTCGTCTAAATAAACCTCACACAGAAAAGCAAACACCATTTGTAATCAGCATATTCTGTGAACGAATCACAAGTTTCTTCATTGTACTACGAAAAATTGAATTTTTTGGTTATTCACATTTTTTGTTTACAAGATTGTCATCGTCAGTTTCGAGTTTTTTTATATCATCGACAAACAGTGCGTTCATTAGCCCACCATATTTTGATCAAATGTTTAATAATGCTGTCGTCAATATGTATATTTTTCCATTCACACAAAAAGTTGGATATCTAATTAAAAATTGAGGATACGACTGCAGGCGGCTATAATAACATTTCTTGATCTATACGTTTCATAACATTCGCATTCTAAAATCGGTCATTTCATACGCAACAACCTTATACATTAGGCCTAATAAGATTTCTGGGTAAATATTACGTTTAGGGAAGGCACCTCGGATGTCCTTGATCTTAACATATGTTGTCAAGATCACCTTCCTGAGTGACCCCCAAGAGGTTTCTGACGGCGCTCGTTGTTTATTAAAAAGTTATAAACAAAAGAAGTTTTCAAAATATAGCACTTATTTCAAGTATTGAAGACTAAAACAATATGCTGTATTGCCATATGCTATCAAGGTCACCTTTCTAAGTAACCCCCAAGAGCTTTCAGCCGTCGCTCGTTTTTTATTAAAAAGTTATGAACAAAAATATACCGATGCTACCATATTGCAATTTTCCCGCATTTAAATGAATGGGATTTTGGATTGGACATATGGTATCGAAGACATTCTCTAAAATTGGATGACCTCAAGATGGTGTTAGGTCTAGGTTAGGTTTGGTAATCTAACCAAGCATAACCCAGACCTAACCCAGACTTAACACCATCTTGAGTGTTTAGCCGTCGCTCGTTCTCTAGAAAAAAGTTAACAAATCAACTTGGACTATGTCTCCTTTTGACAGCTTGTACGAGAATAAAGTGTACTTACAACCAAAATTTGATGAAGGTTTTTTGCAAATATCTCGGAAACTAAGTCCAAGCGACGGGTAGATGTATATAGGACAGTTGTTCAGAATGTTGTCCTTAAAAACATATGTGAAGGTCAAGGTCATCCGAGGTGCCTTCCCTAAACGCAATACATTACCGATTTCTGATTAAACGTCGACGCTACCTCGCCTGGAGAACACTGATACAGAGAATACATATTACGATGTATAAATAGGTATGTAATTTTATTTGTTTATATCTTGAAAAGTACCGGATATCTAGACCCAATATTTTACGTATATCAACGGTGATGCGCGTGCAACCATGCTCGGCAGAAGCACAACCATATTCAAGTCAGTCCGTATCCTTCTCTTGTCAGTGTACACCTTCGACACTCAGCACTTGACGTCCAGATCGCTTGATTATCGAGTAACGCTGTAGAGATTAGAGAGACCAGGAAGAAAATAAATAATGTTGTCGAAGATACCAGCGGCAGCTGATTCGCCTCGATCGCGGCCACCTTAACGTTCACGAGGTTCCTTCTCGCGCGAGACGCATCCGTGTTCCCGGATATTCGTTATCCTCGCCGGAAATTCGCTGCTCGGAGATTGCGGCTTTCGCGTGAAACTCGCGGAAAACTCGGACGTCCTTTCTGGAAACTGTAACACGTAACTGGCGTGAATCGAACAGGCTTCGACAGATTCGATTTTCGGAATTAACAAAAAGATCGATCGAGAATACACTAATAGAAGTTGTCCCTGTCGCACCGGAAGCGAGAAACTAAAATTGCAGAATTCTGCACCCTAGAGATAGTGATAAGCGTGCACGGTAAAATTACAGGGAAGTCGCCTTATTTAAAATTAACCGAGGAGAGTAGGAAACTTGCGAAGTAGCGGAATAATGTGTTTTATCTTTGAGATCGATTCTAGTGTTTCTGTGAAGAGGATAACGTTAAACAAGGTCGATGGAAATGGTTAATAGAGTTCCAGTGGGTACCGGCTCTGTTTAATGAAATTATGTACATACTTTGCGAGCCTCGCAAGACGTCCCGTGAAAGGAATGCGGGGCTGATTGGTCAGAGTGGAGAGGACTTTTATTGGTTGAAACGGTCACGCATACTATGTAGCGAGTGACGTCAAAGCCTAAACATTGGAACTGCGATAGGCGGACCCAGTGTCGCTAGAGAGGGGAAATTGAGGGGGACGCAGTTACCCTCTCTCTGCAACTACCGGGTTAGTTATTATACGGTACGTGCATCGCATCACGTGATCGGCTTGTGGCAGAACCGTGGGGATACTCGCCGCCGGGGAATGGGAGAATGGCGTCGTAGAAGGGGTAAAGTAGAGTGGGAGACAAGTCTTAATCTGGCGACACTGGGCGGACCTAACCCCTCATGTTCTTGTACCGTTCCGAGAGACTTCTTGCGAGTCACGAACAGTACATGGTTCTTAACGGCATCACTGTAGCGTTTACTTTCCCGACAATATTTCCCGAGGAAATGTATGCGAAAATAGAAAGGTCCGATGCATAGTATACGAGATCATGCAATAACAAGAAGATTCCCAAATTAGATCCGGCAACATTGCGGGGACAGCTAGAGTTAGGATGTTTGAATGATTTATCTGGCCGTACGTGTTCCAGCTCGTTTCTTGGCCAGTGGACGAGTTCTTTTCGATGCTTAAAACATTTTCCCGGGGCATTGAAAGAACACGTGTAATGTCACGTACGGTTCGCGTCGATATCCCAGAGAGACCTGCGATTAATTTCTCTGCCGTTGTTCGCGACGTTCCATCCGAGCCACTTGTGTCACATAAGCAACCAGGTTTTGATGGACATGATTTGGTATCACCTGTTATTAACGCGTCATTTTATTTTTTATTCGCTTTTTTTATTTCGTTTTATTTATTCGTGTTGCTTGGAAACGTCGTCGTTGAGATAAATTGTTATCTGGAAACTTGTTTTCTTTTGGAATGGAACACGTAGTAGAAATCGTGATGAAAAGTTGTTACAGTTTGAGGCAATTTTGCTGATCGTACATACCTGTCAACGCGGATGGTACGAAATATTATACTTAACTATATTACGTTTTTTATTCATCTTGCTTTGGACTGAAAAGTATTTGATCTGGGTGATTTCTGACATTTTTAAAGTATCTGTAAATGTGGTTTGATATTGTGCTTATATAATTTTGTTTAACATAGAACATAAAATATAACTCTAAATATGTTGTTGAAATGTCA
Organism: Sphecodes monilicornis; assembly: GCA_913789915.3. Taxonomy (NCBI): domain Eukaryota; kingdom Metazoa; phylum Arthropoda; class Insecta; order Hymenoptera; family Halictidae; genus Sphecodes; species Sphecodes monilicornis. The sequence continues at coordinate 10,840,535 of OU565284.1, read as the reverse complement.
TGATAAGTGGGAGAATTTATTTTGAACTTATTACTGAGATATATTAATTTGAATAATTGTACATGCATAGTTGAACGTGATTTCTAGTGTCTGAAATTGCGCCACTTTTGCAAGTAACATGGAATTCTTTTTGACTGGTATAATAATTTTTATTTTCAAATATATTATTAATTTATGAGTCTCCGGATGAGCAAGTTAAGAATATCTGTATATTCTTTTAAAACAAATGTTGAAAATCAATGGCAGAGTTAGAGAAATTCATTTTCTGTTCGGCTTTCATTTATTCTTATCTCATTAAAAACTTCTAATCTAACTCACTAATATCAAAGCATAAATACGCTAAAATTAATTGCATTTAACATGTCTCAATAACAAGTATAATATTGCTGTTTTATAGGGTGACAAAAGTTATTGTCAAGATTTTGTAATTCTTCTGAGGAAACAATTTTTTTAATTTTCAACACACTTCTTCAAATTTTAGTTTTTGTCGAGTGCAATTGCCATTTCATGGAGGAAAATAGAAATGATATATTTTCAAACAGTAACTGTTTAATAAAACGTCTGCTATAAAAATGAGTGTTCCTCGAGTCGATAAATTTTTCAATCAATACCGAATTGACAAAAGCGAATGTCGGAACATTCTTGTTTCCAATTATTTTTTGTTATGAAACTTTTACCATCATGTTGTGACATTTCTCTGATTAAAATGAGACCGAACACGATACAATTCACAGCACACTTGCTTGTTCAATCCACGATTTAGTAGCACCTCGATTATCTGAACCAATATCTGAATTCTCCATTATTCAAACACGCGTTTCAAAAAGCTGTCAAAAAACATGACCTTTGATTTATTTTACTGCTCCGATGAATTTGACTAATTTGTCTTTGATAATTTCTTGTAAGAAATCCAAGAATTTGATTTATCGTATGCGTTCGTATATTCGAATGGCTAAATATTGACAATACTGACATAGAATTTTATTTCGATTTGAAGGAAAAGAGTAACATCGATATTTAGTAGATTCTATTCGAAATTTTCGTCATGAGTCACACTTGAAATTGTAGTACAGGCATGTCCAGAAGTAGCTCACTTGGACGCAAATTCGAGGGAAACGCCTACTGCTCCCGCCCGCGCGTCTCGCTCCCCATGGCGGCCGTAGTCCTCCGAGCTCCTCAGACCCGTGCCTACTGTGGGTCCGAAAGTCGCCGCAACGCGCCACACGCTGTACGTGCCGCAAGCGGTAGGCACGGGTCTGAGGAGCTCGGAGGACTACGGCCGCCACGGGGAGCGAGACGCGCGGGCGGGAGAAGTAGGCGTCTCCCTCGAATTTGCGTCCAAGTGAGCTACTTCTGGACATGCCTGTTGTAGTACATACGATTAATCTTCTACAGTAGCTAGGTAAGCGTTTTATTAACCGAACACGCATGTTCCACCGATTACTACGGATAATCGCGGTTCCATTGTATCGTAAATTACACGAGCAAATACAATCGAAATTGTGTGATGTTTGGTGTCGTTTCAATCAGAAAAGTGTCACGAATAATATCAATATACAGATTGCTGATCTCGCGATAACAATACTTACTTTAAATGTGTGAACAACTTCCATCTGTTTAGCGAGACACCAGTGAACTTGCAATATAATTGCTCTATAAATTTCAACACAAAAAAGGCATGGTAAATGTTGTATTTTAGTCTCGTACGAATTACGTGCATTCAGTGGACAGGTCACCCAATATCGAGACATTACTGTATAACCAAGTAATAATTCGAGCGACTAACAATTCATCTAAAATTACATCGCTTCCATTCCGATCCACGAAACCGTCAATTTCACATGCTACGACCAACGCTTCCTCTCATTTCCAATTTCCTGTTGAAATTTTGCTGGCCACAGATTGCCAACCGCGATTTCTCATCTATTACACCGTTTTACATCATCAGCAGAGTTTCAACGAAGTAATAGGAAACTTCGTTCCGAGCAGGTTCGATGGAATCGGTTTCCGCGGTCGGTTCGGTTACTTCGCGGGCACCTTGTATCCGCTGTGTATCGCGTGATACTCGGAGCTCTCTAGTCCGACCTTGCTGATCTCAGATACTATGTGTCGCGATAGGACACGTATACTAAACTATCGAAGTGCGATCTCCGTGCCGCGGCGGGCGCACTATCGCGTACGAACACCGGTGCGTCTCGTTTTCATGATTTACTCCACCGTGAATTGCGACTCGATCGTTTGCCGATCGAGAACGGTAGCAAACACGGGCGGCTTGCGAGAGCTCGCAAGCTCGCCCGATCGACAGCGCATCCGAAGGAAACCAGTCGGACGAACGGATAACGTTGCTCTGAAAAAGCTTTGCGTCATTCTGGCTTATACCTGCGATTCCCGCGGTTCGATCGTCTTCTCCAGGTGCAAAACGAATCACGGAGAACGCGAGAAACGCGTGGACACTAGGTGCGCTGCGGGTGTCCGAGCCTCGGGTCTTATCGAGCCAGGTCGGGCCAGGTCGGGCCGGGATCCTGAAAAGTTCAAATGCAAAATTAGATTTGGATGGTCGTGGAAAAGCGTTATACTCGTGCGATTACAAATTTGTTGGGATTGCCACACTTGACTTCATCCGACTGCAACTTCAGGTATTATTCGAAGCTGAAATAAGTCTCTTGGAAGGAACGCGAGTCTATTTTCGGCTCTAGCGAAATATTGGCTAAGCGGTCACACATACAGCGTGTACCGTCAAAACATAAACATTGAGTGCCGAGCGAGAGGGAAAGCCCCCCTCCACCTGTGCCGTCACAGGAGAGTTCTCTTCACCTTCCAATAATACCCGAACATTCCAAACCCGACCCGACCCGACCCGGCTCGGCTACAATTCCCGAACTTTATAAACTTCCGGGATCCCGGATCGATCCCGAGTAAATTTCCCGACCCGACCCGAACCCGAAATACCGGCCCGCACTCCCCCAGTGGACACGCGTTATTAGACTCTGCGCACACGCGGAGCGACAATCGGGACACCTGTCGCGCGGACCTGGCTACCCTAAACGATCACTAAACTGCAGATTTCTTGCGTGGGGTAAACTGTTTCTGCGAGAAATGTGAATTACGTGGACAGTTGTCTATTGTATGAATCGTTTTAGTGAAATAGGTGCTATCAGATACATCCGATGTTTTTCCTCCTTTGTACTCCAACTTTTCGTTTTGGATCCGCAGTCCAGTGATCAGTCAAATCTTGATAACTATATACTGGAAATATTTGTTGCATCAATGGTCCAGCCTCGTGCACAATTTCATCCAAAGATCCTTGTTTTTAGTCACATTGTTTTCTTATAGAAATCAACGCACTCGCACGTTCGTTTGGAAGAAGGAAGTCTGCAAGTTGCGTATAGAATTCGCAGTTTCGTGTGAAAATGAAGTGAAAAGAATGGAGCAAGAGAGAACAAAACAGATATAAGCATGAAGCGTTACAATTTTTGTAATCGATCTTTGTTTGAAAAGTGTGCGAATAAATGTGTGCTCGACTGTATAATGTCCACGAGTTAGCGAAGCAATTTTATTCAGGATATTCGTATCGATTTCTTGAACTGTGCGTAAGGGTTGAACAAGTTGTTGTACTTTTTCTATCGAATATTTATTACCTTTCGACGGAAGGTGTTCAATCGAAAATTTTGATTGTCAATGAGCTCTTGGTAGACAGGTTACAAACGAATGTTTGGGAGTTGAAGAAATAGAATAGAACAGTTGACTACAGTTTACAATGATGTTAAATAAGTTGTTTCGTTTCTCTGTTTATTGTCTGTACCTTCGAGAATATGACTAGACTGCGGATTTTTATACAAAATTAATATTGTCTGTAAGACAATATTAACAAGACACAGGAGCCACATAGACATGCATTTCTTATCTTAACAAATTTATTGAGTCCAAGAACAATACAATGGGATCTTTAAATTCTTCAAATGTTTTCATTATTTTGTATTTGATCTACTCATTTTGTCATAAATGCATAAGGTCAACAGTCCAAATGTGACAATGTGTGCTATGAAAAATCGTTGCCAACACCATCCTCAAATCGAGGTTAATTATTTTCATTCCGTATGTTACTAAAAACCAAAGCTAAATGCTTCGTTCATACAACAGAAAATCCCGTTCATTTGTTCCACAATATTTCCTTTATCATCTGAAGCCACGTTTAACATTTTTAAATTATTTATAAAATCCCTTAGTTTCTTCGATTGAACACATTATCTCAGGGGTAGTAACTCCAGGAAATAATCCTGTAATATTTTGCTGAGAATCTAAAGCTCGCCATCGCTTTATCGCTATTACTGCTACAAAAATGTCGAGCAATGTAACAAATATTTCCAATAGCGAAAGCAACCGTGCAAAGCTGCTACGATTACGTTTCTCCCGTCGTTCCTACGATCAGCCTAAGTTCAGGCTTCCGAACGGTGATGTGCGGGATATTCGCGCGCGATCCATCGATCGCGAAAGGTGTCTCGGCGATTGTCACTCGGTTGGTGCGCGATTGTTAGCGAAAGCAGTCGTGAACGAGGACGGATGAAGTCCCGAGAGCTCGTGTGCGCCGAAAAACCACCGTAGAAACGTGTCCTCCCTTGGTGCTCGATGACGCGTTCGTGCTACGATTTCTGTGCGAAAGAGAGAAACAACGGAGAATAGATGAAACGTGCGAATGAGTAATTTTGCTATTAGTTCCGGACCCGTATGTACGAGTCGAGCTGGAATGAGGGGAAATTTCGCGAACGGCGAAATGGCCGATGATTCGACTGACACGGGAACGAATTCTCGAACAAGAACGAGAAAATCATTGACAATTACAACATTGAACGGCGAATCATTCGTCCATCTTGCTGGTCCCGAGGTATAGCGTAAGGTTCGACGGAGAGCCTGTCGATAGAAATGACGGGAAAGTTGTCAGCATCGCGGCAAGTGATTTTGAAAATGTCTCCACGTGCGAATATCTCCAGGATCTCGACGAGACAATGCCTGAGAAAAGACTTGTCCGTAATTTCTCACCACGTTGATACGCGTTCCGATCATTATTGATAAATACGCCTTGTTTCGTGTAAAATGACAGTTTTTCATTTCGGTTCTTAGGCGAACGAATGCATATCATAGTTGTAAATTAACGATTTGTGAAATAAAAGCTGCAAACTGTTTGTGTTAACAATAGGTCATTGAACCTGATGTCTGGTGTCTTGTTCTTTCCCACCTGTTGTTCAAGAGGGGTTGTAGAATAGTCCACGGCTTGCTTAAATTGATTCCTTTTTCTATAATTCCGTTTTGATTCTTTCGTTTCTTCTGGTACACGTGTTCTTTATTAATTATTGATCGACTGTTAACAGTTTTACGTTTAAACGTTGTCGAATAATCTGAAGATCACGTTACACTGCTAGGTCAATTACCGTGGGTAAATTGAAGGAATTGTTTGCCGGTAAGTTTTATCTACTTTCGAAGCACGTAGATCACTGTGTCTTTGTAGAATGACGAGTTGCACGCTTACACTGTGGTTTTGCGTAGATGTGTGCGAGTGCTCGATTTACTCAAGTACTCGAGTCAAATAATGTTCGGTCGAACGAGCCGAGCTCGAACGTTTGAATTTCCCAGCTGCGTAAAATCGTCGAAATGTCTGAAAAAAATACGAACTACTTGTAAAAATCAAATAGCTCGAATATTCGAGCTCTCACGAGACTTCGATTCACTTGAGAATGAACTTTCAGCTCGAAATTCTTCGAATTACTCATCAAGATTTGAACACTTGATTGTCACTCGAATATTAATCTACTTGCTATCAAACACTGAACTACAGTAACCCCGCGATCTAAGTCCTTTTTCGGTTCTCTGCTGGGACTTAGATCATGAAGGGACACTATTCTTTTGTGACGGCGTCGACCTCGCCGAACATAGAAAAGGATGGCATACAAACAAGGACCGCGCGGCCGAATGCGCAACAAAAAAAAGCGTATCGGTGAGACAATACTAGTGCAATAATAAAACTTCTTTATTTTTTACTTATTTTTAATGACATTTTACCAATATATACGTTGCATTTTTCTAATGAAAATGGTACCAAATATGATATAATTCCGATGATATTTACTTGTGCAATAAACGATGAAAGTTTTGGACGTAAAGAAGTACAGCGTATGGGAGAGAAAGAGACGCGGAGAGTCGCAGTCGCCGACACAGTTCAAAGGCTCGCGTGTCGGTACAATGTAATGCCAATAAAAAACATCCATTGTTCATTACACAAGTAAATATCATCGGAATTATATCATATTTGGTATCATTTTCATTAGAAAAATGGCACGAATATGTTCGTGAAAGTTCCATGAAAAAATAATAAAAAACAAAGAAGTTTTGTAATTGGATTAGTAGTGATTCACACCGATATCCCCGACCCAGGATCAGATTACGCGGCATGTTTACACTTCTCGGAGACCGAGGCAGCTCGAGCTGCACGGCCCTTCCGGGGATACCCCGCTGTGGAAGGAGTAGGCCAGGGGACATAGATCGCAATATTCCGTTGGACTTAGATCGCGGGGTTACTGTAACTGTAAGGGAAAAGAGTATGACACTAATTTAATTTTTCTGATTTGTTTTCAAGCTTTCACGAAGAAAACGGTTAATTCAGTATTTGATAGTAACTAGCTAGATGAATATTCGAGTCTTTACGAGTAACTCGAAAATTAGAGAGTTGTTCGAATATATTCAAGTAATTCGAACATTTTCGAATTCAGCTTCAAATAAATCGAAGCTTTACGAAGGCTCGAATATTCGAGTCGTTTAATTGTTTCAGGTAACTCGCATTATTTTTCAAACAGTTCGCCGATATCAAGCAGCTCGGAAAATTCAAACGCACGACTCGGCAATCAAACCGAGCTCAGCTCAGCTCATAAATTACGGGTACTCGCACAAGTCTAGTCTTGCGATATGTTTAGATCTCTGCCATACCACTCTTCGATTCATGGATATTATTGCTGGTATTCAATCTATAGAAATTTCTTTTGCATGAACTCTTAGAATTAGTGTTTTAATTATACACATTTTTGTTGTATACTACGATTTAACCTTTTAAGATAATGTGTACATGTTTCTTTCTTCAATTACACACTATTCCAAAACATTGTTTTAGAATGTTGTTTAGCAAAGAATAGTCTACACTAAACTGTATTAGGTAAATATTTCGATGTTGTTTAATACATGATATTACACGTTGTTATTTATTTGATAAACATATTTTTTGTCAAAAATCTTGTAAGAACATTGAATAAGAAAATTCTAAGTAAATATTAGATTCGTCAGATACGATTCTGATTATAATGGTTTAAATGAATCATTTCCTCGAGAAACTACAATTTAATAAAATTCAGGAAAATTATGGTAATAGATAATTTGTAGGGAATTTTTGATTGCCCAGTTTACTTTTGCATTCGTAATTAAGTGTAATGAATTCCATGGTAGAAAAGTTACTATAAATCATAATACTCACTACCTATTTGCTTATAATTCAATTACATTGTTCAGCGGAAATCGAGGCAAATCAAATTCGAACTTTGAGTTGCAGAAACAGAACTTTACATGCTTCGTATTCACTTTACTATTAATTATTGCACACCTGAATTTCGTTTCTCTATAAATCTTTCAAACCCACACCATTATATCAGCTTCTTCCACGAGTCAAACTCAAATAATAAACGCTTATCGTAATAAGAATCTACAGTTCAGGAACACCATATCCAACAATGAACCAGAACATTTTAAAACTGAAAGAAGCAGAGATTAAAACGGATCCAAAATGACTGTTAGTAACTGCTATACGAAGGTGCGAGTAATTTCCAAAGTTCTGTCTTATATATGGATTAAATACTAATTTTACTATTCAAATTGAACTATCATGTTCTTGTACGAAGCATCATTTCCAAAAAATAATAAACGATTTCACTGGCGAAACTCCATCAAATTACAAATGTACATTGTCGTCTTATAGTTGCAGCACCAATGGATGGTTGAGATTCTTCCGATTAAAATGAGTCCAAACACGAGGTAAATCCGACTAATTTCATCGTTTTAATATTAGAACAGGCCTGGGGAACAGCTCCCCCACTGTCGCAACACTACTCCCACCTTTACTTTGGCGGTTCCCCTACCTCAGCAATGTTCAAACTCGGCTTCCGGGAGCTGAACGCCGTCCCCACCACCATTCGCTGTTTCCATGCTCGCTGCACTACTCCCACCTTTACTTTAGCGGTCCCCCTACCTCAGCAATGTTCTAACTCGGCTCCCGGGAGCTGATCGCCGTCCCCTCCACCGTTCACCGTTTCCATGCTCGCTGCACTACTCCCACCTTTACTTTAGCGGTCCCCCTACCTCAGCGATGTTCTAACTAGGCTCCCGGGAGCTGAACGCCGCGCCGTCCCCACCACCGTTCACCGTTTCCATGCTCGCTGCACTACTCCCACCTTTACTTTAGCGGTCCCCCTACCTCAGCAATGTTCTAACTCGGCTCCCGGGAGCTGATCGCCGTCCCCACCACCGTTCACCGTTTCCATGCTCGCTGCACTACTCCCACCTTTACTCTAGCGGTCCCCTACCTCAGCGATGTTCTAACTAGGCTCCCGGGAGCTGAACGCCGCGCCGTCCCCACCACCGTTCACCGTTTCCATGCTCGCTGCACTACTCCCACCTTTACTTTAGCGGTCCCCCTACCTCAGCGATGTTCTAACTCAGCTCCCGGGAGCTGATCGCCGTCCCCACCACCGTTCACCGTTTCCATGCTCGCTGCACTACTCCCACCTTTACTTTAGCGGTCCCCCTACCTCAGCGATGTTCTAACTAGGCTCCCGGGAGCTGAACGCCGCGCCGTCCCCACCACCGTTCACCGTTTCCATGCTCGCTGCACTACTCCCACCTTTACTTTAGCGGTCCCCCTACCTCAGCAATGTTCTAACTCGGCTCCCGGGAGCTGATCGCCGTCCCCACCACCGTTCACCGTTTCCATGCTCGCTGCACTACTCCCACCTTTACTCTAGCGGTCCCCTACCTCAGCGATGTTCTAACTAGGCTCCCGGGAGCTGAACGCCGCGCCGTCCCCACCACCGTTCACCGTTTCCATGCTCGCTGCACTACTCCCACCTTTACTTTAGCGGTCCCCCTACCTCAGCAATGTTCTAACTAGGCTCCTGGGAGCTGAACGCCGCGCCGTCCCCACCACCATTCGTCGTTTCCATGCTCGCTTCCCGCGTTAAAAAGATGATCATCGATTGTTTTATGACGCGCGGGTCGGTTACACGGTTTCTTGGTCGGCGGAATGAGAACACACTGCGCCTGCGCAAAGTGATGGTAGGAAGGGGAAGCAGGCGCGTGAGGGGCCCCTACGCTGGACACCGCTGCCCTACCTAGTAGGTATAAGCATGTGCTTCAGACCACTCTGCGCGTGAAGCATCAATGTGTAAGTGACTGGCTGCACAGGGACCTATGCTCGATCCAAGGAAACGTGTCAGTGTCAGTGTCGACACATGCGAAGAAATTGGGAGGAATGCAGTTACCCTTTTTCTTCCGTTACCGGGTTTGTCATGGCGCACACACAACGGGAATTGTGTGCACGCGCACGTCACGCGATCGGTCCGTGGCGGAAGCGTGGGGATGCTTGCCGCCGAGGAATGGGAGAATGACGTCGTAGGAGGTAAGGTAGAGTGGGAGACAAGTCTTAATCTGGCTACACTAGCCAGTGTAAATAAAGAAAATTGAAGAAGTGTAGCGATTTCTCTATGAAACGAAACAAAACTGAGAAATGTAACTTCACTCTGTCCCACTCAGGTTGTTACTACGCGCATTTGTTTACCGTTGCTGACTCGTCTCGTTGGACGTATCTTAGTACTCTCCGTGCCTCACAAGAGGTCGCCGGACAGGGGAAATTGAGGGGAATACAGTTGCTCTCTCCCTGTCATTACCGGGTTACTGACGGCGCAGACGCAGATGCAACACGAATTGGACGGCGCGCATCGCGTCATGTGACCGGTCCGTGACGGAATAGTGGGGATGCTTGCAGCCGAGGAATGGGGGAGTGACATCGTGCATGGGGTAAGGTAGAGTGGGAGGTCAGTTTTTACCTGGTGACACTGAGCAAGCCGTCCGATTGGGTCAGAGTGAAACGTAATCACAAGCATTTTCGGTTCTAACCGCATCATTGGTAACAACGGTCACACATACTATGTGATGCGTGACGTCAAAGCCTAACCATTGACTGCGAGCGAGGACCCTCTTTGCACCTGTGCCGAACAGCGAGACTTCTAGTGAGGCACGGAGAGTACATATGAATAGGTTTCACGTCGTTGCGCAGGCGCAGACATAGAGTCAAGTGGGTGTGGTGGGAGTAGTGAAGCCAGGTAGGAGTAATTGGGAGCAACAGAGTTACCCTCTCTCTGTCGTTACCGGATTTAGTCACGTGACATTGTGACACGTTCACGACGGGGACGAAGCGCGTCACGTGATCGGTCCGCGGCGCAAGTAGGGGTTGTTGACGGATACTCACCGCCAGGAATGGAATCACAGAAGGAGTAAAAATAGTCCGATTTACATCGTGTTTGGACTGACTTCAATCGAACGAATCTCGGCTATCCATTGGTACAGCATTTGAAAAAAATAAGACGACAATTACTGAAAATAAAATTTCCTTTATTGCATGTTTATTTTTTTCAGTCGCGGTCTCCCTTTGAAATGCCGAGTCTCGACTGCCGATACTCGACGTACTACGTCTACCTCCGCTTGTTATATGTATAGATTAGTGATGAGATTTGAGACGTTTCGAATCGCTTCAGATTTCTATCGTATACCATAGTACGAACTCGAATCAGTTTAAATATGATTCGAAGTTTAAGACTTTTGAAAGTGACAGTAATTCTCGAGTATTGGAAGTCTTGAAAGTCTTCATCATCTTGAATCGTATGTTATAGACATCATCGTGCAAAACACGACTGTCGACTGTCGACTGTCGCGTCTCGTGTGTCGATGTCTATAGCATACAATTCAAAACGGGGACCTAGACTTTCAAAACTCTCAAGATGATCAAGACGGTCAAGACTTTCAAGACTTGCAGAAATCTCAAGAGATTTAAGTTTCAAATCCGATTCGAAGTGATTCGAATATTTTGTCGCTTAAAAAATTCGAAGCGTCTTAAATCATATCGCTAGTATAGAATGTAACTGCTGGCTCCTGAACTGATGTAAATTTAACCGTGCACTACTGTACTGTCTATCCGCCAGATGATGGCTAGACAAACTGTTTACGTGCTCGCTCTATTCGGACGATCGCTGCCGGAAAAAGACCCTCATAGGCATACGTTACGTTCCGAGAATTGTACCATCAACATACCAAGAGTGGTGGTAACCCGCGACGTCACAATCCGCACTGTAGGATCGTGATAGGATTCCCACCTTCAGCACGAATCGCGACGTCGCCAGTTTCCATCCCCACTACTTTATCCCTCGGAATTCCCTCAAAAATTCTCTCGATCTGAAATCGACCACATTATAGGCTCGTGATATCAGTCGATTCTAACTACAAGATTTCCCTTATTATTTTTCTCTCAATTCCCTTGAACTAATAACGTTGATCCTGACTCCAATAGCATCGCACGCATTGTTTCTATTGGCCGAAGACGATGATGAAGAACGACAGCGTTCATATCGAGACCGAGTGAAATGCAATTATGACTTCACAGGCTTGAGAGACTACGCCGCGTCGACGCGACGCTGTGAAATCATACTATTGTATGATTGCACGCGATAGTAGGAGAGCCTAGATAGAGTGAGACAGTATTCTTTACCTAGCCATCACCTGACTAATGAACAGTAGCCACTGTAGGCATAAAATTGCAGTTACTCCATAACTACAATCACTCACAGTGAAAATCGTACAGTGTCTACCGTATGTAAAATTTAGTAATAGTATAAGTATTTTGACAAAAATTGAATTACCAATTTCAAGCTTAAAATATTTTCATAACTTGTACAGAAACTAACGGAATAGAAATTATTTTTTATTACATAAACGTAGCAGAAACGAAAATGTGACCGAAATTGACCTCGCATTCAAAATCATACAAAACATAAAATAACCCATAATTATATCACACAACATTTTTCTAAAAACATTGATTCAATGATCATCCACGCCGAACATCTGGACCGAACAAAATTCGTTTCAAATGGCGGAGTTTGCTATAATGGGCCTAACCGTTTTTTTTTGCAACTGAGAAACTAAGGTGGAGCGGGGGTAACATGTGTAGGGTAAAATTCTTTAAAATCACACCCCAGATAACATATTAGAACATTAGGAGCTCATCAAAATCGGTAAGGAACCCAGTTTCTAGGTTTTAACCCCACGGAGGGTTAAGTTTGTATAATTTTTAAATGAATTTCGGTTAGGCCTGTGCTAGCTTTTAATTAGATTTCTTGGGATGGAGCTGCAGGGAGAGGAGTGGAGCCCCTCCCCTGCCTAAAGGACGAACTCGGTCATTGAGAAATGACGGAATTAGCTACAGTCATCCTAATAGTTATTTGTGAATATCTAAAGAATTAAGGCCGAGCGGCGCACAGAGTGGTATTTGGGCTGAAAACCTGGCCAAAAATCAAAATTGTAAATATTTACATACAGGGTTGTGTTTGCGTCTCAGAATAGATACATAAACATGCAATCACGTGGTGCACCGCTTATAATTGATTACCCATGCAGTCATCCGTGCCTGCGCTTAGAACATAGCATTTGTTCGACAGGCATCTGGTTATTCGCAGCATTCCGTTCGTACGCATCTGTTTCTCGTGATAATATTTATTTTGTAAGTGATCTTTGTGGCGAAATTTGTGATGGATATTGTTACGCAAGGTAGGTGTTCAGCGCATATGATAAACAAACATCCAATAGGCGGCGCGGTGTTCTAACTTCTTCTAAATTCTTGCCAGGTTAGAACACCGCGCCGCCTATTGGATGTTTGTTTATCATTATGCGCTGAACACCCACCATCTATCCTGCGCATGCGCTCAACAGTAGACCCTAGAAATATCCAATTTGGCTACGCTCTAACCTGTAAAAAACGCTTAAGATTGCTCATCTTTACACGTGTATAACTTTTCGACCAGTGAACTCCGGTAACCAAAACCTGATTCGTATAGCATCGCATACGGAAAACTTGAAAATTTTTAGTCCTCTTAAGTCCAGTTCAGCCAAAAGGGGTTATATTTGGAGCATTATTTTTTTGTAATGTGAAGACTTGTGAAAACTTCTTTGCGGTATACTAATTCTAGATATCCTGAAGTTCAACAACACGTAATATTTATGCTGTGGCGATGAGTGGTATATGTTTAAAAACACTAATATATGCAAAAAAGTCATGAAAATCCAAGAACTTTTAGTCAAGCTTGCAGATCGGTAAAAACACGTACAAAAAAATTTTAATATTGACAAAAATATGATTAATATAATATACATACCTTGTGTAACAATATCCATCACAAATTTCGCCACAAAGATGACTTATAAAATAAATATTATCACGAGAAACAGATGCGTACGAACGGAATGCTGCGAATAAACAGATGCCTATCGAACAAATGCTATGTTCTAAGCGCAGGCACGGATGACTGTATGGGTAATCAATTATAAGCGGTGCACCACGTGATTGCATGTTTATGTATCTATTCTGAGACGCAAACACAACCCTGTATGTAAATATTTACAATTTTGATTTTTGGCCAGGTTTCCAGCCCAAATACCACTCTGTGCGGCGGTAACATGTATAGGCAGAAGTTGTTCAGAATGATGACCTTGACTACATATTTCAAGGTTATTTGAAATCTGTGATGAGAACCGACTAGAACCTAATTAACAAATTTTTTTATTACATAGATGATTGAATAATTTAAGTTCATGGTACGTTCCTTTAAATAGATACTTCATCTTATTATAACTACTGTGTAATTGACCGTCATTACCCCCATGCTACCCTACGATTTTCACTCTGAGTGACTGGGCGTGAAAACGTCAACAGTTTCATTCGATCCCTGACCGTAACCGAACAAAAAATCGCCGTTCTGAGAGAACAAGAGGCTCCGTTGACGTATTCCGTGTAACGATCCCCGATCGTTTCAGGTGTCGCTGGCCCTCGGTCTGGAGGCTGGTGGTTGGGGCGCCTTGGTGGAGCGGTCGGGCGGCAGCGGTGGATGCGGTTCTCTGTTAGGTCACGGCGGTTTCGCCGGTCTGGCGGGATTGGCGCGTCGATGTGGCGTCTGTTTGGCGACGTTTCCTTCCGCCTGGCTGTTGGAACGGCACGCGTTACTGCAGCACGCAGGCCAGGCGAGCGACGACAAGCCGTTCACCTGCGAGCAATGCGGCCAGCGTTACCGCTACCGTTCCGCGTACGTGAAACACCGGGAGCAGAACCACCGTGCCCGTTTGCCGGCCGACAAGCTGTTCACCTGCGACGTGTGCGGTATGCAGTTCAGGTATCTGAAGTCGTTCAAGAAGCACCGGCTGAACCACGCGCTGGAGCGGTTGCAACGCGCGTCGGAGCCGCAGAGCAGCGCGATGGTGGTCTCTGCGGCGGCGGAGCGCAGCGACCAGGTCTCCAGCACCGGTGAACCGTCGCAAGTCGAGACTGGCAGCGACACCACCACCAACCCCGGCGAAGAGGAGACCACCCGGGGCACGTTCGCCGAGAACGCGCGCGAGGAGAGCGTGTCGGAGACGGCGAGCGTGCAAGAAAACCCTGGTGAAGCTGTCGAGGTGCAGATGACGGAGGCGCCAGTCACAAACGAGAGGAGTTCGGCAGGCGGTGGCAGCGCGAGCGAGGTGGGCGACGCGGAGGACAACGTCGTCGACGACGACCGACCGGAACCAACCGAAGCGGTGATCAGCTTGGCGAGAAGCAGCCACGAGGTGGACAGGCGCGAGCGCCGATTCGCCTGTCCGTTTTGCGGTAAGTGCGTCCGCTCCAAAGAGAACCTGAAGCTACACGTGCGCAAGCACACGGGCGAACGGCCGTTCGTTTGCTTGTTCTGTGGCCGCGCGTTCGGCGGCAAGAGCGATCTCACCAGGCACCTGCGCATACACACCGGCGAAAGGCCGTACCACTGCGAGATGTGCGGAAAGTGTTTCGCCAGGGCTGATTACTTGTCGAAACACCTGACCACGCACATACACCAGCGCTGAAAGCGGTTCGGGGCACGGTTCCGAGACATTCTTGGTAATTCTTGATGCGTCTTCTAAATCAGCTATGTCTCTACCTCTCGCGCGCGATTATCGGTATTGCGAACTCACCCGGACGCTACACCAGCGGGCAACCCTCGTCGCAGCTGCGTTGCGATGGCCTCGACGCCACGGCTCGACTAGATTTTGTATTCTCATGGTTTCCAGTTTGTACAAGGAGATTGTAGAACTGTGACGCGTCGTTCTACAACGCGATCGCGTCGTGGGATCGCCCGCCGGTGTTCGTTCGACGATCTCGATAGACAACGAATCGTTTCACACGCTTATAGATCCCGGAAACTTTGAACAATACCGTCGAAAGCAATAGCACGAGGGAGGCATCGCTGATTGAGGTAGAATCGTTCGATTACCTACGACGCAAAATCGAGAACGTCCAAGAACGTGGGGGTGGTTTCCGAAGATCGACCCTCGCGCGAGCTTACGCTTCGTCCTCGTTCGGTCGGACGGTTCACCGAGAATCGACGATCACCCCCATGAGGACGAAGTATTTTCGAGCTGTATAATCCGATTAGAAATTTTTCGCGAGGCTGCTCGCCGCATCGGGAACCGCCCCTCGGAAGTCGTCGAACTCGGAACATTTCCGCGCGCTCTTCCCTCTCGCCGCGGGGAAACGCGAGGGTGGAGAACGCCTCGAACTGCGAAGAGAAAGACGAGAACCGCGTATCCATCCAGCCGTTGGCCCAGCGAGACGAGTCAATTACCGAGAAAGAAGAAAACGACGATGACGACGACGAAGACGAAGACGAAGACAAAGACGGTGTAACACGTGGCTGGCTTTCGCCCGACATCGCAACGCGAGGATCTCGCGTTACCACGAACGCACCCGCTCGTGAGAAGCAACGACAAGAGAGAAGAGAGTGCATGAGGACGACGAGAAGAAGATGATAGACGAAGGAAGAGTAAGGTTTCTACGTAACGTTAACGAAACTAACTTGTGATAAGGAGTCGAAACCAAAGAACGCGTCGACGCTACAGACAAACGCAAATCCGTGTCCACGTTTATCGTCCACACTCGTTCCGTTACCATACATGTTGCCTAAACTATAACAAATCTCGGCGAGAGGTTACAGGTGGCAGAGTAAACAGATTTAATTACAAACGAGTAGAAAGCTTGCTAATTCACGAGATTACGAGTGACAATGTGCAAACGTGGACTCGGCCTTGCGATTCATTTTATTTTTATTTCTTTTTCGCGATTGTTGTTGTTGTTGTCCTTTTCGTCTTCGCGTGGAATCGAAGACCGTTATATTCGTAACGTGCTAGCTATCAGCGTACTCGACGCGAGTTGTATATTGTGTGCAACAACGATGATTTTACTATACGCCATGCAGACTCGTAAGCGTCGTGCCCGTTCCTCGAGGAAGTCGTTGTGGTTGCTGCGAGACAAGCTCCGTTTCGGGGAACGTTGCATTTTATTACTACAATACGCTGGCATCGATTTGACGTTCGTGTGTCGTGTCACGCGATAATAAGCCACGGTTATCGATCTCCGGGAAAAGATTGCACACGGAGATTCTTAAGAGGAGTTCGATGGACTTGAACGATGCTCATCTGACGGTGGGGACGGTTGTAACAGTTTCTCATGTACTTTTATTGTCGTGAGATGTTCTTAGGTAAACCTATCGAATCCGTTTGTTATAGATTCTGACCGAGCCGTTTCTTTGATTTCTTACTGACAAATCCATCTATTTGCCATCTAAATAATTAAGATGTGACGCTCGAGTACGCCATCCTCAAAACAGCATGAATATCAAAAATCTCTACAGTAGAAATCAAGTATAACAAGCGGTTTAAATGCTACAACACCTATTTTTTTAGTTTGTTGTTTTAGAATTCACTCATATTTACATAACTTCCGGCTTCATAAAATACAGATACGCGCAACATTTAAATTGTTGCGCGAATCTGTATTTTATGAAGCCGGAAGTGTACAGCTGTCGCGTTATATGTAGGTTAGATTTTTTATTCTACTGTACAATCAAGGGAACTATAAAGAAAAAATTATTTTCTTGCATATGTTACCATAAAAATTGTGGGAAGTCTAAGTGAATTTGTTATAAAAACATTTTTAGAATACAAATTGTTCGTTTTCGGTGTTTAACGATTTGGGAACGATATTGCTGTCACCAAAATAAATGTGATCAATACCTAAGAATTTCTTACAATAATATACATGGAGTTTTCGCAGAAACTATACGAAAGCAAACCAGTCAAAAGCTTATACAGTCCATTTCAATCACGTTTACCAAGTAGAAAAAGTACAGAGTTTAAAAGTAAAAAATGCTGAATTACCGGAACTAAAACATAAAACATAAAAAATGAAAGAATAATAGAATTGTGGTAAAGAAATAAAACAAGAAGTAGAAGATGCGAACAATTGCACTTATTTGTATATAATCATATATTATAACATATATATATTATACATCAATAACAATGATAATGACACCTTGTTAACCAGGATGATTTATTAATTCGAAACGCTTCCAAAGGTATAATTAGACAAACAAAATTGAAGTAACAAATTTTTTATCGCAATCAACGTGAATATAATATAGACTTGCA
Source organism: Sphecodes monilicornis (assembly GCA_913789915.3). Taxonomy (NCBI): domain Eukaryota; kingdom Metazoa; phylum Arthropoda; class Insecta; order Hymenoptera; family Halictidae; genus Sphecodes; species Sphecodes monilicornis. Next base: position 10,822,685 of record OU565284.1, on the reverse strand, counting down.
TCTATATGGAAGCGATGAATGAATCAAATGAAAGAATTATGATTGAATCAATTCTGATTCGTCCCTAATTTTAACAACTTAACCCTTACGCCTAGGTACTCAGGTACCAGCTTACAATCTGTTTTTAAAATATGTTGAACTTTCTTGTTGACAAATGGCAAAATTGCTAGAGATTTTTACATTCTTCTATGACTATAAATTAATTTCAATTTAAAGCCTACAGAATATATATTGAACTATACGGATTATTTGTCCCTTGGTGTGAAATCAATACAATGATCAAATATCAACACGATGAAAAGAACTGATAATTAATTTCATAAATTTCTTCTTTGAAAATTGAAAAACAAGATGCAATAGGCTCAGGATATAATATAGTCAAAAGGATATGCTCAGAATCAGTGGGACATGTAGATTAAGGGACGAATGACAGTTAGGTTGAAACTAAAAAAATTCCAAAAAGGAGATAGGGAACACGGTTGTCAAGGTAACGAATTCGCGATCAATAATAATTTCCAAAAATTTAAATACCGTAATGGTCTGCTATATTCAGCTAATGGATTTGAAATGACGTAGAACTGCGTCACCGGTCTCGAATGTGTTAACTCATCAGCCCCGTTCGAAAGATTAAAGAAGCTCTACACGACGTCTAAATAGGCGCTGTAAGTAGTGTAGTGCACCCCTAATCGTCCGCTCTGTGACACATTTACGTGTCAGTCGTTTGAGACCACCATTTAAAAATAAATAACTTCTTCAAAATTTGTCCAAATGACTCAGGTTTTTTTAGAGATGTTATAAGGCTTAGTTTAAAATTGCCATTGGTCGCAGATGTGACGAAAGAAATAAAGGCGACGATTTCAACTTTTTTCTCCGTTCCCACAATGAAAATTTGAGATATGTATTTCGTAGATCTGAATAACTCAGTATGCATACACAAAATTTCAACGAATTCGATTAAAATTGCTACAAGCAATAAATGATTAAAAATGACAACAATAATGAGAAAATGCGATTTAATCCAGAAAATCAAAAATGTTTGATTTAATGCTTATGACTTTTTATACACCACCCAATTACGATGAAACTTCGTATATGTATGTAACTCGCTTAGATTTACACAAGGCATGTTTTAAATTTTCGTTATATGCACAGACAAAAAAAGTTAAAAATCATGACCATCACTTTTTTCTTCACAACTCCGACCAATAGCAATTTCGAAAAAAGTTTTCTTCACATTACTAGGTAAACCAATGTTTCAGACATCTTAACTCCCCTCGCTTACAATATCGTCTGAGAGACGTGATGAAGATTCCGAACAGAGTTTAATAAAGATGTATGTTATTAATTTCCTTTAAACCGAAATATAATTCTATTTTGTTGTTGTTAATGTTCAGCCATTGGAGAGCATATAGACATGCAATAGATATACATTTTCTCCTTTTCCTAAGAAATTATGAACTACAAAGAAATTCTAATCACGAAAACCGTAAAATAAATCGTAAGGCAAGGGGTTAAAAATACTCGAGAGTCATTTGGACCAATTTGAAAAAAGCTATTCGTTTAAAGGGTGGTCCCAAACTTTTGTCCGCTACTGTATTATTATTTCCTTTGCATGTAACGTGATAGTACATGGTTTCACGGGGCGTGATAGTAGTGTGTCCCTACCTTTATTGTTATCTCGCTCACACGCGTCCCCTGTCCTTCTTTCAGTTGGATTCGCCGAAACCAGCATTCCCACTTAAGCGTCCACATTCGGTCACGACTGCGAACGCTTAATTGTGCACTACTGTAGAGGGTTAAACGAAGAAATTCCCGAAAGGATAGCATTGCTCGCCAGCAACGATTCAACCCCCACGGGGGTGGATAACTGATAAAATCGACTTCCCCGAGGAAAATGAACGCTGACGCATATCCGACGTTGGTATCAAACGGAGGACCAGTCGTCCATGGCGCCGCCGTTTATTCGGGAGCGTCGCCGGTGCCTTCGAACCCCCGTACACTTTTTAACGCGACAGAGCAATAAAGCGTCTATTTTTCGTTGCTACAATACGAAAAGCTGTACAGAAAGAAAACACTAAACAAAGCGATTTCGGTTGTCTCGCCGGGAGCCGCGAAGTAGCGTCTTGTTGCACGGTCTATACGGTCCTTCGAGCCTCTTTCATAGTTACTGTCCACGTTCTGTTGTCTACACGTGTATATACATATATGAATGTACGTATGTGTATATCTCCGGTACGTGTGCACGTATACGGGGTGTCCCGTATACGGATAATTCAACTGTTGAAATAGTTTCGCGTGATTAGTTTAACGCGAAGAGATAAGTCAAAAATGTGGAGTGCAATTTGTTCGTTCGAGGCTTTGTTCTCGGGAAAATCGATGCTATTAACTGGTAATTGATAAGGTGAGTTTTCTGAGACCGTTTAACAATTTTCGAGCAGACTAGAATATGGCTATATTTATTGTAAGAAACATTTAAGTGATAACATTTTGTCCTGTATATTTAGTTTAATATGTTAAAATATGAGCTCTGGTTTTACAAAGATATTAAAGTGTTGTTCCCTAAGGACAATCACTGAGCTATGCTGTAAGCCACTTTACTAGTTAGGTTAACTATATGGTTAATAATTAGACTGCGAGTGTTTATGCAAAAGAATTCCTTTTTAATAATTCATTGATACCCACAAATTCTCTTAATATCTCTACTGTTGTTACAAAATACAGTATTTCATCGATAATCATCGCCACCACGGGTTCGGCCGGCGACAATTAAGGTTCAGATAATACGGACAGACGGTGAAAGTTTCGGAAAATTATTGTAAATATGAAACCAATTATATCGTATTTGGTATCATTTTCACTAGAAAAATGCCACGAATATGTTGGTGAAAGTTCCATCAAAAAATAAATAATAAAGAAGTTTTGTCATTGGATTAGTAGTGGTCTCACCGGTATACTCGACCTGTATTATATTACACTTCTCGACGACCGAGGCCTCTCGAGCTTCACAGCACCTCACGGGGTATACTTCGCAGGAGGGATTGTTTTGCGACAATTATCGTTCAGAATTTCACGACAATTAACGATGAAATACTGTATGTCGTTACAAATATCAATTACTCATTCTTGTCATAAATGCATGATATCCGCAGTTTAGTAATAACGAAACATATAATTTCAAAGATTTACTTCATCAACACAAACATCGGTAAAAATGCTAGCTACCATACGCAACTATACTTTTCAAATACGTTGTATGTATCAAGTGTCCACAACAACGTGTTAACACGAATACACGAACACGGAGTGCAGTCGGAGGAAAAGTCGATTTTCTCGAAGACAAAGGGTCGAACGAAAAAACATCGTTGCATATTCTCGATTTATTGATTCGTATAAAATCAGCTATTTCGCGGTGGTAGCATTATCTACGGGACACCCTGTGCATAGACGCGATAATGATACATTGTCCAGTAAATGCGCGAGCGCAGAACGAGAGTGCCGGCTCATTCTCTTGGGACTGGTTTCGTAAGCGATCGCGTGTCTCTCTCTTGTCCTGAGCGAACCCCCGACACGTCGAAATCCGCCGGATCGTCGACGAGTATTCCCAACCCACGTCTGCTCGTTCCTCATTCCACGTCGAACCACGAGATCGCGATCCGGCCCGGTCGATAACTTCCGGTTTGCCCGGTTCGAGCTTACGAGCCAGCCAGACTGACGAGAAAACATGCCGAGGTGACACCCGACGAATTTAATGAAACTTTAGGAGGGGAAGCAGCTCTTGCGAAAATAATATTTGACACATTTTCCTATCGGCCCGCGTGTGCATCGAACTGGTGCAAGCAGCCTGCAAAGCTGACAGTGGAAAACATATTCTATTGAAAATCTTACAAATTATTAATTATTATATTCTTCCAACTCTGAAACAGTGTCAGCGAAGATATGGATTCTAGACTGTTTTAGTTAGAAGAATAGTTTCAGCGATGGTGAGAATTTTCAACCCTAATTTTGCTATCTGCTAACGGTTGTATGAAACTAGTGCAAGCAGTTTCCACAGTTAAAGGTGGAGAATGGATTCGGTTGAATATCTTACAAATTATCATTCTTCCAACTCTGAAACAGTGTCAGCGAAGATATGGATTCTAGATTGTTTCAGATAGAAGAATGGTTTCAGCTATGGTGAGGATTTTCAACCCTAATTTTGCTATCTGCTAACGTTGGCATGAAACTAGTGCAAGCAGCTTCCACACTTAACACTAGAACTACCGGGTTCAAAATCACACTAATATACATTGCTTTATAATAATGACAAGATTACAGTTATTCATATCTCGTGAAATCTTTAGGTTAATATGTGCTTCAATAAAAAAGTACATCGAAAAAGTTCGCATCGAAACATTCTTATAATTGCAATAACCGTGGAAGAAAAAATCAGTAACAAGTCACTTTGACCCGCCTGGTAGTTCTAGTGTTAAAGGTGGAGAATGGATTCGATTGAATATCTTACAAATTATTATTCTTCCAACTCAGAACAGTGTCAGCGAAGATATGGATTTAATTGGAAGACTGGTTTCAGCGATGGTGAGGATTTGCAAGCCTAATTTTGTTATCGGCTAACGGTGGTATGAAACTAGTGCAAGCAGCCTATGCACTTGAAGGTGGAAAACGTATTTGTTTGAAAATCTTACGAACTATAATATTAGAGTTGGAAGAAGGCTTTTACCGAATATCTGATTTTTTTACCCCAATTTTGCTATCGTCCAACGGTTATATTGGACTAGTACCAGCTATTCTCAATGTTAAGAGTAAAAAACATCTTTAGTTGAATATCATGCAATCTGTTAGAGCTGGAAGAATGATTTCAACGAAACACTTTCCAATAGTATCTTTAGTGTTTTTTGCATTAGTAGCTAAATAGCTATCCCGTCGCATTTCGTTTTATTAGTCCAACGTCCACAAATCTTCTTCATTCAAGAGGTTTTCTTATTTTGTGGAACAACCGGAAGTCACAGGGAGCTACGACAAAACTGTCCAAGGGCTGGCGAAGTTAACCCTTTGCGGTCGGGAATTATGTTTAGCGTGCTTATCGATGGTTCGAATGTACAATTTTCCTTGGGAAATGAAATGGTGTACTGAAAGCTACACATAAGAATTAAATGAAGGAGCAAGTGTTGTGTTTGGTAAAAATTTGTTTGGTGTTTTTTGAGAGTAATAATTTTTTCAAAAGTGATTTTTAGTCACGGAGTAGCAATTTTATTTGGGCGACTGTCTGCAGTCACGCGTCCGCAAAGAGTTAAAAAATGCCATGTTTCACCAGGAATTGTTGAACAATTTTCGAAGAATAGACAGATTCGTTCAACGCGTTCAGTTATTATGAAACATTCACAATATTTGATGCTTAGAAAACTGCGTATCATTCTTGAATGTATTATAGAAACGTATAGGAACGTAATCTGTCGCATAAATTAGGCTGCTTACTAAGGTTTCATCTCTAAAGCTACAACCACACTCGAGCAACATGGAGCAACTTTTTGTCGCCTCTTGTTGCTTTCTTCTTCTTCTTCTAGCGAATAAAAGAGAAATAAAAAAAGAAAAAGGCAACAAGAGGCAACAAAAAGTTGCTCGACGTTACTTTGCTGTGGACATAGCTTAAAATAAACACGCCTTATCGACGACCGCCCACGCAGGAACAAAGATATGAAAGAAAAGTCGGACACATTCCGGAACAGATCTCGTACACGTCTGTCACCGTGAAGTTTAAGGGCTGATCTCATCTCTTCGAAGTACGCGATGGCCGACAAAACCACATGCGTCAAATATTTGAAGAACCTCTCCAAACTCTTCGTTAAAATCGACGGATGTCAGTGCGGCGTGTTTCCTTCCGGACTCGGGTTTAAAATTATTTAGGAATCTCGCTCGGATTCGCGGCGATGTTTCGCAACGGTGGTGAACCCAAAATTAACGTACGGGCTGATCGATCCTGTGGACCGCCGGTGCATCGATCGGCGCGTTACTCCGTCTTCTAAAATAGCGATTAAATAAGGATAAGTGATGTGAGACCTACAAGCGATAATTGTTGCAAACGTGCCGTCCCAGTGCCAAGTCTCGTTTACTTTCGTGAAAGTTTTAACCGCATAGCTTGCGCCGATCCTCCGTCGATCTCAGGCGATCGGTCAGCCTTCGTGCCAGTTGAATTTCGATCGTTTCGTGTTCCCGATGATGTTCGATTCGAAACCCGGATAACGACGTCGACGGGATGCAATCGTTGCGTCGTTGAAACGCGATCTTGGGGCAACGGCCACGGCGCGGCGGATTCCCATGACCGAGATATTTTATTCTTGTACGCTGTTTCCTCGTTTTTTCAGCGGAGCCTGGCGGTTCCGCTATCGTTGCTCAAATTTCGAAGCGATTGGGAAACGACGTCGTGTTCGATTTCAACCGTTTGCGCTCGATTTGCTACCGCGTTATTTAAACACCGATACCGGGCAACGGTCGAGTTTCGCGATTCAACGTTCGCGTTAGTCGCTCGAATCGGCGCCCCGTGTTATTTAAAAGCGGGCGATTTTTGCACCCGCAATGAGTTCACTCGGTTCTACCTGTACTTTGGCCGAGAGTGTCCCATATTCGCGGTGAAATAATTCTGTCGGTCTCGATTACTTCGTGGAACGCGGCTGATTCATATTGCTGCATTGGTCGGCCTTTCCAAACCATTAAATGTGCGTCAGGATTCAAGTTTTGTCGAGCTTCTGTGGACAGAAAAGTTATGCTTTCTTGAAGCATATTTGGTGTCTAATACACTTTATAAATAAAAGGGGGCTTCTAGGGTAACGGCAGTGGAAACTACTTTTAAGAATTTTTTTTGATAACTATTGAGTATGTGGGCCTAGACCGTTTTGGAGTGTAAACAAATAGTCTTGGAATACAAGTTTATATAGACTTAAACGAGAGAGGATTTCTTTTTTCAGTTCTTTTCTTTTTATTATTTATTGAATAATGTACGAGACTTCTTGACATCTTCAGCAGTGTAAACATTGTTGGCGTGCATGTAGCGTCTATCACAGTGGTCAAAACACAAAAGTTGAGAAATTTTCTTAACCCTTTTATTGCCGAAATACGATACATCGTCCTTGACTGTACCTGCAGAAAGTGATTATTCTATTCGAATTTATAGATTTCTAGTAATATTAGAATCCTATCTTATTTATAATTTTATTTTATTCATATTATCATATTAGAATCTTATTCTCATATTAGAATCGATATCTTTCTCTCATTTATGAATTCCTCTTCAGTATAATAAACTTGGCCCAGTCTTTTTCGTTCAGTTTTAATTTTTCGGTCGGCATTAAAAGGGTTAAAGTACTTTATGCTGAGATTGAACATATCTTCAACGATAAATATGAAAAGTTAGAAAAGTTCTAGGGTTCGTAAGAAAAGTTAAGTACAGAGTTACATAGAAATTTATTTTCCTTTTTAATACGTTTCACCCTTTGACTACTGGTGACGCCCAAAGGCGCTTTTAAAATTTGGCTTCGTGGTACCGTGGGCGCCTGTAGGCGCTTAACTTATTTCGGTCTCCTAAAATGATAGACGCCTATTGGCGTTCATTTGACAATGAGAAATGTACGCTGACGTAAAATTTCGCCGTTCTCAGTGAAGGTCGCGATTGAATTCCTGCCGTATGGTACGAGCGGTACGCATCAAAGTCGGCCGTAGCGAAAGGGTTAATAAGTTGATAATAATGTAACAGAATTTTTAAATTCTTCTGTTTTTGCCGTTTTAAATTACACCTATTCATTTTTGTCATAAATGCGTAAAATCCGCTGTCTAGTCTGTCTCTATGTTTTTGCAATGCTTTTCTTTCAAATCAGCGAAATACAGGGCAAGCGAAAATGGGTGGTACAAATTAGATCAGGAAGATAATACAGCTAAAAATAAGACGAAAGTCAAGAATAATAAAATTGCGTTAGAGAACTGATTAAAAATCAGTTGAAGCGTCTGATCATGATCTGTCGCTTCCACTTCTTGTCGATACGAACGTATATGAATCTGACGAATTCTTATTGCCAATTTTCTCGAAAATGATGTCTCCAATGCGATTTTGCTGTTCTTGATTTTCACTTTGATTTTAGCTGTACTATCTCCCTGACCCAATTTATACCACCCATTTTGGCTCACTCTGTATACAAATACACGAATTGTTTTATACTTTTTCCCAACACTGTATAATTACGTGTAAACAGGTTTCTGGGGTTAATATTATTTCGTGCATGGTAGCAGAAAGTTCGGTTAAACCTTTTTTTGGAGGACCAATTTTTTTTTAACTTTTTCTATACAGTCCTGTCGATTTCGACGAGAAAACACTGAAAATGAAAGTCTTATTGCCAGTAATTCACTGGTTCAGAAGTTCTACGCGTGTAAAGTTGAGCACTTTTTGACAGGTTAAAGCGCCGCCATATTGGTATATTTGCTAGGTGGTACACGTAAGATCGGCTAAGTAGTACCGAGCAGATCCGTTAGATGGCAGCACAAGCACGTACTTTATAATAACACATGTACGAAATCAACGCGACGAACTAACCCCAAACCAACTTGGACTATATCTTCTTTTTGAGATCCTATATATGATTCTGTGTTCATCGTTTCATATCGCAGCGATGAACACTACATTTCTTAAATTTCTGCAACAATCCACAAATTAAAATTAAAATCAACAATAAAATGTACAACAAACTGCAGAAGAATATTAAAATCAGCTTCATTTATCCACGTACTCCAATCTAGTAAACATACCGCGCCATTTAGCCGATCCGCGAATATACCATATTATCTAGCGCATGCGCTCCACACTCCCACCTCTACCACCCAACGAATATCCAATATGGCGACGCCCTAACCGATCAAAAACGCTTAAAATTGTTCATGTTTACATACGTATAACTTGTAAACTAGTGAATTCCTAACAATAATACTTATATTTTCGTAATGCTCTCATCGATATCTACAGGATTACATTTAAAAAAGTTAAAAAAGTGTTCAAGAAAGTTAAAAACATCTGGTCCTCCAAAAGAAAGAACAGCCGAAAGTTCGACTGAAAGTCCGACAGGATTTTTCGATCCTGAATCAATTAGGTCGACAGCATTGTAATCGGGAGCGACGGTATCGTGGCATCCGGCTTTGGCTGACGGCAAGTCGACGCACAAAAGATTGAACGTTCCCGATCGTCTCCGGTTTCGTAGCAAATTCTACTCTCTGCTTCGTCCGCGTGAAATCTACACAAAGGGGAACTCCGTCTAAAACTCCGTCCGGCCCTCCCCGGGAGAGCGTACAATTACGTCGGACGTAGGCGGGCGAGCGTCGATACAACGTCGGAGAACACACACCCGAGGAAAATCTCGCGAGACCGGCCGGAAGAGAAACACAGCGGGCCGAGAAAACAGTTTCGACCTGTTTTCGAGACCAGTCCCACCCCCGATTTCCGTCAAAATGTTTAGTCCCTAGCTAGTAATTAACGACGCACTCGCTGCAGTGTGCACGCGCATTCGTGAAACGAAGTCGAATAACGAAGGTGCTACTTAAGAGATATAAGGATCGATCGCACAGCCCGCCCGGCCCGGGAACCACGGACAGATAACGGATGATCGATGGGGGACGGGGGATGGTTCACAGTGCCAAAGAAAAGACTAGAAGAACCTCCACGAGACTCATCGACGAGCAGAAACAGAGTGAGATACACGGTCGAAGTTAGACCACGACCGTCGAACAAAAGTTTCTCTCGCAAACGAGCCGGTTCGGCGCTGCGATTGTTTAGTCCATAAATTAACGTATTTATAGTTATGTCGATTAAGGCTGTAAGTTTCAAACGTCGACTGAATCGTGGACTCGTCCCTGACGATCGACATGGGGGCGAGAGCCGCGATGACTTTCGAAGTAAACAAGAGAAAGAGATAGGGAGAGAGAAAATTTAGGGAAAACGACGAAAAAAAAAGCAGTAACTAATAAACAGAGAACATGTCCAACGAATGTCAACGAGTTTCAAAGAAACGAACACCCGGGGGAAACGATGTAGCACGCGTTCACGTGCCGTAGGAGATGAGAGGATGTTACGAGGGTAGAGGGGTGGGGGGGGGTGCGAAAGGGAGAAACGAGGGGGATGAAAGAAGACGAGACGAGACTTTTTCATTTGCGCCGGCTCGTCCAGCGTGGGGTTTGAAACGTGTCGACAAGAACCCGTTTCGTTATCCGTCTCGCGTGATCTCGCGATGTAGCGCGCGCGCGCGATTAAGCGATCCAAGGATTAAGGAAAATAGTTCCATGACGCCTGATGCCTCTGTTAGCTTTTATAATAGCGACCACCGTCCGCCCTACTGCCGTTCCATTTCCATCGCACGCCAAATTTACTGCGTTATGGACGGCCGAGGGAAGCTGCAAATCGTTCTGTCACCGAAAGACCCGACTGCGCTTGACGTTTCCTGCTCGTGTACCCTGCGACCAAGATTGGCTCGTTCCGATCCTGGGACCAGTGTCGCCAGAAACACCCAAAACTGTGTGGATTTTTCTATCCTCCTTTTCCCCTTCCACTATCCCATTCCACTACCGTGAGCACAGTCCAACGTCCCCCACTAAGACCGTAGAGTGGTCACGTGATGTGCCGCGCAACGTGTTGCATATTACTCTGGTCATCAGGGAGGTGGTAAACTGTATTCCCCTCGATTTAACCGATCTGGCCACACTGCCTGAGATTCGTGCCACCGGTTCTTACAATTGTTTCTCCCCATTTCTTTTCGTTTTTTCGATACCGAGTTTTGACAGAATTTTCAACAAACAACCTGCAACGAACAGTGTAACAAATCTGCTACCCGTGCCCCTATTTCCTTGCTCCACAATGATGTAGAAGAGCGATCTCCACCACATTGATCTTTTTGGTCGAAGCTGGCGTGCTTCTTCTGTCTGCTGATTCCCCCATTTAACTGCTAAAGACAGATGCATAGGTGCATACTTTCCTTGGTGGGGGAAGCGGCAAAGTGGGAGAGCAGCTCGTGCCTGCCCGCGATGAAAAAGAAATTGGTCACCTCTGAAATTAGGGGATATCTACCAATATCTTTCGTCGATAGGGTAAAATATGCATCTTGTTACTATGGCGAGTATGTTAGTAGGAGAACTATTTTTGTACGTTTTTAATACGTTGTTGAAGAGTTGTGGCTGTGCCTACCCTTTTTCCTCATTATTAATCTGTTTAACGATTAGTTGCGGATTTCTTGCATTTATGACAAAAATCAAGTTCAAAATAGTGAAAATATTCCGAGAACCTTAAGGGACTGTTGTATTATTCTGGACTCGTGAGAATGATTAAGAAAAGAAAGAAATGAATATGTAATTCTTGTATATTGTAATGAATGCAGACAGTTTTCATTCTGCATAAAAATCCGCAATCTAATGATTAATAAATATACACCCTGGTTTATTTCTGAATTTTGTCTTATAAATGAATATTTCATTTTATAAACATTTAGCTGCAGCACGAGAATATGAAATCTGTAAGATAAACGCAGCGGTTAATGTTGCTAACTCTTTATATTAACACATTACTTACCGGAGGCTATATAAAATAAAGAACTTAAAAAACTTCGTTTAAGAAATAATCTTGAAAGAATAATTTGGATTACATTCCAGAGAGTAGTTTGTTGGTTGATAAACAATATTGCCATTTATATTAACCCTTTGCACTCGGAACTATTTCAGGTACAAAAACAAACGTTTGTTCCGACCTACGGTAGTTCAGTTCTATCTGATTCTTTTCAATTTATGCATATGAAATTGATGCACTTTACACGTATATTATCTAAGTGTTATTAAAGTTTATTAAATTCAAACAAATTTAACAATTCGAAAAATACTTTGAATGTATAGCAATTTTTAATAGTGACTCAGAGTCATCACTCTAGTGCAAAGGGTTAAACAACTTTTTAAGAAATTCTCAGCTGTATACCATAAACGTTCAAAATCTCTCATATAGTCGCTGGTAAGTGATGTGATAATTGTTTTCTTCACATTATATGACGTGTCTGCAAAAGACAATTTTTGTCAGATTTATGGACATCAGCTGCAGCTGTGTGTTTCCTAGTGTTGTCTTTACTGCTCTACAAGGTGCCCGAATTTAAATGGCAAAACTTCAGGAGCGTATAGGGGGCCGAAAAACTAAGACAAAAAGTCTTTTAGAGATTTGTTCGTTTTTCCTTCGTTTTGGAGAAAATCGCAAAAATTCAATATCTCGTTGTCAGTTGCTCTCTTGAGTTGTTGTATACACTTGTATTTGTGATTGTTTTGACATTGTTGTGTGAGTTGTGGCAGTTGTTATCCTTTACATTTTTTCGTTTGTTTACATTTTTGCTTGAAGCAGGAAGTTTATTCGGCGCCAATCAATTCAAGAGAGCAATTAAGAGACCGAATCATAGATGCAGTGCACCAAATATCACCAGAACAATGTTTAGCTGCAATTTATCAAGTCAGTGCTAGATGTAATGCTTGCATTGCTGCAAGAGGGCAACATTTTGAACAATATCTAAATTAAATAGATGATAACGTAAATAAAATGAAAATGAATAACTACAAAAATGAAAACTTGTTTTGTTTCTTTTTTGAGATTTTCTCCAAAACGAAGCAAAAACGAGCAAATCTCTAAAAGACTTTTTGTCTTAGTTTCTCGGTCCCCTACACGCTCCTGAAGTTTTGCCATTTAAATTCGGGACAGCCTGTATAACACTTAAAAATAAAGTAATTTTCAAAATTGTTGAATTGGAATTCAAATCAAAATTGTTCCGAAATTGTTGAAGTAAACGTACCACATGTAAATGCATCGACAATTAACTGTAAAAAGTATTATTTTACCCCTTTTATTTTGTTCTATTTAACTATATTTAATTATTCTACTAACAATTCGTGAACACTACAAAAGATCGCAGTGATCACAATGCAAAAAGGAAGATTCAGTCATAAACGCGACACTACATCGTATTAAATTAAGGAAAATGATATTGGCGCAAGGTTCGATCTTTTTGATCAAAATCATCAATATCATTCTCCTTAATTTAACTCAAAATTCGATCGATAGAAATCATAAGTATTGTATTTGGTTTATTTCAGCCTTACAGCCAAGAAATGTGACTTGGTTTACATTAGCCTACTGTACAAATTTATCTTATTGCACACATTCGTCCATACCTTCTCTCACACTTTTTCTTTGTCTCCCTCCTTCCTACACTGACCTACTCTGGTAGTCTCCTAATTACTGCTAACCCAATCACTTCACCCTTCCCCATTCCCTAACATTTGATCATTAGTTTGGCATATTCTTTGGTCTATTCATACTATCTTTTGTCTCTTTCTCCTCAACTTCTCCAACCACTCTACGACATTTCTATCTTTCCTCCCACTCACTACATCCTCAATTCTGATCATTTCTCCCATTACCCTGCATTCTCTTGTCAAATGTTCTAAGCTTCCATACTTGTCCCCACATAGGTCGCATCCTCTTGCCTCGTCCCCCAGCCAATATTTGTTCCAGTTTTCTATATTTCCGCATCTTGCCCGTGCTATGAGTTTTTGACTGTCCCCTCTACCCTCTTTACTTAAATATTCCGGTAATTCTGCCACTCTTATGTATTTGTACCTTTCATTGTATTTGGACTGCTCTATCCTCGTATGCTGCTCTTGCCATTGTACTTCGCTATCCCTATCCTTTAACCTCTTAGAAATCATAAGTACTACATCGTATTATACATTGACAAAACAGCTAGCTGTATGCTATTTCTTTGAAACAATTGGCAAAGAAGTTGGATTCTTACGTTTGTTCGATATTTACATACATTTTACTGATATCTCTTATTATTCAAATATTGCATGTATGCTTGAATAATTCATACATGGAAACTGGGAGTCGGAAGGAACTCGGTGAACACGCAAAAATTATTACTTCTTCTGAAGTTCCGTTATTTGGGGTTGAAGACGTGTCGCTTGTCTTGAATTAGAAATAATAATTAGTTCGGTGTGTGTGTGTATATTATGTATATACGTGCGTGTATAGTTTTCGTTCTTAAGAAAAGTCCACTGTTAGTCGTGGTACAATACTCTGATCCACTTCGTGTTTCTTAAGTTCGTGATTAGATACAAACAGTACCTTGGAGCAGATGAGATTAGAAGTTTCGTAACTTGCAATTGATCACGTTTCCGTTTCTGTTGGGAGAGGTTATCGTAAATTTTTATCTACTTGGAAAATAGCTGGGCTGTCTAAATAACAAAATATATATATATAGAGAGAGAGTTGTACAATTTTCTAACAAAAGTAACATTAACATTCGGTTGAAGTGCCCATATAGACTTTTCAATTACTAGAACAATATTTCAATTAATTTTGTTGATACATTTGAAACGTAGATAATTTTCTTAATTGTGACTATAGAAAAATTGTTCTTTTAATTTTATTCCCAGTATCTGTTAACTACGATCAACATTTTGTCGATACAAAGGCATCAGAATTCATACTTGCCCAACAGATGTTCGTTTTTTAAACAGTTCACTTCGGTAAGAAGCGTTGGAGTGGTAGAGTTGCAGGATGATTAAGTGCAACGAACGATGCTCTCTTTCTTGTAAAAATATTTTCTAATCTGTGATATCGGTGTAAGACGAAATATGTATATTCATTATAGCTAGACTATTCAGCTGAGGCAACAAGTAGGTGCGTTAGGTCAGTTTAACCGTAATATTTGAAAAATATATTTTTTATATTCACTTACACATCGTTTACGTACCCCTTTTTTATTCTATTGACATTTTCCGAATCAGCAATGATGTGTTACAGTTCCTATCGCGGAAATTAACACGTTAAGTGAAGTCTCTATACATACATATTTACGGATAAATATTAATAAACGTTCGGGATCGACACGACCAACGCCGAGAATAAATGTTACATTTTCCGCCCGTGAAACGAAAACCAGACGTAAAATTGACCGTTGATATATAACGCGTTTAGTTTTTGTAAACCGGTGGAGTTGCTATTGCAAATTTGTTGTCACGGTCAACGGAGGAACCAAATGTACATAATGGAAGAAATGATATAATTATGTTTAATAAATAATATAATATATTCGTTTGTCTTCTCAAACGTTCGCGCACAAATGCCTGAACGCGGGGCCGTGTTTATTTGTACACTATATGTTGAATTTCAGACTTTTAACAACGAACACGAAATCAACGTTTTGTGAAATGAAAGTAGTAAATTTTAAGCAATCGTAGAATTAATTTCAAAGTCTAATTTTTCCGATAGAATTCAACGAACAAGAAATCCAATTTCGTAGAAATATTTTCAGTTTCGGGTTTCGAAAAATCGTTTCTATCGATTTTATAGATCGATTTCACTCGTCCCTACTTAACCGAGGTAATTCGTTTCAACTGCTTACGTTACATGGTACGTGAATATCGATTGACGCTTAACAATATATTTTTCCTATATAGATATACGAACTAGTTATAACGACAGCAACAGTGATAATATTTTATAACAGCCATTATAAATTGTGATATTTTAGCGCAGACTCGTGTTTTAACTAACTTTTATTATCTACCGCAGAATAAATGATTTAATTTACTGTGATGAAACGATAGCTAATAATACATCCGGAGAGAAATGTGTTAGAATGAACAATCATTTCTGGCGAATGTGATTCTAATGTTTTAGAGTGTTACCCTATGATCACAACGATATTTTTAAAGGAACTTCAATCTGTACAAATCGTAAGGATAGACGACGGATCGTGTAACGATAGGTTTTTATTGAATAATTGCTTTGACTTGTTACATCGTGTAATAATGATGTTCAATCTCACACGGGATATTTACATAAAGCAGAAAAATGAAACGCCGGAATCTGTCTACCAGGTCGATGGCTAAATATAATTCTTTAACAAAGAGATGTCGAACCATGGAAAATACGATCGCACTTTTCCGAGTTGTCAAATCGGAATGCTAAAATCGGCCGGGTTAACTGTCCGACTCGCCGCAGTCTGAAAATACAAAAGCTGAGAAGATTTTTCCGATAACTCTTCTGCGATTGCACTGCAAAAACTCCTGCATTAGAGCGAAATGTATTCAGTGGAATCGCGAGATCGTCTCATAGAAACAAGAAAAACGCGAGAAACAGGCACCACGTGCAAACGAATAATTCGTAGATTGCATGACGTTTGTTTGATCCCTTAGAATTTCAGTGGAACACCCAACAGGATATTTCTTATGGACTCCAGGCTTATGGCTGGAAGTAGACAGCGGATCTTTATGCAAAATAAAAAATTTCCAGCCTGAATTCCAATATACTGGAATAAAATAGAAATTTATTTTTTTTCTTAATATGTTTAATAGATTGAAAATAATATAACAGTATTTTGAAATTCTTCTAAACTTTTAACTGTTTCAAATTTCACCTACTCATTTTTGCCATAAATGCATAAAATCCGCTGTCTACTCATAAGGATTATTAACACTATTCTAATTTTTAATCATTTTTTTATTAACATAAACCCAAAGAAATAAATCGTGAATTGAAAATATTAGATCCCGTTATTTTGACAGGTCCCATAAACCTACTGTTAAACAATAATAATGGAATTTTCTATTTCTGCTAGCACAGTTACGAAAAAACTATTAAATTTGAACGATCTATGAATAGTTCTGATTTTTATGGGATCGAGTTGCTACAGTATACATTTTGCTTTGGTGTAAATTAAATTGAGGCTATTCTTTCTTTTGGAGGACCAGATGTTTTTAACTTTCTTGAACACTTTTTAGACTTTTCTTTATGTAATCCTGCAGATATCGATGAGAACATTACGAAAATGTAGGTATTATTGTTAGGAATTCACTGGTTTATAAGTTATACGTGTGTAAACATGAGCAATTTTAAGCGTTTTTGATAGGTTAGGGCGTCGCCATGTTGGATATTCGTTGGGTGGTAGAGGTAGGACTGTTGAGCGCATGTTCTAGATAGATGAAAAAAGGTTCAACCTGAATTGATATTAAATAATAGTTTTCCTGAAAGCAAGACAACTTTCTCACGTACAAACACGATATATTATTCGAAAAATGCAAAGATTTGTAAAATTCTCTGACGCCTTGTTGATATTGATTCTTTGATATTCCATGTGTTAAACTATTAGGTTGTTGCATATGAAACGTCCGATTTTTAACAGTATCGTTAAACAAACGCAGCTTTTTTCTAAATAAGCTTATTGATGAGAGTAAGCACCATTGTAATCAACGTATTCAGTAATCTGGATACGTACTCACTAATTAAGCACATATTGTTAAACACGCAGTAAGACACCAGAATTTCATTCCTGAACATTTTACTTTACTACAGAATATTTTAGATATATTTGGGACCACGAGTTATTCGACCCTTTATAATAATTCCAATAAAATCATTATTTTGATAATAAATATTATCTTCAACAAAATTGAAAGTGCCAATTTTTTCATATAAGTATATATGTAAAAACAATCATCTCGCACGTTAATTGAGAGATATTTTCTATGTTCTCTTTGGTATCCAAAAACATAGTGAGAAATGTAAAACTCACAATTCATCCTCACTAAAAAACACACCTGAAGACATTTTCGATTTTGTCGTTATTGCTAACCCTCGGTCAATCCTTGTCCATTATTCACGACAAATTGATTCGAAACAGAAACACAGAAATTGATATATTTCAATCAATGATTCGATTTACTTGAAAGTTGACTTTTACTATAATATTAACATTGTTCATCTCGTGTTTAAACTATTAACTATTGAAATACTGATTCATAATATATTATTCAAATTTTTTAAATGAACATGTATTAAAATGTTAAAACTTATTCAAATAACACGAAAGTTATATATTGTACTAAACTATTTTTCAAACGAATGTTGCATGGTTTCCAGGGGAAATACAGTGCTGTAATCTGCTTTTGTTACTTTGCTTTTATTATCAAGAAACGTGGGTTCCCTCAGTTTTTTTAATGGAATGCCTAATATTTTTTCGCCAATTCGGATAAAACACCAAATTCTGTGTAAAAAGGCATTATAACAAGTAGGACGTAAAATTAATAATTACTGAGTTATTCTCAAACTCGTTTCATTTTTTAAACGTTAATACCCACCGACAACAGCCGAAAATATGTGAGGACGTATTATTATATACTACATATACCGCAATAACTGCAGAAACACTAGAAAAACATCATTGTTCATTCATGACCCGATTACGCAAGTGCATCGATTGTAATTGACAACATTTCGAACACCGCTTGAAACAAAATTTGTTTCACCAATATGATGAGCATTATTAATTTTAAGCCTTATTGTTCACCATACTTTTTTACGCAGAATTTTGAGCGTTATCCAAATTTAACCCGCCAGTAGGCGCGCGCGGTCTCACAGACCGCACCGTCATTTGTTATAGCATATTTCAATTGTTATTGTGCCCACATTTCGCATTCTCGGTCTAGCTGAGTATTATAACCTCACAAACGTAACTTCTAATCAACTGATTATTTATTGCCATTTGTATAAGTTGTAGGCATTTTCGGTATGTGGCACCGCGCGCGCCCGCTGGTGATATATGCTTTTGTCATTGTGGTTTGTGATATAAACATGTGGAAGTACACATGCGAGAAGGAGCAGGAGCGCCTCCAACGCCTTTTGGAAGAGACTGAAGCAAGACTTTAGTCAAGGTATATACTTTTAGTTAATTTTGAATTTCTGTTTATAGTTGAAATTTTTGTGGAACGATGCTGTATTTAATTTTTTTAATGAAAAATATATCATTATTTTTTTGTTAAAAACTTTTATATTCTTGCATATGAACATATTCGCACTTGCAAACGAAAACACCTTGAACATTATGATTAATATTCGATGCGGTCCCACAGACCGCGCGCGCCTTCTCATGTCACAAAATAAGGCGCGTCTACTCTAGGGTTAAGAAAAAATATTGGGCATTTCATTTAAAACAAAGCTGAGGGTGACCCTCATATCTGGATAGAAGAACAAAGTAACAAAAAGCAGATTGCATCAATGTATGTCGTCTTGGAAACCGTGCAACATTCGTTTGAAAAATTTGTTCACACAACAAATAATTTACGACTCATTTGAAGTCGTCTTTTTAGGAGATTTGATCTGTATAAAAATACTTTCAGTGTTTTATTATTTTGTCCAACACTGTCGGGCCGAGGAAGCGTGCAATTTTCCTTTCGAGTGAAACAGACGCGACGGAAATTCGACCGGTGCACGAGGGTTCGCGAGAAAGGGGTCACAGGTCTCCAGCAGCAAGAATAGATGAAGTCTTCCCGGTGACCCACAACATGATCTCCGTTTCGACGTAGGGTCCGGTGGGGGTGCGTCGATATCGAGAAATAATGCATCGGGTCCTCGTTTTGAGCAGGTCCAAACTTACGTCGGATTCCACGAATCAATTAATCGAGACGGCGCGGCGCACCGTGCGCGCGGTCGGTCGTTCAAGGGAAACGGAGAACGGGACGGTGTCGGTTGAAAAGAGAACTAGTGAGCGAAGGAG
The DNA here is from genome assembly GCA_913789915.3 of Sphecodes monilicornis. Taxonomy (NCBI): domain Eukaryota; kingdom Metazoa; phylum Arthropoda; class Insecta; order Hymenoptera; family Halictidae; genus Sphecodes; species Sphecodes monilicornis. The sequence continues at coordinate 10,803,081 of OU565284.1, read as the reverse complement.
GGACAGGGGAGAGACGTGAGAGAGACAGAGAGAGGGGGGAGGGGACCAACGAGTGGATTTGCTAGTGAAAAGGGCGAGGGGGATGGCGAGTGTGTGACTCCACGTCACGTTAGTTCGCGTGATACCTAGTCGTCTTTCAATCGAAGTCAGTAAAACGTACCTCCGAAATGTGCACGGCATAATATATTCAACGCGATTGTGCCCCGGCACAAAGGAATTACTTTCGCGTTGCACGTGTGCACGGTTTTCCATACGTCCGCATCGCAAGCCTAACTTTCTTCGCAGGAGGGGGTGAGAGGGTTGCGGGAGGGGTGGCCACGCATTTTTCGCCGCGCGCGTTTCGACCGATACGTCCGCGTAATATTTTTTTTTTTAATTGTTCACCTACGAATGATTACTTGCTACACTTACATTTACGGATATAATACGTGTGTACGTAGAATGCACGCCAGTTCGTCTGTCACGAGGCCTGCGGAAGGGAACGGTAGCTCGATGGGAACACACGCTCTCACGGCACTGTGAGCCAAGCGATTTCGCGTGCACCGGATGGAATAATGCACGATGCACCCGTTGTTCCGCGGTTGAAAATTGATGTCCGATAGACTATGAGCCCTCGCTCTAGAAACTTAACTGGTTCTCCGGGCTTTTTCAATCCGCGCTGCGCGTTAACCTATTCTTCCAGCGATTTTATCCAGTGATAGCAGCGGTGAGATTTAACTGGTTACTCGAGGTCTTCAGATCATCAGCGTTGTGACACGTTCCTTGTCATTTGGTTTGGTCAAACTGGTTATTTAGATATTGTTGAGAATAATGTTGCACAATCTGCGTTGTGATACATTTGTGATCGTCTTATCTAGGTTGTTAGATATTGTTGGATTTAAGATTGAAGTTTAGTTGTTCTTCGGTGTTTCTAAGCCCACAATCTGCGTTGTGATACATTAGTAATCGTCCTATTTCGTCTAATTGGTTTGTTAGATCTTGTTGGATTTAACGTTAAAATTTAGTGGGTTCATCCGTGTTTCTAAGCCCACAATCTGGGTTGTGATACATTTGTTATTATCTTATTTAGTCTAACTGGTTTGTTAGATATTGTTGGATTTAAGATTGAAGTTTAGTTGGTCCTTCTGTGTTTCTAAGCCCATAATCTGTGTTGTGATACATTTTTAATTATCTTATTTAGTTTAACTGGTTTGTTAGATATTGTTGGATTTAAGATTGAAGTTTAGTTAGTCCTTGTGTGATTCTAAGCCCACAATCTGCGTTGTGATACATTTGTAATCGTCTTATTTCGTCTAACTGGTTTGATAGATATTGTTGAATTTAAGATTAAAGTTTAATTGTCCTTCTGCGTTGTGATATGTAATCATCTTATCTCGTCCAACTGGTTTGTTAGATCTTGTTGGAATTAACATTCAAATTTAGTGGGTTCTTTCGTGTTTCTAATCCCACGATGCGTTGTGATACAATTGTAATCATCTAACTGGTTTGTTAGATCTTGTTGGATTTAATATTGAAGTTTAGTTAGTTCTTCTGTGTTTCTAAGCCTACAATCTCCGTTGTGATACATTTCTAATCGTCTTATTTCGTCTAACTGGTTTGTTAGATCTTGTTGGATTTAATATTGATGTTTAGTTGGCTCTTCGGTGTTTCTAAGCTCACAATCTGCGTTGTGATACATTTGTAATCGTTTTATTTCGTTTAACTGGTTTGATAGATATTGTGGGATTTAAGATTGAAGTTTAATTGTTCTTCTGCGTTGTGATATGTAATCGCCTTATCTCGTCCAACTGGTTTGTTAGATCTTGTTGGATTTAACATTCAAATTTAGTGGGCTCTTCCGTGTTTCTAAGCCCACAATCTGCGTTGTGATACAATTGTAATCGTCTTATTTCGTCTAACTGGTTTGTTAGATATTGTTGGATTTAACATTGAAATTTAGTTGGTTCTTTAATGTTTTTAAGTCTACAACGTCCATTGTGATATATTTGTAATGATTTTGTTTAATCAAACTAGCTAACTCACTGATCACATACAATCCTATGTAACTGTAACATTACATATTTGTTAGTTGCAGTTTTCAAGCCTTGTGTAATAATATTAAATTACAAAGTCAACTTTCGATGCATCAATCTATTACGCCGATTTAAAAAGCACCTAAAAATTAAATAATTTTGATGACATAGATTTGATGAAATAGATTAATTACGCTTTCCTTCCTTTCCCCATTAAATGAACTCATACATCCTTTATACCTTATTAAATCTTCGTCTAAATTTAATTCGAAATAGGATTATTCTTTAATATTGTAAATCTTATTTATTTATTAGCTAATTACACATTGTTTGTAGATCGAAATCAACAAATCTAGATATTTCTTTAAAATTCAATTACTTATCAATATCCATGAGGCTGAAGTATTTGCGTCAAAATTCGAAATCTTCAATTTCCAACGTGCTCTCTCGCGGTGTCGTACGAGTGCACGCGTAATAATTGAAATTGCGTTGCACTGCAGAGACCACCTGAGTTGCGGGGGTTAAATATTTATTCTGAAACGCTTGCTTCGCGTTGAGTATCACGCGCTATGGCAGTCTGGCGGAGCCGTATACCGTACGCGCTAATGTTTGTGTCGTATTAAGTAGCGGTGTCGATAATTAACATGTTCGCTGCGATGCACACCATTGATGATGCATTATTGGCTTTTCGTGTACATAGCCGGTGCAACATACTACGAACATCGCTAGCGCAGGCAGTTCCGGTGTCTCGAACAAGAACCTTGCCAATAAAATTATTTCATTTATTATTAATCGAATCAACAACGCACTTTCCTTCCACTACTAAGCATCTTCCAATTTCTACACTGGTGCTCTTCCGTCGCAACCATCTATAGCTTGCGAAATAATTTTAGTCGACAAAGCTTGCGACCATTAACTTCTCAGCTGTGAACGACCAGTATATGAAATAGAATTAATTACTTGCTATTCACGTTGAAATTTTTGCTAGAAACATATTCGTAATTTCCAAACAGTTTATTGTAGTGTATTTAAAAAAGAAATTAAATTCTCTGAACTCTTACAAAGATGCGGCTATATAAATTAAGATACACAGCTGACAGATTAAAAGAAATATTCTCGATTAATTCGAAAACATCGATAATGTATGATTTCATGAAAAGAAATTGTTTCTTTACATTGAACTTGATAATAGACAGACATTTAAGAAGGACACATAGATTCGTAATTATCTATGGTGCTTCTTCTTCAGCCCCATAAACGGAAGCTTCCCTTTCCCGAAGCAACGTCTACTAGATATATTCAAATTTCAATTAAACCACGACAATGTGATGCATAATTTTCGGCAGTTCGGGCGGATCGTTAGATAGTCACGTTTCTCACAGTATGATAGAGACAATTCGCTCTTTAATTCACTCCCTTTTCGATGAGAGGCTAAAGGTATGGCCAGGCGTTATGGAATGTATTGGGCATTTTAAACTACGTTTAAAAAAAAATTATAACTACCTATACAACACCAAGTAATATATATATATATACAAATTCTAATATATAAATATATATAAATATGATGACGATGACGATGATAATATTATATATATATATATATATATATATATATATATATATATATATATATACAATATATACATATATGTGTGTACATGGGGTGTACCGTAACATGTAGACAAATATCTAGAGACGACATCAGCGCATCAAAAGTATAAATGGAAGCTCATATAAACACATGACATCCGATTTTGTTTTCAAGTTGTAAAGTTCGATTGTTGATAAATTTTATACGTTTACTTTCATAAAATATGTACGAAATGGCGGATTTGATGGAAACTTTGGGGAGAGTACGATTTCCGTGGCCCGTCGTTTTGAGGTTATATTTGTGTTCTTGGCGTTATTTCAAGAAAAAAATTTATATATAACATGGTGTCAAATTGGCCTGGTTTGGCCGGTAAAGTAGATTTCCTGTTTTTTATAAATTTGCAAATATCTCGGTAACTATGCGAAATATAGCAAAATATCAAGAGACCTTTTTTGCAGAAAATGAAATTTGATTCGCATAATCTTTGCATTGTAGCTGTCATCCAGAATTTGAACTAGTAATGGAAAAATCATGTGAATAGAATGAGTTGTGGTTCGGTCGTGGAGGGGGCGGATTCAAACGAGGGACCACGGAAATCGTACTCGTGCCGAAATTTTAATTGATTCTGTTTTTGCAAAGTCAGTGGTTTGTAGGAAATCTTGATCCAGGTTATAAATAAAAAACCTCCGACTCGGAAAGCTTAGAACGTTGAAATGGAGCAGTGCGTAAAACACATGCAGCGTGTGATATCCTCTGGGATGTCTTCCAGCATCACATGCAAATATGTATTTAGTAACTTGACATAGAATCTCATGGAGAAAGAAGGACGTTCATATAATCACCTATTAAGCCTAAACATTTAAATTGAATTGCCGCTGGTGTCACATCGAAATGATGGCATACCGATTTTCATCGAACGAATGATAGCTGTGAGGAAAATTTATTCTCCTGGCGACTCGGTAAATAAATCATTCATCGGTCAACAATACGTACTTCCCTGTACACGAAAAGATGGCACAGATTTCGATAGAAGGGTGTAGGGCAGGGATGGGCAATTTTGTCTCAATTGAGGCAAAACCGTCCACACCGTAGCGACCTCTGTCCCCTTCCAGCAAGCACGGTACAATGGGGCAAAGAAGACACGAGACATCAGCGTACGGAACGAACGTGCGCGCTGCATGAAAGAGAGGTTGGTGGGAGAAGCTGGCGTTTGAGGGGCTCCACCCGTGCCCATCACTGGTGTAGGGGGATCTGGGAGACCCCACTCTTAACGCCAGGCTGTAGTCCCCACTCTTAAGGGGACCTGGACGATCAATAATATTGTCAATGTAGGCTGATCAATAATATTGAAGCTCCCGTCAATACATTTCAATAATCTCGTCATTCTAGCTATCAATACAGCGAGTACGCACTGTTATTTTAAAAAACAGTTGTGTTTTCTGCCAGCCATTTTGCCTGTAAGACCAGTACGACGTCCGAGTCGAGACTGACGAAATATTGACAACCAAACCTCCTAAACGTCAATGCGCGCATCAATATGGCTCCCGTCACTGCGCTTCAATCAAAATTTCTATCAATATGCTTCAATATATTGACACTGCGTTTGAACCCCTTCTAAACGGTCAATATGCCCTTTCAATGCGCCTCGTCAATATTATTGATGGACGTATTGACAATATTACTGATCGTCTAGGGGCCACTTTACGATTATAGGTTCTGGGGAGAACGGTCGACATAGAAGTGGGATCTCCGTAAACTACGGGGTGGGGGGAAATTCTCTGATTTCTTCACAGTGAATGCAGGAGTCCTACTGCATTAATTAAATGTAAATGTTTTCATCTATATTTAACACTAAACCTACCAAGCATTAAAATTATCTGGTGAATGTTGCCTTACAAAAATGGTAATACTAAATTTATTGGATTGTCCGTAATTTTCAATATAATAGATGCTTGGACAAGGAAATTTATGTCATCATTTTCCATAAATGAATTTTTATAATTTCAATAATTGGAAAATATAAAACCGGTCATTTGACCGTGGTAGGTTTAGTGTTAATATTATTTAATGTATTCTAAATCTTCTGCCTTATAACAGCGAATCAGACGCGTGATGAAGATTTCGAAGTTGCGCCAATATTCTGAGCTCAGCTTCACCACATCGCTCTGTTGTAGTCACACTTTCATTTCGAAATGCGATTCGGCCAATTGCGGAAGACGTGTAGCACGAAGTAGGGATGTCAGCTAGTGGGGCGCAGATCCCTTCAAGTTTCTCTGCCGCCATCTTTTCGTAGACGAAGAGTACAGACTTTGATGCTGAGCAACAGAAATCAATTACAAAAGACTTATCAACATAGGAAGTCGGCTACAAAAAAATCCTTGTTCTCGCTAAAAAAAACATCGATTGCTATTGCTCAGAGTACTATGTCAGTTGTTCAAAATTATACAGCTAAAAATTGATAGATATTAAATCAGATTTAGTGGTAGGGGAGACCAGGATCAAAATTTTCACAATTCCACTTTGGACTATCGTTGCGCAACAAGTATTATATTTGCAGGTAAGCATACTAAAAGCTTGCGTAGCTACTTGAAATTACCGAGTCAATGTAGGCTTCGCTTTATGACAAGTAATATCCATGATGTCAATAAAAAATGAGAATCAGAGAAGTGATACAACCATGCCCACTACGGTGGATAGTAACACATGATCTTATTACAGTAAGTTAAAACAGTAAATGGAGAGAAATGAGATAATTGTATTTATATAAAAAGAAACAATGAAGCAACCCTTTAGAGGTTGCTAAAAGGCTAGAGGCCCTGAAATATTCTGCTATCTAGCAAGTCAACTTTCGCTATGGTTTTGCGATTAACCAAGATACTTAACCCCTTGACGTACGAATTAAATGAAATTCGATGCGATCAATGGTACCAGTTCGTGTGAGTCTAACAATGCATTTTCGGATAAGAACGAAACAAATGTGTTCCTGGAACGATAATAGACATATTGTCGTTGATGTTTTTTGTTAACCCCTTGTCGTACCCGCTAACTCCCGGTTGCTCGGGCCATAATAAACAAGAAGGTCGGTCACGCGTCGAGCCATTTAGCTGTTTAAGGAAAGCTATGAAAGGAATTGTGAAATAATAAACACGTTTGGGCACAAGTAATACTTTTATAATGTCTGGGGAAGTAATTATGATCATTTCATCGGTGAACAAAAATGATTTATTATTTGAAAGTGGATAATGTATCAGCCACAATTTGTAAATTAATAATGTTTTGAGAAAACTCGTAGAAAATTAGTAATTTTCGTGTTAGTGTTGTTTACGTTTGTCACGAATGAAGTACCACGAGTCAGGTTCGCGTTGTTCACGTTTGGTCCGAAGTACCACGATCCAGGCTCGTGTTGTTTACGTTTGGTCCGAACGAAGTACCACGATCCAGGCTCGCGTTGTTTACGTTTGGTTCGAACGAAGTGCCACGAGTCAGGCTCGTCCTTGTTGTTTTCGGCCAAAATTTCTTACCACGAGTCTCACTCGTTGTTGCAGGACAAGGGTTAGATATTAACCCTTAACACTCGACCGGCGACTCTGAGGCACGACTAAAAATTGCTATATCACCATTCAAAATATTATTTACATTATTAAATTGGTTCATATTTAATCAAATACTATACATTCAAGTATTGTATGAGTAAATTGCAGCAGTTTCATGTGCATAAAATGAAAACAATCGTATAGAATGCAAAAATTCTTGGTTGGAAGAAATGTTTCGTTTTCGAGTTTAAATAGTTTCGAGTGCAGAGGGTTAAACAATATTTTACTTCAATGTGTACGATGATATATGTATAAGAAATACATGACGTATCTGTGGCGTCTTTGCCCGTCAAGGGGTTAAAGAATTGAGCTCTTTTTGCAGTATAGTTCGGCGAAGTTAATTGAACTATACCCGTCTGTCGATATCTACAACTTGAAAACAAAAGGTAAGGCCTGAGTTCCGTTTCTACGAAACGTTTTTTTATGGTTTTCGATGAGTCGATGCCATCCCCGGATCTTTTCCCGCACGTCACGGGACACCCTGTGTACACGAAAATATATTTAATGAATGTTCCTATATTTATATTATGAATACGTAATAAGTGTATCATATTAATATTCGATGGCGATTTCAGATTTTTACCAAAACGACAGCAAACAAAAAGATTAGATGTCTGTTTAATTAATCGGAAGAGGGCGAGAGAAAGGGAGAACGAGTGTAGATGTAAACAATAAAAAAAAAAAGAAAACAGACAAGATGGAGTATGTAACGTAGGAGGAGAAGACGGGATGGAACAGTTAGAGGGATAGATAAACAATTTTGGTTTCACGTAGGATCCCATTGAGAACAATTTTTTCGGGGTGAACACGGCAGAAGTATGATGGGGAACGAAACCATGAGGAATGGATGATTTTAAGCGGGTTTGCGTGTGTTGGTGACGAGGCGAGGGTCTTCCTATACTGACTGAACGATCAGATGTGATATATGCATAAGGATTAATTAATAATTATTTACTCCAATCGTATATATATAAATATATATATATATGTAATTAATATTATTAATATGGTTATGATATACAAACATTATATCTATATATTGTGTATAAGTAGATAGGAACATATACAATGTTTTTAACTGGTTTATCTATGTTCCGAGGATATATGCTAAGTGTATTTAGGTAGGAAGTTGTAAGAAGGTCTCTTGCCGTTAATGTTTAATCGATAGAGACCACGCGAGTGATTATGTTCGCGACGAAAGAGACCGGGCGACATGAATCGAAACGTTCGTGGAACCGAACCGAACATGTTCGACGATATTTTATTCAATTGCTCACCGTCTGGCTGACGAAACCGATACGCGGATTCTCTGCTCAAAATAATGGTTCAATAATCTGTTCCGTCCAACGATATTTCAATCGTTAGAATAATACAGCTCTGAAAGAAATGCGTACGCTGTTTCGTAATCTGATGAAAATGGGAGGCAGAATTCGATGGGCAATAATAATCCGACGTATTGTTATCCCATTGACTTAAGGGATATAACAATTTTATATAGCACCGTCCACGCCTGGGTACTCTTACGCAATTATGCTATTCTTTACTCTTATAATAACGGAATGATAAATCTGGAGGGGATAGAGTGAAAAAGAAATTGCTGAAGATCAAAGATGTCAAAATTTATCCCGATATGATTAACCTCTTAAGTGAATATGACGTATTTAATCGCCATCGTTATATGTATTACAGAATGCACATAACGTATGCGGTGTGTCATGTAACCGATGGTACAAACGGATAGAGGGTGATTCAACGTCCAAAAATAAATCGAAAATTTAATCCTTTATCGCTTCTTTCGATAAGTTTACAGGACCTCCATACAACAATTTTAATTCATCACTAAAATCCCATTGAAATTCATTTTTCTCTTTAAATCTATTTTCAAGAAAGACTTGTTTTTCTAAATGTACCATATGAGATGCGGTGTATGTACTAAACTGTGCTTAAATTACTGTCCTGTCCGTTGTTTGTTCATGTTAAATGCAGGGATTCATAATAGTAGACAAAGTGAAGGAAATATATCACTAGACTACGGATCTTTATGCAAATTCCTATTTTTTTGACAAATTTTTTTAATATTGAAATAAAACGTAGTAAAAAGTAAAAATGAATTAGAAGCATTATTGAAATAGAAAAGTAAAATAGAAGCATTATTAATGTTTAATCATATAGACGTATCCTTGTATTTTAGAGGCAGTTCCAACTAGTAGCTCCGGAGCTATTTGAGGGACCTTCCCCACTTAGGATCTTCCCCCACTCTTAGACTTCATCATTATAATGTATAGTAGTGGGAAACTCCCGCGGCTCGCGCAGCACTCACTAATTCTACAGCTGTACGTAGTAGTGGGGAGAGGTTCGATGGTGGGGACCTTGCAGTTCTCGAAGAGGAATAAGTTGGAACTCCCTGCCATAGAGGAAGTAAGTGCTTCGCCAGTGCGCAGGCCTCGCGCATGAAAGAGAGGTTGGTGGGAGAAACAGGCGTTTGAGGGGCCCCTATCGTGTCCCTCTCTTGCATATACCATCAATGCATAAAAATCCGCAGTCTATACATCACAAACATTGGCAATAAAGAGAATCAGTGTAAAAAAGTTTAAACATTAATATGTCGAAAGTGAAAGCATGTATGACATACGACGACAAGTTTCTTACAACCACAGACGAAATAAGGAGAACAGTAACATGAAAATTGTCATTGTAACGAACACGGTTGAATTATCATGGATTTAGTTAGTACCACGAAATCTCGATGACTCAATCGTAGAAGTTCAGGATTAGAGGACAACGAAAATGAATAACAAAAATGGATAAAATCGACAAACTTTCCGGTCACAATCAAGAAATTACAAAAACGAAAATCACGGCGCCCACGCGTGGACATTCACTGAGAAGTATGTATTACTATATTATGCAGTATTTCTTTCGTCGATAATATCCGATCCAGAGGTACGATCATCCGATTATTTTGAGCAGCGTGTACGCGGATAAGTAAAGGTTCGCTGAGCGGAAAGCAATATGAACGTTCCTATTCTTTTCGTTGTTTATCCGCGAGGCCCGGCAACGAACCGTGTCGAATTCCATCGACAAAACGATTGCTTTCTACACGACTGCTTTGAGTAGAAAGAAACGAATCTATATGTATAGTTCCGCGGAAATGACGAGATCAAGATACAAAAATTCACCACGAACGTTCGTTGTCACCGCGGTCCTCTTTCTCGCGGACTCTTAACGAACCGTTACGGTTTATAAGAAAACGAATAGGAGAAACAGAAACAATTCGGGAGTGTTTCGAGTTTATGCGTTCCGTGCAATAACAGTTTGCTCAAATCCTCGGTGTCCGTCGGTCCGTCCGTACGGAACGACTACTCGTAAGTTTAAACCGTCAAGTGTACATTATTCAGCGTAAAAACACTAACACGTGCACACACGAATACAGACACGCATACATACATACAAAAACACGAGGAAACATACCACAGACAAACACACACGCACGCACAGAGAGATGCACCGTATATAGCGACAGGAAAAGCGACTAGGGAAAAAACGTAGCAGCTAGCTAGCTAACTCGACTCGTTAAACGTAGTCAGACAAATTTTTGACCGTAGTAGCCAAGAAAACGGACTTTAATCTCCTATTTCAAACCTTTCTTCGAGTCTCTCGATGTCTTTTCGGTGTCTATTTTAAAGCAAACTAAACCTAAAAAAAAAAAATAAATAAATAAAACGTTAGTGTATTAAACCAAAAAAAAAAACATAATACTACGAACGATTTCAGCGTTTAGCTTCGTCTGTGTAATAGCGTATACAATTGTCGAGACAGAAGCAAGGGAGGCGAATCACGAGCGTAAGAAAATCTTTCGGACAAGTGTGCACCACCCGGGATGAACATACACATAATTTCTCATTCGAGAGAATCGGAGTTGTTCGGTCTACGGTGTACGTCGCAGTAACGTCCGGTGCTCCCATGCTATTTCGGCAAAATTAATCGTAGGTGTGTTTATAGAAACTTTCCTAATCTTCTTCCCTAAACTTCGCGTTATCTCTAGCAATAATAACGAACAACGGCTACTATAGCGACGATCCCCGATGTTGCAGCTCGATGGTAGCCCGAGCTGAGGTTCGCAGATCTAACGGTTAGGCTCGAATACCATCCTTTCGCTAATTTTGCTGAAATAGAAATCGCCCCACAACCCAACTGAGAGAGAAACCGAAAACTCAGTTCGAAGAGGTCTTCGAAAAACAATGGAAAACGAGAAAGAGAAAGAGTGAAAGAGAGAGAGAGAGAGAGAGAGAGAGAGAGAGAGAGAGAGACGTGAACAAAAAAAATATTGCGAGGCGACGAAAGGGGGACACAAGTTAAATTCCATGGGATTTGAGTTACCCGTGGACACACCTGTTCCCCTCGCCTCTCATTCGAGATTTGCTCATTCTTCCCCGAAACCCCATTTCACTTGTAGTATTCGACTCCCGCTCGCCGGACTCTGAAGCTTTAACGAAAGTCGATTTAGCAATCACATTCATCCGGTCTTGCGAGGATGAACTAAGGAGAAAATAACGATATAATGAAGATATTTCATGGCCGTGCTATAATAATTGTTTGTCGTACCTACTGAATAGATATTAATGATTACGATGTAATAACTAGAATAATTAAACAAATTGAGGGGCAGCGAACACGCCACGGGGCCCGCGCAAAGGAAACGGTTTGTGGTGAACGAGGCGCTGACCTCACGTGGATGTTAGAGATATTTTTCAACTTGTACTAAATGTGATAAACCGATGAATTGACAATGAGCAATCTAATTGTAATATATAAACACTATACTTATATATTATATAAATATATATATACATACTTATATATATAATTATATACATATATATATAAATATATTATAAATACATGTCTGTCGTACAAGCCGTGGTTAGGTTTTACCGTAAAACTAGTACGTGTTAGCTTAATATGGATTGTACACGTGTGAAGAGAGAGAAAAGAAAAACAACGGCCGAACGATGCGCTGTGGTAAATTTATTTCCTTTCTCCGCGTACGTTTTAAGCGGCAATAGGAGAGTCTAAAGAGAAAACTACATAATGCCGAGAAGAATCGAAAGATCTGGTCACGATATCGCATGCCGTCTCGAAATCTGTCCACGATTTTTTTCCACTGACGCCGGGCGCTGTCTCCGTGCTGTAATTGTAAGGGCTAGCCACTCTGCGGATTGATCGATTAATTACTTAATCAATTAATGAATTAATTCATTAATTAATTAATTAGGAAACTCCCCGGAAGCGGGCTGACCGCTTTGCATCTGCCTTCTGCGACACCTGTCGAGGACGAGTGTCGAATGATTTTTTCGACTTCTTTGCGACGTTCCTTTGATGAATCTCTCTTTAGTTGTTGCTGTCATTTCGACAAATAATTCGAAATATCGTTGGAAATGTTCGGTGAACGGTACATTAAAAATACATGCTTAATATCTTATAATTAATACTTGAATATTAACTCTAGGCAACTAAACTACCATGCGTGTAGTGACGACATCAATTTGCAAAGTAACCACAAAAGCAAAGTAATTTAATCATTGTAAGAAAAATTGCAGTGTTAAAGCTTATCGCAGGGATCACTTCTTGAACTCTTTTAGATTGTTCAACTCTCAATGAAGTTCGATTCAAGCAATTGTATTGTAAACAAAATTAATTTTTACAGATATACGAAGAATTGTGTCGCCCATATATGGCTGACGATGCAGTGAAGGTGTTAAAAATTATAATTTAATCGAACACTTTTAATCTAACAACATAAATATTTTACCCTGTATCAGGAAAGAATACATGAAATGCAAAAATTATATTTGGTGTTGAATCTACGTATTAACGAATAGTCTACCGGCGAATATTTCGTAATTTTTTGAAGCCTGTGCAGTTTTACGAAAGTTTAGTTATCCAGAGTTAAAGAAAGAAAAATAATAATCCTGATGTTGCGAAATCAACGAATTACGACTTGAACATTTCCTTTTGCTTTTAACCCTTGTGTAGCCAACCAGAATGTTCACTGTTGTTGGCCAACCGGGGTAGCGACAATTTTACTGTTATTTTCTTTTCACTGAACTTTAATCTACGTGACATTATACCCGGTTGGCTACACAATGGTTAAAGTGCATTTCCTCCTTGATGAGAAAAATTGAAAGGATTAGATTACGAATTGTACGCATTTGTGATAGAAATGAGCTAATGAAATTTAATACAGTTGGAATATTAAAAAAGTTCAAGAACGTTATCCTTCAGCCTATTATATTAGACTTATTTAAAAAAGGATATTTCCATTGGATTCCTGACTGTTTTAATCAAGACAAACAATTTTTATTTTGCATACAGATTCGCCGTGTTGTAACTATCCTCCGAATTATATAAAATAGCAACAATCGAGTTTCACCGATATTTTCCACAACCAAACAATTATGATTTGATTTCCGAATAAGTACAATCTATGAATCAGGTTGTTAATTGTAACATGATTGACAATTTTTCGAGATCGACAGACATAAACGGCTACATGTAAAAATGAAATTCATTAGGAAATTGTCATCTTTTGGAACGTCGGGTTCAATAGCATGATGCAACAGCTCGCCGACGGTAACCGCGTTCGATATATTACATTTATATAAATAGCCGTTGGTACAAAGTTGCAAGTCCCATTTTAATCCGATCCCATCGACCGCTAGATCGTCGATCTCTGGCGATCGACGATCGATCGACCGACCAAGCAACGTGATCGACGACTATGTAACGGCGTGTAATTTAATTCCTAGCGTTTTATGAGCCGCCAGTCACGGCGCCCCACGTCAATGGCACGCTTTAAATTAAATAAAAAAAAAAAAAAGAAAAGAAGGAGATGAAAAAGGAAAAAAGACGGGGATGAAAAGTACTGTGTAAAAAAAAAATACACACTATTACTGGTACATTATTACACTGTAACCAATTGTTGTCTACGATATAATGTTATTTTTCTAATTCATATTCAATTGTTATCGTTAAGAGAGAAAGGGAGTGAGTGAATGCGAGAGAGCGAACAAAAAAAGCATGAGCGAGACGAAGCAAGAGCACACACACGCACACACGCGAGCTATAGTACTTTATGGAGAGCTATGATGCCGAGTTGAAACGCAACCCTTACTTCTTTCCATCTTTTCCCACCGACGCGCGACGGAACATCCGATACGAACGCATTCGTCAAGCTTCGTCGTGTATCTCGTGCTTGAAGCTCTTATTCTTCGGCAAGTTCAGTGAACATTCAGAGATAAATTCGATGGAACCTAATTTTTCGTTTATGACCGGTTGAATGTTACTCGTTACCGATAACGGACAGTATTCAGAAATTACTTGAAAGGAATCTTTAGGCGTTCCATTTTTACTTCCATATGAACGATATTTTAAAATAATTTGATTGCCAACAGAATGACAATACATCCTATTATTTAATAAGTCTATAGTTCGAGTACATACGCGTATAATATCGAGTACGAAGTTTTCCGAAACAAAGTCTGACCAATCGTAGATTCAGTCTACTTACATCGAGTAGTGTAACCGTTTCAGCAAAGAAACAAATCAGTTTGAAATTACGTTCGTCCCACTACTTCCATTATAATTGTAATTAAACTACAGCTTCGATGCATTAATTTATAATACAGTTTGTAATATAATATAATAAGCCATTATATACAGCTGTAATAAGTCAATTCTAGCTAAAATTCTTAAGAAAATAATTCTCATGTTGAGATCGAAGGGATGGAAACGCTGGCAAAATGTGAAAGTAAAAAATTTGATGCAAACAAGCATTATTTGTTAAATGGATGGCGAAATAAGCTATCAAAACGGTGGACAATTGCAAATACAAAAGATACCAGTCAAATGTTTCTGTGAGAACTATTTGCTAACAGCCAATAAAGTATTGCGGTTGTTTAATGGCCCTTGTAAATTTAATAATGTCACGTTTCCACTTTATTTGCAATCCCGTAAACCAAACACGTTCGGTGCTGTATATCAACCCCAAACGTTCTCACAAAATCAAAGTAATTCATAAAACCGAATCTAAGAAGTTTAAATTGATTACAGGAAGTGCTATTTTAATTATTTTGCATTCTAAAAATTCGAATAAAATTTCGTTTATTTAAATATATTTCGATTGGATGAATTTTTAAGCTGAAACATGGCAGCTAACGTGTTAACCCTCGTCCGTCCCTCCTTTCTACAGTTTAACACTTTGAGAAGGAATATCACCATATTGACGATATCAGGTCCATGTATTTAATTCCTATAGTTACAAACAAATAATTTAATTATTGCAGTAAGAAAAGGTATATGTAAAAGTATATAGTATTATTTTTTCCTAGAACCGACGACTTCGATATAGAAGTTAGCTTCTTCATATATATTCAGTATCCGTGAAAATTGTAGCAGATTGACACGAAGAATTGGCTGGTGTTAAAAGATGAAACAAATCTGGTCTGTATAAAATTACAGTGAAAACACTCGGTTTGTTCAGTATTTGTAAAAATTGTGTCTAATTGCCACATGGAGTTAATAGGAATTAAAGGGTGAAATAGTCCAGGTCTGTAAAAAATTGTATCAAATTCACAAGAGGGATGGACGAGGATTAGAGGGTACAACAAACCTAGTCTGTATAAATCGCAGTAAATACACGATTTATTCAGTATCCGTGAAAGTTGGGTTAAACCTTTTTTTGGAGAACCGATTTTTTTAAACTGTTTTTTATGCAGTCCTATAGATTTCGACGAGAAAACACCGAAAATGAAAGTCTTATTGTCAGGAGTTCACTGGTTCAGAAGTTATACGCGTGTAAATCTGAGCACTTTTAAGCCTTACAGCGCCGCAATATTGGTATATTTGCTAGGTGGTACACATAAGATCGGCTAAGTAGTACCGAGCAAATCCGTTAGATGGCAATACAAACACGCGAATATCCAATATGGCGACGACCTAACTGAAAAACGCTTAAAATTGTTCATGTTTACACACTTATAACTTATAAACCAGTGAATCCCTAACAATAATACTTACATTTTCGTAATGTTCTCATCGATATCTACAGGATTACATAAAAAAAAGTTTAAAAAGTGTTCAAGAAAGTTAAAAACATCTGGTCCTCCAAAAGAAAGAACAGCTGAAAATAGTGTTAAATTCTCACGTGACATGAACGAGGGTTAAAAGAGTGGAAGAAATCTGGTCTGTATAAATTACAGCGAAAGTCGTACAGTAAAAAGTAGATTATAGATTTTTGTGTAAGCAACTGCAGATAAACGAAACGAAACAAAGGGTAGTCGAAAGATTCCAAGCACGAGTTCGGATTGAAGCAAAACACGGTCTACAACGACAGTCGACGTATTAACCGATAGATCAACCCCTGCGCCACTCCTTGCCGTCGCGTTTGACTCGGAGCTTTCGTGAGCGAGAGACGCAAAGCGAAACAAAGCGGTTGCGAGGCGTAATTAGAGGGACGCTGTTGCCGGGTGGCGCGCTGGTCTGTGATAAAAAAAAAAATAAGATGAAAAAAGTCGCGGACGCGTATTGTATTTTTTGTAAGGCTCGATTGTGCCAGATTTGTGATAGCCAAGTCCGCGGCATCCTCGATTAAATGGACGATGATGATGGGCAAGCGTGCCACCGGCACCGAAGGAAACAAACATGGCGACTCGACTACGACGAGTTTCTGCAGTCCGAGAACATTGAAAAAGGAAACAGTGCTGAACGAGCCTCCCGACTCATTCTGTTTGTACAGAGCACGTATTAGAGCATTTATTATTGCAGTGTGACGGGGAACAGAGAAACAGACGATTAAGGGAACCAATGGGCTCAAAGTGGTAGCTCTAGAAACTCTACACTCTCTGAACAGCACTGTTTCAAACCGTAACGATCTTCCTTGAGCCAAGTTTCTTCCATTCTAACAATCTTCATCTGACTTTGTCTGGTGAATCGTTTCGGAACTGTTTCTACGTTCATTTAATGTTGATTAAGTATTTGTAACTTTCACCAGTGAATATTGAGTGTTGTTTTGAGTCAAGTGAAGAAACGTGTTTCTATTTATAATATGAACAAGAGAGCATATAAAATCATCATGTAAGGTATTTCATTGTGTATTTGAATATTTCATACACATTCGAGATGCACTTACCAGTTTTACTTACGAACATTGCTAATGTTTTTGTACTTTCCAGTAGTCTGTACTCCGGTAAATATTAGCATGGTCAGAAACTTATAGGAGATCGCGAATCGAAAGAAAGGGAGAGGGAAAAAAGGGAAATCGTTACGGGCGCAAACAATCGAGAAACAAACTAGACGGCGAAACACGCGAGGAAGCCTAAGTCATAAATATTGTGTGCGAGTTTCGCGGTCCATGTGAAACCGGCGAGTAAAATGAATACGCAGTGTGCGTATGTGTGCATGAGCATGTGTTGTTGTTGAATCTGGTGTCCACGATGCCAAAGATGTAAGTCATGTAATGAAGTTGTGACTAAGGTATTATGGTAACGTCAATGATAACGATAAACAACAGTGATAATCGTTATTGCTATCTTGTAACGTTTAATGTATATGAGTGTCGTGCAAAAAAAAAATATGAGCGGCTGAGCTCCTCGGTGTTGTGGGTATACATACTCGTTCCTAGCAACTCGTATGACAATTACTACTCGATACTACTCATAACATTGCATTGATCTACTTTACTCTACGTATTTCAAAGATAAATAAATACATTCTGTCCAATCTCAATAACCGAGTGTTTTCTACAGTACCCTTCACGAACGTGTACAGAGAAGAGCAGTCAAATACGGAATAACTTAGAATGCTTGTGTTTCCAACGTTATAAACTATTTTGAATATACAACGAACATTAAAACAAAACCAATGGAGTACTGGTTTACTGGTTTACTGGTTCCAAGTAAGAGATTCTGGAAGGTTAGGAACCGATCCGACCCCTCTGAGGCCCGGGCTGGGCCGAAACGTGCTATCCTGTACCGCAGGCATAACCGCGGGCCGGCCGCTCTGCCGCGGCAGGATTCGGCCTCCCGCGAGTTCCTGTGGTCAGAATCCAGTCCCAAGGTTCCAAGTAAGAGATTCTGGAGGGTTAGGAACCGATCCGACCCCTCTGAGGCCCGGGCTGGGCCGAAACGTGCCATCCTGTGCCGCAAGCATAACCGTGGGCCGAGGCGGGCCGGCCGCTCTGCCGCGGCAGGATTCGGCCTCCCGCGAGTTCCTGTGGTCAGAATCCAGTCCCAAGGTTCCAAGTAAGAGATTCTAGAGGGTTAGGAACCGATCCGACCCCTCTGAGGCTCGGGCTGGGCCGAAACGTGCCATCCTGTGCCGCAAGCATAACCGTGGGCCGAGGCGGGCCGGCCGCTCTGCCGCGGCAGGATTCGGCCTCCCGCGAGTTCCTGTGGTCCGAATCCAGTCCCAAGGTTCCAACTAAGAGATTCTGGAAGGTTAGGAACCCATCCGACACCTCTGAGGCCCAGGCGGGGCCGAAACGTGCCATCCTGTGCCGCAAGCATAACCGTGGGCCGAGGCGAGCCGGCCGCTCTGCCGCGGCAGGATTTGGCCTCCTGCGAGTTCCTGTGGTCCGAATCCAGTCCCAAGGTTCCAACTAAGAGATTCTGGAAGGTTAGGAACCGATCCGACACCTCTGAGGCCCAGGCGGGGCCGAAACGTGCCATCCTGTGCCGCAGGCGGAACCGTGGGCCGAGGCGGGCCGGCCGCTCTGCCGCGGCAGGATTCGGCCTCCCGCGAGTTCCTGTGGTCCGAATCCAGTCCCAAGGTTCCAACTAAGAGATTCTGGAAGGTTAGGAACCGATCCGACACCTCTGAGGCCCAGGCGGGGCCGAAACGTGCCATCCTGTGCCGCAGGCGGAACCGTGGGCCGAGGCGGGCCGGCCGCTCTGCCGCGGCAGGATTCGGCCTCCCGCAAGTTCCTGTGGTCAGACTCCAGTCCCAAGGTTCCAAGTAAGAGATTCTAGAGGGTTAGGAACCGATCCGACCCCTCTGAGGCCCGGGCTGGTCCGAAACGTGCCATCCTGTGCCGCAAGTATAACCGTGAGCCGAGGCGAGCCGGCCGCGGCAGGATTTGGCCTCCTGCGAGTTCCTGTGATCCGAATCCAGTCCCAAGGTTCCAACTAAGAGATTCTGGAAGGTTAGGAACCAATCCGACCCCTCTGAGGCTCGGGCTGTGCCGAAACGTACCATCCTGTGCCGCAGGCGCAACCGTAGGCCGACGCGGGCCGGCCGCTTTGCCGCGGCAGGATTTGGCCTCCTGCGAGTTCCTGTGGTCCGAATCCAATCCCAAGGTTCCAACTAAGAGAATCTGGAAGGTTAAAAACCGATCCGACCCCTCTGAGGCTCGGGCTGGGTTAGGTACCATCCTGTGCCGCAGGCGTAACCATGGGTCAAAGCGGGTATACGATGTATAAGATATACACCATGATTAGACTCATTATTACAACAGTATTAATGATTATAAATAACAAAGGTTATGCCAATGGGTTACTACCGTATAAGGCGAAATAGTGTATTGTATTCTAAATTTGGTCACATTCCTCTACAGGGTGGTCCATTTAAAGGGAACCGCCTAAATATTTCCACAATAATAGTGGTTTTGTTGAAAATCTATATTACGTATAATATTATTTTTTAAAGTCGGAGATCACTTTAAGATCGTGTTAATAACTCTAAATACAGTTTAACGTCAACTACAATATGCATGAAGAAAAATCACAATGGTCCATCAAATTATTGGAGTATAATTTATAATTATAAATTGGAGTACAAATTATAGTATAATTTCCACAGTACGAAAAGTATATTTATTGTCCATTTTGCTCATAGCTTCATAAAAATGTCATAAACATTCAATTTAAGCTTCCATAGACCGATTAGATATCTCACTGTCACGACGCTTTTCTGTGCAGCAGAATATTTTTATTTTGGCGTTAGGAAACCGTATAATAAGGGCTCACAAAAATGAAGCAATCACTTTATTTCTTTCTCAACGATTTAATACAATTTTCTTATGCATTCGTATATTTTACAATCTCACATTTATATATTTATATATATTCAATATTTTGGACTGTGCACTTTCCAGCATTGCTTTATTGCAATCCGACACATCAAGCATCGAATGCTTAATGTCAATATGTAATGGTACGGAATATTTAAAACCTATTAATCTCTGATAAAATGCTTCCGTTTTTCTTACTTTCTATAGCTAATCTCTGACCTGTCTCCTTTTTTCCGTTCCTTCTACCTTGTGTCCGTGTCCAACACAAAATTCCGTGTAAAACGCGCTACAATTGTTGCCAAATATTTCAACCGATCAAGACCATTTCCCTAACCATCAACGACATCAAGAATTGTCCTCTCTGCGTACATAAAAAATCAACAATCTCTCTGTTATAATACGAGGATGTACATATTTCGTTGTCGCAGTCATTTTGATATTCTATAAAATCGTATACACATGTTAGATATATCTTGTACATTTTAATATTTGTTTCTGCTCACCAGTCTGTCACTTACTCTCCAAAAAGCAACAAAATCGTTCTAAAAACCTAACGTTTTACTCTCCTTCCGGTTCTATCAAGAATATCACTTCAACTTTTCAGAAATAAATATACAAAACGATATTTAAAACGGAAATTCCTTCGACCTTAAGCTATATCCACACTGTAACAACATCGAGCAACTTTTTGTTGCCTCTTGTGTTGCCTTCTCCTTTTTTTGTTCTGTAAAAGCAACGACTTTTTCATACATGCAACCTCACCTAAAAGTTGCTCGTCGTTGCTTCAGTTTGGACATAGCTTTATGAATGAAATTTCCTCTAAACCTCTGTTCTATAAATTCCTGTAAAACAACGTGTCGAATTGTGTCAGTACTTATTATTTGACAAATGAAATGCAAAGTGAGAATTTACAATAGCTTGGAACAGTAAGAAATATTTGGCAACCATTTGCATGTGTTTTTGATACTCTAACTGAACTCCGGAAATAAAGACACAAGCGTCATATCGATCATAATAAGTTCTTACAAAATATCGATTACGGTTTCGGCTAACAACTAGCAGAAGCTACTCTTAAGAACTAAGGAGAATTCGAAGATCTGACGAAAGATCGTTTGATCGTCGACATCCTTCGTCGAGGACATGGTTGTCGCAATTCGGACGCTTGTTACGTTATAACATGGCAAACAAAGCGCACGATACTTTATTAGAAAACGTGTACGGTTAGCTTCACATGGCCCAGTCCATGATCATCTGCTTCTAGCTACCTTTCATTCTTTTCTATTTCGTCATCGAATTTATTTCGAGATATGTCAAGGATTCAATACGCATGCAGACTATATTACGTGAGGCGATCGTACTGCGATTCGAGCGCGTCGCGTCAATTGTTTGTAAAACATGTTCGACATACAATGTAATTTTATATAAATCAATTACAATTCTATTTAGTGAACACATTCAACATTTCGGCAGGCATTTTGATATCCCCGGAATCGGCAACATTCTGCAACTGTGTCGATTACAGTCAGTATATGTAACTTCATTGATAAGTAAACTCTAGGCGTTAATGCCAGTCAGGCCTTTGTTATCAATAAAAAGTAGCAAAGTAACAAATTGAAAAGTAGAAAATTTTCTGAAAAATCAGGGCTGTTTAACTGATGATTCGTGAGTAGGGATGGCGTGAACTCCCACTCTTGGATCACTCGTGATTCGATCACGTTCGTTTCCAATCACGGTGAGTTTTCACAGTGATTCGTGATTTTCGTGATCGCTTCTGATTCACTGAGAGCATAACTGTTCCTTGCGCAAGTCGCAAAGACATAACCTGTATGTTCTATATTAACGACATCAAAACAAAATTGCGAGTACATGCAGATATTTCTATGCAAGCCGATTGATTTTTGAATTATATTTAAAGAAAAAAAAGAACTAATTCAATCCAGATCAAGAATTAGGGTGACAGTAAGCAAATTCACTCTAGATTAAAAAATCACGATCACGGTGTGAATGAAGTTAAAATCACGACCGTGATCGTGATTATGCGATCATTGATATATCACGGTCAGTGATTTTGCACGCCATCTCTATTCGTGAGCAGTGATGCCAGAAACAACCAAAACTGGTTGTTTTTTCCTCTCCTCCTTTTCCCCTTCCACTATCCCACTCAACTACCATGAACGCACTCCAACGTCCCCCACTAAGGCCGTAGACTGGTCACGTGACGTGCCGCGCAACGTGTCCAGTGATGAAATATTGTTTTTTCACGCATGCGCAAGATTTTAGGGTCAGTAAAGTAGAAAATTAGGCTAAAATGGGGTACCTTGGTCACCTCGCATAATTTAGTAAAATTTTTTATTTATTGATTTTGAAAAATGAAAGTGTAGCATGTTTGTTAATAATAACTTATTTCAAATTCGCAGCTCTCTCGTATCGTCGTAACGTCCTCGACTCTTCTGGCACTTTCCCGCCAAAATAGTTCCGAGCGCCACTTTCCCCCTACTTTCGCCACAATATAGATACGTTACTGTTTTTGACGCGCATACGCGAAAAAACCATACAATATCCACGGACTTAAGGACTGTGCATTGTGCTGCGGGGGTGAGGCGAAAGACGGAAGGGGTATCAACTTGTCGGCCATCTTGGATGGCAAACACTGTAGTGCGCTCTATAGGCAGTGTTGAGATATGGTGCAAGATTCCACGCGCATGCGCGGCGATTTCAGCCTCGGTAAAGTAAGATTCTCGATAAAATGGGGCACCTTGAGCACCCACCAGAATTTTAAAAAATTGGTATGATTTGATTCTGAAAAATGAGTGTATAACATGTGTATTTGTGTATATTTTGTAACTCGTAGGACACGTCCTGAAGTCTTTTTGTCCGGAATAGATTGTTTCGAGACATTCCCGCCAATATAACTGTCTCAGGGCTCCACTACCTCTGTCATCATGATATAGATACATTACTGTTTTGGCCGCGCATGCGCGCGAAATCTTGCGCGATATCCCAACGCTATCTATAGGCAACTTTAAATACTAGTTGCGCGAATTTGCAATGCAATCATGCGGGAAATAGATACACATAATTTATTTATAAATTTATATTGGAGCCGAATGTACAATATTTTGTATATATATATAAATACACTTGTTATGCATTCATTTTTCAGAATCAAATCATATCAATGTTCCCGCAACGTTATATAGATGGCCACACTAGTTTTGCCATCCAACATGGCCGCAGTCTACCATCCCTCCCCGCTCGCGGCACGACCCCTCTCACCAATAAACCCACTTTATGCTCAGTCCTTTAAGTATCTCTATTAATATCTAATCACTGAACGTGTCACATATTACTCTGGTCATCAAAGAGGTGGTAAACCGTATTCCCCTCGATTTAACCGATCTAGCGGCACTGTTCGTGAGCCACTTGGGACTCTTTCCCCTACCTTCTTCTTTAGACAAGGAACCCCCACTGTGTACGATAGGCCGATGTCTTTCGATCAGGTAGGCAGACACAGGGGAAAGGGGAGTCGTCGTTGTATCTCATTCTACCGCGTTATGTTTCGTTCGCTTTCTTCGTTACGCGATGGACGTTGGTGGAGGGGATTGGACGCAACGAAGAAATCGAACAAAATTAACGCGGCAGAATGAGATAAGAAGTAAATAGGTTCATCGTCGTCATCGCTGCTCGCACCGTGAAGGGGAATGAATGGAGGGGGTAATGACGAACGGTGGGAGCGTCGTGTGGCTCGCGGCGGAAAAGAAGTTAAGCAGCCCTGATTTAAATAACATAGTACAGTTACACAGAGTGATAAAAGTACGTCCTAAAAATAATTCTGTGTGGTAAAATCAACTTTTACCATCTATTAGCGTCCCCCCGACATTCTTTTCACATTTTCAAAGCTTCAAAATTCGATAAGTGGGAATTTCAAAAGCTTTATCAATTTTATTTGAGATACGCGAACTGATTACGAAAACTTGAACGAAGAAGGAGATTGTTAATACATTAATGACATCGTTCAAAACGATGATCTTAAACAATTTCTCACGATTTTTGAAGCATTAGCAGATTGTTTGGTTTCCAATATCGTTTACTGCTTCAAAGATTAACAATTTCATAACTGAAAATTGAAACTTTCATTTTGGAAACTACTTCTATCTTGAAATTCAATTTTTTTGTTTAATGGAGCGATAAACATCATTTATCAATACATTTGAAGAAACTAACTTGTTACTTGCTTTCAGGTTCATTTACAACAAGAGTCATCGCCACGAATGACGCATTTTGAACTGGCTCCAATAACTGTAATGTATGTGCATAAAAAAAAATAAACCATTACAACCGAAAATAAGATTAAATTGACAATAAAATCCCTAATATAATAATCTTGACACGTACAATATCATCATTGAAAATGTTCTTATAATAAAAGTCGCGAGCTTTCAAGCCTTTCCAGTTGTATGTCATCCCTGTCATCAAGAGGATCAACCGAAGTATTGTAAAAGTCTTTCTTTACACTTTCCAAGAGGGTAAAACCAACACTGAAAGCCTACAGACAAGTGTGTGTGCAAAGTTTCGGCAGAATTGAATCGCAAATACGATCGCGACACCATACCTTGTATGACTATACAAAAACAGTGACTAGCTTAAAATTATGATTATACGATCGGTATCTATTGTCATAAACAACGGTCGCTAACGATCTGCGCCGTTCTGCGTCTGTCGCTGTACATCTTTTACAGAAGGAGGAATGGTTCAATGTGCAGTATTAACTGTTGTCGCTGTACAATCATACTTCTGCGTAAGTATTTCCATTTATTACTATAGGCGCTGAAAAGAAGTCTCTTGGAAGCAATGCAGGATGGGCAGGCCCCAAGTCACACGTGTTTTCGGCTTTAGCGAAATACAGTAATGCCACGAAGACAATAATAAACCGGCTTACGCTAGCTGTGATGAAAATATCCCTCCTACTGCGGGGTATGCTCCTCGAAAAGCTTAGAAGCTCGACTACTCGACTCGGCCGAGACATTGATACGGATCAGGTATATCGGTGAGATAAAAGATAAAGGAACCTCGAGGAATCGTGTCCCGCACGTAGAAAGGAATGTTTCGGGCCCGAAGTCGTCGCACTCTTCGCGGCATTATTGTATTGGCTAAGCGGTCACACATACTACGTCGCGTGAGCCGTCATAGCCTAAACCGGGCCTAGGCAACTTGGTTCCTAATCAAAATGCTTCCCCCTCTACTATTGAATGTAGCCCGAGTCGCCTCGAGTGACACTAGCGACGAATCTCTGCACGATGGGAATTCTCTTTCACTCTTTTTCGTGCAGAGAGTCGCGAAAGGAGAATTTGACGGTGAGGGAGGAGCGTAAAGTCTCTACGCTCACGAGATTTCTCTCGCCTCTACTAGTGATCCCTATCATGCTCACTGACACCCCCCTTCCGAGGAAGGAGAAGTAGGGAGAAAGAAAAGAAATAGAAGAAAAAGACGAATTCCGGCTTGGCCAACGCCAATGCCGCGTGCTGCTACAGCTGCGCTCTGATTGGTCCGCGTTTTTTGTTAATAACTTCTTAACAAAGCCGAGAGAACGTTATCGTAAAAAAAGTACCTTGAAACGACCTCGGGAATCATCGCTTTCAAGGAAGTGAAACATTTTTAGTACACCCTGTACTGCTGTCCTATATGCGAACGCGACGAAGGTGCACGCTGCATGAAAAAGAAGTTGGTGGGGGAAGCAAGCGTTTGAGGGGCTCCTACGCTGCCCAGGCAGTGATGGTATATGGTCTCGGTTTCCTCGCGCATGCGCGACGATTTTAGCGTCAGTAAAGTACAAAGTTGGATTAAAATGGGGTACCTTGGTCACTCCGCATAGTTTCGCAAATTTCTTTTTCGATTTTCAGATAGGAATGTTTAACAGGCGTATGTTATATTAAAATTTTATGTGTGTGTACATATAATATATAAATATATCTTGTACTCTTCTGTCCGGTTTTCCGCCAATAATAGTTCTCCCCTACTTTCCTCACAAACATAAAACGTACATACGTTCCTGCGTTTAGTCGCGCATGCGCGAAAAAAACCGAGACCATATACCAGTGGTGGGCACGGGTGGAGCCCCTCGAACGCCTGCTTCTCCTACCACCCTAAATTTCATACAACGCGCACATTCGTTGCGTACGCTGATGTCTCGTGTCTTCGTTGCCCCATTGTACCGCGCTCGATGGAAGGGGACAAGAGGGCGCTACGGTGTGGACGGTTTTGCCTCAATTGAGGCAAAATTGCCCACCACTGCCATATACCATCACTGTGCCCAGGCCGGGCCGAAACATTGGAACTACGGAAGCATCGATGATGAGGACAGGTGTGCCGAGCGAGAGACCCCCGCTTCAAAGGGCACCTAGGGTCATAAGTGACTTCTTTTCAGATTCCAATGATGCCTGGACCCAATGTCGCCAGATTGAGACTTGTCTCGCACTCTACCTTACCCTTTCTACAGCGCCATTTCCCCATTCCCCAGTTGCGCGGATCCCCACGCTTCCGCCACGGACCGATCACGTGACGTGATGAGCGCACCCAATTCGCGTTGCGTTAGCGTTGTGTCTAACCCGGTAATGGCAGAGAGAGGGTAACTGTATTCCCCTCAATTTCCCCTGTCTGGCGACACTGCCTGGACCACGTCTACGCATGAAAGTTAGAAATCTTTTACATACATAACAGGGGTGTAGATAAAGATTCTCTGGCATGCAAAGCGTTTGAGACGAACATCAGACAAGGTAACTGTAATAGTAAAAAATAATTTACACAAGAATGTAAAGACACTTTTCCTTATTTTTGTTGAAAATACCGAGACAGTAACGGTACAGCGTTCGACCAATCTCACAGTGGTTCGATTACTCTAGGCGTTAGCTGGACAAAATTATTTTTCCACGGTTATGAGATTGTTTGGGGTTTTAGTTGTTAAAACACAAGGCAGCTTTGTGTTACAGTTTATAATTTCACTAAAAATGTTAATAACAAATAGTGATATATAAAATCTGTTTTCGCAGATTTATTTCTTACTTTGTAGGAACGATTTTTTAGCGTCGTTAGAAATGGTTCGTCTCAAAACGCTCTGTGACAAGTGGCTATCGAAAAGTTCACCATAAAATATATCCAAAATTTTTGTTGTGGGTTTCTGTCGATAAAATCGAATGGAAATATTAAATGCGTTAGTTTTGAAACACAGTAGCAAGGTAATCGTAGAAGATTCTTCCGCCATGTTTCCACAAATCGTAGTAGACAGTTTCAAATTTTTATTATCTAAAATAGAAAACCGAAGACATAGACCTCAAGAATTAAACAAATTGCACTAATGATCCAATCACATGTTAGAATTTAAATTAGTTTTATAAGCATTTATAGTCTCTAATGCGACACAATTTTAGCTGCAATTCGTAAACATCGCTTTTTTTGCAACGTATTAATAATCATTAGGTACCGAAAAATTTTTGCGGATTTCAAGTTTAAATTTAAAGATTGCTTGTAATGTGTGTAAAGTTTACACAACAACAACAAAAGTATCGCTGACAGGTGCTATAGTTATAAGTTTATACAAATTTTCCAACTTTCCTGTTTTCAAACGTGTGGAGACATCGATACAGTTAGACAAGAAAGTACCGCGTACCGTTAGACTATTTTATTTTTATAAAAAAAACTGTAAATAATTCGATTTGAATATATCTCTAATAAAGAGCCAGCAAGAATGTTTTTTGGTACCCAATTCTACCGCACGGATAAAATTCATGTTTGTAAATTCCATTCAGTAACTGTAGTTTATCCGCGATCCGATCACGAACAATTAAAGCATCTTCCCTTGAGAAATCTCGGAAGCCATATTTATGATTCAAATAATTCCTATCTCAATGTCGTAAATATTACACTACGGTGACCAGTATCATTAGTTATTTAGCGGCAGTGACACGAATATTGTTGTCGAGTAACAACAATCTTGTTACCTACAGATTTAATCGGAGCTGTCCAACTAATATATGACCCAAGGTACAACGTTTTATAATCATCTTTATCGAAATAATATATACACACACGCTGAATTGTGTAACATTAAAATTGCAGATGCTGTCGCTTTTAATTGTAACACAAAAATTTAAACAGCAATGCGATGGCGCCCGTGATTTTATACTTTATTTGTGATTTTTCTAAGATAAAATGTTTTTTATATTTTGTAACAAAAAATGTTAAGTTTAATAGGATATTAAAATTGTTACATAAAAATTGTTACCGAGACAAACACTGCTAATAAACGTATTAAAATAAAAAAGTAAGGATTTAACGAATTAAAAAAAAGAACTCGACTAGTATTATTTCTTTTTGTATCACAAAAAGCATTTGAAACTCCTGAGTTACACAATTCGACCTGTCCATGCGACGATATATACATATATATTTTTAAAACTTTACGCTTTTCCTAATATCTCCATTTCAAATTCAACAATTTTATCGTTAAAATTCTATTTTTCATTCACCGTTCAATATACAATAAGTTCTTTCCTTTTTGGCACCTAAGCGACAAACAAAATTTTGCAGAACTCTATCCCCACAAGGTAAAAAGTTGGACAGCCTTGTGTTAGAATTGTATACTGTAAACAGCGACGAAATATTTATATAAAAGTTTCTTCTCGTTTTGTGATCGGAAATCATTAGAAATTGACTTGATATTGGTGTGTAACTATTACATGGATTTGTTTGTTTGCCCTTTACGAGCTGCGACAATGATCTCATTCGACTTCACTGATTACAAACAATCGAAACGCACGAATGGTTTAGTGTTGCAACCATAGTTGGTGTCTCGCAAGGTAGGTGGATTGTACCACTGTGTCCTAATTACTATAACGGTAGATGAACAGAGCATCTGAACCATATCTATAACTGAAGAGGTTTAATGGTCCGCAAAGTGTCATTCAACGTGCGACTGTGCAGAATTGGCACAGTATTGCATAAGGAGGGCGACGTATGCGATGGTATAAACGATAGCAAAAGAAGTATAGAAATTGTACAATATGAGCGCGGTATGAAAAAAACCCGTTCGTGCCCCATAGCGTTGGATAATGTTCATAAGAGATGATTTAGAGAGTCCTTGATTTTGTATTAATAAAAGTTAAACACGTGGAGAACTTAATCTACACGTTGTATATGTTCGCGAGGACGTTTGGGGCACTAAATATTTTAAGTGTTCTAACAACCGTAAGAAGACTTTGAAATTGAAGAAGACATAGATTTGTCAATGATTGACAATTTTGGTGAGTACATAGGGTTTATGATGAATGTAGAAAACTTGAACCACTCTATCTTGACCAAGACCTGTTAAGATAAAGACAAAATTGTTGTCTAGCCATTCATCGTTGGAACGGGTTCATTCGTGAGAGCTTTAGTGTTGCAACGAAAACAATAAAAATTTGCGACTTAAACAGAATATGGGTCTTTCGACGAATTTTGAATGGAAACTACAGCATACAATTTGTTCGTTGAATTTGTTTTAGAGAAAATCATTTGTTCGCGAGACATATGTGCTGATAAAAGTCCATTATACGTATGTATATATAATTTATAAATTATGCCCTATTTGGCATCTATAACAGTCAGCAATTTAGGAAAAATCGCGTTAAACAACGACTCACATGACTACGTCATCACTACTGTTCAATGCACAGTAGACATAAAAAACATGTCCTTTACATATAATAATTTTCTAGTTAAATTGCACTGATTCGTTCGATAATTAGCTGCACGTACCGAGTGTGGACAAATACCACAAAAACGCAGACAAGTAAACGGAACTGGATAATGTAGCAACAAGTCTTTAAACTAAAGAGTGTTAGTACGTTACCGCTCGATACACTGAAACATAAATCAACCTTCTACATTTGATCTTTCAAATGGATTTATAGATTAATGATTGTGCCGTTACTGTAAAACATATCCCTACGAACTGATTATAAAAAAAGAATATTTCACGGCGAATAATTTACATGTACGTATAAAAAAAAGGAGAACGAGTGGTCTGTAAGTGTGGATTAATAAAAAAATAATAATACGTGTAATCAAGTATTTGTTAAGAGAGTGTATACTAACTACAGTCGGACTTTCAACTCCTCCATTCTTTGCCGTATTCTTCGTCGCATCTCCTTGTATCTGGAATTAAAGCAAATAAAAGTTCGATTATACGTTCTGTTAACCGACGAAGATACATTTTGTTTATATCTCTTTTTAAGAAAACAAACGTACTTCTCCTTCAATAAACAAATTTGATGTTCCTCCTCGTAATGATAACGTTGTAGAATACCGTGACACTCAGCCAATGAGAGATTAAGAAACTGCGCGACATCGGAGCTGATCTCTGGTGTGGACAGTTTATCCACCAGAAACAATCGCGCAACATTTTCGTGCGGTCCCAGTACTACTCGAACTTCTAAAGGATATTCATCGTCTCTCAGTCTTCGTTGTTCTAAAGAGAAAAATGTTTAGCAAGAGTATCAGTGAGATGAACAAAGTCGCTGATTCTGTTTTATCAGAACCTACCACCATTATCGCGGACCACAAACAGTGCAAAGTTGTCCGGCTTAGCGTCAACTTTATACTTGTCCAACATAAGGTTGATAACTTCTTGAGTATTCACTAGGCTTGTAATCCACACGGACATTTGAGAGCCATGAGGAGGAGTAAAAAAACTGGTTTCACGATTATAGAAATGACCGTTGATTGAACAACGACGCCGCAAACGGCTACGAGATTGCCGTCGACCTCCGGGTCGACGTCTGATAGCGGTAGAGCCTTGCTTCCGTCGTAAAACTACACCATCGAGCTAAAATATATATTTCTGTTTTATTCTGTAGTGTATCTTAAACGCTACACTTTTTTCTTGATAATTATTACTGTTACCACACATGACAGAGATTTTTAAAAGTAACAACATTAAGTGTACAAATACAACATACTTCCAACCCACTATCAGTGGACATTGTCATATTGTCATCTTCTCGAAACTGAAGAGAATTTACGGAATCCGTGTCACTATCTCGATGTCTCTGAAGGCAATCAGGTCCTGACATCGACCGATTTAATCCCTTCTCTATCCAACTATCGTCAGTGCTGATAGATCTATTACTGGATGTGTTCCTTTCCAAATTGTCAAAGTATTCTACTCTTCGAAGCGTCCCGTTTCGATTTGGAGTTCCATGATAAATGGGTGTGTCAGTACTAGAAGAGCTGCCAATACTGTGCGTGGGCGTACTAGTTATACTGCTATCAT
Source organism: Sphecodes monilicornis (assembly GCA_913789915.3). NCBI lineage: Eukaryota > Metazoa > Arthropoda > Insecta > Hymenoptera > Halictidae > Sphecodes > Sphecodes monilicornis. The sequence goes on along the minus strand of OU565284.1, from coordinate 10,771,511 downwards.
TACCCCGGCTTGTTTGATGATTTGGGCTACTAGTTTCTGAATTTTCGCGGGAGTCGGATTTTTCGAGACTTGATTGAGAGGAAAGCGGCATAGCGTCAGAACTGTTCTGCGAACTTATCGACGGCAAGTTCTCGGGCATTGTTTGATATAATTTGTTTCCATCTTCGACTTTACGCTCTACCTACAAAAGAAAACTTGAATAAGTAACAATATAGATTGAGATTGACAAGAGTATATTTAAAAAATTCTTGTGCAACCTGGAGGAGCTCATCCAACTCGTCCCATTCCATGTTTTTTACATCCAATTTCATTGGCAAAGTGAGACTTTTGAGATGATCTGGAGAAGTTGTTACAGACTTTGCTTCAGTTTCTGCATCCGGTTCTGCTATTTCTTTCACTGAATTATCCTCCTTTTCATCATCTTCTACGTTCTATAAGAAAAGAAAAAAAATAGATTAAAATATATAATATTTTCAGTAATTGCATGTTATTGGTTTAAAAAGTAAGTATATACATCAGAAACACTGCGCCTGCACGAGTTTCTATTCCGAGCTGTAACTACTGTACGTTGATCATCATCTTCTTTTAGGTGAATTACTCCTCTGACACCCCAATAAATTCGAAGTGCACCTTCTAATATTAATCGACCATTGACCTAAGTAAGAAACATTTAAGCCACCATGCTTTTCTATACATAATTGTATAACAAAAGTATTTATCACCTCACGACTTCTTATTCCTCCACTTTTGCCTTCATAATACTGATTGAAAACTTTCAACTTTGACTCTAAGTGTGATCTACATATCAATAAAGTTCAATTAATATACCAATTTATCTAATATGTACATGATTTAATAATTACACACCTAGGTAAAGATGGCCTAGCTTCCTTTTTTCCAAAACTAGTGTGCGATTCCACTCTTGTACCATGACCGAACAACTGTGGTCCAAACAATGCTCCATAGCAAGGTACATGGCAATATGGTACACCTTTGTGCTATGTAATAATGTATAGACTAACATTAAATATCACCTTATTATTAAAAAGTGGTAATAGGACATCAACAATATAATTTGTCAATATTATAATTTTTTGAAAATCATAAAGAAACTGTGTACCTCTGCGTGCTGGCCAGGATTTAAACGTTTCCCACATTCTTCACAACGTAAACATTCTGGATGCCAATCATATCCCAATGACTGTTTGCGTTCAGCTAAACATCCATCAATAGTTAAATTTCAAATAAATAAATAACTTAGATATATATTTATATCAAATACATTTGTTCTTGCAAATTTATTCATAAATATAAAAAGTATTATATAGAAACTTTAATGAATGTAAATGCTCCAAATACAACATATATTTATTCGCACATTGTTACTACAATTTTTCTGCAATAATTTTAAATAAGTTTAATAAAGGTCCAATAAATCGACGATTGTTACTAACAGAATGACGAAATAGATATTCATTTTTATGGATTATTTACTTCTTTTTTAGTACTTAATATATTATAATCTGTAAATTGCAACAATAAAAATACGTATAATTATACTTTTTTTTTTAATTATGAGAAATATTTGAAATAACAGTAAAATATCCTGCAAATACACAAGTTGGATTCCAAATCACTTTTTTGTTTGAAAAACATATACATGTAATGTCGGTATAGAGAAAAATCAATTCGCTCTAATGACAAGAAACACTTCTTGTCAAAATTAGTACGCCTTTTTAATATATGCGAAGATTGAGACTGACCGAAGTATACAGGTTTCCCACATTTATGGCACTTCCACATGACGACGAGCACTTTAGGATTTCATAAAATAATAAAAACTTCTTTTTGTACAGTTTTAAACCATTTTGTTTGTACTATATAGATAGACAAATTGAAAATGACATGCGGGTTAATTGAAGATGTTACTAGTAAGGCAACCTTCCCTGAATAATGAATAGTTCCTGTTTGGGTTCGAAAACTTATCAAATACTTTACATCTGTTATATTTATTTATCTAATTCATAGAGTATAAATTACATAGAGAAGAAATTATATTCTATACTTGGCTCCAAATAAGAAGAAGCCTGGCTTCTACGCATACGACACCAACGGAACTCGATCATTGGCTAATCCCCTACTCGCGCTTCTACGACTCTGTTGTTGATAATATCATGCGTTCGTAGCGTTCAGAAAGATATTATGACATGACATGACGAATAATATGCAAATAAGTACCGCATCAAAGGAATCAGAGGAAACTGAAGACGATACACGCACGGCGAATATTAAAATGAAGCATCTAATGAATCTAATTCTGATGTCAAACAGGTTTGAGAGGTTAAGACGATACAAATCACAAATTACTTCTCACCCGATATATGAATATTTATGACGTTGTGGGTGATCGAGTGAGTCGAGTGAGGGAGCAACAAGGCTACCACGCAACGAGATGCGCGAAATAAGTTCAAGGTTCCGCCCTAAGTATATATGGTGTAAGGTTCCTTCTTATTTGGTGCAGAGAGGAATGAGAGTGCAGGGCAGTCCAACGTGAGTCCAACATAACCCGGAGAGAGATCAACATTAACCATAATGGCCTTTTGTACACATTTGTAAAACAATTTGGTGTTCCTAAATTCACCTAAATCTACGATTATTTGTGAATGAAGCTATTTCAACCATACATAAAATGACTCGTTTAAACATTATTGAACTATATGCAGCTCTGCTATATGGAAGTACTTTAGAGCAATTTATAAAATTTATGTTTGCACAGAAAGGAAATTTGCTATCTGTATTCGCCTTAAGATTCTTTTCATAAAAGCAACCTTAATGGCGCGCAATGGCGCGCTTGATGAATTTAACGGAAAATTTATAAGCATACCGGCGTTTCAAAGCTGTGAATTGACTGTTCTCATTCTTTCGTAATAATACAAAAGTATACATTTAAAATGATGAAGATTATTGTTAAGATCAAGTGAACATCGTTTCATACGGTGTACTGATATATTGAAACGAATTTTAAATATACAGTGAAGACAGTAAAGGTTAACTGTCGGAAGAAAACAAGATGATGCAGACAAATAAAAAGGGATATAAAGAATTGTTGATGCAGAGGATATTCCTAGCTATAATCTCCACTGTAGTGATACAATTTTTTCTTATATCAACATTACTTTTAATTACAAATCTGAACACAAATTATGAATCTTGGTTACAAAGTACTTGGACAGCGATAACCTCGTTTCGCATGTGGAGTTATTTTTGTATTCTTGCTACCGTTACGTTCTTCCAAGGAATTATTTGTAGCAAGAGCTTCTCAAATACTCCACCCTACATGAAAAGCAGATTTGCAAAATTTTGTGTAATGCTCACATCACAGAGTATCTTAGTATGTACTCTGCATGTTATCATTGGTGGTATGCTTGTTTGGCTACATTTGTTAGTCAAAGGAGGTACATACAGCTTTCTAACAACAGAATGCAAAGTAGTGTATGGAACTTGTTTAATGGAAGAACAGTACATTCTGTTCCTGAGTGGATTTTGGAGTGGATTATACTTTTTCTTAAAGACCAGCCTGTTTCGTGTACATTACTTGAAATTTCCTATTATATCATTGTCAAAGGTCTTCCGATTTAAGAGGGAAATGTGTTCGATATTGCCATCGTTGATGATAAAATGTGTATGGCCAGTTGTATATTATTTGGCTGCTTATTATTTCTTAGGTTCCTATTGTCGTTCTGTAATATTGTTTCTTAGTTCCGCACAATTGGAAAGTGAACCGTTAAGCAGTATTTCTAATTTACTGAGCCTATCGTTGATCTTCCGATTATGGTTGTACCATTTGACTTATGTATTGACAATTGAAACTATGTACCTGCTGTTTAACTTGTATTTAACAGAGTGGGTTTCTTTTGACGTTAAGCAATGTCAAACATTTAGTAACAACGACTCTGGGATAACACTTTCCGAAGCATTGTCTATGGATAAGATACCAATAATGCAACAGCTGGGCTATTTAGATTTAGTTACTATGGCACAGAAAGAGAAGTCAAGGAGAGGTGTACTTTTTACACTGAGTCAACCTGGTGGTCATCCTTACAATTGGAATTGTATTGTAGAAAAGTGTACTAGTCTTATAAAAAAATTTTCAGACGATCTTAACACAGCTTGTACTAAAACCCAAGAACCATTGACAATTAATGCACCAACTTCGACCACAATAACAAAGAGTACAGCAATTCAAACAGGATATGTATACCGTATGCGTAATTTGATAAGAGAAGAAATTCCAGTATCTGCTCAACAAGACGAGATAAAGACATACGCTGAAAATGAATTATTTATTCAAAAATTCATAAAAACGAAATGGAACAATTTTCTGACATATTTACTATCTAAGCCCTTGATCTTTTACATTTTCGGTGAAATCGAAGGTGGTCAAGTATGCCACATTTTATTCAATGGACAATCAATTATATGGGCTGTTCAAGCTATCTCTTCTTTAGCTGTGTTATCATTAAGTGAAGATTCGTATGGAATCGTACAAAAAGATCTGCCGCTAATAATCAACACGTTACTTGGTTTAAAACAAACACTTGACAAATTACAAAAGTCGAATATTATGACGAAGAAACAAGAAGGAGATGATCAATTTATTAAACAAATTTTTCAATCTCTATGTGCCACCACAAAACGAAGTATTTACAGAGTTGTTATAAATTTCGAAACTTACATTGGAGATTTGGCATTAGAGCCAGCAACCATGGAGCATTTACATAATTTTGTTGTATACCGAGAATAAGTTTTGCAGTTTAATATTTGTAAACACTAATGTGTATATCGTCATGCTACAAATATAGTTACAAACTCTAAGATACCATTAAAGAGTTAAACCATACTTTACTTTAAAACTTAAACTACAGAGACTTCAAAACTATTTTTGTAATTGTTATATTTATATACATAAGTTATATTTGTCATCTCAGTCTTTTTTGTACATTTATGGTCACTAAATAGGATGTCGAAACTTTATATGAAATATAAGTTTGTATTGAAGAATGTATGTGTGCTAATACTATAAAACGTGTTATTTGTAAAATGTTGCAATAAATCGAATATTTTCCAAACGATGAAGTATATTTTTCGACATGCATTTAGAAAATGGTTTGTAGTCTAGTTTAAAAAATGTATAAAACAATTCATTTTACTATTTAAAAATATATTACATTTTTTTTAAAGCTTGTACAACACTAAGATTATAGAACAATTTATCTCTCAACAAAAACCAATTTTTCGATTGTATTTCTTGTAACATGCTTAAATAATTTCTTAACGATTCGGTTTCTGTTATTGCAGTTCCGTGCCATTTCAAATACACGGATAAATATGCCTGTGCCAATTCAAAATCTATTTTCTTTTCCATCATATAATGCATCATTTTCATAAATTGAAGTAGTAAGGTACTCGTTGTATTTTCGTCGGCTGAGAGTGACTGGATTTCAAAATCGATAGAAGTTGGACTCATTTGTTTCAATTTTTCGATAACCACGTCAAATTGGTCGTTCTTAACAGACAACAAGGCTTTACTAAAAATAGTAAAATTCTGTAGGTCAGGGTGTGTAATCACTTTTTTGTTTGCCTCTGCGTTTGTAACGTCCGAAAAGTCAAATTTTAATTCTAATGATGGAACTGTTGGCAAGAAGAATGGAGCACTTTCCGGTGCTTTAGGTGCTTCGGTTGGTTTATTTCGTTTTCTCACAATATCTATATTCAGTAGATTTTGCCACCTTGAATTAGCGAAACCTGACATTGTAACGAGATCATTCTGCAGTTGTTCTGGAGAAATATATTCTGGCTCTGGTTCGATGAGCTCGTCTTCCTCGATGTTGACAACTTCAACTATCGAACCAGGAAGGCCGATCATAGGAATAGGATCGTCTTTATTTACTGCTTTTAATGAAATGTGAGAATAAAGAGTACGGTTTGACCATAAGTATATCCCGAGATTACATACATGTGTTGTAGCAAGAAATTCTCCAGTCTGAGAAAAATGTAACGACGTACATGCTTCTGGAACCTAAAATATGATCATAAACCATTAATAGCTCACAGAATAAGAAAAATATTTAAAATGTTCAAGTGCAGTAGAACACTCTGCACACTGGTTTTCATAAATATATGTATCTTAGAATAAGCACCTGAAAAATATCTATTAAATTTGAAGAAGGAATATCCCACGCACAGATTGTACAATCCATTGAGGCTGTTATTAACCATCTAGAATCTGGGTTAAAACATGCATCTGTTAATCGTCCTTCATGTCCTTCGAAACGACGTACAATTCTTCTAGTATCAAGATCTATTAATACAATACTAAAATCTTCCAAAGCAACAGCCACAAGAGAACTATCATTATGGTATCTCAACCATTCAATTGGTTCTTCCATTGCTAATGTTGTTCTTGGTTCTGTAACTCCTATAAAATACATTACGCAAATTACATTTGTATAGATAATTAAATTATTCGTTTGGTACCTTTTTTTGGTTTGAAATCCCAAAATTTGATAAAACTGTCTCTTCCAGCAGAAATTACAGTTTGATTCAAAGAATCTACCATTAAGCCTTTCACAGGGCCATTATGGGCTCCCTTTTCTGATCCATAGCTATTTCTGTGAATTCCTGATTGAATATTAAACTTTTCTACATGGCCTGTATTGTAGCCAATAACAACAAAATTTCCACATTTTGTTAGGCATACAGTAGTTGCAAAAACATTGCGGTTGCCTTTAAATTTCTCTGGAAACAATTTGTGTTCTCCCATTTTTGCTTGATTGAATGACCATGTAGTAACTGTACCCAAGCCTGTGTGAGTTGCTGCAATATTATCCCATTCTTTTTCCCTTGTGGTTTCTACAGCAAATGTAGTTATTGGAGGCATAATCATACGATCATCAACAGCTCTTCCTTTCTTCTTTGAAGCTTTTCTATTGAAGGAAGCTCTTCCTAAACTTTTATTCAATATTTCTGTGACTGTGGAGAATATTCTTAAAGAAGAGTCACTTCCAGCTGTTAATATATTGTGTCCTTCATTTCCATAAAAACGTATCATAGTAGGAGGTTCTGAGTGAGCTTCTCTAATTCTCAAAAGTCTGCCAGCACCATCAGCTAAATCAAATATCCATAGCTTCAAAGAATTGTCAGGTGATGATGATACTAACAATGGTTCATTTGATAAATATTTTAAACCAGTGACTCCTGCGAAATGAGCCTTGTGAAGTTGACTCTCTACTTTCTTTTCCTCCAAGTTCCAAAACACAATATGGCCTTCTAAGCTTCCTGTGGCCATAATTGGATGACCGTCTGTGCGGAATGAAATGGATATGACAGCACCCCAATCTTGTACCAACTCGAAAAGACTTTCATCGTATTTAAGATTGTGCAAGATGATTCTTCCAGTGCTTAACCCCACAGCAACAACATCTATCGCAGGAGCTTGTTCTAATGCTGTTATAGGTGTATTCCAACCATTAAATATATAAATTGACTTTGCAACTTTTAAATTCCATAGCTGCAATTGGCCTTGTTCACTACCAAATAATACTTTGTTCATGTAGGTATTAGGATGGACTAGGGTAGTTATTTTAAAAATGTTATTGCTAAAGCTAAGTTGTACAACAAGCTCTTCCGATTTTATATCCCACACTTTAACATTGCTATCTTCATCGATAGAAATCAAATGCGGACCAAAAGGTAGCAAGCTGTGGACTGCACATTCATGTCCTTTGTACGTATGCTTCAACTCTGTGCCTCTTCGCCAAGCATATATGACATTTTCACATGCTGTATAAATGTGATACCTATCCGCTGATAAACATGTAATTTCACCTGGATGCGTTCCTGACACGCTAAGTAACGTGAAATGTGAACAGCCGTACGTGTGAAATGAATTACCGACACATGTTACTACGAGATTTTCTTTTCGTCGTTCAATATACCTTGTCACAAGGGGAACGTGATTACTGACATACCCTAATGCACGATTTTTAAAGAATATTTTACTATGCGCCATTTTTTCGCTTCATTAAATGTCAAAAATAGTGTTTACACATGAAAAGTTAGGTTAAGATGTACAATCATGCTTCGAGGACAACAGCCATGGGTGCCTCCATATTGAAAACTATGAACAGAGACAAAAAGGATATCAGAGTTCAGAGTGCTCACGCCTGGGGTCTCCGTGTTCCCACGTTTTCAGTTACATGATTTTTTAGCATGGAACAGAACCTAACAGAACCTACATCATCGTTTAGCATGGACACAGACTTAAGACTACTACAGACATTGCATCTTATGGGCTTTTCTGTCTAGGCCTCGGGGAGCCACAGTGGCCCCCGTACCATTTCGGTATCGCGCTCAATAATACCGATAGTTCACGAATTTAGCCGTATTAGCAAGAACTGAATATTCCGTATACTTTATTTTTACTACGGGTGTTTTGGAGGCTACTAATGCATACGGCGCGTGTATTTGAACGGTGAAAATAATATTTATGAAGAATGTACTACAAAAATACGAATTGTAGTAAAATTAATTTGGTTTCTATACGTAATATTATTTTTATTACTCGTGTCACTAATGAATGTATATTATAATAGTTTTATACACTTTAAACCAATAGTTTACTTTCTTTACACTTAAAATCAATACAAATTCTATGCAGTTGATGAGTGCGTACACATTACACATATATTAACTATGCTTGTGTTTTCTTGTTTTTAAAATAAGTACTTGAAATTTTCATAAATTCATTAAATTCATTAAATTAAATTTTCGTTACAATATTTTTAATGAATATGTATAAAGTAATACAAATTTTCTATTGTATTAGTTTAATTCTAAAGTGTCCAAAGAGACATTGCTTTATTATACAATATGTAAGAAAGAATTTTATTTGAGGCTTTCGACGACGTATTCTAATCTGCATAATTTTTAATATATGAATATCAGTTTACACATGCTCGTGTACACTGCAACAATTATCATGCCGCGAAAGTTTATACATTTCTTAACATTATCATATCGGAAAACAATACATTTCGTGTTAAAATTCAAATTAGTTATGTTGATAAGTTAACATTTGTTAATAATATAAAAATGATGAAAATAATATTAAAACTACACGTGTGTTCTGCAAATTGCTTTGGTGAACATGGTTTTTATCCATATAATCAGGTGTACATACATGTAATAAAAAAACCACGAATTGAAAATTGCAAAATTTTTAACAATTTTATATTCGCACAAAAATTTTAAAAAATGATAATGATTTTTGGAGAAGTCATCGAATATTCAAATGATCGTTCAATAAAATTGTGGTTTAGATTAAAAAGCAACGTGCCTCTGAATTTCCACAGCTTCGAAAAGCAGAATAAAACATTTATCTCATCGCTTGTGATAGAAACCGTTCGAACGATTTCGATGCGAGCATCGATACCTTCTTGTACGAACGTAATGCAGCAACATGGAACAGATCCTGCCTCATCTTTTTGCCCCCTCTAACACATGAATCAGAACTAACTTTTAGTCTGGATAGGAACTAGTTTCAACCAATTATTTAATTTGAATATAAAATAATGTTTCAATGTCGAAATAATATGCGATATGTAACGTACATCTCAGTACGTACATCATATTTAGACTACATCAGAACCTACAATCTACTGCAGGAGTGCAAATCTATTTAACACTCGCTCACGAAAGCAAGAGTTATATGTATTCTGAAACGAAAACTTTGTATGTGGATTATTAATTGAAAATAATTGTTGAAGCTGGGACATAGGAAAAGGAAGAAAGTATTAAAAGTCTTACATTCTACTATGAAATACATATTTACGCAAATTCTAAATGTGCAGCTATTAGCTCGATATTATCCACTACATGCGAGATACTATAATTTATAAATTATAGCATTTTGCGAATTGTGGATAATATCGATTGCCCAGGTCTCACCACGAGGAGGTTGCTGCACAAGAGACCCGAAAGAGAGTCAGAACGAAGTATCCCTTCGTTCTGTCTCCCTTTCTTACAACGAAGATTCTTAGAAACTAAGTTCGCAGGTCGCTAAATGGAAAAATAGTCTTTTTCACGGAAAAGACTTCTTTTCCATTTAGCGTATGTCGAGTAATTATTGCGAGGCAAAGTGTGAATCGGAGAAGAAGTCTCCGATCCACGAGGGACCAAGGGCGAATCAGGCGGAAGGCTCTGATTCTTTCAAAGAAACAAACAAGATCGAACCAGAGCAGAAGGCTCTGGTTCAAGGGTGACGCGACGCGTTCAGTGCTTACAAGTCCTGAGCCGACCACCCCGATACCCGCCACTCCATCACCAAGAAAGATGGCAAAGAGATGCGCTCAAACGGTTTCTGGCGCTACTGGGTGACATGAGAACATGGCGTGCCCAGGATTACGTTAACACAGAGGATCGTCAGAAGACGAGTGAACGAGTCTCTTAGACATCCCTCTCAATGACTTCACGCCGGATACCGAAACTGGACCGGCTCAGAACCTGCAAGCAAGGCCGACACAGCAGAAGGCTGTGTCGGAGCCAGAAAACGAAGCGAGCAAAGTCAAGTTACGGCAATAATTACTCGACATAATTACAACGACGTCTCACAATCTTAATAACTAACGCACGCAATAAAAGTAACTTATAAACAATCCGGAGTCATCGTTCGACGAGTTCTCTTCGTTCGGTGAATTTTCTTCGTTCGATGATTTTTCTTCGTTGGATGAATTTTCTTCGTTGGATGAATTTTCTTCGTTCGATGAATTTTCTTGGTTCGATGAATCCTCTTCGTTCGATGAATCATCTTCGTTCGATGAATCCTCTTCGTCCGACGATGAAGATGATCAGTTGCTGTAATTTAAGTGAAGCATTCTAATCATAGTTAGATACAATACAATATAAGAACCAAATTAGAACAAGACGATGAGAAGATGACTGTAAAGATGCCATAAATATATGATACTATACCCCGTATACGAGTACGGCCTACCTATGCTCATGCGAGCCGAGCTAACCACGCACACGAGTGCGGCCTGACTAACAAGAGCAAGATGAACAACCCAAATCGAAACAGAATCGACAACCAGTTGAAACAAAATTGACACCAAATCAAAAACCAGTCAAAACAAAATCGATACAAAATCGACACCAAATCGAAAACCAGTCGAAACAGAATCGAAACCACATCGAAGCCAAATCTAATGATTTGTGGACGCAACGATCTATAGGCGATTCGGGTGCCCCGGGGACGCGAGTCCCCGTACCCACTCACGGGCCCCATCCCGTGAGTGAGTCCCTGAGGGAACTCCGATCCGAGCAATACTGATTTCAAGATAAAAATATCAATTTCCAGAAATAAATATCCATTTCCAGAAGTAAATATCCATTTCCAGAAATAAATATCCATTTCCAGAAATAAATATCCATTTCCAGAAATAAATATCCATTTCCAGAAATAAATATCCATTTCCAGAAATAAATATCCATTTCCTGAAATAAATATCAATTTCCTGAAATAAATATCAATTTCCTGAAATAAATATCCATTTCCTGAAATAAATATCAATTTCCTGAAATAAATAATTTCCTGAAATAAATAACAATTTCCTGAAATAAATATCAATTTCCTGAAATAAATATCAATTTCCTGAAATAAATATCAATTTCCTGAAATAAATATCAATTTCCTGAAATAAATATCCATTTCCTGAAATAAATATCAATTTCCTGAAATAAATATCAATTTCCTGAAATAAATATCCATTTCCTGAAATAAATATCAATTTCCTGAAATAAATAACAATTTCCTGAAATAAATAATTTCCTGAAATAAATAACAATTTCCTGAAATAAATATCAATTTCCTGAAATAAATATCAATTTCCTGAAATAAATATCAATTTCCTGAAATAAATATCAATTTCCTGAAATAAATAACAATTTCCTGAAATAAATAACAATTTCCTGAAATAAATAACAATTTCCTGAAATAAATAACAATTTCCTGAAATAAATAACAATTTCCTGAAATAAATAACAATTTCCTGAAATAAATAACAATTTCCTGAAATAAATAACAATTTCCTGAAATAAATATCAATTTCCTGAAATAAATATCAATTTCCTGAAATAAATATCAATTTCCTGAAATAAATAACAATTTCCTGAAATAAATAACAATTTCCTGAAATAAATAACAATTTCCTGAAATAAATAACAATTTCCTGAAATAAATAACAATTTCCTGAAATAAATAACAATTTCCTGAAATAAATATCAATTTCCTGAAATAAATAACAATTTCCTGAAATAAATAACAATTTCCTGAAATAAATAACAATTTCCTGAAATAAAAATCAATTTCCTGAAATAAATATCAATTTCCTGAAATAAATATCAATTTCCTGAAATAAATATCAATTTCCTGAAATAAATATCAATTTCCTGAAATAAATAACAATTTCCTGAAATAAAAATCAATTTCCTGAAATAAAAATCAATTTCCTGAAATAAAAATCAATTTCCTGAAATAAAAATCAATTTCCTGAAATAAATAACAATTTCCTGAAATAAATAACAATTTCCTGAAATAAATATAAATTTCCTGAAATAAATATCAATTTCCTGAAATAAATAACAATTTCCTGAAATAAATATCAATTTCCTGAAATAAATATCAATTTCCTGAAATAAATATCAATTTCCTGAAATAAATAACAATTTCCTGAAATAAATATTAATTTCCAGACAAATATCAATTTCTAGACAAAAATATTGTATCAATTTGGTAAAGATGAACTTTGAAAGTCTTACAAAATTAAGTATTACCATTCTAACAAATTACATAAGAAATTTAAAACTCTAAGGTCTAAAATTCTAGATCGGTACTTCTAAAACTAATTTAAATCGCGGCTATTTATTCGCAATATTAACTAGACATTAAGTCAACTTTGAAAATTTATACTACTACAACATGTGTTACAATTTGTTTCGCAACGCTACTTAAAATCGCGAATGTTCTTATCTCACAGTTGATCGTTGCAACTGGAGCATGGGCGCCTGAAATATCGAATCATTCTAATACAAACGCGATCCTTTTGATGCGCAACGCTAATTCAACAAATCGAAATTCAAAATACTATTTAAATAAGAAAAGAACTCTGACGTCTAAAAATCTATATCGGTGTCTCTAGAATTACTTTAAATCGCGACTATTTATTTGCAACATTAACTAGGCATTTGATCAACTTTAAAAATTGATAGTAGTACAACGCGTGTGACAATTTGTTTCGCAACACTACTCGAAATCGCGGATGTGCCCATCTCACAGCTGATCGTTGCAGCTCGAGCATGGGAGCCTGAAAAGTCGAAAGACTCGAAAGCAAACGCGAACTTTTGGTACGCAACGCTAATTCAATGAACAGAGATCCCGAAAAGATTACTCTACAGTTTCTGCAAAACGAATCGCGACTATTTGTTTCGCAACGCTATTATATTTAGAAGAAAGGCTAACTTTGATCTCTGTTCAAAATCGACTAACGCAACGTGTACTTTTTTCGCAACACTAGTGCAAATCGCGGACGTTCCCATCTCGGCTGATCGTTGGGGCGGCGAGGCCTGCCCATGCATGCAACTAACTACTTTTACATTCTACTACAACTCTATTTCTACAGACGAATATAACGACAAGGTAGTGATAAAATGACTCACTCGAAGATGCGAAGACGTTGCAATGATTGTCCTTTTGAATGACAGTTTGTCCGGCATCTTTGGCATGAAACCTCGTCTGCTCCTTCGGCCTCATCCCGACAATTTGTTTCGCACCGCTACTCGATATCGCGGAAGTACCCATCTCACAGTTGATCGTTGCAACTGGAGCATGGGCGCCTGAAATATCGAAAGACTCTATTGCAAACGCGATTCTTTTAATGCGCAACGCTAATTCAACATAACGAATTTAAAATGCTATTTAAATAAAAAATTTAAAACTCTAACGTCTAAAATTCTAAATAGGTATCTTCAGAACTACTTTAAATTACGACTATTTATTTGCAACATTAACTAGATATTTCATCAACTTTAAAAATTGATAGTAGTACAACGCGTGTAACAATTTGTTTCGCAACACTACTTGAAATCGCGGATGTGCCCATCTCACAGTTGATCGTTGCAGCTCGAGCATGGGAGCCTGAAAAGTCGAAAGACTCGAAAGCAAACGCGAACTTTTGATGCGCAACACTAATTCAACGAACAGAGATCCAAAAAACGATTACTTTAGATTATATGTAAAACAACAACAATATGAACTTTAAAAGCGCAGTTATCAAATTGAAATGTAATTTTGAACCGCAACTATTTGTGATTCGCAACGCTACGCTCTAAACTATCTATACCGTAATGTTAGCTTTAATCTCTGTTCAAAATCGACTAAATTCAACGCGTGGGTTTCTCGCAACGCTAGTGCAAATCGCGGACGTTCCCATCTCAGCTGATCGTTGGGGCGGCGAAGCCTGCCCATGCATGCAACTAACTACTATTACACTTTACTACTACTCTATACTACTACTTCTACAGACGAATATAGTGATAAGGTAGTGATGAAATGACTCACTCAAAGATGCGAAGCCATTGCAATGATTGCCCTGGCAGGCCATTGGTGGAGGACCCTTGGTTAACCCTAAGCCAACTGAAGGTAATCAAGGTAGACTAGAGTACTCCTGGAGAACCACTGGTCAGCCTCAGGGTAAGCAAGGGTAAACCAAGGTAGGCCACTGGTGAAGGATCCATGGTCAACCCTAAGCCAGCTGAAGGTAAGCAGGGATAGGCTAGGGTAGCTCTGGATGACCACTAGATGACCACTGGTCAACCTCGGGGTAGGCAAGGATAGACCACTGCTGGAAGACCCATGGTCAACCCTAAGCCCGCTGAGGATAAGCAGGGCTAAGCCAGAGTAACTGTGGATATCCACTGGTCAACTCCAGAGTGGTCCACTGATGGAGGACCCTTGGTCAACCCTAAGCCGCTAAAGGTAGGTAAGGCCAGGCCTGGGTGACTCTGGAGGACCACTGGTCATCCCCAAAGTAGGCAGGATAGGCCAGGGTACCGCTGGAGAACCCCTGGTCAGCCCCAAGGTATCCGAAGACCCTCCTGGTCCCGGAGCCCATCCGCTTCTGCCGGAGGGCCCGGCCCGACTGACTGACTGAGCGCGCTCCGCGGGTTTAGGTAAGCAGTGATGCGCAGCGCGCAGCGCGCAGCGAAGCGTAACGCTCCCCACCCCAACTAATTTTGGTAGATCTCGATCGCCGTGATAATAATTATTGACAAATGTATTATTTCTGGCTGTATAATGTTTATAACAATTCCTCTTGCCAACGATGTCGACAAGCATCCTCTTGACTATCTACCATCTTATTTTTAAGTAAAAATTGCTAATAGTACTCGAGATACAGAGTAACTTTTAACACATGAATATTACCAAACAATATTACATCAAGCAAATGTAATTAATAAAGTTACTATCTCTGGCTGTTTAATGTTTATAACAATTCCTTTTGCTAATTATGTCGATAAGCACTCCCTCGACTATCTGACCATCTAATTTTTCAGTAAAAATATGTAATGGAACTCGAGATATTGAATATCTTCTGACACATGAATATTCGCGTGCATTAATTTATCGAACACAATTCACTGATAAATTTATTATCTCTAGCTGGTTAATATTTGAAACAATTCCTTTTGTCGATGATGTCGACGAGCACTCCGTTAACCATCTTGCCATCTAATTTTTTAGTAGAAGTAAGTAATAAAACTCGAGATCCAGCATAATTTATGATACATGAATATTACTAAGCATAATAATATTGAAAAAATGTAATTAATGAATTTGTTATCTCTGTTTGTTTAACGATTACAACGATTATATGTTTAGTTACCTCACCACCCAATTTTTTAGTAAAAATAGCTAATAGTACTCGAGATACAGATTAACTTTTATGCATGAACATTTGGAGTATACAAGATATTCAATTCTCACTAGTATGCACAGTTTCATTAGAACAAGAGTAACAAAAATTATTTATAACTAATTAACCTCTTCTAGAATCGAATTGAAAACTATACATGAATGTTGCCGAAGGTCCATTCTATATTCTTCGAGAGCTAATATTTATAAAAATTATATGAAGTAATTTATCAACAATTTTTGTGGGGGTAACTTCTATCTTCTATGCCCGCAATGAGTAAGACAAGGAGAGTCCGAGTATTTGTCGAAGGTAAACACACAAATCGTTGTGTCACCTCTCTGAAAATCGTAAATAACTAATTAACTAGGCGTCGAATCTACATAAAACTGCAACAGAAATGTAGCTGAGACATCATTCTAAATCCTCCGATCACAAGGAAGATTATTTTTTACCAGAGATCTGTTAAATTATTTGAGTTTATTTTAGAACGAGACTTAGAATAATTGTTTATAACTATTTAGTCAGAAATAAAATGTGACGATAAACTATATGTGAAAGTAGCTGAAGGTCTATTCTATATTTCCTAACTGCAAATATTTGTAAACAATTCCTCACAAGTGTGTTACTAATAAATTTTCTGTCGAGTGTGCACAGTATTCAGCAGCTCTGTGTCTGTCTTTCTTTCTCTCCTTAAATGTGCATAAGTTCGTCCTTGTCGGATACAAACTTCTTTATCATGTTCGCCAAATTTTTACCAGGGGGTTCGAAGTCCTGTAAAAAAATAGGCGGCACAAGTGAATAATACGTGGAGTATTTTTGTACGAATACAATTGCGTTTTAAAGCTGACAACGCTGTAAAATCAAGACTCCTCAGACACACACTTTATGTGTTGCAACTTCATGTAGTTCACCACCTGACCGTTCCATTTCGATAGAGTCCGCTATTGTACTAGGACATTTTCTACAGAGCCGGTAATTCAGAACCGTAGACAGAAAAATGCGTTGCCTGCAATGGAACAGAACACTTACATTAGCATTTATGGATTCGTTCACACGTGACTGCGCGATCCAAAGATCCGCGCGGCTGCCGCCTCTGAACCGCAGAAAAACAGATCCGAGCTGTTTCCGCGCGATTTTATTTACTATGGCTGCTATGAGGGTGTTCACGTGTTTGAAGGTAATCGCGCGGTTTGATATTGTTTCTTCGATTCCATCTTCGTACTGAGAGCTAAAACTTCGCCCCTCTCCTGCATGTCCACACGGTTACCGCCGCTTCCTGAACGACTGCCAATTCTGACGGGGTTCAAATCACGCGGATTCCGCCGTGTCTGAACGGGCCCTAGGGTCCGCGCGGTTGATCCGCGCGTTTTGCATCCGTAATTTTAGTAAAGTAAGATTCTCGATAAAATCGAGTACCTTCAGCACCCAGAAGAATTTTTAAAAAATTGGTATGATTTGATTCTGAAAAATGAATGTATAAAATGTGTATTTGTGTATATTTTGTAACTCGTAGGACACGTCCTGAAGTCTTTTTGTCCGGAACAGATTGTTTCGATACATTCCCACCAATATAACTGTCTCAGGGCTCCACTACCTCGACATCATGATATAGATACGTTACTGTTTTGGCCGCGCATGCGCGTGAAATCTTACACCATATTCCAAATTCCAACACTGCCTTCGATCCGGGTCGAGTGGGGATCGATGCGCACGCATATCGATTAGTGGGGATTCTTGCGATCCTTTATTAAACAAGGACTACTGATGTCAACGCGAGTCTATGCAGTGGGGGTATATTCCTTGCCGTGGAAATCCATAGCTATTGTGGCCATGTGACGTGTCGACACGGTTACAAGTTTCAAGTAAACCCAACATGAAAAATCAGATTGATACTTTGAAATGTTTTGATTCCGCAATTAGAAATAAAATACTACAACTTGATCGTAAAGTTATGATTCTATTCTATTTATATTCTATATTATATTATATTTATCAACGTCACTATGTCTCTAGTAAACATTGTCGAACATCTACCTCTAATCGTTCCGGTCTCTTGCCACACTGACATCACCATGCGGTGGAGGAACTGTGAATCAGCAAACTGTGAATCGTGATAAAGTTTTATTTTCTGAGGGTCGAATAATTCCGTCTTCTGCGAGACAAGCAACTAGTGGTAAGGCTACGACATTTCTAAACCGCGATTAAT
This sequence comes from Sphecodes monilicornis, assembly GCA_913789915.3. Lineage (NCBI taxonomy): Eukaryota > Metazoa > Arthropoda > Insecta > Hymenoptera > Halictidae > Sphecodes > Sphecodes monilicornis. The sequence goes on along the minus strand of OU565284.1, from coordinate 10,753,277 downwards.
CCATGATGACACGTTCGACTACAGACATTGCACTGCATTGCACCAGATGGACCTCTCTGGCTAGGCCTCGGGGGGGGGGGGGGGGGGCACTGTGGCGCTACGTACCATTTCGGTGTCGCGCCCAATATTACCGATAGTTCACGAATTTAGGCGTGTTAGGAAGAACTGAATATTCTGTATACTTCTTTTGCGTTACGGGCGGTTTAATATGATTTGGAGGCTACAAATGCATAGGGCCTGTGTATTTGAACGGTGAAAATAGTATTAAAAACAAAGTCGATCTTCAAATCTCCGAAACGCTTCCACCTATAAAAATATAAATACACTACATTATGTACCCCTTCAGAGCACGCAACTTCTGTATACAAAACTTTTACGCGCAACACATACTTTGGAAGTCATAGTGTGTTGAGAATGTTTGTAGCACTTGATACAACACTGTGCGCGCGCGAGCCGACACCCGTGGGCTTCGACACAGGCGCGTGCGCGTGCGCATGCGAAAAGCGGAGCTCCGCGCATCTTGTAACGGAGTAGTCTTTTCAAATCTGTCTGCGAGGAAGGAATAAAGTATTCCAGCTACGTTTATGTAAAAAGTTTTCCTTTTCACTACGAACTTCAATAAATTGCGCCAAAAATGCGCAAGTTGCGTGGACCACCCTATATATAAATATAGACGTCTCTATGTGACATTATTCTGTGAATTGGTTCATTTGTGTTTGTACTACTGTACAACTACTTGTATACTGTCATAAAAAGTTTTATACAGAGTGTCCCCAACTTAGACGGCCAAACTGCGATTATTTAATGTACACCTAAAACGAAGAAAAAAATGTTGTATAGTGTTTGTCAGGAGACATCTGGTTACAGAGTTATGAATAAATGTGCTTGAACAAATATAGGGGACATGAATAACAACCAGGCGTGTGCGGTACCTGAAATTTCGGGTAACCGATCCTCGGATCGAGTTGTACAATGATCGAGTCTGGTTGAGTCACGATCCCGAATGTTTACAAACTTTGGGTAACCGAAAAGGTAATCGAGTCGGGTCGAGTCGGGGTCCCGAAAGTTTGAAATATTCGGGTACTCGAAGTTAAGTTACGGCAAGTCTGCAGTCAAATCAGCGATAAATAACTCTGTGCATATTAAGATGTCCAATCATCGGTTGTAATAATATTTCAATTTGTAGTAAACAGTTTAGTAAACAGCGTTTACTACAAATCGAAATATTATTACAACCGATGATTGGACATCTTAATACGCACAGAGTTATTCATCGCTGATTTGACCGCAAACTTGCACCAACTTTAACTTCGAGTACCCGAATATTGCAAATTTTCGGGACCCCGACTCGACCCGACCCGACTACCTTTTCGGGAACCCGAAATCGTGGGTACCCGAAGTTTATAAACTTATAAATTTCCCGACCCAACCCAAACCCGAAATTCCGAGTACTCGCACCCCCCTAGTAACAACACATTTTTCATTGGCGCGCGGTAAAGGTCGACTATGTTTATCTGGTCTGCATAGGTTACATGTTTTCTATTATGGAGTAACTCGTCATTTCCTAGTTATTGGTAGATGGTCAACAAATCAGATCAATAATATTCATCTCATTATACCAAGAAATACAAATAAATAACAGTGTAAACTCATTTCACGTGTACAACAATTGTTCAGAACTCTGTAACAAAGCGTTTCCGGACAAACTTTATACAGACTTTTTTTTTCTTCTTTTTGGGTATATAATGTAGATAAAGCCATCGCAATTTGGTTGTCTAAGTGTGGGGCATCCTCTATGACATTTTAAGAATTCAAATTGTGTCCGAGTACTCGAATTTAATTAAAGTGGGTATTTACGTTGAAATATGTCTGTCTCATATCACGTTTCAGTTAAAACAATGGAGCCGGACGACGAGGTGCAGAAGCACCTGTTGAACGAAAACCGTTTGTCTTCCAGAAAATTTTCGTTTGCTGTTCACGCTTTGAGTATTATGCAGTCGAACGCCATCGGGCTATTCAAATGTCTGATCGAACGAATCGGCGAAAAGGGCGTGCAGGTTGCTGTTCAGGTACGTCGGACATTAAATGTCAACCCTTTGTGGCGGCTATTTCCTATGCTCACCAACGCAGATGGGCAGTGCGGCAACACCTTTCCCGCTACTACCTGATACTTTGTTTATTTGTATATGTATATATATATATATATATATATATATTATTATATATATATTATGTATATATATATATATATTTATAGAGGGGGTCTCACATAAATGGGAACGCCTAAATTTTTTAATGAAATTTCAAGGTCACCGATGTTTTTTTAAATGGAATAGTATATTTTCTTTACGACAGCATGATGGACAATAAAAAACTGAATTTAGTGGATACCACCTTTTTGACCTTGAAATGACCTTGAGCAAGAATAATCATGTTGGAGCGGATAAAATGTGGAAGTTTAAAACTTACGTGTTTCAGCAAAGATTACGCGTTGTTTACGGAGGGTTGGCCTTTACATATCATAATAAATGTTTGAAGTATTTAAAAAAATTTTTTCTTTACCATTATATTTGGCCCCTGCAATAGTGTCACTTTGTCCTCTGAAGTTTTCTGGCAAGACTGTAAATACGACAGATATTTAGGTGTTCCCATTTATGTGGGATACAATATATATATATATGTATATCGTCCTAAGCTGTTCTTACGACCAGAGAGGAATTTACGACATCCGCGCCTGCCATCTACGTTTTCCGCAAACGTTAAGGAAACTTTGCAGGGCGGATCTTCACTTAGAAATCTGCCAATTGGTCTGCGTCGATGGTAATCGTTGACCAATTTGGTTATCATCCTCGGTCTGTACACTTCCACTATTCTCCCACTACTCTCCCACTAGTGACAGCGGAGATAAATATATTAAGTATAGAAAATTAATAAAATGTCCCCCAAAACCTAATCCACCCTTGTAACTTCAGGCATTGTAATTTCTGTCACCTGAGGCATGTTGTATATTACATTTTGGCCCAAGCAATGTGATTATTTGTTCTAAAAAATTCGCCCATTACACTACGTAGTGTCGGTATAATAGGAATGGGTGTTGCATTCGCTTTTAGAACGACAATATGCAGAGGTCTTAGTGCTCGTAGAGCGTAACGAAACACTGTATGTATTATGATTTATATTTGTCGACGTATCTAGTACCTCGGATCATAGCATCTACACCCAAGAAATCTTTGTATATACGGCGGTAGCGTATCAACTTACTACGCAGAGGATGCAGGTTCAAGTCAGACGAGGGTACGACATTTTTTTCTTTGTTCCAATTTTTACCGTGGCGATACATTGTTTAAATATTGTTTATAATACTCTGTGAAAACAACCGTAAAAGAGGAGATCAGAACAAGCGCAATATGGCGGCGTAGGCTCCACGTTGGGTATGGTCGTTGGCCGTGATCGTTGGTCCAACGAAAAAAATAGCGACATTTCTAACGGTTGGCCAACCAATACTGCAACGTAGGCCCAACGAAATGCCAACCATAAATGCTACTAGGGAAATGGCATTCAAATAGTAAACTGTTTCTTCGAGACGCCAAAAATTCTTGTCACAAGAATTAAAACATTTTCGGCCAATTCGGAGTGTGGGTATTGGTACCAGAGTAATCTAATCTGAATAGACTAAGTAGCTGAGCATTAGAATACCGGAATCCGAACTACTCCGTCAATACTTAAATCGAGTGGGTATCCGAATACTCGGAAAATTCATCAAATTACTACTCCACCTAAACACACTTTGCCGTCGACAGGAGCTGCTGGAGGACAAGCAGGCCAATCATAACTTCCTAGTTGGTGGTCTGCATAAGGCGGTGGATAACGATGACCTAACATTTGCGACGCTACTCCTGGAGGAGGGAGCTAGTCCGAACACGCTCAACAGCGAGGGCCTAACCGCCCTCTACGTGGCAGCAACGAAGGAACGGAGACCCATGGTTGAACTGATCTTAGAAAAATCGAAGGTCACCCCAGACCTGGACAGCTACAAGGATAACAACGGGGAGACCACGAGAGACGTCCTAAAGAAAAAGATGCCGGACCTGCTGCTACCCCCGCCTATAAAAACAGATCCAGACGTCAACGATCTGTTTTACCACCTGTCCAAGAAAGACGAGACCAGTTTCCTAAACTGCTTGAGATCGATGCCGAACAATGCGCCGATCAATGTCCAAAATATGATCGAGTTGGCTGTTCTGCTAAAGTTCGAGAACGCGGCCTGCGAGCTCCTCAAGCGTCTAACGCCCAACTGCAACTTGGAGACAGCAGCGAACATAGCGATTGAACTGGCCTTGCCGAATGCTCTTTCTCTGATAATGAACTACTTCGATAATAGGGACCCTGACGCGGTGAACAGACTGCTGCTGAACGCCTCCGTCCCGTTGGGATATCCCAACAATGTTCAAAATTGCCTTGAATGTTTCAGGCTTATCATAGACAGGGAGGATGTGGATATTTACTGCACCGATAGTAAGTATTATGTTCTATTGTCTTTATAAAATAGGGTAAATATACTTTAGTTCGGTCCCTGTCCAGTAGTCAACTTTCGCAGCGCTGCATAACACATCTTAGAATAATTTCTCACCCATTCTTGTTTTTCAATTTAAACGTGTGAATACACTAACAAGTAACTTGCGACATTTTCTTGTGAGAGCAATTTGTACAAATGAAAACAAACTTGTACGTACAAACGTATTTACGTTTCTTTGCGTTTTCGAAAGACTGCAAACTTTGCTTATAACTTTGTACAATTTTATATATGTGTATATTCCTTGTCCCAAATTTGAGGTGCTTTGTATGTTTTCGATTTTCATCATGTTTCTTATCCAGTTTACTCTATAATTTGTTCCCTGCTAAATTCGATGTAGCTGAAACAAATTTCAATCGAGGTTTCGAAAACTGAATAAAAAGAAAAAGAAAAATGTTTACAGAGCATGGAAGGAGTCCGCTGTATTATGCAGCCAGTGCCAACAGCCACGAAGCAGTGATGATGCTTCTAGAAAAAGGAAACTACATCGGTCACACGGACAATGCCGGCAAGCCGGTTGTCTCCGTCTTATCCCCGTCCACACTGTCCCAGTACTTCGACGACTGCATCCAACTCGAACGGGGAGGGCTTATGGGGGATTGGATCATGTTCGACTACAAATGCTTAATCCCTCCCTCCACGTCCCAACAAGAACGCAACCGAGAAATGGACGTATTCCAACATATCGCCGGCAATGCCCGTTTGAAACATCTGCTGAAGCACCCGCTGCTCTCCTCATTCATCTATCGGAAATGGCGAAAAATAAGAACTCTGCGCTATCTTAACTTCGTTTTATACTTCCTCCACTACGTGCTACTATGCGGGTACATGACATATCTAACATTTAAAGAGGCACCACCTAAGTCATCAACGGATTCACCTCACAATGGGTCAACTAACGCGAGCGCAATTACTCAACCCACACCGAAGCCACCAGAGGAGCCATTAAAGGCGTCACCTAATGATATCATCCCCTTGCAGATAGTGATTAGCCTGTTCCTGACAGTGTTCCTGTCTTGGAAGCTGTTCCAACTAATTGAACACACAAACTACTACTACTCGAAGGATTGCACGTGGAGATCGCTCAATTTGTGGAAGTGTTTTTCCTGTTTATGGGATGAACTGCAATATGGGAACCTCTATCAATATGTTACAAACTGGGTCGAGGTGGTGCTGGAGGTTGTTGGGTTTTGTGTGTTATGGGGTGCGCTTCCTAGATGGTTATACGCCGTGCTGATACTGCCGTACAGTTGGCTGCTGATGGTCAGTTGGGGCGACTGCGTAACGTTGTTCATTGACATCGCGATGTACAAAACAGTGACGTCGAAGTTCCTTCGGTTCCTGGTCGTATACGGTATCCTGATCTTCGCATTCATGAACGCCTTCTTCATACTGTTGAAGGCAGAGACCTTCGGGAACCCCCAACTTTCAATATTCCAGACGATCATCATGCTCACCGGCGATTTAAACGCGGACAGTGAAATGTTCGACACGTATCCGTTCCTAAGCCGCCTAGTTTTCGTGGTGTTCATCTTCATGATCGTCATAGTGTTTTTCAATCTCCTGGTGGGCTTGGCTGTCAGCGACACCGCCGAGATCATCGGCCAGGCCGAGTTGGTCGGCCTGTACTCCATGGTAAAACTGATCTCCCACATTGACATTATAACCAACACGTCCTATGGTCGTGTTCCGAATTACAGGCTGTACAACCTCTTTGTTACCCTAGCGGGACAGATACCTTGGAGACGGAAAAATTTTAGTGGCACCACGATCTTGGTTAGGTACGACGACTCGGAGATGGACTCCATTGTCATCGATCAAGTTAGAGAAATCCTTTCAAAAAGAGGTCAAGGATCGGACTCCGAAAGGATTATCGACAAGATTGCCTCACTCGATGACAAGTTGTCCTTGCTCGATGACAAGTTGTCCTTGCTCGATGCCAAGTTGAAATCCCTGATAGATTTCCGCGATAGTCGTTCCGAGCCGGGGCCCAGCGGTGTATAGTTTATACAAGAATATATGGTTTTCAATTGTCATTAAGGTGCGTGGACCAACCTAATGCGGAATCTGGGAACCGCGAGAATGTCTGGGAGACTTTGTGGACGATCCCGGCATGAAATCTTGAAACCCCTGGTGTGAGCACACTCGTTTCCTCTCCGGTATTATTACTGAACCCAACATTGTGCCGGAAGTGAACCTGAACGAAACTTGAAAGTAACATGAATAATACCTGAACAAGTACCGGGATATAATCTAAATAGAACCTAAATAGAAACAGGAAAATGATATTTGTGGATATGTCTTTGTATATACATTTTTCTAAATAAACGACTCTCTTTATCCCGTATACACTTTATTTTCTATAATCAAGATGCAGTTCTGAGTAACGATATAGTGTTTTCGCTTATCTCGTATTTAATGTATGAATATCAAAAATGAAACTGTTCTTCCTATCTAGTCTTTTAATTAGTCTTTTTAAAAGGGATATTTTTGATCTCTTAAAGGAAGAGGGTTGAAAACAGTACAATCTTCTGTTCGCAAAAGAATTCGCTGTTTAGTCTAAGATAGCAGTTTACCGTCTAAACAGCCTTCTATTTCCTTAGAACATGTTAACATCCGACCTAGAAGAAAGCTAGTTTCAAGTAAACCCAACATGAAAAATCAGATTGATGCTTTGAAATCTTTTGGTTCCGCAATTCGAAACAAAATACTACAACTTGATCGTAAAGTTTTACAGTAATTCCTCGATCTAAGTCCTTTTTCGGTTCCCAGCCGGAACTTAGATCGCGAAGGCACACTATTCTTTTGTGTCCGCGTCGACCGCGCCGAACGTAGAAAAGGACAGCATGCAAACACGGACCGCGCGGCCGAAGGCGCAACAAAAAATAGCGTATCTGTGAGACAATACTAGTGCAATAATAAATTTCTTTATTTTTTATTATTTTTTTATGGAACTTTAACTACCATATTCGTAGCATTTTTCTAATGAAAATGATACCAAATATGATATAATTCCGATGACATTTACTTGTGTAATAAACGATGGAAGTTTTGGACGTAAAGAAGGACAGCGTATAGGAAAGAAAGAGACGACAAGAGTTGCGGCCACCGGCACAGTACTAAGGCCCACGTGTCCGTACAATGTAATGCCAATAAAAAACTTCCATCGTTCATTACACAAGTAAATATCATCGGAATTATATCATATTTGGTATCATTTTCATTAGAAAAATGCCACGAATATGTTGGTGAACGTTCCATGAAAAAATAATAAAAAATAAAGAAGTTTTGTAATTGGATTAGTGTGATTCACACCGATATACCCGACCCAGGATCAGATTACGCGGCATGTTTACACTGCTCGGCGACCGAGGCAGCTTGAGCTCCGCAGTGGAAGGAGTAACCAAGGGACATAGAACGAGACGTTCCGTTGGATTTAAATCGCGGAATTACTGTAACTCTATTCTACTTATATTCTATAATATATTATATTTATCAATTGATTAAATTGGTCTAATTGTCATTATATTATATTTATCAAAGTCACTATGTCTCTAGTAAACATTGTCGAACATCAATCTAATCTATCTCTAATCGTTCCGGTCTCCCGCCACACTGACGTCATCATGCGAGGAACTAGTCAGCAAACTGTGGATCATGATAAAGTTTTATTCCGTCTTCTGTGAGGCAAGCGACTAGTGGTAAGACTACGACATTTCTAAATCGCGATTAATCCTTGGTGACACGTTCGACTACAGACATTGCACCTGATGGACCTCTCTGTCTAGGCCTCGGGGGGGGGGGGGGGGCACTGTGACGCCCCGTACCATTTCGGTGTCACGCCCAATATTACTGATAGTTCACGAATTTAAGCATATTAGCAAGAACTGAATATTCTGTATACTTTATTTGTGCTACGAGTGCTTTAATATGATTTGGAGGCTACAAATGCATATGGCCCGTGTATTTGAACGGTGAAAATAGTATTAAAAACAAAGTCGACCTTCAAATCTCCGAAACGCTTCCAACTATAAAAAAAAATGAATACACTACATTATGTACCCCTTCAGATCACGCAACTTCTGTATACAAAACTTTTTCGTGCAACGCATATTTTGGAAGTTATAGAGGTGTGCAACTTGCGTGGACCACCCTGTATATAGATATAGACGTCTCTATGTGACATTATTCTGTGAATTGGTTCATTTCTGTTTGTACTACTGTACAACTACTTGTATACTGTTATACAAAGTTTTATACAGAGTGTCCCCAACTTAGACAGCCCAACTGCGAATATTTAATGTACACCTAAAAAGAAGAAAAAAATGTTGTATAAAGTTTGTCAGGAGACGCCTCGGTACAGAGTTATGAATAAATGTGATAGAACAAATATAGGGGAAATGAGTAACAACCAGGGGTGTGCGGGTATCCGAAATTTCGGGTAACCGATCCTCGGATCGACTCGGACAATGATCGAGTCGGGTTCGGGTACCCGCGATTTCGGTTACCCTAAAAGGTAATCGAGTAGGGTCGAGCCGGGGTCCCTAAAGTTTGCAATATTCGGGTACTCGAAGTTAAAGTTGGGGCAATTCTACGGTCAAATCAGCGATGAATAACAATGTGCATATTAAGATGTCCAATCATCGGTTGTAATAATATTTCGATTTGTAGCAGACGCTGTTTACAAAACTTTACAAAACAGCGTTTACTACAAATCGAAATATTATTACAACCGATGATTGGACATCTTGATATGCACAGAATTATTTATCGCTGATTTGACCGCAAACTTGCCCCAACTTTAACTTCGAGTACCCGAATATTGCAAATTCTCGGGACCTCGACTTGACCCGACCCGATTATCTTTTCGGGTACCCGAAATCGTGGGTCGCGGAAGATTATAAACTTTCAGAATCACCACCCGATCCCGGACAAATTTCCTGACCCGACTCGAACCCGAAATTTTGAGTACTCGCACACCCCTAGTAACAACACATTTTTCGTTGAAGCGCGGTAAAGGTCGACTATGTTTATCTGGTCTGCATAGGTTACATGTTTTATATTATGCAGTAACTCGTCATTTCCTAGTTATTGGTAGATGGTCAACAAATAATATGAATAATATTCATCTCATTCTACCAAGTGATACTATTAAATAATAGTGTAAATTCATTTCACGTGTACAAAAATTGTTCAGAACTCTATAACAAAGTCTTTCCGAACAAACTTTAAAGAGCATTTTTCTTCTTTCTGCGTGTAGAATGTAGATTAAGCCATCGCAATTTGGTCGTCTAAGTGTGGGGCGTACTCTATGACATTTTAAGAATTCAAATTGTGTCCGAGTACTCGAATTTAATTAAAGGGGGTATTTACGTATTCGTTGCGTTGCGTATTCACCCGTCGTCCTCTTGAATTCTCTGTCTGTGTATGGACAATAAGTTGATTAAGTACCCTAGTGCTCCGATTCTTACGTGGGTATTAAGGTACTCGCGTCTACGTTCAAAAGTTACCCGAGTACTCGGTTGATATACTACTGAAATATGTCTGTCGCATATCACGTTTCAGTTACAACAATGGAGCCGGACGACGAGACGCAGATGCAACCGTTGAACGAAAACCGTTTGTCTACCATAAACTCTCCGTCGACTGTTGAGTTATTGAAATTTATACAGTCCAAATACAGCGGGGTAGTCAGAAGTATAATGGAGCGACCCAACGAAGAAAGCGTGAAGGTTGCTGCTCAGGTTGCTGCTCAGGTACGTCGGATGTTGCATGTTAACCCTTTGTTGCGTCTATTTCCTATGCTCACCAACAGATGGACAGTGCGACAAAACCTTTACTACCTGATACTTCGTTTGTTTATTATGTGTACTGATTTAAGTAGTGCTAGTATGTGAATACTCGAAACCAAATCAATTAAGTACCTGAATAGTTGAATGTAAATTGCATTGGTACCAGAGTACTCTGATCTGAATAGACTATGTAGCTGAGTATTCCTATACCGGAATCCAAACTACTCCGTTAATACTTAAATCGAGTGGGTATCCGAATACTTGGAAAATCCATCAAATCACAACTCCACCTAAACATACGTTGCCGTCGGCAGGAGCTGTTGGAGGACCTGCAGACCTATTCTGGCTTCATAGTTCGTGGTCTGCATAAGGCGGTGGATGTCGATGACCTAAGAGTTGCGACGCTACTCCTGAAGATGGGAGGTAGCCCGAACACACTCAACAGAAAGGGCCTAACCGCCCTCCACGTGGCAGCAATGAAGGAACGGAGACCCATGGTTGAACTGATCTTAGAAAAATCGAAGGTCACCCCAGACCTGGACAGCTACAAGGATAAAAACGGCGAGACCACCAGAGACGTCCTAAAGAAGAAGATGCCAGACCTGCCGCTGCCCCCGCCTATAAAAAGAGATCCAGATTACAGCGATCTGTTTTACCACCTGAACAAGGAAGACGAGAACAGTTTCCTAAACTGTTTGAAATCGATGCCGAATAATGCGCCGATCAATGTCGAAAATATGATCGAGATGGCTGTTCTGCTAAAGTTCGAGAATGCGGCCGCCGAGCTCCTCAAGCGTCTAACGCCGGAATACAATTTGGAGACAGCCGCGACCATAGCGATCAATGAGGCCTTGCCACGTACTCTTTCTCTGATAATGAACTACTTCGATAATAGGGACCCTGACGCGGTAAACAGACTGCTGCTGACCGCCTCCGCCTCGCTGGGATACAACGACGGTGTCCAAAACCGCCTCGAATGTTTGAGGCTTATCGTAGACCGGGAGGATGTGGACATTTACTGCATGGATAGTAAGTATAATGTTCTACTGTTTTTATAAAATAGGGTAAATGTACTGTAGTTCGCTCCCCGTCCAGTAGTCAGCCTTCGCAGCGCTGCATAAAACATTTTAGAATTATTTCTCACGCATTCTTGTTTTTCACTTTAAATGTGTGAATACATTAGCAAGTAACGTGCGACATTTTCTTGTGAGAGCAACTTGTACAAATGGATACAAACTTGTACGTACCAACGTACGTACAAACGTATTTACGTTTCTTTTCGTTTTCGAAAGGCTGCAAACTTTGTTTACAATTTTGTATAGTTTTATATATTTTTATACTCCTTTTCCCAAAATAGGAGGTGCTTTGTATGTTTCCGACTTTCTTCATGTTTTCTTATCCCGTTCATTCTATAATTTATTCCCTGCTAAATTCGATGTAGCTGAAAGAAATTTCAATCGAAGTTTCGAAAACTGAATAAAAAGAAAAAGAAAAATGTTTACAGAGTATGGAAGGAGTCCGCTGCATTATGCAGCCAGGGCCAACAGCCATGAAGCAGCGATGATACTTCTACAAAAAGGAAACTACATCGGTCACACGAATAATGTCGGCAAGCCTGTTGTCTCGGTCTTACCCCCGTCCACACTGTCACAGTACTTCGACGACTGCATCCAACTCGAACGGGGAGGGATTATGGGGGATTGGATCATGTTCGACTACAAATGCTTAATCCCTCCCTCCACGTTCCAACAAGAACGCAACCGAGAAATGGACGTATTCCAACATATCGCCGGCAATGCCCGTTTGAGACACCTGCTGAAGCACCCGCTGCTCTCCTCATTCATCTATCTGAAATGGCGAAAAATAAGAACCCTGCGCTATGTTAACTTCGTTTTTTACTTCCTACACTACGTGCTACTATGCGGGTACATGACATATCTAACATTTAAAGAGCCACCACCTAAGTCATCGACGGATTCACCACACAATGAGTCAACTAACGCGAGCGCAATTACTCAACCCAAACCGAAACCACCAGAGGAGTCATTAAAGGCGCCACCTAATGATATTATCCCCTTGCAGATAGTGATTAGCCTGTTCCTGACAGTGTTCCTGTTTTGGAAGTTGTTCCAACTAATTGCACACACATACTACTACTGGTCGAAGGATTGCACGTGGCGATCGCTCAATTTGTGGAAGTGTTTTTCACGTTTATGGGATGAACTGCAATATGGGAACCTCTATCAATATGTTACAAACTGGGTCGAAGTGGTATTGGAGATTGTTGGGTTCTTCGTGTTATGGGGTACGCTTCCTAGATGGTTGTATGCCGTGCTGATACTGCCGTACAGTTGGCTGCTGATGGTCAGTTGGGGCGACTGCGTAACGTTGTTCATTGACATCGCGATGTACAAAACAGTGACGTCGAAGTTCCTTCGGTTCCTGGTCGTATACGGTATCCTGATCTTCGCATTCATGAACGCCTTCTTCATACTGTTGAAGGCAGAGACCTTCGGGAACCCCCAACTTTCAATATTCCAGACGATCATCATGCTCACCGGCGATTTAAACGCGGACAGTGAAATGTTCGACACGTATCCGTTCCTAAGCCGCCTAGTTTTCGTGGTGTTCGTCTTCATGATCGTCATTGTGTTTTTCAATCTCCTGGTGGGCTTGGCTGTCAGCGACACCGCCGAGATCATCGGCCAGGCCGAGTTGGTCGGCCTGTACTCCATGGTAAAGCTGATCTCCCACATTGACAGTATAGCTACCAACACGTCCTATGGTCGTGTTGCGAATTACTGGCCGTTCAACCTCATTGTTGCCCTAGCGAGGAAAGTACTTTTGATACCGAAACTTTCGGGTGGAACCACGATGTTGATTAAGTACGACGACTTCGTGATGCACTCCATTGTCATCGATCAAGTTAGAGAAATCCTTTCAAAAAGAGGTCAAGGATCGGACTCCGAAAGGATTATCGACAAGATTGCCTCACTCGATGACAAGTTGTCCTTGTTCGGTGACAAGTTGTCCTTGCTCGATGCCAAGTTGAAATCCCTGATAGATTTCCGCGATAGTCGTTCCGAGCCGGGGCCCAGCGGTGTATAGTTTATACAAGAATATATGGTTTTCAATTGTCATTAAGGTGCGTGGACGAACCTAATGCGGAATCTGGGAAACGCGGGGTTGTCTGAGAGATTTCGTGGACGATCCCGACATGAAATTCTAAAAACCCTGGTGTGAGCACACTTGTTTTCTCCCGGGTATTATTACTGAACCCACCATTGTACCGGAAGTGAACCTGAACGAAGCTTGAAAGTAACATGAATAATACCTGAACAAGTACCGGGATATAATCTAAATAGAACCTAAATAGGAACAGGAAAATGATATTTACCGATATCGTCTTTGATTAGTCTTTGTACATACGTTATTCTAAATAAACGACACACTTTATCCCATATACATTTTATTTTCTATAATCAAGGTGCAGTTATGAGTAACGATATAGTGTTTTCGCTTATCTCGTTTTTAATGTATAAATATCAAAAGTGAAACTACATAACTGTATAATGGGCTAATTTGTGGAGAAAGTATCTTCTCAATAGAAAATATGGAGCTCGGAATTTCCGAGATTTTTAATATTGTCATAAGTGAGAACCATCGAGAACGAAGGGAGACTTTGTTCTGACTTCCTTTCGGGTTTCTTGTGCAGCAACCTCCTCGTGGTGAGACCTGGGCAATCGATATTATCCACAATTCGCAAAATAATATAGCTTATAAATTATAGGATTTTGCATGTAATGAATAATATCGAGCTAATAGCTGCACACTTAGATTTCGCGTTGATATTGTATAGTAGAATGTTAAACTTGCTATATGTAAGAACAAAGTTGAAAGATTTTCAACAAATACCTTCCTATCTTGGGGTTGTCCATGGGGTCTTCAGGAGTGCCTTTGCCTACCATTGCGTAGGTCGCTGACTACCATAACGGTAATCGAGTACTGAACGCCCTAAACTTTTCGACAATCCCGACACTTTCGAGAATCCCGAAACTTTCCCGAATCTCGACATAATGGAGAATCCCGAAATTTTCGAAAACTCGTCCCGACTCGACATTTTCGTGTTCTCAAATACCGCTACTGTTGAGACATACCTCAGGCGCGCCTGTACGACGTATGCAATGTATAGCTCTGTTGGACGGGTTGCCGCATTTTAGGCGGATTTTCAATTGTTAATAACTAAAAGGCGAAGCCGAAATCGCAACTTTGTTATTCTTTAGTGGTGTGCGGGACCGGGTCGGAACGGGAACGAAAACGTTTCTCGGGATCGGGACGGGATCTTGGAACTTTCGGGATTCCTGGGAATATTCGGGATTCCCAGGGGTTTCCCGTGAATCTTTGGGATTTCTGATACTGTACGGAATCTTTCAATATTGCGTTTTAGTCTTTATCTATGTAATAAGAGTAGCATTTAAAGAATCCGAACAGTATCAGAAATCCCGAAGATTCACGGGAATCCCGATTATTCTCGAGACATCTGAACATTTTCGGAATCCTGTCCCGACCCGACACGCGTCTTTCTATCCCATTCCGAGCATCGGACTTCCCGGGATCTCGCACTTCTTTATTATTCTTCATTTTCGTTTCACACTGCCATGGAGAACCATCCCTTAAATTTTGTTACACCTGTAGTCGAACACCCTGCCTGTCTTTTCGATCGGTGGATGTTATAGATGAAAGAAGATGGAACAAGCTGGCACTTGGGACTGACACATCGAAGATGTCATCGCAACGCATCGCCTTGGCTGCCTTATTGGGTATTCTTGATTTCCCAACCCACGCACCGAAACTTTCTTAGTAGCGGTCCCCGACATTCGAATTTCAGCCTTGCTGTGTCCTGCGCTCGGGGCAACAACCAGCTAAAATTTGGGTCTTGCGTTATCGTCGCGGATAATGACGAAAAAGCGCAAGACCTACTTCCGCTTTTGACCACAGTGCCCCTAAATAACTTCTCTACGCAAGATTTTTCGAAACAAAACTTAGTTTGCTTTTTCCTTCTATGTAATATTCTAAAGAGCCTTTTCAATGAAGATATTTTTGTTCTTTGAAATTAAAAGGGATAAAGACAGCACAATCTCGTGTTCACGCATAATGGGCTGCCTACTCCTGCCCGCGGTTTACACAAACAGCGGTGTACGCTCTAAACAGATTCCTATTACCTTAGACCCAGATAGCACCGTACGCCATGGGACGTACTTTTTACGTCCGATACGTCCAATGTCCGTCGTGTACGTCCCTGGGACGTCCCTTGGATAAAAATTTCGGATGTCCCATGGACATCCGTTTTTACGTCCGCGGGACATTCCTCGGACATAAATTTCGGACGTCCCATGGACATCCGTTTTTTACGTCCGTGGGACTTCCCTCGGACATAAATTTCGGACGTACCACAGACGTGGGACTTAGATTATATCGTACTTGCCAGGGGCGTGGGACTTAGATTATTTCGTACGTTTTCGGATGCTGTATTGTGTTTCTATTATTATACTCAAAATATAGTTTATGAATTTTTTCAGATTTTTAAGTTCGCGGCGCCGTTGTTTGAAAAAAAATAATTTTTCGACGTTTCTTCCGTGAAAAAATGAGCTAATCTTCAAATTGTTAGGTTTTATTTATTCCGTAAGTCTATTGGACACTGATAAACTTGAATATTTCACAGAAATAGTTGAAAAGTGAAATTAACTTGATTAGTATTACGATTACCTCGTACATCAGCGCGCCCTAGTAGCATTTATGGTTAGCATTTCGTTGGGCCCACGTTGCAGTATTCGTTGGCCAACCGTTAGAAATGTCGCTATTTTTTTCGTTGGGCCAACGATCGCGGCCAACGTAGGGCTAACGATCATACCCAACGTGGAGCCTACGTCGCTATAGTACGTTTGTTCTGATCTTCTCTTTTACGGTTGTTTTCACAGAATATAATAAATAATACTTAAACAACGTATCTCCACGGTAAAAATTGGAACAAAGAAAAAAAATGTCGTACCCTCGTCAGACTTGAACCTGGATTCTCTGCGTAGTAAAAGTTGATACGCTACCGCCGTAACTATAGACATTTCGTGGTTGCATATGTAAGTCAACAAATGTAAATCATAAGTCAACAAATGTAAATCATAATACATAAAGGGTTTCGTTACGGTATACGAGCACTAAGACCTCTGCATACTGTCGTTCTCGAAGCGAATGCAACACCCGTACCTTCCTCTTGTCAAATAAACTCCAAGGCTGCACACAATAAAACTTTGGTGCATCAACTATCGCGGAAAAATAACAAATTGTGAGTATATTTAGAAATATGAAAAAAAATGAATTTGGAATATAACATGCTTTTGATTGCAGCAACATTACATTTCTGGTGTCTGTTAGACGATATATTTAAATGTTGGCAGATTTTCGTTGGGCCAATGTAGTATCACCGTCGTAAATTTCACGTTATTTAACCGACCATAATATCTGTAGGCCCAACGTTGGATATTCGTTGGCAAATTCACATCATTTTTCGTCGTCGGCCCTACGTTGGGGATCTGTAGACAAAACCACTAACCATATCCAAACTAACTCCCAACCGTTGGCCACCGTTGGCCAACCATAAATGCTACTAGGGCGCATGGTATCCGAAAATATTAATCGTCTTACCAACAACTCGGTTGGGTCAGCGCGTTAGGCGCTGGACTGTAAATATGTTTATACTATGTTCGCGCCCGGCATAAGTCCACTCTTTTTTATTTGATCAATTCCTCTTCTTCTAACTATGTGATAATCAATGGTATTTTTGTAGAATTCTTTTAAACCAATATTTACATATTTAGAAAATTTTTTAAGGTGCAAACACGCTTTTATATGTCCGACAAACGTCCAATTAACGTCCGCGCGGGACGTCCTATGTACGTACTGGGATGTAACTGGGACCACTGTCGGACATCCTGGCACATAAATCGGACATATCGTACGTCCCTGGGACGTACATATGTCCGGTACGGACGTACATTGGACGTCCGAGTGATATCTGGGGAACACGTTAGCAATTAGCTTCCAACCTAGAAGCAAGTTAGTTTCAAGTGAACCGACATGAGGAATCAGATTAATGCTATGGAACCTTTTAATATTACAAATACAATCAAGATACTGCAACGTAATCCGATTAATAATAAAGAACGTGATTGTAATCTTATCGTATTTTGCTGTGCTTTTCCATAACATTCTATCGCGTAATTGCATCAAGTCTCTTGCAAAGTCATTTTAGCTATCTTCTGGGGCCAAATGATCCGTCGTGCGACGGTGTAGCGAGGCGTAGACGGATTAATACACGCTGTCGAGAACGCAGAGGCGTTCTGAACACTGTCGGACATTTAATCGTTCCCCTCTCTCGCCGTGCTGACATCACCATGCTGGGAACCGGTCAGCAGACTGTGGTATACGTCGTTGTCAGTCTGCTCGATGTGAAACGTAGTCGCGAGTGAGTTTCATATTACGAGGAGTCAAATCGTTCCGTCACCGGCGAGGAAAGCGACCGATGGTAGGACTCCGAAATTTGTTAATTCCTGACTAATCCGGTGACATGCTCGATCCTCGCTATCTTGATCAATAATATAGATTCCCAGAGGTATCCATGCGACAGGTGGTTCGCGTTGGATTCGACGAGGCAAATGAAAAGTAGCTTTGGGATGTTCTGTGCGTTTCATATTGCAGCTCTTGAACATTTCAATGCGATTGTTTCGTGGAGTCCACGAGGTCGTTTCACGGTCAAATAGGATCAGAGTGCCGACATGTTGCTGTTCTCTTCGGATCTCGCGTTTTGCGGATCGACTCGAATTGATTCAGCGCGATTTCAATAGCGATCCATGATATTCCGCAGGTGATAACCAGCACAAAAAGTGTGCGCTGTACGCTGGCATTCCTGTGCACCGCCTCGCTGTCGCGTTCACTTAAACCCGAGCTGGCAACAGGAAACGCATCCGGGCCGCGTTTCTGTCGCTCTGCATAACCAAACGCTTCGTCGTCGAGCGACGAAATTCTGGTCAAAAGTCACGCTCCCGATTCTAAGGTAAGCTTCATTTTTTAAGCAGTTTATCTAGCGCTAAAATTATCAGACGAGTCGAAATTCATAATTTCATCAGGTTTCCCAAAAAGTTTCTGCCGTAATGTGTCCTTATTAGACTGCTTATGTTTCGGCAAATTTTATGTGGCGGCCTTGTAGATCGGATCGTAAATTTTCAGAAGTCATAAACACATAGAGATCCGCAGTCTAGTCATTGTCATTCATACAGTAATGTTTTCTTATTGCCTGAACTTCCGGTTACTCAACCATGCAATTTCCTTTCTTAAAAAGATCTTTGAATTTGCATTGTTTGCGTTGATTGAACACGCAACACACTTTTCGGACAACGAAATAGACTATTCGAACTAGAGTGCCTAAGAAAGGTTTTCGTACGCCCTTTGAAAACTATTAATTTGAGATGTGGGGAGGATTAGTTTACTAGAGAATGTACAATAAAGTACTTGAAAACTGTTATTGGACGAAATCGTGAAAAAAAAAATTAAGGTTACGTATTTGTACTTTTTTGATCGGCGACTGTAATGAAAAGGTAAAATATACTGTTTGTAGACCTAAGTATGTCATGTTATGTGTATACACAAACTTTCATCGAAATCGATCAACGTCATTACAAGCTACAAATGATGAGTTACTTAGATCTACAAAATGCATGTTCTGAATTTACATCGTAGGCTCAGATAAAAAAGTTGAACGATCATGATCTTCACATTTTTCTTCGCAATTCAGACCAATAGCAATTTAAAAAAACTTTTTTGTTCACATTAGCTAGTAAACTAATTCTTCTAATATTAAAAAGAAAATTCGTTCGTTTGGTCTAATTTTTAGAAAAAATTATTCAGTTTTATAGGGTGTCTCCCAATACTTTATTTAGGCACTGTGTACAGATGTTTTCATTTTCTAAATCGGTTCATTTGTGTTTGTACTGTGGTGTACAGTGTACACTATCTCTATTTCAAAGAGTTTGTATCTTTTGTATGACATTTTAAACATGCAACTTTTGTCAGTGTCTGTGTACTCGGATTTAAATTAAGTGGGTATTTAAGTACTCGTGTCTGAATCAATTGAGTATCGGAGTACTCGGATATAAATTGAATGAGTATTTGTGAACTCGTATCTAAGTTCATCGAGTGCCTGATTACTCCGATTTAGATTAAGTGAGTATTTAGGTATTCGCGTCTACATTAATTGTGTATCTGTGTAATCAGAATCAAATCGAGTGGTTGTTCAAGTACTCGTTTCCAAACTTACTGAGTACCTGAGTACTCCTATTTAAATTAATTTGATATTCAACTATATATTTTTAAACTAAATGAGTAATACAGTACTGCGGTCTTAATTAAGTCAGTATTCAAGCACTCATGGTAATTATTTACATTAGGGACTTCCTCACCGATTTTGATGTCCTTGAAATATGTTGTCAAGGTCATCATTCTGAACAATTTTTTTCTATACATGTTACCGCCGCTCGGTTTTAGTTCTCGAGATATTCGCAAAAAACTGTTGCTAATACTGTATTGAATTTTCCGTATTCTTGCACGCTCGGTGGCAACGTAAGCCTGTTCCGGCGCGGCGTCTGTTTACTTTTTTCTTGGAAACATGCTGTGGAAATGAGAGAGAAAACAGGGTCTCACACTGGTCATATATGTATGAGGTGAGCTTCCAATTTTGAAAGACTACTCTTCGATTGTCGTATGCGTGGTCGGGCCGGCCTAACGGCCGACCCGCTCTGCCCCCTCCACGATCTAACCACAACTCATTCTATTCGCATAATCATTGCATTGTAGCTATCATCCGGAATTTGATCTAGTAATGGAAAAATCATGTGAATAGAATGAGTTGTGGTTAGGTCGTGGAAGGGGCGGAGAGGCCCGGCCGTGAACATAACATTTGTAAGAAGCAGAATACGTTACGAACGCTGTTAAGCGATCGCCTATGCTGATATACGAAAATCCAAGAGAAAAAATTCAATACAGTATTAGCAATAGTTTTTTGCGAACATCTCGAAAACTAAAACCGAGCGGCGCGGCGGTAACATGTATAGGGAAAAGTTATTCAGAATAATGACCCTGATAACATATTTCAAGGTCATCAAAATTGTTGAGGAAGCCCCTAATGTAAATAATTACCGCACTCATTTCCGGAGTAAATGAGTACCTCAGTGCTACGATTTAAATGACGTGGTCACTGATTTCTAAATTAATTGGTTAATCGAGTACACGATTTACATTCTCCTGAAATATGCTTGTCGTTTATCGCGTTTCAGTTAAAACAATGGAGCCGGACGACGAGTGCCTGCAGATGCACCTGTTGAACGAATACCGTTTGTCCCCCATCAAGCGTCGGTTGGTGTATGATCAGCTTCTGGGCTGTCTGCGTTCGAAGGACATCAGGCTCTTCAGAAGCCTGATCGAGCAAATCTCCAAAATCGGCATCGACGTGAACCGCGTCTTCCCGAACGAGACGCAGGAAACATGTCTGGACATCGCTTGCAAGGAAGGTCTCGACGAATTTGTTCAGTGCCTTCTGCAGAATGGCGCCAATGTGAACAGAATCAACGAGGAAGAGAACCGTGCCGCGATCCACTACGCGACGGAAAAAGGTCACGAGGATGTTCTTCGGGTACGTCGAACGTTAAACGTTAACCCTTAACACGTTGTGGTTCGAGGTTTTAGTTCAATAAATATCACTTGTATGCGGGGTTGATGGTTTTAATGAGAATGTACAAATCGTTTATGCCGACTCCGCTGATCTCGACCACGGACTTAAAGGACTGAGCATAATGTGGGTTTATGGGTGAGAGGGGCAGTGATGGGAATGTTGGCGCTTTTCACGCGCATGCGCGCCGATTTTAGCCTCAGTCAACACGAAAATCGGGTACCTTGGTCGCCCTGCTAATTTCGCAAAATTTATTATGATTTGATTTTGAAAAATGAATGTACAACATGTGTACGCAAATATATATATATATAAATATATATATTTGCGTACACATGTTGTACATTCATTTTTCAAAATCAAATAATA
Source organism: Sphecodes monilicornis (assembly GCA_913789915.3). NCBI lineage: Eukaryota > Metazoa > Arthropoda > Insecta > Hymenoptera > Halictidae > Sphecodes > Sphecodes monilicornis. The sequence continues at coordinate 10,731,769 of OU565284.1, read as the reverse complement.
TATATATTTGCGTACACATGTTGTACATTCATTTTTAAAAATCAAATCATAATAAATTTTGCGAAATTAGCAGGGCGACCAAGGTACCCGATTTTCGTGTTGACTGAGGCTAAAATCGGCGCGCATGCGCGTGAAAAGCGCCAACATTCCCATCACAGGTGGGACTTTCCTTCGGGCCATCCGCGCCGGTCCCCGTGGCGTTAGACCGATGAGTCCATCTCCAGTGCCCCATGCTAATCCCCTAATTTACGACGGTCTCTGTTTACTATTGAGGACTTTCGGAAAAACTCTACTAAACATGCGACGGTAAAAATCTGGAAATTGTCGACTCAAAAATAGTTTCGTCGAACGAGAGTCGTAAATTACGTTGGCCGTTTGCACGAAAGAAAAAACTTTCTCTCGTGTGTACGACCGGACGCTACAACGTTAACGCCTATTACGATAACTGACTTATGTACGTGGTAGTAGAAAGATTCTTTTCTGAAGGATATTTTTCAAACAGATCTCAATGCCGTCGGATTGTTTAAAATGAGTATTTTAAAAATGAAAGAGTATTCGAGTACTCGTATTCAAGTTGATTGTGTACTTATCTACTCTTATTTAAGCAGTGAAAGTATCTGAATACTTGAAGCCAAATGAATTAAATATCTGAATACATTAATATAAATGTTATACATACTAAAAATTTTCGAAGTTTTTTCATAATCATATTTCTCAAAAACTGGGGCTAATGGCGACAAACGACGTTCAGATTCGCGTTCTCCGCACAAAAGCCTATAACGACGCATATAAATGTTCTCTGTGAGAAAAATAAAGTTTAATTTGCATTGACCAGTGTTATACTTAAATCGAGTAGATACTCGAATACTCGGACGATTCACCAAAAGACACCGTTGACGTTGACAGGTGCTGTTGGAGGACCCGCAGATCAAACCGAACTTGCAAGCTGGTACTCAGACTGCCCTGCACATGGCGGTGAGCAGCAACAACCTGAGATGCGCGACGTTACTCCTGGAGAAGGGAGCTTGCCCGAACGTGCCCAATAGCAAAGGCCTAACTGCTCTCCACATGGCAGCAATGAAGAAACAGATTCCTATGGTTGAACTGATCTTAGAAAAATCAAAGCTCGCCCCAGAGCTGGACCGATACAAGGATTATAACGAGGAGACCACGAGGGACGTCCTAACGAAGAAGATGCCAAACCTGTTGCTACCCCCGCCCATAGATAGACACCCGGACGTCAACGATCTGAAATACCACTTGACCGCGAACGATGAGACTAGTTTCCTAGACTGCTTGAGAACGATGCCGAACAATGCACCGATCGACGTCGCAAATTTGATTGGGATGGCCGTTCAGCGAAAGTTCAAGAACGCGGTTTCCGAGCTACTCGAGAGACGAACGGCCAGCTGCAACTTGGAGAAAGCCGCGGACATAGCGATCCAAAAAGGCTTGCCGCATATTCTCCGTCTGATTATGAACAATTTCGATAATACGGACCCTGATGCTGTGAACAGGCTGCTGCTGAACGCCTGCATCGAGCTGGGAATCCCCGACAGAGGCTCCAAAGATAATGTCCAAAACCGCCTCGGTTGTCTCAGGCTTATCCTAGACAGGGAGAATGTGGATATTCACTACACCGATGGTGAGTGTAATCTTCTATGTTTTTATAAAATTGGGTAAATGTGCTTTAATTGGGCCACTATCCGACAGTCAGCCTACGCAGCATTGCGTAAAAGATCCTAGAATAATTTCTCACCCATTTTCGTTTTTCACTTTAAAGGTGTAAATACATTAGCAAGTAACATGCGACACTTTCTTGTGAGAAGTACTTGCTCAAATTAGAGTATTCACGCACAGGATTTCGGTGCCTCCAGCATATTGCTCTACCCCAGGCATGTCCAGAAGTAGCTCACTTCTACGCAAATTCGAGGGAGACGCCTACTTTACCCGCCCGAGCGTCTCGTTCCCCGTGGCGGCCGTAGTCCTCCGAGCTCCTCAGACCCGTGCCTACTGTGGGTCCGAAAGTCGCCGCAACGCGCCACACGCAGTACGTGCCGCAAGCGATAGGCACGGGTCTGAGGAGCTCGGAGCAGTGATGCCAGAATCGTGGAACAAAGGAACTTGCCCCTCCGGTGGATCCTCCGGCTGGACCCCCCACTCTGACGTACCGTCGTCGCCTTACGTTGTTTCTTACTGCGCACGCGCTACACACAAGCGTACCTCGACGCCGTCGAGTCGAATAGGCAGCTCACAGGGACAGACTAGAGGTACGCTTGTGTGTAGCGCGTGCGCAGTAAGAAACAATGTAAGGCGACGACGGTACGTCAGAGTGGGGGGTCCAGCCGGAGGATCCACCGGAGGGACAAGTTCCTCGGTTCCACGATTCTGGCATCACTGGCTCGGAGGACTACGGCCACCACGGGGAGCGAGACGCGCGGGCGGGAGAAGTAGGCGTCTCCCTCGAATTTGCGTCCAAGTGAGCTACTTCTGGACATGCCTGCTCTACCCCAGTCTCATTCTCTGGTCTCATTTTTAGCATGGATCAGAATCTACATCACTTTTAGCATGGATTAGAACCCAACATGCAATCCTGCTTAAATACGCATCTTCACCTTTTCGAAAGACTGCAACCTTTGCATGTACAGTAAATCCTCTATAAACGCATAAAAGCTGTAGCAGATAAACGCAGAAAATATATCCCCTCCACTTTAGTAATCCGATCTCGGCTTGGGTATATCGGTGTGAACCACTACTAATGCGACGCGGAGAGTCGCAGTCGTCGGCACAATCCAAAGGCCCGCTCGTCATGACAATGTAACAGCAATATTTAATTTTTTTTATCATTTCTTATTTTTTATGAAACTTATGATAGCGTATGGCAGTGGCGGGCATGGGTGGAGCACCTCAAACGCCTGCTTCTCCCACCACCCTCTCTTTCATGCAGCGCGCACGTTCGTTGCGTACGCTGATGTGTCGTGTCTTCGTTGCCCCATTGTACCGCTCTTGCTAGAAGGGGACAGAGGGCGCTACGGTGTAGACGGTTTTGCCTTAATTGAGGCAAAATTGCCCATCTCTGGCGTATGGGAAAGAAAAAGACGCGGTGAGTCGCAGTCGCCGGCCCAGTTCAAAGACCCGCGCGTGGTCCCGCTTTACACGCGCTCTCCTTCTCTACGTTCGGCTCGGCCTTAGAAGCTCAAAAAATAGCTACCGTCACAGATAAACGCATAACTATTCCCCCCGAGGCTTATGCGTTTATAGAGGATTTACTGTAACTATGTTTTATATGTACATGTTTACATTTCTTTTTCGTCTTTGTGTATAATGTATAAGATAAAAATAATAATAAATGAAAACAAATAATTTGAAAAAAATAAAAATAAAATGGACTAAAAAGTATAAAATAATTTTTAAAAAACGAACTAAAAAGTATCAAATAATTTGAAAATAAAAACAAAAATTTGAAATTGTGAATTTTGAATAGCTGTGAAAATACTTGTAAGATTTAAAACGAAAAACGTGGGGCACAAGATAATAGTAAGGAGTGTAGGGAGTAGCAGCCGTTGAGAAAACTCACACAACAGTTTATATCATTTGAGGAGCAATAAAATTTTTAGTGATTTAGGTGAACTATTCTTGCATCAATTATCTATTGCATGCGCCCCACGTTTTTCGTTTTAAATCTTACAAGTATTTCCACAGCTATTCAAAATTCACAATTTCAAATTTTTGTTTTTATTTTCAAATTATTTTATACTTTTTAGTCCGTTTTTTAAAAATTATTTTATACTTTTTAGTCCGTTTTATTTTTATTTTTTTCAAATTATTTTTTTTATTTATTATTATTTTATACTTTTTACACCGTTTTGAAAACGTGGTATTTTTAAAAATTTATTTTTATTTAAATAATTATTTTCTGCTTTTTAATCTTGTGTGTGTGAAATTTTTCAAGAAAATATTTAACTCAAAATATGCAATGACATACCTGGTGATTTGGCGGCTTCCCTGTGGAAATCATTATTAACGACCTGCTCCTTTTTCTTTGTAGACATTATTTCTAACACTTTCAAATACAGATTTTTGTTAATTTCTAATCTCGTACACGATATTATTATTACCTATATCATACATGCTCCCCAACGTCATAAGGGTTCCTTTCCTACTTCTTGCACGTATATTTCAATCGCTTTTAAACATTTTGATGAAATTATAACAGAAAGGTGGAACGGTTCTTTCACTTGGTAAACAAAGCGATGATGTACTACCGATCGTCTATCATATACTGAGCTCCGTCGGGGCGAAGTGGGTTCGTGGAGTGGGGACGAGTCAGAGTGCGTACGCATAGTAAAGTAGAGAGCGTTGTCGCGCGGAGTGGGGATCGCTGAACGCGATGACCGCGGTGTAACGGTAATAACGGTAAAAATATTTAATTGTTATTTCTCTTAAACGGATGGAATTTTAAAAAAATTTTTTTTTGAATACTGCATTGTCATCCAGTTCTGAGCTACGTTTCCAATTTCAAGTCTCTAGCTCATCGGGAAGTTAGTTTAAAATCAATTGCAAGATTTGTACCGAACAAACAAACAAAAAAGCGAGCTAATAAAAACGTGGTAAAAAGAAACTAGGATTATGAAAACAGGAGATGTGTTGCATATTATTGTTAATAATTTGTTCCCTGTTAAATTCGATGTAGCTAAAACAAACCTCGATCAAGGTTTCCAAAACTGAATAAAAAAAACGAAGAAAAATGTTTACAGTGAAAGGAAACACCCCGCTGCACTATGCAGCCAGAGCCGACAGCCGTGAAGCAGTGATGATGATTCTAGGAAAAGGAAGCTACATCGGTCACACGAACAAGTTCGGCTCGCCAGCTGTTGCCGATATATCCTCGTCCACACTGTCTCAGTACTTCGACGACTGCATCCAATCCCGAAGAGAACAGACGAACGAGTACATGATCGAGTTCGACTACAAATGTTTGATCCATTCCAACAAGAACCAACGCTATCGAGAAATGGACGTGTTCCGGTATATCTCCGATAACCCTGGTTTGAAACATCTACTGAAGCACCCGCTGCTCGCCTCATTCATCTATCTGAAGTGGCGGAGAATAAGCCTCGTGCTCCATGTGACCTTCATTTTCCACTTTCTCCTCTACATTCTACTAAGCGCGTACATCATAGGTTCAATGAGCAAAGACGATGGCAACGGAACAGATTACACGTCATCTGAGTCAGCTACTGTTGTCATCATTAGGATACTCGCTGGCATGTTCTTGGCAATGTTCGCGCTTTGGAAGCTGTTCCAACTGATGTTATCGCCATGCTGCTACTTGTCGAACATTAAAAACTGGTTCGAGATGGGGCTGGCGGCTCTTGGGTTCTCTATGTTGTACGGTGGAGTTTCAAACAGCATCGCTGCCGTGGTGATACTGTCGTTCGCTTGGTTGCTGGTGGTCAAGATGGGTCACTACTCCACGCTGTCCATGGACATCGAGATGTTCATAACTGTGTTCCGGAAGTTCGTTCGGTTCTTGACCGTCTACGCTATCCTGATATTCTCGTTCGCGGTCGCCTTCTTCGTCCTGTTCAAGGACAAGGAGAATTTCCTCGACCTCGGCCACTCGCTGTTCAAGACGATCATCATGCTCACCGGCGAGTTCGACGCGGACAGCATACCGTTCGATGCAAATCCATTGTTGGGCCACCTGGTCTTCGTGGTGTTCGTCTTTATGATCGCCATAGTGTTGTTCAATCTCCTAAATGGCTTGGCTGTCAGCGACACCGCCGAAATTATTGGCAAGGCTGAACTGATCGGCCTGATCTCTAGGATCAGGATGATCTCTGACGTTGAGAGTTTAGCCGTCAGCACGCCCTACGATCATTCGCCGAATTGCTGGCTGTTCAACAGCAGGTCATGCTTCTGGCGTGCCAGACCTATCCCTTTTCTGGCGGACCAAGTCCTTGTGCTACCAAAATATTTGAAGGGCGCCAAGCTCAGGGTCGAACCGTACAACAGCTCCAAGATGGACTCCTGCATCGTCAAGCGAGCTAGAGAGATCCTTTTGATAAGAGGTCGGGAATCGGACATCGAAAGGATCGTCGGTGAATTGGAGAAATTGAACGACAAGCTGACCATGCTCGATGTCACGCTGAATTCAAGACTGGGCCTCAATAATAATAATGTTAACATCGGAAGAGATAGTTGAAGACTGCTCTCGTTGAACATTTTTTAAATAGTATATTTCTCGTTTCGTTTCTCTCGCTTACAAGTGCCAAATTGATGCTGACAAAATAGAAAAATAGAAAAATCATTAATTATAATAGATATCGCTATGCCATTGTTGTCTAATTAAGATATTTAATTTTACGGATGATCATCTACAATCGTCGATTTTAAGTGTTGTTATAATATATGTATTATGTTGACTTGCGATTAAGATGCTCGAGGAGATTTATACTTATGATCAAATATAATTATTATATGCAGACTGTATACAAAATAAGTATTTTATCGAGTTCAATGTTAGAATTCGTTTTATAACGCTTCATACGCGAGAACGCTGTGCAACAGACGCATTGTTGTTTCGAGTATTGTAATTGTACAATAAATAAGATTTGTAGTGCAAACAATCGGAACAAAAACTTTATGTCTAAACGTGTCGCACTTTTGGCGAGTACATGACAAATATGTTTAATGCGGATATTATGCATTTATGACGGACCATAAAATGCCGGGAAGAATAAGCGAATTTAAGAATATCTATACATATGTTATTTCCGACTTATTAGAATGATTAAAGAAAAAGAATTGCAAGACTGCTTCTTACGTTCGATGCGGTAAATTTTTATTTTGTATAAAAAGACGTAGTTTGATGATAATACGTAAACGTTGCCTGTAATCTCAAGGTGCGGTACTACAAATAAATAATTTGTTGGTAAATCGAACTGCACTTTCCTGAATATCGGTATTTATGAACGATTCTGTATGGTACATAAATACTCGATGCCTCTTATAATTCGACTCATAATGCAATAGTGTGTGTTTTTATGCTCTTGTATATTAATTTTACCGTGTACGAATGTTGAACAGTTAACCAGAGACCTCCTCTTGAGCCGTTGCCTTCTCTTTTCCACGTCGTATTAAAATGTCGGTATAAAATAAATTGAAGTCTAGCCTGACAAAAGAAATTGCATATTTACGTGAATATGATCAGCGACTGTAAACATTTGCAAATCGGCTACTCACCTACAGAAGACGTTCAACAATTTCTCATTATTGTTATCGCTTCCTAGATCACAGATTCGATCGAGAAGGCGCATTAATACTTGCGTAAACTTATCGTCCAGCGATACAATTGTTTCTTCGAAGCTTCCTGGGTTCGCTTTCGACGTGTCTTCGTCGTCGTTCTAACAAAATAGACAGAAATAAACTTATTATCTTCCGAGTTTCATTCGACACGCGTGGTGGACCCTCTGTGAAACGAAGATTAAGAAGCATACATCTTTGAAAATGATGTATAATGTACACAATGATGTCTGAAATATTCCACTGACGTATACGTATGGTTGGCAGGCTAAAATTTATAAAGCGTACGCATTTTACTGATTAAATTTAATGTACCTGTAATGTAAAAATAAGATCGCTATAAATGCAACTATTTAAGGTGTCCCAAAAATGTTATACTTCAAAGGTGTGATTCCTGAGGTTAGTCGAAGTAACTTTTTCCTCTGCGAGAATGTTCCCCGCGGCTTTGTTAAGGTGTTATTAACGAAAAACACGGGCCACCAGAGCGCAACTATAGCGGCTCATTCTGAGCGTGGCGTTGGCATTGGTCGAGCCGGAATCCGACCTCTGTAGCCAGTGATGGTATATGGCAGTGGTGGGCAATTTTGCCTCAATTGAGGCAAAACCGTCCACACCGTAGCGCCCTCTGCCCCCTTCCAGCAAGCGCGGTACAATGGGGCAACGAAGACACAAGACATCAGCGTATGCAACGAACGTGCGCACTGCATAAAAGAGAGGTTGGTGGGAGAAGCAGGCGTTTGAGGGGCTCCACCCGTGCCCACCACTGGTATATGGTCTCGGTTTTCTCGCGCATGCGCGACGATTTTAGCGTCAGTAAAGTACAAAGTTGGGCTAAAATGGGGTACCTTGGTTACCCCGAATAGTTTCGCAAATTTTTTTTTCGATTTTCAGATAGGAATGTTTAACATGCGTATGTTACATTAAAATTTTATGTGTATGTACATATAATGTATAAATATATCTTGCACTCTTCTGTCCGGTTTCCCGCCAATAACAGTTCTCCCCTACTTTCCTCACAAACATAAGACGTACATACGTTCCTGCGTTTAGTCGCGCATGCGCGAAAAAACCGAGACCATATACCATCACTGGCTGTAGCCACCCTCTGATTGTCTACATTTTTTGTTACTAACTGTATAACAAACCCACGGAGAAGATTTTCGCGCAGGAAGAAGTTATTTCGAATGACCACAGGAATCACAACTTTCAAGGAGGTACACATCTGTGACATCCTGTATACCGAAAAAATTTTAATGCATAATATCGAGGTCCATGCTTTGTCTGGATGAGATTCAAGTATGAAATACAAAAACTAACGTCAAATAAATCAAATATACACTCGGAGACATATCATAAATTACTTTCGCATTCATAAATGGACAAATATACAGGATGAGTGCATTTGAAACAAAATAGCTTGCTTGATCTTGAAAGAAGACCAACACCAAGTTAGATATTCGGATGACCTGTTTCAAAATGCAACACTCTGTATATTCATATTTTATACGAAGTCTGCATGCAACAATAACATCAGAACAAGTAGAATAAGGCTACATAGTCAGACAGTAAATTTCTGGAACTAAAAACGACATTATGCATCTATGGATCAAAATATTTTATTTTCCTACAAGTATGGGGCTCTATTATGCTTGCAAAATTTGACAAAATGTTTGAGAATTTTTACTACACATAAATCACTCAATTTAGTTCCTGAATGTACATCCAAGATTTTAATTACGTATGCTGTTGATATACATGTGTATATGAGCATGTGTATATATATATATGAATCACGTGATTGCACAAGGAAATGAATTATACAGAGTGTCCCAAAAATGTAGTTCCTTGAAAGGGGTGATGCCTGGAATCATTTGATGTAACTTCTTTCTTTGTAAAAATGTTCTCCACAGCTTTGTTAAGGAGTTATTAATGAAAAACACGAATCAATCAGAGCGCGGCTATAGAAGAGCGTTGGCGTTGGCCAAGCCTTAATCCGTCCACTGTAGACGCGCTCTGATTGGTCCGCGTTTTACGTTAATAACTCTTTATCAAAGCATCGGAGAACATTCTCGCGAAGGAAAAGTTACTTCGGATGACCTCAGGAATCATCCCTTTCAAAGAAGTACAACATTTTTTAGACACCCTGTAGAACTATTCATTCGTCTATGTTCCTATTGAGATTGCTAACGATAATTCGAGAATGGCTTTACTAGACATATGTTGACGATGTATAAATAATATTCGTGTTATCACGATTAAATTAACTAAACATTTCGTAGTACGTTATCTAAATGAAAAAAACCTGCAAGGTTTATGTTTACATTGTCCATAAACTACCCAGATAGCCAAATCTGCCATGACAGAAAACCAGCAGAGTCTGCCAGCAGTCTGCTGCCAGACTAGCGAAACAGGTGGCTATAGTTCTGTCGCACTCATGTGACAGTAGTATGCCGGCATTTGGCTACCTGGATATTTACATAAAAAGAAATTTAATTTTCTCTGTTAACAAATTCATAATGTTTGAACATTGTATGTACAGATACCATGCGAGTTCGAGAAAGTATTCTCGGTGAGAATGCGAAAAATGACTTCTGTACTGATTTCTGTTCGATAGAAAAGAAAAGCTTTGTGATTCTAAAACTACGTAAAATGCATGAAAGCGGAGTTAGAACTTTTGAAATATACCTCAGAATCATAGACATCTTCCTGATAGGCGCCAATCATGGAAGTCAATTCGGCGTCAATGTAGTATGGGCTCATACGCTTAACATTAGTAAAAAATTAACGTTCAATTTACTACTAACCTTCAAGATTTCTTTACAAACATTTAACACAGAAATTATTGCATCGGATCCCGATCTCGATAGTACATATTTAATTATTATGGAATATTCGTGCTAACTTTTATGTCAATATAAAATATCGGTTTTTAGCTGAGCCTCCGAAAATCCCCATGCACCTAAAAGGCTGAAATTTTGTAAATAGGTGCCCTTTTTGGCAAAAATGATGATTGCGAAAAAGATTTTCGGCGTCTCGAAAGAAATTTTGTACTATTTATGGTCCTTCATATTTTACAAGGTTCGCATTCACACCTGATGTGTCAGTAAAGTAGGAAATTCAATTAAAATGGTAACCAAATTTTTCTCGAGACGCCAAAAATCATTCTAGCAATCATCATTTTTATCAAAAAAATCTATTTAGCTCAGCTTTTCTCAAAGAATAAACTCTTCGATGATAGTACTAATTGAAACGCTTACCACTTTCGTTCTTAAATTCAATATCTGAGAAAACCACTTTCAGATTCAATACACTGAAATCTAAATAAATATTGAAAGAAAGAAATTAAAATTAGTTGTACATTATTGTTGCATCTATCACCTGTACGCTAAGTTTGCAACACCTGAGGTATCCGTTTCGTATTCGTTATTAAATAACCAAAGGCAATCGAAAGAATCCTGCTCAAAGCCAAGAACGCAACTTAGAAAAAGTGTTTGATCCTTATTTGGTGTATGTATGTGTACCGTATACACGTCTGTATAAGAGTTCAGTTACCTGTGCACACTCGATCGTTTACAAGTAAGGGTAACAGGAGCTCACCTCCATGAAGTCGCAAAAGTCGATGCACGCGGCACAAATGTCAGTTATGCAGGCGAGCAGATCTGGATCAGTCAACATGCATTCCTTCAAGTAGCTGTCCTGCAAGTCCTGATGCACGCTCAGAACGTCATCCACGTTACTGACCTGGACGAGTCATTTAAAACTTCAAATACCTTTCACATTTGAAATGACGTCTTTAAAAGCTGATCATACTTTACTCATTTTATTTATAAACGTCAGCCAGTTTGGCTCAATCACTTCAACCATCATGTAGTACGCCAAATGCTGGACGCAATCGAGCATGCGTTGACGCAACGAAAATGCTTTTCTGTAAAACATCGCCACGTTGTGGCAGAAAGTTTTGGCGATTTTGTTACTGACCCATACCCTGAAAGAAAGAGAATGTTGATCGAAAAGAGGAGAGTGTAATCATGAACACTCGGCTATACTTCCGAAAACCGGTCAAATCAGATTGGGCTGGAATTTGGCAAATAGCTTCGTTTTGTTTGGAAACAATATTTGCGAGACGGATCTTTGATTATTCGAGTTAGAATCCAGAGAATGTGTTATTACTGTAATGTCAGTTCCTACCTTACCGATATTGCTACTGCAGTACGGCGCTACAGTTGAACGCTTAAAAACCTAAGCCTGTAACTTCGATCATTGTATGTTGTTGTTTCTGTCACCTGAAGAATTTTTATATTTAATTCAGCTCAATCACAATAGCTATTTGTTTTAAAAAGATCGCCTTTTACGTAAAAAATGTTTCCGTATGGCCAATCCTTCTCGCAAACTGCTTTCTAATGGAAAATGAAGCTAATTGCAATCGCGTTTGACCGATTGTCGGAAATTTCGCTGAAAACTCCTGTGCCGACCTGCATAAACGTCTTTCGATGTATTTGCAGTAAAACAAGTGCCTGAACAGCATCTGGTAACAGGCGATCGCTTTTCTATTGAGTATCAATGAGACAGGCCACTTGACGTCGTAATTAAACACAAACGCTTCCAAACCGTTCAATGTTTTATCGTTTTTAAAGCAGTACTCTGGAAAGAAAAAAATCAAGTTGTAAGATATTGTTAACAATTTTAATAAAGCTGTGAGTAAGTTAAGCAGATCTACCTTCCTCTTCCCTAGTTTGAATGGAGAGTATTCTGAACATTTGAAACTGAAGGTCGTACGGTAACAGTTCAGGTTTCAGATCATCTTTATATGGATCTGAATCCGCAGTTGACATGCGCAGCGCAACTTCCAGAAGAGATGCCAGCCGATGGATCACGATGTCGTACATGTTTTTATTTAATTCTGCTTCGCAGAGATTCATAAATTGTACCTACAATGAAATTATTAAGTTCATTAATTCTACCTACAATTAAATTATTAAACTCCTTAATTCTACCTACAATTAAATTCTTTATTTCTTATCTATTTAAGATGTTCTTTTGAGAATAGACAATAGATAAACTCACGACAAAATCTCCTTGGGCAAGAAGGAAGTAACTCTTCACGCTACGGAGTCGTCCCATTAAATCGCTTTCATGTATGAGAACCTCTAACAAAGTTTTCGCAGCTTCAGAATATGCTCGATCGATGGCAGCCAAGTATTTCTGTCCTTGGTGCTGGTAGATGAGTGGTTCTTGTTTTCCCCATTGAACTGTCTTACCTGGACAAGTAAAACTTCGAAATAACGAATTAATTAATAATTAGTAGCTACGCCTGCGTAGGAAATATTACATACCACATTGTCGGATTACATTAAAATATTTTCCAGTTCTTAGAATAGTCTGTGCCTGTTCGTTAAGGAACGTGGGGATTCTCTCTGACCTCATGGTGTATCTTTTTTCCCAATAATCCGCAGAATAGTCTACCGGCAGTTCCTCCCTATGAATTAGTTCGTTATCCTCTACGAAGAACTATAAATAGCAGGATAATTATTTAATAAATAAAATGCAACAACTAAGGGATAATATAATCTGGAAAAATGTAAACAAACACGGTTTATTACCTCTTCGTATGGATCACATATTACACCTTTGTACACCCACTTTTCAAGTATTTGCATGTAAGGAATGCTCGCTGTTTGTATCAGAAACATACATAATTCCTTAAACTTCGCCTCGCCGCTTATGTTGTTCGCCTGCTCGTGTAGAAGACTAAGTACTTTTCCGCCTTTCGCGTTCGCCTGAAATGAATTTATAAATCAATTTTTTATTTATTACAAAAATTTGGAGAACGTAACAGCGATCGATTAACTCACTTTGCAGATCGTGGACGTTATTTGGAAGAGAACGGACATTGCGATTATAGTAGGCTGAATGAAGAACCACAGTTTCTGCAAATTCAGTTTGCCGCGGATGTGTTCCATTTCTAATTGGACGACAAACAACTGAAAGACGTTTAATTATTCTATAATATATCAATCGAATATCTGAATGAAAATTTAGATGAAACACCTACTAAATAATCCTTCAGTAAACTTTTTAAGGCTCCTCTTAAAGCATGATTGACCTGACCATCTTCCGGTAAGACCTTTTCTTCCACAAACCTTGCCGTCATGGAATAATGTGAAGCGAGCGGTAATATTTGCTGCGCCATTTGCTTGTAGGATATACCTATAAACAAGGCCACGTAAAAAAACAATATTTTACGTTCTATATAAGCATAATAGAATTATCTTCATGCTCCTTACAAACATCAGGAGATATTTTGAATGTTTTCACAGCGTATGGGCTAATTAATGGTTCGGAGACAATGTATAATCCATCTATGCCCTTCAGACAGTTCAGAATGTCCCAAAGTAAAATAGATTCCTGAGACACGGCGGGTACAACCTCTGCAAACACTCTCATTTAGCAAATCATCTGCGTGTCTCAATATTATCACAGATTCTTACTCTGACATGGCGAGACGTTTGGATCGTTATAAAAATCCCAGCTCATCCGTGGCCTTTCGTGAGTCCAATAATATTTCAACACGGATGGTTCCGTTTTCTTCACGATTGCATTTACTTGTTGAGTTAACTTCTTCTCGCCTTCCACGGCAGCTTTAATCACATTCTTGCAAATCTATAACATCATACAAATAGTAAATTAAACATTGTAAGGACTATAATCACTTTTAAGAGAAAAATAGAACCTGTGGCAAATCTTTTGTCGTGATAGCAGCATTTTTGCTAGAATTTGAGACTATCGCACTTGCTTGTTTGGCCAAGTAATTCTTCAGATCTTTGTCTTCGGATATGAGTTCCAAGACTTGCGCAAATAAACCTAACAGATCTATCCTGAAAAACCACAAACGTAAGTGTCAGTAAGATCCATTCGTTTCGAATCTAGAAGCGTACAACGATACCAACTTCTTTGCTTTCAGTTCCTCATATCTTTGAAGAAACAGTTCAGGTACGGGTGAACCTTTCGCCAAGTTGCGTATACAGCTCTGCGACGCGACTATGGTTAATGCACTGGCACTTGTAGGTATACCTTCCTTTTGTAATCTTTCTACATGTTTCTCAGGTGCTGATGTCGACCTGCAGACCAATGCATCATTTTTAAATGTTTATTCACATTTGTTATTATTCTATTATTGCTTACCCCAACAGTCCTATCAGTTCAATCACCAAATGATGCAGTTTAAATTCACTCATTGCTCTGTAATAAGTAACAATCATCACATAGTTGACATAAACAATTCCGTTCGATACTGGACGCATTTGAAGTTGCCGATATCATTAAAATATTCGTACGATGCATTTACGAAGGAATTGTTCATTGAATCTGTCCGCGCGTTTCTTTCGTATCGAAAATTAACGCAATTGGTTAAAATACGTATGCAAAGTTAGGTTACGTGTAATGAAATTGACATTGCGAAGGAGTATTAAACGATCCACTTACCTTAAACAGTAGATAATTTCGCTAATATCTATTTTACATAAATATTAATAATATACATAAAAACACTCATCATAACAAGCGTTCACCAACTTGAGATTCTTTCAAATTTCTCATACACAACATGTCAGTCTGATTTGAACAACCAATGACGTGCCCTTGTTCAAAATTTCTTGTAAATTTAAATATGTAGCGTAAATAATATCTTCAGTTATCTTTTACAAATTATTCGTACAATTGAATGAATAGGGTAGACGTTAATTCCTTAAGTTACTAATTTTATTATTGTAAATTTAAAGATATTACAGGAAATAAACATTATTCAGTCAGAGTAAACGACAAAACTAAAACAATTATTTGTGAATCACATCTACTCTTCTGTTGACACTCGAGATTATTTTTTCGTGGATAATTTTGTTTCTATGTAGTATTTTTGATATTTCGAACTTTTGAATTTTAATTGCCTTCGCTGAAATTTCTTCTCGGAGGTGTAAAACACGCCGTCGCATAAACTAAAACTTGTTCGCATTCTGTGCGAACAATAGTCGTTGCGTTTCTGTTCAGCGGTAAAATTTCGTCCTTCCGTATCTTCGAACTCATTTGAAACACATATTCATCAGGATTTCTGAAATCGTGCATGTATGGATATGTTACGTCCACTCATAAATAATTTCCATTTCTGGAAATAAATTAAATGGCAATAAAGTCATTGCAAATAATGTCGACGATCGAAAAAGGATTAGTTAATTATTATGTACACAATTAGCATAGTTCGTAAACTAATATAAATAATCCGAAAATACTGTAAAAATGTCCAACCTAATATGTGCATTTAAGACATTAGACTTAAATATGTTTTCTTGCTTCGTAATATTTCCATCATCTGTACTTTGTGAATTATACATTGGAAAACTTATTGTATTTTTCTGTCTAACAATATTTCTAATATCGTTTATACTTGTTGGTAAATTATATATTGAGCATCTTTTGGTGTTTTGCTCTGTCATAATGTTTTCAATCACATTTATATTTCTTGGTAGTTCATAAGGATGCCTTATGGTATTATCAAAAAATGAATTAGATTGTCTAGCACTTATGTTATTAGCTGGTGTCTCCAAAAAATTTGTACGATCAATATTTGCATCTTTCTTGAATTTCTTAATTACGTTTTGAGTTTCTTCATCCATTATAGGTTTTCTCTTTTTTTGTGCAAAAATATCAGGTTGGGTACTATTAGGCTTGTAATTTTCTTTCGAATTTCTAAATTTGAGAAGAATAATATATATATAAACAATATTATAAACAAATATTATAACACAATGAAAATGTTCTTACTGTAAAAGATTTCTGTCGATATTAAGCTTGATTTTTTTAAAAAATTCGTCATCATCATCATTATCATCATCAACAGTATAATTTGATCTACTCGTAACGTTTGACTCCGGAGGTAGACTGTTTCTAGTAATATTGGCAGAACATATTATATCTACAAATAAAACGATTACTTAATCCAGTTAATTACTATCAAATTTTTTCCGTTTGTATATGTTAAAAATTTTACTTGAACTTAATTTCTGTAAATCTGATGTCTGTGACTGTCCACTGTTTATACGACTATTAGAGGAAATCTGACCTTTCTCGTCATTGTTTAAATGTCGTAAAAATGAGTCCGAAAAATTGTCAAATGTTCTTATTCTTCTCATCGTTAACCACTAAATACCATTTTATACAAATTTGTATAGTATAGAGCTTAAGCTCGCAAATATAAAATACTTTAAACTCAAAAATATCGTTTTGTCTTTTGAAGAACGTTACCGCGTTAGCGTTTTCCAATTCGTTTTCAAATTCTTTATGAGTGGTGCCTAGTAATGGGCACTATCGACTAATTTAAACTATCGACTACTTACTATTTAGTAACAGCATACTATCGACTATTTAGTCGATAGTTTTCAATCGACTGAAATTTCGCTTTAGTGGTTATGTCCAGTTATGTCATCAAATCTACTGCAACACTATCGATGTATTTACCTTTTGTAAAATTAATTCATAATTAGAATTTTAAAATTGTAAGAGGTACACAAGTTTTTTTTTAACAATCACTACTATTTCGATTTATCATAAGCTATTTAATATTTGTACTCAAACAATTACCTGCTCTAAATTTTTGGTAAAAATCAATTAGATTATAAGTAATAATTTCCTGAATTCTTGAAAATATTATGTAAAATCAAATAAGTGTTGCTTCAGTATAGAGCTATTTAAAATTATGGCATTGTTTAATTTCTTCTATATCAAAATGTAATCAATAGAGTTTAATGTTGCAATTTCTCCTCATTCTCCTAGAGTAGATAGAAATATTGCTATATTAGGAATTTAAGAATAAAAGAATTTCATCTAAAAAAAAGTTTAACTGTGGTAAGTTATTCCAGATTGCAATTTAAAAATATTATTTTATCCAAATTTTTTGCAAATAATCTATTTCTTCTTTCAGACAGAACTTCTCCGTCCACTTGTGTGCCCATGGAGCCATGAATATAACGTATAAAGTATTATTATAAAATACAATTAATGAAATAATGTTAGAAAATTACAACGAACAGTTTAGAAAGAATAGTATAACAAAAACGAGTCCTCGACAGTGTGATGCCACAACCATTATAAATTACTTCAAGCTTGTTAAAATTATTGATACAAATACAACATTAGAAATATGTACACCTTATTCATTTGCATTATTATCCTTCCTTCTTACAATAATATTACTAATTACTTTTAAATTTTATATATAACAAAATATATAAAACTTCGTAAAAGTATTAAAGAATGATTCTTTTGTTTTTGGTAGAAATACTATACCGCCCCTGTTTGAAAATTTCATTATAATCGATTGACGTTGTTATATTATAGCGTTCGACCAATAATTGTATAATTATAGTATATTTGCATTAGTTTGCGTTGTCCATAATCGAATATACACATGCTTAATGAATTAAGTACTCGATACTCGCCAACGAATGAATCTATTTAATAGTAAAACTCATTCAAAAGTCCCGCCGCTTAAATTCAGTTGATCGGTGCTCTAGCATTGTATGGATCAAGCCTATATCAGAGAGTACTCTCTGCCTATATCTATGGGATCAAGCGACAGCTTCAGGCTTCAGACAACTGAATTTTGTCGATAGTTCGATGGTTCTGTTGCGTGACCACGCGAACATAGTTACGATAGCGCTACTGCGCCATAGGTTGATTAATGGCGATGAGAGGAAAATTTGAATATAAAAGTAATGTCTAGGCCAAAATCGCGGATTCGTTGTATATTTAATCGCGGCAGGAATAGCTTAGAATAAGTAAAGAAACGACAAGAGAGTTCCCACGGAAAACCTAGATGTAATCCTGATGTGCGAGACTAATTGAGGAATTTAGGCGCAGTCACGTATCTCCTCGAAGGAGTTCTCATATTTCACTTAGAAATTCGTAGTTTCAAACTCGCCAGAACAGGAAGTCATAAACCAAAGTCCCTGAATTCCTCCACGCGCAGCGACAACAGTTCAAAAAAGTAGTCGACTGAAATTAGTAGTTAGTTACTATCGACTTAGTCGATAGTTTTTAGTCGGTGGTGTTGCGGCTGCGCGTGGAGGAATTCAGGGACTTTGGTAGGTTGGGGTGCCCGTGGAGCGCTGAAGCGCTCTGCTCGTGGAAGGTGGATGTTGGCGTAAGAAAACACTCTTTCGAATAAAATTTATGGAAGATAAAAAGACTTTATTGATGAAATCTCGAGGTGTATGCTCTATGACTCCAGAATAATATCTGCCGATATCTGCTTCTCTCAGACGGCTCCTCGCCCTCGTTCGGTCTTCCGCTCCCGCTTCGTTTCCTTGGCCAATAGGAGAATTCAGCATCTCCTGGTGGACGTTGATTCGCTGGATGGTCTCCCTCCAAGTTGTAGATCGACGGTGTTTGGCGGTGGTGGTACCGTGGAAGCGCGCGCATGAGGGCGGTGGCGTATACAAGGGAGCCCGCCAAAACAAGGGATGTGGGGGTGTTTACGCGCGAAGATCTAGACCGCGGGGTCCCACGGTGGGACTGCGCAAGAGAGAGGTCCGAGGGAAAGTTCTAAGAGGCCCTTGACCGAGGGCTTATGACTTCCTGTTCTGGCGAGTTTGGAACTACGAATTTCTAAGTGAAATATGAGAACTCCTTCGAGGAGATACGTGACTGCGCCTAAATTCCTCAATTAGTCTCGCACATCAGGATTACATCTAGGTTTTCCGTGGGAACTCTCTTGTCGTTTCTTTACTTATTCTAAGCTATTCCTGCCGCGATTAAATATACAACGAATCCGCGATTTTGGCCTAGACATTACTTTTATATTCAAATTTCCCTTTCATCGCCATTAATCAACCTATGGCGCAGTAGCGCTATCGTAACTATGTTCGCGTGGTCACGCAACAATGGTGCCCATCACCACTGGTGCCATAATTTAAAAAAAGTGAAACCAAATTTCCGAAATTTTACGCGCGAAAAAATTATTGATTTTACGAATTCTCATATTTTCAAATGTTATTAATCATTTTTATGTACGAAAATAGGATACATAGATGAAAAGAAATAAAAATTCAATTAGTAACAAATCTCTGTTATTTATATATATATATATATTTTTAGTAAGATTCCGTTTGGCATACAGGTTAGATATCATAGTATGAAGTTCAAGAGATCATTTTAAACATGGATCTACAATTATATATTGTTTACATTTCCATTAATTAATAATTAATAATATTTATGCAAACGTTTTTTAGAAATCTTCGAATCTAAAACATAACCAAAAATAGTTTTCAAACATACAAGGTGTCCCATAAGTGCAGTGACGGGAACTCCGTGGGCGCTGGGCGGGAAAACTACCACCTCTCTGATGTACCGTTGTCCCCTACTTTGCTTTTACCGCGCATGCGCTACACACAAGCGTATCTCTACTCTGTCCGTATGAGTTGCCTGTTCGACGACGGACAGAGTAGAGGTACGCTTATGTGTAGCGCATGCGCGGTAAAAGCGAAGTAGGGGAAGAGGGTAGTCAGAGAGAGGGCACTTCTTTCGCCTAGCGCCCACAGAGTTCCCATCACTGCAATAAGTGTAGTTCCTTGAAAGGGGTGATTGGGGGTGATTCCTGACTCTTGAGGTCATTCGCAGCGTTCAAAGTAATTTTTATCCTGCTTTTTCCTTTACGAGAATGTTCTTCGAGTGTTTGGAAAAACCCGGACCAATCAGAGCGCGGCTAAAGGACAGCGTGGCGCTCGCGTTGGCCGAGGCGGAATCCGTCCACTATAGCCACGCTCTGATTGATCCGTGTTTTAAGCCGCGGAGAACATTTTTGCAACGGAAAAAGCTATATACTTCAAATGACCTCAGGAATCACCCTTTTCAAAGGAAGTACAACTGTTTTAGGACACCCTATAATACACCTATAAAACAAATGAAATTTTGTGTACTATACAAAACTAACCTTTAACTTTTTTAACATTCTATCAGATTCTATATAAAAGATTATAAATATTTAATTTGATGTGAAATGTAATTCGAATTTATTGATATCTAGTTTTTTATAGTTAAATTTGAGATTTGACGCGCGTTTCCTTTCACGTTTTTCATTCGGTACAATCGGCAGTTTAAATTTCAATTTTCGCGGGCAAATGTAGCAAAGTTCTCGCAGTGGTTTATCTGGTAAACCACTGCGAGAACTTTGCGTTTAGCATGCTATTCTAACCGAGCAAAAGCACTTTCTAATGTTTCGCATTATTTTCATTATGCATTTATAAATTTTCGCCGCTCTATCGATTCATTTATTTATAAATTTACAGTAACTGCCAATAACCTAGAGACAAATTATTCCGAGTATCTTCGGCGGAAAATTGTCATGTTTACAAATGCTTTATCTTTCAATTATCCCACAGCCAAGGCTGCATTTTAAATCAATGTGGGATTCGAAGGAAAGCATGCGTCGTTGGTCGCGTTACACAACAAACGAATATCAACGTTCCTTTTTCTCGGGACCGGTATCTTGCTAAAATTCCGCGACGTGCAACGAGAAAGAAAAACTATGAATCTGTTTCGAGATCGCAAGCCGAATCGATGATAATGATTCTCTCCCGTAACATGCACGTGAGCAGCTGATCGAGCCTCAAAAATCATTTCTTTATATAGGTTAGCCGAGTTTCATCAGAACAGTTCACGAGTACCGGATCCGGGATTCTAACCTCGCAACGAGTCTACCAAGTAGATCGAACGAACGACACTATCTCTGTTTAATGTGAATCGCGAGCGAAATAGTTCGGGGAATGATGCGTTTCGTGACAGCGGTCAATTTCAAGATGCTGCCTGTCTTTCGGCACCGCATGACGATTGTTCGATCATTCTGCAGAAACCGACACTCGGATGTTCAAGAGTTGTCGACTCATGTACGACCGCTGCAATTCCGTAGAGCAGGCCTCACCGATTGTCTAGGATCGCTCACCAGACACACGCGTGATCGTCGTCATTCCGCGGCGGCTATTATCTCAATTAGATCATTCGCGACCAAGAAATACAATGACAGGGAACCACCGGGGTAAGCTCCAACTCCCTGCGATGATGCATAGTGGTCCAGAAGCCGCCGAAAACATGACTAAACTCAACTTTTCAAGTTTAATATTTTGAAGAAATTTTTGTTTCTATGAACTGAAAACCCTTTGAAACTACGAAATCCAAAATATTAGTCAGTTCAGGTGATTGCATGATCAGGGGTGTCATCCCAAAGCTAAAATCTGACATTCAAGGTAAAATTAACTTCTTTAGGTACTCAGCGTAAAACATCAAGCAACAGGTTTGTATTAGCGACCACAAAAAGCCTTAATTACAAATTTTCAGAAAGCTGCAATGAAAACTTGTATTTTGGCCATGTTTTTGTGGCTTCTGGGACACCATGCGTTGCTCTCTCTCTCTCTCATGTACATATAATTCGTCTATTTTGATTTGCAGCGAAAATGATGGGGATCAGGCCGATGATCCAGCAGCGTTGCCGGCAACTGTTGTTGTGCCAGAGGTCTGGCCCCACGTGCCTGTCATAGCGATTAATAGGAATCCAGTCTTCCCCAGATTTATAAAGCTCATCGAGCTTACCAATCCGATTCTCATGGATCTGGTTCGTAGAAAAGTTAA
Organism: Sphecodes monilicornis; assembly: GCA_913789915.3. Classification (NCBI taxonomy): domain Eukaryota; kingdom Metazoa; phylum Arthropoda; class Insecta; order Hymenoptera; family Halictidae; genus Sphecodes; species Sphecodes monilicornis. The sequence continues at coordinate 10,709,788 of OU565284.1, read as the reverse complement.
ATTGAATCAACCATATGTCGGTATCTTTTTAAAGAAGACGGAAGAGTAAGTGGAACAGGAGTTTTGGTTTTAATAAACAAAACAGTTTTTGCGTTCTTATTTTTTAATGATTGTTTTGGTAGAAATGAAGCAGAGGTTGTACAAAATATGAATGATATTTACCCTATTGGCACGTTCGCACAGATACACGAAGTACAAGATTTAGGGAATCGATTAAGATTAGTTGTAATGGCGCATAGGAGGATTAAAATTGTTGGTCAGATACTGGAAGATATCACGCCGAAAAACATGCATGGTAAGTAGTGAAAGCGTGTTTTAATCGGACATGCATATATTTTTATTTTTATACATTTTACTGAAGATTTTAAATAAATTCCGTACAAATATATATTTAACTTCTAAAATTTTCTTATGCGACTAAATGCCCTGTTCGAATGTGTTTCTTATTGCCAACTTTAAAGGCTGTTTTCATACCCTAGCTTTAATATGTCGCTCCACCGACCTGAAAAGTTAGATTAGGATATTATGTTATTGTTCATTACACAAATCATCTTCTGATTATCAAAATATTTCATATATAAATGTATACCGTACTGCCTGATACACAGAGATGAAACTGACGTTTCCACTACTAAATACAACAATTCACGTCCCTGTAGACGATACGGTAGCCACTAGTAAACCAAGTCGTAGATCATTAATGCGCAAAAAATCAGAGAACAGAATTTCTGAAGCAGAAAAAGCCAAAAAGAGCGAAGAAGCAAATGTCGTCCCAGAGAGTGCTGTGCCTGTAAAGCCGGAAGAGAGTAAAGAAGAGAAAGTTGTGTCAGCAGGATCTGATAGTGCTCAGCCACAGGCTAATAACACTCAACCATTGTTGATGGTGGAAGTAGTGAACATTACCCACGAGAAATTTAGACAGACCGAAGAGATTAAGGTAATCTTTAACTCTCGCGTATCTATCAATATATAGGGTGAGTCTCGTAACATGAAGATTACGAATAACTCGTAAGTTATGTGTTGAATCAAGAAATTGTTCAAAACAAATGTTGCATGGTTTTCAGTGTGACATACAGTGATGCAATCTGTCTTCTTTTTTGTTACTTTGCTTTTTTTATCGAGATACGATGGTTACCTTTAGTCTTTTAAATGGAATGCCCAATATTTTTTCTCTAACTATAGTAACGTCGCTAATTTCATGTTTATCTACACAGGCATTAACGCAAGAATTAATCAAGACGATTCGGGACATAATTAGTATGAATCCGCTGTATCGCGAGTCTTTGCAGCAAATGCTGCACCAGGGTCAGAGGGTTGTAGATAATCCGGTCTATTTGAGCGACTTGGGCGCAGCTCTGACCGGAGCAGATGCACAGGAACTGCAACAGGTGTTGGAAGAAATGGATGTGAGTGAACTCGAATCCTGACGATGTACAATGGGCCAGACTTGCAAAAAGCTGGACAAAATTCGTGTCTTTCTTAATTATACATTATTAATTAAAAACAGAACGGCTCTGGGGGTTTTTGGGGAATGGTTCTAGGGAATTTTAACCGATTACATGGCGTGACGATTTTTTAATTAGTTCCACCCATTTTATAGAAACGGCTCACTGTGCGATGCCAGTAGACAAGTTAATTACAATAGTTACAAACTCAATGTTCTTCACAGATCTCAAAGAGGCTAAGACTATCGCTTGCACTGCTAAAGAAAGAATACGAATTGAGTAAATTGCAACAAAAGATTGGCAAGGAAGTGGAGGAGAAAGTCAAGCAACAGCACAGAAAGTATATTCTCCATGAACAATTGAAAGTCATAAAAAAAGAATTGGGATTAGAGAAGGACGACAAAGATGCGATAGCGGAAAAGTATAGAGAACGAATAAGAGCGAAAACGGTTCCGAAACCAGTAATGGATGTGCTCGAAGAGGAATTAAATAAATTGAATTTCTTGGAGAGTCATAGCAGTGAGTTCAAGTACGTCTAACTTTTATAAACGCACAATAAAGGGTTTTTATAAAATTTAAGCGATAAAGATTTGATCTCTATGGTAGTGTTACTTCATTTTCAGTGTTACAAGGAATTATTTAGACTGGCTCACGTCTTTGCCATGGGGTGTGACGAGCCCCGAAAATTTGGATCTTCAACAGGCGATCGAGATATTGGATAAAGATCACTATGGGATGGACGACATAAAGAAACGCATTTTGGGTAACTAACATTCGATGGATTTTTACGAAGAATGGTCTCGAACCCAGAAATAAAAAAAATGGTGAATCTTTGGGGATATGTAGTGTATGTGTATAACAATTGGTAAATGGTTTATCAGACGACAGTCCCTATTAAAAAGAATAACTTTCGTCTGGAAAGATTTTTCCTGCCCTTTATAGTTCACGAGTTGTCACGCAAAGTCGAGAAATAGCCGAATTTTCGACAATCGGTTTCACTCCCTTAAAATGAATTTGGTCAGCAAACAAAATCCCGTAATACATGCACTATGTATTCCAAAACTTTCATAATTGTTTTAGTTTCCGAATTTGGGATTATTTGTTAGTCATTCTACGGTTAACAATAGTCCTGATTTATTTTCGCATTCTTTTATAGAATTTATCGCTGTTAGTCAATTAAAGGGTTCAACGCAAGGAAAGATACTATGTTTCCACGGTCCACCGGGTGTCGGAAAAACGTCAATCGCAAAGTCGATTTCCCGTGCGCTTAACAGGGAGTATTTCAGATTTAGCGTTGGCGGTATGACAGACGTTGCAGAAATCAAGGGGCACAGGCGAACATACGTAGGAGCAATGCCTGGTAAAATTATTCAATGCTTGAAAAAAACAAAAACTGAGAATCCGCTGGTTCTTATAGACGAGGTCGATAAGATAGGAAAGTAAGTTACCTTAACAAATAAAATACTATCTACATATACAGAGTGAGTGAATTGTACCGCCTGAATGTACTCGTTACCTACTCGTTACATAACAAAAAGTTTCAAACAAAAGTTCCTTTATACCAAATAGGACATGCAATGCGATCATTAGTTTTTTGATGTCTTGATATTTTATCGAAATATAAAGGTGACCTTGAGTTTTGTATTATAACGTATAGTATTTAAATATGTGATTCGAAAGAGTATTGAAAGTGAAAAAATAAGAGTTACCGAGATCCATTAACTTTCAATGAAGAATATACTTTTTTACCCTATATACCTTAATCCGTTTTTTCTTCGCATTTTATACTCTTTTAAATCGCATAATTAAATATTACACATTATTTAACAAAAACTCAAAGTTGCCTTCGTGTCTCGACAACATAGTGAAATATAAAAGAAACTAATTATTACATTGTATATACCGGTTAATGTTTAACAACTTTCGTTTGAAACCTTTTTCTGATCCTATAAGCAGGTTCTGAGTAAATTCAGTTTGCACAAAGGACTCACCCAAGTAGCTAATATAAATTGCTATGAAATATGGTATCATGTTTTAGAGGACATCAGGGTGATCCTGCGTCCGCTCTTCTAGAAATGCTGGACCCAGAGCAAAACGCAAACTTCCTGGACCACTATTTAGACGTGTCCGTTGATCTCTCGAAGGTTCTCTTTATTTGTACAGCGAACGTGATCGACACGATTCCGGAGCCCCTTAGAGACCGTATGGAAATGATAGAGATGTCTGGCTACGTTGCCGATGAAAAGGTCGCGATCGCTAAACAGTACCTGATACCGCAAGCCATGAACGATTCCGGTCTCTCCGACATGCACATCAAGCTCGACGACAACGCGCTTAATCTACTAATTAAATTTTACTGTCGAGAATCAGGAGTTCGAAATCTGCAGAAGCACATAGAAAAGGTCCACCGAAAGGTGGCCTTCAAGGTCGTGAAGAAGGAAGTACAGAGAGTTGACGTAACCGCTGAGAATCTACACGAATTCGTGGGGAAACCTGTGTTCACGCACGACAGAATGTACGACATAACACCGCCCGGTGTCGTTATGGGACTCGCGTGGACAGCCATGGGTGGCTCCACTTTGTTCATCGAAACGACAATTAGGAAACCTACCACTAAGAAGGGCGAAGGCAGCTTTGAAGTCACTGGACACTTGGGCGACGTAATGAAGGAGTCCATTCAGATAGCCATGACAGTGGCGAGGAAATTCTTGGGCGACGAGGATCCCAGTAACAGTTTCCTCTATGATTCGCATTTACACCTGCACGTACCTGAGGGTGCTACACCGAAGGATGGTCCCAGTGCTGGAGTCACTATCGCGATAGCGTTCATATCGCTCGCTAAGAATAAAGCGATCAGACAAAATGTTGCGATGACTGGGGAACTCAGTCTGATGGGTAGGGTTCTGCCTGTTGGTGGTATCAAAGAGAAAACGATCGCCGTAAGTATTCAAAACAGAGACTGAAAAGGTCCGAAAATAACGGTTCAAAACTATTATGTATAGACTGCGGATCTTTATGCAAAATAAAAATTGTCCAAATCCATTGCAAGAAACAGTAAACATATAGAAGATTATTCCTGTCTTTAATAATCTTAAGAAGTTAAAGTAATATATTGTCGCTCTTAGATTCTATTAATCTTTGTATAATTTTAGATTGCATTAGCTCATTTTCGTCAGAAATACATAAAATCTGCAGTCTATTCATAACTGCTTTCCAAACCGAAACCGATGTTATAACCGTTTTGCAAACCGAAACCGATGTTATAATTGTTTTCAATTCCTGATTTAAAAAGATGATTAGCTTTTGAAGGTGTGAACATTGTAGAACACTGTAACGTCAATGTTAACGTTTGATATTCGTTATTCCGTGTTTTCAAAGGCGAAACGAGTCGGTGTGAATTGCGTGATCCTGCCCGAGGAGAACAAGAAGGACTACAACGACTTGCCTAAATACATTACGGACGGTCTCGAGGTTCACTTCGCCTCCACTTTCACCGACGTGTATCGAATTTGTTTCGGAACGGTCGAGGACACGACATTCTTCGCGCCCAAGACGATAGATCGTACGACGACCATATAGATCCCAATATTCGAACTACTCGCCTCTAGGTAAAACTGCTTCCTAGAAGCTAAGTACTTAGAAACAAGTTCAGATCCATTCGAAATGTACACGGGCTACTTCGAACATGTACTATCTTCAAAGCAGTACGCTGGTGAAAGTTAACTGTAAACGAGTCAACTGAACGAACCTATTCTTAAAGACAAATTTTTATTAAGATTTCATTTAATAAAAAATTTTCCTACATAACGGTATCGATGAATTCACGTATTCAACAAAGTCAACAAAGTTGAGAAGAGGCAAAGATAATCTTTTGTTTTTATAAACGTTTTTGTCACAACAAAAATGGTACTGTAAATACGATATAGTAACTTTTATGTTCTTCATGTACAATGTAACGGTTCGATGATTGAAATGAATATCGGCCACGATACAGTTGTAAATAAGTTTTATCGTTTTCACACAGAAAATCTTTTGTTTTATATCGTACAGTACTGTTTTCTATACGCATATGGAGACAATATGTACATAATGGATGAAAGTCGACGTTAAAGATTTTTTGACTAATAAAAAAAATATATTTTCTATGAGCGTGTCACTGCTAACACCCTGTCTTTTTAGAAGTCCTACAGAGAACCGTTCACTTCTATCATTTTAAATGGATTATAAAGAAACAATACCGCTTGTATAGAAACGAAAGCTGTATTACAAACTGAATGTACAATTTCTGTTGAATACAAATAAATAGCTGTAATGAATTGTATATCTTAAAAGTTTATTGAAGGAATACTGATAGACGTGTATTATTAGTTGTCGTTGCATCAGCTGGGAACTTCCATCTTGCTAAGTCTGATTATGAAATCGCACAGCCTCATCTGTACCTGAATCTCAATAGGATTGTTCGTAACATAGAATCCGGGTACACCAGCCTTCTCTAGAATGCTTTGCTGGTCTGCTACTTTCTGATCCAATTGTAGCACCAACTTCATGTCCAGTTGCTTCAATTCGTCCCTGTGCTTTTTGTGTAATGCTGTCTTTATTGCCAGCCTCTCCTCATCCGTCGACGTGGATATTAATGTCTCCTGCGTTTCAATCTTCTGCTGATTCAGCAGCTGGAGGCGTTGCTGGAAAAGATGCTTCTCTGTAACGTGCTGAATCTCCATCAATCCTTTCACAATCTCGAATATCGTGTCATTTAACAGAGAGTTGGCTAATCCGGACAGCAATTCATAAGGAAGCCTCATCTGATACTTTGGAGGAAGTTCACCGGCCATGTGCTGGAGTTGCTCTACCAAGAAATACAGTTTTCTCTGTAGATCCTGAGGAGTTGGCGTGGCGATGTCCATTTTTCCATAAAATAGCTAGGAACCTAAACGAGAAGCTGTTCCAGTATACTTTCCATTATGAATATTTGTAAATGAAAGAATTATTATGTTTTGAAGTAAAAGTGAGGTTAGGAAGCGATCGATTTTGATCAATAACGCTACAATTTTTGGTAGTAGCACCGAAATTTTCCTTCATACGATGTTGAAATAAATTTAGACGATGAGCCGGTGTTTTTAATTACCTTTCCCTAGATATAGTTACACTTACACTCTGAAGAGTCCATCGTCAACAGTCAAGTACTAAATTTTTGCAATGTGTACAAAATTTTATTATTTACCACGTCACTGAATTAGTGTTTTTAAACATGGCTGGACATCGTATTAAACTTGATTTATAAAGTCATATCGAAGCAATGTTTAATTTGATTTTTATGTAAATAGGAAATAGAAAAAACCACTAGAAGATGAAGGTCATGAAACATCAACTCGCCTGAATAGCTCAGTCGGTAGAGCATTAGACTTTTAATCTAAGGGTCCAGGGTTCAAGTCCCTGTTCGGGCGTTTCTATTTTTTATATTTTTTAACAGTGCTGGAAGTAGTATTATAACGTAGGAATCTTATTAGTCAAATATATTCATTAAATTAATCATCACGTGTTAAGCAATGCTTATGAAAATGTAGGTTTTCGTGTGTATTTATTTTGTTTAAGTTAATTCCTTGCACTATAATATCGAGTATTAGATTCGTGATGAGTATTTCGAACATAATCTACTAAATATATACTTTATTAATTTTCTTTAAAACCAAATAAAATTTAATTTTATTGTTGTCAATATATATGTATATATAGCCATCGGAGAGCATACAAGTATAGAATAGAAATAAATATTCTTCTTCTCGGAAATCATGAACAACTATGCAGTTCTAATCACTGTAAAATGTAATCGTAAAATAAATTGCACTGCAATATTGGATGTCCATGGGACGTCCAAGTGCTATCTGGGTAGATAAAAATGACAAAACAATGAGAATTACTATAATGCAATAGCATCAAGTTCAATATTGAATATTTATATAAAATGTGATGGAATAGTGAAAGGTAGTATAGGTATCATAATTTTTAATTGTGTAATCCCATCGTTTTGAAAATGTCATTAGAGACTTCTAGCTCGGAATTAGTAAAGATTAGAAGAATAAAATATAGTTACTAGAATAAATACAATAATTTTCGTTAAATATATGTATAATTAATATTAAAATTTCTTGAATTATTTTCCGTCTATACCTCGAGCAAAAATCTGTCTATAACACAAAATTCATCGAACTTGTAACAATTAATTTGTAAACAAATAAAACACGAAATACTTGTAAATATACAAAATGAACTAAAAACAGATGTCTTATATGCGCGTTCAATAACTGTGCAAAATTTTATTTACGTATTAACATAATTCTAATAAATGAAATAAAATTACAGACGTTTGCATTTGAAATTCGCGCGTACTGCATGACGAGCCGCAAAGCTGCGCGCGCAGCCTGTTTATTCGCGATCGAGGAGCCGTGCAGAATGCAGGCCACCGCGGAGGTTCGCAGTTGTTCTTCTATCATTTCCGTTTTGTGCGCCGACCGTGAATTCAAATTCAAAAAATGATTCGCCTAAGTTGTGTCTCAAACTTACGGTCTCCTTACGCGAACATCTGAGAACGTTCTAATTTTCATAGTGTACTGTAAACAATGCCACTATGTACGAGCGCGGCCAATGCATCGCAATATCGCGCGGATAAGCGGTTAATAGCGACTGTCAACGTGAAAAGTATTTGAGAAACGACGAAATATGGGCTCGTTCGACTCAAGCGTGCCAAACGCGGAAAAAATACTTCTGCTTCTGGAAGAATTCTGCGATCTTTCGTATCCGCAGGTCCAGCAGAAGCTGAACAAATACGTGAGTTATCGTTGTGACGTTTGCGCGCACGAATTTTTGGCGGCAGCCCGGGCCGCGTTTGAACGTGTTCCATTTCGCACCCGTTATTCGTGAATGCGATCCTTAATTTTCCAGATACAAAATGCGACTAACGCAAAATCGTCATTTCTGGTGCCGATCCTCGTCGGATCGGAGGACATAGTGATCCACGTGATAGGGGAGAAAATTTTACAGAGACAATTGCGATTCCCTGTAAGTATTAGTTCAAATGAGAAATCTATACAAAGATTGCTGCAAGACTTCTTCCATACATTAGCGTAGGTTAAAAAAGAAGGCGTTAAAAAGAAACGTCTGCACCTATAAAAAAGTATGTGCATTACATAATGTGTCCCTACAAATCATATAATTTTTCTATACAAAATCTTTTCGTACAATGCATATTTTAGAATTCATTCAGGATGAACAATTTTTTATTTGTAAAATTTCGAATATCTGTAAGAGAAATGGAAGCTTTTGGAAATTTATTAATAAACTACTGATTCTTGCGTATATCACGAAAATAAGTGGATGAAATTTGTAACAGCAAAAAGTTTTAAAAAGTGATTAATATTGATGTATTATTTTCAACTTAAAAGAAAAATTAAGAATTTTCTTTGGCTTTAATCATAAAATTTGTGCGAATGTTTCTTCAAATACAACGATATATTTGTTTATAACATCATAAACATTTAAACATATTTAAACAATTTAACGGAACGCATTTATAACGCACCTAAGTTATCTGATATTCTTAACTTTAACTTCATAATTTCTGCTATTATTAAATTATTTTTATAACAATTTAATCAGACCTCCAAAATATATTTGAAATTGAAAAATATCCGAAAAATAAGGTGTGTTAAATTCCGTCCTTTTAAAAAATTTAATTTATAAATATTTAATTTACGATGTTATGAAAAAAATAGCGTTGTATTTAGGAGAGTCCATAGAATTCTTTAACGGAAGAAACATTCGTATGTCTTCTACAAATGAATCGGAAAAAATATTTTAAAATGAAAATGTGATTTAGTTTTTCGAAATTCTGCAAACGTTCAGAGCAATGGAGTATTTTTAAATTCACGAGTAGCAGAGTGTAAAAATCATGAACAGAACGCGAAATTAGTGTCAGGAGGTCATTGAACTACCCTGGTGGTTGAAATAAAATTTAGAGCTTGGCAGAGAATAGTTTCAAGAATTGTCCTACATTGGTGGCGTAGTCTGGTTGACTGACAATGGCTTAATCCTCAAATAGAATACATAGAAACCTACATGAAGGAAGCCATAGGCGAGGCTACTATCGATATAATATTACAAAACTCTGCAGAACCTGATAAAAAATACTATCAATGACATAGATACCACTTATCATTATACATACATTTCCAATTTTTATTTGTACAAATTAAAAATTTTCCTGCTGATAAGATAATAAATAATAATGTATCGGCACAAGCTGCTTCCTGCGATCAGAATTTCGATACATGAACATCAAACTGGAATATATTACAACTAGCATTTACCCTTTGCGCTATAATTATTTTATATTGCAAATGCTCGTTTATAATTTTTATGCTTCATTTATGCAATTTTTAATATTTTTTTCAGATACAGAATAATATTTTATACAAAACTGTACAAACCAAGGTGCCAACAACCAAAGACATTGCATTGCTCGACGAGGAAATACTGCGACACATCCAGTGCCAATGTCAATGCCAATGTCCCGCACCAAGCTCGTTCTTAATGATTCCTATAAAACATCCTAAGCAAGACTATATAACTTTGGTAGTTTGTTTAGTTGGCGATATCAATGTCAAAGCTACCGATAAGAGCATAAAAATTGTCCAAGAATGTTTTCGGTGAAGTATCCTGTCTGTTACATTGAAAAAAGATTAACAATTTCGCAAAACAACAAAAACATGACTGTAATACAATCTTTTCTTGTTGTATAGATTCTGCTTGGGATTTTTGCTGAACTCAATTGCATGTTACGAAGAAACACGACAAAAGAAACAGAGCCAGAACTTGCTCGCCGTTTCTAGGAAGCTGTTTACACATTTAGGTAATATTTTACGAACTGTAGAATTATTATGTTGTTATATGTATCTAGCTATTGGTTTATGAAAGCATTTGAATGCTTATCATGGAAAAATTCTACGAATGTACTGTATATGTGTCACGTATAATATTTTTAAATATTAATGTAGGCTTTCTCGAATACAACAGTATTCATTAACTTCCATTTATAGAATTTTTCTATAGAAGTTGCAACTACTAATGAACTTTTCCAGGGGACTTAACCGATCTCCTGCGCGAGATCATGGCAGAAGTAAGAAACCTAACGCACGCAGAGCGATGCTCACTGTTTCTTCTGGATCCGGATCAGCAAGATCTAGTAGCCAAAGTGTTCGACGGCCTTGCCATGAAAGAAGTGAGTTGAAAGTATGTAAGACGAAGCCTTATGCCTGATAAATGAAACTTAAGACCTGATTGTTTCTAGTCTGTGGAAGAAATGAGAATACCGATAGGTCAGGGTATAGCGGGTCACGTTGCGACCACTGGCAAATTGCTAAACATTAGAAATGCGTACGAGCATCCTCTTTTCTATAGTAAAATAGACGAGGTCACCGGCTTCAGAACTAGAAATATCTTGTGCTTCCCAATCAGAGACGAGAAAGGAATTGTTGGTGAGCGAAAACGTTCAATAGTCACTTGTTACAAAAATATTAGAGGTGTTCGAGAACCAGAAAATGTTGGGTACTCGGGTCGGAAAAGAACAACGATTTTGGGTTTTTCGAGAATTTTCAAAATTTCCGAAAATAATCCTGGAAATTGGATATCCCAAATATTCTCGGGACCTCGAAAATTGGGAGTCTCGAATATTCTCGAGAATCTCTAAAAAATACGAAATGAGACTCGAAATTGAATAATAAATTAAAGTCACCATAACTTTACTTTACCGTAGGTGTTGCTCAGCTCTGTAACAAAAAGGATGGATTTTACTTCGATGTGTTTGACGAGGAGGTTGCAACGGCGTTCAGCATCTACTGTGGACTTTCCATAATGCACAGTATCGTTTACAAGAAGATGCAGGACGCTCAGGCGAGAAGCAAACTCAGCAATGAAGTTTTGATGTACCACATGAAGGTAGAGCCTCTGCCAATACCGACTACAGTATTCACTTCAACAGACAAGGAATGATTCCGAACTCGGAAATTCAAAAAATTATGAAATTTTTGTGATTTGTAGTGCATATGTAGGTATCTAAATTCACTTTAAGGAGGTGAAATTGGCCCCCAAAAATTTGGAGGTATTAAATTTCCTATACATAGAAAATTTTTTTTCTAATTATATAAACAATTGATAAATGTTTTACCAGATGATAGTCTTTGTTAAAAGGAACAACTTTTGTCTGGAAACTTTTTCCCAATCCTTTATAGTTTGCGAGTTATAATGAAAAATCGAAAAATAGTCGAATTTCATCCCCTTAAAGCAAATTTGGGCAGCAAAAAATCGCGTGATACATATGCACTACATATCCCTAAAGATTCATTTTTTTCATTCCCGGGTTCGGGATCATTCTTTGCGAGAGAATTTAATTCATTAAACGAAATGCTTATTCGCAGGTGGATGAGAGCGACGTGCAAGCATTGCTAAACTGCAAGGACGAACACAACTTAAAAGACTTCAATAAATTCCATTTTGCACCTAGAAGTGTACCCTACCTGCACTTGCCGTGTTACACAATTAAGATGTTCAAGGAATTAGGTTTCATTAAGCATTGGAAGATGAAAGTACCGACGTTAGCTAGGTAATAAAATTGTTGAGTGTTTTAAGAGAGCGAGAGAGATGTACGATTACTTAAAAAATTCTACAGGTTTGTATTGTACGTGAAGAAGGGATATAGAGATGCACCTTATCACAATTGGGTACACGCGTTCGCCGTAACCCACTTCTCCTATTTATTGCTGAAACACCTGTTTTTAATTTCCGAGAATTACATGACGCATTTGCAAGCCTTAGTCTTCCTAGTGTCCTGTTTATGTCACGACATCGATCACAGAGGAACTAACAACTCATTTCAAACGATGTGCAGCACAGTACTGGCGAGTCTTTATAGTTCTGAAGGCTCTGTGATGGAGGTAAGCTTGCATCTCCGAAGATGTAACTGCTAGAAATTGTTGAGGGAGTATTCTTCTTTTCGAGGTCGTTTTTGCGCGAATTTCTAAGAATTTTTTCAGAAAAACTATCGAACCTTGTGCATGGAGATTTTACATACATATTCATTGGTATTTGAAGTACACGTGTGACTTCTGTTAAGTAAAAATAATTAAAACTACACGAGTCTTTTCATAAAGTATGTTTTGAGAAACATGGGTCGATGGTGGCCATTATTCCGTTCTTTCTACTGGTTGGATACCAAAAAATGAAGTTGTTTATTAATCAGTGTGGATGTAGTTATGGCTCAACCAAAGAAAGATTAAAAATCTTGATTATTTACAAAATAGCGGAATTTTGTGTCAAATTATCAATTTTCTAAAATATTTTTGGACCCATAGCTGGATAAAAAAAAAAAGAAATGATTGTCGGATTTAAAAAAAGTTTGGTACGTGCGGTAACAGGGTGCGAGCTGAAGATTCTCAACATTTTTCAAGTGAACTAGAACTTGAGGTATCATGGCAACAGTTTCGAAAAAAGTGGTCAATATCTCGCAACGCGTGTTGCAGTGTTCAACGCCTATAATTGTTAATTTCACGAATACGAACAAACCCCTTTGTACAAATATTCTACAACACTTGTGCTTAAAGAAAATGTAAAAAAAGAAGAATCCAAATCTTTAAGATGAAAAATCAGAATAACCCTTTACTGGAACAATAACTATTCTTAATAATTCTATTTTATGTCGTACAACAGAGACATCATATGGCGCAGACTATGTGCATTTTGAACACCGAGGGCTGCAATATATTCGAAAATTTCAATAGCGAGGAATACAGCGAAGCGTTGGATTTGTTGAAAAATAATATCCTCGCGACCGACTTGGCAGCTCATTTGCGCACTGCGGAAATGCAGACGCAAATGATCAGGAATAATTTTGTGAAAAACGATCCCAAACACCAAAGATTATTCTTCGATATGCTTATGACATGCAGCGATCTCAGCGATCAGACTAAACATTGGAACGTTTCGAAGAAAACTGCAGTGAGTAAAATGGTAAACGTTAAATTTTAATAATGGTCACACTGTCTAATACAAATTTTACATTTGTTTTAGGAACGTATTTACGATGAGTTCTTCTCGCAAGGAGACCTAGAAAAGAGTATGGGTAGCTCCCCCATAGAAATGATGGACAGAGAACGCGCCGCTATACCAGACCTTCAAGTGCAGTTTATATCAAATATAGTTATTCCACTTTTTACGTGAGTATATTTCTATAGATATACTCTGTACCTTTTGCGCACTATACTGGGCAAGTCAGTTAACTGCACCACCTGAATTTACTTGTAATCTAATTGTTACATCAAAAAATGTTTCAAACGTAAGTTGTTAGACATTAACGGGTACATACAATATAATAATTAGTTTTTTCATATTTCACTATGTTGTCGAGATACGAAGGCAACCTTGAATTTTTGTTTAATAATGTGTAATATTTGAGTATGCGATTGAAAAGAGTATCGAATGCCGAGAGAAAGAGTATTAAAGTATACAGGGTGAAAAAGTAATAGTTACCGAGATATTCTTCCGTGAAAGTTAATGGATCTCAGTAACTACATTATATATGTATATATCTTTATAGTATTTTATTCGGCATTCGATACTCTTTCGAATCACATATTTAAATACCATACATTATGATACAAAAACTCAAGATTACCGTTACATCTCGACAAAATATTATATCAAGACATCAAACTTTCGTTTGAGACTTTTTGTTACGTAACGAGTAGATTATGAGTAAATTCGGATGCTACAGTTAAGTGACATATTTTGTTGTCTTAAAATCACTTTATTGTTTTTTTTACTTTGTTTCATAGTAATCTTGCCACGGTGTTTCCCATGGTACATCCCCTAGTTAACGTGCTGAATGAAAATCGAGACTTATGGGAGGCGTCCAAAGTCATATTCCAAAAGTACAGGCGTTTAGGTATGAAAGGCATTGATATTCTGGTGGACCCCACTTTCGAGCAAGAAGTACTGGAAATCTATAAACAAAGCAGTAACGATTTGTCACCGAAGACTATAGTTGCGACGGAGTTGAGCGAAAATGATATTCATGTTGAAAATAAGGATGTACAGACATAACATCGAAGTTAGAGATTCAATATTATTTTTGTTATAAAAAACTGAAATTTATAGAATATATAGGACGAGTATTTTTTAAATTCGTGAGCAATAGAAGAGCTTATTAGATGGTAAGCATTGAACGAAACTTAATTGGTAGAAGGACGCTGGCGTTCTAATTATTATAGTATTTATTAAATTTAATGTTACGTGTACACATGTATGTATATGTGTATCATTAATTGTATAAGTATTGTTTTCTGGGTGCGAACTGTCTCAGTATTTACTTAACATTCAACCTTATGACGTTTAATATTTCTTATTTTAAAATTAAACAAAGTGAAATACCGTTCCTAATGTAAAGATTATAAATAAGCCAACGAAAGAGTATAGTTTAAAAAATCCGATACATACATATGTACATGATTAATTATAGTAGAAGTTTATAGTAATATTTTATGTTCCGACGACAGTGCAATACTTTTCTTTTAAGAACGGAGTTGTCAGTAAGTGCAATTAAAGGATAAAAATACGGCTAAGTTATGCAACGTTTACTGTAATATTTATTCGAATTTTTTCACGACGATCTCGTGGAAATCTCTCTGCTCAAATTCACGAGATGCAATCATAGTTACTATACTTGAATACATATATTATTAGAATCATCATCGTATAATACGAAATATTTCAGACTTACTAAAACGCAATTACGATAGAACAATTGATAATATTGGAACGTTAATCAAAACTTCGAAATATTCTTATCAGTATCTTTGTCTTCACAGAAGACTTTACAAAAGACTAGTAGAATCGTTATTACTTCTCACTTTTTCAATATATACTCACTTTCGAACATTAACGAACAATAAACCATAATTCGAATAGCCTTTGCAAACTAACATTATATTACAAAATATACAGTATTTTGAAATATTTACAAATCTATAGATATTCGCAAAATTTCAACTATTAGTAGGATATTAATATTTATATTTTAGATGGAACTGGACGATTATCAAGGATTTCAAATCTTTTATAATGTACGAATAAAATAGAAATAGACTATACACAATTGTATATGCAATAAAGAGAAATGTTCATTAATTACGAAGGTGATGTGTTGCATTTGTCGCTAGCGGATCTCATGCACTTTTGATTTGTCTAAGATGTGTTCATTTACATCTCTATTTCCAGTATGAATTTTGCACAAGCATTCGCAATTTATTCATTAGTTTCCACGTTTTTACATTTTCGAATGTTGAATTTGACGCCAAGACAAGACACGACACAAGTCAGTTAATCTTTCTAACGTTGGCAACACTTTTGAATAATGTTTGTGCTTGACGCGAGCGCGTCTATTGTCGTAGCAAGTGTGCAATAATTGACAGTGTTGTGTTCGAATATAATTTAAAAAATGTGCCTGCATAATACACAGAAAATAATCTTCTCAACAAAAGCAACAACTGCGACAGACAAGTTATCTTGACGAAATTCAAAACACCACTGTGGCAACTTGGTTATATTATGACTGCGTAAATGTAATATGTTTTAAAATTTGTATCCATTGTACATTAAAATTATTATCAAACAATGTTCGAACAAACACGTTTGTAATTTTATTGATTTTATTTAAAACCGATTGTTAACAAAGCAATCAGCAAGTAATATATACATATACATATATTTGAAGAGTAGTAAAGGAGATATTAATTATACATTTCATGAAAATGAATTCGGAAAACGATTACAATGTGGCAGTTAGGTATAGAACTGTTCGCAAGCATTTGGACAGCTTGGGATACAAACATTCTATAACCTTGGATGCGTTACCATTGATAGAAAAATTGTTGGCTGATCTGCTTCAGACAACAGAAAGTCTAAAACACATCAAGGGCATTGCACAGGATAATATCGAGGTTTGTACAACTGTGCGTGACCAGTAGTTTCTGTACGTCAACAAATTGAAGTAAAAGAAACACTACTTGCATCTATTACAGGGACGACAGAGTTCGTTAATAACTTTTGCCCATCTCTGGTAGACAAATAAACGTTTAGTTGACTGTCTTACGTGACTGACCCTGTATGATAAATAGAACTTATAGTGTCCATTTGATTTTGTATTATATTTCTAGGTCACCCTTTATATAAAACAAATACTATCGACATTCTGCCAATGAATTCACAAAGAGCAACAAATATTTTCATGTAGCTGCACAGAACGAATTATACATAAATTTAAGATATTTTGATGTTGCTGTTTTTTGTTTAAATTTAGGCACACTGTCAGCTGCAATCTGCAATAGATCCTTACAAATGTGACAACGCGAGATTGGTCGAAGAATGCAACCGTCTTCACTCCGATCTGTTGAAGGCAAAGGACAGTCATCAGAAACTGATCAAGGATCTCAAGAAAGAGGTACACAAATTGGAGCGTGAATGCAACGATCTTCAATTGGCATCTTCTCGCAATTTACACAGAATCAAGGAGCTGGAGACTGAATCCTCCAGGAAGTCTAAAAAGATTCTGGAGTTGCAAGGGAAATGTTTGAAGCCAACGATCAGTAATGTTGGACTAGGTAAATATTCCTTCTATATGTATTTTAATTTTTCGTTTTATATTGCGCATACTTAATTGAAGTGCTATGTCATTTATCAATGGTTTCAGCTTCCAAGAAGCGTTCGTGTTTTCCTCTTCGAAGAGCAATCTTAGAAAGCGACCCGTTACCAAAAATTGGGACCAAAGCCAGTCCTTTACCGAGTTTGAGCACAGTGGAACCAAAAACCGTTGACTTGTTGAGCATGGCAGACCATAAAATGAATTGTCTGACTCACGAGGTAACGAAACTAAAGGGGGAACTCTTATTACAGACTGACACTGTGCAAACGTTAGAGAGTCAGGTATATTATTGATATTTATGTTTGCATGACCTGGGAAAAATTTCTGTTCTTGCATGCAATTGCTTGTAACTGTGTGAGTTGTATGTATGTACATTACATCTCACTTTTTCACATTCATTTGTATGTGTAAAAGTATCATAGATATTACGGTGGTCAAGATGAATGAGACACCCTGTATATTTATTCAACTACATCCACAGTTGACTGCCAAGGAGAAAGAGGTCATACGATTGAAAAAATTACTGGAGGGTGGCAGACCGTACTCTGCAGTTTCAAAGGATTGTTCTTGTAAGAAGATCGAGAATAATTTTATAACGTCAGTTGATAACGTAGATCTTCATCAATTGAAGATTCTGCAGCAAGAAAAGTCAGAGTTAGAACAACAATTGAAAGGTACAGAGGGAAAACATTTCCTTTGTAATTAGTTTTTAGTCACAAGTGGTTTCTATTTCAGTAATCGAACATAACCTTGAAATGACCTCTACTTTTTACAGATGCTTTAAATAAACAACACGATGCCATGACTCAAGCACTGAAGCTTGCAGACCGAAATGAAGAGCTAGAAAAGGAATTGAGGGACATAGATCACATTGCTCTGGCTGTGGAAGCAGACTGCAATTCTGCTGTTAAAGAGAACAATGAGAAGGTTTCAAAGCTTCAGGTAATTTTCTAATAATCGTAATAATGCTGACATTGTAATAATAATGACATTATTTTCATTTAGCAAAAGTTGCAAGATCTGATGACTCAAGTGCACATCCTGGAAGGTGAACTGACTGTGGAGCGTAGAGAAGTGCAAGAGCTGAGAGCAGACCTGGAAGCTTGCAGATTGGAGAAACGTAATATCCAACGAAATTTGGAATCAACATTGGATGAGAAGAAGCGTATAATCGATCGAATAAACGAGCTGACAGTGATCGGTAGGCGAGATTTCTATTAACAATCTACAATTAATGTAATACCGATATCTCACTGATATTACAGAAAAGAATTTAAACGACGAGATAGAAAGACTGTGCAGAGAAAACGAGAGGCAGAGACAAGATATTATTCAGTTACAGTATAGCAATAAATTATTGAAGGAACAAATGCACACGAAGGAGACATTGCAAACCAATGATGGAGTTTGTTCGAGAATGGGTCAAGAAAAAGGAAGGAAGAACGATTACAATAGAGGTATGATATTGTATAAATTCTAATTCCTAGAAGGATATAGAAACATCGTTTTTTGGTAGGTCAGAACGGAACAGACATTCAAGAGATGCATAGAGCAAGAGATGTTAATATAAACAGTATCGAATACGAGAGTATACGCAAACAATTGGATGACAAAGAAATTCGATTCAGTAATGTACGAATTTTAATATAAACCAATTCAATACGAGTCAATACAAAATTATGTATTTAAAAATGATTGCAGTTGGAACAAGGAGTTGAGAAGCTGAGGAGAGAAAGAGACTTTTACAAGAATGAATACAACAACGTGAAAGATCATAAAAATAAAACTATAGAAAAAGATCATGTGAGCCTTAAATTGTTTTAATTGTGTTTCATTATTTCTTTAGACGTTCATTACATTACGAATATAGACCCCTTTTTCTTAATTGAAAATAGGACGATCTGTGGTCAAGAATTCGCGAATTAAAGCACCAGTTGAGCGAGAAGGAAATCGCACTGGACGAATTACAGCGAGAAAAGAATGAACTGTCCCGAGAAAAAAACAATTTTGAGGCACGATTGCAAAATTATAAAGCTGATCACAGACACTCTCACCGGCCCTGCGGCATATGCAAGCGTGGAATTTCGTGCAATTGTTCTCCTCCTACTTTCAAGGACACTAACAAATCGAAGGTAAAGAATTAAATTGTAATAGTAAGGTAACAATTTATAATAAAATAATTGTTTTTAGGGAATGATCGAACGTTTGGAACGCGAACGGGACATGGCCCGAGCGGACATTGAACGATTAATGGAGGAACGGGATGCATTGCGGGAAAGATTGAAGGTAATTATTTTGCTCTCGTAAGAAATTGTAATTTCTATACATTCGTATTTTCTATTTATATATTATCATTAGTAGATTGTGGACTTTTATGCAAAATAATTTTTTTTTGCATTAATTGCAATATACAGGAGCTACATAGACAGTTATTCAATAATATTTTTAAATGATTCGAATATTTTTACTGTCCTGAATTTGATATATCCATTTTTTTAATAAATGTAAGTACAAAATTGTAAGGACATTGAAAGTGTTTAAAGGCCTTGTTTTATAGCGTCGCACTAATAACATCGTTTATAATTAATTTAGTTTATATTAAATATAGCAACATTAATTATAACTAGACTGAGAACTTTATGTATTTACGATAAAAAAAACAGCTAGAGTAGAATTTGAAACTGTTATATTTTCCTTAATTTAAGAAAATGTTTAAAATAATACAGACATTTTTATTTAATTTCTATTTCTTATAATTGACTCAGACAATTTCTATTTTGCGTAAAGATGCGCAGTTTGAGTATCATGTTTTTCCACCGACATTTGTTCCCGTCATCGGTAGACTGCGGATTTTATGCGTCTATGACAAAAATGTGTAGGCGTAATTTGTAAAATTACAATGTAATATATTTCAAAATTCTTTTGTACTACTTTCAGCCTATTTAAACATATTAAAAAAGAAAATAACTTTCTATCTCACTCCATTTTATTGCAGTTCAGGTAGAACATTTCTTTTGCATAAAGATCCGCAGTCCTAGTTATCAGTAATAAGCAGGACACTTACGGTGCTCGAATCACATAGAACATTCTGTACATTGTAGTATTTTGTGGTTAGATAGCAGCAGAAGCGCACACGTCCGAGCAGCGTCGTTTGAGAGAAAACCTATCCGAGGTGGAAACTCGTTTGAAGCAGATAGAAAAAGAGCGACAGGAGCTTCTGCTGACACAAGGGGCGCGAAGAGCAACCATAAATGGATTGGAAGATCAGTTGGAGGACTTGCGAGAGGAGCTGAAGCGAACCAAGCAGGAGCTGTCCACCCAACGTAGCCAGTATTTTCAACTTAGGTACTTTTCCCCAGAAAAATTATTTATAAACCATTTGTATTTAGAACGTTCATCAGTAGATTGCGGATTTCATGCATATATGAGAAAAATGAGTAAGTGTAATTTAAAGCAGTGGACAGAAAAGAATTACAAAATGTGTGTTAATTTCAGCTTATTAAAATCATTGAAGCAAGAATGAAATTTCTGTTTAGCTATTATTTCGTACAATTTTTATTTTGCATAAAGATCCACAGTCTATTCATCGGTAACAGCGTTAGCTATTGGGTATCACTAATTTACTTTATTGTACATATGTTAGAGCGTTACAAGACCAGACCGATCAGGCACTGGGCGATACTCAGAACCAATTAACTCAATCGAAGTCCGAATTGAATAAGGCGTTGGATCGTAATAGAACAATGGAGCGGCAGCAGTTGCAGCTGGAGAATCAGATAAGGGATCTGCAGCAGGAAATTAATCATCTAAAAACGAATATGACGCACCTGGACCACGAAAAGGATCAGTTGCTAGTAAGTAATATGTACTTACTTGTTAATGTACTAATACTTACATTAAGAAGAACCTGGTATAACGACAGTATAGCCGGATAAGGTAGTTTAATGAGACCCCAAACCAAATTGAAATTTTTTCATAACATTTGATAGGGATTTTTTTGTAAATTGCATCCTAGTTAATAAATAAATAATCAATATTGAACATTTCTAAACTTAGAGCAATAATGCACATAATTAAAAATTCGATTCATCGCTGAAAATAAATTCATGAAACAACGTTAATATTCAGTTTGTTTGCACTAGGCTCCTCTCGTAAGTCTTCGCTATAAAATTGAATAATTGTTTTTAGATGGTACTAGACGAGAAAACGGAAAAAATAGCCGCATTAGAGAGGGAAATGATGATGAAGGATCAACAGGCCTTAGGAAACGGTGATCAGATCCGCGAGCTGCAACATAAAAACGAGTAAGTACCATTCCTTCCACTTATCGTTTATCAAATTCACTATAATTAAAAACGTTGGTATAAATTACATATATTTACATAAACCTAGAAATAATAGACTGCGGATTTTTATGCAAAATAAATATTGTCTGCATCGATTGCAACAAATACGAACGAAGTATAATATTCTTTCTTTCTTTAACGATTCCAATCGATTGAGAAGAATACTGGGTGTCTCAGAAAAAGCGTAAGAAAAAGTAATTGGTGATCTCGAGGTGATTCTAGACACCTTTTTCTTTTGCCAATTCACGCTGAAACACTTTGTTTTCGCGATATTAACGATAAACAGGGACCTGTGCTCTGATTGGTCCGTGATTTTTTGTTAATACACTCTTCCTGGGATACTCTGTATATTGACATTCTTAAATTCTTCTAATTTTCCCGTCATTTAAAATTGGAACTACCCAATTTTACCATAAATGCATCGAATCCATGGTCTAATAATAATGAATTCGAATTGATAAGGGAGTCATAGAAACACTGGAACACTACATGAGAGAAACGCACTCAAATAAATAGGAATGACACTTAAACGTAGAAAAGTGTCTCGCGCACAGTATTTGTACAACTCTATTTACACGCATTTATAAACACAAAAATAATCTTTAGAAGTTCGTTGACTTCACGTTCTCGTTAAGGAACTTTGCCAAACTGACAGCCGGTGGCTGACAACCACCAGGCGACAGAAGGCTGTTGCTTTCCAGCTCAGACACTTCCAAACTGTCCGTGACCCTCCTGTACCCGGGCCTACACTCGCATCTAGCTTTCAGCTCAGGCTCCTCTTTCTTCCACAAAGTTGGTTTCGGTATTCTCTTCGCCACCAACCATTCCCCTGCGGTGCAAGGACCTTGAGTGTACAGTTTGTAACAGGTTTTGTTCATCACCACCATGCCTGGCATAGATTCGCAGCTGTCAGTCACGTCTTCAGAACACTTCTCAGATCCCCTAAGCGCATTCGTGCAACCACAGATTCCATTGTAGCCGACTCCATCGATGGAAGGTCGCACACTATGATCGTACAACACGATTTGTCCACTTGGACACGGTCCTTTCGTTCCAACCTTGTAGCACGTCTTCTCCTGAGGGAAATAGAGTCTCCCTCGCTTACAGGGCACTGGCACGCAAGTCGTTGAGTCTGTCAACATCTGACCATGCTCGCAGGGTCCTCTAGTGTACAGCCTATAACAGAATCCGTCTGCATAGAGCACGTGGTTGTGCTTGCATACGCATTGGGCTCGAACTGAGTCTTCGCTGGCTGGTGTACTTGTGATGACGAAGTGGTGACCCTTCAGACATGGACCGATACCACCTGTTGAAGGGATTTGTGAATTAAACCAGTTGTACGTAACAGTAAACTGATGAGGGATGTCACTATGGTGTTCAGGATAAATCAGGAATTGTTTTATGTTTAAAAAATATTTAATATATCAATATTGAAAATATATTAAAAGAATCAACTTTTTGCAAGAGTTGTTTTAATAAAACAGGGCAGTGAAATAAAGGACTGTACTCTTATTGGTCATCGTATAGTTATTGTATGGTCATTGTATTGTTATTGTATGGTCAACATATGGTCATCGTATGGTCATTGTAGACATCGCTAATCTTCAGTTCGTACAATATTTGTACCATCAAAAGATACTAGACACCTTTCAGTTTACTACTTATTAGTTGGCTACTTATCTTACCCAATTGGTAGCACATTCCAGTTGGCTTATGATAATGAGGTAGCTCATGGTTGCAACCGCACACCCCACCTGGCAGAAACAGTTCGCCAGGTTCTGTGCATGGGCCTTTAGTGTAGTGTTCATGGCAGCCTCTTACGCTGCCTGTCCAGTGATACCTGCCAAGTTCACCTGTCGCGGAACAGGAGCACACTGTTAGGCCATCCTCATTCGTAGTGAGCAGTTCACCCTTTGGACATGGTCCTCTGGTGAACTTTGGGTAACACTTGTCTTCTCTGGGCCAGTATACTTCGCCCTTTTCTGAACATGGTTCTGGATCACGGCAGACGCCCCACCTTTGTTAAAACATATTCTTTTAAAATATTAATTAATACTTTTTAAAAATATTTTTTATTTAAAATATGTTTTTTCATGATTACTCTGGACTATTTTTGACTCTCCATTCAGTTACACACTTGAAAATGTCCATTCTTTTCAACAAGTAACGTCGGACAAGTGGCATATGTTTGATGTTGCAAACAATTCTGGACACATGTCTACATACCTTTGTGTAACTTATAGGTTTTGGGCTTCTGAAAATCGCTTTAATCAATTTATTAGAGACAGTGATTCTATGCTACCTAGATTTCCCAGAGATCTCAGGCACCGGTGCAAAGAACTGGCCCTTCGGGCAGGACGCCTTGGTGTATATTGGATGACAGAGTGCGTCTCTAGGTGACTGTGCAGTTCCAGGTGGACATCTGCACTCCGCCACAGTTCCACCTCCACCTGCAGCAGGTCCTAGCTCCATCGTTTCTGGACATGGAGGTCCAATCTGCATTAATACAATATTTTTACTATATCTGTTCCTAAAAGGGAATCAACCACGTATTGTTAGTGTCAACAGTTGTCTACCCTTCTTCTGTAACTCAATATGCCACTAAAATGTAAATTTCTTGAACAAACTATAGAAGTCGGGATAATTTATTACAATTGTGAGAAAGAGAGGTTATGTGAAAGAGGAGTTATCAAGTGGGTTCTCTGTTAGCGGTCTCTCTAGAAAGAGAAATGCAGCACCTGCCTGGAATATTTTGTAACACTTTCCATCCGCCGGCCAAAATAACAATTGCCAGCCTCGTGGTTGGGCAGCACAGGGATTACTCGAGGGATCTGCCCATGGCGGTGGCATAATCGCTGACTCGACGTTCAACGATAGGAACCCAATGACGACCAGCAGACTCCTCAGGGCGCTGAAACACGTTTGTGTTAATTAGAATTAGCTGGAGTCGAGACTATATTTAATTAATGTCTGCCAACTTATAGACACAAGCAAATTTGCACTCAATTCAGATTTGTAATTTATAGTCATGTCCATAGACATAGCTGTGTTTCCTTCGCCCTAGTTTGTCGGTGCAGAATTGTAATAGTAGACATGTTTTGAGCGAAGCCAGATTAATATTTTGATCACATAATTTGTTGGATTATGATAATAGGATTTTAAGACTAAAGCATCTGAAACTCTTGCTATTCATAAACGAAATTAGATTTTGATTACGGTGTCTCTTTTGCTCCAGTTTACTTGCGTACAAAAATATAAATGCAGAAATGATTCAAGCGAAGACAGATACATAGTTCGATGGGATAGAGTATGAAAGTGAAAATTGAGATAGGAAATTTTTTAACAGTACACGCGCGTGTGTCAAGATTGAGGGAACAACAAGGAGGAGGAAGAGCAAGGCAGAAATAAAATGACCATACTTTCACTGTTTCACTATGGCAATGGCATTGTCCCTGGCGGCAGGGCGCGGGATGACGATACGCATGTCAAATAAGGATACCATCCCGCGCGACTACCTCGCGACTTGCGAACTGAAAGCAAAAACACTTTCCTCTTTCTTCTTTTCTTTTCTTTTCCATTGACTCCGAAGCATTCTAAGTTGACTGTCACCCGAACGCTATATCCGGTGTACGCTTTGAGAGATCGTGTGTCTCTCAGGAATCATTATTAAATGCATCCTTGCATTCTTTCGGAACTAGCAATTTTCTGGCTGAAGTGACTTTCTTGATACAAGAGATTTTTTCACTTCAATGTATAATGTGATCAAAGTGTCTTGGATGCATTATCTTTTGTGTACAGAGTAAAATAAAGAGTTCTTCAGAGCTTCTTATTGAACACATTTTAGAGAACAATTTTCTATGCAAGCTTCTTGAAAAATATTTTTTATTGGTAGTTCTTTTTGGATCCTTTTTTTATTATAGTCTTTTTGTGAAATAGTTTTTATTGTAACCCTTGCGAAGAACACTTTTTACTGAAACTTCTTTCAGTATAGTCAGTTCAAAATGAAATTAATGGTCAATTCGAAATAATTCATATTTACTTGCAATTAACTATATCATAGCTGTGTGTCTTGGCTTTTCAAAGTATGTTGTTTACAAAATATTTTTATAGAACATTTTGTGCTTTTTAAGCTTCTTACTGAACGCTTTTTGAAGTATGCTGTTTGTAAAATATTTTTATAGAGCTTTTTGTGAAATATCTTATCATTAGAAGCTATATGGAGAACACTTTACCGAGGTCTTTCTAAGGTACACTTTTTACTAAATGTTTTTGTAAAACTTTATTGTGCACAAACTAAGATTTCTTGAAGTCAAGATGTTTTCAAGCTTGCATGTCTAAGGAGAATGTTGCTAATTTTTCTTCCATACATTCACGAGGTACTAAAGCCATATATAGCCGAGTAGAAACATTTGCCAACAAGGTTGAACATGCTCCTCCTTTCAACCTCAAGGAAACGATTACAGGATGTAGAGAACCTTGGCATCTAAATTCGCACAACAGTTGCTCCAGCAAGCTTTTCTCCAACACTTTCCCATTGCAGTTGTAGAACTAGTTTCATGGGTCCCCTCGTTATGGTTTTATTAATTACACTTTTTCGATTGTCGCTCCAGTTAGATACGTGAAAATTGTTCGATGAAATTAGCTCCATTTAACCATTCTTCGACTACATAAGGGATATTCCATGGAAGATAGTTTTTTTCTTCTGGTTCCATTGTTTCTACTATTATAATATTATAATAATTATATAATGATTAGACAAATTGTTACACTACTTTCTATTATTAAAAACATATGTTGTAAACGGTAAACGCCTGGTATACTGGATTTAATAGTATTGATTTATAATATTGTTTTTAACGCCGTTAATCTTATAATATTACGATAGTTATGTTTTTAAAAAAATATTAACAAAATTCTCATTCTACAAAAATCATCGTATTTTTTATACCGTCGAATTATCATTATAATGTTATTACCATATTGCAATTATTTTCCATTAACAGTCTGTGGGTTTTTCAGAACTTACGCTATTTTCAAATTTCTCAACAAAGATACAAATCATTAAATAAAATGTAAAATTATTTAAATAGGGATTAGATAGACTTATCTTATTGTTTACCAAATTTGGTAGAGTCAAAATCAAATTTCTATTGAATTTTATAATAATTCTTTGTTTTTCAATTTTTTAATTTTAAAGGGTTCCGCGACCAGTGAGATTTTTCGCTTTATGTCGTACATACGAGGAACAGTTTAAAGTGCAAAGTAAATTGTCAATTATCCTAGTTTTTGTTAAATAATCAATGATAATGGGAAGTTGCATAAAGAGGCGTTGTCATCAATCATCGTTCACATTTCTTTTTCTTGTTGCTATAACGAGAAGTAAATTGCCTCGTGCCGTTTCGTCTCGGACGAGATGATAGAGAGGAGGTCGCGTGCCGTTATGGAGGACTATTTCGCGATTCGCAGAATGTCGCGCTTCCCCTTCCGGTTGCAATTATTGTCGCTCACTGTCGGACTAGTGTAACCGGTTCACTCGAATCAAAAGTGAGAGCAACGACGATCGCAATTTCCGATAAAAATTAAAAATACTGAAAACCGATTTTGTTTTTTTGTTTCAAAACGTTCACGTTACTACGTTAATAAACACATTCAAGAGTACTTTTTATTCACCATTTTAAAAAGCGACTGTTACAAATTTTCTTAAAAAGTGATTCTTCTACGTCTTTTTAAAAAGTTATTTTTAATGGCTATTTTGAAAAATGATTCTCTTACATCCTCTTAAAGAATGATTTTTGTTTATCAATTTAAAGAGTGATTTTGGTGTATCATTTTAAAGAGTGATTTCTGTTTATCATTTTAGAGAGTGATTTTTGTACAACCTCTTTACCTATCGAATACCAAATTTTTATTTTTAAATTTTCCCTCTGAATCGTTAGTATTTATATATTTATGACGATTTATGCCAAAAGTTAAATTAAATTTGAAAAATTAATTCTTATGATAAAATGCAGAAATATCCTCATTTGGGGATGGCGGCGCTTGGAATACATTTTGTTCTTTTTATGGCCCACCTTAGTGCAACTCTTGTGCACTGACTTTTCAAACTGGCGTTTCACCAATTTTCAGGAATTTAATTCAGGAAAACTATTCAACTTTTTGAATTAGGATTTTGCACACATATTTGTGAACAATTGAAGTACACAAATTATTTTTTCCAAGTAAAAATAATTAAAATTAAACGAGTTATTATATATTTTTATATAGCACGTCGCAACAATGAGTTTCATTCCTCAAACGCCTACAACTAAACTAATTTTACAAATTAAAAAAAACTCCTTTTACACATATGTTGAGGAACCTTATACTTAAATATAAGGCCCAAAAATTAATTTTTCAAACGTTGAAAACCAACGTACAGCTTTAAGAAGACAAATACTCCCCAGTGACTTTTTATTTTTTACAAAATTGTATATTCGCGAAAATGATCGCGATGATTACGATAACGCGATTTCATCCGCGACTGGCTCTGATAATAAGCGAGTCGCTCACACGGGATTACGACAGGCAAAACAGGTAACAGGTGTGTGCGCTCGCTTGTGCCTTCTTCCCAGGTATTTGCTTTATTGTGGCCGCTTCTACACACGAGAAGTAAAAGTAGACCTTTGTTCGAACTGGAACCTGGAATATTCATAGGAGCATGGCCACAGACACACAGATACACACACTCACACACCAGGGGTCCTCGTTATCGTCTCCTTTAACGTGGGTGTTCTCGAACTAATTGCCCCTTGCACAATCATCTAATTACCCTGGCTACCGGGACCGATGATTGCGTCACTGCTTTCACGTTCGCGTCTTAATCCACGATTTTCGCAAAGATGAATATCGATCGCGAGCATTTCTCAGTAAAACCACTTATCGAGATGTTTACCTTGTTTTCGCGAATTTAATAGCACTGGTCAACAAAATGAACGGTAATTATTTACATTAGGGGCTTCCTCACCGATTTTGATGATGTTGAAATATGTTGTCAAGGTCATCATTCTGAACAACTTTTTCCTATACATGTTACCGCCGCTCGGTTTTAGTTTTCGAGATATTCGCAAAAAACTTACTAATACTGTATTGCATTTTCCGTATTCTTGCACGTTCGGTGGCAACGTAAGCCTGTTCCGGCGCAGCGTCTGTTTACTTTTTTCTTGGAAACATGCTGTGGAAATGAGAGAGAAAATTATTTAAATAAAAATAAATTTTTAAAAATACCACGTTTTTAAAACGGTCTGAAAAGTATAAAATAATTTGAAATTAAAAACAAAAATTTGAAATTGGGAATTTTGAATAGCTGTGAAAATACTTGTAAGATTTAAAACGAAAAACGTGGGGCGCAAGATAATAGTAAGGAGTGTAGGGAGTAGCAGCCGTTGAGAAAACTCACAACAGTTTATGTCATTTGCGGAGCAATAAAATTTTTAGCGATTTAGTTGAACTATTCATGCATCAATTATCTATTGCATGCGCCCCACGTTTATCGTTTTAAATCTTACAAGTATTTTCACAGCTATTCAAAATTCACAATTTCAAATTTTTGTTTTTATTTTCAAATTATTTTATACTTTTTAGTCCGTTTTTTAAAAATTATTTTATGCTTTTTAGTCCATTTTATTTGTATTTATTTATTATTATTTTATACTTTTTAGACCGTTTTAAAAACGTGGTATTTTTAAAATTTTATTTTTATTTAAATAATTATTTTCTGCTTTTCAATCTTGTGTGTGTGAAATTTTTCAAGAAAATATTTAACGCAAAATATGCAATGACATACCTGGTGATTTGGCGATTTAGCCCTGTGAAAATCATTATTAACGAACTGCTCCTTTTTTTTTGTAGACATTATTTCTGACACTTTCAAACACAGATTTTTGTTAATTTCTAATCTCGTATACGAGTCAGAGTGCGTACGCATAGTAAAGTAGAGAGCGTTGTCGCGCGGAGTGGGGATCGCTGAACGCGATGACCGCGGTGTAACTGTAATAACGGTAAAAATATTTAATTGTTATTTCTCTTAAACGGATGGAATTTAAAAAAATTTTTTTTTTGAATACTGCATTGTCATCCAGTTCTGAGCTACGTTTCCAATTTCAAGTCTCTAGCTCATCGGGAAGTTAGTTTAAAATCAATTGCAATATTTGTACCGAACAAACAAACAAACAAACAAACAAACAAGAAAGCGAGCTAATAAAAACGTGGTAAAATAGGGTCTCACACTGGTCATATATGTATGAGGTGATCTTTCAATTTTGAAAGACTACTCTTCGATTGTCGTATGCGTGGTCGGGCCGACCTAACGGCCGACCCGCTCTGCCCCCTCCACGATCTAACCATAACTCATTCTATTCGCATAATCTTTGCATTGTAGCTATCATTCAGAATTTGATCTAGTAATGGAAAAATCATGAGAATAGAATGAGTTGTGGTTAGGTCGTGGAAGGGGCGAAGAGGGCCGGCCGTGAACATAACATTTGTAAGAAGCAGAATACGTTACGAACGCTGTTAAGCGATCGCCTATGCTGAATACGAAAATCCAAAAGAGAAAATTCAATACAGTATTAGCAATAGTTTTTTGCGAACATCTCGAAAACTAAAACCGAGCGGCGGTAACATGCATAGGGAAAAGTTGTTCAGAATGATAACCTTGACAACATATTTCAACATCATCAAAATCGGTGGGGAAGCCCCTAATGTAAATAATTACCAAATGAACTCCTTGCACTTGGAACTATTTCAGCTCTAAAACCAAACATTTCTTCCGACCTACAAGATTTCAATTCTGTCTGATTCTGTTCAATTGATGCATATGAAACTGATGCAATTTACTCGTACAGTATTTAAATATTTAATAATTTATCAAATACAAACAAGTTTAACAATGTGAAAAATGTTTTTGATAGTGTATAGCAATTTTTAATGGTGACTCAGACGCACCACTCTAGTGCAAAGGCTTAAACTTTTTTTTTGTCACAGAGAACATGTACATACGTCTTAATAGACTGTCGTATGCAGAACACGAATTCGAAAGCTGTTTGCCGTCATCAGCCTCAGTTTTTGAGAAATTTGATTTTGAAAGAAAAGTGAAGAATTCAATTTTCAGAATTTTTTCTGCTTCAGCCGAAAAAGCTAGTCGAAATATTGTTACGTAGAAAAATTCTGTAGACTCTCCCAAATATGGCGGTATTTTTTTTATAACGTTGTAAACATTTTAAACATATGTAAAATATGTTTAATGTCGAAGAGACACCCAATTCACACGAATTTTTGGGAATATTTTTTTTATCATTTTTTAATTGATCCAAAATAGTGCAACAGTTTTTTTTACATTTTTTTACTATTTTCACTGTTTGAATTTGATCTGCATTTCGTGCATTATTAAGAACTATAATTTTAAGAATTTGTTTGGGATGAAATGTATTAGGATTTTAGTTTCATATTGTTTAGTAATTTATTATCCCAATAAAAATGTTTATAATTCAGTATGTTTTTTTAAATGAAAACAGTGATAAATTATGCAAGAAACAGTAGCCAAATAAAAGTTGTTTTTTTCTCTCCAGTGATTTCAGTAAGTCGGAATTGAAATACTAATGTGCTTAAATTCTTTTAACATTTCTGCCATTTTTAGCATAAATGCATAAAATCAGCAGTCTAGTGATTATCGTGAAAATAAATATTTTTAAAAAAATTAGACTGTGGAGTTTATCGTTCTTAGATGTGTTAGAATCTAAACAAGAAACATACCTATATCCTGTTACCAAACCAAATAAACCCAGAGAGTATTTCAATTAATATTTGCAAAAAATAATTATTGCAAATATTTTAAGTGTAATACTATCTGTGAAATAGTCTCTGTATTTCTATTTTAAATTTTGCATATAAAATTTCGTTCTGCATTAAACAAGAGAGCATCCTAAACTGGTAGTCATGGCAATAGAGTTTGCAATAATGGTGGCAGACGGCATGTTTGCATTCCGTGCAAAATTCTCCGTGTGTGGGTGGTTATGTACAACAAAAAAAATCCGTCCTGTATAATGAAATGACGAAGAAAGCGTCTACGAAAATTACTAGTGGCATTTGTGGACTGTGGATTTTTATGCAAAATCAAAGTTAAAAATCTAGCTATACCTTCCAAAGATTGAAGTTAAAAGTTGTTGTCTCTTGTCATTAAGTCTAATATGTTGATTGTGAACTGCAAATAATATTCAATATTGTCTTGAAATTTTATTATAGTATTATTGTATTTTGTATATTCATGTCTGACCTAAAAGCACAGAAATCTGCAGTCTATTTTTATGGGAACCATGGATCCTACGAAATCTTGCCCGAATTGCTGTTCACGTCGCAATGATGACAGACGACACAGGTACGATGCTGTTTTATCAATCATGTTAGTGAATGCGCCGCGTAAACACAGAGTGTCCCAAAAATATGTGAACATACCCTGAACGATTAAAAAATCGGTTTTTCTGTTTTGGATTATAACTCCTACAATTTTAAGTATTTTGTCTTCAAAAAATTCTATTGTATGGTCCAAATAATAGAAAGTATCTATGCAAAACTCTAATACAAAACTGTCGTCCGATTCCTTTACAAAAATTTCCAAACGAGGACTATAAAATTACGCTCTAGATCAGAAGACCTCCTTAACACTAGATTTACGGGACCCGCAAAATGACGGATTCAAAAATTTTTAATTTACGATTATTAAGAGTGTAAGGAGGCATTCGTGAGAAATTATTAAATAGATTTATTTTTTTGTGTACATATTACAATAAAAATCGCTGAAGATCTAATTAAATACAATTTTATTATTTTTATAAATCAATGTAAAGTAATCAATTTTAGTGCTCCGTAAACCTAGTGTTGAAGTATTTAAAAATGTAATATTTCCAACTTATTTGATCTATGAATTGCAGAAACACATGTGGTTTTTGGATCTTGAAATTAATGGAGACAATTTTTGCACGAATATTCACTGTCTACATAGTTATCAATTCTAGAATTTTGAACGAATGGTCCAACGTTATGATGGGGTTATATTACTCGAAGTTGTTCTGTTTATTTTGATTAGGATGTAAAAACAGGTTCGTCGCTCTTCATAGTAATTCGTATGACCGCCCCCTCTCCTCTCTTTCGTGGACTACTTTCCGCGACGCATTCAACATATTTCATGTTTTCTTTCACGTCCAGATTCCCTCTCTCAGTTTTTACGAGCGGTTGCGTAATGCTGGCCGCGTAATACACGATAAAAATCGCCGGCGGTTATGTCATTCAAGCCAGTCCTGTTATTTTACAATTTGGAGCAGACGTTTCGTACAACCCCCCTTTTGTTGAAACCGCTCAGCTGAACCTTTTCTTCTTAACAGTAGCTTCTTTCTTGTTAAACTCTTCACAAACGAAATTTTTTAAACTAAACTAGACAATTTTAATCTCTTTAGAAAAGCGTAAATAATTTGCTGGCTCCAGTTTTAAACTCTCACACCTCTATTTACATTTTTATTAATTTTCTACATTTCATTCTTAAACGGAGCATGTTCGTTATGGAACTATTCATAGATGTTTTTTTTTAGATGTAAATTAGACGATTTTAATCTGCAATTAGGTATAATGTAGGGAATTTAAATAGATATAAATTGGACAAGATAAAAACGAAACCAATTGAGAATGCGTTGAAAAGTGGTAATGCCCATACATACGACAGTTAAGTGCTCCATGGAACTAAAATAAAACGTATGTATGTGTATCTGCCAGTGTCGTTGAAGAGGTTAATACTACTTCAGAAAAATGTCAGAAAGAATGTTTAATTTCCTAAACGCAAGAATAGATAAAACAAATTGTAAATAATAAAGATAAAAATGTAATAATTGTAAAATGCTAAAATGGTAATTTGGTAAAAATGGTAAAAATAGTAAAAGTGGTAAAAATGGTAACGATGGTAAAATTGGTAAAAATGATAAAAATGGTTACAGTGGTAACGATGGTAATATGGTAAAAATGATAAAAATGGTTACAGTGGTAACGATGGTAATATGGTAAATATGATAAAAATGGTTACAATGGCAAAAATGGTAACGATGGTAAAAATGGTAACGATGGTAATATGGTAAAAATGGTAAAAATGATAAAAATGATAAAAATGGTAAAATGATAAAAATGGTAAAAATGATAAAAATGATAAAAATGGTAAAAATGATAAGTGGTAACAGTGGCATAAATGGTAAAAAAGGTAACAACGATAAAAGAAAAATAAACGTTGCAGATTAAATCTTCCAGATTAGATAATTGATTTAATTTCACAATCGGAGCTCAGATAATTTTCTGAAGAATGAAAATCGAGTCTTTTGCCACAGGTAGTTAATTAATCATTAAATCTATCCATTGTGAACAGTGTTTTTATTTTGGGCAGTCCATTTAGGATCTTCTTGTTTAGTGAAAAAAAGAAACAGTGTCGAGGTACAGCTCTTCTCTCATGTCGAAACTGTTCGGAATTTATTCGAAACGAATAGCACACGCATGTCCTGACAGAGTAATTCGACAAACTTCGATCATCTGCTATTAGGACAGATATCACATTAGCAAACAGAGGGTGTTTTATTATTTATTCATTTTGAGACGGACGAGACACATTATGTAATGAGGACTCTCCGCCGTGTGTGATCGAATAATGAGAGAGGAAAGATCAAATGGATCTTCTCTGGTCTTTATGAAGACGATCTATCCGTAAAGATCATGCCGTGACATTTCTGCCGGTGAAACGGAACGACCTTTCCGAGTTAGTTATTGTCATTGTGCAACTGTCTTCCGATTGTTGTTCGAGAAATATATTCTATGATGATGTCGACGATTCTGAGTAATTAAGAGGGTGGGAGGGGATCGTATTTTCCATTAGGGCGAATTTTATTTGCAATGAAAATTGCTTGACATCAAGATAAACATATCTATCATCTTTTAATACTATACAGTACATAATTTTGATTATTGAGAAGGAATTATTAGACTGTGGATTTTATGCATTTACGACAAAAATTAGTGGGTGCTATTCATAGCAATAAACAGATTAGAAGAATTTCAGAATTTTAATGCATTACTTCCGATTTATTAAAATTATTGAAGAAAAATAAACAATTTTTATTTACTTTCTGTTTCTTGCAATTAATATGCGAAACGTTTATTTTGCATGAAAAACCGCAATCTAATAATTGTACATAATAATATTGTATATTTATTATGGAGTAATATTACTGGACAGCAGATCTTTATGCAAAATAAAAATGTTCTACCTATATTGTAACAAACTGCAGTGAAATAGAAATTTATTTTCTGTTGAAATGTGTTAAAAGATTGAAAAGAATATAACAGTATTTTCAAATTCTTCTGTTTTCACTATGCTACAGTACACTTTTGTCATAAGTGTATAAGGTCCACTGTCTAGATATTACATATATGTATATACAAATTTTAATTCAGGGAAATTGTTTAAATAGACTAATAAAATAAAATTATATTAAATTTTTTAAGATTGAATTAGAATAGGTATTCATTTACAAAAAACTCTGTATTACAACAGAGTTTGGAAGAAATATTATAAAATACAAGGATACATGAACATTTTCCTAATATTTTATTCAAACGTCTCATCAACGTCTCAAATAAATAAATATGTAATTTCTATATAATTCGTAATCGCACCATTAAAATAGTAATTTTTTTCAATCCAATGGACAAGTTAAAAATAATAATTACTATAAACTTACGACGTGATTCCCATGGTGACACTCTCGTCAAAGGGCACAAGGACGAAACAAATCAAACAATTGTCACATCACAAATAAAACACTCCAAGGATACTTCACTGACTGCGAGTCCTCTTGTTTAAATCGTTCCTAGACATCACGTGCATCGGTCGCGTACGCGACCATAAACGACCTTATCCGCACGAGTGCCGTGTTCGAACTGAGACCACCGTGCCGAGGACTCTCCTAAGCGGGCTTCATGATGTCGCTTCTGTTACCTAACCTCCCCCGTGACAACAACCGAATCAATCCCCCGGTTCACATTCCTTACTTTTTTTTGGCGGTTCCGTGCCGTGTCTTGATAAAATTGGGGGAAACTATGAGGCTCTTATGGTTTCTTCGATTATGTAAAAACCGCCGATCTTCGTGTTAGATCACACCTCGGTTATGCTGCGGAGCACTGTGGTCTCCAAACCTGCTTTTCGTAAGTCCGCACTAAATTTACCACTAATGACGAACAGACTCGTTTTATATATTTTAATTTACAATTATTGAATTTATAAAGAATTTTCTATGGGAAAGGATTAAATAAATATTTTTATTTGAGCACATATTAAGTATTTATATTATTTAATAAAAATTGTCAATTTCATAAGGCAACGCATGACAGGCTTTTTTAATGCTTGGTAAAATTTAATTTTTATAGAAATTTAGTTTTAGTTGTTAAAAATACTTTCACATTAATATTTTTTTTTAACTCTTGCGTGGTGAGTCAATTTTGCCCCGGAGGTATAAACGTCTCGTCTGAAAATTCTAATTTTTTAAAATTATTACCGGCCAAATTACTAATTTTTTTATATTTCATTTCACAATTATTAAATTCATAAGATAGTTTTGTAATTCCTTTAACGATCATA
Organism: Sphecodes monilicornis; assembly: GCA_913789915.3. NCBI lineage: Eukaryota > Metazoa > Arthropoda > Insecta > Hymenoptera > Halictidae > Sphecodes > Sphecodes monilicornis. The sequence continues at coordinate 10,673,554 of OU565284.1, read as the reverse complement.
TTTTATATTATATCATATTTTATGTTTTTTTTTCTCAATTTCGTCCAGTAACAGTTTTAAAATAATTTCTTTGCACATTCTCTAGTAAATTATTCCTTCCGGCGTTTCAAAAAAGCTGAAGTCGTTTGGTAAAATTAAAAAAAAAATTATTCGTCTTTAAAGGGGTGTGCCTATACTTTTTTCAGGCACTGTAGTCCCAGAAAATGTCTGAAAACGGTACCTGCGCGGTCCGTATCCGCCACAGATCGACTCGATCGCCACGATCGCGGATCTAAGGAACGAGAGATCTACCAGCAAGATAGAAAGAGAATTGCGTGGGTTCACTGGGTACTGTCGCAACGGCCGATCCACAATGGGGCATGAAATCATGCCCGAATAAGTTTGCCAACGAGCATCGGAATCAGCTCGATCTAGCCGGAACATAATTCGCTTTACATAATTTCTTTACATAGTCTCGATTGCACTTGCGGATATACTCGTCGCTGAATTTCCTTGAAAATTCCCGTTTGCGAAACGGGATTTCGCACCGGTGGAATGACGACCACTTTCATCGACGTCGGGCCGACCTCCGAAAGGTCGACGCGGTCATGATCGCACCTCGTGGCGTCGCGTCGTCGGGACCTCTTGACGGCACTATGTTGCGTCATTCTTGAGGAGAGGTCGCGGACTATGGTTCGAAACCAGTTGACACTTGACAAATTTTTCTTAGAATTTTGAAGTAGGGTTGAAGCGTCTAATGTGTGGTCTGTTCTGACGTGAAACTTGTAATGTCTTCTACTGCGAGTTCTCTTTTAATTTGAAGACCCCTTTTAATTTGAGACCTTTTTTAATTTCAAGACCGCTTTTAATTTGAGACCTTTTTTAATTTCAAGACCGCTTTTAATTTGCGATCTTTTTTAATTTGAAAACCTCTTGTAATACGAGACCAATTTTAATTTGAAGAACTTTGTTAATTTGAAGAATTCTTTTAATTTGGAGATCTTTTTTAATTTCAAGACTTCTTTTAATTGGAGACCTTTTTTAATTCTAGAACCTCTTCTAATATGAGACCTTTTTTAATTCTAAAACCTCTTCTAATATGAGAGCTCTTCTAATGTGTGATACATATACACCGTAAGTTCGGATTTCTCGTTTCAGGGATCATATCGAATGCATCGACGAAGGTCATCGCACGTCCGTCTCCCGTTCCGTTAGAGTTAGTAGACCCCGTCCATTGAGCAACGTGTAATGTGTAATGCATACTTTCGTTCTCGTTCATCCCGTGGAATTTGTATCTAAAATCGAAACCCCGTGTTCGAGATTCCTCGCTGTCTGCAGTCGTGTCCTCGAGATCCTCGAATTCCTTTCGGAGAACTTATGAAAGCGTTGCTGCAACCAGCTTTGGTCCTTGGACGATATTGAACCGTGCGTCACTTGGTTTAACCATTTTTATTCATCGTTGCCGTTAAATTGATCGCGTAACATCACATTATAACATATTTGCTATTATGTCAACTGTGAGAAAAGTATCTAGGCTTTGTAATCGCGTGTCGACTGTACAATAGTTTTCATTGTTGGAGGGAAATTTTATTCCTTTTTTTTATTAGTATGTTATACACAAATTTTCGAGTAATTTAAGTACGGTATTATTCAAAGTTTGCAAAATACAGTCAACCCTACTACAATGCAATTAATTCGTACAACGTTATAAGATACACAGAATTAGTACAAAATCAGATCGAATTAAATTAAATTTCATACAAATCAAATCGCAATTTTAGCTTCGCGTTATATGAGGGTTATCTTTCCTGCAATATGCAATTGCAGAAAGCAAAATAGTGACCAGCTCCATCCACCAATGAATTTAAAATTGCATATTTTTATATCTTATTCTTGAGTATCGACTGCTAGATAAAGACTCTGCCTGCTAGGGAAGAGGCTGACTGATTGTCGACGGACCTTTACTCACGCTTTTCGATGTCAAAGCGAGGCCGCCCTTATCCGGGCTTCGTTCATCTATACCGTTACAGGTAAAGGGCATCGCACGGTTCCACGGTTCCTCAAAACCTCGCAGCGACGCGACGTGTGTATCAGCGCGTGTAACTGCTACACGAGCGAACGCAACAACGGTTCTCGTCTTTCCAGCAGCATTCACGGACTCACAGAGATTACGTGATCTCTTGGGCCTGATAAAACGACACCTGGACCGATGTTGCTCCGGATTTTCCAGTGAGTCATTGGACCAGCTCCAACACTTTGATGACGATGCCTGGGTTCAACTCGAGCCAGCATTTCCAAGATAGGATGTAGTGTGGCATAATATTGTTGACAATATCGACAACATAGAATGCATTGTCAACATTGACATTTGTATATATTGTCTATGTTGGCAATACTATCAACACTGCCATCATTCGGTATAATACCAAATTGACAATACTGTCAACATTGATTACATTCTCAACATTGATTATATTGTCAACATTAGCAATACTATTAACATTGTTATCATTCGGTATATTACCAAATTGACACTACTGTCAACATTGATTACATTCTCAACATTGATTATATTGTCAACATTGGCAACATTGGGTATATTGTCTGCGTTGAAAGTACTGTAAACATTGGCTGCATTGAGTATGTTGTCAACATTGACAGCACTGAGTATAGTGTCAACATTGACAGTACTGAGTATAGTGTCTACATTGAAAGCACTGAGTATAGTGTCAACATAGAGAGCACTGAGTATAGTGTCAACATTGACAGCACTGAGTATAGTGTCAACATTGACAGCACTGAGTGTAGTGTCAACATTGACAACACTGTCACCATCGAGTAGATCGTCAACACTAACAATTCTGCCAACATTCAGTATATTATCAACACTGACGATTGTGCCAATATTGAGTGTACTATCAACATCGACAATAGTGTCAACATTGAGTATATTGTCAACATTAATAGTGCTTCCAACATGGCCAATACTGTCCATATTGGCAGAATTGAGTATGTTGTCACCATTTGCGATACTGTCAATATTAATTATATTGCCAACGGTGCTAATTCTGTCAACAGTGTAAATACAGTCAACATTGACAACATTGCATGTATTGCCAACATTGATAATGCTTCCAACATTGAAGATTTTGTCAACATTGATAATGCTTCCAACATTGAAAATGTTGTCAACATTGATAATGCTTCCAACATTGAAGATATTGTCAACATTGATAATGCTTCCAACATTGAAGATATTGTCAACAATGAAAATACTGTCCACATTGACAGAATTGAGTATGTCGTAAACATTAGCAATATTGCCAACATTAAGCATTCTCTTAGCAGTCAACATTTACAATATTGTAGTCTAATTATTTCGAAACAATATACTCTATCTAGAAAAAAGTGGACTATACTGTTAACATTGGCAAGGCAGTCCACATTGTCAACATCGTCAAAATGGACGATATTGTTAACAGTAACAAAATAATCAACATTGACAAGGCAGCCAACATCGATAACACAGTCAACATTGAGTATATTCGCTACATTGTCACCATTGACATGATCAACTCTGTAGAATCTACACAAACAATAACAAAACGCATCGAAGGAAAAACTGCATGAATATAGATGTACAGCAATCGTTACGGCTGCACGAGCAATATCAGATCAATCCGAGAAGACAATCTAATAATTCTATAGTATTCAAGCGAGGAGATCCGCGTTAGCGTTGAGGATCGATTAGGATCTAGTTCCGAAAAAATCGCGAGGAATCGTAACATTACGCAACGATCAAAGAGCACAGGTCTTTCGAACTTTCGTATTCCGTAGAAAGTGCTGACGGATACGCGCACGCTTCTTTAATCGGATTCAATTATGATCAAGCACATCGGTGATTCTTTTATTTGCAATACGTTTCCTCGGAATTCCTTTTCTCCCAGTCGGTGTTGCACCGTGTGTGCAACTATTATGATTCGACGATGGAAACCGTCGATCCTCGATTATGAAAGCGCTATAGCTCGCAGGGAAATTAGTGAACTCTCCTGCCTGTGCAATTAAACGCGCGGGGAAATGGGATACCGCGTGAACTTCCGCGATCCTTTCATGGGTTAAACTTACTGGCCTGTGAGAACGTCGTAAATCATACAGTTTCTCTCTTGTTTCATCGGCTACCGACTTTACGGAAGCTGAATCACGAGCCTAGACCGTTGATTGATTTTTTCGAGTCTCGTACTCGAAGGTATACTTTGTGAACTTTTTTTTTGAAGAAATTGTACGATGTATTTTGACGCAACTTTGCAGATTTGTTCGTACACATATATGCTATATTTGTGATTTTTTGTATAGTGGTAGTGCCAAAATTGTAATAGTTATCCAACAAACAGGGAGACCTTCTCTCGTTTTTGTAATGCAAGTATTCTTTATCATTTTTCAAGGTGTCTTTGCGAATTTTTGTGAGGCTAACTATGCAATTCACCTTTATGAAACTATACAGATTTGTTTGTACACATATAAATTACATTTATGATTTTTTATGTGTTCCTATCGACAGATTTATGGTAGTTATTCGATGAGACAGCACACTATCGTTTTAGATCCGACAAAATGATATTTCTTTTTTTTTCAGTGCCCAAACTATATTTTGATAATTGTTTTGGACAAACTATACACTGTATGTTTATGAAAGTTTGTAGATTTGTATACGCAAGCTTAAACTATATTCCCAGTTATTTTACACATCGCTAGTACCAACATTGCGATAAATATTCAACGAGGAACCAGACTATCTTTTCACAATGGTAACGAAAGCTATGTTATCTTTCACAATTTCGAAAGTCTACGACAATTTTTCTTTTACCAAATTAGTCAACATATTTTTACAAAACTTTTCAGATTCCTTTACACAAGTTTAAGCAATGCTGATGAATTTTTATACATTCGCATCGTCAATACTCGTATAGTTATTCAAGCCTATTACTCTTCCTGTGACGTTAATTGTTCATTTCGATCACGAATGACAGATTCCATGAGATTTATTGATCTATTCGGTGTAATTGTGTCTGTAAGTGATGGAGAAGGGTTTGATGGAATTCCTAACGTGTGCATGAGAACGATCGCTAATGCAGATTAGCTTGCGACCCGGTAAAAGCACTTTGCCTAACCCAAACCCGCAGTTTCTATAACACTTTCTATGAGACCCGCTTGTTTCTCTCGCTCTAGCGTCGCAGACGGGTTAACTTTCCTTCTGCTTGTGCAAATTCCACGGAGAAACCGAGAAAGAGACACGGATATCACCGCGGAACGGAGCGAGATAAACTGATTTTCACGCGGACAGTGTTCACGGTTACCGCGTGCGTAAGATGCCTCCGGATCTTCCGCGTTTTCAATCATATCAACATCAGGAAAATCTCTCTCACTGTACGCTAACTCCCAGAAGACCATTACCAAGGTTTCAGCCATCTGCGTTTCCTTCTTCCGCTGTAATAAATTGACAATCTATTTTTTTCGAGCTGGTTTCGACACTCGCCTAAAAATTTTCGATAAAACACACTTTTAGTCGCTGTTTGCAATTTCCTACAAAAAAATACTGAACCACTTATGGTTCACAAGTACATCATCCACATTGACTGTATTGTCAACAATGGCAAAATGCATTGGATTCACCACATTCTCAATATTGACAACTCCCATTACATTATCAACATTGACGACGTCCACTCTTTGTAAACATTGATAAGATCCACAGCTTGTCAACATTGTCAACGATCCTGTGTTGTCGACATTGACAACTTCATCCGCGCTGCCAACAGTGGCAACGTCCACTGTATTGTCAACATTTACAATATTTACAGGTTTGAGTGCACTGGCAGCATTGTCAGCATTAACTACGTTGTCAATCATGGCAACATCGGTAACATCAACTGCGTGGTCATTATTTCTTGTATTATCAAAACTGACAACACTGTCTATATTTTCAACATTGGTTATGTTTTCAACATTGGCTTGTCGACACTGGCTATGCTGTCAACATTATCGACACTGGTCATGCTGTCAACATTGTCGACACTGGTTATGCAGTCAACATTGTCGACACTGGTTATGCTGTCAACATTGTCGGACCTGGTTACGCTGTCAACATTGTGTAAACTGGTTACGCTGTCAACATTGTGTACACTGGTTATGCTGTCAACATTGTCGACACTGGTTTTGCTGTCAACATTGTCGGCCCTGGTTTTGCTGTCAACATTGTCGGCCCTGGTAACGCTGACAACATTGTCGACACTGGTTATGCTGTCAACATTGTCGACACTGGTCATGGTGTCAACATTGTCGACACTGGTCATGGTGTCAACATTGACGACATGCTTATATTGCGAACGTCCTCAACCTTGGTTATGTCGTCAACTTTGTGAACATTGTTTATGTATGTTGTCAACATTGACAATATTGATTATATTGTTAGCATTGACGGCATTGGTTGGATTGTCAGCCAGATATTAATGGTATTCAAACGACTTTCCATTAATACGAAAGGTAATGAGTAGGTCAAAATATTTACTGCTAATTTGTCGCAGCGAAACAGGCAAAAAGAAAAATAGAAGACAACGATCTTCTGTTTACAAACGGCTGAGGCCATCGCACCCATACATAATAACTACACTTGATCGCGTGACAGAAAGATATCACCGATGCTAGTTATTAATTAGTTGCGCAATTTTACGCATTTAATTCTAAACAGGCATTCTTCTTGCCAGATCCGTGACACAGTTCTTCCTTCCGATCGTGTGTTTACATTGTCTTGCTTCGGGGACAGTGTTAATGACTAGGCGTTTGCGCACCTTCGTGCATTAATTGATAAAAATGACGACTAAAGTTTAGACACTGGGATAAATTTTTTCTTTATTCCGATTTTGAGATAATTATCCATGAAAATATATCTTGGTAACTGCATCTGCCAAAATAAAACTTTATCATCCACCAAATTACTGCATGAAAAGATTATTTAAATTATTAAATAAATTACATCAATTTGGTGACATTTTTATAACTGCTGGGTGGGTAAATCGACGAGCCAATTGGTTTTCGGTAGGAAAGGTCAGAGATCTGAAGAGATAATGTCCGGAGAAGCCGCGGAATAGTAATGTCTTATTTTTTAAATGAATTCCGATGGAAATCGAGAGTGACATTCCGGAGAATGCTGCGGGACGATCCTCTGCCGTAGTTTCGATCTTCTTCGTCCCTCGATTACGCTGTCTTTGATTACGTAACCGGTAACCGCTCTTCGAAAAGGAAAAAGTCCGACTACGAGCAAACATACGCCGAACAGTCGACTTTCTCTCATCTCGTCGTCCTTCCTCGGCACCGCGCGATGGCAGCTTCCCTTCGATGCTCCTTATCGGTCCTGTCTTCTTCACATTTCTTGCTACCATGCGGGCGAAAGTGAAATGAAGATCTATGGGTTGACAGGAAATCGTTCGAACCAGTTTCAACATGGGTAGCGTTTCACAGATGACGGTTTTGACATATTATGATCAGGGTGATGAGAATTATGGTAATTATAACGTCTACTGCGGTGGCAAAATTGTCAAGATTAACTACGTTCATAAGATAGGTAGCGTTGACAAGAATAGCGTCAATGACAATATTGATTAAGTTAATAAAAATAACCACGATGGTCAACTTTAACGGAGTTGTTGAAAAATCACAAAATTAGCTACATTGTCAACATTGGCAACATTGTTAAGACTGACTATACTGACAATATTGTACAGATTCACTATATTGACAACATTGACAATATTATAAAGTTTGATAGTATAACCACATTATTAATTTTCAAATTGGCTATGATGACAACACAGTATCAACCTCCACAATGTTGGTCACTTTATTAAGATTTACTACAGTTTCAACATCCACAGCACTGCAAAAATTTTCAATATTTGCGGCATTGTCAATATTCTTCAACATTCGCGGATATGTAAACATTGCAGACATTCGATTCACTGTGAACACTGTCGATATTGGCAGCATTGTCAACATTGTAAACATGGAACGCATAACAACATTGTCAACATAAACTATATTGGCAACATTATCAACGCGGATTACATTGAAATTTTCAACATTGACAATATTGCCAACATTGATAACATTGACAATATTGTCAACATTGATAACATTGACAATATTGTCAACATTGATAACATTGACAATATTGTCAACATTGATAACATTGACAATATTGTCAACATTGATAACATTGACAATATTGTCAACATTGATAACATTGGCAATATCGTCAACATTGATAAGATTTACAATATTGTCAACATTGATAACATTGACAATTTTCTCAACATTGATAACATGGACAATATTGTCAACATTTGCAGTATTGTCAACATTGGCAGTGTTGTCAATATTGTCAATATGGATCACATTGACAATATTGTCAACATTGATAAGATTTACAATATTGTCAAAATTAATAACATTTACAATATTGTCAACATTGATAACATTAACAATATTGTCAATATGGATCACATTGACAAGATTTTCGAAATTAAGTATATCAACAATGATAACATTGTCAGCGCTGAGTACCTTGACAACAAAGGCAATATAATGACATCGCTTCAATGACAAGATGGAAGCGTTCACGTTCCAAAGACAAACCACAAGCATCAACTTCAACATCCACCGACAGCTTTCTATCCGATTCCACCTTGTGCTTACGTATTCAGCGTTTAGCCCCTAATAAAATTGTACCCCGGATTACGTGATCCACAAGCTAAACGGAATCTGGCCACGTTGATATGTTTTCGAAGAACGGTTAAGCAAGTTCGGCTCGATAGAGGCCTAATTCGTCACCGAATAAAACCGAACGTGCCCTTGTCCTCTTTCGAGAACGTTGCTTACGCCACGAGGGATGACCATGCGATTCGCGTAATCGAGTAGACGTCGATTATAAATATTAATAGTATGATGTTGCAGACACGATCGACGTTTTCGTTCGAACCGCAAAAACACCGCAGAATCGAAACGAATCACTTCATGAAACACGCACTTAACAGTAAAAAATTATGAGAATTATAATACAATTTTTAAATCATAATTTGATTTATTATTGCAATTTTAAAATCATTAAAAGCACCACTTCTATATGGAATGATACTATATTTTTATATTTCATGTAAGAATTTTGCAATTCAAAGATAAATAACATTTTACTAACAAATTGTTCAATGATAAATTATAATTGTGAATTTAGAAATTATCTTAGGTTGTATAATTTAACAATTTTCTTCGGAATTGTGATATGAATTATGAGGCTCGCTTTTTATATAACACAGCTATTAAGAAGTCCATGAATCCAAATAGAATGTGCTAAATTGAGAATCCTGACGGAAACCTAACTGTTTATTGCACATCGACAGATTGACTATCGCACATGCAGCAGAGCAAGAGAGGCAGATGAGATCAATGCAGTTGGAGGTGGAGAATCTTCAACGTCAGCTACAGACAACGACTTATGACCGCGAAAACGCTATACAGGAGAATCGCAGGGTCCAGGACGATTTAGCAGCGTGTACCTGCGAGGTGAGGAACATGCAACGCGAATTGGAGGCGTCGAAAGCTGAGGCCTATGACCTGAAGAGACAGCTGCAGACTTATGTCAGCGAGGTGCGCAGAGCTGAAGAACTCCTGAACAGAAAGGTGGGAATCCTGGAATCCGCTTAGTCTCAGTTTATTTTGCTATCGCTGAAATCTCCCTGCGATAACTTGTTAGGAAAAGCAACCTGAAAATTGTCAAAATTGTAATAGTTATTGTAATGGTCAAAATTGTAATAGTTATACAACAAGCGGAGAGACCTCTTCCGTTTTTGTAATTGGAAATGTAAGTAATCTTTATCCTTCTCCAAGGTATCTTTGAAATTTCTTCCTGGACAAAGTATGCAACGGACGTATACAAAATTTTACAGAGTTGTTTGCACACACTTAAGTTACATTCGTGACTTTTTATGCATTGCTATTAACAAAACTATAATAATTATACAACAAGAAAGCAAACGATGCTTTTATAATGGTAACGATGGTAATCCTTCTTTCTCATTTATGAAGGTACATTTTGAGAGCATTTTTTTAGACCAGCCAAACGTTGTATCTTTATGAAACTTTGCAGACTTATTTACGTATGCTAGAATCTTATTCACGATTTTTATTACGTCGCTATTACTAAAATTGTAATAAATATTCAACGAGGAAACAGACTAACAAACTTCCTGTGATAACTTATTAGGAAAATCAATCTGAAGTTTCTACGATTCCATAGAAAAATATCTTTTTACTAACGTACAGTTTTTTTTATTTGCACAGTATTTTCTCTTTGAAAGACCTTAAAAAGTCTAAAATTATATAATAATATATTTAAATCTTTCTAATGTTTTTTCAATTTTGTTTTTGATCTTTTCATTTTTACCATAAATGCATAAAATCATCTGTCTAGTTATTATTCTATATTTGCGACAAAGAATCTTCTAGTGGGTGCGAGAGATCTTTCCAATCCTCATATTGTTATCAAATAATTAATGAAAACGAGAATTTTGCAAACTGTTGCACAGCCTAATTACAAGTTATGTGCTTTGCAGGAGAACGAGAGAACAGAGATGCTGAACCACTTCAGAAGCCTAAGCTTGGAAGCTACTGTCTTGGAGAACAACAATCACAGCTTGGAGTCTGAGGCAGCGGAAACAAGAGGGGCGCTTCAAACAGCCAGAGATCGTATGATGGATTTGGAAAGGCAGCTGGCTGACAAAGAGAGTCTGATAAGTGGCTACGAGACGCAGGTAGGATGCTGATAATATTAATAATTTATGAAGGGCATGTTGATTTTAATTAACGTCTCTGTTCCTCAGATCAGCGAGCTGACTCAGAACGTTGCCAGCATGGAAACCCAGTTGCGCCAGCAGGGAGAGCAAAGGCAGAGAGCAGAGACTGACCTAGGCTGTGTTAGGGATCTCTGTATGAAGTTGGATCATCAGAAGGACGCGCTTATGCACCAATTGGACGACAAGGATTCGCTTAAAGCACAAGTAAATGGATGAAAGAAAATTATGTATGTGTATAAATGGACGGAGGATGTTATTCTTCATTGCAAAAATCTGTATTGGAAGGAAATCAATTTTGAAGCATAGAATCTGATAAATCTAATCGATAACAAAATTTTTATTAACGTTTATTATTATTATTATTATTATTATTATTATTATTATTATTATTATTATGTACCAGATAAGTTCATGAAATCAAAGTAGCAATTGCAGGTGAATTACGCTAGGTCTACGGGACGATAAGAGTGGCTATTTTAAATTACTTTGTAAAAATAACGAGAACGTGTTTACCCAAATTGTTAGCCAAAGAAATAAATTTGTTGAGTAATTCTTCTTGTTTACGATCTCAATAAGTGTAAATTAAAAATATCAGAACACGTCATAGTGAAGTATTGTGTAAATCTAGTGTTAAATGAAGTAGGATTTTATTTTGTAAAATACTTGTTTTTCCAGTACGACATGCAAATGGCTAAGTTGAAAGCCGAGCAGACGATAATCCAGGATCAAATGAATAGAGATCGCGCAACTGTAGAACGCCTTGAACTGCTTCTCGATCAAGCCAGACAAGAGTCTATTACCGTGCAAGCTAATAATCAAGAACTGCAAAACGAGATGTCCAGATTGAGAACAACAATGTCTGATCTCCAAAGCAAATTGTAAGGAATAGTACGTCCGATTGTTTCATGGTACGATGCACTTTTTATTACAATTCATTCCACGTCGCAGATCATCGGAGTCTGCGAAGCTTCGACAATATCAAACTCAGGCTGCCGAGTACTGCAAACAAATCAGCGAGCTTCGTAGACAGATGACGAACGAGAGGTTTGATCGCGCCAGAAAGGACGAAGAGAGTCGGCGGTATATATTTTTAAAAAATTGCATATTTATACGTACAGGGTGTCGCTTGATTGTACTACCTAAATTTACTTATAACCTACTCGTTGCATAACAAAAAGTTCCTTTATATCAAATAAGACATGCACTGTGATCCTTAGTTTCTTGATGACGTGATATTTTACCGAGATATTAAGGTGACCTTGAGTTTTTGTATCATAATATGTGATTCGAAAGAGTATTGAATTCTGAGCAAGAAAGTATTAAGGTATATAGGGTGAGAAAGTAATAGTTACCGAGATATTTTTCAGCGAATGTTGATGGAACGTGCATGTTCGGTCAAATTCAATGCTAGCTTATTTGTTTTTAATTCTTTTTGTGAAAAAAAATCTCAAAGTCACCTTCGTATCTTGATAACAAAGGGAAATGGCAAAAAAGGAATTATCACATTGCATGTACGGGTTAATGTCTAATAACTTTTGTTTGAAACAGTTTTTTCATGCAACAAGTAAGTTATGAGTAAATTCAGGTAGTACAGTTAAGTGACTCGTCATGTTCAGTGGAACGAATAATGATCTTGAGAATCACTGATCCCATAGACAACCTGAATCCCATGAAGATTCGTCCAAACAATTAGCATCTCCGCTTAGTAATAACAGAATCCCTAATGGCGCTAACGATGCAACGTGCAGGTAAACCTATTTGAGTAGCCTAACAACTGACCTAATGCAGAAATGGAGGATTCACATTTTTTTCACAAAAGTGAATAAAAAACTGATGAATAGATAAAAACTAAACTGAACAACTATACGCAAATAAAAATTTTATACCTTGCAGAGGAGGATTTCTTAAAATACTATAGAATATTTTTCTTAGCATGAATTGGAGCCTTAAGTATTAGAAGAAATGCAAAATACGTACCGTCCTTTTGTTATGTACATATTTAGATTATTTTTTTGCAACTTCAGGAAATAGATGCATAACTTTGCTGTCATTAAACAAAAATTTCTATTAACACTAGATTTACGGAACGCGTCAATCTACTTCAATCAATTTGATTATTTTTAATTTAGGATTATTGAGATTGTGAAGTTGCATCGATTCAACAAATTTATTTCTTTGGGTATATATTCTAAAAAAAATTGCTAAAAATTTAGATAGACACTTTCTCGTAATTTTTATACAGTAATGTAAAGTAGCCAGTGTTAGTGTTTCGTAAATCTAATGTTAATGGAATCATAAAATTTGCATCGACTCCGACACTTAAATATTTTATCTCTGAGGGTTCAGATTTTTATTTTGATCGAATATATCAATCTGCACGTTTGTGCAAACCAATGTATTATTTTTTCATTGTGTCCTCCACCTCTGCATCATTTTGCCGACTCGTGTCTCAACTCTAACAAACAAAATCGAACCTGCCAGGCAAGTAGACTGGCCGAAGATTCCATACACCTTGAATCCCAAACACTCCATTACACATACACCTGCGCGACACTCCTTTCCGTTGGATTGCAAGTGTTTGCCACAGAAAAAGGTTTCACCGTCGAACAACCAAGCAGTTACCACAAAGCAGAATATATCGAAAAATAAAGAGCTTCGATATATATAGATCTTGCATAACTTAACAATAATTGTAACGGTTTCGTCTAGCTTCGGTTTTAACACAATCCTACTTCCCAAATCCATGTGAGATCTCAATGATTTAAAAATAAAAAATTAATAAGTGGAAACAAGTCACTGAAGTACTGCAGAATTTATATGATAACAATCTAGTAGAATAATGTCCTATAGAATACAGTTTGCAAAGAGGATCTTTTTTTTATTTACAGGTCTTTAAACTCGACACCAGACAGTTTTAACGTAGACTTAAATGTGGTTATATAAGAGTATATTGTTTAACATCCATCGGTCAATAGATCTTTGCAGAGCGAAGAGCACAGTCCTGCGAGCAACAGGTTGCGAACAGCGGATGAACTTTACAAGGACGTTCCTTGCATAAATATAATACTGCGATCAGATTGCACTATGAAATCGACTCAGTATAACTGTGCACAGAAGGATGGCAGTCAGAATGAGAGTAAAATTGTAGAGCAGGATACTGAAAATGTGAGATCAGTTTTTTGCACACCTCAGGGAAGGTGCGAACAAGTTGGAACAGTGAAACCACTCGACTCTCTGCCAAAAGCACAGATTTCATGTAACAGTCAAAAGAGTCCTTACATCAACAGCGAACTACCTCCGTACAGTTTTAAATATGAAGCACCAAATGTCAGTAATGATCCTATTGAGCTGATCAGGAAGAGGTTAGTTTATTCAGATGACAACGTAAGGACTCCAGGTGCAAACATTACTGATAGAGCTTTAGCAGCTGATGATAGAGGCAGACAAGAGAGTGGAGATCATTTGAAATATTTTAGACCAGCAGCATGGGAAACTTATCCAGTAACAAAGTTAGAAAGTGGTGTGGAGAGACAGTATGGTGACGAAATAATTTCTATGAGATCGAAAAATAACGAAGAAGCTGTGCAAAGAAATATTTCGACTTTCATGAAAGCAAATTCACTAAAACATTTTTCTACAAATCAAAAATCTTTGAAAGACTGCTCTTGTTCTTCTTCTTGTTCTCCTACGACCGATAAAACTTCGACTCGAAATAAAATTGAAAGTGACCGATTAGAACAATTATGTAGTTGTAAGCAATATGATAAAAAGTTTAAGACACCGTTTAGGTATGAGAGAAGATTTGATAAAATTGATTCAAAAAATATTGGTACCTGTGTAAAAGAAGAAAATTGTTACACTAATGCAAACTGTGATTCAATTAATCGTACTGCAGTCTACGTAGAAAAGAAGTATAAATCTAATACAGATTATCATTCTACGAATTATACTAAACTAAACACGAGCGAAGAGACCAAGTATGAAACTTTCAAAGGAAATAACGCTGTTAGGTTTCTAACCAGTACACCGAAAAGCGCCGTTTCGAAAGGTTTATTGACAGAAAAGGTTCTAAATTATTGTACTAATCTAAATTGCGGCTCAACTAACTATTCTACGACAAATTTCAGATCAGTAGACGATCCCAGCACTGAAGTCGTTCATCGAATTGGCCCAGAAAATGATTTAAAACCCGTTTCCAAGTACACAACGAGAATTCCAAATTTTTGCACCGATAAAAATTGCAATTTGACTCGTTGCCATTTATCGGGACGAGATACTAAATGCGTAAACACAACAGTGAGTTGCAAATCAATTGGCACAGTTACTGACAGCTCCCTAGGTACAGAACAGAATATTTATTGTAACAAATTTCGACAGGAACCGAAAAGTACAGTCAACACTGCGATGGATGCTCTCGAAGGAATGTTACTGGGAATAAAGAACTACCATGATAAATCCAGAATAAAGTATGGCATGCAAGAGTGTCAATACAGTGATGTAAGATGCAAAAATATTGACTGCACCGTGGCAACAGATGTAAATCATTCGGTTGACTGTATGAAGCCGGAGTGCATAAGAATGCTCGAGGAAATTAAGGAATGTACAAAGACTTTGGAAGAACAGCTAGCAATTATGAATAAAAGTATAAAAGTGAAGAAAAGCAAGCAGAGGAAGGATATAGTTACGCAGGAACCGGAGAAGGAAAACGTTTGCGTGCAGGAGCCTAGCTTTAATGATTTGAAGATGAATTTGAAAAATAACGTGGATTTCGAAACATTCAAATTAGTGGATAAAAATTTGCAGGAAAGTGATAAAGAGGGTAGAAGGCTACAACATTGTTGCAGTGAACGAGAGAGAACTCACAATTTTACTATGGCAACTTTGTCGCAAAGTGATAGGAAGATGGCAAAGCAGGAGGAACTTAAAAATTGCAGTGAACGAGAGAGAATTCAGAAATTTAGGAAGAAAACTTTGTTGCAAAGTAATAAGAAAATTAAAAAGTTAGAGGAACCTAAATGTTGCATGGAAGACAATTCTAAACATAGGAGTGAACGAAACATAATCCACAATTTGAAGGAAACTTTGTGGCAAAGTGATAAAAAAATAAAAAAGCTGGAAGAACCTAAATGCTGCAGAGAAGATGATTCTAACTATGCCAGTGAACAAGAGATAATCCACAGTTCGAAGAAATTGCTTAAAAAATCAGAAAACAAGGATAACTCCAGCACAAGCCAATCTGGTAATTTAAGAATACAAATTGGAAATTACACTTCCGGTTCTACACGATTAGAACCACTCACACCCTCCATAGGCGATGACAAGAATTTCAGTGAGAATATATGTCTCTGTCCTTTCCCTGATCAGACAAGCATTTTTTCGAACAGAAATTTATTAAGACGACAGGAAAAGAGAACAAGATTGAGTGGGCTAATTAGTCAGCCTTTGATAAGAGAACGTACTATTAGTTTAGGGAACATAAATCAAAATCATTCGAATTGTCCGGAGAAGACTGTCGTAATGTTATTTTTAACGAGAAGAATTAATAATTCATATTTGAAATCCAGATACAAGAGAATGGAGTTTAAAACTTTTAAACCTAAATGTTTGATGAATGAAACGAATAATAAAAACAATGAAAAATTGAAGAAGAAAAAGTTACAAGTGCCTACTGTATTCAGACAGTTGAAGTCTGTGCAGTGTAAAATTGAGTGTTCACCATCGAGTGAGAATAATGAAAATATTTGCTGTCGTGTTAGAAGTCAACCAAGCTACAAAATGTCTAATTTTTTAACAACCGTTTGCACACAGTCGTCCAATTTATATATCACGACTGCCACCTCCGTTTCTCGTGTCAGTTTTATAAGCAATTCGGATGATTTTGTTGAGGAGAGACCTGAAAGATCTGGAGCATGTACACTGAGTTAAAATTAGATTTATAGCATTTATAGTATTAACGCTCCGACAGCGGGGACTGGGTCCGTTTTGACTCGAGAGTATTGAAGTTGAATTACTCACTTTTTAGCGATTAGATCGAATAGACGAAATGTTATCTACAATAAGTATGTTAAAAAATATGTTTAAAAAATTAATAAATAAAACTGCTGGGAGAAAGGTCCGCTGTTCGAGGGTTAAGAGGACCTTCGTCTTAAGGGTTTAGTTTTTAGTATTCGAAATATTTGTACAAATAAAAAATGTCACTGAAGACTGAACTTGTATTTATGACGAATTATTTTGTAAATTCGTGGTGAACGAATTAGTTAGTCATACTGTAAGGAAGAGAGATTGTTTAACTTGTATGAAGATGTTTAATAGCTTAGTAAACATGGAATTTGTAGCAACGGCTGTAAACCAGGAGGGACAATTGTACACGTTGAACGAATAAATTATAAGACTATATTAAAAGTAATTGTTACTGTATTGTAGCCACGACTGATACTTTAAGGGAGTAGCATATTCTCTATTGTGCTAGGCTTTATGTTTTACTTGTTCAGCAAATAACGTAATTTGTTCATGGAATAAGAAAATGAGTTAGACTGTACTCTTTCAGATGCAGTTTTTAACACTGGGTTTACGGGACGCAATCTAATATTTTTAATTTATGTTGGGATTTCTAACAAATTTTTATAAATCTCGATAAATCTTGTTACTGTTATAAAGCAATGCAAAATAGTCAGTTTTAGTGCTCCGTAAACTTAGTGTTAACTTAAAAAACCTAAGAAAGTCGATTTAAAAATATTTTGTGTCCACGAGAAATAGGTCGATTAGGTATCTTAACACTTTAGCTACCGGAAAATTATTAATATAGGCTTTTTGATGGCAGTACTATATTTAGCACTCTTTTCTTTTGCGTTTAGAATTAAATATAAATTAACCCTAGATAACTAAGCTTATAACGCATAGAAATAACGATGCCAATTAAAAACACGAATATAATTGAACGGTTTTTATTTGGCAACAGAAATACTTTACCTTTCGAAGAAATGGTGTAAGTAAAATATAAAAGTATCATTCAGTATTGAATTAATTTTAATTGACGCATTTAGTGGATCATCAGATACCACATTTAAACGTTCTAATTGCCACATTTACGAAAGCTCAGTTATTCAGGTTTAAATTTCTCAAAAACTATACAAATTGATATTAACCATCTGTCGATCATTGAATCGCAAATTGTTGGTATAATTTTTTAAATAGAAATTATTAACAATATATGGCTCAAGATAATTTATTGATTTACGAATAGAGTTGCTTTTTCTACCGAACAATCTTAACAAAAAATTCTCGTTTTTATATTACATAACTACCAGTAGACAACGTGTTAAAATCATCTCCGTCCAAAGAAATAGAATAAACAATATCCAAAACGATTTGTATGTTCAGTTTTTAATAGCTTTTTCTCCGTCGTATTCAGTAATTTATTATATATCATTCTTTTATTCCTTTACACATACGTTTATGATCTTGATGATCGTACGAAACGTTGAACATGTAAACTAAGTAATTACAAATAATAAAAATAAAAAGCCTCTCGATAAGATTCTCTTTTCTCTTTTCGTCGATCCTAAACGTTCAGCTATTCAATTTGATTTATGTATATTATGTATATGTTTATACTTATATATGTATTTTATATATATACGTATGTGTCTCCTGTGTGTGCATATAATTTATATATAAAATACATAATAGAGGCTCGCGCAGAGTTTTACAAGTTTTTTACGAGTTTTTTGTTTAATCATAAAGGTATCGGCTTTTTTCGTTTACAATCGGTGCCCAGCCAGTACTTTTTTTTTCTTTCTCTCATACACACATACTTTCTCTCTCTCTCTCCTTTTTTCTCTCTCTCAATCATTCTCTCATTTTTTGTCTTGGTTGACGTCCACTGTTTCGTCGATTCAATAATTACAAAAAGATATCGCACACCTTGCAACTTCCTACGGTTTTGTCGTAAACTAATATAATACAAGAACTTTCTCGCTTTCGCTCGACGCTCGCCCTAAACACGTCTCGTAATCTTACACCTTTAATTAAAAATTTATACAGAGCTCGTTTAACATCGTGAATGAAATACAGGCGTTATGTACAAATATTTATAATTATACATATATGCATATATGTATAAGATAGTTTCTCCCCTTTACTTTTACTCCAAGTATGATCGTCTTAAATCGTAACTTCGCGGACATGGACAACAATTCATACACGCATGCACGCACGCACACATACACACACAAATGCGAGTTTTTTCCCACACAAACGCAACCGATTCTGATTTCTGATCTCGGCGAAATCCTCGATCGGTTCATTGACAGCTCCAGAAATAAAAGAAAATTATTTTTTGAATTAATTGGTGCACACGGAACATCCTCGAATTCTTTAAAAAATTGTTACCAAAGCAAATGTGTATTATTAGGAACCTCTACAATCTTCGTAAAACAATTTTTGATGTATTTCTCAAGCAAATGTTAGTAAAAAAAATTATATTTACTTGTTCGTCTTTGATTAATTGTTTTTGAGGTAAAGAGATCCGTGTCCGCAACTTTGAGGATTATGTTTATCCTTTGATTTTGGATGACGATTGAAAAGAGTAACTTGAGAATTGATTAAATACTCTCGAATTTTGAAAAATAAATTTCATGCACTGAATTATCATATTGCGATGAAGAGAGAAATATTTTTGTAAGAAATGATGTTTCGTATACACCAATCAGTCGTGAGTAACTAAAAAACTATTTAGGAAAAGAAAAGAATTCGTTCAATTTTCTTCATTTTCCAATTCCCAACAAACGGATCGATTGAAATTACCATTAGCGGGATTCTTTTCTCTATAGTTCGTTTCTGTTTGCACAGCTTATAGTACAAAGTAGTCGGCGGTATTTCTAAGTTAACAAAAAGAACAAACAGAAATGTAGATCAATGCGAGGAGACGAGACAAATCTAACAACTATCAGCTACAACGTCGTGTTCGTCTTTTTTGAGACTTCTGTGAAAGCATCGCGTTCATAAGTTCTTAGTCGAAAGGGTCGAACTGTTTACAATTGAAATTTCGAATTAAACATAATTGAGAACGATTATAGAAAACTGACGACATTTTCGATACGGTTAGGGCTCTTCCCAGTGTTCTGATTTATTGGCATCCGAACTGGAGTACTTGGATACTTGCTCGATTAAAATCGGAGTATACAAAAATACATCTACATAGTTGAAAAGAAAGATTTAATTTAGATTCGAATTTTCAAATATATTCTAGTACTCAGATTTCACTCGATTAATATACTCTAGTACTCAAATACATGCGACTACTTGAATGCCCACTCAATTTAAATTCAAATTCTCAGATATATTTCACGATTTCACTCATTTTAGATCGGAGTACTCGAATACATCAAGTACTCGAATAGACACTCCATTTAAATCCGAATACTCATATATTCGAGTACGGGGTCCGAGTACTCTGATAATAGTTGAATTTAGATTTGAGTACCTGAGCAGCCGAATACTCACATAATTTAGATCCAAGTACTTAAATAATCCTTGGTATTCAATTTCAGGTACTCGAATTAAGTCCAAGTACTTTGACTCAAGTACTCGATACAATCCCGCATTAAAGTTAAAGTACTTGAGTACTTCGATAATCATGCAATTCCGATCTCAATACTTGAGTACCCGAACAGTCAAATTCAAGTTCAAATACTCGCATACTTTAATTCAAGTTTGAGTACTCACGTACTGATACTCGTATCGCCCATTTATCGCAAGAGTAATACAATTTAAAATCACGATTTTCGAAAGAACGAGTCTAGATCTCTTAAATAATTATAGCTATGCAACAATAACATAGAAAATGTCAAGAATTAATATAATAATGCGTCAACAGCCATTTCATATATATCATCATTTTCCAGATATAATTGACAAGATCCACGAATATTAGTTTATCGATATAGCTGCAAGTCCAAGTAATACATTATGACCAAAGACTTATGACAAGTTTCCTGAAATTTCAATGTAATCATTTTATTTCAAATTCCAGTATAAATATAATAAAGTTGCTAGCGGATGTGCTATCACATGATAAATTTTTGATAAAAATTGCAGACTTTTTGTGTCACTGTTGTAGCAAATAAACAATATTTCAATACTGAAGTACGGAAACATTCACCTAATATCGCTCTTGAGTACCTGAGTACCTGAATACCAAGTTACTGAGAACTATAACGAACCTAACGAATGATTACTGGAATGATATACCGGGCGGTGACAAATTACACAGCTGGTAGAATTTTTGCGGGAAATCCGATTATGTCTTCCTCGAGAAGCGTTTTCACAGATTAGATCGAAGAGAATCGGTTAAAACGAGTATTATCGGAAACGGTTTCCCATGGAAAATGGCGTCCTAACAAGGTCCCTCCACTCTCTAGTTCTGAAAATTTGAAAAACACTGACTTCAACGAGGTTTTTAGGCCTTTGCTAATTGTCAAGTATAAATATACTTACGATTGTGCCTCTAAAACATACGGACAACTAATGATCATTTCCTAAACCCGATCGTATTCGAAGATGTTGCTTTCCGTTCGGTGTTCGTCGGCCCTCTTCGTCTTCCGCAAACTCGCACACACCGAAAAAAATTATTATCTTTTTTTGTCTCATGTGCGCACAGACCATCGAGAAAACAACATTGTTGCGACACGATTAGCCAAAAATGCAATGTTTGAGCTTATAGGACGTTTTGGAGCTAACAACGGACGGATCCCAGGAGGTCGTCGTCGATTTTAATGTATTTGTGCACGGTGGCAGTGTACATGTTTCTAATGATATATGTAAAACATTAGGTGTAGACACTTGAAAACATTAAAGTTATAAACAGATAAAAGTTACGTACTTTCTGTACACAATATAAGTACGAAATGGCAGAGTACTGTTTACAGTGTAGTATTGGCGAAGTTAGTAGTGAAACCAGTAAGCTGGAGATCATCAGATCAAATCCTGATTGTTCACAATTTTTTAAATTCTTTTTTTTGTAGTTTGACTTATAATTCCAATGTACATAATTCGGCATAGTAATCATCCTACATACACTTTCAACACAAAAACTTCAGCACTGAGAGCGTTGAATAAATGATTGTTTGTGACATGTATATTTCTTGCTTTTTGATTCACCGTTTGGTTTACATCAACAAATATTTCGCGGGTTGAAATTAATTTGGCGGCACTCCGGGCATACTGCTTTATCATATTTGTATCCATCGGTGCCCGAAATTAATAGTAAATAATTTAATGTAATCGAGTACGATCACTTTGTTTTGACATGTTGCGGCCGGCTGCAAGAAGTTCATGGTAATTCTGAAATTTTGCTAACCATAATTATAAGTGATAATACTTAATCATAGGTGAAACTACAAAAAATTGTGAACAACCAGGATTTGATCCGATAATCTCGAATTACCAGTCTCGCTACGGTCTCGCTAAATGGGACTCTGCCATTTGGTACTTATACAGTGTACTGAAAGTACGTAACTTGTTTCTGTTTATATCTTTAATGTTTTCAAGCATCTACACCTAATGTTTTACATATATTATTAGAAACATGTATACTACCAACGTGCAAAAGTACATTAAAATCGAAGACGACCACCTAGGGTCCTTCCCTTGTAAGGGTGCAGCGATTTCTATACAGGGTGCCCCATATAAGGGAACTGTAAAATATACGAGCAAAATCGTTCACCACTTTTGAGAAAAATACACTTTTTTTCCTTCAGGAGAAAATTAGTTGAAAATGTATTAGGTCATCCTAAAAGTCGTGTTTCAACTTTGTTTCATTATATAAACGACCATATTTATTTTAAGCAATATTTTTATAAACACTTTCTCTTCCGCCTTTCACGAAGTATTCTCTAGTCAGTCTAATATATTCATTCGAGACGTTTACAATAAAATTTTCTTTTTAAACAATTCGAAGAACAAGTGTTAACGAAGTCCTTCGTGATCTTACATGGTGTATGAATGTAAAAATATAATACAATTCAGGATGATGTTATAAATACGTGTGATGTATATATGAAGAACATAATTTCGATATAAACGGAGAACATAATTCAATATGAATGGAGAATATAATAACAATATTTGATATCCAAGAATTAAATCCTCTAAAGGAGGTACTAGCTTTCTCATTTAAAACCGCAGAAACAAATTTTAAATGGAATTACAAAGTTGATTGATACGTCGAAGAGTATCATTGAAAATTACGGTAGATACATCAATGATTAAAAGTAGGTCCTATTTTACACTTAAAGCTAGCATCGAAAAATTACACAACCTATGGAATGACCTAATATGTACAATAAAAATATTTTCACGTTCGATAAATCAACTTGATTTTCTCAAAAACAAATCCTCGTATAAAAAAGTTTATTCTACGTTTTTGGCACGGTATTTCTCATAGAATTACCGTAAATTACAAACAATGGAGCACCCTGCGTACGGATCTAAAAATTCTGCATTAGTTATCTCTGTCAGCCTGAGGTGATACTTAAAAAAGTTTCAATATTCGTGAATCAATGTCTCTTTTTCGCAGCAGACAATTTTCTGCGGAAAAATGGCGACTGGAGTCAACTCGGATCAGACAAGCAACAAAATGGTTCAGTATCTTTGAAATTATGAATTTCCTACCTGATGAATGTGTTAGAAACAATAGTAACCGGTCACTCGTGACGTTTTAACTTTTCATCGTGTATACAAAGTGTGTGCAAATGTTTGCCATTTGAAACAACCGTCGAACACGGTAATTTATACGAAAAAAATGTGAAAACATTATTTATTGTTTCTCATATAAGCTGTAATGATGTGAAAAAAAAATTCAAGGTCATTCAATTTTTTCAAATGGGCCGCATATTTTTGTTTTTATCAGTAATATTGTTCTATTATCACCTTGAGTTGACTCAGGTAAATAAACAATTTTTTGTTCAAAGTTTTCAATAGCTTTTGGAGGTCCATTTGTGCTTTTTTTAAACAGGACGCCATAGTTTTTGTTACCATGTAACAGAAGCGCGACAAAATATGAATTTAAAACGCTGATTTTGAGTGATCTTGAATTAATGCAATTTTGCGCTACTGTAACTTTTTACGATATTAATTCAAGGTCACTTGAAAATGGGAATTTGAATTCGTATTTTTTCGAATTGTTTCCTATTTAAAAAATGCAAACCGATCTCTAAATAGCCATAAAAGATTTCAACGAAAAACTTTGTATTACCATTATCCTTTTCTACATAAAAAATAATTTTCATCGTATAATGTACCTTTTGATAGTTATTGCAAATGGCAGAAATTCGTGGACACCCTGTATAGAAAGCTGCTAGCTTAATGGTCCAAAAGCCGTACAAGACTGAACATCATACTTTTTTCCCCGACAAACTCGAATTGTATCATTTTTTCTGTTCGACCTAGAAACTGATTTGAAGCAGAAGAAGAATTCTTAGATTTTTACGATGGACTATAGTTTTCTTGGCCAATGTTTTTCTTTTTCTTAACACGATTCATTCTATAGAAGTATGTACACATGCGATTGCCTTACCGACACACATTTCCGGCAACAAGATTATACTCGACAATAAAAACAAAAGAAGAGAGACAATATATAATAATATATAGCCATGTGTGACTGCAGTATATGCAATTATTATAAAGCGAAAAAGAAAAAAGAGAAATGATGATAAATTCCTAACAAATACATTTCATAAAAAGGTTTCTTTATAATCTAGGTTTTTTCTTTCTTGGTGACTTATGAAAAACATACAATAATAATAATAATATTAATAATAATTAATAATAATATAATATAATAATAATAATATAATATTGATTCGTAATTAACTATAACGTCCATAAAGTATTTTTCTTTCGCCCTTTCAGTTATTTTTTGTACACGATTACTAAAAACATTTCTTCCGCTTTCTTGTTGAGAAAATAAATATTAATATTAAATTTGAAATATTATTCTCGTTTCTTGGTTTTGTATTTTCCTTTTTCCGACTTTTTTCGTTTTTTCTCTCTCGTTTCTCGTTTTGTATCACTGATCCTCCGCATCATCATTATCATCATCATCACTTCGAACTACTGTCTTTCGTTTCGTGGTTTACTAGCATTTTTGTTCTTTTCAGTACATTATTATAGTCTAGATCGGCAAATTGGCTTGCCTAGTAAGTTTATAGGCCTCTTTTTTAATTAATATGGAACATTGCCGTGTCATACTCTTCATCTTCTACTTCCTCTTCTTTTCTCTTCGCCTCTTGCCACTGTTCCTTCCATCAACTCACAATCACACATTTTTCTTTGCTTCTATTATTTTTTTGCAATATATTGCAAATCTCATAAATCTTACAGTATTACTTTGCTGTTTCTCATTCTCACACTCTCTCTCCCTCTCTCTCTCTCTATCTCGCGCGCGCACACGCTCTCTCACACTTTACACTAAAATTCAAAGTAAAACAGGTTGATCGGTGCTCGAAGAACATTTAAAGAGCATTCTCTTAGAGGCCTGGTTCGAGAGGTCACCTATGGTGACTGCTGCTTTGATCGTTCATATCGTATAGAACTTGTGCGATTGTTCTTGATGATTCAACGTTACTTAATGCCACACCCGCCAGATGTGGTTCGTATGCTCTAAGGTGCCTGCAAAAGAGAACCAGAACGTTATCACTGGAACATAATCGTCCCCATAAATATTTCCAACCTTTCAACGTTACATTCTTAGTTATAATTATAAGGAATTTATAAGAGTATGGTAATTATTACTTAAGCAGTTCTCGAGTTACTCGAGTAATTTTTGAGTTACTTAAGCAGTTCTTGAGTTACTTAAGTTCCTTAAGTAGTTCTTGAGTTACTTAAGTTTCTTAAGTAGTTCTTAAGTTATCAAATAGTTCCTAAGTTTTTAAGTTACCTAAGTGTTCCGAGGTTCTCAAGCTGTTCAAGCAGTTCTCAAGTTCTTAAGTTACACTAGATATAACAGTTCTTGGACATGAAGTTACAGCAGTTACATATTCAAAATTAATCTTGGAAAATGCTTTAAATGATATCTTTAACTTTCATACAATGTAGACAATTCACATGGAATTCTAACATTATTTTTGTATTGATAACAAATTTTTGGAATTTTCTAAAAAGAATATTTCACGTACTCTTCAATCTCCCATCATAATATTTTTGTACTAATTTCCAATATTTTATCATAGTCTTATCAATGGAATATTGCTAATAGGATGTTATAAATAGTATTATATAAAATGTTTAATTAATTTAATGGAAGTAGGAGGATAATCTCACCTTCTGCCATGTGTTGAATATATGACTAGGTTTCTGAGAATAAGAGCTGCTGTCAAGCGAATACTTTTGGTCACTGGACCTTCGTTGTCGTCCTGTTGGAAAAGCGTAAAGCAATTTTCATGAATTCGAAGCATGACTATGAACAACTATATACCGAAGCACAAAAAAATTATATGTATACCGAAAGAAACGTTGTCGTGTCAAACACTAGTCACACTGTTTTACTCAACGTCGAAACAAATAGATTACGTGTACACGAGTATGGTGTATTGTTTTAATGATGTCCAAATTAAATGAATCGCAACACCTTGAACACATTAGTCAGATGTGGCAGTGAGAAAAGAAACAAAATGGAGACGCTAATTCGAGATTCAAATAAAGTATGTGGCATTAAATATTTATAAAAAAACAAACGATGCTGCAAACATTAAAATACAAGCATGTAACACACAGGGAGCTTCTAATTCTTAATAAAGTATAGAGAGACTACAGCATGCTATGTAAAGAGTATAACGAAAGAAAAAAATTCGGTTCTTTTACAAAAACACAAACAAAAATCTGAAAAATATATACATTTTATCATTTTAACTGGATTTCACTGAATTCTCAAAGCATTCTCACACTAGGAAATTTACTTAATTTGCAAGCAACAAGTGTACTTTGTGTTTATCAAACGAATTATACCTTACAGCAGAAAAAATTATTAAACTAATCTGAAGTCCTGTGGAATATTAAAATTTAAGTAACGAACACTATGTTCAAGTGTAGGGGTCAATTACAATTGAATTACTGCGTGAATTATAATTAGAAAACAATTCAATTACATCATATTCATTTACACTGTAATTCGTATTTCAGATTTTTTCATTCGATTAAAATCACAACAAGGGCTCTATGTTCAAGTGTAAGGATGAATTAGAATTGAATTACTTCGTGGATTATAATTAAACAAATAATTCAATTATATTATATTCGTTTACACTGTTATTCGTAATTCAGATTTTTCATTCGATTAAATTCCCAACGGAATTTGTAATAGCAGTACAATCACAAACTACGACAAGTTTGAAGTATAATATAGTGAAATTACAATGTATGATTGAAGCACAATGTAATCAAATTACAACGCAATTCAATTAACACAACTGTGGCTACAATTCCGAGTCAGAAATTAATGATTTAAAAATGTCACACCTCTCCTATGCATCGTAAGCGCAACAAATGTGTTCTACTTTGCGTTGTTTAAAGTAAGAACTATATATTATACCAACACCCTTCCCATCGTGAGCACTTGAACTGCGTCAAACACATAAATTACAGCTGCGCTAGCTACCATAATGAAACTCAAATGAACTCCATGCTAAAATATATATTTATGTAAATATAGAGGCGATGAGTGGCTGAAGCATTCCATCTCGAGCAACTGATTTATCTTTCCTATTACAAAAACGTATCCGGAACATCAGACTACTTTAAACAATATTTCGGAGATTTCAAACAAAAGAAAATAAATGTAAATGGTACTCGTTCCTTCCAAATAAAAAATATTCAAACATTAAAACCAATACATAAATAAAATAGAATAGAAATTTTTTGACAAATTATGCCCTATATCATACTGCAAAGGGTTAGCTATTCTTTCGACTATATTAGAAAATATATACTGACTTTTAAATGTATATTAACCTTCAAATACTGATAAATATATTAACGAATTTTAGATATATTAATTTAATCATGGCGATTACTATTAATAAATGTGTATACAAAAATATAAATTCAACGCTAGGTTTCGGGAAGCATTCTAATATTTCTATGAACAAGTAATATAAAAAGTTAATTAAAAATTGGGATAGATACATTCTTGTCAGTTTTGTAAAGTAATATAAAATAGTCACTTTCAACGCTCCGTAAAGCTAGTGTCAAAAAAGCAACTAGAAAAACTTGTGATTTTCTCATTCTCAAAAGTAATTAGTAAACTGCGACTATTATGCATTTATGCTAAAAATGAGTAACTGTAATTTAGAGTAGCAAACATATTACAAGATTTTTCAACTTATTAAAATTATTAAAGAATGAAAGAACTTTATTTTTCACTCCTGTTTTTCCAAATCTAGTCTAGTCATTTAGTACGCAAGTTCACACTCTAAAAATTAAATAAACTATTTAAAGGCTCCAGTGAAGAATTAATTAATTTTCCTAATGATTAACTGTTTTAGATAAATTCTTGAAATATTAAAAATGAGTCAATCACATCGAATGAAACGCTTCAAATTCACCCGTGTCTCATGTATCGGAGGACGTACAAGGATTAAAACTTAAAAATTACTCAGCACGGTGCGAAAACGAAAAGATAAAGCGTAAAACAAAGGTATAAAAGGCGGCAGGTTAACAGCGCACAGGGGCTGTGGCTGTGGAATGGATCATGAGTCCTTTGGTTTTTTTTTTTTTGTCAATTTGTCTGAACACGTTTGTTTTTACCTGTTCTGGCGGAGGATTTTGCCCAGGTCTTGGGGAAGAAGAGCTTGAGGTGGCTGCAGCGGGCTTGGTCGGCCTTTGCTGCTTCGCCAAGAGAGAAAATCAGAGAAATTTCATTACATTAACAAAACACGATCGACTCTAGGAACCATGGGGCTAGAAAGAGGATTCCGCGATATCACAGACAAGATCTAAGTAGAACGTTCAATTCTTAGAACCGTGACAGAGAAGGCGCATATCGTGCTCTTATAGACACTGTTCGCTTTATTTCTCGCTTCGGGCTAACCGAATTTCGTTGTTCTCTAGATAGATATACAGTATTCTCCCCGTATCTGTGAAAACTTCGGGTCTGTAGAGTCACAGTTATAGAAGAGGAACACATTCATTGTAGCACTCCGAACGTAAAGAATAGCGATTGAAAAGGAAAGAGGGACGTTCGGCAAACATTAAAGGACTCGTGCAAGCTCAGCCTTTTAAATTCAATAATCAAAATTCAATGTTTTTGGTTTTTCGTCGATGAAACTTTTACCTTTCGTATTCGTCTCGTTTTTCCTGATTAAAATGGCACCAAACACGATATAATTACAATCATGATTACTTGTGTAACAAGCGATTGAAGTTTCGGACTTCACATTTACAGAATTCGTGTCTCTGCCATGAATGTGAAGTGTGGAACTTGAATCGCTTGTTACACGAGTAATTATAATCGTTATTACATAGTGTTGGATGTCATTTTAATCAGAAAAAGGGGGGAATACGATGGTCAAAGTTTCATAAAAGAAAGAAAATAAAAAATTAGAAAAGTTGGGATCGTTTGCTTCGCTTGCATTAGTGCGAGTCTCGCCGATACTCGAAACCACGCTGGCTCGGTCACTAGTTCCAAGGGGACCCCTCCAATGGTAGGGATAAAATTTGAAAAGTTACAGTAGTTAGAGATCTTTTCCACAGTTACGGAGAGAATACTGTACAATATCAAGAGAGAATTAGTCTACTAACCATCAGCTCTTTCGGATTAACGAATTCCAAGGCGTGCCGTTTGATAGCATGGAATGCTGCATTCGGTGCATAGCCAGGATGATGAGGAGTCGGAGGCGTTGAAGTCGAAACTTCAGTCTTTCCTGTCACCGTTAACTGTTTCCTCCTTATCGACATCGTCTGCGGAAATAACACGTTAGTCCAGGTGATCAGAACTTCATAATTAGACTGGGGATTTTATGCATTTATGGAAAAAATAAGGAGGTAGAACATGCAATGGTAGAAAGATGAAAAGGATTTAAGAGTATCGATGTATTGTCATCAAGTTATTAAACGAAGAAACAAATTTTGATTTGGTTTCAGTACATGGTAATTAACGCAAACAATTTTTATTTTGCATAAAGATCCGCGATCTATTCACAGTTACTGTATTTTTACTAGACTGCAGATCTTTGTGCAAAATAAAAATGTTGTGCACCTATTGTAAGCAACAGGAGCCAAAAAGAAAATTGTCTGTTTCTTTAATAATTTTAGGAAGGTAAAACTAATACATAGAGGTTTCTAAATGCTCTCAGTCTCTTCACTATTTTAAGCTACACCTAACCAGTTTTGTCATAACTGCATAAAATCCGTAGTGTAATTTTTACCGTGAGATTGATAGAACTCACCTCCGCGTTGCAATGCCTATCATACAAGTGTGTCATCAAGGAGAACCTGCGCCTCTTCAAGGCATCGCAACTCGCCCAGAGACACAGTATCTCTTCTCCACCGGTTGGACAATGTGCTTCACACACATGTAGGTAAACCTCGTGCGATGTTTTGAATTGCCTGCAGAAAATTCAATAATGTACATAGTGTGCAAACATTATAGAAAAGGCTCAAAGGCCAATTTTTCAAATACCAATAATCATGTTTGCAAAATCTCTTTTTTTCTGAAAAAATTTCTAAAGATTCGAGCAAAAGCGATTTCGAAAACTACTACATTTGCTTTACAAAAAAATATATAGCTCGCGGATTCCGAATCATTTTTACTGGAAAAAAGTCACATGTACTTCAAATACCAATAATCATGTTGAGAGATCTTAACGCAAAAGGTTCGATAGTTTTTCTGAGAAAAATTGCTGATCTTGATCAATTAAATAAGTTGTTATAAGTTCCATCAAAATCAACATGCACGCCTCAAACATATTCCGTTGGCGTTAAATTACCTCAAGCACCCTCGCCACTCGCACAGAAAAGCGTTAGGATCGATCTTAATGGTGATGGTCTTATTTTCTGGCTGATTCTGGCTGGTCGACGGTTTCGATTCCGATTCGGTGGAGGTAGAGGAACTGACAGTCTTCATGATTTTCGGGGGTTGTTTCGCGGACAGTCCATGAGTGGCAGCGGCTTGATGGGGAGTTGTCGGCCTCGTGGGAGGCGGCGTCGAAGCTGGTGTAGGTGTCACGACCCTAGAGGGCACACTGGTGGACACGGGTGTCTGCTGAGCCATCGCTGGTATGGTGACAGTGACAGTGTTGGGATTCGTCTGCGCCATGGAGCTATTCACGATGATGGAGGTCTGCGGTATGGTTCCGGAGGTCGGGACAAGCGGTGGAGGTATGTTCCCCAGCGCAGGACTCTGCAGGATAGGTCTGGAGACTTGAGTGACGACCACTTGTTGTCCTTGAGGTGTGACGGCCACCATTTTCTGCTGAGTAGGCGGGGCCGCCGCTTGCGGCTGCAGGATGATAATAGTCTTCGCTCCGGTGCCTTGCTGCTGGGTCGTCTGTGCCACCAGGACAGTCTGCGCCTGTCCCTGGACCAAAGTAGTCTGAGGCTGCGCCAAGACATAGTTCTGGCCCGGTACGCCGCCGGAAACGACGTACTGCAACTGTCCTCCTGCACCTTGTTGCAAGAGGACCTGGGGCTGAGGCTGCGCTTGTCTGGCCTTCATCGACGCAGCAGGTATGATCACCTGTTTGCAAAATGTCTGCGATCGTTAGAATAGACATGAAGAACTCTTTTAATACATAAACACGTTCGCTACCAGCATTTGCATCAGCAACAGTCTTCACAGTTGCAAACATTCTACTAAATGCAACGCATACTCATGCAATGACGCTGTCAATGACTAATTAATTGACGCTGGTAGCAAATGTGTTAAGGGGTATGGACACAATCAATAAATTAAACAATTTTTTACAGTATAAAAAAATAATTTAAAATAAAATTGAATTGCAGAACTGTTCACAGCACATCTTAAGGTACACAAAAATATCAGTATTTTCAAAAACCGCTGTAGTACTTTTTCTAGGCGTAGATTCGAAAAAAAGTGTTTTCTCTATCTCTGGCAATAAAGATGGCGGAAATTGCAGTTTTTCACGATTTTTGGTTTTTAACAGTAATGAAAATATTGCGGATTTTGACAAATGTCTCTGCAACGTATCCTGAGGGGATGCTATGGGAGGAGGTGGGTGAAAGGAAAAAAGAGAAAGAAAGTATAGTCACCTGGTTATTCGGCTGTATCGTCTGCTGCACCACCAGTGTCTGTCTAGGGGCCGCGACAATCAGCTGTTGTTGCTGCTGATGCTGTTGTATCTGAGGAAGCGGCTGCGGCTGAGGCTGAGGTTGAGGAGGCTGTTGTTGAGGCTGCGGTAGTGACTGTTGTTGAGGCTGTGGCTGAAGCTGCGGCTGAAGCTGCGGCTGGAGATGCGACTGGAGCTGCGACTGGAGCTGCGACTGAAGCTGCGGCTGAAGCTGCGACTGAAGCTGCGGCTGAAGCTGCGACTGAAGCTGCGACTGAAGCTGCGACTGAAGCTGCGACTGAAGCTGCGGCTGAAGCTGCGGCTGAAGCTGCGACTGAAGTTGCGGCTGAAGCTGCGGCTGAAGCTGTGGCTGAGGCTGCGGAGTCGTCTGGTTGATCTGATTGACGAATATATGCGGCTCCTCCTTTATCGTCGGAGCTGGCTCCTCCTGCTTCACGGTCACGTTCTCGTCGAGGTCCGTCTCGTCCTCCATACAGTCTGCTGCCAAAGCTGCATACAAATTGGCAGCGGTGGATGAGACTGTCGCTTTTTCACTGTCCTTGTCGTCGTCCTGCTCCTCGGATTTGATGCTCGAGACCGTCGACTCGGCTGTCGTCGAGTCCACCGCCAGGTCCGGCGACATTGTGCCATTCGAGTACTTCAGCTTCTTCACGTCAACCTGGTCAGACTCGCTGGCCGCCCTCTTGATCCCTCTAGGAGCCTCTATCAATGTGTCCTCGGAGTTCTCTGTCTGCAGGACGTTCCCCTCTTCGACCTCTGTCTTAAGCTTCATGTCTGTCGGAGATTCTTTCAGCACTTTCTTGATGTGGTTCTCCACCAAGTCGATCCCTTTCTCGTTGATGGAGTTCTTCCCTAGGACGCCATTCAGTATCGGCTCTTTCTCTACCTTTCTTTCTAAGAGATCCGCCAGCATCATGCTTTGAAGAGGCTTTTCCTTGGACGTCACGCTCGAGGAGTCTTTCGAGGACCCGTCGTCCTGCGCGTCGATGTCCATGTTGCTCGGCGCACCGTTTAATAATATACCCTCGAAACTTGTCAAAGAATTGTCCTCTTCTACACCGACACCGCTGCAATCCCTACTGCCACCGATCCCACTGCTAGATGCCAAGGAATTATTCGTGGAGTCCGAGTCCTCCGCGATCGACGTACACGTCGACCGTTGCGTTGTCTTGTTGGCGGTCGTCACTGTCGTCGTCGGTGGTCGACACAGCTTGATCGTGGACGATATGTGATTCTCGGTCGAGTTCAGCAACAGCTGGGAAGCGTTCGTCGATATTGCGATTTGGTTGACGTTCTCGTTATCATTTACTTCAGTCTGAAACATCGTTGTTCGTTTTACAAAGTTGAAATCTTGACGGGCATAAAAACATCAATTAACACTAACCGTGCCGACCACAAAGCGCAACTGGTATAAATTATTTTATAAAAATTACAAGACTGAATTTGTTTAGATTTCTCACAATTTTTATAATAATGCGTGTTTGAACGAAGAAACTTATTTGATACTTTCTGATGTTAGCATCTTTGTAATTTGAAGAATTATAAAATAAAAATGTGAAACCAGTTCACTTCACCGGAGATAGGTACGGTTAGTGTTAAACAATTTCTTTCAGTACGCGAAATTAATTTAGTATAAGATCGAATTGAAACATTGTTCACAACATATCTTAAGGTATTTCAAACAATTTTTTTGGTATTTCTTCGATCCAAAATGGCGGCGCTAATTGTGAATGTTATGCATTAATCTTGAAATTTGAAACAGTAAACAAATTAGAAAAATTTAAAAATACCCATGTATTGTTTTCAACTCACTAAACTTATTAAAGAGGTAAAGACATTTTTATTTGGTTCTCGTGTGCAATTAACAAATTTTGTTCTGTATAAAGATCCGTAATCTAATAATCACCAATGAATACTAGTTTAAAGTTTAAACTGCTATTTTTGAGTAATACGCAGACGACCAAGATGTATTCTTCCTAAAACGAACTGCACAACTTTAACTGCACAAATTACTTGGTGTTTCTTTTAATTAGTATGAAACGAAAATGATAGCGTACCTTGTCACAATTATTAGTCAGAATAAACTTGGCTCCGTTAAGCCTTTGTATTTTTTTGGCAGGAATGGGTGTAATAGCTGGCTTTTGTTGCTTCGAGTTGACATAAGTCTTTGGGAGTATTGTTGATACGGATGTTGTTGTTGTAGGTGGCTGTGATACGTTAGTCAGTTGTTGCTGCAGTAGCCTCTGCTGTTGTTGACGTTGCGCAACCTGTCAACCAAACACGATTTTAAACAACTAAAATCACTTTGATGTTCTTTGAAAGAACACTTTCCGTATAGTCTTTCTTTACTATCTTTGGGGCAAAAAAATCAATTCAAACTAGAACACACCATGCGTTTTGTTAGTCAGATTTCAATCGTCAACGTCTTTGTTCAAATAAAATATCATTACTTTGTTAAGTATTACTGGACTTAATCGTCGACTGTAATAATAAAAACAATAAAAAATAGTTTCGCTTAAGTGCATGTTCCAAAATAAATATTCATACGACAAAAAAACATCTTTGGGTCTGACCTTAACCTATAAAAAAGCTACGAAGTCAAAATTATACTCTATCGCTAACATTTTGGGGCTGTAAAACTTGCAAAATATGCACTAGTTTAACAAAATCATACAAACAAACCAGCATATGAAAATTTAAGAAAATTTATGGTTTCTAGAGAAGATAATATAGTATTTTTGCTGTTGATGCACAGCGATGATATTTGACTATCAGCTATTTTACAGGACAAGGCCATCGTCAAACAGAATATCACACTGAACAACCTACAAACTGAATAGAACAGAGAAAAAAAAACAAAAATAACACTACAGTTTTTCATTGTTAATATACAACAATGATACCTGGTTGCTGGTTATTAGCTGGTTCGCACTGATGCTGGATGCGATGCTAGCAGTAGTGTTTGTTACACAGGCAGTAGGGGTAGACACACAAGTCGCAGCAGTACTGGGCATGCAGTCGCTGCTGACCGTTACCTTAGTAGCCAGTAGGCTTTTTATTATGGAACTGGATGTGGTACCACTTCGATTATCCTCCTTCGCAACTACCTGGATAGTTTGCGACTGTTGCTGTATCAGCTGCGGCTGCAACGGTTGAGTCTGGGATCCGCTGGACAGTAACGCTTGACTCAAGTGAGGATGCGACACTGACACCTGGTTAACAATCATCATTCCACGATCAATAAAACTTCCGATCGAAGAGAAATATTTCACGATGCTTATATTAATGAGAGAATTATATTAATAGTAGAAGAAGAGGCTCAGATACCTAGATATTATTTCCAATATTACAACTGAATGAACCCCTTGCACTACGATTTATTTTACGGTTACGATGATTAGAACTTCTTTGTTGCTCATAATTTCTTAGAAGAAGAAAGAAGTTTCTATTGATTGTATGTCTATGTATTCTCCGATGACTGTACATCGACAACAGCAAAATAGAATTTTCTTTCAGTGCATTGGAATATAATAATATACATATTTAGTAGAACCAGTTTCGAAGTCTTCATCACGAGTCTGACTCGATGTTATAGTGCAAGGGGTTAATCATTCTTTTAATCATTACTAGACAGCAAATAAAAATTAAATGGAAATGTATTTTTTTCTTTAATATGTTTAATAGGTTGAAAATAATACAACAGTATTTATATACACACCTACTCATTTTTATCATAAATGCATAAAATCCGCTGTCTAATCGTAACGCTCGACTCAAGTGAGGATACGATACTGTCAGCTGATCAATAATCATTATCCCAAGATATAAAAAGTTTTCAACCAACTAAAAATATTCTCACGATGCTTACGAATTCATTTTTAAATATTAATAATAGAAGAAGAGGCTTGAATACTTAGATATTGTTTTAAATATTGCAAATTATCAATGTTCGTATCAAAATCTACTAGAAATTATTTTAGTGTAATCATTTTTGCTTCTTTTGAAATCGCTATATTGTAATAATAGACATAACATTGTTCATAATAGCATTGTATTTATTGCTAAGCATGGATCAAGTACGACAAGTTAAACTCAGTAGCTTGGATATTAATTTTAATATTGTTCGTTATAATAAGACAGTTGAAATATCGTGTATGAAACAAATTACAGCTGTATGAAGAGGAATCCGAAAATATACATATGTAGATACAGAAGAAACGCACGGTCTACTTTAATCATGCAGCAATAAAATCTCATAGCTAATGTGGTTCTCATAATAATAATAATTACTTAGAGAAGAAATATATGAAGGCTATAAGCTCTGGAACATATAAAAATGAATGATATGATGCAAACTGTATGTCTCTCTGTCTCTGTCTGTCCCCCCCCCCCTCTCTCTCTCTCTCTCTCTCTCTCTCTCTCTTTCTCTCCAACGAACGAATCTCTCTGTGTTATGAAAAACTCAATTCGTAGAAATGTCACACATATAGTAATGGAAGATTCATGTACTCGATGTACGTCATTAAAAATCGATATCTCACTTGATACATATACTTTATACAAATCAGTGACGCGACCTGCTTATTTGAAACAAATGGTCGAATCTTTAGTATACCTATGAGATTATAGTTTTTTTAACATGATTCAATAAATAATTCAAAATACTACGGTCTAATTATATATATATTTTTTTAATGAAATATTTGATTGTTGTAGATTCTTATACATCGAACATGAATTTAAAAATCGTTCTTCTGGAATATTCCTAATCTTTCGGAAAGTTAATTCAGAAAATTTATTTGCTTCAACCACAAAAACTGTAGAAATATTTGTTGTATAAAATTATTCTATAGTATTTCTGGGGTACAACGGTATTATTTTTTTAACATTATAAATGTTTAAACATATTTAACAGCAGGTTTACGAGACGCGTTCTAATGTTTTCAATTTACGATTATTGAAATTGTAATTTCTT
The DNA here is from genome assembly GCA_913789915.3 of Sphecodes monilicornis. NCBI lineage: Eukaryota > Metazoa > Arthropoda > Insecta > Hymenoptera > Halictidae > Sphecodes > Sphecodes monilicornis. The sequence goes on along the minus strand of OU565284.1, from coordinate 10,636,394 downwards.
TGAGCATACATTATAAAAAAATGGTTAAAAATTTGTGTAAAAAGTAATGTAAAATAGTCGGTTTTAGTACTCCGTAAGCCTAGTGTCAAAGTATAATTGAACCGATGTTAATTTCTTCAGATACTTCTTGATTTAATTCGAGATTAAATTTCTGAAACATTGAAAGTGCTGAAGAAAAACTGAATTATGTATCTGTGTTTAGCATATAAAAATCAGAGAGATAAAATGATATAAAGAAATAAAATGTTTCAAATAAGATGGTCGACGCCGCGCACGTGTCTTACTTATCTGCATGCATTACGGTAGCGATGGGAGTACTCAGGAACTCGAGTCATGCAAAAAATGTAACGTTGTTAAGGAAAGCCCATATTACAGTAGCCAATATATTGTGAAACCATAACCAAAATAATAGGTCATGAGTGGTAGAGAGAACGGTAGAAAGCTAGGACTCGGACCCACCTGACTTTTAGAATCAACCTTGGTGACTGGATTTTGGGATTGAGTTGAACAAGTGTTTGATGATGCACTGGATGGTGGTTTCGGTGGGGCAGACAATTGGGCTTTCAGGATAGGTGACGCTGGGGTGGGGAGTTTTTGAGGCCCAGATGCAGGATTGTCTAGGGCCGTGCTATCAGGAGCAGGACTAATACTCTTGATTGTACGCTGTTGTACGGGAAGCACCTTTACTGGAGTTGTGTTGATCGCTGGAATTGGAGCTGTGTTAGTCCCAACTGCGGTTTGGCTCGGATAAGTTACTTGGGGAGGTGTGGCCCGTACTCTGATTCCTTCGTAATACTGAGTACCAGTTGTTTCACCTTTCAACGGATTTGGTCCAACGCTTCCACCAAACACAGATCTGAAACAACACGATAGAACTCAATACTCTTATTCACTAGTCGAACCTACGACAAACTACATAAACAGTCTCTAAATTGTACGGCCAAATAAAGTGTCATGCTTCAATTCAGTACACAACAATTGTTTGGAGGGCAACTTTAGTATGCTACAACTTTAGTATGCTACATATTTTTGGAGGACAACTCTGATACACAACAAATATAGCACGCAACAAATTTAGTACACAACAAATTTTTGGAGGGCAACTTTAACATTGGAACTACCAAGCTCGTTAAAATGACGGATTACAGATTGTTTCTTTTAGAATTCGTGAAGTTATAGAAATATTTTCTTGAGAAATGCTTTAGTACACCACTTTATTAAAGTACATGTTATCATATAAATCTTATGATATCTGAATAAATTCTGTTGTTATTATAAAGGAATATACATAGATCAGTCTCGTTTAGGGCTCGGTAGTTCCAGTGTTAAAAAAGAAATGAAAGTTGACATCTTTATTATATTGTAAGAAAATAGTTTGTAACACCTCACTTGAAGCATCATGTAAATAATTTTGGATGCGGGAACTTACCTAACACATCTTGGAAAATGAAGCGGAGCGATCACTCCTCTCCTGCCAATCTTTGTGCAGCAACCAAGATATTTCTTGTACAATTCTTCCTGCTCTATGCGCACACCAGGCGCCAATTCGAATGTTGCTCTCAACCAACCGAGGGCAAACTGCTCGTTTTCTTGGATGATTTGTTGGTGAGCGTGTTGTTGTTGCATGGAACTGGTTGTCTCCACCGCTTCTGTGCGGAGATAAAACATAAAAAGATATTAGGAAACCGTTTGCATCGTTTTAATCTATATTATTATATTATCTGTAATTCAATTGCACTTTACTCGCAGTTACAAAAGTATGTTATAGAAGATACTATAATTTCAAAAATAGAAAAAGTACAGAAACTTTTCTTATTGCTTTGATCTTCACCCAGAAACACATTGAGTTCATTTAACTAGTTTGTTCAATTGCTGTGTGTACAAGTGTACAATTGACAAGTTCCTCGAGATTATAAACTCGTAGGATCTAGTATATTGTGTTTAACTTTTTCTCTTTCAATTGGGAATTAGCAAGATTCTGCGTTGGGATCACAAAGTTATGGGATTCGTACTCCTTTGCTATTTTGAAGATTGGCAATGCTCTGCGTTCAGATCACAAAATTATGGAATCCGTACCATGCCCAACTACTTTTTTACCATTACAAAGACTGGGAACTTTCTACGCTGAAATCACAAAATCATGGGATTCATAAAGCATTGAACTACTTCTCTCATATTTTAAGAAGCATCATCTTTCTGTATTGACGTAACAAAATTATAGGCTCTGTTGGGTGTCCAAATACTTTTTTGTCATTATGAGGATTGGGAACTTTCTACGCTAAGATCACAAGATCATGAGATCCGTGCTATGTTCAACGCTTCTCTATCATTTTGAGGACTGGTAACTTTCTACGTTAAGGTACCTTCGTAATTCTACGAAGACTTGAACTGACTACCGCTTTGAGAGTCTGTCGCATGACTTGGCCCAACTTTTAGGCGATACATACTGTGCGTTGTAGATTTTGCTGTGGTTGCAGCAGGGGTGGTAGGTCGCGCAGGAGCTGGGCTGACCGGGGCAGGTGTAGCAGTGATAGTGGCTGGTATGGTTGGCACTGACGGTGACACTGTCGCGGCTGGTGCAGCGGCAGTGACCGGAGTGTTTTGGGTAGTGGTTGGCGGCGCAGCTACGGTGGAGACAGTTTCAATCACTCGCATCAGTATGCAAGCTTTTGGCCCGTAGCTTTGCGCTTCCACAGTCACAAGGGCCACCAACGTGTCGATAGCCCCGCGTACCCGCGCGACGCTAGTGCATGGCCTTTCACCCAACGATGTCAACGCGTACAAACATTCCAGGGTGTATACTAAAAGAGCTATGTCGTTCAGAGCTAGAAACCTGCGAAAAAAACACCACGATCTATTCATCGCCTGTCTTTAATGCCCCTTGCACTCGGAGCTACTTTAATTACAGAATTCGAACATTTTTTTTTGGGTCTACAATATTCACGTTACGTATCTTTTTCATTTTGTCTATGTAAAATCGAGCGTGTTCACTCGTACCAAACTTGAACATTTAGCAAGTTATTAAACACAACGACATTTAGCAGTGCAGGAATTCTTTTGCATTATGGTCATTTTTAATGGTGCCTAAGAGCAGACAATAGAGTGCAAAAGGTTGAACATTTTTAAAGCCATCAATTTGAAAATTTTATACGCATGAATTATTCAACGTTCATCGTAGATGATATTTTTACAGAACTGGAAATGTGGCTTCTACAAAGCTTTAAAGAATGATTGTTTAAAATTACTCTTTCATTTAAATTAAGTTTCCATAACACTAGTTTTAGGTTCAATTAATTTACGATTATTAGGATTGTAAAGATATATCCATGAGGAATTAGTGAACAAATTTATTGCTTTTGGTGTATATTACTTAAAAAATGGCTAAAAATGTTCGTAGACTAATTTTTATTATTTTTATAGAATAATGTAAAATGGTCGTTTTTAATGCTCTATAAACCTCGTGGTTTTAATTGAATAGGTGACTAGAAAAAAGACGTATACTGCATTTTACGAAATTTACAGGAAGACGTAAAAATAATTTTAATTTTAATTTTAAAATCGGAGGAAGACGTACGTGGATTCTTTCAGAGCTACGGAGTTGCTATATCCGGCGCAAGAATCAACGACCCTGACTCTATAGAGAACTAACATTTTCTGGTACCATCACCGTTCCAAGCATCGTGCATCAGACGGTCCATTTACCTGCATATAAGTTCATACACATTGTCCTCCAGCCCGAACGTGACGATCTCTTCGTTGCTATCTTGTTGGCTAATTTTATTAAGCACCTCCAAACAGGAAATCACGATAAACCTATCCTGGGATTCGATTCCCTTCGCGACGCATGACAACACGACGTCCGTTATCCTCTCGCCAGCCTCTTTCAGGATGATTTCGTTCGCTATGTTCCCTAGTATGTCGAAGCCGAGCTGATGGAGGTTGCTCCACCTCGCCCTCACGCACAGTAATACGAATCTTAAGAAACACCGATTCCTCCCGAGTATCGCCGCGTTCTCCGGCGTGAAGCTCAAGTTCCGCAGGATCGATGCAATTTGCAGGACACGTTGCCCGTAAGGATCCTGTGTGCCCAACGTTCTTCCAACGCAGAACAGGTCTCTGTCCTCCTCCTCGAACTTGATGGAGTTTTGGTTCTGGTCTTTCAAGTTCTCGTCCTGGTGAGGGTCCAGCCTCGAGCAGTCCGGAAGCACCTGAAAGCGAAATCGTCGTATCAAAATCTCCCCGAAACTTTTCAGGATTTTAGGTATTTGTGATTAATGAAGATTGCTTTCAGTTAGATCAGATTGATTGTTAGAGTAGACAAAATGGATTTCTATGCAATCTTAGGTACTGTACAAGACGTTCTATTTATGTTACAGTTTTTCTTATTGCTAGGATCCATGGGTCTCGAGCTCGAGTACTCAGATACAAACACAAATGTAATTCAAGTATTCAAATATATCTGAGTATTTTGGTGTTTGATCAATGCAGATTCGTTTACTCGGGTACTCAAAAAATTTAGGATCGTGCACTCGGGTAATCAAATTCGTGTACTTAGGTACTCAATCAATTTAGATTCGTGTACTCCATTACTCGATCAGCTTAAGACTAAGAGTACACAGGTACTCAATCGACTTAAGAGCCGAGTACTTAGGTACTCACTCAGTTTGGGTTCATGTATTCGGATACTCGCACAATTTCGATCCAAGAACTTGAATGTATTCGAGTTCCCGAGTACTCATACGACGAACGTACCGGTACTTAAATGCATTCCAGTGTTCAGATACCCAATCACTTCAGACTCGAATGACCAACTATATCCACAAATTCAAACTCGAATACCCGAGTATTCAGTCCCAATCTTGGACACATAGTACTCAGATTCTGGTCCGAATATTTAGGTACCTCCAATTTAGTGCGGACAGTAATACACGATAATTCTTCTAGAATACTCGAATACTCGGATTGAAGTTCAGATACTAAAATACATGTAAAATGTTCGAGTATTTGAATTAGAATTCGAGTACTCGGTATTCAAAGCATGAGTCTGACTATTTGGCTATTTAAACTTGAATTTGAGAATGTATTCACGTACTCAGACCTAAATTGACTGAGTATCTGAATTCCCTAATGTATTCAAATACTAGAATTTAAATTATGTGCGTAACACCGTACTCGGATATATTCGGGTTTGTATATTAGAGTACACTGACTCAATTTTGGGTACTCGATCACTCGATTTGAATTGAAGACGCATAATTGGACGTTCATTTGGTCAACTTGCTGCGCCTCCAATAGAGGAATTGTTTGTGTCTTGCAACGTTGTAAAATCTTCAACAACCGATTAAGAATAATCCCGCAGAGTTCTCTTGCGAGGATTTCCGTTTTCCTCTGTTTTATGCGCCACCGTGATTACCACAATTTATTGGAAACATCGGCATATATTTTCTGCGACTAGTGAAATCAAGTTTCCTTTTAAAGGAATATCAAGAGGAGCTGCGGCTAGCTATAGTCTAACCGAATTGATTAGTTGGTCTTACCCCGTCGACGTCCATCGACGTTGAGGGCTCATCGTTCTCGATCTGGGCGGCGCTTTTGTTCTGTTTCTCCAAGATTTTCCGCCTAGAGAATGTTTGCGGGCTGGTCGCCGGTTTCTTCATGAACGTCCTCTCGTTCGTGAGATCTATCACGTCCTGCGAGTCGAGTACGTCCGACCAGAACGAGTTGATCGAGTAGTTCCTCACCCGGGAGTAGACCTCGATGAAGAGTTGCCTTGTGCCCGGCGAGTCGAAGACGCCCGCGTGCGCCAGCAGGATGTTCACCAGACGTGGATACTTGTCGAGCCGTAAGATGTGCTTGCCCTCGTTCGACAGCAACGTGCACACGTTGATCGCGAAGTCCTGCTCATTCGGCAACGGCGACAATAGGGAGAGCGCGAGCTTATCGTAGTTTGATGGCTTGTACAGGTCCGACGAGAGGCCGTTGTATTCACGAAGAGATTCTGCAAAAATAACAACACTTATCAGACACTGTTTACAGAAAAATACTTTTCCAATTGGCACATTTGTATTCGCGAGAACATTACTCTTCTTCTTCCTTTCAGGAAGATGAAAGATGCTGACCTAGCATACTGTTTAAAAAATATATGGTAATTATACAGAAGAAGGTACACCTCACCGATTTCAATGACCTTGAAATATGTCGTCAAGGCTATCATTCTAAACAACTTTTCCCTCCGTTTTCTAGATCTTTACAAAAACTCCACCGTTTATAATTGTCCGAACACGTGGTTGGTGGGCCCCGCCCATTGTTATTCAAAATGGTGAACTTGATAACATATTTCGAGATCATTGAAATCAATGAGGTGTACCGTTTACTGTATATGTAATTATCAAATCATATTTTTGCTTTTTAAGTAGACATTTTTAAAATTCGCACATTCGCACAGTTGCAAGAGAATATCGTCCTTTTAATTTACAAAGATTTCCAGTTTACGAAACCATTATGGTAACCAACAATTACTTTCTCTATAATGCAATGGCGTAGGAACTAGACGCTTAAAATTTATATAGTCGGCAAAGAACATCGCCATTTTTCTTAGAAATATTTTCAGTTCATTAATGTATTCCAGAAACCAACTGTTGCTTGTTCTTCTTCTTTTTATTGATTTCTCTATAACGCAACGGCGTTGAAAGTAGACACTGTTAGGATTCACAGTTATAAAAGAATATCCATCCTTCTTTTCTTACAAAAAATTTTTCGGTTTAGGAAACAATGTTAGGAAACAGATTACTGCTTTTTCTTCTACTTAGTATCTTCAAAAAGCAGCGGCGCAGACATTTAATATTTCTTGAATTCATGATTTGTAAAGTAGAAATTAGGTTAGATATTGTCTTCTCCATATTATAATTTCATCGTTACAATGCAATGGCGTAGGTAGCAGAATTTTTTAAATTTCACATAGCTGTACTCACGAGAAATATAAATTGCTACCAGAAGAAGAGGTTAAATGTTTCCATTGAATAATCGACCTTTTCCCAGTGTCTTCTTTTCAACATAGTCTGTACATATCAATATTCTCATATTAAAAAAAAGAATAAACAATTCTGGACAATAAGATATTGTTACGTCTTTCCTCACCAATGCATTCTCTTCAATGCAATGGCGTAGAGAATATAAATATATTGAATTCACGTATTTTGGGAATGAAAAAAAATTCTGAGCAATAAGGTCTTTCCTCACCAATGCATTCTCTACAATGCAATGGCGTAGAGAATAGAAATATATTGAAATCACGTATTTTGGGAATGAACAAAAATTCTGAGCAATAAGGTCTTTCCTCACCAATGCATTCTCTACAATGCAATGGCGTAGAGAATAGAAATATATTGAAATCACGTATTTTGGGAATGAAAAAAAATTCTGAGCAATAAGGTCTTTCCTCACCAATGCATTCTCTACAATGCAATGGCGTAGAGAATTGAAATATATTGAATTCACCTATTTTGGGAATGAAACAAAATTCTGAGCAATAAGGTCATTCCTCACCAATGCATTCTCTACAATGCAATGGCGTAGAAAATAGAAATATATTGAATTCACGTATTATGGGAATGAAAAAAAATTCTGAGCAATAAGGTTTTTCCTCACCAATACATTCTCTACAATGCAATGTCGTAGAGAATAGAAATATATTGAATTCACGTATTATGGGAATGAAAAAAAATTCTGAGCAATAAGGTTTTTCCTCACCAATGCATTCTCTACAATGCAATGTCGTAGAGAATAGAAATATATTGAATTCACGTATTTTGGGAATGAAAAAAAATTCTGAGCAATAAGATATTGTCACGTCTTTCTCCTTCAGTGCGTTCGCTGCAACGCAATGGCGTAGACAGCAGATGTATTTTAAATTACAGTATCTTCTTCGTTTCAACGAACTGGCGTAGAAAGCAGAAATATTTCGAAACAATTGAAACTTATAAATCGGTAGAGATGTTCCTGTATTATCCAACGATAGATTACGAAACGTACAAGGTCACAGAAAGCCAGAACAATCGAATCACTGATAGACCACCTGCACACGTGAATTATCGAACGATCTTCTACACAAACGTGCAATCGAGTCTAACGAAACGAAAGTTAGACGTCTCCGTTGGAAAATCAATTTTTCGGTCGGCTCAATTGCGCTCCCGAGGTCGGAGACGATCGTTCCCGTACGCAAGAGGCGAAGGAAAGATGCAAGTCTGGCGACCTACGACCACCCGTGCAACTGGTGTGATCGACGAATCACGAGTGTAAGTAGGTTGTACACGGTCAGGGTTAGAGATTCCTGCGGACCCACGAAAATATCCTGATCGAGAGCAAACAGAAGAAAATTTTCCCGAAAATATCCGCAACGTCGTCAATTTAATTAACCTTCCAACTGCACCATCTTTCGATCCACATCAACATGACCAATGAATTATGAACTTTGCGTAAATGGAGAGTTTTAGAAGCGACATTGAAATTTATTTTTGCAAACGAATTCCCTATGGTTATGAAAAACAGTTGGCTACTCCTGTTAATTAGTCGAAAAGAAAAACATGACACACACACGCACACACCCATCGTACACTCACTGATTACAGTACCGAATCTCATTGTTCCACCCCCGTCGCTAATAACCTTGGCAGTTGATGCGACGTTAAAAACAATAAAATAAAATAAAATAAAATAAATAAAAACATGACAAATGAAAAATCAGTAAACGACCAAGCGGAATCTACATAAATGACCGTACCCAGACCGGTGTAACGAAATTCCGAACTCAACCCGTTCGATTATAATGCGCTAAATCCGGAATTCGACGTGAACGTATTCATTATGAATGACGCGCGATATCGACTACTAAATAAGCAACACCGGACAGTAATGCTAACTAATTACGAACGAGGAAATAATAATTGTAACAGGCATTATACGGAAATAGCGACGGAGGTGGGGGGTCTGGAGTTGATACTTTCAAAGAATTTCGTGCAATATACGGGTTGGTTGGTAACGTGGTTGTCCCCGGTTGCTGTGCTTCGTAACACGTAGCTCGAAGATGCGCGTAACGTTACAGGGAAAACGGGTCCGAATTGCCGGCCGTAGAGCAATATCATCGCGAATCGTGGTAATCTTTTTAGCCGCAGAACCGCGATCAATATCGCGTCCCGGGAGAAATGTTGCCTTTCGGCGGTATATACGGGCTCCTCTGCCGGTAAAGAAACGCTATCGAAACCGACACCGAAAAAACCCTCGTCTCTCCTCGCGGTTTTCACTTTTACGTGCGCGGTTCGGATTAGGGCGAAGCATGCACCCCGCATTTGGGCAAATGCCTCGGATTAAAACGTTGCGCGCAGAGGAAGTGCAGAGCATAGATCTCGACTTAATGCAAAGAATAAGTTCCAGATTAATGCGAGGAATATTCCTCTATTTAAGTGCGACAAATACACCCCGGATTAGGGCAAAGAATATTCCACAATTGTGCTGAGGGTGTACTCGGTATTCGAACAAAGTATAGACCTCGGATTAGTGCGAAGTGTATGTTCAAGATTGATGCGAGGAATATGACTCCATTTAGTGCGACAAATACACCCCGGATTAGCGCAAAGAATATCTCACGATTATGTTGATGGTGTACCCGGTATTAGAACAAACTATAGACCTCGGATTAGTGCAAAGTATATGTTCAAGATTAATGTGGGGAATATGTCAGAGTTTAATGCGCGGGATGTGGTCCGGATTAGTGCAACAAGTACGCACGAGGTATGAAAAATACATGAAGATTTGGTGCGAAGATGGTAGCCCAATTTAATGTGATAGACCCACCCCGGATTAGTACAACATATAGCACATGATTAACGCGAAGAATATATTTCGACTGAGTTCGGGGAATACACCGCGAATTAGTGCAGGACCTTTCCGATTAACATAAAGATTGAACCTCAGATTCGAGAACTCCCCGGATTAGTGCAAGTTCTTTGAATTAGGGCGACGAATGCATCTAAGATTACTCCAAGGCATGTATGCCGGATTTGTGCAATATTCTTTGGATTGGTACAAAAATTCAACCTCGGTTTAGTGCAATAAGTATACATCAAATAACATAATGCGAAATTCTTCGGATAAATGCCAAGAATATTTCAACTTGATGCAATGCATGCACCTAGTTATTATAATTAATGTGGAGGATACACCTCGGATTATACATTCGGTATAGTAAAAATGTTACTTCTTCAATCAAAACACAGAATCTCCTCGGATTATTGTAGTGGACACGCCTCGGTTTAACGCAAAGTGTATGTTCCAACTATTTTCAGGAACACAGCCTTTCTCATTGCAAAAATTAATTTTAACGAACAGGATTGCACCACGGATAAGTGTGAAAAATGCACTTCGGCTTAGCGCAAAGTACAATACATGTTTCCAATTATTCCCAAAAACACACCTACTCTGGGTGGAAAACGAAATTTGAAGGAAACCACTGCACCTCGGATAAGTGTAAAAAATGCACCCCGGTTTAGCGTAAAGTACAATACATGTTTCCAATTATTCCCAAGAATACACCTGCTCTCGGTGCAAGAATTAATTTGGACGGAAAACACTGGGCCTCGGATAAGTGTAAAGAATACACCCCGGTTTACCGCGAGTAGGGCGAGGTTGGTCACGAGTTAATGCGAATATTAGTCGCGAGGTAAAATCAAAATCGGTATTCGATTCGGTGGGGATGGGGAATCGGTGGATGAAGAAACAGAGGTCACGTTTAATAACCGCAATTGCTTCTCGTGTAACGCCTATCATCCACGATTACTGTTGCTTCCATCCGCTTCGCCACTTCGGCCGACTGGCGCGGTGGCGACATAGCGTTCGACTATAAATGGAATGTGAAATAACAACGTCCGATCGAGTTACGATTTACTCGGCGAGGTCCCGCAAGCTTTCCTCGGGACTTCGAGGTATCTATTAGCCGACCCCGGAGTTTCGTAATTCTATCATTCTGTCGATAAGTTGCCAAGTTGCCAGCAACAACCATTTCGTTTAGGAAAGTTCTCGCGCCACCGAGGGGACCAACGTGTTTCTCATCAAGCTGCAAAAATTACTACTCGTGGTAATCGATTAGACCTTGGATTAGTGCAAAGAATATACCTCGGTTTAGTGTAAAATTCGTTAAATTAGTGGAAAGGATGTATTTCGATGTATAGCGAGGAATACTTCGATTTGGTGTTCAAGATATACCTCGGTTTAATGCAAGATTCTTTGTAAAATTCTCCGAATTAATGCAAAGTATGCGCCTCGGAATATTGCAAAGGCTTACGTCTCGGTATATTACAAAAGTGATGTTCTGATTTAAAAGCACAAAATCTACCTCGGATTAGTTTGATGGCCACGCCCCGGTTTAGAACAAAGTATACGCTTCAACGTAATTACATTTTTATTAAAACAATTTTTACAGCAATAAAAGGTATTGATGGGAGGAACAAAATTCCTTTGAATTTGAGGGATTTGTTGTACTAAATCGTAATTAATCAACGAGCGGTGTCTTTGTCAATGAACCGATGATAAGAGATTCTCATTCTTCGCGGCGATAATAGAATGGCAGAAGATACCTACAGCGCACCGACACGACGGTGATCTCATTTTCATTTCGCGCGTCTTGTCAACGGCGTTCGCGTGTAAATGAACAGTATCTTGCAACCGGGGCCGATAACTGATACAAGCGTAATTTAAATGCCTTTGTGCTCGCCGCTTGCGAACACTGGCGGCAAGACTCGCGGTACCGAGAGCCAAAACATCGGGGTGTTCTCGATCGCATACTTCGGACGTTAAAGAGTTAAAACAATGATTCAATCGATAGCATATCGAGTCCTGGCCGACTACCCTTAAAAATCGTATAAAATCAAAATTATTTAATCAACGAGACTGGGGCACTAGAGTTAACCCTTAGCACTCGAATGGCGACTCTGAGGCGCCACTACAAATTATTATACCATTATTCAAAATATTGTTTACATAGTTAAATTTGTTTATATTTCATAAATTACTAAACATTTAAATATTATATGAGGTACTATATCAGTTTCATACGCATAAAATGAAAAAAATTATGTACAATGGAAATATTGTAGGTTAGAAGAAATGTTTGATTTTTGAGTTGAAATAGCTTCGAGTGCAAAGGGTTAAAATTTCGTGAGGAATCATTTCTTTCAGATCTCTAAAATCATAACGAAATTCAGCAGAAATGTCAAGGCAGAGGTTAGGTTTTAACTTGTGAAAGCCGCGTCAACTTTGACCCAATCCATAATTTCAGCATTTAATCTTATAGAGGCTCGAAGAGGTCCAAGGAAGAAACAACGATCCTGTCCCAAGGGATGTAAAAGCGCGGTAACTAGCTATCCAGCGATGTTATATGCACCGAGGCAAAATGGGGTGGGGATAGAGGGTGCACCAACGCAAACCGCGACCTAAACACCTAATCTTCGAAGGGGAGGGAGTCCACAGTCAATCGGTCGCAGATGCGCAAGAAAGAGAACGACGGTAGTCTCTCCTAGGACTGCGAGTGCGGGAACTAGCTACCCAGCGATTCCATGCACCGAAGCAAAACGGAGAGAGGGAAGAAAAGGTGGGGGAAAGGGTGCACCGAGATACGCACCGCGGTCTAAGCACCTAATCTTCCGAGGGGGAGTTCACAGTCGGTGGCTCGCAGGTGCGCGAGAAAGATGCAACGATTGACCCGTTGCGAGTGCCTTCGAACGTTGGTAACGAGCTGTCCCGCAGGGGAGGGGGAGATCAGGGGAAAGAGAGAGAGGGAGGAGAAGAGGGTGCATCGATGACACGCGGTTTAAACGTCACCAATCGTCGGTGCGGTCTGGTTTTCTCCCTAGATGACGGCCGGATTCGGGCGACGCAACGACCCGTGGTGGGAAGGGCAGCCGCGAACTGGAAGCGAAGAGCTGGAAAGGCTGGTCTCGGGACCGGGATATCGGGAGTTACGGGGCACCCGCGTATCGCGCATGTGCCGAGCAACCGCTATATTACGCCGGGAAAGGGGAGAGAGAGAGAGAATCGTGAACTACGCGCGGAACACCTATCCCCCGCAAACGCTTATTGATTGTGACTCTCGCATCGTGTCTCTCGCGCGCGCTCTGTCCCGCGTGTCCCGACACGACCTCTTTCTCTCTCCTTCTACAATGCTGGAGAACGTTTGCTCTTTTTCCTGCCACCCCAGGCTTGCTTGCTGACCACCACACCGCTCCTCTCTTTTTTGCTCTAGCTCCCTCTATCGCGCTCTCTTTCTGTCTGTCTATCTATCCCTTTTCCGCTCTTTGTTTGTTTCGACTTTTTTCGCTGGTTCTTTTCTTTCTGTAACCCCTTTGACGCCTTTTCGCCCAGTTTCCCCGTTATCACAAGGACTCGCCCTCGCCCGGTAACGAAGTGGTCTTCCGGTGGACGAAACGGCCCAGTTTTGGGAAAAAACCTCTTAGAGCTCAATATCATTCAGAATTAGTAACAAACATCGCCTATTTTTGAGTGTTGAATCGAATGAGATCAAAACCAAGGTGATACGAATAACCGTTTCGAAGACACCGTAGATTTGTTTGATTATGTAACCGTTGATTTTTGAAAATTTTCATTTTTTTACTGTTCTCAATGTTAAGATTTTTTTTAATGTTTGAACCGAAAATGATTGTTAGAGAAGACGGTTAAAATGGTGTATTAGCTCTCGGAAAAGAATAATTCAAACCCTTGTCTACATTGAGTTTTGCCGTTGCTGATAATACATTTTATTTTTTAACTCGCCTGAGTTTCAAGTGTTTATCTGCGAAAATGAAGAAGCAGAAATAAAATTTTTTTGCTGGAAATAAAGAAATAAGTTTTTACTCTGTTTTTACACATTAATTCTGATAAATAGCGATTTTTTAGGGTTTCCACCGTCCAAAACACAACAATTGAGGAAAACGATCTTGAGCACAATTGCTTGGTGCAAAATAAAGGGAAAACCCTAAATATGTTACTAAAACAGAAATATTTTTATTTTGGATTTTTCCGCTTCGGCGCCATTGTGCATCGCGCGCGCGAGTGCACAAGTTTTAGGGGGTTGTTTTCTGATCAAAATGAGATCAAACATGGCATAATTCAGTCCTCATTTACATGTTTAATTGGTGATAATTAGTGTTTAGGGTACAAATTTACATAGGCAAATATGCATCGAACCATGTCATATTGGGTCTCAATTTAATCACAAAAATGTCATAAATATGTCGGTAAAAGCTTCATAATGAACTAATGAAAAATAAAAATTTTTACATTTGCCTTTATCTGCTTCTAGTCTCTCTTTATTTTTCATTCGCTGTCTTCACTGCGCCCGAAAGTTATTTTCGACAAATAAACATGAAAATGTCACAGATACGTCGGTAGAAATTTCATGAAAAAAATAATAAAAAACAAAAAAGTTTTGTCATTGCATTAGTATTGGCACACCGATATATCTGTGCGTATTATGTTACAATTTCTCGACCGAGTTGAGCCGTCGAGCTTCTTGGTCCCTCGAGGAGTATAAACCCTCAGTAGGAGGGATATTGTCATTGCGCTTAGCGCATGCCGCTTTATAGCTTTCTTCGCGGCAATACTGAATTTGCAGCTCGCACGAGCCCGGTTACCGGCTTCCGTGCCTTCCGCGCCTGATTAATTCGTTGCGACGGCAGTTCATGCTCGCTTCCGATGACGTACAAATTGTCGCGATCGATTTACTGATAGTCGACAGACTACCGCTAATATGAAAAGCTAATACTCAATTAATTTAAATGGCAATCTAATAGCTGCAACGGATGAAGTATCATTTTAGTTCGTAACAGGCAAAATTGCTGTTTGATTTCGAATTTTCTAGCGCATTCATTAGGAGCACGTTCTAACAATTACCGAGGACGTTGGTAACGCAAAGATTGCAACAGAGCACGACAATTAGTATCAATCATGTCTCATTTAATGAGTAATATAGTCAGACTTTGCCTCATCCCTTTCATTTCCAAAATAAAGGTAATAATATCAGTGAAAATTGATACTGTAACCGTGTTTTATCAGTTTCAAATATTTCTTAGATATTTTTAAACGGTTGTAATGTTACAAACAAATATACTGTTGCATTTGAGAGAGTTTATAGAATTGTTATGCGTAACAAAATTTGTCGTAGTTTCTATGGTTAGGGTATAAAAAATTCTTAAAGTAAAAAATTTGGCTGTAACTATTGCCTCGCTTATACGGAACAGCAGTTGCTTCAAAAATTATTTAAACAAATATAAACGTATCCAACTTTCCAAAATAAAATACTATGGTATTCTCTGGACTCTATCGAATTTTTTTCCCACAAGGAACGTTTAAATAGCTTTTACTGTTAACGCACAAAAAATTCCCATAATTTAAAAATGTATTGTTCAATTTCTTAAAAACTGAAGAATGGCGGTGGAAAATGATTTTCGGAGCACCAAGCCATGCAAGAATCGTCTGTTGGGCATCGGAACGTTGAATAGGTGCGGGGCAGAGTTAAAGAGTAACCGTTACTCGCTTGTTTGTCGAAGAATCGATAAATTTAATTAAACCGGTCACGTCGGGATAAAAACCCGGAGAACTTTTGGAGCAATGTTACCGCGCTCGTCCGTCGCCAGAGGGCGTAAAGTTGATGATTGACATTGTAGTCTGGAAGGCGACTGATATACATTATGCAGCACTTTCGTTTTTTTTTCTTCCCCGGATTTCCACGATTCTCAGTGGTACAAGAAAAAATGCAGTACGCGCCTCGTTAATGCGTCTAGTGCACACTTCGGTGAAGGAAATACTACACCAACACGCCCAGACACGCAATCATAATGCGAACAAATTTTTCAAAATTAAAATACTTTATAAAATTTCACCGGTAAATCAAAATAAATTTTCGAGACATTAAAACAACGACAAGTATATTTAACCAATATATCAAACGCAAAAGGATTTTCATTTTCACTTAATTAATATTTTAAATAACACTGAAGTTTACTTTCCAAGCCCCAGAATTCATTAAAAAGAAAAATTCTACACTCTAAAATTCTCAGGTCCTTCAAAAAGGAAAAAAAATATCTAACAAGTAGAATTAACGGCACTAGTCAATTTTCATCTTTATTATGTAATTTATTATCTAATTGATCAAACTACTGGAATTTAGTTACCAAAATCTAGAATTTCCCAAACAAATTTTCTACACCCTCCAGTTCCCAGAATATTAAAAAAGTTCCTAGGCGTTCAACCACCAAGGTTGCCCTCATTTTTGTACGCGTCACTCCAAAAGCACAAATCAACGAATAAATATACCGTTAAAAATGATATCCAATTTGCCAATATTTCAGTAAATATCGTTTCAACTCGTTTAATTAGTGCGCAGACGTTTCTACATTTTTGGAAATATCAAACGAGATATTTCGTTATATATTTTTCCTGAAAGATGAAAGATTGCAGCAACGCGACGGTTCGTCATCGCAGGATCTCGTTTCCCGTTGCTCGAGGTGCAGAAGCGACGTATGCGCGTAAGAACACGAGCAGAAAAGGTGGGGAGTGCGGGAGTGGTGTGCAGAAAGAAAGCGGCGGGTGTGGAGAGGGAGGGGGAGTGAGAGAGGGAGAGAGGGTGGAGGTAGAGAGAGAGTTGGTGCTCGGCTTCGACGAAGCTGCGATAAGCTACGGTACGCTTGCGCGCGAAATATAGACCCGCGTTCCGACAGTCGGACCGCAGCCACGGAGGTGTATGCGCGGTTCTATGTGTGTCATGATTATTGCCCATTAAATTATATCGCGCACGTTGCGCGCGTTCTACTACGATCGCCGCGACTGACACACGCCGCACAACACCGTGCGCGCGGATGTGCACGCGTCGCACAGTAGACGCCGTCGCCACACGCGACGCCTCTCCTGTGCGCCCGTGTTATACATTATTATGTATTATGTACTTGATGTATCGTGCACTGTATGTTGCATATACAACACACTATGCGTATCGTATATTGTACAATTTTGCGTACTGATCGCAGTATACGTTGTATTGTACATTATATGAAATCCAGATTGTATATTTGTACACTTTGTACATCATATAAAATTGGATATTGGACACATTGTACATCGTACGAAATCCAGATTGTATATTGGACATACATCTAAAAAAATCTGGATGATATATTGTACACTGTTATTGTACAGTATACCTTTTACATCACATGAAATCCACATTGTACATTGTGTGCAATGTAGGTCACATGAAATCCATATTGTACATTGCACGAATTGTGTACAATATACAATATAAATGATACATGTTGATATTGAACATTGTATAGTATAAATTAAAAATTGTATACTGTACGCTTGTGCTGTATATAAGACATTGTACACATGATATATTTTATATCATATATTATACATTGTACACCCTATATAGTAATTTTAAAAATTATATGCAATGCATATTGTACATTATGTTCTACATTGTACATGGTAAATTGTACGCCTTGTATAGTGTGTATTATACATATTGTATACGCTGTATACATTATATATTACGTTGTATATATAGTATAAGTTGTGTATTATATTATACATTGTATGCATTGTATACGTTATATATTATGTTATATATTATATTATACACTGTATTGTATTCGTTGTATATTGTATGTTGCATACTGTATTGTAATTCATTATATATTGTATTTTGCAACGTACATTGCAGATACAGCATATTACCTACAACACACACTGTACGTCGCCCACATACTATAAATGATACATTAAAGTTGTACTTAGTAAATTTGTTATCAATGATAATTTATTATATATTCATATTGTTCATTGTACATTATACATTGTATATAATGCATTGTATTATATACGTATACTACACGTTATATCATATAACACTATGAACAAAAAAATTCTCATCATTGTTCAACCAATTCAAACAACCCAACTTACACTCGAAGTTCAATAATAAAACGGCAACTATAAGTCGTAGCACATTTATGAAATGTATACACTCAAAAAATGCATTATGAATTTATATTTGTTTCCTACGACCTGCAAGTGACTTTGTTTATTTTGCACAAGGTAGAATCATAAAAGCGGCACCAAAAGATCGTAACACATTTGTGAATTAATTTACATTTAAGGCATAGATATACACACCGAAACAATGCATTAAAAAAAATTCTAACGATAACAATGCTACCGACAACGCGTTATATAAAACTTTGAATATCGATCTAGGCATTGAATATTAACAATCCTTCGCGAGGAAAGCTTGCCTGATCCCTCAATTTGGCTCGTCACTGTACTTTCGAAACCACCCAGTACCCGCATGAGCGACGCATCTGGGTATCGCGCTCACGTATGCGCGTTTATTCGCAGCCAGACCGGCTCTCTATCTGTATATCCCTCTCTCGGCCGACAACAGCTCTACAGAAGCACGTCAATAACCCGTTGCCGCCTCGACGTGCTGCATATAGCGCGTTTATAGCGCTCCGAGGCCTCGCACATGTGCTCCCGTGGTGCGCGAGCGCGAACTTCCTCACGTATACTCACACACACACACGCACACGCACACGCTTTGGGCCCCGATGCTTTTTTTATGGAACGAGTTTCGGGGGCTTTCACCTGTTTCCACAGAGCTTCGCGATCCTCCAACGAGGGAGGCTCGAAGAGGACCGCGCGCGCTTAGGTTTCTCCCTCTATGTTCGCAGCATACGCTTCTCATCCCCACCCTTCAACCCCAATCCAACCTCCATACCTACCCCTACCCTCGCTCGCATACTTGTCCACTTATTTTGTCTTTGCTTCTCTTTCGCTCTTTGGACGCACGTTATTAAATACGACTGCGAATCGGGCACTGCCCGGAAACGATAGTGACATCGGTTAATGGGGGGGGGGGGGGGGGCGTGATAATTACTTGTCCAGGGCTTTATGTAGTAATGGTGTACGATAATCAATGGGACATTGTGATGTGTTTCAGGGTCGATTTAATTTGACGTGATGGAAGAAAAGATATTGCAATTTTTTGTGTTCCTACATCTTGCTTTATTTACAGTGGCTCCCATAAATATTCGGACAGACTTAACACGTCCAGAGCCCACTCCACAATCATAAAAATTACACAAAATCAAAGCAATATATTTAATAAAACAAAAACTAAGAAGTCTAGTTTTGTGATGTTATTTACTGTTTCAAACCTCATCTATTCCTCGGATCGTAAGGAAATTTTGTACACTCAATCTACCAACGTAAAAATTAATTTTGATTTCTGTATAAATAATTCCGTCACCCAGATATGGGTGACATGGCGCTGAACGTGTTAAAGGGACGATAACTTTTTCAATACCGGACTCGACGACTTGGATTTATTTTTTGAGAAATTAAAAAAGTAACAATTAGATTACTGCATGAGGTGAGAACATAATTTTTTTATTTTCTTTTAGAAAGAACCAGAATAATTTTTTAATTCAACCAACATTTTACTAAAACGAAAACTAAAATTATAATGCGTAAAGGGATTCTGTAGAATGATTTTACCACATGGCAAAACAGTTGCTTTTGATGCAGAAAAATTTGCATTTATCGCAAGCATTCGCGATCTGGTTGTTTCTTATGGGGAATATTTTTGGTACACTATTTTGAAGATTTGATGTCGGTTTGCAGTTAGTGATGAGTAATGCCGCGAAGAGTGCAGCGACTGCTGTATACAGAGTGTTTGCGAAATCGTGGTACAACCGGCAAGGGATTTCTCACATAAAATCTAGTCGAAAATAAGGAATATAGTTTTTTTATACGGGACTTCGTTTTCGAGAAAATCGACGAATCTTTAAACCCGATTGTCTCGAAAACGAAGTCCCGTATGAAAAAACTATATTCCTTATTTTCGACTAGATTTTATGTGAGGAAACCCTTGCCGGTTCTACCACAATTTCGCAAACACCCTGTATAAGGAAGCTCAAGAACTTTCTTTTAAATAATAATTTCAAAAGAAGTTAGTACATTATATTAATTCCAAATAATGGTAAATAATGTGGTATGTGAAAAAACTTTAATTCCTGAATCTGAGGAAACAAATCCGAGTATCGGACAGTAGGAAGGAAGCAACTGGTCGTTGCAACATGGTACTCCATCGATCCACGGACACTTAATTCGAAAGTCAGCACAGTAGATCGTTACCACGCACGAAAACTGGAACAAAAGTCGTCGTCAACGGGAACAGGCGAATGCCGTACGAAAAAAGAAGGAAAAGAAAAAAGAATGCTCTCCGGCAAACGGAAATCGCTAACACGGCGAATTATTGAACCGTGGCGTGCAGGACACACGTTCTCTGTGTGGTGCACGCGTGTGGCTTTGTATCGATCTATGTGTCCGTGTGTCTATTCTACAGTGGCTCGCGATATTGTTGGAACGCCCTCTAAATCAAAATAACTTTTTTAAAATTGGACGAAATAACTGCACTTTTATTTAGCAATTAGAAGCTTCGATTTACTAAATGATGTGCAGAAAAGATTTTGAAAAAATTGCAATTAGTAGAAATTACACGAAAAAATAAAAAAGGCACTTATATTTGAAGAGAACTGTTATATTTGAGTCTGCTATGAAAATTTAAGTTATACACAAAGTTATACAAAATTAACATTAAGATATACAAAAATTACAGTTTTGCACAATTTTCGATTTATAATTACAATTTTTTACATTTTTAATTGTCTATAATTTTCAAATCGATTAACCAATATCAATAACATTTTCAGCATGTATGTAATTTGTTTGAGTTCATAGAACACATTTTTAAAATTTTCAATACAGATAAAAAAAGTCGTAAAAATCAGCTTTCACTATTTTCTTCGCGATACCGACCAATTGCAATTTTTTTTACACGTCATCTAATAAACTAATTCTCTAACTTAAATTCTCTAACTCAAAAAAAAACTCTAGTCGAATATTAAAAAAGTTATGATGCTTCAAATGGTGTTGATTTATTTTCGTTCTTCGCTGTATATGACTTACATAAATCTACGAAATACATATTTTAAATTGTCATTACAGGCACAGATAAAAAAAATTAAAGATCGTGTTCTCCACTACTTAGTTTCAAATTTCAAGCAATAGGAATTTCAAAAAAAAATTTTATTGGACATTACCTAGTACACTAATCCTTCTAACATCTACAAAAAAAACGCAAGTTGTCTAAAGGGTGTCCACTTAATTTTGCCTCCGACTGTATGTGTCTGTCTATACAGGGTGAGTCATTTAACTGTGCCTAACCCCATATACTCTCATAGGTTTTCACTCATCGTTCAGTACTTGTTTCTATTCTTTCTAGCAACAAGATCAAGTGTTACATATCTTGATACAAAAATTCAAGGTGACCGTATTTCTATAAAAAAAAACACATTATAATAAAAATAATTATGATATCGTATGTCCCGCTTGATACGAAACAACTTTCGTTTGAAAATTTTATTGTTACAACAAATAGTCTACGAGTGAATTTAGGTGGCACTGTTCAATGAAGCACCCTATAGATTCGTGTGCTCTCGCGTGACCATGCGAGAGGACTAGCCGTGTATCGGGGCTCGCAAGAGAGAGAAAAACTGAGGAACAATGCCCGGGCGGAAAACGCATTTGAAAGTCGTTCGAGCGTGTGCGGACGGGCATGCGAAAATCGCCGAGCGCGAGCGCGAGCGCTCCGAGAAAAAAAGAGAAATTCGTAAAAACGGTTGTGATCGAGAACGATCGTAAATTCAACGGTGTCGAGACCCGGCGAACGCGCGAGACCCGGCCGTTGCGTGACAAAAATCTAATTGGATAGCGCGACGCGACGGTAACCGTTCCGTTGTTACCGGTACTCCGACAGCGAGATCACCCCCCACTCAACGCTTCATCAGGGCTCTGGGCAACCAGCGATAAACGGTGGCCCCTGGGGCCGCGCGAGGCTAATGACGTCACGGAGAGAAATACAATAGTCGTACGATTTGTAATACGGAGATAGAAATGGTGTTTTTGGGATGTTGGTGTTCTTGGATGGCCACGCGTGTTTATTGTGTACATTTTATACACAATTTTATATTTTATGTTGTGCATCTTTCGTGTTCTACACTGTACATTGAATATTTTGTTACTATTTTATATTCTTTGTTAAATGTTTTATCTATGTCATGCATGGAAAATTGTACTTTGTATACTTTTTATATTACACTTCATATGTGTACATTATATGTTTGTATGTTGTATACTGTGCATGATACCTCCATCTTGCATTTTTAAACGGCAATTGCAAAAATGTTACTTCTTTGGAGTATCATAAAATTTCAACAAACATTTCTTATTGTATTATAGAATGCAAATCATTGTATTAGTAGGTTTCCCGGCATTTTGTCGTAGTTAAATTTTTAATATGCTCATTGCTTTCGTATCAACACCAGAGAAAAAAGAAATAAAGAAGTGGGTCCAAAGATAAAATTGAGAGTAATTACCTGCGACATTGTGTTGATGATGATTATATGTAAGAGGAACGGAGTGTAATGCCCTGGCGGACCATTTTCTATGTCTGGAGTCCTCGTCGTCGTCGTCAGCTTGCTGTCCATCCTCTCCTAGAAAGTGCACCTTCTCGTACCTGTCCAGATACCTGTGAAAATGAAACATACCTTGGTCAGTATATGATCGTAATAATCTTTTAAAATTCCAGGAGCATTTGAAAATAATAAATAACGCGAAATTGTACATACTGATTATATTTTTCAAAAAGTTAAAGACCATATTCGGTTTGTACATAACCAAAAATATTGGTAGAAATTAACAAATTAAATTTTTTCTCATCACAAAAAATGTGACGAATGGTAAAATAAATTTTCCCTCCTTCCGGTTTTCGTAAAATATTTTACGAAAATGTGAATCTTGTGAATTTAATAGAATATTAATTTTGTAACAATTGATGTAAATGATTTGAAATTGTTTGATTAATATAAATGTTTATAAATTGATATTATGCTGACAAATTTGGTAAGAATGGACACTCTACCATAACGCGCAACACAACAGCGAGCACGCCTCTGGCACCGAGTTTCAGGACACGGCAAAGGACGACTACCGGAATACGAATGCGCGCTTGATCCTCTGTTTCTCGGAAGAAATGGTAATCAACCATGAAAATATCACCGCAACGATGCCTTTGACAACCTCAGGACAAAGTATAGTGCGGCGAAAACGATACGAGCAGAAGGCTCGTGTTCGTATATACGAAACCTGACACCCTTGTTTCGGCTACCGAACTGGCTGATCGATACGGATCGAACAAACAGCTTTATGCTTATACAAATGTTGAAAATAGTCGATTTTTATGTTTCAACATTTTTCTCAATTTCTTATAACTCGTCTTATAACGAATTATCAAAAAATATGCCGCAGTATTTACCTATAATCTACAGGGTGGCACACATAACTCTGAACGGCTCAATATCTCGAAAACTATGCCATCGATTTTAAAGTTCTTAGTCTTAAATTGCATGGAACTCAAGGGCCTTTCTGACTACATAAACGTGAAGTCGCCTCCCTTCCCCTTTAACGGGGGAGGGGAGGTACCTTTGTAATTTTAAATGGAACCCCCTATAAAATGTTACATATTTAGATTCTACAGGAAAAAACAAGTCAATTTTGTCTGAAACATTTTTTTGTCAGATACTTCCATGATGAGATATAACAGTTTGAAGTTTCGAGTTGTAGGTACTTGAAGCGCTCGGAAATAGCGTTATGGAATTATACGCGCTTGAGTCCTTTGCTTATTCGTGAAGAAATAAAATGTTCAAAATGTCCACCACGGGCTTGTAAACATTTATTTACTCGAAACATCAAAGTTGTTCTAACATTTTTTAACATTTCGGGAGTCACTGAAGCGCAAGCGTCACGTATTCTTTGTTTCATATACTCTTTTGTCGTCGGTGGTTCAAACATAACTTTGTCCTTTACATATCCCCATAAGAAAAAATCTAATGGTAGTAGATCGGGGGATCGAGGAGGCCATTGACGAGGTCCCCCACGACGTATCCATTTGTTCCCAAATTTTTCGTTCAAAAATTGCCTGGTGATGATTGCAAAATGTGGAGACATTTCTCTTCTAACGTGCAGTGGCACATCTTCCAAAAGCGCAGGCAAATGATTTTTTAATAAATCACGATAACTTGCAGATGTTACAGTTTCTTGAAAAAAATAAGGTCCAATCACAAAATCGCCTATTAGGCTACACCAAACATTTAAAGACCATCGATGTTGAAAGGGAACACATCGCATCCAATTTGGGTTTTCCACGGCCCAATAATGCAGATTATGTCTATTTACATGCCCTGAATTCATAAAAGTGGCCTCATCGGAAAAAACTATTTTGCACAAAAAGTCATTTTCCACAACACCCTGCAGCCACTCACAAAATCTTACGCGGTGATCGTAATCTGCTATCGAAAGCTCTTGTGATAAAACCATGTGATATGGATGATACTTTTGCCGTTTCAAAATTCGTTGAATCGATGAACGACTAATATGTGATGTTTGTGCAAGTGTACGTTGACTAATATGAGGATTTAATGTAATTCCAGCAAGAATACTGGCACTATTATTTTCATTAGTGACAGCTTTAGGTTTATTGCGAGTTTTTTTACACAATTCACCGTGCTCGCGAAGCCGCTTTTCTAAATTATGAAATGTTGCATGACATTTTTTGATCCCATAACGTTCAAAAAACAGCACTGCTGCACGCCGATAATTTTTTTGGCATTCACCTAACGTAAATAACATATTCACTTCTGTGTCAAAAGTAGCCATAATCACAATGTTACTGCTTGAATAACAGCTCTAAACTGAAAACGTTTTCATAGATAAGTGAGTCAAACTCAAGAATTGTAAATATTATTGTTTGTGTTTCTTCATGAATAAGCAATGGACTCAAGCGCGTATAATTCCATAACGCTATTTCCGAGAGCTTCAAGTACCTACAACTCGAAACTTCAAACTGTTATATCTCATCATGGAAGTGTCTGACAAAAAATGTTTCAGACAAAATTGACTTGTTTTTTCCTGTAGAATCTAAATATGTAACATTTTATAGGGGGTTCCATTTAAAATTACAAAGGTACGTCCCCTCCCCCGTTAAAGGGGAAGGGAGGCCACTTCACGTTTATATAGTCAGAAAGGCCCTTCAGTTCCATGCAATTTAAGACTAAGAACTTTAAAATCGATGGCATAGTTTTCGAGATATTGAGCTGTTCAGAGTTATGTGGGCCACCCTGTATTATCCTTATTTATTAGCTTCCTTCCAATGTTGGTGTACGGCGACATTTTTCGTCAGCGTGCATTTTTCAAATAGAATATGGAAACACTGAATTTAATTACACCAAACAAGTACAATTTATTGCAATCGTTCCCGATAAAATTTGTCGGGTGCCTGCAGGCAACTTCAATTCGACCAATGCAAAGTTAGCGCCAATAGGCGCCTTTCGTGTCAGCGGACCAAACTAAATCAAATTTTCAAAGCACCCATGGCCGCCAACAGTACACGCAAAGCAAACTTTCAAAACGCCTTTAGGCGTCAATGGTATAGAAAGGGATAATGATTCAGATTACTGGAAAACTAAACATATATTGGAATTGGAAATTTTAGTCATGTTTTTGTACATTGGATCATGACTCTTCTGCAAATAGATAAAGTGTAAACGTTATCCTGGAGGAACAATACCCAATCAAACTTCCTCCTGAAGCGACACCGTCAAACGAAATTTCGGTTAATTCGAAACGACTTAAGTTTTCTGCTACAGTGACATGGTTGGATCAAACTTGCTCCCAGGACAACTAAACCGGAATAGAATATCTTCCTAGAACAACAAACTGAAGTCAAACTTTCAAAGAGCCACGAATTTAGAATCAATCTTCCGCCAACAACGTCAAAACTAAACCTAACCTCCTAGATCCATGGAAACATATCACGAGGTCATATTTAGATTGTTTCTAGGGCAGCTAAATCAAAGAAAGTTTTCTCGCTAGAACAACTAACTGAAATTAAGGATTCTAGAGCCACTAAGTCGAGATAAATTTCCTCCAACAGTGACAAGTCCAAACATAACCTCCTAGAGTCATGAACCGAGTGAATCAAATTTGCTCCTAGGGCAACTAAATCAAAGAGAATTTTTTCCTGGAAGAACAACTTTCTCCTAGAGCCACAATCTTGAGGCAAACTTTCTCCAACATTGACAAGCCTAAACCGAACCTCCTACAGTCATAGAAAATCTTTCGCTGCTGTAACAAAATAATAAAACATGTTTGACCGGATAAACTCCCCTGGATCAACCGGCGCTAGATACCGCGTACAATCACAGCAACTCACAGAATGGTCCCGAGTGCTGTCCATAAACCTAAACCTAAACCTAACCTCCCAGAGCCAACCCTTTCCCGCCAGCAACAAAATAATACAAAATGTTTGCCCAGACTCCCTACATCATCAGCTCCAACCACCGCGTGCCGTTGCCTGGAACCGGCAAACTGGTCCCGTGTGCTGTCGCAAGCATGATCTCCGGCAACGACACGGCGTCACCTAACCTCTGCAACGGGCGACGACCGCACGAGCGACCGCCAGATCGACCGATCGACCGACTGAACCCCGACAGAGTGCGACGAACTCGGTAACACCGTTCGAGTAGGGTAGCTGAGAGCAAGAGAGAGAGAGCCACATGGTTGCGCAAGGAAGAGCGACAACAATAACAAGACCAAGGAAAAAAAGGAGAAGCAAAGAACAGCCCGGAGGGCCGAAGTGGAGGGACAGAGAGAGAGAGAGAGAGACGGTGTCCGCGGAAGAGAGACAATAATAATAATATGAACAGGAAGGAAAGAGAGGGATGTGTGCAGGAAGTGAGGAGAAGGAGGGGGAGAATGATGGAGAGAGGGGGGGGGGGGGGAGAGAGAGGATAGGGAGAGTCGTGGGTGGGCGAAAGAAAATGTGGTGGGGGTAGGTGTAGTGGATCCATTCATGCACCAACGTAGAGTACGGAAGGTGCAGGCGTTGGAGCACCCTGCCACAGCCTGATTGGCCGTTGCTGGCTGCAGACTGAGCACAGACGCTTCTCGGCTCTGCTACTGTGGTCGCGTCTCTGCCGCCCGGTCCTCCGATGCTAACGTACACAGACAGACAGATAGACACCTATAGACGCACACATACACATACGTTGTATAGATCGCGAGTAGGAAGCTGCTGCTCTTCTACTAGCCGTGCCATGCCGTGAACACGGTGGTCTCTCTGTGACTATAGGGTCCGGCAGAGTCACGTGTACCGGCCGACGCGTCGCGCGTATCATGAATGAACCCGCTTTTGGATACACCAGACGATCGCGACGCCTGCCGGGAAACAAACACGCCGATCCGAGGCGACGAGACACGCGACCTTCGGTCGTTGGTCGCGTTGAGTCTTTCGATTATTTTGGGGGGTGGGGGTTCAGGTCTGAAACGCGCTGTACTAGAACCTTGCAGGGGAAGGACGCAAAGTGGTCGTATCTTCGATTTTAATGTACTTTTGCACGGTGTTAGTATACATGCTTCTAATGATATATCTAAAATATTAGATGTAGATACTTAAAAACATTAGAGATGTAAACACTGTAAACAGATAAAAGTTACGTACTAGTCTCGCTACCAACTAACGTCGCCAATACTACATTATAAACGGGTCTCTGCCATTAGGTACTTATAGTGTGTACTGAAAGCATGTGATTTTCATCTGTTTATATATTTTTTTTTTCAAGTATCTACACCTAATATTTTACATATATTATTAAAAATATGTATACTACCACCGTACAAAAGTACATTAAAATGAAAGACAACCACCTGCGGTCCTTCCCTTGTTAGACCCTATGCAGTGTGAGTTGGTAAAACTGAAAAATTATTATCGACTTTATCAAAAAATGTTTATAATGAAATTTATTGTATCCAAGGGGGCTCATTAGAAAAACATAGTTCTATATGTTTAGACCTTGTATTTTTCTAAATATCAAGATGACCTTAAATTATTCAAATTGCATCGTGTACTTGTTTTATTACTACGCTGTAGTCCTCAGAGAGACGAAATCAACGACCTATAACAAAGCACATTCAATTTACACAATTGAACCACAAAACGAAGCAAAACGTGATGTTAGATACTACTAAAAATTTAAGCGTTATAAAAGGAAGTGTACTGTATGGCCGAGTAATTTATAATGTCGTACGAATAGAGCGTTGTGTGGTGGGTTTCAAGAAAGTCGTCTTTGTAAAGAGTTTACGTGTAACGTGCATATTTTTGCGATTAGGGAAAAATGTAGGATCTGTACAAGATATGAGGGGTCAGTTAGTATTGTGCAATACATTAACTGCACATGTAAATATTTACGGGAAACGTAAAAGAATAATTTCATATTAATTATTGAAGTTCTCCTCAACATTCAATGCAACTGGTTGCCTTGCAAAAATGACAAAATTAAATGTATTACTACAATTTAAAATATATTACGTTAGATACTGTACTCGAATTTAAATATTACTTATTTTTATTATAATATGTGCTTATATAATGAAATTTATTCAACGATTTCTCATGGAACCAGTTTGACTTTATTACTATAATTTAAAACACTCTCTTTCGTATCACATCCTTTTATTATCTGAACTCATATATCACTTATTTTCATTATAATAAGAACTATTAAATCAAGAAATTTATCTTTAAATTCTTCGAATGTTTTTAACTATTTTAAATGGCATCTTGTTTCTTGTTCATAAGTGCATCAAATCCGCTGTCTAATTGTAAAATATGAAATCTGAAAGAGCTCATTTGAGGGACGGATAATGCTTGACGGTTTTAGAGTCGAAGATTAATTAATGAACCTGTAACAGACATTTGAATGGGGGGGGGGCGGTTGCGGAATATGGAGTATCTCGGTTCCCATAATGAGAATTGTTTTAGAAGATTGATTATTCTAACAGGGCAGCATTCCGACCATACTGCGTCGCTCGGGATGGAAAACATATAGCTTCCTCCGTGCTAAATACTTAGGCAAATAGATCTAAGGAAACCGCTACGTCCATCGGCGACGCTGATTGATCGAAGACGCGACATAGAAATCGGTCTTGGAAACTCCAATGCCAACCGGCAGGCGGCAGCCGGTTGGATCGTTATCGTCGTGCACTTATGTAACGAGCCATCTTAGGAGATACCATCTTTTTTTTGCAGTCGGTTCTCTGGGAAACCATCCGTTTGTCGGCTGATCGTATGGAGATTCTAGCAAGATTATCGAATCGGTACTCGAAGGCAATTTGCAGACCATAAATGACAATGGCTGATGAAGGATCGACGAATCCTAACCTATATAACCTGCAACTTTTTCGAGCTACAGTCAAGCGAAACAAATTGTTGTGACTTTTGTTTTTATGATTCTTGCACTTTTTGTTGGAGGAATTTTCTGTAAAATAGTCTTCTCGAGTTTAGGGTAATCGGAATGAATATTGAATTACCTACTCATTTACCTAATTATTTCAGTTGGAGTTGGAGTAAATCCGGATTAACCTACTGACTGTTAAGGCACGTTAATTTTCTCTATACGATATTCTTTTTATCACGTTGACTGTTATGCGAATTTTATGAGTTTCTTACAAGTTTCCCCTATTTAAATATCACAGAAGCGGTCAGTGTTATTGATAAAAATTTTCAGCTACTTGATAACGGAGCTGCCCTTTTTTTTTTTTTATTATTAGAAAATCTCTTATGAGATTTATTACTAAAGCTCCCATTTTGCACTATGATTTAGTTAATTTCAGAATTAATAAATTGACATTTAGTGGCGGTTACCGATGACTACCACGGCGTTCAACGTGTTAATATTATATTAGCATGATTTGATTAAATCTTGACCAATCCATTGATTTACCTAATTTTTTAAATTGAATCTTGATCAGGTATTGACCAACTTACTGATTTATCTAATTATTTAAATCTGACCTTGTGTTTGAATGCACGAGTCGCTGTGTTATAATTATACTGCAATCCGTATGCAGTTATGGCATCATTAGTTAGCAGCTTGGCTTGCTGCATTAATTGGAAAATGAATACTCGCTGGAAGCATCTTCAATTATTCGAGATTTTGTCTGATAACACTCGTACCTCACGTGTAACAATTACTGAACAGTTTGCATGACCAGCTTGAACATCAAACAATATTGGGTGGGTCCTTTTTGACCCACTTTTACAGAAAGTCCGTTCAATTTCTCGTTCTCTGAATGGACAGTTTTACCTTGTCGTGGAGCAATTCAAAAATATATTTTGACCATTTCGGATATTTTAACCATTTTGACCATTTCGGATATTTTAACCATTTTGACCATATTGACCATTTTGATCATATTGACTATATTGACCATTTTGACCATTTTGACTATATTGACCATATTGACCATATTGACCATATTGACCATATTGACCATATTGACCATATTGACCATATTGACCATATTGACCATATTGACCATATTGACCATATTGACCATATTGACCATATTGACCGTTTTGACCGTTTTGATCGTTTTGACCGTTTTGACTGTTTTGACCATTTTGACCATTTTGATTATTTTGACCTAGCTATTCAGAGATTTCATTAAATTTCTCATTTTCCGATTGGACACTTGTTCCTCATAGTAATACAATTTCTGTTATTAGAAATAGATTTCGGTGCCCAACTTCCCATTTGTTCCATGCAATTCGTAATTTTCCGGTTAAACAACGAACTCACCCGTTATAATAACGCAATTATCATTACTAGACAACAGACCTTCATGCAAAAGAAAAATTGTCAAAGTTAATTGTAAGAAACCGAATATAAATAAAAATTTATATTTTCTTTTGATCATCTTAAAATGTCGAAAATAGTATAAATCGGTTAACATTCAAAACTGTTCACATAAGGGCAAAATTCCTTGATGAGACCGAAAATCAGCGACTTGATAAGTTAATAAAAAAGTTAACAATCGTGATCTTCACTATATTCTTCCAAATTCCGAGCAACAGCTATTTAAAAAAAAATGTTATCTACACATTACCTAGTAAACTAATTCTTCTAACATATCAAAAACAAACAACTCAAGTCGTTCGATCTAATTTCAAAAAAGTTATTAATTTCCAAAGGGTACACAATCAATTTTGCGACTAGCTGTAGGTCTCAGTAGAGTCCGGTCGCGTCGAGTCGCCACGAGAGACTGTAACGATTTCGTCACGTCATTCTTCTTGTTTATCTATTATCATCCCCGTACGTCGTTACTCGTTTAATAAAGTTGCGTTATTACTAACACGATAATGGGAGTTGGTCCTCGACCAACCCGATTCTGCATGCACCACATATAGTAAATATTGAAGATACCTAATTCGCTTACCGAAGAGGACGATGCCTGTCGGTAGATCGACGAGGACGAGTCTTCAAGAGAAAGAGCCCGCGCGCGCGCGCGCGAGCGAGCGAGAGAGAGAGAGAGAGAACGATTGGTGAAAGACGGTTCACAAAAGACGGCGAACCGCAAGCATTGGCGTCGAGTAGCGATGAGAATTGGCTGCGTCCTTGTTGTGCAAGCAGCGCATGGTGGTAAAAAAGTTGCACAGAGAGCTTAACCTAACCGACGGGAGAAAGAGAGGGAGAGAAAGGGGAAGAGAGTGATAGATAGAATGAGAGGACAGCGACTCAGGAACCACGTGGCTCGTCAGCGAGGCCAGTATGAATGAACGCGAACGAACGAACGCGGCGAACCGACGAACGTAACGTACTATACGATACGGAAAATGGTGCGGCGGTGGTGGGGAGGACCGAACACGTAGGTACCCCAGTGCCGATATGCGGTGGTGCCGGCAACGTGCGGCAAAACGTCGCCGTTCTACTCTTGCAGACGCTCGCGGACCGTCAGACACAATGGAACATCGTGTCGCAATCACAATGAACAGGGGTGGGGGTGAGGGCGAATGGGAGAGGGCGGGTGGCGCCACTCGAACCGGGAAACCTGCCACGAACCATTTGCATTTCGACCGGTCTCGCTCGGTCGACTATCGACTCCTTCTTTTCCACCGGGGGGCGGGGGGACTTCTGTTTGCTTTTCCTGCCGTCGGAAACTAAGGGATCGTTTCCCGTAAAGTTATTAGTTTTGCTACATGCGTGGCCATTAATTTTGCAGATTTACTAACATTTCAACCTACCTAATGATTTTTCAATACCATGTGCCTTTTTTTATAGTGACTTTTTAGCGACATACTATTCGTGGCTGTAAAGAAGCCATCAGGAAGGAATGTAGCTCTGATTGGTTGTCAGGTACACATAATTCGGCTATTGGTCGGGACTAAAACTGTCAACCAATCAAATTATGAACAAATAGGTCTCTCGCTTGTCTTCTTTTCAACCACGAACAGTATTTTCCAATCTTATTTGTTTATTTATTTTGAGTTTATTTTAATGCGGTCGCATGAACAGCTAGATCATCAGCGACCACATGCTTTACAATTTAGAATTTGTCAAATTATGAACAAATAGGTCTCTCGCTTGTCTTCTTGTCAACCACGAACAGTATTTTCCAAGCTTATTTGTTTATTTATTTGCAGTTTATTTTAATGCAGACGCATTAACAGCTAGATCATCAGCGACCACATGGTATACAATTTAGAATTTGTCAAATTATGAACAAATAGGTCTCTCGCTTGTCTTCTTTTCAACCACGAACAGTACTTTCCAAGCTTATTTGTTTATTTATTTTGAGTTTATTTTAATGCGGTCGCATTAACAGCTATTAGCATTAACAGCTAGATCATCAGCGACCACATGGTTTACAATTTTAAATTTGTTATAATATATTTAACATGTACAATAGTTTGTAACAGGGCTATGACTTCCAGGAAATGTATCGTCATCGACGCCAGTTACTTGGGAACGTGATAAGCGATCGACGTAGACCGCACGATAACTGACCTACCTCGCAATCCGCCTCTTTGACTCGGTCTATTTTCTAACCAACTCTCGCTATATTAGTCATTCGTCGCATTGAAACGATTAAACTTCTGCCGATGCACTCTTATTACTCACTTAACCCTTCACTTTCTCAATGTTACGCTATCTATAATAGTACAATAATTGTTCATCCAGCTATTTTTACGTACACCTAACTTTACTAAGCTCTTTTCTTGACAGGTTAAACGCGGAGCAATTTTGTCTGGCTTTTCATTTCACTTTTTATTTAAGTTCATATACAAAAATACGACTGTGCATAAGCAAAAGATAGGCACGCAGGGAAACCTAACAAATGCAGTCCCGTGACTAGGGAAAAGACCGGAAAACCATTAACGCAAGTATTATCAGAAAACTATAAATAAGAATAGAACAATCAGTTTTCGCAAATGAAGCCAAAGACGATACATCGCGTTGTTCGGCACTGAAAAGTTTAACAGCATGAGGTGTCTTGAATAAGAGCATCCGGGGTTTAAAAAAGCGCGAGCATAACCGATGCCGAACGATTCACCTGGTTCTCGAATGATGTACGACGCAACGGTGTCTAAAATGACGGTGTCGGAAATAAGGTGATACAGATGACCAGCTCCGCGTCGCGGGTACTTACCTAAGGTAAATTTGTTTAAGGCCGACCCCACTGTTCACGCAGCCTCCAGGTAGATGGAATTGTTCACACAGTGAGGCCCACTCGTTCCTTGTGTTCACCTGCAAGCAAAACCATGAATTAATGTCATCAATATCACTGACAATCATTGGTTGTCTACTTTTCTATTTGGGTCCTTTTTTCTATAAACCATTTAGTCGAGTCTTCAATCTATGTACGACAACAATTTTTAAATACATTGCATAAAATGTTGTATGACATTCGTTCTTGCATTTTATGTAATTTATTTTTGAATAATATTCATTCTCCAATTTTATGTAATTTATTTTTTAATAATATTCATTCATTAATTTTATGTAATTTATTTTTGCATAATATTCATTCATTAATTTTATGTAATTTATTTTTGCATAATATTCATTCCTCAATTTTATGTAATTTATTTTTGCATAATATTCATTCCTCAATTTTATGTCATTTATTTTTGAATAATATTCATTCTTTAATTTTATGTAATTTATTTTTGAATAATATTCATTCTCCAATTTTATATAATTTATTTTTGAATAATATTCATTCTCCAATTTTATGTAATTTATTTTTGAATAATATTCATTCCTCAATTTTATGTAATTTATTTTTGCATAATATTCATTCCTCAATTTTATGTAATTTATTTTTGCATAATATTCATTCCTCAATTTTATGTCATTTATTTTTGAATAATATTCATTCTTTAATTTTATGTAATTTATTTTTGAATAATATTCATTCTCCAATTTTATATAATTTATTTTTGAATAATATTCATTCTTCAATTTTATGTAATTTATTCTTGTACGGCATTGATTCTTGAATTTATTTAAGAACTAATGTCATACAAAAATAAATTACACGAAATTTCATACAATTTTTATAATCACTAATTGTCAGTCAGAATTTTATACAATTCATTTAAGAACTGATGTAAAACTAATGGAACTAATGTCTCCTATTCATTTTATATGATTTGTTTAAGATGAATCCCATGGATATATAACACTGCAATTAGAAAGAGCCAGATGTTCCAGTTACTTGTTAACCTCAGATACAATATTACAAAGCTACGTAGAAATTTAGTAACAATGAATACTGATAGAAGGGTCAATCGTATAATAACTTCACCATACAACTTCTATGCATGGTCCAAAAGAAAATGTGAAGATTGCACTATACGAACAAGAGAAATGTAGAAAGAACAAGTTGTACCTTGAAGGTCTAACCAAAGAATAGAAGAAGTTATGGCAGCGCAGCGTAAGGGTCACAGAAGAGCTTGAAATTATTGGGTCAGTTCGTCGAGCTTCTACTTTCGTCGAGTATTGCCTAAGGTCAGTGTTGTTCGGAGATATGGGGGCCCTCGAGTAAGACATCGTCCACTAGAATCTGAAGGAGCTGAAGTGGTGGGGGATTTAACAGAGATAGAGGGGCGGAAGGAGTGCGGGGCTGGGAGGCGGCTAATGAAAATGGAGTAGGGGACAGGTGGAGACGGAGCAGCAAGGCCTTTACAGAAACAGAGTGAAACGTTAATAGCACTGGAATGAGGAATTCGAATCCAGACAAGGTGGAGAAGAATTAATAAGTATACAGGAGGCCCAAGTATTGACAGTACAACCGTGCAGGGAGTGGTTCTACATAACAAAATAAGCTGAAAATATAAAACACATTTTTTTTCATGTGTCGCCTCGTTTTCGAGAAAATAGAGTTTGAAAATTCGGTGAACACGCGTGATATGGAATAGGAACCGTCTGAAGGCCCGCGAACTTCACGGATTTTCAAAGTCGATTTTTTCGAAAACAGAGCCTCAAATAAAAAATATTAACCGTGTACTTTCGACTGATTTTCTCATGTAGAATCATACCTTCCACAATTGTACCATCAATACTGGGACACCCTGTATAGAGGGACTAATTAGATCGGGGCTGTTGGTGCTAAACCGTCGTGTTCGCATTCCTGCATAACTGAAAGAAAGGTGAGCACGCTCAAACACTTCTAAAAAATAATGAGAATCTTATCTCACATTTTTGAAAAATTAAATATCGGGAATACAATTGCAACTCTGTAAGTCTTCTACGTAGCATTGTATTCTATTAGCCCTCCGACAACGGTGCCTGAGTCTATTTTGACCCAGAGTATCAAATTTATGCAGTTGGTTTTTGGCAATTAAACTAAACGAGCAGCTGTTGCATTTGGAACATCATAAAGCTTAATATGTATACAATGAAGGATCTTTAAAAATATATTTTAAAATGTTAATGATTGTTCGGACAAGTTAAAATTGTTATAACTGCGGATTTTATGCATGCATGACAAAACTGGGTGCAATGTAAAACAATGAACAGATTCAAAGAATTCAGGAATGCCGATATATTATTTTCAACATATTAAAATTATTAATGAATGGAATAAATTTTGTCTTAGCTCCTGTATCTTGCAATGAATGTACGAAAATGTTATTTTGTATAAATAGCCGTAGTCCGGCTACGAGGCATCGTTTGTAAAATTTTTTAAGAAATCCGAGTGCCGATTCCTTTTCTAGGACCTGTGCGTAAGCGAACGAAAACGGCGCACGCACCCTCTCGATCCGCGCCTATAAACACGCGACACATGTGCAAGTGTAACCGGACTGTTTCTGTGGTTATTTTTCCAACGCGCCCCACAGAACAAATTTATATCCCGACCCGTTTGGTGGTGCTCGCGTTTTATCTCGCCTCTCTCGCTACCAGGAATTCCCGAGGAATCGTGTAGCTGCTCTTGGTGGAGTCGGTATTCATCTTCGCTCTCTAGGTATATTCGGTACAACAGGAGCCATTGGCCCGCGGTGGCCTCGATGCAAGAATTTAGACACTGTTTGCCAGAAAACTAATTTTTGCGCCAATATTCCTTCCTGCGAACACACATCAAACGCTTTCCAAAATGAACGAATTAATTAAATGTACAAAAATTTGTAATTTGACATGAACATTGCAATCTGAACATTTTCAGTAAAAAAGATTTACTTTCTCATGGCAATTGTTAAATTTATCTTTGTAAACATTTATTAATTATATACAGCGTCAATAATTTTATGACTAGACCCTTTTATTAATAATTGTATTCGTTGATATGGTTGGTTCGACGAGAAAACAATTTTTGCGCCAATAACTTGCTGTATACACGCCAATCGTCTTCCAAAATGAAATTAATTAAATATACCAACATTTGTAATTTGACACGAACATTAAAATCTGAACATTTTTAGTGACATTTTCAGTAAAACAGAAATTGACATTTTTTATGGAATCGCTGAATTTATTTGTTTATTTTATCTATTTTCGGATATTAGTTAACTGTGAAATAATTATTTTCTGTTTCATTCCTATAAACGACCAAAGTTATTAATAATTATTATTAGCTACTTGATAATGTAGTTTGCAACTTACGCTATAATTTAGTTAATTCCAGAAACGAATAAATTCATATTGAATAATGCCACGAATATTTTGACGATGATTTTCTCAAGCAAATAAATAGAGCCGGTGTTAAGCATTTCTTACAATTATCGCAGATAATTTTTATCTTAGCTTATCTTACGCAACGATCTAGCGCCACTTCCAGAAAAGAAAGCGGGATATTGTCGTTGGCGTTAGCTATTGTTTACTTTTCATTAAAACGCAACAACGACGAACGATGTGTTAACACTCTGATAAACAACTCGGCGTCTATTACGACACCCTGGCGCTCGATAACGAACACCGATATCTCCGATCGATAGCGCGCGTCCCTTATCAGAAACGTGAATGAACCGCGTCGCCTCGTTACGCGAAGCTTCTTTCCTTTTTGTCTCGACTCGTCCCACGCGCCGAAGGGACTCTCCGGCTAGATTGTTCCGAAGCTCCTGAATGTATTTCAGGTGACCTATTTATACCTTTCGAACGCGCGCCTATAGTGTACTATTTATAATTGGAGCATGCTCGTGAACCGCCGCGAGACGCCAGGCTTCTTCGAACCAAACGATGAACCTAAACGTGTTTCTTCGGAGAGTGTCTTAACGCTAGATTTACGGACCACTAAAAGTGACTATTTTACATTACTTTATGAAAATAACGAAAATACATCGACCTAAATTTGTAGTCATTTTCTTTTTCTAATATATACCCAAAGAAACAAATTTGTCTAATGTAATTCCTTGTGTATGCATCTTCACCATCTCAATAATCGTAAAATAAAAATATTGGAGCGCGCCATTTTGATGAGCCACGTAAACCTAGTGTTAACGCTTAACCCTTTGCATTCGAAGCAATTTTTATTCCAAAATAAAAATATTTTTTTCGACCTG
Organism: Sphecodes monilicornis; assembly: GCA_913789915.3. Classification (NCBI taxonomy): domain Eukaryota; kingdom Metazoa; phylum Arthropoda; class Insecta; order Hymenoptera; family Halictidae; genus Sphecodes; species Sphecodes monilicornis. The sequence continues at coordinate 10,598,335 of OU565284.1, read as the reverse complement.
AAACATTTTTATTCTACTCGTATCTTATTTGCCTTGTGCACCTGAAATGAAACCTGTTCTCTCATACAACAGTTAAATTTTTAGCAATTTATAGGATAAAGACGAATTTAATAATATGATTACTGTTTTGAATGATGGTATGACAATTTTTACTGGTGACTCAGAGTCAGTGATGCCAGATCGGTTAAATCGAGGGGAATACAATTTACCACCTCTCTAGTGACCAGAGTAATATGTGACACGTTGCGCGGCACGTCACGTGACCAGTCTACGGTCTTAGTGGGGGACGTTGGAGTGTGCTCAGGTAGTGGAATGGGATAGTGGAAGGGGAAAATGAAGAGAGGAAAATGTACCCAGTTTTGGGTGTCTCTGGCATCACTGCTCAGAGTCACTATTCGAGTGTCAAGGGTTAAACATACCTAATTTATTCGTTTTGAAGTTAAATGAATTATAGTGTAAGCCGCAAACTTCTTTATCAAGTAATTAATGATTATTATTAACAGTGCTAATCGTTTATACGAATGGAATTGGCAAGACTTGTACGAAACAAAAATCTCATGAGATAGTCAATGTTTTAAAGAGACAATAATTTTTTTTAAGAATGGACCAAACTATTTGAACTTCTTTCGAGAGGTTAGGATTAGTTTACTAGCTGATGTAAAAGATAGGGGTTGTTAATGCATTCTTCGATGGTATGAGCAATTTTAATTGCGAAACAAAAATTCATCCGCAATTTTTAAGACTTTTAAAAAAATGATGAAATTACGTTACAAACAAAGGTAAAAGAAATTTTGCATTTTGAATTTTTTTTGCTATATGCGGTATCAAAAGCGATTAGTATCATCGTTCGACGCTTAATCGAATTTGAGAACAAAATCGAGAAAAATCAAATTTCCTGGAAATCTCAACACCGCTTTCTTCATTTCACGTTGCTGTTCGAATAGGCAGACGGCTATAAATAATACCAACTATAAATACCCGCGTAAGTCCTTCCGTGGTTGCAAAACGAGCCGCGTTAATGAATATCGAGAGCAATTAGGCAGATCCTCAATTTCAACGAGCGTTCATCCCTCTATTATTAATTCCTCCCAGCTGCAAATCTTTTTATACAATATTTCAGACTATGTCAGAAATAATTCAAACATTCTTTCATGATTTTCAGCGATGATGTAAAACGAACATTTAATGAGTAATCATTAACCTCATTTTGACAATATACCAGAATTAAAACAAATTTTCTTTCGTAATTTTACGGGATGACCAACTATAAAAATTGAGTTACAATCATTTACCCTATTTTTACAATATTCCTAAAGTAAAACAAACATTCTTTCGTAATGTTCAGGGATGATGGAAGACGAACATTTAATGAGTATCATTTACCCCATTTTGACAATATTCCAGAATTGAAACAAATTTTCTTTTGTGATTTTAAGGGATGATGGAAGATGAACATTTAATCACAATCAATTACCCCATTTTGACTATATTTCAGAAGTGAAGCATATTTTTTTCATAATCGTAAGGGATGATCAAATACAAAAATTTCATTACTATCATTTACCCCATACCGTTCATTTTATAAGTTGTACAAAATATCCAGATTGCTCTTCAACACATTTGAAAAATGTACTTCACATTATGTTCATCAAAATACATTTTCAAAACTACAGCTATTTTTCTAGAGTCGTGGAACACATCATTGCATCCAAAAGCTTTCAGTCTAATCTCCAGACAAGAGGTGGCTAAACTATGTCTTTAACACTAGATTTACGGGACCCGTCAATTTGACGGATTTCAAATTGTGAAATGGAATACCCCAAAAACCATAGCATTAATTTGAACCATTTTGCATCGTGAATTAACCACCTCATCCAAAGAATATATACGCACAATTATTTTTTCCTAAAGCTTCCTAATCTTTGAAATTTCTATGTATTCATGTAGTATACCTATCTCTACGAAACCCGTCAAATTGACGGGCTAGCTTATTTCATAAACAATCCTTATATGTTTGCTTCGTTCGTCAAATAATAAATACAAGAATAAAAGTAAAGTCTTTATTTTCTCCTCCTCCAATTCGTTATATCAATCGCGCCACGATAATGTAAACTAAAGCGGATTGCATGGCCTGAGTGTTTATTTGGGTCTTCAACGAAATCGCTTATGCCTATTGTCGATGAGAACCTCTAAAGCAAGAGCGATCTTCAGTATGATTGCTACAGTGACAGTGTAAGAACGTTTTTCAAAGACAGTGTGCAAAAGTTTGAGTTATTGTAGACAGTCTCCGCTTATTGCAAGTATTTAAAATAGAATAATTGAATTTGGGCACAGTATTTTTTTATTTTGACCAATCCCCCTTTTCTAGCAGTCATGAGTAAATCCAAGAGATATAATAAAATATTGAACAAAATTGTCAACATCTCTGAAAATTGTTCTGAGCATACCTCCGAAGAAGATCAGTATGAATTAGACCAAAGCGAAGCTGACAGTGCAAGTTCTGAGTATATTGAAAGTGGAGAGTTTGAAGGATACCCTATATCGTTAATATTATTGTTACCATTTCCGTGATAGTTTAAAAAAAAAAGACTTTTTACTAATTAATTATGTATTTAAAAATGAAGCCTAATATTGTTCAATTCAGACTTAATTAGAATAAATCGATTTTTTAAAGAAAATGCGTATTTTCGTTTACCCGTCAATCTGACGGGTGCTCGTAGAGATAGGTATATAAGAAACACCTGTAAACCTAGTGTTAAAATGCTAGGTGAAAATGGGCCTAGCATTATATTGGCTCTAAGATAATGATATTTATTTTTTCCTCGAGCCATTAAACTTGTCATTGCACATCAGTTCTAGCATCAGAAGGTAGTCGAGGGTAGCGAGGTAGCCAAATGGTGTACGAAACAATTGAAATATCGGGTCTATCTGAACCTGAGCCCCGCCATTCCAAGCTTAATCGTTTCTCGGGGATGCAAACCGAGGGAAAGGTGGTGCACGGAACGTGGCGCCACTGGGCATCTCGTACCGTCGCGCCGTATTAATTATTCAAGGAAAATAAAATTCAATGAACCGTCAGCAGAGCGGGCATATGCTACGTGCCGAGCGATAACCGTAGACGTAATGAAATATCGTCGGGACGTAGGGCTGTGCTACTGCTGCTGCTGCCTGGCAGTCCGGTATTGCATGGCGCACTTGTCGCCAAGAGAGCGAAAACTGACCGAACTGCAATGGGGGTGGGGGGCAGCTAAGAGGGGTGAGAGGGGCGAAACAATGCAGAGGGAGAGGGAAAACCGACGAGGAGTCGTGAAATCGACGACGCACGGACATACTGGGTCAGTGCTCTCTGGATCCGCGCCCGTTTCTTTGCTATTCTCGTCGCCGCGACGTTCAACCTTATGAATCGAGAATGTGGCGCCCCACTGTGGACGACCTCGCGACACCGTCGCCGTTGTCTCGACGAAAACCGACTCCTTTCCCCCCTACACACGCTCCAGAAAAACAGATATTAACACGCCTACCCCACCGTGCAATCTACGAAGACAGTCAATGAACGTGGGTCGCGCGATCGGACGTAACGCGATCGTGATTTTCGAATTTCCCGCCGCTTTTGTGCGGGTTCGCCGGACGCTAAGTTAGGTTAGGTTCTACGGCTCAGGAGGTTGGATTGAAGCAGCTGTTCATTTGATTGTTTACGGCTTATTTGTAACCTCTACCTTTTTCTAGTCTATGAGAGACAATCGATAAATGCGGGATTGAATGCTATGTAATTGCGAGTTTCGAATTTCCCGCCGCTTTTATGTCGGTTCGCCGGACGTTAAGTTAGGTTAAGTTCTAGGGCTCTGGAGGGTGGATTAGACAGAACATTTCCGTATTGATCATATAAATACAGTACTGAATTTTAAATGCGTCTATTAATTACAACATTTCAAGTTGTTTATTAATTATCAAGAAGTTGTCGACATTCCCGTTAATATACAGGGTGTAAATAGTTATATTGATAGCAATTTTCTTACACGTTATTGGTAATTCTCGGGTTGTCTGTTACAAATGACATGTGGATTTCATGCATTTATGATAAACATGAGTAGGTGAAATTTAAAACAGTAAAAGTATTTCAAGAGTATTAACACATTAATTCCAACTAATCAACGCCGTTGAACAAGAAAGGGCATTTCTGTTTGACTCCTGTTGCTTGAAATCGAAGCAGACAATTTTTATTTTGCATGAAACGTTTGTAGTCTAAGCCTATGGCTTAGGATTTATGGGTTCCCCCATAAGCACATCCTGTTTCTGTAACAAAATTCCGTCCATGGGTGTCGATTGCCGGTAATCTCCATGCTATTTACCGGGGAGGTTGTCCATCGGGCTCAGATAAGCGATTAACTACCATCTGTTCCCGGAATTCGAAATAATGGTAACAAGAGCTATACCGTATCAAACGATAAGCCACTGTGCGTGCGTATCGTCTTTGTTGAAACAGCAAAAAGGATTCGATACAAAAGAACTCCGGTCACGATTCATGAACCGTTTATTGATAGTGTTGAACTACTGACTGATGTTACACGTTAACCCTTATACACTTCTCGGAAATAGTTGCACAGGCTATCCTGGAATCATCAGCAACATTTTAACCCTCGTGCACTGTTCAAATTAATTCCGCCCCTAAGCAAACCATTGCTTTTAATTATAATAATTATTTTTGCGGAATTATATGAATTGATTGAACGTCAATTGTTCGTACACATTGTGCATGAGTGAAGGACTATATTTTTATTCAGAATTGAATATCAACTATGACCCAAATTAATTTTCAATAGATTGAATATTTTACAATATCTATGTACAAGAGAAAATGGATGAATTTTCACCGGCTCGTATGAGGGTTAATGCTGTTACTAAGCGAGTTCATGGACGAATCCGGATCTCCCGATTGCGACGGGGCAACAGAGAGAGAGAGAAAGAGAGAGAGAGAGAGAGAGGAAGAGAGAGAAATCAGTTCTCGAGATTATGTGGATCACTACAGTGAAAACTGGCGCGACATTTAACGCGTGGAAAGCTGAAATTAATAGCGCTGCTATTAACGCGAATGGGTCCCGGCGGTGCACTATGAACGCGCACAAGCCGTCCATCGCATCAAAAGTACTCGAATAGTCATTTCATAGCATGATTCCATTGTTCTTGTTGCCGATTAAGGAGTTTCAACTGTTGGAAAACCGTAATTTCCAACTAATGTACGATTTTTGGACTATTAATTTTTTATTTAAGCGAGAAGATGAAGCCGGGCCAGAGCGGACCCGGGCACCGCCAGCAAGGTCCACAGTCCTAGTTTTCAGGGTAATTGAAAGATACCGAAAGTAAAATACAAATGATAACTGAGATGGAACGTTACCAGCTCGGTCAAGATGTACCCAGCCACCGCAAGGTAGGGATCAAAGAGACTCTCGAGTTAAGCTAGCCACCAAGAGGTTGTTATTTTTGCTTAATAAAACGTTAAAGGAGCCGGGTCAGAGTATACCCAGGTACCGCCAGCAAAGTCCAACGAAAACAAAATACAAACGACGTTCGAGATGAAACGGTAAATCACTGGGTCAAGATGGACCCAGGCACCGCAATCTAGGGGCCAAAGACTTAGCTTTCAAAATGTATAAGAAACGCTCATATAGAATAGCTCATAAGTCAAGCTAGCCACCAAGAGTTCCGTCATCTATACCAAAATCAAACTTTTGAAGAAGTTGGGTCAGAGCGGACCCAAGGACCGCCAGCAAGGTCCAAAGTGTTGATCTCTAGAATGAATGAACAATACTAAATGGCGGAATTGAAATACAAACAACGATCAAGATAGAACGTTAGAACAAAGTTTTCAAGATGCATCAGCAACATGAAGAGAGTTGGGCTGATCATCATCCTCATCCTTGGCGAAATAAAACGTTGAAGATGTCGGGTCAAAGCAAATCCAATCACTGTCAACAGGATCCAAAGAGCCAGCCACCAAAGTGAACAAAGTACCGACCAAAGGGCTTGCGAAATAGCAAAAATCTAGCAACCTTATCGTCATTAAACAACTATCTAAACCCAGCCTAGGCGTTGAAACACTTCGCCAACCGAACCGGAAGTCATTTATCCCGACCCGGACCGGAAGAGGACGCCTGGAACCGGTCGGTATCTTTGCTAGAACGGCGAGAAGGTGTAGATACCGCGCCGCGAACGGCTGTCAGTGCGATTAGGTAGCGGCGGGGCAACGCGCGGCGGATCCCCCGGTGTCTCGGCCGTAATCGCGCGACTTTGCTTGACCTTGACAGTATGAATTACACCGCGCACGCGCGCAGGGAGGACGTTCTTCGGGAGCGTCGAACGTATCCACGTGTTCGGGCTCTCCGGCGAGGAACTACATGATGAAAGTGTCTTTGCCGCCACGTGGTCTCGTTGGGGTAGGACATGGTCTCTCTTACTCTCTCTCCCACCCCTCTCGCACACGCACCTCTCTCTCCCCCACCCCCGTCCCTCTCCAGCCCTTCCAACAAGACCGAGCGACCGCCTGGCGAGCTGCAACCAGCGTCCGCTTCACCCATCCCTCTCCCCGCCCCATTCCGAAACCGCGCGCGCGAGATCCGACTATGCGAGACTCTACTCTGGCGCGTGTGTTCCGTTTCCTCCGGCGGCGCCTCTTCTCTATCGTGCCGGTTTTTCGTATTCCGAGCAATGTCGCGCGAGCGCGCGCGCCACACATCCTCGCGCACGACACTCGTCGCTTCTTCGACCGATCGATCTCTCGCACTCGTTCCGCCGAACTCGCGCGAGCAAGTCGTGTGCGCTCGCCTCGCGGCGAAACGACCGGGACACACGAGATCGTGGATAGCACGTGGCGAGTGTTAGGCGCCGTGGGGGTCACCAGTGACCGGCGCGATCTGCCGTAGCGGTTAACCCCCGAGATAGAAAAAGAGAGCGAGCATGCCGTCGCTGACAACTGAACTGTTTGGCAACGAGGACCCGTTTAAACGGGTTGTCGTCACGCACTTGCTTTCGTCTGCCATCGACGTTTCTTGGACACGTCGGTAATGACACCTTTTTGTTGTACTGGAAATTTAAGGTGTTCGCCAAGACCCGCCGGACAGTCGGATCTTAAGGGTCTCTGCACACCCATCCGGGACGGGCCGGACCGGGATTTAGCTAGTTAGTTTAGATAGTTTACTTTAAGGAGCTGTGGAGCCTCTGAAAACATTTTTTTTGTGCCATGCACAGAAAGAACTGTCAACGCGCGCTCGAAAATGCAAGAATTATGGCCCTTCGGACGCGTGAGGAAAGAATCGGAACCACACCGAAAAAAACTCTCCGGGGCCCGTCCCGGATGGGTGTGCAGAGACCCTAAATCACCGAGCCGGGGAGAACCCGAGTACTACCGTGAAAGGCATGCTATGAAATGACTATTCGAGCACTTTTGATGCGATGGATGGCTTGTGCGCGTTCATAGCGCACCGCCGGTACCCAGTTGCGCTAATAGCAGGGCTATTAATTTCACCTTCAGGTGAAGGATTTCTCTGATGAACACAGAGTCCTGATGTGTGGGAATAGACTAGGTGTTAGTGTAACGTTGACAATTTCATTAGTCAGTTACTAGATGTCTCTTCCCTGATGGGAGAGATTTGAAGTTCATGAATGGTCATAGTAACTGTCTACTTGATCCTTATCTTTGCAGTCTGAAGCAGTAAAAGAGGGGTCGACGACTGCTAACAGTCAGTATCATATTTCTTCTTTTGATAACAGTACGTAATGTAAGCAGACGAATGATTGAGCAACTCGATGAGGGTCACCGGTAACCGTTACTATGAAAACGGAAGGAAAATCGTGTTGATGAAAATAGATCAATCGTACGTTGATGTTCGACGGTCACCGGTGACCGTCACCGTGCGAACTGGAAGCAAATCTTCTAAACAAAGATGACAGGTGCTGGCGATGACCATGAAGCAACCATAAGAAACATTATGCAGATGAATAAGACCGGGGACGGTCACCGGTGACCGTCATTGAATAAACAGAAGAAAAATTATGTGATCCATTATGGCTGTCACCGGTGATCATCGCCATGCACACAGACGGAAAATCATGTAGATGAAAATGTATAGTCGATCATGGTTGCATCTGAAGACCATCACTATACAAACAAAAGGATATCGTATACTAGACGTAAGTGACGGACACCGGTGACCGTCGAATTGTAAACAGAAACAGATGCCCTCCAAGGTTCAAGCGAAAGTCAAATCACGTACATTGACAACTCAGTGTGACAGTTATCGGTGACCGTCAAGATTAATAAGGTTGAAAGTGGGACGGTAACTTTGCAGATGCTTACTTTAATCAACCTAAAATACGAGATTTGCAAAATACGGAAATTAGAATTTTCCCCTGTTTTCGTAGTTATGTGAAACGCAGCATATGCGTTTGCATATAACCCATTGATACGTTTGCAATTAACAGGGGCACAATCGGGGACGCCATGTAACGTCACTGCGACATCAACTATACCAGTGGTTGCCAACCTGTTTTTGGATTTGAACTCTGCGATTTTGATCTAAATTATGTTTGAATGACAGTTTCATCGAAATCCAAACTATCTTTAAAGTAAATAGTCTGAACATTCCTCAACATCCTATCTGCTTAATATATGGAATTGTTATGTCTGACGTACAAGCTGCACAAATAAATAATAAAACAACAAACAAGACAATCTACTATTACACCGAGCAAAGAATGTAAAAATATTTTTCGTTTGTTCCCTCTTCGTATATCGCTCTCGTTTATCAACACTAGAACTACCGAGCATTAACCGCGACTGGCGTATATTGCCTTATGATAACGATAAGATCGAATTTATTCAGATTTCGTAAAATTTTTGTTTAAACATGTACTTCCATAGAGAAGTTTACTAAACAATTACTCCTGAGAATATATTTATAATTTCCATATTTGTAAAAGAAAAAATTAGAAACCAGTCATTTTGACTGGTCTGATAGTTCTAGTGTTAATAAAGTCTTTTCCCGCGATTATAAATCTTTTTTTTTGTTTCGATACGTCTGGGGGGGGGGTTGGGATCGCTGAACCATACGATCAAACGTTTCGCAGAGTCGGTGGCGGCGCAGCAATTACCCGGATGCGATAATAAAATTCCGCGGACGGTGTACCGGAGAGCAAATTAATTTCATCGATCGTAATTAACGTGGCGTATTGCTTCGATCGTTTACACGGCGGTGCGGCGCGCTCGCATAATGCTCGATACAGAAAACGGTCGCGATTGCAAGCGAGCGAGCAAGCCATTGCTTCGAGGTGGATACACGCGATGCAAAGTCGTAATTCGATTGGCCAATTTCTCGGTACGGTTTTAAGCCTGTTACGCGACGTCCGATTGATTCGTGCCGTTCGGTACGTTTACTTCCGGCGGGTGACTGGCAAGAATTACTCGAGCTGCCATCTTGGACGATTGGCGATAAGAATTCCGTTTTAATGAATTTCTCTTGGTGTGTAGATGAGAATTTAAATTGGAACGACCGAATTGTTTTGATAGTCGAAAGTGACGGTGTAATCTTAAAAGCGTTGTCGTTATAAGTAGAACGCGGATATTTATGCAAAATCAGAATTGTTAGCATTGCAAAATGTAGGAACGAAATAAAAATTTATTTCTATCACCATTGGTTTTAGTAAGTAATAGGAAATGTATTGATATTTTTAAATTCATTCAATGTATCCACTGTATACAATTACATCCACCTACTTTTGTTATAAATGTTTTATAATGTGGGGAGAGCAGGTTACACATTGGAAGTGAAGAATAGGCTGCTCATTGTACTCATTTAAATATATATATAATAATTTATTAGCGGATTTTTATTTTTAAGCAGTTTGTTTTCGTCTATGGCATACAAACGTCTATAGCAATTTTGCTGCTTGACAACAAGTACATACACAAAATATCTTTGGTACCGACATAATTATTAATATAAAGGTTATATATGCTAAATGTTACAGGAAATAAATTTTTGATAAAGCCAGTTAATAACAATTATTTCAGGTGATAGGTTTTACTGATTTATCTACTGATTTATCTACCAAGTAACGAATGTATCGGCTTGTCTTTGTATCGTCGCGTTTGGAATGAACGATCGAACGTCTGCAATTGAATGCGCCCACAATAGCTCGGTTAGTGTTACGGCTGAAAGTCAGGTTCGACGAAAGTTCCGCGCGCTTGGCAACTTCTTCAGGGAGGTGGAGTCGCGGCTTGTTCGATCGCGAAGTTGGTCGCCGGGTAGTCGGAACGGGACAACCGGAACGGAACAATCGTCGCGTTCATATCCTCCTTTGCGTCTTGGGTCGCCGAGAGAGGGTGAGAGGGAGAGAGGGGGGGGGCAGACAGCAACCGGCGATGTAACGCACGGACGACATCGGCGCAGGAAAACTTCGTCTCGAAGTTCCGACGTACAAATTGCCCGCTCGCGCCGCCTTTATGAATCAACGATTGCGACGCAACATGTAAATTCTACTGACATCATCGACGGCTGGGCGGTGTTGCGCTTGGCTTCCGGAACCAGGCTTTATAAAGCCATTGACGAACACGTGTTTGTGCTTAACTACCGGACCAGTCAAAATGACAGATTTCGAATTTTTTCTTTTACATATATAGTGAATTCTCGATAATTGTCAACAACACCGGTCCCGACCAGAGACAATTATCGTGCGGAAGATACTATTTTTCGACCTCTGCTGAAGGTAGAGACGGTCAACGAAACTTGAAAGACCTCGATTGCCGAGAAATGTAACCCAATACGGGTCAAGTATGTCGGTGTGAGATCACATTAATCAAATAACAAAATTTCTTTGTTTTTCATTATTTTTTTATGGGACTTTCACCAACATATTCGTGGCATTTTTCTAATGGAAATGACGCCAAATATAATATATATTTGTGTAGTGAACGACAAATGTTTCGGGCGCAGAGTCGCGGGCCTTTGCACTGTGCTGGCTGCCGCGACTATCCACGTCTCTTTCTTTTCCATACGCTGTCTTTCTTTGCGTCCGAAATTTCCATTGTTCATTACACAAATAAATATTATCAGAATTATATTACATTTGGTAACCTTTTTAATTAGAAGAATGCCACTGATATGTTGGTGAAAGTCCCATGAAAAAATAATTAAAAATAAAGAAGGTTTGTTATTGGATTAGTAGTGGTCTTCTGGTCTCATACCAACATCCTCGACCCGTATTATGTTACACTCCTCGGCGACCTAGGTCACTTGGCCCCTTACGGGGTATACCCCGCGGTAGTGGGGATAGTTTAGGGTCAATTATCGGCCAGATATATAGGACAATTATCAAAAATTCACTGTATACTGAAATAATAAATATGTTTTCTGGAGTGATTTCCTTGTAAACTTCTCAATAGATATACACATTTAAGCAAAAATTGTACGAAATCTGAATAAATGCAATCTTGACGTTATATGCCAATAGTGCTCGGTAGTTCTAGTGTTAAATGAGAGACGTTGCGCAAACATACTCAAATCATTTGTCAAACACCCGCTGGCGATGTTTTCAAAAATTGTTACAAGCATTTTTCTTGGAAAATTAAATGGTATGACCAAGATCTTAGAAGCAGTATAAATGGAAAATGTACACTGATTTTTCGTTATGTCACAGTACATAACACTGATGGCTTCTGAATGTTTTAATGTATGATTATTAGACTGCAGATTTTATGCATTTATGACAGAAATGAAACACTCAAAGGATTATGCGTTTCAAGAATGTTATAAGCATTTTTCTTAGAAAATGAAATCGTACATCAAGATCTTTGATACTGGACAAAAAGAAAGATATGCAATAATCTTTTTTTTACTTAAAAGTAGCACTGGTGGGTATTAAATTTGTTAAGATTGTTAGTGGAGTGCAGATCTTCATGCAAATTCACAATTTTCCAAGTCAATTCTAAAGAGCAGGAATTAAATTAAAATGTCGTTCTTTCTTCAATTAGGTGGATTAAATAAGTAAAGAATACTTAACAATAAATTCAAGATTCTTCATGAAGTGATTTATGGTCATGAATAGTCTTTTAGATTATTTAATTTATATTAAAAATCCTCTCTCTTTTTAACTCAATATAAAAATAATGAATTGTTACTATATGAAATTGATGACTCTTAGTGAATTGAAAATGGTGCATTGATATTCTTAAATTATTTGAATTTTTGTTCTGTTTTAAATTACATCAGCTCATTTTATGCATTTATGACAAAAATGAGTATATTAAATGGGTAATATTTTCAATACATACAACAATGTTAGGAGACTATAATGTCTTTATATAAATTAGATATTTATATATTTATTATAAGGAGTCAATGTTATACATACATGTAATTATTTATTCTTTTAATAATTTTAATAAGTCGAAAATGATATAATGATGTTTTGAAACTGTTCTAATGTCTTTGGAATTTTGAGTTTTGTGGATTCATTTTTCTGTCATAAGTTCTGAGCGACGTTTCAGGCGATTCGGAACAATCGATTACGAAAACTTGCCAGAGAACGGATTGAACCGAGGCATTGCTACTTGGCGGTATTCTTGGAACAGGGTTCTTGGCTCCCTCCTAGCTGTTTATTTTGGATCGTCGCCTTTGGAATTCGTAATAACCGACCGAACCGTGTGTATCGTCTCGGTCCGTGGATCGCATAGTTCAGCAGAACTGGCGGATCTATTATCGATGGTCGACTTCTCGTGGTAGCGTATTTTAAAATTTTTATGAGATCATGTAACCGGTGGAAAAATTCAGTATTTCTGAATGATACAGACGCAAAGCTTCAGCTTTATTTTCAGATTTTTGAAAATTAAATCCGTTATAAAATGGCGGACTTGTTCGATGTCTTCTAATGTACTGCACCGAGTACTTGACGCACAGAATCCTTGAAAAAACGGTATAGTTTGACAATTTTTTCAAAACTAATTAACGGATGAAAAATTCTAACTTTGGGGGGGGGGGGGGGGATATAAAGGCAAACTTTAACTTTATTTTCCCATTTTCGAAAACTAGATCCGTCACAAAATGGCGGACTTATTCAATGTCTTTTAATACCTGTTCATCTCTAGGTTTCTTAAAAATGGGTTCCCTTTGGGAATTTTTTTCTAGCTAACTACTTTTTGAAAAATTCTGATTTTTTCTATGATTGTGAAGCGGTGTTCTGATTTTATTTTGTAATTTTTCGAAAGTGGAGCTGTCATAAACTGGAAACTTATTTAATGTCTTCGAGTACTTTGCTATGAGGCTTCTAGGGGCAGCAACGTTGCAAGTTCTAATCATTGGATCGATTTGCCGTCTGACGACCGCTTTTTCAGATATTACCCCCACTCCGTTAATATCGTTGATGCACTCCGTTTGCAACGTCATCAATATCGTTCGAAGCCAGCGACGATTTATCTTCTTTTCCGCGGTGTGCACCTTCAGCGCCGCTACTTTCGAACACGTTACGACCGGCACACGAGCGCTTATGCTAGGTACTGGTTTTACTTAATCGTCGATCACAGGATAAATGCGTTCCCTTGCTCGTAATTCCATCCGCGGCTTCAGAGGAAGAGAGGGAGAGAGAGAGAGAGAGAGAGAGAGAGAGAGAGAGAGAGAGAGAGAGAGAGAGAGAGAGAGAGAGAGAGAAAGAGAAACAGATCGATTGAGAAATAACGTTCAGCGATTTTGATGGAGGCATACTAATTTCATGTACAGATCGCGACCACGTTATACTTACGTGGAATTATTTTTTAATTTTGGTAAAAGATTATTTGTTACCATACTGTATCCTACATCAAGTTCATTAAAATGTTTTCGATCGTCTCAAACTTAATTTTATGGAATTTTTTAGGTTTTTGAGGATCAAAGTGTAAACCCTTACAATTAAGGTCACGCGAAGGTCATGGTATGATAGTGATCCAAATTGGGTCAAGTTTGGGCACATTTTAATCAGAAAATTAATTGTTTAAGTATTAGTAATCGAGTCATGAGGTCGTTGAACTTGTCCTGACTTTGGCTAAGAATATTAATTTAATTAATTCGTTAAAGTAGACAGTACTTATTTAATAAACTCATTTTTTTTTAAATATCAATGACTTGGAAATTTTTAAAAATTTTATATAGAAAAAAATGTTTTCCTTGCCTTCCAATATTTAATCAGATTTTTCTCCAATATAATAATACTATCAGACTGTATTTAAAAACTAGGTACCTCCATTAAGATGTTTATTATAATAATGTAAATGTTTTACTGATGACCAGACTGCGGATTTTATGCATTGTTAAGAAAAATTAACAGATGAAATAGAAAACTGTGAAGACGTTAAGTGAATGTAAGGATATTATGTATTACATTATTGTCGACATATTCAAATTATCAAAAGAAGAAATGCATTTTTATTTATCTGCTGCTCCCTACAATTGACTCGGAATATTTTCATTCTGTATAAGGATCCACAGTCTACTGATGACTAACATCAGGGTTAAATCTGGACAAAATTATTCGGTTTCCCATTTCTGACACTCAAGGTGTTAATCATAAGGGAATACGTTTCAAATTAACCTACTGTGTAATTCTCTTAGAGCAGCAATGATGTTGTTCCAAAAGGACATCAATTACCCGTGACTTGACCCAATAACAGTCTATAATAACCAACTACAGCTATACAGCTGACATAACCTTGCATCAAATCCAGCCCTTAGCCCTTTGCGATTCCACGTAGTATTACCACCTTTTCATATCAAAAGTTTGCACAATATCAAATTCTCATTCTCACAGGAAAAACTCGAAAGCCAATTAATAGCGTAAGTTGCTGCGCACGAAGAACTTACATAACTCAATATTTTAAAAGTCAGTTGTAAAAACATACTAATGCATACAGGGGATTGGAAGAATATATTTAGAAACAGATAATATGTAAATAAACTCAAGTAGAAAAATGAAATTAAATTAAATCACTACGAATCAAATAAACTGATATGAGAAAATTGGGCTAACAGAGATTGGCTCCTGAGCCATTCATATTGTACTCACTTTTAGTCAATCAGTAATTCAGATGATAGCTACTCCACTCTACTGGGTAATTATTCGGAATAGAGGTCCCATTGCGGTTACTCTTGAGTGACCTTGAATCACCTTCATAACACGTTATTGCATTCGCCTTGAAACGCTATATCAGAATATAAATAAAAAACCATGTCGTTCCATTTATAAAAATAATATTGTTTCTAAGATCTCGGAAAACATCACCTTGACATGACCTCCACCGACAGAGACTTATGTCCCCTTTCAAATACAATAACTTGCTCCCCAAACATTTTTTTGTATCTGTATAAATAACAAAGTTATTAGTGTCGACAAAGTTAAAAACACTAAATAATAAAAAAATGAGGAAGTTAAATTTATGTAAAATTATGAGCTAAAAAATTTAGGGGGAATGGGTCAACCCGTATAATAAACCTGTAGATTATAATAGAATTTCTTGATTGAAACACTATGTAACATTTGCATTCTGAAATCGGACATTTCGTATGCAAGAGTACATAGCCTAGTCCTTTAAGAACTAGACCATGTACTAGTACATTTTTTGGTCCTTAGACTGGTATCTAGTCTAGTTCCCAATCTAATACATAGTCTAGTGCATACTCTAGTACTTACTCTACTATCTAGTCTAGTCCTTAAACTAGTACACAGCTTAGTACTTATTGTAATACACAGCCTAGTCTTTAGGCTACTACATAGAATAGTATCTAGTCTAGTCCACAGCCTAGTAATTATTACCTAGCTCAGCCCTTATTCTAGTACACAGTCTAGTCCTTAAACTAGTACCAAGGCTAGTCCGTAAACTAGTACATAGATTAGTCCTTATACTAGTACATAATCTAGTACCTAGTCTAGTCCACAGCCTAGTCCTTAGACTAGTACACAATCTACTACCTAGTCTATTCTACAGGATAGTCCGTAAACTAGTACATAGATTAGTCCTTAGACTAGTACACAATCTACTACCTAGTCTATTCTACAGGATAGTCCGTAAACTAGTACATAGATTAGTCCTTAGACTAGTACATAATTTAGTACCTATTCCAGTCCACAGCCTAGACCTGAAACTGGTACATAGTCCTCATTCTAATACGTAACCTTAAATCAGTACACAATCTAATACTTAACCTAGTACAGCCCATTTCAGTCCCGATCCTAGCGCATATACTATCCCACACCCCGTCTCTCAGCCCAATCCCTTCGCCACCGCCAACACACCCAAAAGACAAAACCCCAGAAAAACCACCGAATCCATACCTAACCCAGACCAGCCTCAACGCTGAACGAGTCAAAGAACCTCGCGACCTCAGTATATACATACATATAGTAGCAAGAGTGTCTCGATATCATCGGGACCAAGTAATCAGCGCCGGTGGGGCGCCTCAGTCGGGGAATCCCTAGCGCCGGCCCGGTGCTATCTTGTGGTCGCGTGTCGTCGCGTCGGCCCTGCGGATCAGAAAGTGGCTCGGGATCGTGGAGAGAGAGAGAGAGAGAGAGAGAGAGAGAGAGAGAGAGAGAGAGAGAGAGAGAGAGAGAGAGAAAGAGAGAAGATCCCCACGGTGTATGTGTGCGTGTGTCAGTCACGTGGGCCCTCGAAGGCCCACGGCAGGCAGCGCACGGCACATGACTCTGTCAGTTCCCAGTCAGCTGATCGTCCAACCGGGAGGGCGACGGGGGCAACAGACCAGCACCAACAGCACCAGCAGTAACAGTAGTAGCAGTAGTAGCAGCAGCAGCAGCAGCAGCAGTAGCAGTAGCAGCAGTAGCAGCACGAGGAGGTGGTGGTGGAGGTGGACGACGGGGTGTAGGAGGAGGATGAGGAGGAGGGGGCGGTTGCGGAAGGAGGGCGGGGGGAGGGGGTTGGCGACGCGCAGTCTGCCGTCGTCGTCGTCCCCGGATCAGCTGATCGGTGGAGGTGTGCTGGTGACTGACTGACTGACTGTAAACTCTCTGAATGAACGAACGAACGGCGCGCGGATGAAGAAGTCTTCGCGTGCGTACCACGTATACATAGGGAGAAAGCCCCGGCCGACGCTACGAGTTCCCTAGCTCTCGCGGGGGAGGGGGAGAGAGACAGAGAGAGAGAGAGAGAGAGAAGGGAGAGGTATGCGCGCGTGCCTGCCTAACTATGCGCCAGAGCACTCTCGCGAGGGAGCCAACGAGCGTTTAGTATCAACGGAAGTGGCCCAGGATCGAGACCAGGATGACCACGTGGTGGGTCCTCGTATCTGACTCCTCCGAAGATCCTTCGTTCGTATCCTCCTTTCGGAGTCGGGGTGGAGGATGGCCTCTCTGATGGGTGGTTTTATGCTTGGACTATCATGTTCAACGTATCGTTAAATCATCGCTTCTGAGACTTTGCAACCCTTAACACGTTCACGCCGGCGTGTACCATCGATGGCTCACACTTGGATGTCCCATCGAGCGGCGTCTACCACCGGTGGTTTGTAATTATATTGCGGATCTTTATGCAAGATAAAATTTGTCTGCGTCAATCAGAGGCTGGGGCCAAATAGGCACTTCATTGTTGCGTGAATAATTTGAACACATTACCTACCGGCGAATATTTTACAACTTTTAAAAGTCTATGCTCTATAATTCAAGATTTTTCAATGGATCCTTCAACAACAATTTCAATTGTGAACCAGTAAGTCACCCCCCGTAACGTCATTTAATAATTTCATTTGGGAATGTGATGTAAAGGAAGATTTTTAAGCTTCTTTTTGGTAAAGCACAATTATTGAAAATCGTATTAATGGGATTCCGACAAGTCAAGTGTTAACAAGCTGAAAATAATAAGTTGTCATTGTTCAATAATTTTATTAAAATTACTTGGTAAAATATGTTATATGGAAAATTACTTGGAAAAATATGCTTTAAGAAATTGACCAAATAACACTGTGAATGGTCCTGAACAATATCAACTGTACAGTTTTGAAAATAATTCGCCATCCGAGTGTCAACGTAAGTTCATAATAATTATAATAATTCGGCTGCAGATTTTATGCATTTATGACAAATTGAGTAGGTGAAGTTTGAAATAGTGGGGTGATTAAAAAGATTTAAGAATGCCAATATATCATTTGCGATCTATGAAAATTAATAAAGAAAGAACGAACTTTCTATTTGATTTCTACAGTTCGCAGATGATGCAGAAAATTTTTATTTTGCATAAAGATCCGCAGTCTAATAATAACTTTTGCACCGTATTACTTTGAAACTGCATTTTCGGAGTATCAAGTCATAAGATGGTTGACTGTATAACAAATTAATTACATATACTAAATAGTATGCACATATATTGTAGTCCACCGGAAACCCACCCGAGACAACTTCTTCGCAACGCATAGAGCACATTACCGTGTTACTACGTCTCCGGTGGAACGAGAAGCGTGTCTGTGCCTTTGCGGCGCGTTACACGCTCCCTCAGCCGTGTATCACGTGTTCAATTGTCGATGATTTCGTGCACGCTTATTACAAGCGAGCACCGTGCATACGAACCCAAACGACACGCGCGAGTCGCAGCCGTTGATCGACCATTTTGCGCGCAGAAGGAGAGGAACGACTAATTAACCGCATATATTTACTGCTGATAAAAAACGAAGAAAATATACTCTAATGCGACAGAGTTGAAGTCGCACTTTTCTCATAGACGACAAAGCAAGCTTCGATTTTGTTAATCTGTCGCAACTGGTCTCCTTGTACGAGAAAATTGGCAATTAGATTAAAAATAATTATTTTTAGAAAATTGTTTTATTTTCAATAATTTCTTTATGAAACGTTCACCAACATACTCGTGACAATTTTCTGACTAAAATGAGCCCAAACACGACATAATTCGGAGCATATTTACTGGTCTATTTTCCGAACACTCATGCGCGACTAATTGATTCGCATAATCGATGTTCTACTCTATCGTGAATTAAACGAGCAAATACGCTTCTAATTGTGTCGTGTTTGGACTCATTTCAACCAGAAAAATGTCACGACTATGTTAGTAGCAGTTTCATAATTTTAATGTATAACTTTTTAGTTTCTAATTATTTCTATATGAATCTTTAATCAACATATATGTGACAATTTTCTGAGTAAAACGAGCCCAAACACGACACAATACGGATCATATTTAATGGTCTATTTTCCGAACACTCATGCGCGACTAATTGATTCGCATAATCAATATTCTACTTTATCGTCAATTAAACGAACATATATGCTTCGAATAATGTCGTGTTTGGACTCATTTTAATCAGAAAAATGTCAAGAATGTCAATAGGAGTTTCATAAAGAAATAATATGGAACTTAAAAATGTACAAACACAAAATGCAATGTGTCTGACACCGTACGGTTCAGTGTCAAATGCGACTGTATTTATAGCAACATGGGTTTGATGTTCTAACGCGCGGAACCTCGAGGAAGCAAACATTTCTTGGCAAGATCCCTTCGTCCCTCCGGTTCACGGATAAGATGCGGCGACGCGTGCAATTACGAATGAAATATACCAAGCGCAAACATTTGTTGTAACGAACCGTCACCGTGCCATGCTCTGCCGCGGGGACGACTAGGCACTCGGAAATAATCCTCCGCCTATCAGTGTCGGAACGTCGGAAGTTGAAGCCGCGCTGCTCTCTGCATATATGGCAACGTTTAAAATCCTGTACCGCGGCCGACCATGCACACACGCTTTTTGCGACTCGATACGAGAATGATGAGTGTACCCGCGTACCATGTACAAGTGGAAGCCTCGGATTAACGCGGAATTTAGTGCACCAGGTGCAACATTTGGGTCAATAATGTGATCTAAACCGAAGATAGAAAGCCGCAAGATTGTAACAATATGGTGCGCGGCAAGCAGAAATAAATGAAGTATTGTCTGTGCCAAAAGTCGATTTCTTCAGGTGAGAGGGTATTTCCTATATTTAAAGTGTGCGCGAAATTGATTTAGAACGATTACAAAGTATTCGTATATACGTGAAAATATAAATGCGCCGTAAAAAAAAATGAATATTTGTAGAAAACATTATGCGCAGCAATATTTTATAAAACTTTCAATAATTTTCTAAATATTAAGATTTAAGTGTAAAGAATAATCTACAACAAATTGTGACGTTCCAATGAAACAAATAATTGCAATTTCACTGCTCGACTATAGTGCTCGGTAAACAAAACAAAATTGTCTTGTGAATTATAAAAGATCTAAAATCGTTGAAAATACGTCTGCTAATAAAAATGGTAACATCACGAATGTAGTAGTAGTTTCCTCTTTTTTACCGAACTTCAATTGTAAGAATAAATAGAAATCCGACTTAAAATTGCAGTTTGACAAAAAGGCAAGTAGCCCGCTAACAAAAGTGAGCAGTCTAGCCATTAGCATTCGGCTCCCCATTGTTCGTAGGCCGCGGGTGCACGGTGCCTTACGATCGTCATCTGGGCAGCCGTTTTATCCGAGGAATGCAGCGCGAGCATTTGCATGGAGTAGTATTTGCACGGACTGCACTGAAATTTACCCGGCCGAGCGTGTGTGTAAGTACACGGTATGCTATATAACGTTTGAGTGTTTCCTCGAACTGTATCCCTTTCTTTCCCTTTTTTTATTCCCGCGTGTCGGTCGAAAGCGTGCGAGGATGCTTGAAACGCGAACGCATGCCGGCGCCACGTTTCCCTAAGCCCCCCACCACCTCACACTCCCGCGCCGCACGGGCAAGACGGCAGTCGTCGCCCGGTTAAACAATGGCCACCACTCTTTTCCGTCTCGACCGCGCTAACCCGTTACATAAGATAAACTAATCTACGACGGAGTCCCAGCGTGACGACTGCTTCGACGAGATAGAGCTGCTGGCTCTCTTGCCTGCCGGAGCTAACTTATTACGGGGAGGGCCGCCCACGAGAACCGTGCTCCTTTTCCCGCGGAACTGTTCCTCTATTAACACGTTCACTGCCGCGCACGTGGGTGACACGATTTCCTCCTTCACTTTTTCAATTTAATTTTTCCCCCCTCCCCGTACAGCCTGTTTCCATGTACTGTCTCCTCTAAATAACTCTAATCTGCGTGTATAAAAACAAAATTATAAATTGTAGATTAGTTTTGTTTGTTTCTGTTCTCTTTATTCTTAACTCTGTAACAAAGCTTTTATGAGATTTCCTCAATAAAAAATAAACAATACGGTTGCTTGAACCATATTTTGGTTAGAGCTCGCAGGTCCCGGAATAGTTAAAGAAACAGTCATTGCAACCAAATTCGTTTTGGATACGATAGGGGTACAAAGTCACGTGTTGTTAGTGACACTGGCCGCTAACCAGGATCGCAGCCATTGAGAATATTGTCGCAACACCTAACAACATTCATGCAATCAATTGTTACGTCAACCAACAGTCGTCGTTGCGATTCACAGTGTTATTGCAATCGTTACAGACTGCTGGCTACATTTTTTCAACTATTTTGTTGTAACCGATTAATTTACGAGAAGAGAGCTTTTAAAATAAATCTGATTCCAGTATCTATGAATAAATGGTAAAAATCCGGGAGTATGGTTTTTATTCTGAACTCCCATTGGTTGAGAGTACAGCGTGTATCGTTAGAAAGGCCGTAGAACGTAGTGGGATCCTGTTCGTCCTTTCTTTTCGCATTTGCATGCGACCGGCCCGGAGACATCGACATTAATGGCCTTGGCCGACGACGGTGCTACTTGGTAAGCCATCATTCGAGCACGAGCCATCACCAGGGAGGTCACTGCACCTTTTCTGTTGCCGCTCCTCCACCGAATCAATATTAGTCTACTTGTCCGGCGTACATAACGTGTATAGATCTCTTCCTCCTCTTCCTCCTCAGATGACGTTCATCTCTAGCTTATTACGCGCTCACTCGCGACCAATTGATGGGACGAGGTATCTTCGCGCGAACGGTTATGGGAAATCGATGTACGTTCCGGAGGAAATCGAATTTCTACGTTCGTCGGGGTCGCCGGTGAGAGTGTGGACGCAGAAAAAGTATTAGCTCGAGTAATAACGTCGCTCGCACAGAATGAACTCCGCGATAATGCTATCCGAAGCTGTTGCGTATTTTGACTGCGATATGTACACGTAAAGAATTATACGGAGTGTCCCAAAAATGTTGTAAATTCTTGAAATGGGCGGTTACTGAGGTCATTTGAAAGAATTTTTTCCTTTGCAAAAACGGCCGCCTCGGCTTTGTTACGGAGCTATGAACGAAAAACACGGACCAATCAGAACGCCGTTACAGCGGAGAGACTTCGGCTCGGCGACAGGTCTCGCCGAGCGCGACGTTACCATTGGCCAAGCTGGAGTCCGTCCGCTGTAACGGTGTTCCGATTGGTCCGTGTTTTTCTGTAATAACTCCTTAACCAAGCTGTGGCGTTCATTTTTGCAAAGGAAAAAGTTACTTTAAATATCCTCAGGAACCACCCGTTTCAAGGATTTATAACATTTTTTGGACACCCTGTAGGTTATCCATGCTTCCGCTTCGGTATCAGTCGGCTCTCGTTCAGTATTGTTCGAGCTTGAACCGTTTAGACACAAGCGAACAGAATATTCTTTTACGAAAAGTGTCGATGTGATAAGACAAACCCTTCATATTCTCGTATAATATCCTATCTTGAAAAACATCAAGGAAATAAGAGAAATAATTTATGTACATGTCGTAAGGATTAACAAACGCATAATGCAAAGGTAAGTTAAAAGGTTTAATAGCGGATATTTCAAGATAGAATACTGCAAACGAAGTGGCAAGCCAATACAGATTAGCGTTAACGAGATTTCAAATTTAATGGACCGAAATCCAAGATACAGAACAAGATGCTTCTGGACCAGCAAAGATGACACAGTGCCAAATAATTCTGTAACGTGTCAGCTCGGCTGAAAGCTCCCCTCTTTGGACCCTTGTGCGCCAGTACTATTTTCTGAATTGACTACCGAGTAGTCTAAAGATTGTACAATTCAGAAAAAAAATGATTCGGTCCGTATTCAACGTGTAAAAGATTCTTAGTGTGTTTCAGCCTAATCGGCCAATGTCCGAGTACATCTTGACCCAGTTCTCCAAATATCTGTTTAAAAAATCAAACTAATGTGATGGGAATTGAAAGAATTGAAATTTCAACGATTCCGTAGACCATATATTTGGATGATCAAGAAAAATTTATAAATTTAATCTTCGCCATTGTGTCAATTTGATATAAAGGGACACATTTAGTTGACGACATGAGGGACGGATGAGGGTTAAACGGATCGTAACAAGCGATAAGAAGTGGATCCTATACGACAATGTAGAGCGCAAAAGGTCCTGGGGAAAACTGATTGAACCAGCGTCTGGAAAGCCGGTCTGCATCCGAAAAAGTGATACTGTGCATTTGGTGGGATTGGATGGGCGTCCTATACTACGAGCTCCTACCGCACAACCAAACGATAAATTGGGACACGTATTGTTCTGAAATGGACTTCCTGCTGGCAGCAATCGAAGAGAAACGTCCGGAATTAGTGAATCGATATGGTGTTGTCTTCAGCACGACAACGTTAGATCTCACGTCTCTTTAAAGACGCGGCAAAAATTAATGCAGCTTGGCTGGGAAGTCCTACCACACTCAGCATACTTAGCTGACCTTGCACCTTACGATTACCGCTTAGTTAGGTCTCTGCAAAATTCCCTTAATACTAGAACTACCGAGCACCAATCGCGACTGACGTATATTGCCTTATAATAACGACAAGATCGTATTTATTCAGATTTCGTTGAATCTTTGTTTAAGTATATATTTCAATGGAGAAGTTTACTAAAGAATTACTCCTCAAATTTCAATATTTCTAAAAGAAAAAATTATAAACCAGTCATTTTGACTGGTCCGGTGGTTCTACGCAATGGTGTTCACGCAAAGAATCTCCAATCCTTAGAGGCTTGTCAAAATCACATAGATCAATACATTTTCCAGAAAAATGACAAGCTTTGGAAGGAGGGAATCCAGAATCTACCTAGAAGATGGCAAAATGCATTGAAACAACAACATTGTCAATACATCTCATCTTTTAATTTCAATAAGGAAACGATACCAACTTTTGTTCCAACCCGATCCCTTTGAACCGGTGAATTCCCGGCTTTAACACTAACATTTTTCGGGTTTGATTCGTCAAAACCTACGGGATTGTATTTAAAAAAAAAGAGGTCTAAAATCGTTGGCCCCGTGAGGTGAAGTATAACCGCTATTTAAATATGAAAGCACATTAATAGGGACGGGCTGACTAATAGGAACAAGTACCCTATGTACCGGAGGCCGATCGACAGGTTCGAATCGAGGTGATGCGCTTTCCTTTAGCTGTCCTTTATCCGTCTCACTCCTTCACCGACTAACGGTGAGCCCATCTTACGCTGGGATGGAGGCAGGCAGCAGCGCGTACCTCTTTTACGCTGTCTCTGTTTGATCGTTGCGACGTTGCCGTCGCCTCGGCCGTGCCAGGCGTGCTCTCGGAAGTGGTCGGGCCTCGGCCGCAGAAATGGCAACGCCGCTCGCGCCGTCTCTGTCCCACTCGCCTTTTTCCTCCCCCTCGCACTCCGCTCGAACCAAGCCAAGCTTCGCTTCCCCCTCCGCCGCGCTTCCCCTCTCGCAACCAAGGGGTTCCCCCTCCCCGACTAACCAGGGGAGTATCGGCGTCCTCGTCGGGCGCGTTGCAAGAGCGATATGCTTACATACTCTTTCGCCGCGACACTCGCGGAGGAGGTATTGTAGGTGTCGTTAGCTACGATCGAGGGACGAGTAAAAAAGAGGAATGTTTCCAGTGCGAAAGACGAATCGTCCAGGCGATATTGCGGTGGCGGTCTCCTCTCCGATGCTCAAGCTGGAACGAGGTTATGGGTTTCTACGTCTGTTTCGTTTGCGCCGAAGGATATATAGGGTGTTTCCTCAATCCCGCGTAGCTGAAACGCATCCACCGAGCAGACGACCGGGGTTTTATGATCTCGCGGCGTCCGCGAGCTCGTAGAATACCGAGAAACGCGCGCACGGTGGAGTCCAAATGTATTGACACACTCATGTACGCGCGCGTACTTGACAGTTATGTTCGAGGAAGAATGCTAATGCTTGAACCAACACTATTTCCACTCGGTGCACTTTCTCGCGGGTCTAGCGCGAGACGGCTAGATATAGTTTTTGGCTCTCTTTTCCGATCTGCTGGTTCGATGGAACACGGTCGGAATATGTGGTCGTTCGTTACTAGACTGAGGATTTCATGCATTTGTGAAAAACCGTTGCACTGCGATACATTTTACAGTCACGGTGGTGATTGGAATGACTTTGCCATTCGAAATTACCTAGAAGGAAATCTAGATCCATTGTATGCTTATATACTCTCCAACGGCTAGATATTGGCAACAACCAAATAGAATTTTATTTCAATTCCGAAGGAAATTGGTGACATATATATTTAGTGGATTCTGTTCGAAATCATCATCACGAGTCTCACTTATAGGTTATAAACCTGATGCCATAGAAGTATAAAAATTTGCAGTATTGCTATGAAAAAATACATACACGGCTCCATTCGAAAAAAACGACTTAGCCTCCGAAATTTCCCCCACCACTCAACTTGAAAAGCTATTTACATCATGCAGAACCAACAACATTTCTAAAAACACAATTTCAATATGGTACTCCGGACAAAAGCAACACCATATATGTAAGGTGTTCAATACATGTACAAGGTGTCACAACTTCACCGCAAATATCTCGCTTATTACTAACAATAGAGAAAAATACCAAAGGACAACATAATCAGGATTAAAGGGACGAACGTTACAAAGGACAAAAAATGTATCGCAAGGTCGTATTTTCCAAGATTTCAAGGTCATCAATGTTTCTTCAAATGGAACCGAGTATTTTTATTATCCTCACGTGACAGCCGAGGCCAAGACGGATTCAATGACTTATAATAACTTGACTATCCTATGACCTTCAACTAGTAAGTTTAGGCGGCGAGAGACCCAATTCTTGCGCCGCTGTTAGCGAATAATCTCTTGACCGTTAATAACTTTGAAACGAAGCTCGAAACCGTTATTGCACTAAAGTTTTTTCTTGCTTCGGCTTGCGAATATTACTTGGAATGCTGGGTACCAGGAGGACACCCTGTAGTTGAAAAATTGTACCGCGGACGAAAAGAGACGGTTAGAGCTGCGGCAACTGGATTGGACGCAGCCCGTTAAGAAACGTTGCGCTAACGTAAATGCGATTCGCTTTTCAAAGCTGGCTTGAAATGGAAAATGCGGAGTGAGGATCCGACTGATTGTGTGTATCGATTAGCAGCGATTTTTTTTTTCGTTTTTCATTTTGCTGAATACATACACTCGGCGTTCGCACCAGGTACAGGTTATTAATAACAGTGATTGATTGTTTAGCTAGTCACTGACGTTGTTGAAAACGTTTTTGTGTTCGACAGTATACGTCGCGTAGCAGTTTCAAGATGCATTCATGAAGAATTATGTAATATCATTCAAAAATTGATTAAATACAGTCTTTGTGTGTTTATAAAGGGTTATGAAGTGGCCACTTTTAGTGCTCCGCAGCTGCAACGCTGTTAGAATCGTTAGAAATGATTTGGAAACACTGTATTATTTAGCTCGACGAATCTTTGCTATCGCTCAAGTAATTTATGTATGTGCACAAAGTTTCATCGAAAACTATTAACGTTGTTATGAGCTGCACAATAATTTTATGTGCAATAAAAATTTTCTTCATCGATTGCAAGAAATAGAAACCGAATAAAATGTCTTTTCGTTTTTTTAATCATTTTAATAGTCTGAAAATAATACATTTACATTTTGAAATTCTTGTAAATGTCTTGCTATTTTAAATTTCACCTGCCACATTTTATGCATAAAATCTGCAGACTATTCATTATATTTAAAATTTTCGAAAATCTGTGACATTATTAATTTAGTAATGTGCAAATTTCCTGTGAGAAAACGTTCTGAGATACATTTAGTGGAAGACGATGCTGAAAAAAGTCAACAACAATTGATCTCGAAATGCGCTTCAATTAAACGGCAAATGTCCTAGATGTTCCGTGACCCAAAGTTACGGAGAAGCATTATGGCGAAACAATCGGTAGATGGAAAGCAAAGAAAATTTTCAGCAAGATATTGATAAATTATTTGAAACTTAGCAGAATGCGTGAGGGATAATTATTGGCTATATTTTAATGTAATCGGCATCACTCTCAGAAGATCACGGTAACTACTATAGCGTATTGCACTGTAGCTCGTGTTACTACACACTTGCAACATAAGAGTGGAGGGAATAGTTGCTATAGTTATGTGTCAAGTGTCCTGCCAAAAGTGTATCATAATTATACAGCGGATTTTATGCATTTATGACAAAAACGAATCGGTGTAATTCCAAACAGTAAAAACGTTAAAAGAATTTAGAAATACTGTTATACTATTTTCAACCAATTAAACAATTCCAGTAGAAAAATTATAGTTTGCATAAAGATCCTCTGTCTAATCATAATATTCCACGAACCACCGATGATATCTCATTATCAAGAATATTGAACAAAATACGACATTATTTTACAAAATCCTATTTTATGTAAATATAGAGATACTCGTTCGCATTTCAATGAACAATATAGGGAAAACGTACTAGCACGTATCCCGCATACAAAAATAGTTATACAACAGATCCTAAGATAATGCTTTATCCATTATCGTTGAATTCTTCAAAACAAGTCATGGTTGACTTACAAATTCACAATACAAAGAAATTCATCTTACGACACAAGCAGAAAGAAGTCTGACACCAACTCTCCGACGGCAGTGGGCGGGTCTATTTTGACCCGGAGTATCAAGACCTTCATTTAATTAATCAGTTTCTAGCGATTGCATTAAACGAACAGTTGTTACATTAGGATCAACACAAACTCCGATCACTGTAGCCGTAAAGAAAATGGTACGGCAAGGGGAACTAAATTATTCATACGTCTCGGTTGGCTACACAAGGGTTAAATGTTCATCCCGAGGTTCAACATATAAACCAATCCTAGTACAATCCTCAAAGCAGTGGACACATTAAAAAATTACTGCTATAACGTCCTGAATACTTTCCTCAGTAAAAACAGAAACATTGTTAGTACGGACTGTACTAATGCATTTATTCGTTAATTCTTCAGTAATACATTGAAGCACAAATGACTTAACAGTCTGAATAACATGTATGTGCTCAATTCCCAATGGCAGTGGCAATTAAAAAAAAAGTGCATTTCTGGTTACGATTTTAAAACTAAAAGTGTGCGGCAATGGGTTGAGGATATCAGTGTACTAGTTTAATAAGGTAATTAAAAGAAGAAAAAAATGTTTATTTGTCTCCTACATCTTGCAATCAATTTAAAAATTTTTTATTTTCCATAAAGATTCGTAGTCTACTAACTATATACTTTCCAAAAAACAGGCGGAGTGTGCTATCAGCGCGAACACCTTTCGATCAGCGTTCACACCATTACATAAATATTACGTGACAAAAATGTTCATGGATATCCCCTAGGCCGGAACGCGCGGCGTCGAGTATCGGGCGTCGAAGGGTATGGGGTGGGGGTATAGAGCAGATGCCTATTTTTTGCGGCGGGTGAAAGAAAGAATCTCCAAGTGAAAAGTACATCGCCAATTTGGACACGGCCGGTGGTGTTGGTCGTCGAAGCGCGTGCGTGGGACAGCCGGAGTAGTCAGAGTCGGGCAAGAAAGCAGGCAGGCACGAGCACAAGCCAGCTAGCCAGCTAGCTGGCAGAGGCAAAGAGGCAGAGAGGCACAGAGGCAGCGAGCAAGCGAACGAGCGCGGCCAACCAGGCGTCTCAGTCGCTTCGGTGTCCCCGGGTGCACATGTGTGCAGCGCATGAGGTCGCTCTCCTCGTCGTTCGATGTGTGAGAGCCCGGCTACCCTCTCCCCCGCACGTTAGCGCAGCGTTGCCGACTGTGCGACACGACTGGGCGACCGGCGATGCCGGTATGCGTGTGGCAGGGCGCGGCGTTGCCATATCGACCGTGCCTCACCGCCGGGGAGCGAGCGAACGAGCGAGCAAGCCCCACCGCTCTCTCTCCGCCCCTCTCGACGAACCCAACAGCCTCACTCGTTCTCTCGCTCTCTCCCCGTCCGTTTCATTCTCTTTTTTATATTTCCTGCGTCTCCCATCTCTTTCTCGTCGCTGCTCGCCGCCGTTCTTTTTCGCGCTACTCCGTCCCTTTTCTCTCGCTCTCTCTCTCTCTCCTTCTCTCTCTCTCTGGTCCCCTTTGCAATTGCATCTTTCTCGCTATATAGGGTGTCCGTCGACCACGATACATATATTTCTACCATCATCCTCAACGCCTGTCTAATTTATTGTGTACATAGCTGACGGATCGGATAGATGTGTAATCGTAGTTTAATGCCGGAGCATGAAAAAAGAACTTCCAATAGCAATTTGGATTCCATCGAGTTCCGTCTTCTTGGACACCCTGTATATACCTCCAGGACGCTTCTCGTAGTCTTTCCTACTCCTCCGAATCTTTCTCTCTCTCTCTCGCTTGCTTGGACTCCTCACGGCTTCGTTCTCTTTCTACGGGCACTTCGCGAAACGATGCAAGGCGCCGCAGCACCTGACTGAGTCAGCATTACCGACTTCGTCGCGGATTCCTCTCGCAGCGCACGCACTGCGTAGAGTCAAGCAGACCAATGCCAGACTACGACGGTGCGTGCCCATTCGACCGCCGCCGAACACTTCGTTATACATACTAGTCGCGCCCTTGAACGAGCCGAGAGAGAGAGAGAGCCCACGAACACTCCGCCGTGAACCGCGCCGTCAACGCTTTCCCTCCCGTCGCGCTCTTTCTTTCTGCGGGATATTTCCGCGGCCTGCCAGATTCTCTCCGCGGTCCTTTTCCTCGGAGAGCTCTGCTGCCTCTTTACCTTCTCTCTGTCTCGTCCCCACTCTCCTCTCCTTTTCTTTTCTTTCTTTCGTTCGACCCCTATCGCCCCCTTCCTCTCTACTCCTCCTACTCCTCCTACTACCACTTTAGAGCGTGGTCTTTTTCTTAGCCGGAACCGGTAGAACGTTCCGCCATTGGGTCTTTGACAAGTCGTTACACACCGACGGAACGCGGAGAACCTCGTCGGGTTTATTTTCCGCGTGGTTTACGCCTATGTTTTCAACTGGCGGCTGCTGACACGGACGCAGTCTCCGACGACTTTACAATACTCGGTAGATTTTTGTACTGGTCCAAAGCTTAGATCGTATATACTATACATATACAATACTTTATAGACCCGGCGTAGCTATAGGATATGCATAGGACGCGCGGAGCCAAGATAACGGAGAAAAAGTACCCACAACTGAGGAAACAAGATACTTCCATATGGTGGATAGCGTTCAAAACAAAGCACGTGTTCTGTATTTTATTCGATATTTACTGTTCTATTCATTCTTTAAATAAATTAAGTTACGAGAAAATAAATATAGATTTGATATTATCAACATCTAAATTAAAATTTCACATTTTCCAAATTATAATTAACAAAATAAGTTAGCACTATTTAAATTACAGTCTATTACCCCTAACGCTTTAGCTTCTTGGTACTGTGACTTCTCAACAGACTATAGCACTTTGCCCACAACTTTCATCTCGTAGATAATTTAATCTTGGCCTTAGTCTAATTTAGTCGGCTTCTGTGTAATGTCCGAGATGTGGTCGTTTCTTCGGTGTATGGACTGTCAGAATGGTTTCACGAATTGATGGATAGAGTTTCTCGTTATTAAATTCTGTCAACATTTTAGAACCATAACATTTTATCTACAGGAAGTCAATTAATCGGCTTTTCAGTAGTTGTGCTGTACTAAAAGGAACCATAAAAATCTTCTTTTACGTAATAATCCCAAACGAAATAATTAGATTACGTTACTGAGGGTGCCTTGTTAATTCACGATTGAAATTGCTATTGATGTAGAAAATAATGTCTTAATATAACCTTAAAATCTTGAAAGTTGTAATCTTAAGACTAATCCTTGACATCCCACAATATTTGTCTCTGCAACGACTTCATCATGTCTTCCTCCCGACATTTTGATGTATTATCAATGATAAGGGAGACATTCAAGGTGCTCACCCTGTATTGTATGCATTGGCGTACTAACCACTGAGATCCAGTATATCGATACAATGGTGTCCAACGTCGTTGAATTTTATTAAGCAAATAACATTAAGCAAACAATATATTTTATCGATACGACCGTAACAACATTGTTGCGACCATCAACGCAGTATGTCAACATTGCTGCACACATGTTAAAAGAATCAACCACGTTATCATAACTAATACGTGCAAACGATAAAAACATTTTAATATAAAAAATAGAAAAATACCGATTAATAAAAAATAAAAATTTGTGCAAATATGATTACAAAAGTGATTAGCGACATTCTTGCAACTATGAGCGCAGTCAGATTAATAACTTTGTTGAAACTATGAGTGCAGTCCAATTAACAACACAATCAGCATGTACACGAATAACGTATTTTGCTGTCATGATAGTGACATTGTGGCTACTATTATTACAACAATATACCAATAACAGCATACTTGTATACAGTGATGCCAGAAAGCATCCAAACGGATGCTTTTTCCTCCCCTCCTTTTCCCCTTCCACTACCATGAGCACACTCCAACGTCCCTCACTAAGCCCATAGACTGGTCACGTGACGTGCCGCGCGCGACTGATATTACTCTGGTCATCAGAGAGGGTGTAAATTGTATTCCCTTCGATTTCAGCATCTGGCATCACTGCTTGTATATGCTCTACATACCCTCAAAATTAAAACTGAATTTCCAAGTCAAGGGATTTTCTTTACCATTTTTAAAACCATTTTCAGGATGTAAAAAATTTGTCGAACGAAGTTTCTACATTCCTGTTTGCCATTTATTGAAGCTTCCCAAGTTTCTACGCCGTTCTGCCTTTTCACCCTCGAGAGTGTACCATTCGTTTCATAGAAGGCAGAGGATCTCAGAACTCGTAGCCTGGCTGTATCGGGAATAGGTTTGAGGCGTGCACCGTTCCTAACCTCTTAGCTTTCAGCCGTTTTCAGCTTGGCGCTCGACGAACGTAAACGCTCGGAGAGCCGACAAAGTGCTCCCGAAGTTTCGTCTTCGGTTATGTTAACCTCGCGCGCACGGGAGGCGGCGTCGGCGGCTACACGGCGGCGAAAAAATTGTGAAGCGATTCATTTTCTAGCCCAGCCAGCGGTTTCGAGAGTTCAAGATAAAATGTTTAGCTTAGGCGCAAGAGAACCCTGACGAACTCGACGCCGCTTGGTATGCGCAACAGTGAACCGACCATGCGAGCAGGCGAAACGTGCGCCTCTGAATATTTCTGGGCTTTCGGCGCTTTTGCCGTCTTCCACGACTATAGCTGGAACAATCGTCCTTTTGCCGAACGAATAAACCTGGTGTACCCGATTACCGACACGATTTTTTTTTTTTTTTTAAATTCCATCCCGTTTATATTTTTCGTCTATATGCGTTCGAATAAAATTTGCACAGAATGGAATCGAACTGAATTTGATTTCCCCCGTTAATGATTTTAATATATTAATATTCGGCGCAAACAGTATCGAACTCGATTTCACCGTACGTGTTATTGTAATTTATACGGAAGGTATAAACGTTCACCGGGGCTAGTAATAACGTTGTGGAAAATATTTTATTAAAATTGCCTCTCCTAAATGAATCATTTCGTAGGAAATTTATTGCCGTGCCGGAACTACGAATCTGGCTCGTGCGCGACTTTGATCGACATTTACTGTTTCCATCTGTTCGACTCGGTATAAATAGCGCAACACACACATTTCAATATGGCGGAAATATTTTTGTAACTGAAATAATAAGACGGCCTTTGAGCGCGACCGACCGTAGATTGTCGAGTTCCGTTAATTTTTGCTTTATCGTGTGTTCTCTCGACGTGTATCGTTCTCGTT
Organism: Sphecodes monilicornis; assembly: GCA_913789915.3. Lineage (NCBI taxonomy): Eukaryota > Metazoa > Arthropoda > Insecta > Hymenoptera > Halictidae > Sphecodes > Sphecodes monilicornis. Next base: position 10,565,252 of record OU565284.1, on the reverse strand, counting down.
TCTCTCGCAGCCACGAACGAGAATTTATCACCAATTACGAGAAAGCGCATTCCGCTTAATCTCCAGAATCAATAGGCTGAATTTTAAACTAGGTGTGGCTACCGTCACACGTGCAATAATTTGATCACTGTTTCTGCAGTCGGGTTATTACTATTAACTTCCCGCTGACCTTTAGACGCCGTCTTTATTGCGGCAAATACACAAAACCCTTGTCACGCAACTCTTTCAGCCGCCATGTTGGATTTCTGTGGAGACATATTGTGCCGTCTAATAATTACAAAAGTCAATTACAGTGACTATTTGCAAGTAGACTGATCTTTTATACAACACAACATGTTACAAAACTAATTCTTTCTACATTATTAACATCAACTTCATAGATCCCTTTCTGGTAATTTCTTGGCTTGCTAAATATACAGGCTGTTCATACAGTTACAGTAAATCGAAACTTTTTTCCTTAACGGATATGTGTACAGAAAATATTAAGGAATAAAATAATTGAAGAATTCAATTTTTTAAATGTAACGTTTCTTTAAAAAATATTTTATAATCCCTTAGACCGCGCTACAACAACTTAAAGGTTCCGAACAGATTGTGTACATAATTTGCAAACAATCATACCACATTTTCTGTTTCATTTTTTCCCCATGACTTTTGTCATATTATTTGTGTCAAAAATGGTTGCTAATAACTGCGTGAACACCCTGTACCTTTGAAGGAAGCAAGGCCCGGGTTATCCAATCGTTTTACCACCGTAAGAACATTCTACATCGGCTCCGCCAATAATTTCTACTTGCACACTTTCACTTCACGGCGATTACTGCTTAACTAGAGTGACTTTGCCTCGTGACGCCGCCGATAAATTCAGTATACAAACGCACAAAACATCATTTCCATACCCCTTTTTGGTCGAGCGACTCGGCCGACAAATAATGCCGGCTCCTTTCAAGTTCTCGTTTCTGTCGAAACTTTTTAACTGCATCCTTACCTCTGAAGGAACAAAAACAACAATTGTTTCTAAACATAGTTACTATCTTTGCTCACTGTATCTTTAACAGAGAACAGTACGAAACTTTCAAATTTGCCTAACCCAAACCTAGCCTACGTAATAATAAATAAAAATAAAATACCGCCGGTTTCTATGGTGTTAACAATATTCATACAATTTCTGATAACCTGTGGTATTTATTATTTCTTTTGTGTTGATCTATGAGTACTCGGATACACGTTCTATTTAAGACCGAGTAAGTAATCATTCAATCTCGATGGGAGCATCCGAGTACTCTAGCACTAACACAATTGAGACACAAGTATCTGAGTACTTTGGTACTCGCTCAATCGAAACCAACCATGTTCCTCATAAGATTCCATGGTCCCAAGCGAATCGGGGGGCCGAACGCGCGCGCGGACAACATAGAATATAGAAAATGATCCTGGGTCGTTTGTAGTTGCTGTCAATGCGCGTCGCACTGTTGTCGATTTTTCTAAGATGTGGGACAAAAATCAGTATGACTTGAAAATTTAGTTTGTTCGCGAACACTGGAATTGAATACAAATGTTAACACGTAGACGTAAATGCCGTCTATAGACGTCCAATGCTTGGGATTGTAAATGCAAATAACGGCTATAGACGTCCGCCAATTTTTAGGAAAATTTGTTAGAAAAACTAATAATTTTATTCTGTAAGTTTGTTGAACTCCCCAAGAATCAAATAATTAACAACAAAAAAAGTTCCTTTTGTCGTCCATCACGGATTTAAGAATGAGCGTCAACGTGTTAATCTTCGAATTTTACTGTCTCAAAAGCGTATTTCTGAAATTCTTTTATATTTATTGGGCACATGAATCTCTTTACGACTTCCCATAAAACTAAGCAAACTGCAAGAAGCCACTTTTCGATTCTGCTATTGCAGTAATGAGTACTGAATTGTATGCAATAAGAAAGAATTCATTTCAATAGATTCTAATGAAATTTCAAAATTGCACCTGTTACTAAATAAATTGTTGATTATTTTACTACTTCAAACCCACAATTTTATGTTCTTTAAACAATTCGGAACATATTTTGCTCGGTAGATGAAAAACAAGATTACTAAAATTTTAATCATTTTTCAGTATTGCGATATTTTTAGTTACAAATGAGATTAACCCTCAGCCATTCTTACAACTATAATAACCGAGGTCGTTTAGGATGATTTACTGCTTTATTTATCAACCTTTTTAAACAAATTATTGGAGGTACTTCTTGTGGATGTTAATATTCTCTTTTGTTCCTGACGTAACAGTTGTTCACGTAATTTGATCGTTGAAACCTTTTAAGTAACTTTTTACACGCTGGGTCGAAAAAGACCCAGCCATGGCGGACGGAGGATTAAATCGAAAAAATTTACAGTTGTACATAGTGTACATTGATCAATCAAATGATATAAAAATTTTCAAATTCCAGAAGAATCTTTTCTTTTTTTACACGTTTGTCCCATTTTTCATACTTATCGACTACTGTGCATCGCCTCGCGAATATCCCAAGACTTTTCCCGTGAGTCATCCGAGTGTGTCGCGGCGACGAAGTTTCTGTTCCGCGTGCGTCCGCCGGTCGTCCGGCAAAAAAGTGACGTCACCGTTCGACGAATCGGAGAACCGCACTCCGCGACGCATTCTGAGCGTAGTCGCGACCCGGCCGCAGGTTATATAGTCTAGCAAGCTTCGATCACACTTGTTGAGGGGAAGCCCTCGACCAACACTACGTCCACCACCACCACCACCACCGCCCGGCTGGCTCTCTTGCGTTCTCTCGATCTCCCTCTCTCTGGCTCCCTTTCCCATCGTTCCTTTCTCTCGCACCCGTGATCACTTTCCCCCTTACATTCAGTAGTCCCGCGCGCACCTTCTTCCCACCATCGGTTCATGATCTATCCCCCCACCCCACGAGCAGTGCCTCTGCAAGTGACCCTGACCTTGCGTCAACTTCCGCATTGTCTCCGATACGCGGATTTTGGACCGAATCGCCGGTTTCCGAAATCGGGACCACCCCGACGAAATGGGCGCCTGCGTTTTCGAACGCTTCGATTGAACAGTGGACGACACCGGGAATCTGTGATCGAACCCTGGAAGGCCCACGAACTTCAGAGCTTTGGGGGAATTCTTATTTTTCTACTGAATTTTACAAACATTAAAACAAAAGGGACTTTCTTTTGTACAGGGTTTCTTGAGGAACAATTGCTATACTGTCGTGTACTATAATATGAAGCACACATCATCGAATAATTAAAAAAAGTTCAAGAATAATAGTTTGGATACAGCAGGTCACTGTTGTAAAGTTTGCATTCCATGAATATTTCAGCATTTTCATTACATTTTTGAGATACAGGATTTTTTACCAAACAAAAATTAAGATATATGTATCGACTTGCAATCTGTTATAACTAGTCCGCGGATTTTATAGATTTCTAAAAAAAGAGTAAATCAAATTTAAAACAGTGAAAATAGTAAAAGAATTTATAAAGACCATTGTTTAATTTTCGATTTATTAAAATGATTAAGATAATATATAAACGTATCCTATATATTTTACAATGAATTCAGATAATATTTATTTTGCATATAAATCCAAAGTCTAGTTACAAGTTTGTAGTATTCATCAATCCGTTATAGTCTGATAGCCGCATAGTGTACTTTCGTAACCAGCAGTGTCAATGACTGATTTGTAAATCGTAAGATTTCAAGGTCGAGTTAATTGTCTTGGACAGATTACAAGGTATAGTTAAATGATTTTTGCTAGACAAATTTTACAAAATTTCGCACGTATAAAAAGTTATAACGGTTTGAAGAGTCCATTGCTAGCGCATTGTAATGCGTGTCAGGTGCGTCAGCATGTCAGGCATCACCGGCGCGAAAGCACACCTAAGTACATAGTATGAACAACTCGGACCATTTTATCACTTGCTATAGCAAAAATTTCAAAACGGCAGAAATTTCACAATGTTGTAAGAATGAAACTTTATCATGTGTCTCACTTGAAAACATTAGGGTGACCCCAAGTCTCCTTTAAAAATTTGTATACAAAACAGCTACGCTAAACGTCCTATGAAACGTCACTGTACGTGCCCAATATAAATAAATAAAAATTGTAAGTTCAATTTTATATTCATAACAAAAAATTTAATTTTATAATTTACCTCCATCTGCGACATAAAAAATTTGCAAGGACATTGTTTTGCTAAAACAACACAGGTAAATATGCACATGAATTTCATGGAAAATATTTCGTTAAGTTTGGCAGCCAATTTGAAAACCAGATTATTTTTCCATTTCTAACCTCAGATTCGCCAGGACATTTCTCCTACCAGAAAGTGTTAACCTAAACCAATCATTTTGTTCGATCTCGAATGTTTCCATTCTACACGATCTTATCATTTTATGCATATGAAACTGATGGAATTTATTCACTGTATTAATGTAAAAATTGTTACATCTTTATGGCGGTCCTATTATGGCGGTCAATTGGAGCCCCAGTTTAAAATATCAATTTCTAACCTCACATTTGTAAGGAAATTTCTCCTGTCAGAAAATATTATTCACATTCAAATATGAAGACGAAAATCGAGAACATATTCTGTCTGATGGATTCCTCAGTGTTCCCTGGTATTCCATCATGGCGGCCGCTTTGGGAGCCACTGGCATGGATTATGTACGTCTCTCAAGGGGTTATACCCTTGACGATAACTTCGATGACGGACTGGTAAGGTTACTTGCCTCTACATATGCCTGCGCTTTTTCATCGACGTTCGCCGCGCAAGAGCTGAAAGAAGAGATTTGAAGCACGAAGTAAGAAGCCAGACGCTTCTTCATTGTGCGAAATGTGTTCTACAGATCGGCTTTCGCGGCGAGCTTCGTCTATTCATTCATATTCCCTACAAAGAGACTCGAAAACCAAAACCCGAGTCCTGCGCTACTGAAAGAAAAGAAGAAAATTCGGAAAAACGAGGGAAGCCCGTTTTTTTTTTCTTTCTCGTTCGGTGAAATTTTGATCGTGTCTAGTGACATTCGCTATTAGCCTTAAAATTTGGATGGATAAGTGAACGCAGACTGGGGGGGGGGGAGAGGTGGGAAGAACACATTGACACTCGGTGAGTTAAGCCGGCGAATAGATGCAAAGGGAAAAAAGAGGTGAAAAGCTCTGCCGCCACAAAGATACTACCTAGTATTTACCGGACGTTTATGTGCACACATACTACCACAGAAATACATGACCGTCGAAGCGTCGTTCGGTTCTTAAGAAAACATAGACCAGTGATTCGTAACCTGGGGGGAAGAACTCTGTGTGCATATAGTCGCTTTGTCTAGCTTCATATTTTCTAGGAATATTCCTATAAACATTTTTCGCGAACCAGTTAACTAGGAAAAAATTCCGGAGAAATTTCTTCAACAAATCCTGCTTTTTAAATTTAATTTTTGTTCCTAAGAAATATTCTACCAACCTAAGAACTTCGTTTATCACAGTATTATTAATTCTGATATTATTACTAGATTGAGGACACCTTTATAAAAAATAGAATTTTATTTCAATTGAAAGGGGATGGATAACGTAAATATTAAATAGATTTTGTACAAAATTTGGATCAAGAGACTGACTAGGTATTTTTAAATTCTATTAACCTTTTCACTACTTTAAATTTCACCTGTTCTCTTTTGTTGTAAATACACGAAGTCCACGGCAACTTATTCATAATTTTTTTGTCGGAGTTAGTATTGTCATTTGACAGAACATTTTTTGTGGGGAAATGATCGTTGCTCAGATTCGAAGGAGCACACGTTCCTTCCTTGATTGCAAAAGAAAACCCTGGCTAGGGGGAAAAAAGCGATATCCTTGGTTTCTCTTTACGGAGAAATAGTTTCGGTGAGTGGTAAACACTGCAGGCGTTCCTACATAAAAATCACGTTCCCAATAAATTATCTTAAGCGGGAGAGACCGACTACTCGAAGTACCTTGACTTTAAATGCGAAAAATATAACTTGAACGTGTTGAGAATACAATAGTTAAAATATCTGGCGTGTGACGCAAAGCCGGGCAGCAACAAATCTGAATGTGTAACCCAATACACGCTTGAGATAATCGATAGCTTAACGATGGTTAGAAAAAATTAGAGGTTGTTAGTCGTGGAACTAGAACGGTTTCCAAACTGCAATTCGCATTGCGTATGTATGTGGGAATGCGAGCAAAATTTACCGCTTAGAAAAATTAAATTTTTCACCCTTAGATATCATATAAAAATGAAAATATTTAAATCTTTAAGTGAAAATATTTAAACGACTGCATTATAAAATTAAGAAGCTTATTTTGTAAAAATTTAATTTAAAAAAATTTTTTATTTAGCAATAATAGGCCTCAATATCATGTAAAAATTTAAGTATACTAGCCATTATATCTTAATAAAAAAAATGTGGTGCTAAAAAGTTAACATATAGCGCTATAAACATTAATTACACTGTCCAACAAATTTCAACTTTTTTTATGTTTCCTAATAACTCTTGGGTGATTCCTATAGAGTTTTTTGCGCTGATTCCGAATCTGTCCTTACTTTTTTCGCCTACACGTACAGTTTTTGCGAAATTTGAGTTTGAAAAAAAGACCTATTTTTCAACTTTAAACAAATATTGTGATGTTATTATAAAAGATATTGATTAGTTCTTTGCAGCAAAAGATTCTGTAGACTTTCCCGAATACAGTGATATCCAATATTAATACATTATTAATGTTTAAACATGTTTAAACAATCATTAAAGACGGAGAGACACCACTTTTGCACCAATTTTTGAGGATATTTTTGAATTTATCTTAAAAAATAAGGGTCCAGCGTAAAATCGTACTATATCACGTGATAGAGCAGACTTTTATCTTGAGAAACCGCCCTTTGAAGTTTGCAACATCGACATTTTAACCGAACCAGAAAGCAAAATATCTTCGCCCGACATGAGTTGCCGCCAGCGGTGCTCTTCCACTAGCGCAGTCGTTTGTCGGGATACGGCGCGGCGCGACGTAACGGCGATGCAGTGGCTATAAGCGTGCAACTATGTCAGCTTATTTAAATGTTAAATTTTATTAAATGTTATACTATTGTTATTTATTATTTATTAGTACATTTATTCTGTATAAATGGTTTTATGTATCTTTTTAATGTTAGTCTCTTGTTCATAGTATATTTCATACTAAAAAGATCTTTTGTAACAAAAGAATAGTTTAATACAGAAATCTATATAATATCGCTAATGTGAAATATAATTATAATATACATTATTATACATTATATATATTTCATTATTTATGTTATATATATATACATATATATGTATATTATTTATATTATATATATTTCATTATTTATATTATATATATTTTTTATATATATTATATATATTTCATTATAAATAAGCTGACTTAATTGCGCGCTTATAGCCACTGCATCGCCGTTACGTCGCGCCGCGCCGTATCCCGACGAACGACCGCGCTAGTGGAAGAGCACCACTGGCGGCAACTCATGTCGGGCGAAGATATTTTGCTTTCCGGTTCGGTTAAAATGTCGATGTTGCAAACTTCAAAGGGAGGTTTCTCAAGATAAAAGTCTGCTCTATCACTTGATATAGTACGATTTTATGCTGGAACCTTATTTTTTGAGATAAATTCAAAAATATCCTCAAAAATTGGTGCAAAAGTGGTGTCTCTCCGTCTTTAATGATTGTTTAAACATGTTTAAACATTCATAATGTATTAATATTGGATATCACTGTATTCGGGAAAGTTTACAGAATCGTTTGCTGCAAAGAACAAATCAATATCTTTTATAATAACATCACAATATTTGTTTAAAATTGAAAAATAGGTCTTTTTTTCAAACTCAAATTTCTCAAAAACTGTACGTGTAGGCGAAAAAGTAAGGGCAGATTCGGAATCAGCGCAAAAAACTCTATAAGCACCACCCGATAGTTATTAGGAAAAATATTTGTTGTTGGACAGTGTTATTTGAAGCCTTAAATTTATAAATTTTAGTATCCCGTATTGTATAAACTTTGAAGTATAGTATATATTATGTTAAAAGATATACTATATTATAATGAATATTATAGTCTATATATCTTAATAAAAAAAGTATCCTAAATAAAAATGGTATGCAAATGTTATGTTATTTGTGTTCGTGTATAAATACAAAAATTGAGGGACTAAAAGGTTATGATATTTGTTGTATAAAAATTAGATATTTTGAATTGCATGAATAAATGAAAGAAGTAAGTGTAGTGCATAACCAAAATAAGACAACAGTTTCCTGTGCGTTTTTCTTTGCGCAAGGAAGATGTTCCCGGCGATAGAGATAATGCCCGACCGATCGATTCTCGCGCGTTCTTCGAGAACACAGTTCTACACTGGACTCGGCCGTTTCACGGAACAATCGTTTTCCCGCGTTTCTGTGCTGTTTCTCGCATTCTTCTAACCTTAATCATAAGTGCGGCCGATCTACACATGATCAAGCGTGTTTAACGATCGAAATACGAATCGATTTCAGCCATAAAAATCGGTGAGAACCGGTCGAACGACATTTCTATACAAAAACCGCAATTTTCAAAAAATCGATTTTGTGAATTCCCATACCCAAGCATTAGACTTATTATAAAAAATTTCTTCAGCTACATAATATTCATCAATTTGAAGAAAATATTCAATTTGTAATTAATAGCCACCGAACAATTTTCTGGAACATTGACGAAAATATGGAAACCGTTTTACCATGCATGCGCGATATTTCAAAGAGATTTCCATCTTGAAATTCATCTAAAAAATTAATCCTCATGAAACAATAACATTTGTGAATATCACAAAAAATAGTAATGAAAATAGTATAAACATCAAGGAACAGTTTTTTGCACGCACTCAAATGCTGAGTCAGTAAAAATACATTCTCAGCTAAGAATATTAATAATTGGATAATAAAAGTGTAACAAAAACCATCGTTTATGTAAATTAAAATAATTATTCATATTCGAGAAATTCGCACATAGTATTATATACGCGAGAGAGTTGTACAGATTTGAATCGACTTGTTTGAATACAGACGAATTCCGTAGTATCACTAACACAGTCGTGCGTTCCATTAAGGTTGCATGGGGACGCGTTACGCGGACGATATCGCCTAATTTTTCGCGTATAATGCTCGCTCGTGAGTTTCATTTAGAATTGTTAACGCATTACCTGTCGGAAGTTGCTTAACAGTTTTTCAAAATCTATGATCTATATTTGAAGATTCTTAAATTATTAAAATCGTCAATTATTCTGTAGCCATAGCAATTTAGTAAACAGAAAAATAAAAAATAGAGTGCACTTGAACATACTTAAATTTCTAGTAATTATATACAAACAAGTAGAATAATGTAAAAATGTTCCAGATTATAGTACAAAAATTTCCAGCGATGCCTCCGAGTCGCCATTCGAGTGCAAAAGGTTAAAAGAAAATTTCCAAGACCTTTTACATGTAGCAGAGTCATTGAATAATTGTATTGATAAACATCCAGCTAGTATTGCGTTAACATTCGCCCGTAGCGAGAGTAACAATAATTAAAAAAAAATTCAAAACAAATCGACTCACCTTTATCCATCCCCCGTGAGCAGTAACGACAACGTACAGCAAGTACAGATCTATATCTTTCCCGTTGATTTTTGGGCATTTCTTGAACGAAGTCCTGCAAATCAGGAAAAAAAAATTAATCCAATTACCCAAGGGTTCATAAAATAACCGCACGCCAGTTCCATAAATACAAACATATTCCACACATAAACGATCTTGGGCATTAAATATGTAATATTGCTAGAAAGCTGTGCATACAATATGGTTGCTCGAAGCACCGACTGTATAACAGCAGATTTACATGTTTCAACGAACAATAAATATTCCACACGATTAAAATGAAAATGTTAAACTCGTTAGCAGCGATCACAAGCTTATTTCGAATAGGCACATCAATTGCCCCGTGAAACACTTTTCGAAGTCGATGACGTCGATGCAGACAAGAACATGCTCCTAATAGCACAAAATATTGAATACATATATATCTGATATTAAAAAGATATTAAATCTTTTTTTAATATTCAAATACACGTACAATACTTATTTTAGATTTAAAAATAAATATTTTTTTCAAATATTGATCACCTATTTATTTCATGTTATGGGAAAAAATCTTTTTTCAAAATATAAAAGATATTAATTTAATATGGGAAATAAAATATCCTTTTCCATCTGTAAAATAAATATTCACTTAATATTAGGGAACTATAAATTCTCATTTTTTCGTAATTGGGAAAACACATTATCTAGTAATCGATAAGTCCCGAGTTCGAATCCCGCCAACTGCATAAAAATTTCCGAGTTCTAATAGAGTCCGATGAAACACGAAGTGAACATTGCCGCAGCCAGTGTATAAAATAGTTCGATCATCTAACATTTGTTATAACTTTTTTCTTAAATTTGAAGACTTTATTGAATGTTATTGAAATATTGAATTCATGTTTTTTTAAATATTGATTTTACAATTTAAAAATTTTTTTTCATAATCTATGAATTTTTTTCTTAAATTTTTTGCACATTCAACGTACATTTCTTGTACATGTGGACAATGTTTAGATCCAACAATTTTCTCATATTAAAAAGTACAGCTTAAAAAATATTTTCCCAACATTCTAAAGAGATATTTAATCAATATTTTTTTGTGATACTAGGGGCGTTAGTCGAAGCCTTGCTGAAACCACAATTACACGGTGCAATTCCGAACGCTTTGTTTCCATTTCCGAATCGCGTAAAACACGCGAACAATTACGTAATAAACGGTACCGTCTTCACGTGAAACGATCTTCGTTTATTCGATCGTTCAAACCCTGCACGCACCGTGTGTATCAAAATTCGAAGAAGATACAGAAAGAACGTGGCGTTTACACTGAACATAACAACTGGGAAAGACGCACAAGTCGCCAAACACATACGCACACACACAAAGAGGGAGAGAGAGAGAGAGAGAGAGAGAGAGAGATGCTAGAAAGAGAGAAAAAATCAGCTAGTTCATCGTAATATCGTTAGATCGAATCGAACGGCTAACCTCAATCGCGGCGAGATACGCATCGTCGACAAAGAAAACACGCGAGACACGTGTAAACAAATCGCACAGAGCCACAAAGAGTCTCGGCTCTGGTAAGAGAGAGAGAGTCCCTGGAAAACTCGAGACTCGGGGCCGCACATAACCTCAACTCCGTGTCCACATTCTATGCTCAAACACGCTAAAAGTCGCTTTACTTTCGAACACTGCCAGCCACGAACTTTCTTTTCTCTTTTTCGGGAGAGAATACTTTCGAAAGGGACCGAGATAATAAATTCGACTGAAATAAATAAAACTGAGAGAGAGAGAGAGAGAGAGAGAGAGAGAGATATGGATGGATACGGAGATCGAAGAGTCCCTTACCCTCTGGTCTCGTGAAAGTGACGTAGGTCCTTCAGGAAGTTCTCCCTCTCCCTCTCGTAGGTGACGGGGTCCTTGTTGAGGATCTTGGCCATGTTCGCGATCGAGTAGAGTGCGTGGGCGTGCTAATCGGGGTGTTGTGCTCTGGGTTTACAGGGCACGCAGGGGCAGCGGTCGTAGAAACAGGCGCAGCAGCACATGGGCGCTCATGAGAGCACATTTACGCCAGGAGCGTCCTGGTGGCACGAGGCAGGAGGATGTGGTTGTGGTGGCGACGACGGCGGCAACGTTGGACAGGAGAGGACGAGGACGAGGACGACCGCGGGTCGACACGGGGTCGCGACCCGCTCCCGACATCGGGTCGTCTTGTCCTGGCCCGAAGTGTCGGCCGGTGGCCTCTCTCTGTATGTGTGTGTGTGTGTGTGTGTGTGTCTGTCGAGGCGCGCGCTCGCGCGAAAACCAGAGACACACCACCGCCGCTTCTCTTCGCTTTTCCCTCTGAGTCTCTCTGTGGCGGCTGCCGTGTACACACACAGAGGCACGCGAACACACCCGGAGAAAATCGGTTCACCGATATATATATGTATATATATATACACACACACGCAGGGTTGAGTATATATATATATATAGATATATATATATATATGCACACACACCGAAGATACACACACGCTGGGGTAGAGAGAGAAAGAGAGAGAGAGAGAGAGAAAGACTAGGTGCGTGTAACCCTCGCGCCGTGAACTGGTCACGCGTGGGGAAAAATCCAAATCCTCGGGTTCGTGGCGTACACGTAGTAGCTTCCACACACAGTAGTTCACTGCCGATCGACCGCGCGCGCGAGAGAGAGAGAGAGAGAGAGAGAGACAGAAAGAAAATGAGTGAGAGAGCGTACGCGAGAGAGAGAGAGAGAGAGAAAGAGAGCGAGCGCGATGGAAACACGGGGGGCCGCAACGCGAGTTTCCTCGCGGGCCCGCGGTCCGCGATCGATTCACCTGTCACTTGTCAACGAAACGCCTCGGCTCGGTGTATACGTCGCCTCGGCCACGCGCGCGCCTTATTACCCACGATACGACCCGTCTCTCGGCGCGTCCGGACCCGCGTATAACTCGGTGATATTCGGGAGAGACCGCGGCTGAAGCACAGCACCCGGAGCAGTTCTCGCTTAGCGGAGTAGCCGGAGAGCCGCGGTTTTCCCACGGAGGCGAGCGGGGAACGCTTGACGTGCGGCCCGTATATCAAAATGGCGTCTCCTCCTGCCTGGCATCCATTGGCGAAGCGCACGGCCAATTTCCCCCGCGGTGTACACCCGATAGCCGCCGACGAGCAGCGCCGAACCCTACACAACCGCGACACCGTTTCCGCTGCTCTGCCACACACAACCTCCTCTCGCAGCACCGCGCGGCGGCACACCCTGCACACGCACACTTCGCGGATTCCCCTACGTCATTTTTAACGCGGCCAGAATCCACCGCGTACGCAACCCGTATAGAACTACACACCGGCCCCGTGCGTGCCACCGCGATTTTTTAGCCCTCGGACTCGGACCCGTGTCTGCGAACCGTGCGAACGCGAAATCCCCGGTCGCGCAGTATTTTTACTTTCGAAACGGTTCGGGACCCCCCTCGCCAGTGGCGCACCGTTTGTTTGAATTGATCGTCACACTCGCCGGCAGAGGCGCGACATACTCCGACGACACCTGAGCGACATCTGACGACGTTCGGCGGCTGATCGCGGGAGTGGGGGAAATTGTCTTCGACGCGACCTGCGCATGCCTGTTGTTAAGCCACGTTCGTATTGTGTGCAGTGATGTAGATACGGGCCGCTTTTTCTCGCGCATGCGCGGCGGTGATGCCATCAGTAAAGTAAAATTCTAGATAAAATAGGGTACCTCGGTAACCCTGGAAAATTTTTAAATATTGTTATGATTTGATTCTGAAAAATGAATGTAAAACATGTGTATATATCTGTATATACATATGAAATAATCAAATTTAATATAGTCAGGGACAAAAATAAGTGGACAGTTAGAGGAAATATGTAAAAATGAAGTTTAGTCAGATTAACATGACTGTTATAAACTTAAGTTTTCTTTATTACATATCCTTATAGTTTGTACATTATTTAGTGAATAATTAAAGTTCATATTTACATTTTTGTGTATATATGCCGTATCATAACGAAAATGTCAGCTATTTATCAGCAGACAAAAATAGGTAGGCACTTAATGAAATGCGTAATAGATGAAATACATAACAAAAGTAATACTTGGTATTGCCGTCTTTTGCTTGTACTACTGCTTTTAGACGTCGCGGAATACTATTTATTAAATTTTCAATATAATCTTCACTAATTTTGTCAAATTCCGACTGTAAACTTTTGAAAAAATCAACCTTATTATTTAACTGGTCTAATGGAACTTTTGCATCCAGTAAACTCCATAAGTTCGCGATACAATTTAAGTTGGAGCTCTGCACTAGCCATTCAAGCAATTTAATATTATAAACCTCAAAAAATTTTTTAGTTTTGTTAGTATTGTGCTTAGGGTCATAGATTTGTTCAAAGACAAATTGTCGCGGCAACCCATTTTGACTACAGCTTCTCATAAATTTTCATTTAGTATATCAATATACTTATCTGCATTCATAATTCTATCAATTTTTGCAAATTATGTCAATTAAGCAAAATACATAATAAAAAGCACACACAATTTTTTTTGGATACTGGTTTGACAAGTTGAACAAACTGCAATTGAATGTTCATCGATGTTTGGGAGAAATCTCATTACGAACTTCATATTTTCATCATTTAAATTTTTCAAATCATTCTTAAACCATAATCTATCACAAATTTTGCAAGCATGTCCAAAACTATTCTGCGTAAACTGTTCATGAAATTCTGTATGGGCACTGCTGTGTCTTGTATAAGTACTGTAAGTCATTGATGATCTGTAGGGTTGTAAACTGGGAGCAGGCGATGCATGTCCTTGATCTTCTAATGGTACTAAATTATCATCAATGTTAATTTGTCGGTTTTCTTTGTCTGGTGGTAATAAATAGTTTTGTTGATTTTCTTGTGTTACAAGATTTTCTTCTTGTGAAAGTCCTGCACAGTTTTTCTCAGAATCATTTAGATTTTCTGAATAATCGTTTACAATAAGTGGGATGTTCATATTTGTGGATGTTCCAGGGATCTGTGAATTATGAATCGTGGTTCTATGATTCTCAATTAAGAGTGGTGGATTACAGTTTGAAGGCCCAGGAATCTGTGAATCATGTTCAAGAGTTTTCATAGTACAAAGTCGTTTCTTAGCACGATATCGTCTAGAGTACTCCCTTGCTAATTCTCTCTGTCGTTCTAATTTATTTTGTTGGATTTTTTGTTGAATTTGTTCATTAATTTGTCGTTTCTTGTCACGATATCGTTTAGAATACTCCCTTGCTAATTCTCTTTGACGTTCTAATTTATTTTGAATTTTTTGTTGGATTTGTTCATTGCTTTGCCGTTTTTTATCACGATATCGCCTAGAGTGCTCCCTTGCTAATTCTCTCTGTCGTTCTAATTTATTTTGATGAATTGGTTCATTACTTTGTCGTTTCTTATCACGATATCGCCTAGAGTGCTCCCTTGCTAATTCTCTCTGTCGTTCTAATTTATTTTGTTGAATTTGTTCATTACTTTGTCGTTTCTTATCACGATATCGTTTAGAGCGCTCCCTTGCTAATTCTCTCCGTCGTTCTAATTTATTTTGTTGAATTTGTTCATTACTTTGTTTATTAGGTTCATTCTGCGAAACTAAATACTGCTGCTGAGCTTCTTGCCGCTTTTTGTTACGGTATTTTTTCAAGCGCGCATTAGCTAATTCCCTTTTTCGTTTCAATTCATCGTCCAACTGGCTATTTTGATCCATCTTCGATTCTACAATTTATAAAGGGCAACATTCAAATATATATACGTGCACATCGTCGCTACTATTATATAGGTAAAAGTTTATACGCGGTGCACCTAAAGAAGTTTTCACTTCAAAAATATTCAGTGACAGAACTAAACACAGCAGGGCACAACAACGACGCACAGCTGTCTGATTCTTGCTCGCTCGGCTAAACTCGGCTTCTCCGACTTTACCCGAATGAGCGGTTCACCTCGAAGCGTACTCAATTATTTTATGTTAAAAATTCAATTTATAGTTTCTAAATATGATTAAGATATCAACAATACTAAAATATGGCTATTTTAATGGAAAATTAATTTTTTTTCATCTATGTAGTCGTTATACTGTGCGTGGTGTTGCGTCTCTCGTCCTAGGTTAGGTGCTGGTATTTTCCCGCCAATATCATTGCCTTGCTACCTTTTCCTCATATTATAGATACGGTACTGTTTTGGGCGCGCATGCGCGAGAAAAAGCAGCCCATATCTCATTGCTAATTCTACGTCGGATCTGTCGTAAAACGCCGTAAACGATCGCCTCGCAGATGGAAAACTATCCAGATTTTTTGACTAAAAATTTGTTACGCGCGTGCGTTCCGAAGTGGGCGCCTCGTGTACATAAGCTCGGGAAACTCTGCGCTCGAGTGCGCATGCGCGTTACACTCTGCGACGGAAGTGGGACTGCAAATTGTTTACTGTTACAGATTTTTATTTGTCGAAGCACAGAGGTTATTCCTCTCTGGTCGAGGCTTTCTGATCATTCTTGATTGAACATCAACCCTTTGCAGTCGGAAGAATAGTGTATTGCAATCGAGTTCAAACTATTCCAATAAACTATTCAAATTATTCCAATAAATCGAATTTTGTAAGTTTCCTTTCTTATACTATCATATTTAATGGTATACAAAATATTTTGTAAAATACAGAAAATCGTACAAAATCCTGATTAAAAGAATTGCTCAACAGTGCAAGACTGTTGTTAGAATCCTTTCTGATCGATACTATGAACCAACATTAGTTAATTATACAATTTTCATTAATGTTATTTCATAACACTTAACGACGGATGTAATAAATCGTAGTAAGTACTTATACCTCGTTCCATTTATACTAATTAGTAACATATTGTCATCGCTAAATGACGTTACAGTGTCTTTTAGGCGCTCGTTTTATACAAAAATATCTAATTTCAATGAAATATTCAAGGCAAAAAAATTGTTATTTACTACTAACAAATTGATTGTTATCAACGAAAGTAATTTTGATCTCTATTCAAAAGCTACTAGTGAAATAAATCCTCAAGAGGTATTGTAGCGACATCTAGCAATAGTAATATGATAATAAACGGCACAGACTTAAGATACCTACTGACATTCCATGCAATGCATTTTTCTGTCTACGGTTCTGAATTACCGACTCTGTAGAAAATGTCCTAGTACGATAGCGGACTCTATCGAAATGGAACGGTCAAGTGGTGAACTACATGAGGTTGCAACACATAAAGTGTGTGTCTGAGAAGGCTCGATTTTACAGCGTTGCCAGCTTTAAGACTACTACCACCGACGAGATACTGTTAAAGCAGCCAGCCTTACGGGAGTTCGTGTGCCCGAATAATTCAAGCGTTCTCTTACGCCCTCTAGGATATATTTTGGCTGGAGTAAGAAACAGAAGGCCACCGACGATATTTCGTCGGTGCAGAAGGCCTCTGAGGAGATTCTTGAGACGGTGAGACGGCAGACAGCAATGAGATCAGATGTTACATTCTCGAACAAACATTTTGGTGTTGGTTTTTAAGGCTTAAAATACTAAAAGTAAAATTAATATCAAAGACAAAAAATCCTAGAAATTTTGTACGTAAGAAAGTATGAAAGCATATTTAGGAAAATCAATATTCAATAATTCCTACCTCTGAATTCATACGAAATACCTCATTTTGTAATTTAAAAATATTTCATAAACAAACATTATTTCCTCACACTTTTTAATAATAATTGTTCTAAGAATCGATCTCTGGAAACATACATATGTTGAAAAACAGATTAACGTTTATTTGACATACTATATCGAATAATATAGAGTTCGAAAGAGACTCGCGAGGATAAATTAATATAATACATATAATATAATTGTAGGAGCATCGATGCAAACAGCGATTAAAAAATAAAAACATTATTTGTCACGCGACAAAAGAAATGATTATGGTTATCTGTATTCGACACGCGTCGAATAAAGTTTTATTCGATGAAAATTTATTCGGCGAATAAAGATAATTTTTTTATTCATCGTTAGCGGTGAATAAAGTTATCATTTTCATCTGTACCTTTATTCGACGTTTTATTCGACTTCGAATAATTTTCTGAGCCGCGTTCGAATACTATAGCGAAGACCGAGCAGTCAAAGATTGGCACACGCGTTACAATGTATCGCCCAATAACCAGAGCAGGGATCGAATAAACTGTGAACTCTCATAAATCGAAGTTCTTTCTGGATATGTTGCTACCGTAAAAATTTGTTCGATGTCCTTTTTCAATTTCCAAAGAAACCTGAAATTTTCGAATTCTTATGTTTTCCTTTTTTGTAAATAAGATTTTCAACCGAAAAATCGGCAAAAATTCTTAAATATATATGTCGATAATCGCAATTCGTCAGATTTTTTCAATATTTTTGCATGCAATTAAATACGGGTGATTGGCCGAAAACCATTAAAACGGGACTGCTCTAGGTAGGTCCTTTAAAGAGAAAATATTCCAAATTTAATTATAAAAAAATATTTTAAATAGGAAGTTAAATTTTGACAAATAAAATAAGATTAGATTAGATATAAAATAAGACATTCAGCGTTCAAGAGAGACTGTTCCGCGATCCCATGCCGAACGGAGAAAAGGACGGAGTAAAGCTCGATGGCCTCGGTCGCCGAGGAGTGTAACACAATACGGGTCGGGTATATCGGTGTGAGACCACTACTAATCCAACAACAAAACTTCTTTATTTTTCATTATTTTTTTATCGGATTTTCACAAACATACTTGTAGCATTTTTCTGATGAAAATGATACGAAATATGATGTAATTCCGATGATATTTACTCGTGTAATGAACGGCGAAAGCTTCGGGGGCAAGGAAGGACAGCGTATGGGAAAGAAAGAGACGCGGAGAGTCCTACTTTTAAACCTTCGCGTTCGACTGCTCGATTTTCGCCGCGTCGCGCGTCGCACAATGGTCCGAATCGAAGAATTAGTTGTTCACAACTATTGTAGTCGTTGAATTCAGCCCGACGTCATCAATAACATTATTAAGTAAAAAATATATAGTGACGATTAGAAAATCAAGGAGATCTTACAATTTTATCGAATAAAAAGAATTGTTTTATGTAAGGCATGCAGATGTCTTAGGACTCAGATCGTACGTGTCCAAAACAACCGTAAAAGTGCGTATCAATACAAATAATTTCGCTCGGAGTTCGTCGACGCTTTCGCAAGCAATGTCAAAGTATTCTGCCCTCCCGAGTCCTTCGGCTTCCACCTTGTTTCGAGCCTCGCCTTCCGGGGTCTGGTGCGTCAACGTGACGCCTAGGCTGGTCGTAATTCTGGGGCGGGGCGTTTTACATTTAATTTTTTATATTGAAATTTATAGAAGAGTGACTACCGAGTAATTTTTATCAGAAACATTTTTTGTCAGAGCACTGGAAATGCTTGAAAAATTACAATAACGTGTGAATAATGAATGATATTTAATATATTCTTACAACAACAGGTGATATTTGAAATCTGTCTTCACATCTGTAATTCTTATACGAAGCCACACAACTTTACCATGTACAGTATTTCATCGATAATGGTCCACAACACGGATCTGCGCAGGGACGTTTGTAGTATAATAATTTAAATTTTATAATATGTTTCTATATTCATTATTTGAATTGTTATTTCAATTATTTATTGTTAAAATAATTGATTAAATAAATAAATTTTTACAATTTGTTTCTATGTTCATTATTTGAATTATTTCAATAATTTATTGTTCAAATAATTGTTTAGACAATGTACACGTATTTACACAATTAATATAGGAACACGTTTCTATAGATTATAAAAATTTATAATCTACAGAAATTTTTATAATCTATAGAAATGTGTTTCCATATTCACTATGTAAATACTTGTACATTCTTTAAATAATTATTTTAATAATGAATTATTGAAATAATTCACATAATCTATATAGAAACAAAATATGAAAATTTATTCATTTAAACCATTATTTTAACAATAAGTAATTGAAATAATTCAAATAATGAACATAGAAACACATTGTAAAAATTTATTTATTTAATCAATTATTTTAACAATAAATAATCGAAATAACAATTCAAATAATGAATATAGAAACAAATTATACAATTTATTTATTTAAACAATTATTTTAACAATGTGCTATCGAAAAGATAATTCAAATTATAAATATATTATCTTAACAATAAATTATTGAAATAATTGAGATGGCGAATATAGAAACAAATTATGAAAATTTATTTATTTTATCCGTTAACTGGAAACGAATCCAAGGTTCGAAGGTCCGAAACTTCGATTTTCATCACCTTCGTAGTTTCCTTCGTTCCTTCGAATCCTTCGAAGCTTCGAAGAGTCGTAGCTTCGGAAAAGTAACAGTCCTTGTTTATACGCGAGAAATATCATTGTCTAAGGTTTGCCGAACGTAGAGAAGGATAGCCGAGCTCGAGAGGCCTCGGTTACCGAGAAATGTAAACATACCTAATCCGAATTTCCAACTTCTTTATTTTTCATTATTTTTTCATGGGACTTCGATGACCATATTTGTGGCATTTTTCTAATAAAAATCATACCAAATGTGATATAATTCCGATGATATTTACTTGTGTAATAGACAATTAAAGTTTCGGGCGCGAGGAAGGATAGCGTATGGAAAAGAAAGAGACGCGGAGAGTCGCAGTCGGCGGCACAGTTCAAAGGCTCGCGCGTCCTCACAATGTATTACCAAGGAATAGCTTTTTAATATTACTTATTTTTTTATGAGACTTTTGCTAATAGATTTGTGGCATTGTTCTGATTAAAATGATACCAAACACGATATAATTCGGATCATATACAGGTGTATGGTCATTATGTACAGGTGAGGTACATAACATCGGTGAGGCAACAGTAATGCAATGATGACACTTTTTCATTTTTAGTTAATCTTTTAGGAGACTTTTACCATCATATATGTCATATTTCTCTGATCAAAATAATTGCATTTAATAATTGCAGACAGTGCTGTCGAGCATTAGAAGTGGTATTATCGGAAAAATAAGTAATAAAAATTACGTTTCTGCTTTCTACTAAGGATCTCGATAAGAACGATTGAATCGTTTCTTGTAGATTGTATTTATTCTTCCTTTTTATTCTATAATTATTACAGAATATTTTTTCTTTAAGAAACATTATTTTATAAATATCCCATTAATTAAATTAAGTGTAAATTCTGATATTTTATAAATTCCTACATCTACAGGCTATCGATTATAAAACAGTGATTCCAATGCTGAACAATAAGGAAAATAAGTAGGCGATAAGAATTTAATGAAATTATACAATAATATGTAATTATTTTCCAAGAAATCACAGAATGGATAATGACAGTCTTAATTTATTTATTACCTAAGGTATTACATCCATTTACCTCTACGCCACTCATGCAGTCGTGCGCAGTTGACGAGCAAATGTTCTATGTAGGTAGAGAGCGCGGAACTTTTAGCACCGTGGAACTTCATAAGTCTACTTTATCTATTCCACGAAACCACCGGCGATGCCATCGGATCCGTTACCGACCGGTTTGAGAGCCCATCAGAGCCCACTTTTCGGCGACACCGAATACACGGGGGCTGGATGTCTTTAACAGTATCTCGTCGGTGCTACTACAGACATTGCATCTTATGAGCTTTTCTGTCTAGGCCTCGGGGGGCCGCAGTGGCTCCCGTACCATTTCGGTGTCGCGCTCAATATTATCGATAGTTCACGAATTTACGCGTATTAGCAAGAACTGAATATTCCGTATACTGTATTTTTACTACGGGTGTTTAATATGATTTGGTGGCTACGAATGCATACGGTGCGTGTATTTGAACGGTGAAAATAATATTTATGAAGAAAGTATTACAAAAATACGAATTGTAATAAAATAAATTTGGTTTCTATACGTAACATTATTTTTATTACTCGTGTCACTAATGAATGTATATTACAATAATTTTATACACTTTAAACCAGTAGTTTACTTTCTTATTTACACTTGATTAATATAAATTCTATGCAGTTGTTGAGTGCGTACACATTACACATATATTAACTATTCTTGTGTTTCCCTATTTTTAAAATGAGTACTTGCATTCTTTTCATCTCTAGAGAAATAAGAATTCATTAAATTTTCATAAATTTATTAAATTCATTAAATTAAATTTTCGTTATAATATTTTTATATAATTTATATGTAAAGCAATACAAATTTTCATCTATTGTATTAGTTTAATTCTATTGTGTCCAAGGAAACATTGCTTTATTATACAATATGTAGAAAACAATATATTTTACTGAAAAGATATAAATTTTTTTTTGAATGATATGCGTCATTAATTCTTGCTAAAGTTTTATTAACGTGATTTATTATTCCTATTTACGTCTTTTTGCGACTCACCGCCCAGTTTTATTCGATTAGACATATATATATATATTTAGCTACGATGATTTTTGTGTGCAACAACAAATAGCGTAAGCAACTAGTGGTCACGTAGAAGCACTATCATATTTATCGAGCTCGAGACTTTTCAAATTCCATCGGCTTCTGTAGACGGATTTTGTCGTCGGAAATGTTTCGCATGCAGTTTTCAGTGCAATGTACGCTGTATGATAATCCGATTTATGTCGTGTTTGGGCTTATTTTGATCAGAAAAACATATTGAATCGATAGGTGATCTTACCATTATGATAATGTTAATAATAAATAAAATTGGATTTATTTATAATACAATGTGTGTTACAATGTTGCCTCTGATGCTGAATCACGTCCATATCGTACGTCGCCGCTACGTGAGCCTCTTGAAGACAACAATGAGGTTTCACTAACGCGTATTAATAACAGTAAAATGTTTATTATGGTTCATAATTCTGCCATGGAAACATTATGAGTCGATTGCAAATGCTTTTTTGATGAAAATAAGTCTAAACATGCTACAAATCGGATGAGTTAAACTGTATTTGTATGGAAAAGTTTTCTTCGAAGTTCAGGAAAGAATTTTATTTGAGGCTTTCGACGACGTATTCTAATCTGCATAATTTTTAATATATGAATATCAGTTTACACATGCTCGTGTACACTGCAACAATTATCATGTCGCGAAAGTTTATACATTTCTTAACATTTTCATATCGGAAAACAATACATTTCGTGTTAAAATTCAAATTAGTTATGTTGATAAGTTAACATTTGTTAATAATATAAAAATGATGGAAATAATATTAAAACTACACGTGTGTTCTGCAAATTGCTTTGGTAAACATGGTTTTTATCCATATAATCAGGTGTACATATATGTAATAAAAAAACCACGAATTGAAAATTGCAAAATTTTTAACAATTTTATATTCGCATAAAAAATGATGATTTTTGAAGAAGTCATCGAATATTCAAATGATCGTTCAATAAAATTGTGGTTTAGATTAAAAAGCAACGTGCCTCTGAATTTCCACAGCTTCGAAAAGCAGGACAAAACATTTATCTCATCGCTTGTGATAGAAACCGTTCGAACGATTTCGATGCGAGCATCGATAGCTTCTTGTACGAACGTGATGCGGCAACATGGAACAGATCCTGCCTCATCTTTTTACCCCCTCTAACACATGAATCAGAACTAACTTTTAGTCCGGATAAGAACTAGTTTCAACCAATTATTTAATTTGAATATAAAATAATGTTACAATGTCGAAATAAGTGCAAATCTATTTAACACTCGCTCACGAGAACAAGAGTTACATGTATTCTGAAACGAAAACTTTGTATTTGGATTATTAATTGAAAATAATTGTTGAAGCTGGGACATAGAAAAAGGAAGAAAGTATTAAAAGTCTTACATTCTACTATGAAATACATATTTACGCAAATTCTAAATGTGCAGCTATTAGCTCGATATTATCCACTACATGCAAGATACTATAATTTATAAGTTATAGCATTTTGCGAATTGTGGATAATATCGATTGCCCAGGTCTCACCACGAGGAGGTTGCTGCACAAGAGACCCGAAAGTTTCCTTTCTTACAACGAAGACTCTTAGATTCTAAGTTTCGCAGGTCGCTAAATGGAGAAGGAGTCTTTTTTATGGAAAAGACTTCTTTTCCATTTAGCGTATGTCGAGTAATTATTGCGGGGCAAAGTGTGAATCGGAGAAGAAGTCTCCGATCCACGAGGGACCAAGGGCGAATCAGGCGGAAGGCTCTGATTCTTTCAAAGATACAAACAAGATCGAACCAGAGCAGAAGGCTCTGGTTCAAGGGTGACGCGACGCGTTCAGTGCTTACAAGTCCTGAGCCGACCAGCCCGATACCCGCCACTCCATCACCCAGAAAGATGGCAAAGAGATGCGCTCAAACGGTTTCTGGCGCTACTGGGTGACATGAGAACATGGCGTGCCCAGGATTACGTTAACACAGAGGATCGTCAGAAGACGAGTGAACGAGTCACTTAGACATCCCTCTCAATGACTTCACGCCGGATACCGAAACTGGACCAGCTCAGGACCTGCAAGCAAGGCCGACACAGCAGAAGGCTGTGTCGGAGTCAGAAAACGAGGCGAGCAAAGTCAAGTTACGGCAATAATTACTCGACATAATTACAACGACGATTGCCAAGCTTAATAACTAACGCTCGCACTAAAACTAACATAAGAATAATCTGGAGTCTTCGTTCGACGAATCCTCTTCGTTCGACGAATCCTCTTCTTTCGATGCATTTTCTTCGTACGATGAATTTTCTTCGCACGATGAATTTTCTTCGCACGATGAATTTTCTTCCTTCGATGAATTTTCTTCGTTCGTTTTGACTAACAAGAGCAAGATGAACGACCCAAATTGAAGCAGAATCGAAAACCAATTGAAAGAAAATCGAAACAGAATCGAAAACCAGTTGAAACAAAATCGAAAACCAGTCGAAACAAAATCGAAACCACATCGAGCCCAAATCTAATGATTTGTGGACGCAACGACCTATAGGCGATTCGGGTGCCCCCGGGGACGCGAGTCCCCGTACCCACTCACGGGCCCCATCCCGTGAGTGAGTCCCTGAGGGAACTCCGATCCGAGCAATATTGATTTCAAGATAAAAATATCAATTTCCAGAAATAATTATCAATTTCCTGAAATAAATATCAATTTCCTGAAATAAATATCAATTTCCTGAAATAAATATCAATTTCCTGAAATAAATATCAATTTCCTGAAATAAATATCAATTTCCTGAAATAAGTAT
Organism: Sphecodes monilicornis; assembly: GCA_913789915.3. Lineage (NCBI taxonomy): Eukaryota > Metazoa > Arthropoda > Insecta > Hymenoptera > Halictidae > Sphecodes > Sphecodes monilicornis. Next base: position 10,540,301 of record OU565284.1, on the reverse strand, counting down.
CAATTTCCTGAAATAAATATCAATTTCCTGAAATAAGTAACAATTTCCTGAAATAAATAACAATTTCCTGAAATAAATAACAATTTCCTGAAATAAATAACAATTTCCTGAAATAAATAACAATTTCCTGAAATAAATAACAATTTCCTGAAATAAATAACAATTTTCTGAAATAAATAACAATTTCCTGAAATAAATATCAATTTCCTGAAATAAATATCAATTTCCTGAAATAAAAATCAATTTCCTGAAATAAATATCAATTTCCTGAAATAAATATCAATTTCCTGAAATAAATATCAATTTCCTGAAATAAATATCAATTTCCTGAAATAAATAACAATTTCCTGAAATAAATAACAATTTCAAGACAAATATGTCAATTTCAAGACAAATATATCAATTTCCTGAAAAAAATATCAATTTCCTGAGAAATATCAATTTCCTGAAAAATATCAATTTCTAGACAAAAATATTGTATCAATTTGATAAAGTTGAACTTTGAAAGTCTTACAAAATTAAGTATTACCATTCTTACAAATTACATAAGAAATTTAAAACTCTAAGGTCTAAAATTCTAAATCGGTACTTCTAAAAATAATTTAAATCGCGGCTATTTATTCGCAACATTAACTAGACATGAAGTCAAGTTTGAAAATTTATACTATTACAACGCGTGTTACAATTTGTTTCGCAACGCTACTTAAAATCGCGAATGTTCTTATCTCACAGTTGATCGTTGCAACTGGAGCATGGGCGCCTGAAATATCGAATCATTCTAATACAAACGCGATCCTTTTGATGCGCAACGCTAATTCAACAAATGGAAATTAAAAATACTATTTAAATAAGAAAAGAACTCTGACGTTTAAAATTCTATATCGGTGTCTCTAGAATTACTTTAAATCGCGACTATTTATTCGCAACATTAACTAGGCATTTGATCAACTTTAAAAATTGATACTAGTACAACGCGTGTGACAATTTGTTTCGCAACGCTACTCGAAATCGCGGATGAGCCCATCTCACAGTTGATCGTTGCAGCTCGAGCATGGGCGCCTGAAATGTCGAAAGACTCGAAAGCAAACGCGAACTTTTGGTGCGCAACGCTAATTCAACGAACAGAGACCCAAAGAGATTACTCTAATTCAACAAATCGAAATTCAAATTGCTATTTAAATAAGAGATTTAGAATTCCAACGTTTAAAATTGTACATCTGTATGCCTAGATTTACTTTAAATCGCAACTATTTATTCGCAACATTTACTACACATTCAATCAAGTTTTAAAATTGATAGTAGTACAACGCGTGTGACAATTTGTTTCGCAACACTACTCGAAATCGCGGATGTGCCCATCTCACAGCTGATCGTTGCAGCTCGAGCATGGGAGCCTGAAAAGTCGAAAGACTCGAAAGCAAACGCGAACTTTTGGTGCGCAACGCTAATTCAATGAACAGAGATCCAAAAAAGATTACTCTACAGTTTCTGCAAAACGAATCGCGACTATTTGTTTCGCAACGCTATAGTTTAAACAAGCTATATAGCTGATAGAGACTACTATTATATTTAGAAGAATGGCTAACTTTGATCTCTGTTCAAAATCGACTAACGCAACGCGTACTTTTTTCGCAACGCTAGTGCAAATCGCGGACGTTCCCATCTCGGCTGATCGTTGGGGCGGCGAGGCCTGCCCATGCATGCAACTAACTACTTTTACATTCTACTACAACTCTATTTCTACAGACGAGTATAACGACAAGGTAGTGATAAAATTACTCACTCGAAGATGCGAAGACGTTGCAATGATTGTCCTTTTGAATGACAGTTTGTCCGGCATCTTTGGCATAAAACCTCGTCTGCTCCTTCGGCCCCATCCCGACAATTTGTTTCGCACCGCTACTCGATATTGCGGAAGTACCCATCTCACATTTGATCGTTGCAACTGGAGCATGGGCGCCTGAAATATCGAAAGATTCTATTGCAAACGCGATTCTTTTGATGCGCAACGCTAATTCAACAAATCGAATTTAAAATGCTATTTAAATAAGAAATTTAAAACTCTAACGTCTAAAATTCTAAACAGGTATCTTTAGAACTACTTTAAATTACGACTATTTATTTGTAACATTAAGTAGACATTTCATCAACTTTAAAAATTGATACTAGTACAACGCGTGTAACAATTTGTTTCGCAACACTACTTGAAATCGCGGATGTGCCCATCTCACAGTTGATCGTTGCAGCTCGAGCATGGGAGCCTGAAAAGTCGAAAGACTCGAAGGCAAACGCGAACTTTTGGTGCGCAACGCTAATTCAACGAACAGAGATCCAAAAAACGATTACTTTAGATTATATGTAAAACAACAACAATATGAACTTTAAAAGCGCAGTTATCAAATTGAAATGTAATTTTGAACCGCGACTATTTGTGATTCGCAACGCTACGCTCTAAACAAAATTTTTCGTAACATTAACTTTAATCTCTGTTCAAAATCGACTAAATGCAACGCGTGGTTTTGTCGCAAAGCTAGTGCAAATCGCGGACGTTCCCATCTCGGCTGATCGTTGGAGCGGCGAGGCCTGCCCATGCATGCAACTAACTACTTTTACACTTTACTACTACGGTATATTACTACTTCTACAGACGAATATAGTAACAAGGTAGTAACAAATTGACTCACTCGAAGATGCGAAGTCATTGCAATGAATGCCCTCTCTGAGTCGATCAGCACGGTAATGACTGCATGCCGGATACCGAAACTGGACCGGCTCAGAACCCAAGGTAAACGAAGGAAGCATTGAAGAGTCCATGGCCCCCCCCCGAGCTAGCTTAAAGTAGGCCAAGGAAGTTTTAAATAACCCTTGGACTACCCTAAGCTAGCTAAAGGTGGACCATGGTAGACAATGGTAGGCCATTGGTGGAGGACCCTTGGTTAAGTTTAAGCCAGCTGAAGGTAAACAAGGGTAGCTCTGGAAGACCACTGGTCAGCCTCAAGGTAAGCACAGGTAGGCCACAGTAGCTCTCGATGACCACTGATCAACCACAGGGTAGACCACTGTTGGAGGACCTTTGGTCCATCCTAAGCCAGCTGAAGGTATGCAAGGGTAGCTCTGGAGGACCACTGGTCAGCCTCAGGGTAGGCAAGGGTAGGCCAGAGTAGCTCTGGATGACCACTGGTGGAGGACTCTTGGTCCACCCTAAGCCAGCTGAAGGTAGGCAAGGGTAGCTCTGGAGGACCACTGGTCATCCCCAAGGTAGGCAGGAGAGGCCAGGGTACCGCTGGACGACCTTCCTGGTCCCGGAGTCCATCCGCTCCTGCCGGAGGGCCCGGCCCGACTGATTGACTGAGCGCGCTCCGCGAGCTTAGGTAGCCAGTGATGCGCAGCGAAGCGCAACGCTCCCCACCCCAACTAATTTCGGTAGATCTCGATTGCCGTGATAATAATTATTGATAAATCTATTATTTCTTGCTGTTTAATGTTTATAACAATTCCGTTTGCCAACGATGTCGACAAGCATCCCCTTGTCTATCTACTAACTAATTTTTTAGTAAAAATTGCTAATCGTACTCGAGGTACAGAACAACTTTTAAACCATGAATATTCATACGCATTAATTTCTTCAACACAACTCACTGAAAAATGTATTGTTTCTAGCTAGTTAATATTTATAACAATCTTTTTGTTAATGATGTCGACAAGCATCCTCGTGACTATCTACCATCTTATTTTTAAGTAAAAATTGCTAATAGTACTCGAGATACAGAGTAACTTTTAACACACGAATATTACCAAACAATATTATATCAAACAAATGTAATTAATAAAGTTACTATCTCTGGCTGTTTAATGTTTATAACAATTCCTTTTGCTAATTATGTCGAAAAGCACTCGCTCTACTATCTGACCATCTAATTTTTCAGTGAAAATATGTAATGGAACTCCAGATATTGAATATCTTCTGACACATGAATAATCGCGTGCATTAATTTATCGAACACAGTTCACTGATAAATTTATCATCTCTAGCTGGTTAATATTTGAAACAATTCCTTTTGTCGATGATGTCGACGAGCACTCCGTTGACCATCTTACCATCTAATTTTTTAGTAGAAGTAAGTAATAAAACTCGAGATCCAGCATAATTTATGATACATGAATATTACTAAGCATACTTATATTGAAAAAATGTAATTAATGAATCTGTTATCTCTGTTTGTTTAATGATTACAACGATTATATGTTTGGTTACCTCACCACCCGATTTTTTAGTAAAAATAGCTAATGGTACTCGAGATACAGATTAACTTTTATGCATGAACATTTGGAGTATACAAGATATTCATTAGGACAAGAGTAACAAAAATTATTGATAACTAATTAACCTCTTCTAGAATCGAATTGAAAACTATACATGAATGTTGCCGAAGATCCATTCTATATTCTTCGAGAGCTAATATTTATAAAAATTACCTGAAGTAATTTATCAACAATTTTTGTGGAGGTAACTTCTATCTTCTATGCCCGCAATGAGTAAGGCAAGGAGAGTCCGAGTATTCGTCAAAGGTAAACACACAAATCGTTGTGTCACCTCTCTGGAAATCGTAAATAACTAATTAACGAGGCGTCGAATCTACATAAAGCTGCAACAGAAATGTAGTTGAGACATCATTCTAGATCCTCCGATCACAAGGAAGATTATTTTTTAGCAGAGATCTATTAAATTATTTGAGTTTATTTTAGAACGAGACTTAGAATAATTGTTTATAACTATTTAGTCAGAAATAAAATGTGACGATAAACTATATGTGAAAGTAGCTGAAGGTCTATTCTATATTTCCTAACTGCAAATATTTGTAAACAGTTCCTCACAAGTGTGTTACTAATAAATTTTCTGTCGAGTGTGGACAGTGTTCAGCAGCTCTGTGTCTGTCTTTCTTTCTCTTCTTAAATGTGCATAAGTTCGTCTTTGTCGGATACAAACTTCTTTATCATGTTCGCCAAATTTTTACCAGGGGGTACGAAGTCCTGTAAAAAAATAGGCGGCACAAGTGAATAATACGTGGAGTATTTTTGTACGAATACAATTGCGTTTTAAAGCTGACAACGCTGTAAAATCGAACCTCCTCGGACACACACTTTATGTGTTGCAACCTCATGTAGTTCACCACCTGACCGTTCCATTTCGATACCTTTGACGAATACTCGGACTCTCCTTGTCTTACTCATTGCGGGCATAGAAGATAGAAGTTACCTCCACAAAAATTGTTGATAAATTACTTCAGGTAATTTTTATAAGTATTAGCTCTCGAAGAATATAGAATGGACCTTCGGCAACATTCATGTATAGTTTTCAATTCGATTCTAGAAGAGGTTAATTAGTTATAAATAAATTTTGTTACTCTTGTTCTAATGAAACTGTGCATACTAGTGAGAATTGAATATCTTGTACACTCCAAATGTTCATGCATAAAAGTTAATCTGTATCTCGAATACTATTAGCTATTTTTACTAAAAGATTGGGTGGTGAGGTAACCAAACATATAATCGTTGTAATCGTTAAACAAACAGAGATAACAAATTCATTAATTACATTTTTTCAATATAATTATGCTTAGTAATATTCATGTATCATAAATTATACTGGATCTCGAGTTTTATTACTTACTTCTACTAAAAAATTAGATGGCAAGATGGTCAACGGAGTGCTCGTCGACATCATCGACAAAAGGAATTGTTTCAAATATTAACCAGCTAGAGATGATAAATTTATGAGTGAATTCTGTTCGATAAATTAATGCACGCGAATATTCATGTGTCAGAAGATATTCAATATCTCGAGTTCCATTACATATTTTTACTGAAAAATTAGATGGTCAGATAGTCGAGGGAGTGCTTATCGACATAATTAGCAAAAGGAATTGTTATAAACGTTAAACAGCCAGAGATAGTAAGTTTATTAATTACATTTGTTTGATATAATATTGTTAGGTAATATTCGTGTGTTAAAAGTTACTCTGTATCTCGAGTACTATTAGCAATTTTTACTTAAAAATTAGTTGGTAGATAGACAAGGGGATGCTTGTCGACATCGTTGGCAAAAGGAATTGTTATAAACATTAAACAGCCAGAAATAATAGATTTATCAATAATTATTATCACGGCAATCGAGATCTACCGAAATTAGTTGGGGTGGGGAGCGTTGCGCTTCGCTGCGCGCTGCGCATCACTGGCTACCTAAGCTCGCGGAGCGCGCTCAGTCAATCAGTCGGGCCGGGGCCTCCGGCAGGAGCGGATGGGCTCCGGGACCAGGAGGGTCTTCCAGCGGTACCCTGGCCTCTTCTGCCTACCTTGGGGATGACCAGTGGTCCTCCAGAGCTACCCTTGCCTACCTTCAGCTGGCTTAGGGTGGACCAACGGTCCTTCACCAGTGGTCATCCAGAGCTACTCTGGAATACCCTTGCCTACCCTGAGGCTGACCAGTGTTCCTCCAGAGCTACCCTTGCCTTCCTTCAGCTGGCTTAGGGTGGACCAAGGGTCCTCCACCAGTGGTCATCCAGAGCTGCTCTGGCCTATTCTTGCCTACCCTGAGGCTGACCAGTGGTCCTCCAGAGCTACCCTTGCCTACCTTCAGCTGGCTTAGGGTGGACCAGTGGTCCTCCAGCAGTGGATGTCCAGTGGTCAGCCACTGGTCAACCACTAGTCAACCAGTGGTCATCCATTGGTCAACCACTGGTCAACCACTGGTCAACCAGTGGTCATCCACTGGTCATCCAGTGATCCTCCAGTGGTCATCCAGTGGTCATCCACTGGTCAGTCACTGGTCAACCACTGGTCAATCACTGGTCAACCAGTGGTCATCCACTGGTCAATCACTGGTCAACCAGTGGTCATCCACTGGTCATCCACTGGTCAGCCAGTGGCCATCCACTGGTCATCCACTGGCCATCCACTGGTCATCCACTGGTCATCCACTGGTCAACCACTGGTCAGCCACTGGTCAGCCACTGGTCAACCACTGGTCATCCAGTGGTCAACCACTGGTCATCCAGTGGTCATCCAGTGGTCATCCAGTGGTCAGCCACTGGTCAGCCACTGGTCAGCCACTGGTCAGCCACTGGTCAGCCACTGGTCATCCACTGGTCAACCACTGGTCAACCACTGGTCAACCAGTGGTCATCCACTGGTCATCCAGTGATCCTCCAGTGGTCATCCAGTGGTCATCCACTGGTCAACCACTGGTCATCCAGTGGTCATCCAGTGGTCATCCACTGGTTAGCCACTGGTCAACCACTGGTCAGCCAGTGGTCATCCACTGGTCATCCAGTGATCCTCCAGTGGTCATCCAGTGGTCATCCACTGGTCAGTCACTGGTCAACCACTGGTCAATCACTGGTCAACCAGTGGTCATCCACTGGTCATCCACTGGTCATCCACTGGTCATCCACTGGCCATCCACTGGTCATCCACTGGTCATCCACTGGTCAACCAGTGGTCATCCAGTGGTCATCCAGTGGTCAGCCAGTGGTCATCCACTGGTCAGCCACTGGTCAGCCACTGGTCATCCACTGGTCAGCCACTGGTCAGCCACTGGTCAACCACTGGTCATCCAGTGGTCATCCAGTGGTCATCCACTGGTCATCCACTGGTCATCCAGTGGTCATCCAGTGGTCATCCACTGGTTAGCCACTGGTCAACCACTGGTCAGCCAGTGGTCAACCACTGGTCATCCAGTGGTCATCCAGTGGTCATCCACTGGTCAGCCACTGGTCAGCCACTGATCAACCACTGGTCAGCCACTGGTCAGTCAGTGGTCATCCAGTGGTCAGCCAGTGGTCAGTCAGTGGTCATCCAGTGGTCAGCCAGTGGTCATCCAGTGGTCATCCAGTGGTCATCCACTGGTCATCCACTGGTCAGCCACTGGTCAGTGAGTGGTCATCCAGTGGTCATCCAGTGGTCAGCCACTGGTCATCCACTGGTCAGCCACTGGTCATCCACTGGTCAGCCACTGGTCAACCAGTGGTCATCCAGTGGTCATCCACTGGTCATCCACTGGTCAGCCACTGGTCAGTCAGTGGTCATCCAGAGCTACCCTAGCCTTTCCCTGCTTACCTTCAGCTGGCGTAGGGTTGACCATGGGTCCTCCACCAATGGCCTGCAATGGTTTATCATGACCTACCTTTAGCTATTTTAGGATAGTCCAAGGGTTATTTAAAACTTCCTTGACCTACTTATTTCAAAAACAAGAAAACACAAGCATAGTTAATATATGTGTAATGTGTACGCACTCATCAACTGCATAGCATTTGTATTGATTTTAAGTGTAAAGAAAGTAAACTATTGGTTTAAAGTGTATAAAACTATTATAATATACATTCATTATTGACACGAGTAATAAAAATAATGTTACGTATAGAAACCAGATTTATTTTACTACAATTCGTATTTTTGTAATACTTTCTTCATAAATATTATTTTCACCGTTCAAATTCACGCGCCGTATGCATTTGTAGCCTCCAAATCAAATTAAACACCCGTAGTAAAAATACAGTATACGGAATATTCAGTTCTTGCTAATACGCGTAAATTCGTGAACTATCGGTAATATTGAGCGCGACACCGAAATGGTACGGGGGCCACTGTGGCCCCCCGAGGCCTAGACAGAAAAGCCCATAAGATGCCAATGTCTGTGTCTGTGGAGTCCGCTATCGTACTAGGACATTTTCTACAGAGTCGATAATTCAGAACCGTAGACAGAAAAATGCATCTCATCGGTGATTGCATGCAATGTCTGTAGGTATCTTAAGTCTGTGGCTGTGTAAACGGTTAGAAACTTATTCCTTCTACCACAGATGGCGCTATAATTGTCGTCAATTTTCAGAGACGACCTAAAGTCTAAAGCTTTCTCTCAAACTCTCAACGCTCTCAATAAGAAAAAAAAAATTGTTAACATTTTTAACATTGCGTATTGAATTGAAATCATTACAAATAATAATAATAAATTTTTAACGTTTTGTAGATTTCAATTTTTTCTGTTTCCAAATATTTGAAATTCACCAGGTCTGAGTAGTTTTTTGACTGACTGTACCTATGCATCCTTGTTGAGATTGTAGTTGAGGTCAGCCGTCTTTGTCGAACAGCGGTAAACGTGGTAGCGATAAAAGTTTGTAAAACTTACTAATTCTTCGTCAAGGATGACTTACAAACGCAAAAAGTATCACAGGGGAGATACACATTTGAAGAAGGGTTGGCGAACGAAAAGAAGAACGAAAGATTTGGACGAGGTTTGCGACAGTATAACCACACTTAACAGCACGTGTGTCACGTGGGAGACACTCTCCGACGATCGGCAATTTTTCTAGGATATCCTTTATTTTAGATCGATGAGGACTTGAAGGATGAAAATGCGAAGAATCTGGTAAATCAAGAAGTAGATCTGGAAAAACCTGGGTCAGGCCAATATTATTGTGTACATTGCGCGTGAGTTATTCATTTCTTGTGTAATTTATCATGACCTAACCTAACTTTTTGTTCGCTCGAAGTGTTGCACTGTACTTTCTATTTAAATTGGTTGATGCGGTACATAGTCTTCGCAACCTAATCCATTTTGTGTGCTCCCGGAACATTGCATTATGGCTCCTATTTAAATTGGGTGGTGCAATAAAAATTTTATTTTTATATATAGTCAATGACATGCTATAAGTAGACATATACGAGGTCTGTCTGGAAAGTGTCCGACCTGTGCTTATATCTTCGTTCCTAAGTGGGCTAAGGCGGATAGCGCATGTATATATTAGAGGCAACATTGTAATAAGTGGCTTGCCCATGCAACAAATCTCTGCATGCCGTCATTTGAAAACGATATGCAGTTTTGTAGGCATCAAGTCAAGTGAGCATCGTGTATTATAATGGAAAAGTGGTGATTGGATGCTTCAGCGTGACAATACACCTGCCCATTCGTTGCAAGTTGTACAGAATTTTCTGGTGAAATATGGCATTTTGCAACTTAGCCAGCCTCTGTACAGTACTGATCTAGCTCCTTGTGACTTCTGGTTGTTCCCCAAAATGAAAAAAACCTCTCAAAGGACAAAGATTTGTGGACGTAGAAGCAATAAAACAGAATATGACAAGGCAGATGTTCACTACCCCTAAAGGTGATTTTAAGGAGTGTTTCCTTAAGTGGGAGGATCGCTGGAAGAAAGTTGTGGCTTCTAATGAACAATACTTTGAAGGGGACACCATTGATATCAACCAGGAATGATACTTCCACCTGCTATAGCACAAAGTCGGATACTTTCCAGACAGACCTCGTAGATAATCGACAAAAATATAGTTGCTGAATCCATTTTCTGAGAACAATCTCTTGCATTAAAATCGTGTAACTTGTATCGTTCGTGTAGAAGAAGATGGCACTTAGAAATTTGTACCAATGAAACTATTTCTTGTTACAAGTATTTTGCAATTCTCTGAATCGCTTGACGAAGAACACAAATTGACCTATTGAGTGTAACTATAACAATAAATATGTCAAATACTTTGTTATTTTGTTTGCCCCTTTTTCGTGGACATACAATACACAAATATTGTGTAGTACTTATGCTAACACAAAGTGGTGTAAATCCACTGTTCCAAAACCAATTCAGGCTTTGTAAGATTATTTGCTAGTCTATTTTCCTTTTACAGGAGGCATTTCATAAACAATACAGCGTTGTCAGACCATTTCACCACGAAAGTTCACAAGAGGAGATTAAAAGCGCTCGAATTAGAACCCTACAGCATAGAGGAATCTGAACGAGCTGCAGGAAAAGGAAACTACATTGCTCCCCAGAAAAGAAAAATTGACACCATAACCCGTGACAGCTTCAAAATGGACACAGAATTGGATGATGTACCACACACCAAATTAGCAAAAATTGAAGCATAGAAATAATTTTCTATTGAAAGCAACAACTGCTATTTAAATACGTTCTGCAAAGAAAATTTGGTGTTGATGCTACAATAATGGCAAACAATATACCTCGCATTACACAAACCCGCATGGTTCACAATCTCCTGAAACGTGCAGTTTTGAGACACACCAATGCTCCCCTAAAACTGAACAGAGACTACTCTTCGTGTCTGTTCGTTTCAGGGAGGAAAGGCACGGAGATCTTTTCATTCATCTCTCCGTACTTGGACTTCGACGACAAGCTAGCTAATCTCGATAAATTCCAGAAGGATCTAAATTCTCGAGGTCTGAAAATAAACGCCAGGGACGTCAAGGAAATATGGGAGCTGTACAAATCGGTGAGCGCGGATAAGAACGACGTACAGGTTAGAATGAATGACATAGGGCAACAGTTGAAGCATTACGTGAAAGAGGATTTGACAGCCGAGGAACGGGCGAAAGCGACCGAGTTGAGACATCAGTTTTTATTACTGAAGGAAGACTTCAAGGCTATCAGAGATGTCGTGTGGGATTTGAGCGAGAGCATCATCGAGAAGATGCTGAAGTTGCCGAACAACTTGGACGAAAGGACACCGCTGCACTCTTCAGTCGTAACGAAAACCATTGGTCAGTTGGACGTGCCTCCAGATACAGGAAGCAAGGATCACGTAAAAATTGGAAGGGACCTTGGTTTACTGGAATACAAGAACCCAATGCAATATTATCTGTGTAACGATGCAGCTTTGTTTGAGTTGGGTGCTTTGAGCTACGCTGGGAAAATTTTCGGCGAGGATAACATGATCCGAGTGATAGGCTCAGACTTCAGTCGCAGCCTGGTGGTGGAGGGATCTGGCTTGAACCATGAGGACCCGATGCATGCTTTCGTGATAGACAACCACAACGAAGTGGACAACAAGACTTCGAACTACATGCACCTTGTTGGAGGTGCGAGTTTGATGTCTTTCCTAGCCATGCACTCGAAGCAGATGATCAACCCTACTTATTTACCACTGAGGTATTTTGCTACTGGGAGACAATACACTCCTTTCCCACCGTCTTCTACGCCAACTGGTTTGTTCACCGTGTGCCAGGCCTCCGTTGCACATGTGTTTACTATGGTCAAGGGTGGAAACAGTCCTGAGTACGAGGAACAGTTCGAGAGACTGCTAAATATAGTGACTAAGTTGTACGACAATATCTGCGATCATTATCAAGTCGTCGTAAGGTCAGCGTCGGAATTGAAACCTTGGGAGTCCATGCGTGTTTCTTTCGAATTGTGGTCGCCGTACTCGAAACAGCATATCGAAGTCGGTCATATTTCTATGTGTGGTACTTATTTTAGCAAGAGAATGTTAATTGGATATCCGATACAAGGTGGAAGAGACTACCCCTCGGTGATATCCGGCACTGTGTTGTCGGTGCCAAGGTTGTTAGGCTGTCTATTGGAGCAGGACTCGGAAAAGTTTCTTATTCCAAAGAAAATTGCTGAATGTGCACCGATAGATCATTCTCTGGTTTGAAATTGGAAATGTTTTAGGAGGACATTTTTGTACGTAATTTACGTACGTTCAGATGTGTATATATTATTTCCTGTGGATGTTCATTTATGTTTGTTATGAACTGCGTATATATTTTGGAATAAATATTTGCAATGATGGAAAGATTGAGAAATTTGTCTTGAGATAAATATTAATTCTCTAGTTTGATTGAGAGGGTAGTTATAAGATAGAAACGAATTTGTGGTTCAGTTTGGACTACCCTAAACTAACTGAAGATAGACCAAGGTAGGCAAACGTAGATCAGTGGTGGAGGACCCTTGGTGAACCCTAAGCTAGCTAAAGGTAGGCCAGGAGGACGACCAGTCAACCCTAAGGTAACCCAAGGTTGATTTGATTCCGAAGGCCGTTCGCCCCTGTCGGAGCGCCCGGCCCGACTGACTGATGACTGACTGAGCGCGCTCATCGGACTTAGGTAATCAACGAAGCGCAGCGTGCAGCGAAGCGAAACTCTCCCCACCCCACCTAATTGGGGTATATTATTGATAAATGTATTATTTCTGGCAGTATAATGTTTATAACAATTTCTCTTGCCAATGATGTCAACAAGCACCCCTTCGACCATCATACCATCTAATTTTTTAGTAGAAATTGCTAATAGTACTCGAGATACAGAGTAACTTTTATGCATGTCTCATTAGAACAAGAGTTACAAAAATGATTATTAATTAATTAACTAGGCGTCGAATCTACATAAAACTGCAACGGAAATGTGGCTGAGATATCATTCTAGATCCTCCGATTGCAAAAGGGCATAGATTAAATCTCTAAAGTTGGAAGATTATTTTTTACCGGAGATCTGTTAAATTATTTGAGTTTATTTTAGAACAAGACTTAAAATAATTGTTTATAACTGTTTAATCAGAAATAGAAAAAGAAAAACTATATGTGAAAGTAGCTGAAGGTCTATTCTATATTTCCTAACTGCAAATACTTATAAACAATTCCTCACAAGTGCGTAACTATTTAATAAATTTTCTGCAGAGTGTGCACATTATTCAGCAGCTCTGTGTCTGTCTTTCTTTCTCTTCGTAAATGTGCATAAGCTCGTCCTTGTCGGATACCAAATTCGTTGTTATGTTCGCCAATTTTTACCAGGGGATTCGAAGTCCTGCAAAAATGTAGGCGGCACGAGTGAATAATACGTGGTGCTACATCTCCACCCATCCAGAAGCCAGCTACAGTACGAATCGTGACGTCATTGCTCACCTGGTCTATGAATATTTACGTTGTAGGACCGCTTCTAAGAACTTGAGGATACACCAGACATATTGCCTCGGAGCGGTTTTTGCTCTCCTTCGCGCCGGGCCGCGCTTGTCCGAAATCGGTGGCAAAGGCCGATTGTCGGGGAGAATCGTTAAGACAAATTTCCTATTGGCGCCCTATAACACCCTATCACCGTACCCCTGGCAATCTCTCCATCCGCAGTCCCAACAATTCGGCCGCGACTCATCACAATCAAAACAGTGAAAGTGATCGGATGCGTGTTTCTTTATCTCGGGACCACCCACTGTCCTTGTGTACCGCGTCGCGTCGTGTGTGTGTGTTGTTATTGTTACTCAGGAAATGTACGACGCAGAAAATGTGCGACAGAAAACAAGGACCGTTACTTGGTGAGTATACGTGTTTCCGTGTTTTCTCATTAACTAGCTTTTACTCGCGGCTTCGCTCGCACAGAAAATCGTTTAATGCCCTCGGAAATTCATATTGTTTCTCCATAAAACCTTTTAACCCCCCATTCACCCTTACAGAGTTTTAATTTTGTCATGTCGCCATCTCAGATTTCAAAATTCATGCCATTTTCGTGATTAACGTCCCATGTTTGATTAATTATATCAAAGAGCATTAAGACCAAGTTTCAAGCATATCCGACCACAAATAAAATATTTCTCATACAAATGTTGCAAGCCCTTTTCACTTCCTTAGGAGTTGAATTTCGAAATATCTTTTCTTATTCCTTGTATATACATCTATCAGATCTATATAGATCTGGTAGATGTATATGATCTATATACATCTATACATATAGATCATAAAGGAAACCTCTGTGCAAAATTTCAGTTTTCTAGGTCCAAGGGTTTAGCCTGGGCGTTGATGAGTCAGTGAGTCAGGACTTTCTTTTTATATATGTATATAGATTAAAAATCAAAATAATTAATCTTTATTTTTATTGAAATGAATTCTTTGTTCATCGGTTTGTATTTATTCTCGAATTGCTTTGCCTTCTCGCGATAATTTACTCTTGTGTCGTGTCGATCATAATTAAATATAAATTCGTTGATTTTATATTTAGTTCGAATTATTTATTTTTTATTAATTCGGATTTTGTACTTTGGCAGTTGATCGATTAAAATTAAATGAATTTGTTCCTTCTGTCACAGAGAATATTTCACAGATATTTGCAACCACGCTTTGTTATTGGACATTTTATTTTCAAATGACATTGATATGTAACACTTCATTGTTAATGTATTTCCGATTTATTAAAAAAATGATACGTCCAAGGTTCGGCATATTTCATTCGAAACGTGAGAACAAATAATCTCATTTGAAATGATGAATTATTTTAAATATTTTATTATTCGTGTTTTTCACATAACATACGGAATTTATTTTCTTTTGGTACTCGAACGAGATAAATTATTTTTAAATAACGTTTTATTTGAATAATTTTGTATTTCATTAACATTGCTTTCATCAAGCAATAAATAATTTTCAATATTTTCCGGACAATTCTAAACAACTACTAATCTATTTCCTCCTAATTTATATTTTTAAGGGCGAGTTCATGTTTTCTTTTTGCCAAGCTTTAGGCAGATCTTAGGTAGATTAAGCAAAGGGAGCTGCATTGATCGTTGATTTCATGGATTCAATGTCGGGTGCATCAGATCCTCGCTTAATTTGCCTACTGTCAGTAATGTTTGTCTAACAATTTGAGCGTTTTACCACTACGCCATGTGGCGCTGTACAGACGTTTGAACAGAGAAAATGATTCTTGCTGAGATTTTTTAACTTTTGAGATTCTTCATGAAAGCTGAGAGATCACTCCTTACTATAGACCCTTTTGGGATATTAGGAAAATTTAATAAGATCATATATAAAAATCGATAAAACCTGAACGACAGCTCGATAAAAATTGATACACATTTAAGGCGATTGTTCAAGTCAATTTTAAAATATATGTTCCGTATGAATTTTTGAACATTTTTTGGCCCCAAAGTAAAGGTGAAGAATCGTATTTCATGATAGGTACATTTAGGTATAAAAAGTATCATGAGATCGCGTTGAAAAATCGATGATAACTAGACCATCAGCTCAGCCAAGAAAAAAAAAGAAACTTTCAAGTTGCTATAAAATATCTGCATTTCTTTGCAAAATTTCCTTATGCATTCAATGTTTTTCATTTAGGACAGTATAATCCGCGAGAGTATGAGAACAATAGAGCGAACTGTTTAAGCATTCTTTTGTTCCCTTGACCGTTTCTAAACTGTCAATAGCAATTTGAAAATTCGTATAATATGGGAATAGAATTCGGGAGTATACCAGTTCGAATATGCGGAGTTGTGTTTTACACTCTGACCGCATTCGAACAAAAAATCTGGGCAAAGTTTCTGTCGCAGACCACGCCGAATATACTCAAGTTAGGTGCGGAAACTGCTGTGAATGCCAGTCCTGGTAATGTGACCTCATGTGTTCCCTAATATTGTACCAGATTTTTCGATATTTTTCTTGAGAAACTTTAAATGCGATTGCACGTCTTGAAAATCTTTTAGCAATGAAGTGAAATACTGTTATATTTACTCCTGTGGAATGATGTTGTCAATATTCATCATGAACGTCTCGAGAATTCTTTAGTAATTAAGAGAAATATTGTTACATTTATCCTTGTGGAATAATGTTGACAACATTCGTAATGTACGTCTCGAGAATTCTTTAGAAATTAAGAAAAATATTGTTACGTTTATTCTCATGGATTAATCTTGTCAATAATTATGAGAAATGTCTTGAGATTCTTTGAGAAGTTAAAAGAAACATTGCTTGAGTTATTGCCAGATATTAAATACCAGATATCAAATTTATGAATGGCGAAACATTATTTTTGTTTTAAAATAGATTTTAAAGAATGCAGGAATGTAGTTAAGCACCAATAAAGCAATTACGTATTTATCGCTGTAGCTATACTGTTGGGAATATGGTCCGTAACATGGTGCAAAGCGGAACACAAGAGAGTCATCAGGAAGGATCCGAAGTTGTATGAAAATGACACATAAAATAGCTCCGAAGACAACGATGAAGATGCACGTTTTCTCAATTTCTTGCACAGTTGTTGCAATGTTATAAATAAATCGGGTGAATTAAACATTTTCGACTAATATGACTCTGTCCGTAAATTTATTTCACTTGTCCCGGAAACCGTAGTACTGCCCATTAATAATTACAAATTAACAATCTTCATATCTTTTATTTAAACTTCAAATTAACTTAGTCTATAATTTTTGTAAACACAATGCTTCATTTCTCAGGTACTCGGAAAAGCATCTACCAATATTTATCAACCATATTTCTTAACATTTTTTTCTATTGAAAAATAAATGCATAAGAACATCATTCATCTCCAAGAAATGGAGATTTTAAATAGTTTTGTGATATTTAGATCAACATAGAAAATTGCTAAAGAGAATACAGTAAATGTTTATGTAGAAATTGATAGAAGCTTCTCTGGAAATTTGTCAATTCTTTAACCTTCGGACAGCGGATCTTTTTCACAGCTATAAAATTGATGTTGCTCAAGACCATTCGCAGCTTTGTTTATGAATTTTTAAAAACTACTTTTCAACATATTTCTCACAAACCCATTCATTACTCTTTCCGTTGTCCCCAATGTAACATTTCATTCATTCGCTTTTATGGTCAGAAATGGATCAGCTAAACGAAGGTATTAACACTTTCGGACAAAATAGATCCGGATTCTGTCGTTGGAGGGTTAACACTAGATTTACGGGATCCGTCAAAATGACGGGTTCTAATATTTTTAATTTACGATTATTGAAATTGTCAAGCTGTATTCGTGAGGAGTTATTCAACAAATGTATTTCTTTGGGTATGTATAATTTTTAAAAACTGATTTAAAATTTGAATAGATACACTCTTGTTACTTTTGTAAAGTAATGTAAAATAGTTACGTTTATAGCTCCGTAAACCTAGTGTTAATGACGAAATACAACGCCTGGCAACAAGTATGGAACTACATTTAAAAATCGTATAATTTTCTTAAAATTCAACCAAACGAGTTGAGATTTGTTGATACCATGCAAGTTTCGTTTGAAAATATTTTTGATACACCAAATAGTTTACGAGTCCTATACTCTTTGCCAGGGGTTGTATAACAGTATTGATTATAGTTAATAGTTTAGAGCACAGATCATGGCAACTCCTCGTTTGATCCAATGAGACTGCGGTTTTCGGCTGGGTATTTCCATGGGCAAGACGAAATTGGTCGAGTGTCCTGTCGTGCTTAGAGTACCTGCTCTCTGAATGGTTTTGTAAACGGGGCAGGTATAGATCCTTGGAGGCTCTCGATGGTCCACCTCAGGCAACAATAGGATCGGTTGCATATCTACGAATAGATAAACGACGTGTGAACCCGTCGGTTCACTGAACCACCACGAATCTGTCCACCACGATACCTGTGTACAACTCCTTGGGAAGCGACTCGTCCAGATGATTAACGTTCCAACGACATCCTTCGAGGAACAGACCGTAGATCACGCAGCCATCCTTCGGTCTTTGGGTTGGCATGGCGTTCAACACCTGTAACATTTAGTCTTAACATGTTGAACATCGTGGAGGTTTAGTTTACTCATACTTTCTGATCAAACAAGTAATGTGAAGTGAAGTGTTCGAAACAAGTAATCATTTTTAGTTCACAGTTCAACTGTTTCAATGTTTACATGTTCCAAGGGCAAACTGTTGAAGTGTTCACAGTTTAAAGTTCAAACTGTTCGTTTGTTCAATTGGACAATTGTTCAATGGTTCAAGGAGTCAATTGTTCAATCTATCAATTGTTCAATCCATCAATTGTTCAATCGTTCGACTGATCAACCGTTCAACCGTTCGACTGATCAACCGTTCAACCGTTCAACCGTTCAACCGTTCAACCGTTCAACCGTTCAATCGTTCAATCGTTCAATCGTTCAACCGTTCAATCGTTCAATCGTTCAATCGTTCAATCGTTCAATCGTTCAATCGTTCAATCGTTCAATCGTTCAATCGTTCAATCGTTCAATCGTTCAATCGTTCAATCGTTCAATCGTTCAATCGTTCAATCGTTCAACCGTTCAACCGTTCAACCGTTCAACCGTTCAACCGTTCAACCGTTCAACCGTTCAATCGTTCAATCGTTCAATCGTTCAACCGTTCAATCGTTCAATCGTTCAATCGTTCAATCGTTCAATCGTTCAATCGTTCAATCGTTCAATCGTTCAATCGTTCAATCGTTCAATCGTTCAATCGTTCAATCGTTCAATCGTTCAATCGTTCAATCGTTCAATCGTTCAATCGTTCAATCGTTCAACCGTTCAACCGTTCAACCGTTCAATCGTTCAATCGTTCAATCGTTCAATCGTTCAATCGTTCAATCGTTCAATCGTTCAATCGTTCAATCGTTCAATCGTTCAATCGTTCAATCGTTCAATCGTTCAATCGTTCAATCGTTCAATCGTTCAATCGTTCAATCGTTCAATCGTTCAATCGTTCAATCGTTCAATCGTTCAATCGTTCAATCGTTCAATCGTTCAATCGTTCAATCGTTCAATCGTTCAATCGTTCAATCGTTCAATCGTTCAATCGTTCAATCGTTCAATCGTTCAATCGTTCAATCGTTCAATCGTTCAATCGTTCAATCGTTCAATCGTTCAATCGTTCAATCGTTCAATCGTTCAATCGTTCAATCGTTCAATCGTTCAATCGTTCAATCGTTCAATCGTTCAATCGTTCAATCGTTCAATCGTTCAATCGTTCAATCGTTCAATCGTTCAATCGTTCAATCGTTCAATCGTTCAATCGTTCAATCGTTCAATCGATCAATTGTCCAATCGTTCGAGTGATCGAATGTTCAAGTGTATAACTGTTCAATAATACAATCGTTCATTCATATAATTTGTTCAATCGTTCGATTACTCGATTTGCCGACCGTTCAATTGTTTAACTGCTAAACTGCTTAACGAGTGTTCAAATGATTCCAAGTTCACAGTTCAAATGGCTCGCAAAATCATCTGTATCCCACGTGTTTCGAAATAGACATAGCTTGAGAAGTAATTTGTTCTTGCGCGGTACCTGGAAACTAAAATCAATGGTGTCAATGGAAACAACGCGCTTCCTTGCGTAATTCTGCAATGTTCCAGTCAGGAATGCCTGGGGAAAATAGAAGCCGGAGATCCAGAACGCTGCAGGTATACCATTTGCCTCCCATGATCTCAAGAATGTGATTCGATTATTCAGATCGACGAACCAGGCACCTGTACTTCCAAATTAGACGATTAACACTAGAACTAGCGTGCATTAAACGCGATTGGTGTGCATTGCTTTATAATAACGACAAGATTGCATTTATTCAACTTCCGTACAACTTTTGTTTAAATATGTGCCCTAATCGAGAAGTTTAATAAAAAATTACTCCGGAAAATATATGTATCATTTCAATATTTGTGAAAAAAAAATTTAGAAACTAGTCATTTTGACTGGTCCGGTAGTTCTAGTGTTAAAAGCGAATAGAACAATTAACTGTGACAATCTTTGACTTAAAGCCAAACACTTTGACACTGGTGAATAAAATTAAACTGTTTCTTTTGTCAAAGACATCATTTATATACGGCCTTGTAGACGTTCGTGTGCAGAATACGAATCCGAAAGCCGTTTGCCGCCATCAGTATCAGTTGTTCAGAAATTTGATTTTGAAGCAAAAATCAAAAATTCAACTTTCGAAATTTTTTCTGCTTCAACCGAAAAAGCTAGACGTATGATTCTTACGTAGAATAATTCTGTAGACTCTCCCAAATATGAGGGTATTTTTTTATAACATTATAAACGTCTTAACGCATGTAAAAAATGTTTAATGTCGAAGAGACAGTTACTTTGTACGAATTTTTGGGAACATTTGTCGATGCCACATAAAAAATAAGGGTCCAGCCTGGAATCGAATCGCGTCACGCGATAGGCCCGGACTTCCACCTTTCAGAATCGGCTTTTAGAGTTTGAAAAACATTTTTCGGTTTCGAGATTCAAAGCAAAATAGGTCCGCATGTAATGGGGTTCGGTCAGTGGTACTCGTTGACGGTGCGCCGTCCGACAGCCGTAAAGTGAACATTTTTTACACATATGTAAATGTTTGTAATGTTATACAAAAAAATACCGACATATTTGGGAGAGTCTACAAAATTGTTCTAAGTAAGAATCAATCGTCTAACGTTTCCAGTCTATGCGGAAAATATTCTGAAAGTCGGATTGTTTACTTTTCTTTCATAATCGAAATTCTTAAAAACTGAGACTGATGGCGACAAACGGCTTTCGGATTTGTATTCTGCACACGAAAGTCTCTATGGACGTATATGTGTAAATATTTTCTGTGACAAGAATAAAATTTAATTCTGTTCACCAGTGTAATTGGTTGGGGAAGTGGTACGAAGCCAGTAATCAGCTGGCAATTAAAATGAGATTTTTCAATCGAGTAGAAGGAAAAGCGCATCGAAGCATGAGGTCGCCATTGGCCAAGACCGACATTTCTTTCGATTTAATTCAAAAATTAACTCACCGAGCGGTTTCAACGACGGATAGCCTTTGTCCTGCCAAACTTTCGGTATTCTGTTGTTGTACAAACTGTTGGAGACAGTTTCGAGCAGCTCGGACATCACTACCAACCCCTTCAAAGCTTTCAGGAGGTCGATCAACGATGTCTTCACCACCACCAATAACCCGTTGTATCGTATCGCTTCCTGCAGCAACACGGTATTGAAGGACTCCTCGTACATCACAGGATACCTGAAATAATTATCTTAAAAGTTCACCCTTGTACGTCACTTGAATCACTATAATTCAAAATCGAGGCCCAAGTATTTTACTCTCTCATTATAATTAAATGTGGTGTTTAAGTGAAAAGTAAAGAGTATTTCAATACTTCACGGATGGAATTATTTACAAGATTAACTATTAAAATACTATAAAGACACTGCAAGAGTCTACGACACTTATACTGAATAGATTAGTAATAAAGTGATTAAATTTTCCTGTTATTTAATGGTTGAATTTTTCAATGGTTCAATGGTTCATTAGTTCTATTTTTTAATGGCTCAACTTTTTTATAATGCAATCGTTCAATCGCCCTATAGTTCAATGGTTCAGGGGGTCTATTGCTCAATGGTTCAAGGGGCCTATTGCTCAATGGTTCAAGTGGTCAATTGTTCAATGGTGCTATTATTCAAGGGTGCAATTATTCAAGGGTTCAATTATTCAAGAGTTCAGTAGTGAAATTGTTTAATCATTCAGTAGTTCAGTAGTTCAGTAGTTCAGTAGTTCAGTAGTTCAGTAGTTCAGTAGTTCAGTAGTTCAGTGGTTCAGTGGTTCAATGGTTCAATTGTTTACTGGTTCAATGGTTCAGGTGTTTACTGGTTCAATTTTCCAATAACAAAATGATTTCAAATAATGAAATAATTTTGAAAATCTTACTTGGCTGTTCAAGTAAACTAACATGTTATTCTTCCAAATGAGATCTAGTCAAATAGGGTAGTATACTATCTTAACGATTATTTTTCAAATAATTAATTTCTCATATGCCCGAGCCTGCTAGATGCTTGATAAAAGTTTGAAGTTGATAGCTGCAGCAAATTCCTAGAAGAAGAAGCGTAACCATAAAAAAAGAATTTAAGGATCAGGATTTAGAGTACTTGGACTGCACGTTGGCCAAGTTGAAGATCTCAGGCATCTCGGAGAGCATGTCTTCGGCGATTTGCGTGGTAACCTCTTCGGTGCTGGCTGCAGCAGCTCCGACTTCTCTTGGTTGTAGAGCAAGCAATGTCTCGAGGCATGAATACGTTTCCGCCTGTGCGCAGCTTATGTCCGCGTTCGGGTGCATCCCGAACATCTCCGGCTCGTCGTTTAAAGGAAACGTTTTTATATACTCGAGGTATTCTGTGAACGTCGCTGTTTCTGGCAACTAAAACGAGTGGAGCAAAAACTATTCTCAGAATCGAGAAATACTGAATAGCACACGATTCCAATGGTTCGTTGGTTCATTGTTTTGATTGTCCAACGATCGAATAAATCATTACTTGGTAGTAGTGTTTCGCAAGGTCGAATACGTAAGTCGACGAGAGAACTTCCGTCTTGTAGTAGTCCTCGAGGATTGTCAAGACACATCGGCGATCCCAGTCGTCCGTGATTCGACCGCCATAGTTGATGTGACCGGCGGTGTATATCAGAACCTTTCGAATTACAAATAAAACTCAAAAGTGAACAAATCACAGTCTGTTCCGCAAGAATAGCCTGTGGGCGACATCTCTGCAAAAATTAATGTATCTGGAAACAATGTACAGCGAACTCTTGATCTAAGTTCATCTAAGTCGCACGGAGGTATGCAATCTTTGTCAGTTCGTTGAATTTTCTATTTACCTATACATATAGTACACTTTTTTCCAATCACAGTGAATTCTCGATAAATGTCCCAAATATCTGGCCCGTAATTGTCCCAAATATCTGGCCCGTAATTGTCCTTGAACTATCCCCACTACTACGGGGTATAACCGTGAAGGCCCAAGAGGCCTCGGTCGTCGAGAAATGTAACACAATACGGGTCGAGTATATCGGTGTGACCCCAGAGGACCACTACTAATGCGATAACACAACTTCTTTATTTTTCATTATTTTTTATGGGACTTTCACCAACATATTCGTGGCATTTTTCTAATGGAAATGATACCACATATGATATAATTCCGATAATATTTACTTGTGTAATGAACGATGAAAGTTTCGGACGCAAAGAAAGACAGTATATGGAAGAGAAAGAGACGCAAAGAGTCGAAGGCTTTTGAACTGTGCCGGCGGCCGCGACTATCTGCGGATAGGCCTAGGCCTCTCGTCTCTCGTCGGCCTAGGTTTCTAAGTGCTTTCAGCAGAGGTCGAAAAATAGTATCTTCTGCACGATAATTGTCCCTGGCTGAACCCGTGTTGTGTACAATTATCGAGAATTCACTGTAACGACTTGACGAACTGACCTTGAACGGCACCGTGTCGTACTCCAGGAGAAACATGTGCAGTTGCGAGACGCATATGGTTAGATCACCGTCAGTGAATTCGTACGGTATATTGAAGCCCAAGGGCCCGAATTTTCTTCTTTCCAGAAGGGCTGAGTGAAATAGTCCCAGGGAGAAAACGAGCCACTTGAACTGAGGAACTTTTGGATGAGTGGATTCGAGGAACGATTGCATTTCGGCCACTTGCGTCAGATATGCTCGGAACATGTTCGCCTGATGGAAGGAAAGCTTTCTTCTTTTAGTAAATTCAATTAATTTGTAAAAAACGTAGGATCATTTTTAACCCTTAGCACTCGAGTAGTAATTCTGACACACAAAATATTATTTACACTACTAAATTTGTATTTAATAAATTAAGTACTAAACATTTAAGCATTGTACAAGGTATTATATCAGTTTCATATCTACTTACTGAAAAAAATCATACGGAATGGAAATATTCTTGGTCGGAAAACATTTTTGGTTTTGTAGTATTAAAATAGCTCCGAGTGCAAAGGGTTAATTTCTTTGAACGTCTTCACAGATTAGTATTTCAGCTAGACATTTTCATCGTAAGTCCATAAAATTCGCAGTCTAGTAACGAGTGTGTTAATGGTGATTCTGAGGCGACCAGAAAAAATCGCTATACCATAATACCAAATTGATAAAAGTTCGAGCGTGGTATGAGAAAACAGGTTTGATTTCATGCGCCTAATGTAAGAAAGATTATCGAGAATAAAAATGTTCTTGGTTGAAAGAAATGTCTTGATGTTGGAATTAAAGTTGCTTCGAGTGCAAACGGTTAAGCGGTTAATAACATATTGTTGCTTGCCTTTATGCCTCGCGGAGGCTCGACCGTCATTTTGCTGCTGTTTTGAAGGATGCTAACCGGGAAATCCGGCGAAGGGGCAGAAGTTAACCATAACCGGAAGTCGCGATGGCTCTTGCCGCGTGATAGAGCTTCGACCAACGTGTCCATCTCTGGCATCCAGCTCGGTGCCAAATGGCAATTCTGTAATTCATTTAAATGGCTTTTTCTAATCTAAACGGATTATAATCTTCGCCCGTTCCAGATAGAGAACGAGCCTGTGTCAAAAAGATACATTGTTTGATTTGTCTACCCCCAAGCCACGTCTGCAGTTTAATATTCATTGCCAAACCTATTTCCTCGACTCCTTTCGTTATCAACCCACGAACACAGGCCCATTGCGCGTTTTGATAAATCATTTCCTCGCTGACCCTCTTTACATACATTCCTCTAGACGTCTAGACTATCTTCTTTCGCTATCTCTCTCTCTCTCTCTCTCTCTCTCTCTCTCTCTCTCTCTCTCTCTCTCTCTCTCTCTCTCTCTCTCCTTTCTTTTCTTATTTCCGAGTTTGCCTTTTTCCTTCATAAACGAGAACGTTCCTTTGATCGACGATCGCAATACTTCCTGCCACGGGACACCACGAAGCATCCCTTTCACGCGAAAGCCGTCCCTCGATTTGCATGCGACATTTCACGCCGCGATCATACTGATTCCCTTCTAATAAATCACCGCAATAGAGTGTCCACCGATTTGTCTAATAAAATTAGCCAATAAAAATGCGTTCGTACCAGACTGGGATATTACTCAAATAATATGCATATGGTCGGGGGTAAAATTAAGTGGACACCCTTTATCACCGGACCCTTCGTCAATTCTTATAAATATATTAACCAGCTGGAAATAATAAAATTATCAGTGAATTGTGTTCGCTAAATTAAAGCGTGCGAATATTCATGTGTTGAAAGTTATTGTGTTATCTCGAGTTCTATTAACTATTTTTACTAAAAAATTATATGGCAAGATGACCAAAGGGAATGACTGTTAACATTATTGGCAAAGTGGAATTGTTATAAATTTTTACCAGAAAGAGATAATGAATTTGTTCATTATATTTGCTCGATGTAAAACTGTTTGGTAATATTTGTATGTTGAAAGTTACTCCGTATCTCGAGATCTATTAGCAATTTTTGTAAAAAAATTAAATGGCAAGATGGCCAAGGCAATGCCTGTCGACATCCTTAGTAAAACGTATTATTATAAACATTTAACAGCCCTATTGCCTTCCATAACATCTTGTAAAATATATTCACTACATCTACGATACACAAAAAATTTTCTTTTTCTTTTTGATTGCCTTATTAACCAGTCAGCTGTTTTTGACGAGTATACTCGTCATTAAGAAATGGCACAGTTTTTTGTTATGACGAATATACTCGTCATGAGGTAAAAAGTAGCTACAATTTGCTGTTTACATTGCAATTTTAGTGAAAATTAAAATATATTCTTAAATTTCAAGATGTTTTGAATATTTGGAGGCCAAGACGAAATAAAACGCACAAATACGAAAATATAAATAATTATTATGAAAAAACTGTATATAGTGTGCACAAATTAGTTGGCTTACTTTTTGCGACACATTTTAGGTACACACTTATCAAAGAGTGGTTAAGCTGAAACTAATACACTGACGTCCATATTATCTTTTTAATATGCCCACACTGCATTAAGTTGTACGTACTCATTTTTGTCATAATTGCATAAAATCCGCAGTCTGTTCATAAAACACAAATATTTTTGCTCAAAGTGAAGTATAAAACACAAATTAGGAAAGATTATAAAAAATCTTCTTTTTTGATTAAGCGATTTCAACATACACAAGGAAATTATTTTTCAGAGATTCTTTTTGGAGGTTTGTTGAGGATCTTTCGAGGGTGAACGTTACCTGGAAGAAGCACCAATTGCCCTGTTCAGAGGACATCCTCATCATGGCCTCAGCTCGAGGACCTTGACCCTGTCCGAGGGATATAGCCAGCAATTTTGTGGTCATTTTTAGCCTGTCAGCGAATTTGTACAGCTCCGCTGCAGGGTCTGTACCCACGGAGAGGATGAACACGATTGGCGTGGTTGGCGAAGACTCGTTATACACTGCGGATAATTCTGTGGTTTGCGGCTCGACGAACTCGCGTCCCAGGTGTTTTGCTAAGTATATCTGCATAGCGTTTGTCACTTTGTCGGGACGTAGGCACTTCAGGACTAGCATCTTTTGGAAATCATCTAGCACTGAGTTCCAGGGTTCCGGAAACGAAGCTCTGAATTTCAGAAATAAAAAGTTAGTTTGCTGATGGCGCTTTCGTTGCTTTAAATATTTTTTAATCGTCTTTCAATGTTTATAGTGCAAAATAAATATACGGTTGTATTCAGAAATGTTTGCAGAATAATTCTACGTAAGAAATATTCGCCCAGCTTTTTTTTGGTGGAAGCAGAAAAATTTCTAAAATTTGGAAGCGATGGGCACGGTAGGGGCCCCAAAAACGCCTGCTGCTTCCCACCAACCCCTCTTTCATGCGCGAGGCCTGCGCACTGTTCGCGGCGGGCGAAGCACTTCCTTTCTCTATGGTAACGGCGGATGCTGGTGGGGGGCAGTGGGCGCTATGGTGGAGACAGTTTTGTCTCAATTGAGACAATAATGCCCATCCTTGATACAAGAAGACAAATGCGTTAGAGGCAATCCCAATATTTTTAAAAATCTGTTTAAATCTTTTTAATGTTATGACAAAATATGTCTGTATTATATGGGAGTGTCTATGATATAGATATGTTAATCCCGTTGCTTTTATGGTTAAAGTTTTGTATGGCTAGAAATCCTGACTGGAAACGGGGACCTCTCGAAAAAAACAAAAACCGTGGAAGATGCAGGGAAGCCTTGCTCACAGGTGTGCCTCCTGTGCGTCGAACACGTTTTTGAATTGGTTCATCGAATTCCGGAAGGCCTCGACGAACTTCTCGAACTTCTCCAGGTTCTCTAATGCTTGGATTTCTTTCCAGCACCGTGGCGTGATCCAATCTGGCGATGGGTTTGGCTGGTCCTATGGGGAAATCTTTATGCATTCGATCAATTTCGCATTTGGTGGCCTATCCTATCTGGAACGCGTGTTGCGACAGTACGGATCCATCTATGTTTCGATATCTTGATAAAATCAACGAAAAATTGCAGGTGGCGAGTCGTTTCAAACTTGTTCTTTTGAATTCTTTGAACATGTTTGGTAATTTTAAGATTAGCTGGAAATTACTGTCTCCTAGTAATTTTAAAGTTTAGAAATTACTAGCGTCATTGTTCTTCACGTATAATAATTAGACTGTGGATTTTTGTGCAAAATAAAAATTGTCTGCATCGATGTCAAGAAACAGAAGACACGTTAAACTCCTTGCCTCGCGATTTATTTTATAGTTTCAGTGATTAGAATTTCTTTGTAGTTCATAATTTCTTAGAAAAAAGGAGAAAATGTATATCTATTGTATGTCTATATGTTTTCCAATGGCTGTACATTAACAGCAACAAAATAGAATTTTATTTCGGTTTAGAGGAAATTAATAATATACATATTTATTTGACTCTGTTCAGGATCTTCATCACGTCTCTCACACGATATTGTAGTCGAAGGGGTTAACATTTCTTTTTTTCTTTAATGGATCTAATAAAATGGAAATAATACATAATACCATTTTAAATAGCACCATTTCTGCCATAAATGCGTAAAATGCGCAGTTTGATAATTAAACTGCGAATATTTATGCAAAATAAACATTTTCTGCATGGATTACAAGAAATTGAAGCCAAGTAGAGATGTCTTCCTTTTTCAAATAATTTTAATGAGTTGAAAATGGTATGTTGGCATTCTTAAATTCTTTTAATTTCTGAACAGTTTTAAATTTGCATGTCTGTCATAAGTAGACTGCGGATGTTTATGCAGTTTTCAATATTTATAACCAAATTTTAAGAAAATGGAATGAAATAAAATCCTATTTTTAATGGGAACAGCGTTTATAGATCCAAAACAAATAAAAATCGTACTACATTACATCGAATTTTATTTTCTAGCATTTTTTAAAAATTTTCATAAGCCATAAGTGCACAAAGATCCGCAGTCTAGTCATAAGTGTATAAAGTCCGCAGTCTAATCCGCATTATCTATTAAATATGAATGTTACTCGTTTCTTTTAAATCAACATTAAGCTTTTTTCTTGTTTTAGCAATATTTATTATAATTTTCTTTTTGTACCAGGACGGAGGAGTTGTGATCATTGTAGACGTGGAAACAATTATTTTTGGAGGTGGTTAAGACTCAGTTATTTTAGTTTAATAAAAGATTTAGCGAAGATGCTGATCAAAATTCTTTTTGGAATCGTTGTACTTTAATGATAATAAGCAAATGAATCATACTTGAAACGGTTCGGGGCCTGCTAAAAAGTGTCTCCATTCGGTAGGGTCGATTAATTTGTCGTTGATCCGAATCCGAGCGCAAACTAGGAACGCGAAATGCAATTTGTGCCGTTCAAATAAACTGCGACAGACATTTGAGAACAGGGCGAACGTGAACTTCCGGTTTATGTTCGCAACTCGTTCCTCGATATTTGCTGCAACGATAATTAGCTAGTAAATATACAGAGTGGAAATTATAAAGCGTTACAGACGAATATCTCCAAAAATATTAATTATACGCAAAAATGTTTCAGATGAAAGTTGTTGAGTAGCGAGGGGGACATCATGTGGTGGGACTTTTATTTTTCCCGGTGGACACTCCAAGGTGAGGTGAAGGTCAACTTTCTTTTTTTTAATGGAACGATATGTTTTTTTATTCACCATCAAATAGTGCGTTTTAAGATGAATTCAATTACTTATCGCTCAAGGTCATTCAAGGTCAAACTTGCAGGGAAATTAAGAAAAGATGTGATCGTCTTATTTGTACTCCAGTTCGTGCCTTCGAACTTTCACACCAAAACAATAATATGTGTTCAATATCAGCATTACTCAGGACAACATCAAAGTCATTATCAATGAAATGAAAACAAACGTATTTATGTATTGCTTTTCTGCAAGATAGTCAGTTTACTTTCATCCCTATTCGAGCTAAGGTGTCATTCGCTGAACGATAGTACTTAAATAAGTGGTGATAATGGAAATGTACCAAAAATGTTTTGATATGTTTATGGTACTAGGGGAATGCAGGAAAAATAACACAATGGCTGCTAATTTGTATGCACAACGCTGCCCAGACCAACTATCAAAATCGCATATGGCACTTAAAAGACTAAAACAGCGTTTTCTCCGTTCAGATTCTGTGCTTAAAATCTGCGTAATGTCCATTAAGCCTACGATGCGTGAAAACAAGAAAGTCAGAATATGCAAAGCTTGTGCTAGGATAAATGTTGAAATGTTGAGCAAAGTTAGAGAATCATTTAAACAAAGAATTGTTAAGTGCAGTGGAAGTAAGAGGTAATCATTTTGAACACATAGTAAACTGAAGTACAAATAAAACGATCACATCTTTGCTTCATTTCTCTGTAAGTTTGACCTTGAATAACCTTAAGTCACAGGTAATTGAACTCATCTTAAAACGCAGTATTTGATGGTGGATAAAACAAACATATCATTCTATTTAAAAAAAGAAAGTTGACCTTCACCTCACTTTGGACTGTCCATCGGGAAAAATAAAAGTCCCACCACACGATGTCCCCCTCGGCACTTAACAACTTTCATCTGAAACATTTTCGCGTATAATCAATATTTTTGGAGATATTCGTCTGTAACGCTTTATAATTTCCACCCTGTATAATAAATATATAAATCTACAAGGTGTCTCGAAAATGTTCGAGTTCCTCGAAAGGAGCGTTTCCTGGGGTCATTATCAAAAGCTTTTCCCTTTGCGAAAATGCCATACGCGGCATCGTTTTCGAGTTACAGTAATGCCGCGAAGACCGCGACTTATAATTAGTTAGCGGTTTGCGCTAGGTGCAATGATAATATCCTTCCTTCTGCGGGGTATACCCCTCGAGGGGCCGAGAAGCTCGAACGCTCAACTCGGCCGAGAAATTGTAACATGATAAGTATCAGGTATATCGGTGAGCCACTACTGATGCAACGACAAAACTCTTTTGCTGTTCATTATTTTTTCATGAAACTTTTAGCAACATATTCGTGACATTTTTCTGTTTAAAATGATACCAAACACGATATAATTTAAAACAGCGAAGACAGCGAATGAAAAAGTAAGAGTGACTAGAAGTCGAGTAGTCGGTAAACATCAAAAGCATCGATCGCCAAAACAGATAATTGCAATGGTAAAACGTTCTTGTTGGTTTTGGGAAGCTAGGTAATTTTATATTAATGACACAGATGTCTTTAAACAATACTTTTATTTGATGCTCTCTCTTCAGAAGTTATATCTCGAATAACAGAGCTCGGAAGCTCATCGGAACCGTTGGATCGCGTTGCCCATGTCGGCATGTGGACTCAAACGACCGCGGCTCTATCTTTGATTCCGAACTTAAAGGTACCGCGAAATACAATGTTATGGTCTCGTAGATATGGCATCAGAACGTACACATATACGTATGCATATAAATACATAATATTACATGAACAGTATTAATTTCTGTATATATATACATTATATCAATAGTTCTTATTTTTCATTATATCGTTATGAAACTTTGACCAACATATTGGTGCCATTTTTATGACTGTAATGAGTCCAGATATTTGCTTATGTAAATTTGCACTTTAAAAACTTATTATCGCCAATTAAACACCAATAAATATGCACCAAGTTATGTCATGTTTGGTCTCATTTTAATTAGAAAAATATTACGAACGTGTCGGTGAAAGTTTTATGAAATAATGAAAAACAAGAAAAGTCTTGTCGTAGTATTAGTATTGGCTCACCGACACACTGGTACCGGTCAGCGATTCCAGATCCGTTACATCGAGGGGAATACAGTTTACCACCTCTCTGATGGTCAGAGTCATATGTGACACGTTGCGCGGCATGTCACGTGATCAGTCTACGGTCTAAGTGGGGGGGGGGGTGGCGTTGGAGTGTGCTCAGGTAGTGGAATGGCATAGTGGAAGGGGAATAAGCGGAGAGTAAAATCCACCCAGTTTTGGGTGTTTCTGGCATCACTGGTACCGGTTGAGGTTCGATCGCTCGGATCGTCGCGTCGCTGGTGGTAAAAGTTAAAGAGAACTCGAGGAATCGTCTATCGCCCGTAGAAAGCGATGTTTCGGATCCGAAGGCTTATTACAGACTGAACTAGAAAAGCTTTAAAAGGTGCTATTTTTATTTTTTTTTGTAATTCCTACCAATTTGCAATTTCATCAAAATTTGTTTGCACGTCATTTAGTAAATTATTGCTTCCAATTGCTAAAAAAAAGTCAAGCTGTTTGGTCTAACTTTAAAAAAATTATTATGAGTTAAAGGGTCTTCGAATACTTTTGTGAGCCACTGTATAATTGGTACAAATCCACGAATCTGTTAAATTTTCAATATAGGCCTACAGAAAAAAGTCGTAAAATACAACTTTTATTATTTTCTCTGCAATTCCGACCAATTACAATCATTTCAAAATTTGTTTTTCACATCCTGTAGTAAACTAGTCACTCTAACTTTTCAAAAACAAAATCCAAGTCGTACAGTACAATATTTAAAAAAGTTATGTTTTCTGTACACGCATCGATAAAGAAGTTCGTTCGAAAATTTTTGATGAGAACATTTCTATAATTTCAGTGATTGTGAAAGAATAAATTAGGAGCTAGTCGCATAATTTTGACTGTTGATAAATATTGTTCTTAGACGCCAATAGTATTATACAATACCGCTTTTCTCCGTCGCTTTGACACTGTTGTTGAAGATCTCGACGAACCATTCAAGCGAGTACTGGTACATGGTATCAATATATTGCAGATCGGAGAGGCAGAAGAATAGTATCTGTCCTCGAACGGCAACGGGAATGTACAGCGACCTCGTCATCTCGATATCCGCCTGAGTGATCTCCGCTTCTTCCATTTTCACCTAACAGCGCGGGTCACATGCGAAACGCGAGAAACTATTGTTACATTCTGGTTTTCCAAAGACGGAATTCGGAAATACAAATGCATTTTGAACACAGGATACACTGTAAAAGAGATTTCTATAACAGCAATGTATTCACTCATTTTACTTGGACAAATTTGTATAACGTTGTCTACAATGCTGCTAAATGCATAATTATAATTTTCAAACATTAATACTTCACGCGTAAATATCAAGAAATCACTGTAACTAGACTGTCGTTTGAAGTTCACTGTTTTAATGTATTATAAGTAGACTGCGGATTTTTATGCATCTACGACAATAATGAATATGTGAAACAGAAAACTGTAGGGCCAGCAAAAAATCCAACAATATTATTATAGTATTTTCGATTTTTGGAAAATATTTCAAGAAGAAACACATTGCTATTCAATCATGTTAAACAATTTTTATTTTGCATAAAGATCCGCTGTCTGGTAATATGTACTTACTAAATTTCCCATAGTAAGATTTTCATAATTTTAAGAATTATAAAATAAAATGTATGAAATCGGTCAATTGATTGATATGGTGGTAGATTTAATATTAATCATTCATAATTAAACACCATAATTGCACCAACCACTGCATTCAACTATAAAGTGTGACCGGTTTGAATCTATACATGCAAATTACTCGTGCACTAGCTAATGCTTTCGAGGCGGGCACAATCTGGTGTAAATTGTTTTTCTGTAAATAGACCCGTAGAGGTCACATGAAGGTGACCTTCGTTTTTTTAAATAGGATTGTATATATTTTAATGCGTTGATCGACGCAGCTAGTTAGTCTCTATACAAAAGTGTAGAACTATTTATGTCGAATAACCATCGGTTTGAGAGCTTACAAAAAATAATGGAACTACACGATGAGTGCAATGGCACAGTCTCGAGGGTTTTGCTTACATCGAATCTTTACTGTATTCACAGTAATGAAAGGGTTGAAATAAAATAATTTATTCTCCTAGGCCCGGTTCGGTGTCCTTGTCTGTGGGAATGAAAAGCAGATTTTTCTTTGAAAAAATTGAACTTCGATTGCTCGGCGAAATCCGACACGGAAGAACAAAAAATCCGAGAGAAAAAAAGTAGCTATTGAAACGATCGAAGAGGTCTTGATCGCTGGAGGGGACCGTTATGAGGATGGAGACCAGGCATAGCGTACGCAATCAGCTTACCTTGATTTCCTCGCTTTTGACTTTTGAAGCCTCCAGTGTGAGAATCAAGTCGATGTCGTCGACGGCCGAGCCCTCCGACAACGAGAGCCTGTATAAGATCCTGTCCTCGATCTCCAATAATTCGCTCCTCATCTCGGCGTTCGATATAATAAGAGCGTTCCTCGCCTGCTCGAGGTCAGGCCGCTCTTGAATCGCGACCAACGAGAGCACTTGATCCTCTAGACCGCTTTTCGAACCGAACACGCAAGGTGACTATTAATACGCGAATTTCCACGTTTTCACCGCGGTAGTAATCGTTTAACCTATTATACTGCTAGCGAGGAACCTTGCTTGAAGATAAGCCGATTTTTCGAATATTTTTAATGCGATACGGTAGACGCGGAAATACTCAAATTACTGTTTAAAGTACTATTAAAAATTTGTAAATTTCCTTACGATTTCAGAACAGTAACGACATTTATAAGGCACATTAGTCATACATTGATTTTCGTGAAATTTTAGTATATGAAGTTTGCAAAAATATTTGCAATTGTAGTGACGAGTACAAATTCTTTCTCGAGGTTACATTCGTTCATGGGATTTCAAGGTCATCGATACTTCTTCTAACGAAAACCTATATTTTTCCTTCGATATTCTTGTAGAGCATGAAAAGCCGAATCGAAAAGTTTGAACCGTTTGGTATTCAAATTTTCATACATAAGTATTTCGGAATTAAGCGACCGGAATGGTACGTTCATGGTAGTCGTTGGATTTGTCTTTTCACGCTCTACAAGAATGTCGAAAGAAAACCATATGTTACCACTCAAAGGAAAATCGGTGATCGGTGACCTTGAAATATCATGAGAGAATAGTCTTGAGAAAAACTTCTCTTAATCACGTTATCAAATGTGTCCTTCAAACTTTGTTCTCATGTTCTTTAAAAATTTGACCTTTCTCCATAAATTTATATTTAGATGCTTCCATTTATGGTTTACGGCGCAGCCAGTGCAGGGTAGGCGTTTAATTAAAATTGAGATCGGCGCGATTGCTCAGCGTCACTACCGTTAATCAAACAAATTGGCGGCTTACGTGGCTGTGAGCGCGAAATTGACTAGCAGTATCTTCACCGAGGTTTCCGGCGTGTAGTGTGGGTTCGAAAGTCGAGTAGTCAGGAACAGGCGGAAGTCGTCTTTGTAAGGGACGATGTTCTCGCCGATTTTGACGCACATTTGTCCACCGTGTTCGAACAACGATCGCATGAGTATGGGGTCCAAGCCTGCTTCGAGTTTTACGCCGACGTTCTCTATCAGACAAGCTCTGCCAAATCGGACGCAGGACTCAAGGACACGGAGGATGTCTTTGTCTGCCATCTTTGCGACGGAAATCCCTTGGTCCTTGTACTATAATAATGCAAGTGGAACATGTTATGTCGACCCATAAATATTGTTTGCTACATACATTGAATCATGGTCATCATGGTTGTTTTTGTTAAATGGAGACCTATGTTTTTCTTGCGATATTCTTATAGGCCACGAAAGGCCGAGTTCAATGACTACCAACATCATACCATTCCGATCGCTCAATCTAGAGAGAATTAAGTCTGAAAGATAAGGTATTTATACTTTCAGATCTAAATATCTCGAAATCAGTTTCTCGGATCAGTATAGTCATGGTGGTCGTTGGATTTGTCTTTTCATGCTCTACCAGAATATCGAAATAGAAATAGAGGTTTGCTTTGAAAAATATTAATGACCTTGAACTCTCATGAATGAATAACCTTGAGAAAAAATTCGTTTCACCTTCATAGAATGTATCCTTTAAACTAATATAACTTTGTCTCGAGCATTTTTTCCAGAACACCGAAAATAATGAAGATAATCAATCGTTGTGCTTTATTTCATCCAAACTTTATTACTTCGGTTTGAAAATTATTTGTATTATCCCGTTCAATTTAAGAAATGTAAATAAATGAATGAGGCGGGACACAAAATTCTCTCCGCTCATAATAATATTCATGTAAGTCATTCGCATATAATTTCGCATTTCCCGAGCGAATGAAAAATGGCGGGCAGATGAGTTGGGTAAAGAGCCTTGGAATTCAATTGCCAGGGGAGCAGTTCATCAAGCTAAAATGTGCTATTTAGGGTATAGGAGTATCAGGACGGTTTTATAGTTCTAAAACACCGTATAGCCTTGCATTTTAAACTCTCTCTCTCCCTCTCAGAAAATACTACAAAAATGATTAGTACAAATCCGACACAAGAGGTCTCTTAATTATACAGCATCTGTTTCGTTAAATGAATTCCTTCGATTTGGTCGATTATTTTTTGGAAGCTTAACAATTATTTATACACATGTTTTTGTATAGATAGTTTGATGTTAAACTATATTGTTTTGTTCGAGAGAGTTCATAGAACATTTTTGTGCAAGTTAGAGTTCCGTAGTTGTTACTGGTGAAGAGCAAAACATATTCAAAGTTGAATTTGTATATTTGTTTTTCAAAATTAATCATCTTGAAAAGTAAAATGAATATAATTTTATTGTTCGAAAGGGGACACTGAAATACGTCTACAACCATAATACCTCTCCACTCTACTGTTATCTCGCTAGTATGAAGTAATATTATGGCTATAAACATATTTCATATTTCTATCTTCTTTTCGGAAATGGGCAATAATTTTTCAATTTTGATTGTGTTATTTTGTTCACTGTAACGTGTACGATTTAAGATTGTCCTTATCTGTCGACTATAGAATTTTTCAAAAAAATCTCAATATTAATTTTCGCCAAGTATGGCTATGATTCACCCTAACACATATTCGCAGCCAACGCATAGCAAAACGAGAAACGGCGTCTCCACCGTGACGCAAGGGTTTCTACCCTTGTCGTTTTACGATTTTTTCGAGGACTGTAGTTTGTATGCATAGCGTCGAGAACATAAATCAGGCTTAACCTTTTCTTATTTCGGAGACGGTGGAAGAAACGTACACTGTCTTCGAAAAGTTTATGGGTAGTTGTGAATCTATTGTTGACTGTTATAAGAAACAACAAGAGGTACATTCTTTTACAAGAATTCAAGGTCATTGATATTTCTTAAAATGACAACCTGTATTTCTGTTTCGATATTCTTGTAGAGCATGGAAAGCCGAATCCAACGAATACCAACACGATACCATTCCGTTCGCTCAATCTCGAGATATTTGTGTCTGATAGTATTAAATAGTTAACTTGCAAACACAAGTATCTCGAGATTGAGCGAAAGTAATGGTACCGTGTCGGTATTCGTTGGATTCGGCTTTCCATGCTCTACAAGAATATCGAAACAGAAATATAGATTGTCATTTTACAAAATATCAATCACCTTGAATTCTTGTAAAAGAATGTACCTCTTGTTGTTTCTTATGACAGTCAATAATAGATTCACAACTATCCATAAACTTTTATATAATATAATGTTCTATTGAAACAAATACCAGCGACCTTGAAATCTCGTCTAAAAAACGACTTGAGGAATGATTCTTTGAATATCTCGATAATCATTAATTTTTGACTGCAAACCTTTTGACCTCAGAATTTTTTTACTCAGCATTCAATATTCTTGCGAATCCCAAGGTCAAAAATGACACGTTATTAATAGAAAGCTCAAAGTCATATTCATATGTCGGTAAAATAGTGATATATCAAAAATTTGATGATTCGATCATGTGCACTGTTTGATGTCAAACAACTTTCGTTCGAAACATTTTTTTGTGCACAAGCAGATTCCGAGGAAATTTCGATGGTACACATTTAAGTGTCTCACTCACCAGAGAGCGTATCCACTTGTTCGCCTGTGCCTGGGGGTCGATGAAAAGCGGCCATCGACTAGAACGCATCGCCAGGACCGCGTTCTCCACGGATAAGCTGTCCCTTGGCAAGCCCTCGATCTGCCATCTCCTTATTTCCACCGGATCAGCCAGAGTCGAGACCGGGTCGCTGCCCGGCGTGTGTGGCACACCCTTCAGCAGTTTCTGCCACGAACTCAATAGACTGGCTCGGTACGTGTCCGTGAACGGCGTCAAGTAGGCTATCGCTCCTATCCGAGGTGAAAAACGATTGGAAAAAGCCCAGCCGGTGAACGAGACTCGGAAACTTCTAATCGATTGCCCACACACTGGGTGTTTAATTTCAATTCAACCACGCAATCATACTCGACCCTTTTGTAGCACGGTTTAGATATAATACTATATACTGTAAACACGGTTTCGCATAACACGTTCCGAAAATTATTGCAAACGTACCAGCATGTGAGCTGAAAAAAGCCCCCTGAATTCCCTCGATTGAATTATACTCAACCGTTTTATAACACGGTACTCTGACAACACGGTTTCGATATAACACTGTATCTTGCAAACATGGTTTCGATATAACACGTTACGAAAATTATTGCAAACGTACTAGCATGTGAACTGAAAAAAGCTCCCTTAATTCCTTCGATTGAATTATACTGAACCATTTTATAACACGGTACTCTGAGAACACGGTTTCCATATAACACTGTATCTTGCAAACATAGTTTCGATATAACACGTTGCGAAAATTATTTCAAACGTACCAGCATGTGAACTGAAAAAAGCACTCAATTCCCTCGATTGAATTATACTCAACCTTCTTATAACACGGTACTCTGAGAACACGGTTTCGATATAACACTGTATCTTGCAAACACGGTTTCAACATAACACGTTCCGAAAATTATTTCAAACGTAGCAGCATGTGAACTGAAAAAAGTCCCTTTAATTCCCTCGATTGAATTATACTTAACCTTTTTATAACACGGTACTCTGACAACACGGTTTCGATATAACACTGTATCTTGCAAACATGGTTTCGATATAACACGGTGAAAAATGCCGAAAAAATGACGAAAAATGTAAAAATAAAAAATGCCCACTCTCTTTAATTTCCTTGAATTACACTTAACCTTCTTATAACACGGTCTCGATATAACACGGTGTGAAAATTGAGACGAATCTTCTAAAAATAATCTCTGTTTAATAAAGGTGTTATGGAGTGCAACCGTTAGAAGAGGTTTGTGGCAATGGTGCTAAAATAGAAGAAGCTTTCGTGGAAAATGTGCAAACGCGAACCATTTAGATCGGGTAAGTGGATAGAATGCTCTAGGCTCTATTAGTAGAATACGATAGCTATTAATCAGACAATCGGCGTAATTGCTTACGCGCGAGGAAGTGAAACATGGTACGATCTCGATTTCAAGGAAAATTGCAAGAAGTTTTATCCAATTGTTAAATAGTGTTTCTCACGACAAATGAGATGCAATTACGCAAACTATAGCGAACTTCGTAATTGTATATCCGTATCAAAGCTTTTCCTATATTCTGTATGCCAATTATCATGTACTATTAAAAAACATGGTTCTGTTTATTAATGAATTTAATAATATATTTTGTTAAATGTATTTATTAATATATTTATTAACGGACTTATTCATGGATTTATTAATCTATTTAATAGTGTATGTATTATAACGTATTTTAATAATGTACTTTTCAGCAGGAGTTTAAAATAATTAATTAAAATATGCATTTCTCCTCTGAAAGCAACAATGAAATATTTGAGAACCATTTCCATGAAATTATGCTCACAATTTCCTAATATATTGCTTGTATTCTCGTTTTATCACGCTCATGATTAAATAATAATTCTGAGAAATATTTGAGCTGATGAGTGCACATTTAATTGCATTGAACGCAATTTCAAAAGAATATTTTTGACGAACGCCTAATTAGTACACAATTAATAGATAGCGGATGTTAATAAAAAATAAAAATGTTCTACCTGCACCAAATTAGAGCAAAATAGGAATTTATTTTCTTTCTTAGAAGGCTGGAAATAACAGTATTTTTAAATTGTTCTAATGGTTTTACTGATTTAAATTACATCTTCTCATATTTTTTCATAAATGCATAAAATCCGCTGTCTGATAAATAGTTGTTTTCTTTTTGTAATAATATTTACGATGAATATACTTTTATAGTTATAAAACTGTATCTTAAATAGTTATTTTTTAATATTCTTTATAAAGTCATTATTTCAATTAATAATTATAATAAATATACCAGAAATAAATATGTTTAATTTACTTCTATTTAACAATGTCGAATGCTATTTTGGATATTTTTCAGGAGAACGTAACCAGCATTGACCCTTACCACTGGTACCAATATCAAAGTAGAATGTGATACCTGTTGGTCAGGCGAGAGATGCGTAGCACGTAAGGAATCCGACGAGTGAGCGAGATTACATTTTTCAGTAGACTCGGTCTGTTTGCCGTAAAAAAATATCAACAGTGAGTACAGCAAATATTTCTATTTTTACATTGGAAAGTATTTTTTCTTTGCCAACACAGCATACAGTTAATATATTTTAGTATATTATATTAAATATATTTAAGTATATTTTATTAAGTATATTTAAATATATTATATTAAGCTTATTTAAGTGTATTATATTAAGTATATTAAGGGCAAGGATTGGGCTGACTGATGAGCGACCGGAAGAGGGGCTCCGCGATTAGGGATGGCGAGTTGTAGGTTTAAAGGAAAATGGGCATAGGTTAGGTACAGTTTTTTTAGTTACGTTTTAAGAGCTTTTGATGTGTATAACTTTAAGTAGGATCAATGCGTTAGCGTAATAAGTTATTCTCGAGCTAAAGTAAGGTTATGGTAAGAGAGATGGAGCTGAAGAGGCAGTGTAAGAGGAGTGGTCACTGTGTATAGAATTGTACCTCTGAGGGAAACAATAAAGGCATATATATATATACATATATATATATATATATATATATATATATATATATTCAGTATATTAAGTGTATTAAGTGTATTTAACTAGGGAGAAGATATAGTAACTAGATATTTGCTAGTGAGAACCAGCTTCCTAACTATTTCTTCTCTAATCTGATATCATTCGATTGAAAATTACTTTTGCTCTTTTTTCGACATTTAAATTAAAAAAATTGCTTCGAATTTTTAATTCCGAAGACAGCTATTTAGGAATTTTGTGCTACAGTGAAGATTAGATAATACAGTTTCAACGACAATGATCTATAAATATTCATCGAGGTGGTTTAAATGTACATATATTAGAAAGTCGACGCTACTCGTTAACCGATGTAAATACAAATTTCAAGATTGTAACTTCAAAATAGGATCAGGAAATTATATAACGGAAATGATAATATTTTTTTAAATATTCATGGATGGTTTTACTATGATACATAAAACAGAAAGAAAAGATTTTGCTTTTGCATATATTACGAATATAAAATATTTGTCGGCCTCTATTTTTACTATGGTGCATGTTTAACAATATTGATCTTCAAATATTCATTACATGCAATTATTGTATATTTAAGTCTAGTTTGAAAAGAATCTCTATAAAATTAGACCTCGAGAAAAATCATTCAAAGGTCACATAAAGGACATGATGTTAACGTCGTTGAACTCTCAGTTTAAGAACCTCCATGACCTTGAAGGAAACTATTCAAGGTCACATGAAGATCATGATATTACAGGTCGTTGAGGACTCATTTTACAAATCTCGATGACCTTCGACGTCTTTAAAAATTTGACCTCGGAAAAAATTGTTCAAGATCACACAAAGAGCTTAATGTGATAGGTCATTGAATTTTCATTCTAAGAACCTCTATGACCTTGAAGAAAATTATTCAAGGTCACATGAAGATAATGATATTGCAAGTCGTTGAGGACGCATGTTAGAAAGGAACCTCGATGACCTTGAAGGCTCTGAAACCATGAGAAAATTGCTTTCGTACCGGAAGCGAGAAGGATGTCGCCGATAGCGTTCTTCAAGGACTCATTGATGTCAGCAACGGTGGTCTTCCATCTTGCCTGTTCGTCCGCTAGGCCTGCAACAAGCCTAACAGCCCTGCCCATTCTGTCCTCGCAGAGTTGTTTCTGCCTCTCGAGCTCGGCTTTCCTCGCCTCTTCAGCTTGCAGAAGCGCTTTCAGTTTCTCGACGCCTTCTTCAACTTCTCGCAGTTTCTCCACGGCCGCCTGTAACGTCTTCTCAGTCTCTAGTAGGGCTTCTTCGGCCATTGCTAGAGCTTCCATCTTCGGCTTCACTTTCAGGTTGACGAAGTAGTAATTGTACATCGCGTGCACCCACAAGCATAACGAGTGGCACGCCTTTGAGACGAATTGGATCTAAAATAGGGACAGACGGAGCCTTGAAACGGTACGGAGCATAGAAATCTATGCTATAGGATATAGGTAGAGTGTAATAAATGTAGAACACGGATTACAATATTTCATCGATAATCGTCGCCACCACAGGTCCGGTTGGCGACAATTAACGTTCAGATAATACTATTCTTTGACTTGTGCCGAACGTAGA
The DNA here is from genome assembly GCA_913789915.3 of Sphecodes monilicornis. Classification (NCBI taxonomy): domain Eukaryota; kingdom Metazoa; phylum Arthropoda; class Insecta; order Hymenoptera; family Halictidae; genus Sphecodes; species Sphecodes monilicornis. Next base: position 10,498,045 of record OU565284.1, on the reverse strand, counting down.
AAAGGACAGCGAAGTTCGAGAGGCCTCGGTCGCCGAGAAGTGTCACATAATACGGGTCGAGTATGTAGGTGTGAATAGAACACCTAACCCAGTGACAAACCTATATTTTTTATTATTTTTTTATGAAACTTTCACCAACATATTCGTGGAATTTTTCTAATGAAAATGATACCAAATAAGATATAATTCCGATGGTATTTACTTGAGTAATGGACGATGAAAGTTTCGGAAAATTATTGTAAATATGATCCGAATTACATCGTGTTTGGTATTATTTTAATCAGAAAAATGCCACAAATATATTGGAGGCAGTCTTATAAAAAAATAAGTAATACTAAAAATGTTTTTTTTTATTGGCATTACAACTATGAGGACACGTGGGCCTTTGAGCTGTGCCGCCGACTGCGACTCTCCGTGTCTCTTTCTTTCCCATGCGCTGTCCTTCCATGCGCCCGAAACTTTCATCGTCCATTACTAAAGTAAATATCATCGCAATTATATCTTATTTGGTATCATTTTCATTAGAAAAATGCCACGAATATGTTGGTGAAAGTTCCAACAAACAATAATAAAAAATAAAGAAGTTTTGTCATTGGATCAGTAGTGATCTCACCGATATACTCGACCCGTATTGTGTTACACTTCTCGGCGACCGAGGCATCTCGAGCTTCACGGCCCCTCACAGGGTATACCTCACGAAAGGAGGGATCGTTTTGCGACAATTATCGTTCAGAATTTCACGACAATTAACGATGAAATACTATAGTGCAGCAAACGTAGAAGGTAGAATGTGGAATGCAGAAAATATGGAATCTAATAAATGTAGAATGCAGAAAATATAGAATACAGAATATAGACTCTAATGAGTATAAAACACAGAAAATATAGAAAATAGAATCTAATGAATGTAGAATGCAGGAAATACAGCATGCAGAATGCAGAAAATATGGAACACAGAATATCGAATGCAGAAAATATAGAATACAGAATGTAGAATACAGAATACAGAATATAGAATGTAGTAGATGTAGAATGCAGAAAATATAGCAAAATATCAATAGCGGCAGATCGAAAAAAAATCGAGTTCAAACGATCAGCGAAGACGTTCGCCTTCGTATGTGACGTACTATTTTGTCTGACCATAACCTGGAAATTCTACTAGCAATAAAAATCACCAGTTCTGCAGCTCGGTTTCTATCGATTTTGGCGTTTATTGCCATAGTTTACGGTAGCACACGATCCTGTGAGTCTATATCTTTTTTCGCCTGACAATAGTCATCGTCAAAATTGTACTTGATCGTGCGAATTTTCGTTTTCATGGTTGAACTGAGGGAAATTGAAATTCGAATATATCCTTGGTTGTCCATAGACGTTTTCGATGGGTCAAAAATGAAATTATATCAAATTGAATCAAACCACGGGTATTACAATTTTTAAGGATATTGCTATTCCACAAATACGCTCAATGCTACAATCCTATTATCACAATGAAACTAATTACGAGAAGTGCATTACTGTCACTTTAAAATATAAAAATGGGCCTTTCCGGAATTATTTTGCAGATCTACGAACAGTATTAACAATTTTATCGCTAGGTAGTTCTAACGAACTACTATGGACAATACTTGTGAATTTTTTCGTTACAAACTATTCACGTTTGACCGCGTGGTATAGTGGTCAATGTAAAATGGTAATATCTCTCAGTAAATATGCAACTATGTTCAATAAATTACAAAAAAATATCACCAGCGAGACGAAGTACTCGAAAATTAAAAACGAAGAATTCTCAACCATTCCCCGCGTCTGCATAAGATTTTCCGAGTCATCAGAAATAAACAAAAATATCGTATAATTTCGTCCTGACAAGTTTTTTCTTACCACAATGAATGTTTTTAAGTGATCCCTATGAACTAAGACATCCAGTATACAATTACCTTTATTACCGTGTTTTTTTTTCATCGTTAATGAATGTACTTACGTCAAGTGTACAATCTAATAAGATACACTAGTTTGGTTTATCACCGACGTTGAGTTTGCACATTATTTTGAATTCGTTCAATCTAAACTTTCTAACGAGCACGGGATACTCTATTGCTCCTTAGAAATTTCTAAACTCTGCACCGTGTAATCTCCCTGTTTGTCGACGAAAGGCAAACTCCTGCTTGGGAAGTTGATTAAACTTCGCGAAATATAGGGTATTTGCGAAATCGTGGTACAACCGGTAAGGGGATGATTCCTTACATAAAATCAAATTATTACAAATAACGGCAATATTCAAACTGGACATAGTTATTGCCCCACCCTGTATATCAGTGGTTGCGAGTATACACTATACTGCACTACTGTACATTATAACGATGAAGTCTAAGAGTGGGGGAAGAACCTAAGCGGGGAAGGTGGCTCGAATATCTCTGGAGCTACTGGTTAGAACTGCCTGCTCTATGGTAACGGCGGATGCTGGTGGGGGACAGTGGGCGCTATGGTGGGGACGGTTTTGTCTCAATTGAGACAAAAATGCCCATACCTGGTATAATATATGCACAGAGTAGAATTGGTTGGTCATGATCAGACGCGACAGCCGACTTTTATCTAATGGTGTCCGTATTCGCTAAATTTCCAAACTCGGTTTTCTCGGAAAATGAAGTCCCGTATGAAAAAACTATATTCTTTATTTTCGACTAGATTTTATGTGAGGCATCATCCCCTTGCCGGTTGTACCGTGATTTCGCAAACACCCTGTATTTAAAGTCATTCTCGCGATACTCGACCCTTTTAAAGAAAATTATGCCAGGCCGAAAGTTGGAAATGTTTGCGAGATGTTTTGTAATTTTTAATCCGTCTCCTGAACATCAAAGTTAAGTCGCTTAACTTAATCTGCGGGTCGTTTGTTAATGAACTGTCAGATTCTTGTTAGATACTCCTAAGGGAATAGAAGACTATTAATAGATTATGAATTTTTGTACAATTTTTTTATATTGTCGGATTAATTTTATCGATAGGGAAAAATATAGCTACGATAGAGAAAACCTTCTTGATTCAAGTAAAAAAAAAGTTTGTTCAGATCGGATGAGCGGTTGTTGAAATAATAATTGTTAAGCATGGTTGATGCTGGAATGTATTGTGCAGTGGACAAAAATTTTGGGATGGTTTGTATTTTGTGAACGAATTTAATTTCATCTATGTAATGACTTAATCCTCCCCTCTAATTTTGCAGTAACTATATTCCGTTTCATTTTAAACATAGTTCCTGCATCTCTATTTGATTAAAATCCATTTTTTGGCATGTCAAATATACTATTTTTCTAGGTTGGGAAAAATGTTTACATTCAAACGTTTGTATCATATAAACAAATTTGAAATGATCAAAGTGATGACTTAAACCCCCCCTAATTTTGCATGAACTATATCTTATTTCATATTGAATAAAATTCGTGTATCTGTATGTGAGTAAAATCCGTTTTTTAGCACATATGTCGAAAATGTGATTTTTCAGAGACGAGAAGAGATCTCTAGAATATTCCATCGTCTGTATTTTCTAAACGAGTTCGAAATGATCAAAGTGATGACATAAACCCTCCCCTAATTTTCCGTACACTACAACATACGAACACAGTTGAAATTCTTTATTACACGTAAACGAAAAATCCCATTGATATAAATTTATTTCAAGCAACGGAAAAATCGCAGTATTCAAAGGTCTCTACTTCACAAATAAATTTGAAGCCATAGAAACGATGCCGCAAGCATTCTCCAATTTCGTGTATACTACACCACATTGTGTTTGATTTCAAAGAAAATCGCTGACACGCACGTCGAGTGATCGATCGGTCGTGCATCGAGCATGACTAATGATATATTTGTAGAACTAGGCGGCGTACCTTGGACGGCTGAAAGTTCGGATCCTCGATGTAGACCTTCAGCTTATTAATCATCTCGGCGGTGAGATTTTCTTTGTCGTAATTCTCCATCGTGTTCAGGAAGTATCCCGGATCGCTGAGCATTTGGCTGCCGGGAGTCCAGTAATCGAATTTCGTATCCTTGCCGAACTTACCGGGATCGGGCTGCCGGGGGAAACGGAGCGATTTTCACGCGCTGATTCGTCGCGGAGAACACAAAACTGGGCGCTCCCCAGCGCGTTCAGTCGGATGCACGTGGCCCCGGGCATTTAAACAACGAGAACCAGTTACGAACCTTGATCGGTTTTACGTTGTTTATAATGCAAATCGCCTCGATGACCAACAGCACTCCCACCGGAGGACGTTTCATCGCTTTCACCTCGGTGATGTCGTTCCTGTTCAACGCTTTCAAACTCTTCTCTGCTGCGATCAACATTGGCCGTGCCTCGCCTGAGAAATTTTTGTTTTTCTCCATAAATTTGTTAATTTTATATTAAGCAATTCTGCTTGTTTCGTTCTTTTCCAGTTTGTCGGAGTTCGTAGAAGTTTGTCTAGTTTGGGGACGTTTCTACAAGTTTGCAGAAGTTTGTGAAAGCTTGTGTTAGTCTGTGGAAATTCGTGGGAGTTTGTACAAGATTGTAGATATTGTACAAGTTTGTAGAAGTTTGTCGAACATTGTGGATGTTTTTGGATGAACGTGAATATTTGTGAAAGACTGCAGAACTTTGTAGAAATTTGTATAAGTTTGTGAAATCTTGTTGTGGTCTGTGGAAATTTGTGGGTGTTTGTACAAGATTGTAGACATTGTGCAAGTCTGTAGAAGTTTGTGGAACATTGTGGATGCTTTTGGAAGATCGTGGATGTTTCTAGAAGTCTGTCGAAGTTTGTGGAAGCCTGTGAAAGTTTGTAGAAATTTGTACAAGTTTGTGAAATCTTGTTGTGGTCTGTGGAAATTTGTGGGTGTTTGTACAAGATTGTAGACATTGTGCAAGATTGTAGACATTGTGCAAGTCTGTAGAAGTTTGTGGAACATTGCGGATGCTTTTGGAAGGTCTTGGATGTTTGTGGAAGTCTGTGGAAGTTTGTATAAGATTGTAGAGATTGTGGAAGTCTGTAAAAGATAATAGAAGATCGTGGAAGTTTATGGAAGTTTGTGGAAGTTTGTGGAGGTTTGTAGAAGTTCGTGGTAGCATATACAAACTGATTGGATTATGTTTGGGAACAGATTTGGAAATAACGAAAATAAAGACGATTTAATAGGTTGTTTTGTGCAGGTCTTTGCGTATTGATCGTAGTTGTAGATGTCTGTGCAAATTACTTGAATTGAGATGCTTGAATGACGTTGAAACGATGAAAACCATAGAAACGAATGCAACGAACATTATTAATCTTAAAGAAGTGAATTAAGTTGAAATGGTTAAATTTGATGGAATAAATGAAATAAAATGATTAAAAAATGAAATTAGAAAGTTATTTACAAGAGACTGGTTACGTCTTAAGTTCCTTCCAGGTACAGGAAACTCATTAAAAGATTTGTTAATGGATATCCTATTAGGAGTCGGAGTGTTTACATAAACTTGGCGATAAAATACGAAATCCAATGGATTTTTATTAGGTTTATAATTACACAATGGATCGCGTAACTTCTAGGGACGAAAAGTATAGAGACGTACTTAAGTCGGCCTCGGCCTCGTCCTTAATCGCTTGGTTGTCGATTTTCATCTGTGTAGCGATAGCTTCCTGCTCCTTCGCCTGCTGCCTCGTTTTCTCGGCTTCTTCCTATCGGGAAGAATTCTCGTTTTTACTAGACCTATCGATTATCAGCCTCTGGCTGGTTATAAATCGACTGCAGCGCGAGGAAACACCGTTTCGTTGAACAGTTTGATACAAAAGTGCTGTTTAATCTTTGTACATTTTTCAGTAAATTAGGTTGTGTATGCTTTGACAGTTAATTAACCGTTTATGTCCTACGTCAAAGTTTTCAGTTTTATGGAAAAATAAAAATAGTTTTTGGAAAGATTGATGAGAAAATATCGAGATCAATTGTGTTGATTCAAATGAGAATCAGAGTAACCGAACAACCACGGTATTTATTTAAAAATTATGCAAAAATTCCACAATATTTTACACTGATGTGTTGTTACTACAATAATAATTCAATTATTCGTTTGCAACTTTAAGAATTGAATACATGCGTCACTAATAAATTGCTCACGATATTTGTCCTCGAAGGATTAAATGAAACCGCAGTTGATATTCATCTGTGCCACCTTAATTAGTAGAGGCGGCTGCTCTAAACAGTATTTCTATCAATATAAAAAATGAAAATCGATAGATTTTTCTATAATTTAGAAAATTGTGAAAATTAATCAAGCCGATACTAACAGTGTCGATAGTTATCCTTTGGATCATTTTTGCCGTGGCCGCCGCTGCTTTTTCCAACTGTGGTTTCATTGCAGCCAATTGTTCCTGCATGTCCTTCACTTCGATTTCTGCGCTCGCTAATTTGTCCAAACCTGAAGATTATGAAGAATGTCTAACTCTTTGCCTAGGTAATTACAAATTACTACTAATGTATGATACATTAACTTTTTTCCCACGCGGTAGATATGTTCCTCAAAACACAGTACAAAGCAAATAATAAAAACATTACTGTATAAGTTTCGAAATATGTACAGTGGATCCAAAAAGTATTTGAACAGAACATTTATGATTCTCGAGAAATTTACGATATTCAACCTGTTGTAATTTAGTAAAAAGTAATCGTACAGTAATAAACTTGGATTCATTTGAAAGCTTGAAGATTCTACTTTCGAACGCCATTATTCATTGTTGTGGACAATTACCGATAATTCACTCTACCAACTAAAGTGTTACAAGCTGTTTTCTCAGAATCTAATTAAAATATTGACTTCATTCTTTTTTCTAAATAAAAGGTTAAGTGGAGGGGGGGGGGGGGGGGGCTAATGTATTTGTATTTGAGTACGTAATAAATTTTTTAGGGGTAACTGTGAGAAAAAGGGGATTCCCCAGTATTTTTTTAAAATGGGAAGTAGTATTGATTGTTTGTTATTTTTGATACCTCTCATTAAATTGTATAGCATTTACATGGACCATTTTGTTGTTGTGTATAGTTACAGAGTTATAAAAAAAGCATGAAATCGATATCTTTTTTAGCACTAAACCCACGGACCATTAAAAGTGACTAGCGTGTGTTGCTTTATAAAAATGGCACGATTGAATTCGTTTAGATTCTGTGCGATTTTTATTACATTGTATACCCTAGTAAGGCAGCGTGTATAATCATGTCCAGTGGAGTCATCTTGATAATTTTAATAATTGTGAAATACAAAATCTGAAACCGGTCATTTGACTGGAAAACAGCTCGTAACACTTTAGTTGGTACACCCTGTATAATTTCATCCAGTACTGTACAAAATTGTTGAAAATAAAACTGTATTTGAACAGTGACATAGTGTGGTGCATTCTCGCGAAATTGTGCGAGGATCGAGGTCCATTGCAAACAACTGAACCAATTCGAGGCTGAGATTGGAAACGGAGTGCACGAAGAGCTTTGTTAGACACGAACGGAATTCACATCGTGTTGGACAAAGCGCGGCGGCAAAGAGCCCATTACAGGAATTTCAGTTCGAAATGGCCCGACTCATCCCATGCGATTCTCCGGTGCCGTAATAATCGATGTCCCGTTTTCGAGTTATTGCCGGTGGAGGAAAGCCAGTGGTCTTGATGAGTTGGGAAAATATTGGGTGAGAGGAGGGGTCAGGCGGCGCGTGTGGCGGAGCTGAGAGCGACGAAGCCACGCCCACTCAAGTCAGTATATATCATTACATTATTACTTCTTTTAATTATATATATGTAATTATATTATAATTATATATTCATAAAGTTCCGCTTTTGGTGTACTACTTTAGCTCTGGTAAATGTGAGAGCGACGAAGCCACGCCCACTCAAGTCAGTATATATCATTACATTATTACTTCTTTTAATTATATGTATGTAATTATATTATAATTATATATTCATGTAGATTCTCTTTTGGTGTATTACTTTAGCTCTGGTCAATGTGAGAGCGACGAAGCCACGCCCACTCGAGTCAACGTATATCGTTACATTATTACTTCTTTTAATTATATATATGTAATTATATTATAATTATATATTCAGGAAGTTCCTCTTTTGGTGTACTACTTTAGCTCTGGTAAATGTGAGAGCGACGAAGCCACGCCCACTCGAGTCAGTGTATATCGTTACATTCCTACTTAATTCGTCAGCACAGTTCGCTTTGAATTATATGTTGATATAATTTCTCTTTTTGTGTAATACTGTAGCTCTGGTAAATTTGGGAGCAACGAAGCCACGCCTACTGAAAGGATTTCACATTGAGGGACGAAAATACATAGCGTTCCACGAACTTTAGATACAAACGAAAACAACTATAGCTATAACTTTTTTATATCTCTGACGTCATTTGCCCTGATGACATTTTTATTATAGACTCGGGTGTCACAATAATAACCAGTCTATTTTAATTTCCCCTAGAATTGTTTGCCTCATTATGTTACACAAGTTTTGACAATCACATGTGTTGGGTTTATGTTAACCCAACATTTTGAAAGTAGTAGATATTAGAACGAACTTTTCGATGTAAATTGAAATTAGCAGCTGTTAAAATAATTCAATTAATAATATTCACATTAAATAATAATTCCACAGAGAATAATTGGAGGACCGTTTCCAAAAACTAGACAAATAAACAATTAACTAAAAATCCCTGTTAGAAATATCGAATTCCTTAGCGATTCGATAAACAAATAGTATAAAAAATAAGTAAGTAGAAAATGGCAATCACATGCAGCTGGGTAATATTTTGGAGAAAAGATATTTCAAATATTTACTATTTGAAATAGTCGTTGTTCCACGATTCAAATGAAATACTATTTTAAATGAACAGTCAAACTTCCGCAATTAAAATATTTTTATCGTGGTAATTTAAAACGAAAAATAAAATATTTTTATTTTGGTAATCTGAAACATAAAATATTTGAACTTTGCGGTAAATAGTATTCAAAATATTTCTCCATGATAAAAATAGTTTGAGGAAACGGATAACATTAAAATGCAAGTAGCCATAATATTTTCGAACTCGATTTTCTCGAAGAAAAGGCGACAAATGAAGAAACTTTATTCCATATTTTCGATTTATTTTCTTATATAGTATCACGCCCTTAAATAAAATTCTTACTATTTTGACAATCCTTCAAATAAAACACTATTTGAAAAACTTATTGTAACACATAAAATATTTCATTCTTAAAAAGTGTACGTTCAATTTCAAATAAAATAGTCGATTTATTGTTATTTGAAATAGTATTTTACCCAGCTCTGCAATCATATAACTGTCGTTTACATTTATTCTCATTTATTCAGATACAAATATATTTTCAGCCGTGCCGCGTTTCTTGAATATTTCCGAATATGAATATAATGGAATCCCGTCAGGGAAATTTCGTTGTCTCGGCGAGTTCCGGTTTCGAACAGTGCTTTCGATGCTCGCGGTAGTATTTGTCGTAGTAGCCGCAGTCGGAATCAATAATCCCAAAGTTGGCACGTATTACGAGCTTCCGTTGGACAGGCTCTGCCTAATTTATCGTCTCCGAAATTAGCCGGTCTTTCACCTCTGACCTACGGAATTTTGTTACTGCAAGCAGTCCTCGATTGCACGGTGTTCGAAAGAACTTTTCTACCGATTGTTCCGGGTGCTCGGTAAAATTCGACCAGAACGTACAAAATAGAAAACAACGAATTTAAAAATTATGTAATTTTCAACTATATGATTAAATTACTTTGTGATTCAATTACGCGACAGTTGAATTACTTTGTGATTAATACTTCAATCATTATAAATTTTAATTGTTTTGTGCTAAAATGACATACGGATTAAATTACTTTGTGCTTCAATTACATAAAAATTGAATTAGTTTGTTCTAGAATCACGGTCTTAATTCAATTACATTGTGCTTCAATCATTCAATTTAATTGCATCGGATTTGAATCGAATACTACTTCATCAGTATCAATTTTAATTGTTTTGTACTAAAATTAAACACAGATTAAATTAATTTGTGCTTCAATGATACAACAATTGAATCAGTTTGTGCTACAGTTGCGTGGTAAATGAATTACATTGTGCTACAATCGATCAATTTAATTACATTGGATCTCAATCGAATACTACTTCATTCATTATCAATTTGAATAGTTTTGAAAATGATATAGAAATTGAATTAATTTGTGATCCAATCATTAAATTAAATTGGAATGGATTACAATTAAATATTACTTCGATCATGGTGCCCACTTCTTTCTGCAAAAAAATTACTCGAATTTTTTTTAAGACTTCGTGCCTCAGATTGGAAGGTCGTCGAGGTTTTTTTAAGTGGATCGAAGGAAGATCGTCAGTTATGTGAGGGCCTTGAAGAGCCTAACAATATTGACGGGAGTTCGCGGGACTGGCAGTTTTAATTAAAATCGTAGGTATGCATATATAGATATAGGTATAGCTGCGTTGCAATTTCCGAGGTATCCCGGTGTCACGAGACTATTGATAAATTGATCGTTTGTATGCCGGATGCTCTAGCACAGTACATTTTTTACGTAGATTGAATTCAATGTCCGACATGAAACGATAAATTGACTGTAGTTGAACGACAATTTGCATGAGCAGCACTCGTGTTAAACGTTGTTAAAAATTTTTATTTTACTAGGACGCAATTTTTTTGCAAGTTTGTTATACACAGTCATGTAACTAATCATTTTTGAAATTGATACATACGTAATTAATAATTTAGTCAGATCATTTTTCAATTACTTTGTAATATTCAATTCCGTGGTAATCAAATTACTTCGTGATACGATTGTATAGTGATTCTATTGCGTAGTGATTCGATTGTATAGTGTCTCGATTGCACAGTGATTCGATTGTATAGTGACTCGATTCTATAGTGATTCAATTTCGTAGTGACTCAATTGCATAGTGATTCAATTTCGTAGTAATTCAATTGCATAGTGATTCAATAGCATAGTGACCCGATTGCATAGTCACTCAATCCTATAGTGATTCAATTTCATAGTGACTCAATTGCATAGTGACTTAATTGCGTTGTGATTCAATCCCATAGTGATTCAATTGCATGGTCATTCAATCCCATAGTGATCCAATTTCGTAGTGATTCAATTGCATAGTGATTCAATCCCATAGTGATTCAATTTCGTAGTGATTCAATTGCATAGTCACTAAATCCTATAGTGATTCAATTTCGTAGTGACTCAATTGCATAGGGATCTAATGGCATTGTGATCCAATTGCATAGTGATTGAATAGCATACTGATTCAATTGCATAGTGATTGAATAGCATACTGATTCAATGGCATAGTGATTCAATAGCATAGTGATTCAATAGCATAGTAAATCAATAGCATAGTGATTCAATAGCATAGTGATTGAATTGCATAGGGGTTCAATGATATCGTAATTCCATTACATAGTGACTCAATTAAGTAGTAATTGAAGATACATCGTAATTCAATCACTTCATTTAATTCTTCGCAATGGCATAGTAATTGTTTTATATCGGACTCGAACGACTTTGATCAAAATGGAATTGAAGTTTTACGCACAATGCAACCGTGTTGAATTTTCATTGCAAAGTGTAATCTAATTGTTGATGGTTGAATTGTGTTATAATCGACGTGTGAAGTGCGGTATAATGAATGTTGTAATGAATGGTTGGTGTGAAAATCGCGTTATGGTTATCATTGTTCGTTGATTGTTTGTTTATTCCTTCGTTACATCTTGTACGCATTCATTGTTTCGTGTTTATATTTATTGTAAGTTGTATTTCTTCAAACATATATTACATTTGTATCATGCACCAATTCTGTCAATTATGCCGAATGATTAATTCGATTCAAGAATTATAATGCCAACGAACAATCTATTAATAATAGTAATAAGCGGGATCATTACATTCTAATGTAGCACAAGTGTGCAGAACGACGTTGTATCTCAATTATACGAATGATTACAGTAATCAGGGATGAAATGAATTTAGTCGCTCGAGTTTCGTAATTCGGTTTCGAGCTTTTATCAAAGTACAATGAAATCGAATTACCTAATGAAAGAAAAGTGTAACTCGATTAACAAGATTACGATACAGCGTATTCGAATCTAATTAATTTTGTACACTCGGTCAATAGGACAGATTGTGTGTGCACGTTCTCAGAATTTCCGGTTCTATTTTACGTAGAGACCAAAAATAACAGTTCCACTGAAAAACAATATAGGTGAAAAATGATTGTTATTTTATGGCACTTCTCCATATTTGGGTGATAGCATTATTAATACATTTATAAATTATTTCTTGAGTAATTCAGTTCTGCACCGATCACCTTCACAAGTTTGGTTTAATTAAACAAATTCATTTTACCCGGGTTCGCTGAGCAGTTGCTAATATGAACGTGTTAATATAGAAAATTGAGAATTGAGAGTTAATAAAAATTAAGAGTAGAGAGTTGTTAGTTGGGAGTTGGGTGTTGAGAGTTGGGAATTGGGAGATGGGAGTTGGGAGTTGGGAGATGGGAGATGGGAGTTGGGAGTTGGGAGTTGAGAGTTGGGAGTTGGGAGTTGGGAGTTGGGAGTTGGGAGTTGAGAGTTGAGAGTTGAGAGTTGAGAGTTAGGAGTTGGGAGTTGGGAGTTGGGAGTTGGGAGTTGGGAGTTGGGAGTTGGGAGTTGGGAGTTGGGAGTTGGGAGTTGGGAGTTGGGAGTTGGGAGTTGGGAGTTGGGAGTTGGGAGTTGAAAATTGAAACTATTATGCAAGGAAGAATATTCACGTAAACTGCCTGTAGAAGTATGAGAGTTATCGAAAACTCTTTCCATAAACTTTCCCATACAAATGATCGAGAACGAAACACTGTAAAGGTATGCGAATTGAGATGCATCGATACCGAGGGGCGATGCATCTCCATTGCACCGGAAAATAACTCTCCTGGAACGAGTGCTGCGAGCAAATAGAATAAGTCAAGGTTCATACCTGTAGTCAGACGAGTCGCTGCGGCGATCAATTCAGTCTTCTTTTTATTTAAAAGATCTCCATAACCGGACAGCAGCTCTAAATAGGATGTTGGTGTGACGTAGTTGTGACGATTCAGTTCCTGCATAAAAATATTTTATTCTCCCACTGAATATTCATTCACAACATATAGTGGTTGAACAAAACTGTTAATGATCAAAAATTTAATTTATTTTAAATTTTTTACACGATTTTGAAATAACGCGATTCAAGACAAAAAAGCACGTATGTACATACAGTGGACCCAAAAAGTAGTCAAACATTAAATTTCGCAGACTTGAGAAAATGTCGATGTTTAAACAGTGACGATTTCGGTAAAACAAATAGTACAATAATAATCCTAGTCTCATTTTAAAGCTTCTGACTTCTACTATTACTAACCATCAATTATTTTTGTCCGAGACAATTTCGCACGACGCGACAAGTGGAAAACCAAAGACACGTTTTTTCTTGAAAATACCACTAATCTAAGCGTCTCTAAAAATATTGAAAAATTTTTTTTGTGAACGAATCTACCATGGATTTGAAGAATGAAGTCTCCCCTTTACAACGACATAAAAAACTTGATGTACGATTTTTTTTGGTCGTTTTATCTTGGTTTAAACGAAAGGTGTACAGTGAAACAAGATACATCAAGAGAGTTTTACACCACCGAACATAATCCTCGTTTTTGTTCCGTAGAACGGTGAAAAAAAAATCGTACATCAATTTTTAACACGTCGTTGTAAAGGGGAGACTTCTATTTTCAAATCTGTGGAAGATACATTCACGAAAGAATTTGTCCTATGTTTTCACAAAGGTTTCGAGTTATAGCAATTTAATGGAAAAATGGGTGTTCGGTCTCTCGTCTGCTACATCATGTCAAACTATTTTAGAGGAAAATGAATAATGGCGTGCAAACGTAGAATCTTCAAGCTTTCAAATGAGTCCAAGTTTATTGCGGTTCGATTATTTTTCACGAAATTACAATAGGTTGAATATCGTGAATTTCCCGAGAATCAGAAATGTTGTGTTCAAATACTTTTTGGATCCACTGTACATATTTCGAAACTTATACAGTAAAGTTTTTATTACTTTCTTTGCACTGTATTTCATTGCTAGACTACTAGAAAAATGACTAGGTGAATGACAAAGCTGTGAAGGCGTTAAAAGAATTTATTTAATATCGTCACACTATTTTCGATTCACTGGAATTAATATAAAAGAAAATTCATTTTTATTTCATTTCTGTTTCTTACAACCGTTTCGGATAATTTGTTGGAGATGCGCATAAAATGGCCGGCCACTTTTGGTAGTTCACATTGTAAATAATACATTGGCAGTGCGAGGGTTAACAAAAGATGAAATGATAATTCATTGGAAAATACAAATAATTTTATCACCTTCAGGAAGATGTCGCTCGCAGCTATTACACTTGATTGCATGTATTGGCACATCCTGACAATCGATTGTAGGATATCCTCAGTGATGGACTCGTCCTGGATGTCAGTCAAAAATTGCATAGCGACGCTCTGGAAAAATGTCAAAACCACAGTTACGCTTTGCGTGCCAAAAATTAAATTTTTCAAGGAGATTCGTTCGAATCCACTTTCTTATATTTTGGAAATTCATGATCCATATATAAATAAAGTAACGACCAGATTGCGAATTTTATACAGTCATGACAAAAATAAGTAAAACAGCAATAACTTTGAAAGGATTTAAAAATATTGTTGTATCATTTCCAATGAATTCAAATGATTAATACTTTCAAAAACTGTCCAACAAGCAACCTCAGAAATTCTGAAATCTTCGATTCTATAGAATATTAAAATTCTTATCAATTGAAATATTTTCAACATCTTTCCTGCATGTCATTTAATAAATCAATGCTTCCAATTACTTTAAAGAAGTCAAATAATTTGGTGAAATCTTAAACAAATTATTCTGATTTAAATGACGTTCGAATACTTTCGCGAGCCACTGTAGATATTTTTCCGACCAGGTGTAATTTCATCGGAGGTTGCCATAAACGCGCGAGCACGAGCTTAGGGTTAATATCGCGCATGTGGGAGGACGATTAGGGTCAATTCACTCGTCAACAACGTACACGCGGCAGCGAGCAGCCCTAATAGCGTTTGTCGGTGCGACGAATTGTCCCGCATCCACTCGAGAACAAGCTCACGAGTATGTGGATGAGGATGATACGAAAGTAAATTACGTTTACGAACCTGAAGCGCGGCTTCCGGCCACGGGCAAAACCAATCGATCGTGCAGCAATTGACCAACGCCGGAAACTGCCTGATCCGAGAACGGAAAACCTCACCGATTGGACTGCGAACAGGACAAAAGTGTCGTCTGATCAAATTAGGTCAATGACGCGACGGATCATTCGTTATTAGGCCTGTCTAGGAGCAAGTGGTCATCGAACGGCTCTAATCAACCGGACGCGGTCAATTGATCAAAGTTATCGCCATGATAATCTACGTCAATCTACGTCATCGCAACTTTTTTAGAGATCGACAAACAAACAAACGGCCGTCTTGAATTTTTAAAACAATTCTATTCGAACTTATTTCTAACGAAAATAAGTGAGTAGACCATAATTCAGTAAAATCATTTCAAGAATTTAGAAATGCAATTAATGAACGACATAGTTAAATTTTTAAAACAATTTTATTCGAATTTATTCTTAAAGAAAATAAGTGAGTAGACTATAATTCAGTAAAATCATTTCAAAAATTTAGAAATGCAATTAAAGAACGACAAAGATACAATTAAATTTTTAAAACAATTGTATTCGAATTTATTCCTAAAGAGAATAAGTGAATAGACTTTAAATCAGTAAAATCATTTCTAGAATTTAGAAATACAATTAAAGAACCACGGAGATACAGTTAAATTTTTAAAACAATTTTATTCGATTTTATGCAGTGACTGACCAAATTCTCAAAGACGTTAAAAGTTTATTTGAAGAAAAACCACGCAGTTTTTTCGAAAATGGAATCCACTAGCTTGTAAAACGTTGTGGGGAAATTGTAGAAGGTGGAAAATGATTGTAAAGTGATTGTAGAAATTAGTAAATAATTCTAAGGTAATCGTAGAAATTGGGAAATAGTTTGTAAAACAACTGAATTTGGAAAATAATTGTAGAAGGTGGAAAATGATTGTAAAGTGATTGTAGAAAATGATAAATAATTTTAAAGTAATCGTAGAAGATGGTAAATAATTGTAAAATAATTGTACAATTTTTTTTAATACGTCCTGTTTTATCTTACTATTGTTGATATTTCCACGATTTTTGAAATACGTTCCATTCGGTTTTATGCGGAGGTTGAACAAGTTTTATTTACTTTCACATGTTCTGCACAGTTTTATACATGTTTTTCCTTTTGTTTAAATCCGTTCTCTCATCTGTGCAGTTTTTCTCAAACACACGTTTGGTTTATTGTCGCATGTGTTTCGGACGTTATCTATTATTGCAACACATTTTATTTGATCGTACATATTTTTTGAATAATAGTTTATAGTCGATCTTAAACAATCTCTCAATATGTCCTATTTTACTTGATCAATCTTGTTTATTTTATTTACGGTCTTTTAACCATATCTTCCTTCTTTTTGTACCAGATTTTTTACATATTTAATTACTAATTATTGCACTGTTCTTTACACATTTCATTTTATTCATTTATTTTTTGTTTATTAACGAACGTTCCCTTATACATTTCTTTTTGTATATTTCTAAATATATTTTTCAATACATTTCATTCTCACACTTTTATACATTTCTATAATAAAATGTAGTCTTTTCTATGATAAAGTATGTCATTAAAATTCTGCGCACGCTATAAAAATATGCAAATAAATGCGTCTCCCATTCGATGCAAACTTTTTGTCCATACATACAATGAAACTGCATTTGTTTCCGAGTTCGGTAGAGACACGAGTGTACAGCAACTGTAATAATTGGATACCCGTGATAAATCAGAAAAACAAAGCAATTCTTTTTTATACGAGAGCACTACACTTTTTTTTCGTTGCATTCACCGTGTGGAAGGATATCCAGGTGTGTTCGAGTTCGTTAAAATTACTGAATAATTTATTAGTAGATTGCAGATGTTTATGCAATTCTCAATTTTTTTAGGCAAATTTCGAGTAACTGGAATCAAGTAAAATCTTATTTTCAGATGTGGCGGTTCATTTCTAGACCTGAAATAAATAAAAATCAATTGACATAAAAATTCTCAAATTTTGCACTGTTGCAATTCTCATAATTTGATCATCCACTGTATGTGAAAATTGAAAACTGATTTTTCAAATTGAAAATTTTACGTCAAACAAACGGCTCATAAAAAAGAAATTAATGAAAAATTCTGTGTTGGTAAATGAAAAATTGATTGGTTTCGTAAAAACTCGTCAATTTATATATACGGTTTTCATAATTTGTTCAACTACCGTACGTAAAAATGGATTTTCAAATTCATCAGATCAAGAGTCTCGAATAGTTAATGTTAAATAAATAGATTAAGTAATCCCAGCGTGAATACCAGATCTCAAAATGAGAACCGGGGGAATATTATGCAATCCAATATCGCAATAATGCAAATTCTAATGCAATTGTGTTGCGCGCAACAGATTTCGGCGCGTGTTCACGAATATGTAGTAGAAATAAATACGGCCCCGGTGTTGCTATAAATACCTACGTACACGTATCCTGCGACATTAATGAAGCGACACGTAGTTCCATCGCATTGTTCCCGACCAGATGTTAATCTTTCGAAGATTAAATGCCATGTCAGAACGTTTCTGAATGTATATTGTAGCTTGTCTATGATAGATTTAGAACTGTTTATAGCGTTATCAATTGTATCACAATGTTCTCGATAATTGGACAGATCGATATTCTCATTACACTCATTACATATTATATATATTATATATATTATTATATATTATATATATATATATATATATATATATATGTATCGATAATATCGTTCTGGATATCGATATTCCGGCATATCGAAAAATCAAGTATTTCAGTTGACAATATCGTTAAAATATGATAATATCGTTTTCAATATTGATATTCCTATATATCGATAATATCGTTTTGAATATCGATATTCCGATATATCGATAATATCGAAACGGTATCGATATTTAGATATGTTAAAACATTGTTAAGATATCGATATTGTTATATATCGATAATATTGTTCTGGAAATCGATATATCAATGTGTCGATAACTCCATTAAAAGTTATTCCATTAAAATATCGATATCGTTTCATATACCGATATTTCGATATATCGAAAATATCGATAATGTCGTTTTGAATGTTGATATTTCGATGAATCGTTAATATCAACATTGTTATGGATATTTGGATACATCGAATTGATATTGGTTAACACATCAATCTTTCGATACATCGAAAACATCGAATGTTATCGATATCACGATATATCGATAATATCTTTTTGAATATCGATATTCCCATGCCTCGAAAAGTATTGAAATTGTTATCGATATTTCGACGCATTAATAATTTCGATAATATATGGGGGTAGGTTATCTACATATATCGAAAATATCTAAGTGTTACTGATATCACGATGTATCGATAATATAGTTCTGCATATCGATATTTCGAAAAATCGTTAACTATCGAAGTTATATCGATGTGTACGTGGAACAGTATGGTACCGGTGTATTGTAGCATGTGTTGCTAATAATTATATTATGCGAGTTCTCGACAAATTTCAGTTCGCTACGTTTTCGGGTTCAAGTTCGATTGAAGGTACTTTGTTATATATCGTCGAGCTCATTATAACAAGAAAAATGTACGGCGCCATTTTGAAAACTCAAGGTTACCTTGACATCTCGGAAAATATAAGGCCTTAAAAAATCGAACTATGTATTTCTAATGAGCCTCCCCTCCCCCAATGATACAATAAATATCATTTTAAACATATTTCGATAAAGTCGAAAAATAATTCATTATTTCAGATGGCAAGTTGGTAGATGGTCAGGTCGTAGTTACTGACTTAACCTGTATTATGTATAAGTCTCTTTTCACACTGTCGACAAATTCGTCTATAATTTGATCGATCAGTACCACTTCCACTTTAATCCTCTTCACGACGCTATATATATATATATATATATATATATATATATATATGTATACATACCTAAACTTCCTAAGAAAAGAAAATGTTCGGCGTCGAGTGTTCCAGTCTCGTCTACCGTCGAGCGTGTCTGACCATTGCACGACTAGATCTACTGAATCCATCTCGGACAGTCTGTCCGAGAACATACAGATCATACGGAACAAACGTATCTTCAAAATATTAACCCGTTGATCAACGAATATGTATACTTTTTAAATAAAATTGTTTTCACGACATTGTAAAAATAACAGAAACCCAAAATAAATTTCTGCTTTAATAATCTAGGATGCATTCTAATCGAAAAACATTTCCCGTAAAACTTTTCCATTCTTTTTCGTAAAATAAGAATCTGTAACGAAACAATAGGGTTCTTATTTTAAAAAACTCCTCTGTGAAACGATGTTCCTATAATTCGTTATTTATTGTATAGTACGTGTTAACCCTCTACGTGTTTTTGTCAAATATATTCGACATTACATGAATGCATTTTGTTAACACCAATTTTTTTACAGCAGTGGTAGGCACGGGTGGAGCCCCTCAAACGCCTGCTTCTCCCACCAACCTCTCTTTCATGCAGCGCGCACATTCGTTGCGTACGCTGATGTCTCGTGTCTTCGTTGCCCCATTGTACCGCGCTTGATGGAAGGGGACAGAGGGCGCTACGGTGTGGACGGTTTTGCCTCAATTGAGGCAAAATTGCCCATCACTGGTTTACAGTATATTTGAATTTTGTTTACGACTTTCACTTTCATCGTGCAGAAGGAGACCTCTGCCTCTGTTGAAGTGTAAATTACAAATTTTCAGACTTTTAGCTCAATCTAAAATATTTTGACCCAGAGAGGGTTAATATACTTGGAGAACCCTACATACGAACCTATGTTGACGAGCCTAAATGTTATTTTCTCAAATTCCCTTAACACGTTATCGCTACAACATGGGTCGAGTTAACGGCGTTACAGAAGGCTCGTGTATAATCGAATGTTACATTTAAATGTACGCACTGTATAGACACCCACGTATTAATCCAAGCAACTGTAAATACGACACCTCAGTCACCTCACGGACAAACCACATCCCTAGTCAACACGTGGTCAAGTGTCCAGCGTTCTATGGTGTCCAGCACCGACTAGAACCGTCGAAGTAATTCTATTGGACATGGTGGCCTCGCCGTGGCCCTGGTGAACGATCGCTCTCTAATGAAACTCATTACCGATCGAATGGACAAGCGATCTCAATTTCCGTGATCCCCTTCGCAAGTTTTGGCCGTTATTACCCATAGTTAGCCAGGGTGATTTATTCCCGCTTCAATTTCGAATCAACCGGCACGATGGTCTGGGTTAGGTGGAAGGTGCATGAAGGTGGAACAGAGCGAAGGGAATGGGGGAAAAGTAGAAAATGGGTAGACCAGTGAGCAAAGGAAAGGATATACGTATATGTATACCTCATCGTGACGACCAGATGCAAATTGTTCCGAACGCCGTTCACGTAGGCGGAGAAAAGGTTGCTTCTATTGATCTGCAGCCCGGCCTCCTGCACTCTGCCACGCATCGCGTGGAATATACGCTCCATCTCGTCCGTTTGGTACACGTTCGGCACGTCCCCGTTGTTCAACACACTATTCAAGTCCTCCAGCATCGACTCGTTCTTTATCTGCGACAGGCAAATCATTCCTTAACCTCGTTTCTTAACCTTGTTTCTAACTTTGGAACGCAGGGCGGTAGGTGTCCTTGGAACTGTTGCACCCCCTTCGAGAAGAAGAAGAAGAACATTTTACATCAATTTTCTTTATTTCCTTGATTTATTTAAGGATCTAACATTTCCCCAGTGATTCGGGTTCAAACATCTACTCATTGTTTTAAGATCTAATTCTTAATCATTTATTTGGGACCTAATTCTTGGTCATCAAATATACCCCCGCTACATTGATGTGAGATTTAACCCCCACTCATTGATGTGAGATTTAACCCCCATTCATTGGTGTGGGACCTAATTTTTTCATCTGGCATTTTGACCTGAAACCTACTTATTTATTTTTATTTTATTTATTAAGGACCTCATCCTTATTCCTGGATATGGGTCCTAACCTCTGTTCACCGGTTTGGGATGTAATTCTTACTCTTGGATTTGGAACATCACACCTACAAATTGATTTGAGACCTAATCTTTACCGATTGATTTGGGACCTGATCCCTACTCATTGGTTTGGGTCCGACTTCTCCGTCATTTACTTGAGACCTAGTCTTACTCTTCGATTTGGGACCTGATCCCTACTCATTGGTTTGGGACTTAGTTCTCAGTCATTGGTTTGGGACCTAATTCTTAGTTATTGATTTGGGACCTAATCCGTAGTTATTGATTTGGGGTCTAACCCCTCTACATTGACGTAGGACCTACCCCCTTTACATTGATGTGAGATTTGACCCCCCACTCATTAGTTTGGGACCTAATTCTTTATCCAGGATTTGGGACCTATTTCTTAATTCTAGATATGGGACCCATCGTTTAATCCTGTATTTGGGTCCTATTTCTTAATTCTGGATTTGGGACCTAATCCTCACTCATTGGTTAGTGACATTTTTACGTTTGGAATTGAGATATGAAACCTACTCACTCATTTGGGACCTAATTCTTTATCCAGGATTTGGGACCTATTTCCTAATTCTGGATTTGGGACCCATCGTTTAATCCTGGACTTGGGTCCTATTTCTTAATTCTGGATTTGGGACCTAATTCTCACTCATTGGTTAGTGACATTTTTACGTTTGGAATTGGGATATGAAACCTACTCACTGATTTGGGACCTAATTCTTTATCCAGGATTGGGGACCTATTTCCTAATTCTGGATTGTGGACCCATCGTTTAATCCTGGATTTGGGTCCGATTTCTTAATTCTGGATTTGGGACCTAATCCTCACTCATTGGTTAGTGACATTTTTACGTTTGGAATTGAGATATGAAACCTACTCACTCATTTGGGACCTAATTCTTTATCCAGGATTTGGGACCTATTTCCTAATTCTGGATTTGGGACTCATCGTTTAATCCTGGACTTGGGTCCTATTTCTTAATTCTGGATTTGGGACCTAATCTTCACTCATTGGTTGGTAACATTTTTACATTTGGAATTGGGATATGTAACCTACTCACTGATTTGGGACCTAATTCTTTATCCAGGATTTGGGACCTATTTCCTAATTCTGGATTTGGGACCCATCGTTTAATCCTGGACTTGGGTCCTATTTCTTAATTCTTGATTTGGGACCTAATTCTCACTCATTGGTTACTGACATTTTTACGTTTGGAATTGGGATATGAAACCTACTCACTGATTTGGGACCTAATTCTTTATCCAGGATTTGGGACCTATTTCCTAATTCTGGATTTGGGACCCATCGTTTAATCCTGGATTTGGGTCCGATTTCTTAAGTCTGGATTTGGGATCTAATCTTCACTCATTGGTTGGTAACATTTTTACATTTGGAATTGGGATATGTAACCTACTCATTGATTTAGGACCTAACCCATGTAACATTGATGTAAGATCTAACCCCTATTCATTCGTTTGGGACCTATACCCTACTCATTGGATTGCGACGTAATTTTTACATCTGTATTTGGGACCTAAAATCTATTCATTGATTTGGGACCAATGGAGTAGAATATAGAATACAGTTCCGAAAATCGAGGTGCTAGTGTATCTGCAATGATTAGAACATCTTCTTCGTTTAAAGAATAGTAGCAGAAAAAGAAAATTTTCTTTTGATTTTCATTATTTTCTTCATACAAAAGAAGTTTATAGGTCTTCACCGGTTTGTACAAGGAGTCGGGTTGTATTGCATAAATCGTATATAGATTTCTTTGGTTGTGAACTGTTCTATATGTGAAACGCGTATGTGGATAATGAAGAAATTGGATTCGAATCAATAAAGACGTTGGATTGCAATAATTAGAATTGTTCTTGTTTGACGTTTATAGGGTGATGGAAAGAATTGATGATATTCTATCGATTTTCTTCTATTTTTGTAGATATGCATATAAGGAGGATGTGATGGGTTAAGGGTCGTCGCACTTTGCAGATGAAGCTGAAGGTAAGGGAAACGGAAAAAGACGGATCTCGCAGCTTCTATTCCCGATTAACACCGACGACATTTCACGGTTCGTCCACGGTTCTTCACCTTTCGATTTATTTTGAAATCAGCGGTACGCCGTTGACGCGGTAAAATGAAGATGGGACGAGGATGCAGGGGGGAAACGTCAGATTCCTCTATACGCTCTGTTAAATTTTTCACCGTTTTGTACACGATGTGCCATTTGGTCCAAATCAAATTTAGCTCAACACTATGCACACTATCATCCCATCTGTATACGTTTTGCTCTGTTATTTATGTACAATGCGAAAATATTTCGAATATCATTCGGCTATAACGATAATAATTATATATAAATAATTCTGTTTTCAATCTGTAGATATTGTTCTCATAATTTGGACGAAATTAAATTTCATCTACCATTATGTACCTATCATCCCATATCTACACGTTTTGTCCAGGCCATGTTACGTATTTATGTTTAAAGCAAAACGTTTCGATATCGTTCGTTTATGAACGATAATAATTACATTTAAATAATTCCGTGTCAAAATATAGAGTTATTATTCTCATAATTTCCAGTAGATTAAGCAAATGTTCTACACAACTGTACTTTGTCGTTTCTCTATTTATTACAATTGCAATTGAAAATTAAATTGTGTTCATGAAGCTGTGAATTACATGTAAATGGCTTATTCCCCAACTGATGCTGCTTAATACGAAAGCCACGGCAACCACATACTCCAATCATCTTCAGAATGCCATACAATTTCGTCCACTATTGTATTTTCACGTACAACGTTGCTGAATATAAAATAAATGTTGCGTTCATATTCTCATAATTTTTAGGATACCATACAATTTTGTCCACCACTGTACATTCTCATACAATGTTATATAATATGAAATTAACCCCTTCGCTTACAATATCGTCTGAGAGACGTGATGAAGATTCTGAACAGAGTCTAATAAAGATGTATGTTATTAATTTCCTTTAAACCGAAATATAATTCTATTTTGTTGTTGTTAATGTAAAGCCATTAGAGAACATATAGACATGCAATAGATTTACATTTCCTCCTTTTTCTAAGAAATTTTGAACTACAAAGAAATTCTAATTACTAAAACCGTAAAATAAATCATAAGGCAAGGGGTTAATATGGTGCCCTTATTCCCATACTTTCCAGGATACCATACTTTTTGATCCACAACTGCAGATTCTCATAAAATCATATGAAATTAATATTGAGTACTTATTCCAATAATTTCTAGGGCTCCACACAATGTTGTTCATCACTGCAGACTCTCAAAAAGCTACATAATACAAAATTAACATTGGGGCCTCATTCCTATAATTTCTAGGATACCATACAATTTTGTCCACCATTATACATTCTCATAAAATACTACATAATATAAAATTAATATTTAGCCCTCATTCCATACTTCCTACCATACCACACAATTTTGTCCACCATTGTACTCTCACCTACAATGCTTTTAAATATAAAAGCATTATTGCGTTCATATTCTCATAATTTCTAGGATGCCATACAATTTTGCCCACCACTGCAGATTCTCAAAAAAGCTACATAATACAAAATTAACATTGAGGCCTCATTCCTATAATTTCTATATCATGCAATTTTGTCCACCACTGTACATTCTCATAAAATACTGCATAATATAAAATTAATATTGAGCCCTCCTTCCCCTAAAATCTAGGAACCACACAAGTTTGTCCACCACTGTATATTCTTATAAAATGCTACACAATATGAAATCAATATTGAGCCTTTATTCCAATAATTCCCAAAACACCATACAATTTTGTCCACCACTGTACCCAATCCCATCTCCACACGTCAAATGCGATCAAGTGACCTAACTCGGGCCATTCGGCACAGTTTCCGGGAAACAAGTAGGGTAACAGCAAAGAATAGGGTGGCGAGCGAAGAGAAACGATCTCTCCTAAGAATATAAATAGTATGGGGCTCAAGCCGGAAGTATAGTGTGGTTGTTCGATCCAACGTCTCTTCGGCTGCTCTTATCTCAAGCTCCATCTTTGATATTTGCTCGACGCCTAGAAGACAGGAAGATCGCTTGGATCGATCGAAAATCGATCTCCATGTTCAACGTTGAAAATGAGTGTCTCTTAAGTAGACACCGGGAGGGCCGTTTATTATTCAGAGATACTCTCGTTCATAAATTGGCGAGATATAATCCAATTACTATGGCAAGCATTTTTCCATGAAGTTCAAAGTGTTCGACAATTTTGACGAAATTGTTAAACGCGCGTTCCAATAATAATTTGCAGAATTTTTGGAATATCTCTTAAACCATATTGACTAATTGAATTACTAGACAGTGGACCTTTATACGAAATAAAAATGTTCTGCATTATTTACAAAATTCTGGGACCAAATAAAAATTTATTTCTTCCTTTAATAATTTTAATAAGTTGATGATAATATAACAATATTCTTGAAATCATGCATAATTCATTCTTGAACGCATAAAATCCGCAGAATACTAATTAGAAATGTTTGAAAATCAACTGTGAAATACGCAAAATAAATATTGTTTTATTAACTGTCGTGTGTATGGTAGTGTATTAATATAATTATATTATCAATCAACTATTATATTATAGTATCAGTTATATATAATATAGTTGAATAAACGATTACTTCTATTTTCATCGTCAAGAAATATTTCCTATCAAAATACAAATATTTTATTTGCAGAAATTTTACCGTTTATTTCAAATAGTATTTTATTTGAATCGTGGAACAACAGTTATTTCAAATGCTATTTGAAATATTTTTTTTCCCAAATTTTACACACCTCTGCAGCCAGTTCACCTCATCCAATAGTAAATTATTGAAAATGCGTAAACGAATATTAATAATAATTCATTTTCAATAAAATCAATTGCCGTAAATTTTCATGAGGAATATTTGAAAATTAGAGTAGCCGGAAATTCACGAATGCGAATGAAAATCACGTTATATTATTCTCCGGATTTTCAATGAATTATCTGAAGAAGCTGCACCACTTTTTTATGCAAATTTGGTGTTTCTTGTTTGCGTTTGAATGCTGGGATAATAGTTTTCATAAGAAAAGCAAAAAAGCACTATAATCCTGCGCATTATTCTTAGAGTAATTAATTATCGTGGAAAACATTCATTAATATATAATGTCAATAATATAAGAGATGGAAATTGGACAGACAGTTCTGTTAACTCTATTATAAATGAATGAAGTGAAGCAAACAACGGAATTGTAAATCACTTTGATTTTCGCAAATTTCGAGGTGAAACGCGTCAAAAATTAATAAATCTCGACATAAACCATCCCGTATGTCGCATTAAGTATACAATTAACTACCTGCTGATACAAAAATTGTTTATTAACATCTCTACATATTCTTCGTCTGCTTATTTTCCTTGTTTAAACACTGGAAACCAATTTTATCTATCTTTTCATTGCATTTCAAACTGATATACATATTTCTCTGAAATATGAAATGATAATATAATGTTAGAGGATTGTATTTCGGTTCCTGGAAACACATTTCATCCTCTCCACCGTTTCTATTGAATTCTTTCTTGTGGGAATAAAATGCACGCATTGTTTGCATAATCGGTATAAATCCGGAATAAAAAGAATGCAGTTCCACGTACTTGGGTATCCGAAAATAGGAAGACGATTAATTGATTCTGCATCCCAGCCTTCATCATCGACTTTTTAATATCGTCTCGCCAGTCGTTGCTCGTGTAAGCGCCGCTCAACTCGATTTGAAAGCAGATGTAATCTTGAATGTGTGCGCTCAATCTCGTTAAACTTTGCCGACCTGGAAACCAACGGCAGATTCTTAAACTCATTTGCTGCGGATTTAATTTTCTTTTTTACAGCTCGAATAGCAGAAAAGATTTTAAAATTAATTGATGCTTTTTAATCTTTCAGAGATTTTCATACGTGATCATTGTTAAGAAATATTGAAAGTTATTTTATAAAGCCGTTGGCTCCCTTTGTCTTTCCTTCTCATTTTTAAATACGTATTATGCACATTTCCAAACTCATTTGTTGCAGTTTTAATCCTCTTTTACCAGCTGGATTAGCAGAAGAGATTGTAGGAGAATTGTGGAATATCTGGAGTAGAATATAATGCTGGGAATATAGAACATTGTATAGCGCAGAAGAATTTAAAATGTATGCAGTAGAATTGTAAAATGCAGTAGAATATAAAATATATGCAGTAGAATATAGAATATAGTGCAGCAAAATATATAATATATGTAGTAGGGTATAGCATATATGCAGTACAATATGGTATAGTACAATATAGAATATGATACAGTAAAATATAGAATATGGTATAGTAGACTGTAGAATATATTGCAATAGAATATAGATGAGTATAGAATATATGAAGTAGAATATAGTGCTGGGAATATAGAAAATTGTATAGTGCATTGGAATATAAAATGTATGCAGTAGAATTGTAAAATGCAGTAGAATATAAAATATATGCAGTAGAATATAGAATATAGTACAGCAAAATATATAATATATGTAGTAGAGTATAGTATATATGCAGTAGAATATGGTATAGTACAATATAGAATATGGTACAGTAAAATGTAGAATATGGTACAGTAAAATATAGAATATGGTACAGTAAAGTACAGAATATAGTACAGTAAAATATAGAATATGGTACAGTCGAACATAGGCTATATTTCAGTAGAATGTAGACTATGTTGCAGTAGAATATACAGGGTGTTCATTTGAAAACTTTCCAGCCGAATATCTCGAAAAGTATGAAAGATATTAAAAAAGTGTAAAACACGTGTCCTAGGATTTTGAGGGGGAAAGAGGGGGCAGTACCAGTTTTTTATTTGGGTGGCGTTTCCAAGGTCATTTGAAGGTCAACTTTGTTTTTCAAATGGAAACCTATATTTCTTATTATGGGATCTTATTGTACGTAAAAAGACAAGCAATTTTCGTAGAATATTTTTTTTTCATCCGCGCATTAGTTTCCGATATATTTAAAGAGAAGTAGAGAGTTTGTACAGGAATGTAGAGCTATTCCAGCAGATACCTTCAAACATGTTCATTCGGAATTTGAGAATCGTCTGTATTAGTGTTTAGGAAACAACGGAGCACATTTTGAAAATTTGCTATAGTTATATAGAAATTACAGACTTTCTCACAGTATAAGTATGACTCGCTCTACTTCTCTTTAAATATCTCCGAAACTAGTGCGCGGATAAAAAAAGTATCCTACGAAAATTGCTGGTCTTTTTACGTACAATGAGATCCCATAATAAAAAATATAGGTTTCTATTTGAAAAAACAAAGTTGACCTTCAAATGACCTTGAAAACAGCACCCAAATAAAAAACTGATACTGCCTCCCTCTTTCCCCCTCGAAATCCTTGGACACGTGTTTTACACTTTTTTAATATCTTTTATACTTTTCGAGATATTCGGCTGGAAAGTTTTCAAATGAACACCCTGTAGAATATAAAGCATGGAATATAGAGTACGTCGAGTACAATATAGAATATGTCGAGTACAATATAGAATTTATGTAGTGCAGTAGAATACAGGATATAAGTGCGTTAGAATATAGACTATACTGCAGTAAAATATAGAGTATAGAATATACGAAATAGAATATAGTGCAGGAAATATAGAAAATTGTACAGTGCAGTAGAATAGAATGCATCAAAATGTCTTTATTACTCCTTTCTTTTTAAAACCAAATGATCCCTACAGTAATTCCCAAAAAAAACTTTCAAATTCCACGTCAACGGACATCACTTCCCACTACCCTATTTCAAATTTTAGCCCAGATTGTCTGTAGCGTGGCAAAAAAAAAACGGAATTCGATGGTCGAAGTCTACGCTATCTACCCTACCGTACAGTCGAGCCTGCTCGTTAGCATTTAAGTTATGGTTATTTTTACGTTTTTTTATTAGGATTATTATGGGGCCGTTTGTCAAGGTAACGACTGCCCATCCGCCATTCCCTGAAACAGTTAGGGTCGAGGAAAGGCATAAAAGGAAGCCGAACGGACACTTCGGGGTACAAGATTTAGTTCTGCATCACCTGACCCGCCCATGCCCAGGAGCAGGGCGTTTCCACGGGGCTGCCTTAGGATTCGGTTGATCCTGCAGATATGATCTATTGCGTCCTGGAAGAGCACCAGCTTCATGGGAGAGGTGGTGGACCCATTGTAGTCCTCTAGAAAGTCATCCAATACTCGCTCCATCTGGAATAACCGTATTTCCTATCAGTTAATGCTTGGGAAACTCGTATTGCACGAGCCCCATACCTAGATTCATTCAAAAGGACCATCACGAGGACTTTACAAAATTTATATATACATCCAACTCTCTTTTTACACGTTATATACGTTCCTCAAAGAACCGTGGAAAATGAAGTAATGAAAACTTATCTGTAGAAGTTCTTATTGTATGTATAGAGTGTAACAAAATATTTTGTCATGGCTTCAACAGGTGATTCTACAGCTTTAAATCGGTGAATATCTGTAAAAAAAAGTTGCCACAAAATTGACCTTCACGGAGATATTTAAGGTCAAATATTTTGTTTATTGCATCGTATAATACTGATCGCGAAGAACAAAAGTCTCGAAGGAACCATGCGTCTCAAGTTGGAACACGCATAAATTTATAGAATACTCAGATTACTGATTAGTTGATTTTTCTGTGATTTTTTACAGTAACAATTGATGGTACACATATTTACTTTCAATTCATAATTCGAAAATTTCTTGCTTGGGAAAATAATGTTGAAGAGTCATACTCAGTTGTAACTAGACCGCGGATTTATATGCAAAATAACTTCTTAATCAGTCTAATACGTCAGAAATAATACAACAAAATTTTTAAATGGTTGAAATATTTTCACTGTTTTGAATTGGATCTACTCATTTTTGTCATAAGTGCATAAAATCCGCAGTCTAGTTGTCACAATGGTATTGATGTAAATGCGTGCCTTTTTGATGTCAGTAATTTGATCATACTCTCTGGTGGTCCCGCAAAAGTCACCATAGAACAATGTAACGTCGCCGATTATAGTATTCGTGTCACAATCAAAATTCGTTTCCAAAATGCTTCTGAGAAGATTGTCGAACCATTTTCTATCGTCGTCGTTGATCAAACGATCGCTGAAGACTCTCAGATTTTCATGGTACCACAGCAATAACAATTTCTCACGTATCTAGAAACAAGTGGAGTTAAGAAGATTATTTTTCTAAATCAAAAATACAATCATCTTCGCTTCAATGTTAATGCCAGCACACTAGATCGAAGTTTAAAAAAACCTCAAAGAAAATAGGAAATTTTATTGAACCTTTAATTGGAAGTCAAGTGAAAATAGAAGGAAATTATAAAAGCTAAATCTTCTGATAGAACTCGATAGAAGCTTTGAGAAAAATAAAATATTATACTCGAACTTTAATTGGGACTCGAAGATGATAAATAATTGATTTGAAGTTTCGACTGGAACTTAATTGAAAATAGGAGGAAATTATAAATTTCGCTAAATCTTTCGATAGAACTCGATAGAAGCTCCAAGAAATATAAAAAATTAAACTGGAGCTTTAATTGGAATATGATAGAAACTCAAAGAAGGTAAATAATTTGTTTGATGTTTCGAGTGGAACTTAATTGAAAATTCGAAGAATTTATTAATATAGCTAAATCTTTAGATAGAACTTAATAGGAATTCAGCGAAAAATAGAGCATTAAAATGGAGCATTAATTGGAACTCAATAGGAGCTCAAAGAGGATAAATAATTTATATGAAGTTTCAATTGGAACTTAGGAAGAAATTAATTTGTTGAATAATTTCTCATGGATGTGTCTCTACAATCTCAACAATTATTAATTAAAAAATATTAAAAACCGTGATTTTGACCCTCGAACTCAAGCGAGCTTCGTCTGAAACATTTTTTTCTGTCATCAATAGAAATAAAACTCCAAAGAAAAATAGATGTTCATCTGTGAAAATTTAACCTTTGAAGAATTTCAATATAAATTTAATTTATATCTTCGATATAAATTTAAGGAAAATTGAATGAACTCTCTAATTAAAATTCCAGGTAAGTGATCCAATTAAGAATGGTGTTAATTTACGAGGACCTTGACTTTCTCCGGATTCATCATCAACATCCCCTGGAACACTTTGCTGAGATCTCGAAGATTGAAGGTGTAATGGGACTTGTGCGGGGTGGGCAGTAATTCCTTACAGATCGTGGTGAATAGGTTCAGCGTTGTCTCCACGAACATGTTCAGCATGTCCCCGAAATTCTCTGTGCGGGAGAGCCACGAGTTCAGAACTGTTCCGAAGATGTGTCTCTGAAACGAAATTCCATTGTCAGT
Source organism: Sphecodes monilicornis (assembly GCA_913789915.3). Taxonomy (NCBI): domain Eukaryota; kingdom Metazoa; phylum Arthropoda; class Insecta; order Hymenoptera; family Halictidae; genus Sphecodes; species Sphecodes monilicornis. Next base: position 10,466,335 of record OU565284.1, on the reverse strand, counting down.
TTCTTCGTTTATAACTTCTATTGATCCCCGCCTGTATTGCATCCGCCATCATTAATTGGAGATATTAAGGTCCATTTTAAAAATAGAGTAATTGCGAAATCAGTATTTCAATACATATATACAATATTATGGAAATGCATAAAATTGGAAGGAACGTTCATTTTAAAAATAGAGTAATTGCAAAAAGAATGTATAAATATATATATATATATATATATATATATATATATATATATATATGTGTGTAAATATAAATAAATGGAAATTTTGCTTTCTTTCATCATTTTGGTGGATTGAGAGTAATATTTGAAATAATATAATAATAAATAAATCTAGAATCGTCTTTATTTAATAATTTTACTGAACTGAGAGTAATAATTGGAATTTAAATTTATTAAGTAATTGGAAAAACATGTACTATATGTATACATAAATAGGAAATTGTTTCCTTGTAATAATTCTAATAGGTTGAGAGTAATATCTCTAATATTGTCTTTCTTTAATCATTCCAATGAATTGAGAATTATATTTGAAATGGACATATTGTCTAATTAGAACAACTATATTATATAAATGAATGGAAAATTGCTTTTCTTTAATCATTTTAATCGATTGAGAATAATTGTAATATATAGAATAATATATAAATATTCGTATATTCTTTTAATGTTTCTGCTCTGCTTGAACGCTTTGCTGGTTTCCTCAAAAGACAGTACCTTGATTCGCAGTAATGTTAAACAATCTGTCTTTAGTAATCGTCGACGTAATTATATAGAAAATAGCCAAATATATTTATATTAGTTATATGAGTAAAATGCTATTATACTTCATTTTAAAATATAAATATGATATTTAATTGAATATTCTGTACAATTTGCAATTTAAAAATATTACTCTTGACCTAGACTTATAATCAAATATTAATTATCAAATGCCATACACGTGCTCATTTTCGTCACATAAATACTAGATCCTTAGACTAATTAATACAGTATTCTACGAGCTACGTTCCTCAATGCAACAAGTTGAAACAATGGGTAAGGGATCGGGAATTAATTAGTACAACCAGTAACTCCCTTTCAGCCTGTACATTGAATATTCTACATCCTCGTGGAAATTGAGAATGACGAATCGTGCGACTCCTAAATACTCGGAAACAATAAATGAAATTCAAACGCGCCGGCGAAGTTAATTTGCCTAACTTTGAACCAGACCGCGAAAAGTATATCTCCTCGACGATTTTGACGGCACCGTAAAAAGTGAATAAACTTTACGTCCGCGGTGGTGGTATCTCGTTTTATCATCGGCGGTGGTGGTTTCTCGTTTTATCATCGGCGCTGCTCAGGAAAATAGATTCACCTTTGCTATTCTGTTTCGCCGCCCGGAGGTACAGTGGTTTATAAAAGCATTTCAGAGCATGAAATTTTTTTTACAATTTCGAAGAAGAGGGCACTGATGAACTAGAAGTAATTAATCGAAAGCAAAAGTGGTTTTTCCTGACCGCAGACTCCATAGATTTAAAATTTGTATACCCATTCGTAATACAGTAATGTATTTTTGGGATCCAAAACATTTTTGTTTATAATTATTCTTTTATGTAACTTTTACCAACGTATTCGTGACATTTTTCTGATTAAAATGAGTCCAAACACGATGCAATTTCGATCATATTTACTTGTTTATTTCGCGGTACAGTATAGCCTATATTCTAGTTCGGATAATCGAGGTTTTACTGTATCGTGGATTAAACTAGTAAATATGATCCAAAGTGCATCGTGTTTGGACTCGTATTAATCAGAAAAATGACACCATTATGCTGGTAAAATTTTCATAAAAAAAGACAATTAAGAACAAAAATGTTTTGGCATGAAAATCAACAACTAATCCTGGTGTGGTATTCAAACAACTATATTACTTACAATTTCTTTACAGATTTCTAACATATAAAACGATCTTGAACAAAATGAGAACTTGATTGACAACAAGTTAAAAAATTGTCATACAATCAGAATAACATAAAGAAAAAAAGAAAAATGTAAATGGCTCAAATTGACTCGAAGAGTACAGCAGTCAGCTCAAATTAAAATGATTAATCTCTTGTTTTACATCTGATAGTTATTCCGAAGCTTGTAAAAATATACTGCCGTTGATGCATAAATCAGTTGGTGAACTTTTTTAAAAATGTCCTTGGAGAACGCTCCCATAACTTGCAACGACGACAGTTGGAAACGAGAAAATCTGGAGCAGGAAAGAGCTGATCAAAAGCAGCTATGCGAGCTGTCTACTCTTTCGTCGTCGTTGGAAAAAGCTGGGTTAGGATTAAAGAGAAAGTAACCGTTATTTCTTGACGGCTGATTGAACGCGCTGACTGGAACGTTGTAGCTAATAAACAAATATTGTGATAAAAATGGACTTCGAAGGAAAGTCGAGTACGACAAGAAAGTGGCGTACGTAAGGAAAATAACTGGACGTGCAAACTATTTCTCCTATTTATAACAAAACATTGAATTGCGAATCCTACTCAATTTGCTTTGACTCTGCAAAATGGGTTGCAACTAATGGGTGTATATAAAATAACGAAGTCAGAAATCAATTATAAACAAAACAGTATTTTATCGATAATCGTCGCCACCGCGGGTCCTGCCGGCGACAATTAATGTACAGATAATACTATTATATGTACCCACAATACAAGCAACGTGTTTCTTGTTTAAGAGTATTATAGAAAGACAGATAGAAAATTGTAAGATTAAAAGAATCTAATTGTACGATTGTCAATATATTATTTCGAATTTATTAAAATTATTAAAGAAAGAATGATGAAGAAATATTAAGAAGAATAAAAGAATTTAAGAATGTCAATGTATTATTCTGAATTTATCAAGATCATCGAAGAAAGATAGATAAATTAATAAATAAATTTGTGTTTCCAAAAACAAAACATTATAATACATATGTATAAATTTAGTAAATAAATTTTTAGTAAATAAATTCAAGTTTTCAATGGAAAAATGCCGGCCCTCTAAATCTTGAAGAAATAAAACATTAACGTGGCTATTGTTTGTTGCGATCGACGGAGACAATTTTTATTTTGCATAAAAATCCGCAATATATTCCTCAATGAATGTACAACGTACGGGTTTCGGAAAAGTCGTTGACAAAGGCAAGGTTCATCGAGAAGTGAAAACCGCAGCGCACGGAGAACAGACAGAAATACATGTTGTCCAGGGCCGTGCGAACAATCGTCCTCCGTTCGACCTTCGCTGATCACTTTAAACTCGATAGGGAAGGGTGCAAGAGGGATGGGGTCACGATCGGGAATCCTCCGTGGCGTAGGGGTAGTTACGGCCGCTCATTATTCGCGGCAACGTAGGTGATTAAGATAAATTATGGCGGGCACAGGCACGATTTACGAGACCTAATTGTAGCCGGCATTGGCGAGAGTACAAACAGAGGCCCGGCTAGGACTCTGCCCCGACTAGCATGATTCTGTTTCACGAGCGGCAATTATTCCACGTAGGCGTCGGCCTGGACACACTCGATGGAAGAACACCCGGCGAACGTGATGGAAAACCTAGCGACAACACAATTTATCTGAAACGAAATTATTTTCCCGGACGACGATTAATTATCTTCGATTTTAAAACCTCCGGACGAGAATTGTTTAAAAATAGTTTTCCTGTGGGATGACATTGTACGTCGGTACCTTCAGCATTCGAGTTGCATAGCAATTACTGCAACTGCGAGCAAATCATTTAATTATATTTTTGTACTCGTTACTGGACAAAAGAAAGATATTGTCTTTTTGTAATGGGTATATTAGTTATCCAACATCAAAATATTGTAATCCTTTCAGAACGAATATATTCGTCATTAAACAGCAAAGATTGCCGTCACTTTATGATGAGTATACTTGTTAATAAAGAGCAAAATATCGTAATCGTTCCATGACGAATATACTCGTCATTAAACAGCAAAAATAGCCATCCTACTCATAGCGAATATACTCATCAATAAAGAGAAAAATATTGACACCCTTTCATATGAAATGTACTCGACTATAAACAGCTAAAGTTTCCATCTCGTCACGACGAGTATACTCGTCACTAAACAGGAATATATTGTAATCTTTTCATGACGAATATACTCGTCATTAAACAGCAAAGATTGCCGTCTTGTTATGATGAGCATACTTATTCATAAAGAGCAAAATATCGTAATCGTTCCATGACGAATATACTCGTCATTAAACAGCAAAAACAGCCATCTACTCATAGCGAATATACTCATCAATAAATAGTAAAATATTGACACCCTTTCATATGAAATATACTCGACTATAAACAGCCAAAGCTTTCATCTCTTCACGACGAGTATACTCGTCACTAAACAGGAATACATTGTAATCATTTCATGACGAATATATTTGTCATTAAATATCGAAATATTGCCATCCTATCATAACGTTTTTATCCGCCATTAAACGGCAAAAATTGCCACCTATTCACGGCAATTACGCGCGTCACTAAACGGCAAAATATTTTAATCTTTTCATTACGAATATATACGTCGTTAAACAGCAAAAAATTTTCCATCATTTCATGACAAATATACTCGTTTCTAAACAGCAGAAGATTGCACTCCTCTCATGACGAATAAGTAGTCATAAAACGGCAAAATATTGTCTCCTTTCCATGACGTATATACTCGGCATTAAACAAAAGCCTATTACTGTTTCACCAAGTATACACTTGCCACTAAACATCAAAATATTGTAATCCTTTCTCGACGTATATACACGTCATTACACATACAGAATAGCTATACCTCCATGATGTATATATTCGCAATTGGATAGGAAATATCCCTAGTAGCATTTATAGTTGGCATTTCGTTGGGCCTACGTTGCAGTATTCGTTGACCAACCGTTAGAAATGTCGCTATTTTTTTCGTTGGGCCAACGATCGCGGCCAACGTAGGGCCAACGATCATACCCAACGTGGAACCTACTTCGCTATAATACGTTTGTTCTGATCTTCTCTTTTACAGTTGTTTTCACAGGATATAATAAATAATACTTAAACAATGTATCTCCGCGGTAAAAATCGGAACAAAGAAAAAAAATTTCGTACCCTCGTCGGACTTGAACCTGGATCCTCTGCGTAGTAAGTTGATACGCTACCGCCGTAACTATAGACATTTCGTGGTTGCATATGCTATGATTTGGGTTACTAGATACGTCGACAAATGTAAATTATAATACATAAAGGGTTTCGTTACGGTATACGAGCACGAAGACCTCCGCATACTGTCGTTCTAAAAGCGAATGCAACACCCGTACCTTCCCCTTGTCAAGTGGAGAAACTTAGAGAAATAAATAAACTCCAAGGCTGCATACAATAAAACTTTGGTGCATCAACTATCGCGCAAAAATAACAAATTGTTAGTATATTTAGAAATATGAAAAAAAATGAATTTGGAATATAACATGTTTTTGGTTGCAGCAACAGTACATTTCTGGTGTCTGTTAGACGACATATTTCAATGTTGGCAGATTTTCGTTGGGCCACTGTAGTATCACCGTCGTAAATTTCACGTTATTTAACCGACCATAATATCTGTAGGCCCATCGTTGGATATTCGTTGGCAAATTCACATCATATTTCGTCGTCGGCCCTACGTTGGGGATCTGTAGGCAAAACCACTAACCATATCCCAACTAACTCCCAACCGTTGGCCACCGTTGGCCAACCATAAATGCTACTAGGGATATTGTCGATCAAGAGAACAAAGTAAAACACTGTGTTCAGAATACTTGTATGTTTCAGTGTTATTGAGTTCTATTTAATTGGAGGCTATTTTCTCGGAGAAGTCATTTTTAGACGTGTCGAAGAGCATAGGGCGAACTTCAAACGTCGATCGCCGAGTGTAATATTTTGACGCGGTCGATGGAGACGAAGATAAATTATTCTTTGCGGATGCTTCTGTCTTCCGACTTTCGTAGGCCATTAGCTACCACTGTCTCGTTTATGGGATACTTCTTAGAATGTATTTTAAACGGGTCGACCGTCACGTGACAGCGGTACTGTAATCATTTTATTCAACGCCGTGGGTGTCGAGGAAATTACAGTCGTGTAATCATGTGATAGGAATAAATCGCGACAAAATATTGAATAAATATATGAACCGTTGAACTGGGATTAATCGATTAGCTACAATCGAGAAAAAGTGGAGACAATCTACGTTCATTTTTAACACTCTTGCCGGACGATTTGTCTCACAGCCTATTCGTTATTAATAATTTTGAAAGAGACAAAGAAAATTTGTACTTACTGTGTGGCCACATTCATTCTGGCATCGGAATATTCATAAGAGCAAAATATATCTTAGTGATATTAGAAAGATTTTTGCTGTTTACTGACGAGTATATTCGTCATGAAAGGATTACAATATTTTGCTGTTTTATGTCGAGTATATTCGCCATGCAGGGATAATAGTATTTTGCTGTTTATTGGTGAGTATATTTGTCATGACAGGATTACGATATTTTGCTGTTTTGTGACGAGTATATACGCCAAAAGCGGACAATTTTTCCTTTTAATCAAAATTGTGCAAAACAGTAAAACCAGTTAATGAATTTGAAAATAGTGTCATATTTAACTGTTATTTCCAACTGATTAAAATTATTGAGAACAAAAATCAATGTCTACGTACAGGATCTACTCCTGTACCTTATAACAAACACAAACAATTTTAATATTGCATAGAATACTGCAATTTCATAATGATCAAGTGAAATTTGTATGAAATACCGAACTGCTTTGGCTGCAGAATGTTCAAAACAGTGAATGGTTCATTTATGAAACAACCTCTTAGAAAAGTTAGAACGATGAAAATTGCTATTAAATTACTTGACAAGTATGTCTCATCATTTTATTTTCCAACGTACATTCTATCTCTCTACAAACATGCTAATGAATTTGAAAATTTGAACATCGAGTCGGTGTTCAAATAGTCGCAAAACGTCGGACAAAATTGTGCAGCATTTGTGCAGTTTCTCCAAAACTTTTTACCGACGACGTTTTTTCCCCGAGGATACGAGCATTTTACTTTTCCACGGACGATGACATATTGCTACCGACGCAACGGTAATCTGAATATAAAACGTAGAAATGTGAACTAAATTAATTTCCGTTGGATGTAGTGAGTTTAATCAACAGTGATCGATGTAGATTCAGTTACGAGAACCAACTTCTATATTAATACAGAGTGGTCCACTTAATTATAACTAAAATCACTTAAATATCTCTTTGGATTATGTGCAGTGCAAATTAATTGTTCGGTTAATATGAAATATTAGGAAAATAATATATAAATATTATATTATTGAGCAGAAAGTCTTCTCGCATATTTTCATGTTTATTCTATCCTACGTCATCTTGCACTGTCTTCATTCTTTTTACTATTTATTCTCGCAAATAATACCATCAATAAATTAAACAGAAAATTTCAAGGGCTCCGTGGACAACTTAATATTTTTATATTGCAAGATCATTTTGCAAAACCTACATATATCAGCTTTCAAATGACAACAAAATTGAAGATTTGCTTTGTTTCTCGAAAAATAATGCAAATATAAAAAAATCATATACACCAATATATTGGTCATAAAAAACACTAAAACATTTTCCTCTTGTATTCTTTTCTATTAAAGTCCATTTAGAAGAAAAAACGCTGCCAAGTGTAAAAATCTCAGAAACAAAATATTCTTATCAAATAGTGAATTTACAATACGTTAGATAAATTTGTATTGTATAAAAGAAAATCATATGCATTATTACAATTCATAGAGACAATATCTAATTTCTTTTTTACAGAATTTCATTCGGATTCATTTGCAAATCGTTCGCATAATTATATATATATATATATATATATATATATATATATATATATATATCGAAGAAATACTTTCATGAACCATCCTGCGTACGAGTTTTCTTTTACGCGCAATTAAATTCCGATACGAATCATTTCCAACATAACGAGCGACGTAATAAAGTTTACTGAAGCAGTCCAGATGAAAATGATGATCGACAAAGGGGAGTTCGGAATGCGAAAAAAGGAGGAGTATGTATTATTATACGGGAGGCGCGCTATTGGACAGTATTGGACCAGTGTGAGGTTCCTAAAGGATCGCTCGGCGACGATAATTGGTTTCCAACGTTTGATCGACGTTAACGGGTTCCGTTGTCATTCGGGGAAATCGTAGGCTAAAGAATTACCTTTGCATCGTCCTCCATTTCTGGGAACGCGATGAAGTGGAAGTGTCGCAACAGTCTAGCGGTGACTGGATTTCTACCGCCTCCAGGTGGACCCATCGCTCCCACGAAACAAACGTCTTCGATGCTGCGAAAAGAGCCTATCTCCTTTCGATCGTACCATCCTGAAATGATAGGCAGATTCACTGTTTTTTAATCCTTTCGATGGTCGAGAGGGCAATGTTTTTGGTCTACCACGAGTATATAAAAATGGGAATTTTTAGCATGATGACGAGTATACTCGTCACGAGATGGTGGCAATTTTTGTGTAAATGGACAAATATATTCGTCATAAAGACACGGTAATCTTTTAATTGAATGACCAGTATATGAAAATGATAATTTTTTATGTAATGACGAGTATACTCGTCGTGAATAGAGGGCAATGTTTTTGATCAAACGCAAGTTTACTCGTTGCGGAAAGTGGACAATGTTTTTGGTCTACCACGAGTATATAAAAATGGCAATTTTTAGCATGATGACGAATATACTCGTCGCGAGATGGTGGCCATTTTTGTGAAGATGGGCAAACATGTTCGGCATAAAGGGATGGCAATTTTTTAATTCAATTGCGAGTATATCAAAATGGTAATTTTTTGTGTAATAACGAGTATACTCGTCGTGTGAAGGTGGCGATGTTTTTAGTCAATGACCAGTCTACGAAGAGGGCGAGGTCTTGTTTTATCACAAGTATATAAAATGGCAATTTTTCTGGTCATTGACGAGTATACTCGTCGCTTAGGAATGGCAATGGTTACTGTTTGATGGGGTGTATATTCGTCAAGAAACGACGGAAATATTGATGAATGACGAGTATATTCGTCATGAAGAGAAAGCAATCTTTTTGTTCAATGAGCAGTACATAAAAATGGTCATTTGTTTGTTTGATGACGAGTATACTCGTCGTGAAAAGAGTACAATGTTTTTGGTCTATGACGAGTGTATGTATGTGTAAACATGGCACATTTTATCACAATGACAAGCATACTTGTTATGCAATGGCGGAAATGTTTCTGTTGATTGACGAGTATACGCGTCATAAAAAAATTGCAATTTTATTTGTTGAATGACGAATATTTTCGTCGTACAAGTATGGCAATCATTTCATTCGATGACCAATAAAGATGATAATATTTTTGTTTTCAATGTGGACTACACACATCATGAAGAGCCCGGCAATTTTTTATTAATTGATAATTCAACTATTTTGTTGTTTAATATGCAAACAATTTTAATGTCAAATACGGATTTTTTAGCGTGTTTATGAGGTGATTCAATGTGAAGTTGTGTTGATGATGTTAATGAATCTTTAAATAAACGTGTAAACAACAAGGGCTTGCCATTGAAGTCCATAAACTGTCTAATCAGTTCGATGGGAGGCTGAGCACCGTACGTGTCAAGTGCAGGCATGTTCAGGTCGTCGATGAAGAATACTTGTTTCCTCAACATTGGCGGCCCGTAAACGTCCTTCCGTCTTTTGCCAAGCTTGTCATCGATGAGGTCCTTTTCATGGAACGCAACGTTGTCATAATAACAACTTACACTGTATGCGCAACAAGATAGAACACCAAACATTTTGCAGAAAAATTTATATTTCATACATTTATTCTATCAAACTCTGACTTCAAACATTTCGTAGACAAATTTTAACTTTAATTCAACGTTTGGAAAATAAATATATAATTATCTATTATATTTATAATTATTATATTATATTTACATATAGGCAAATTATGGAAATTAATACCTGAGTCTGATTGGCAGTGGTCCTAGCAGAGAACGTGATGAAATCGCAGATGAATCTTTTTGGCATGTTTCTCGCGAGCTTTCCGGAAACGGTGAGGGTTTTGCCACTTCCGGTTGGGCCGATGCAGAGGACGTGCGAATCGTTGATCAACAGATAACCTATCAACGTTGCACTTCTGACGCTGTCCATCGTGGGCACTTCGATATCTGTCAAACACAAAATTTTAATAATTATTTAAAAACGCAAAGCCATTAGAACTTTATTTATCCTCTAGAATATCTACGAAGCCGTTTCCAAAATACAAAAGTTTTCAAAAAAAAAGTTGAATGGTTTCAAAATTCATGTATCTTGACATAAGTACATTTTTCGTAAGCGGATGCGTAGAGGTCACATCAAGGTCATCTAGATTTTTTTGGAGGATCACTTAATTCTGAACATACTAGTTGATGCAGTTTGTTATTCTCTGTAAAAAGTAACCGGCCACTTATGACCTAAAACCATTAATTAACAAAATATTGCATTATTAAAACATCTCGTGAATTTTTAAGTTCTGAAGTTGCAAGTAGCTTAGTCCTTTTCTGTTGAGAATTGCAAACTGTATCGATTAATATAGATATTTAAAAGTATACGATTTTATTTAAAGAAGTTGAAGTGGCATCTACGCAATGACTTCTGGGAAAAATCGTTACTAAAAGTTATGTGTTTCTTCATGCCATTCAACTTTTGTTGTACATATTTTTTGGTATCATTAATGGTTTCGTGAATATTGAGGAGATCGATTCAAATGGGGTAAACTGTGTGTTGATTCTTTTAACATTTTTGTCACGAATATAAATATTTGAAATTGTACACCGTACCAGCGTATTTGGTATTGGCCGTGATTACGATAGGGGGTATGTCGTCTAACCACTTGTACCATTTGGGAGGAATTGGTTCTTGACCATCAATGATATCGGTGAAGCCGCCATCATGTAATCTATGACGCAACAATGGCCACTATTAGCCTAAACGTATTATCGTACTTAACTAAATGCAATATACAGTCTCGTAGGACTCTGTCCACCAAAGTTCAATAACCCATTTTTTAGTTATTCTTTTCAGATTTCAAATAAATATTAACGCCCCCACCCAAAAATTTTGCATATACAACACCATATTTGATTTTGAGCGAATTTTTGTTGTGGAACAATCATTGGAATTTTCATTTAGTTGTAAGGAACAGCGAGTGATTTAATGATAAGCGGGAATAGAGATTCTACTGTACCTGTAATCAAAGACAAGGCCATCCTCAGGGAATGGAAACTGATGGCGATGAGTTTTCTGTACTTTTCGAATCCACTCGCTGAAAATACGGCGGCTATTATAGTCGCTAGACGCGCCTAAGCTCCAAACTGCAGCGAATGCTGCCCAGGGGGTTAACAGGTCCGCTGAAACATGAAATTTTCCATATTGAAGATTCGTTCAACCTTTATCCACGTTCCTGGTAATATTTAAATTCTGCATTCTTTTCATTTCTCGCATAGAAAACGATAAATCACAAAAAATCGTTGAACGAACGATAACTGACGATAATAAAAATAGGTGAAACTGAGTTAACAACATTTTACCACTATAAACGTAAACAGAATAAGTTTATACCAATGTGCATACTATGACACAATCAAATGAACAAGTAACTCATTGAATTAAGAACAAAATGAACATTTTCTGGAAGATGATATCGAATGACAAACTAATTTGTCATTTTCAGTTAAAAGGATAAAACAATTAAAAGAATTTAAACATATTGTCGCATTGTTCTCGATCTACTGGATTGATTAACAAAGGATATAAATTTCTATTTTGCTGCAGTTTGTTCCAGTGGCCAGAGTACACTCGTCATGAAGGAATCTCAGGTTTTTGTTAAACGACGAGTATATTCGTCATACAGAGATGGCAGTTTGCCCAATGAATGGTATATAGAAATGACAGTTTTTCCGTTAATTGACGAGTATACTCGTCGTGAAGTAATGGACATGTTATTGAGTAATGATCAATTTATCGATGATGGCAAAATTTTGTTTGATGACGAGTATACTCGTCGTGGAAAGATAGCGGTTTTCTGTTACTTGACGAGTATATTCGTCATGAAGGAATCGCAACTTTCTGTTTAATGACGAGTATATTCGTCATAAAGGAATGACTGTTGATTCAATGAGCAGTATATTAAAATGGCAATTTTTTGTTTAATGACGTATATACTCGTCGTAGAAAGATATGGATGCTTTTGAATAATGATCAAGATTTTCTTTGATGACGACTATACTCGTCGTGGAAAGATATCGATGTTTTTGAATAATTATCAAGATTTTCTTTGATGACGAGTATACTCGTCGTGGAAATATTGAAGTTTTTCTGTTACTTGACGAGTATACTCGTCATGAATGGAGCGCTGTTTTTGATGTTTAGTGACTAATATATTCGTCATGAAAAATTTATGAAGATCCGCAGTCTAGAAATAACTTCTGATTCTTCTCGAATGTTATACGATTGTTGAATGGTGCACAAACGCGGTACCCAATGGATTAATGATCGTTAAAAGCACGGAAGCATGAACAACTTTCAATCCTCACGTATTAATGCTAGAAACGCTGCAGGTGGGGGTGGTTTTCCCTCGCGACCAGCCATGGGACCGATACGGAAGTTCATCATGTTTATGTAGGATTGCACCATGCCGCAATCGACTGTTCTGACTATCTCCCGCAGGCTGTTCCGCAAAATCTTCAGACCAGGGAGAAGATACTGATCCGTTAGCTGGCCGATATTCTCCACATAGCTGCTCATGTTCTGTAATTAAACAACTAAATCAGGTATTTCGTATTAAGATTTATTTCGATGCTATATGTACTCGAAACAAGAAGATAGCGTAATATATAAACACCTCATATTTTGTATAATTACACGGTATATTTTTTAATGACATTGTAATCATTTTAATATGTTTAACAAATTGTTAAACAGAGCAAGGCACCTTTGGCGCACACATTGTTTTGGATATTTTTCAAAATTTTATGATTTTTTCTGTTGCAACTATAACATCTGTACAAATGTCTTTTGCGTAGAATCATTCCACATACATGTATGAATAATAATGATATTTTTTTAGTGACATTGTAAACATTTTAACGTGTTCGAAAAATTGTTAAATCTAGCGAGACACCTTTCATATACACTTTTCTCAGACATTCTCCAATCTTAAAAATTGTTCTTGATTAAACTATAACAATTCCAAAAATGACTTTTATATAGAATGATTCTACCGATTCTTCTAAGTACGACGCTATATTTTCCAATAATATTATGAATGTTCTAACACGTTAAAATAATTCTTAAACATCTTGAACGCATACATTTATTTGGACATTTTTTAATTTAGTTTACTTTCGAAAACTGTCTCCTTTAGAAAACTGTTAAATAAAAGCTAGAACGCGAATTTTGTTAACGGCGATTAAAAATATTTACCGTTCAGTCTGTTTTCTATTTTATCGGAATCGAAACGGAATCATAGAAATACTAAACTTTCTTGATAGATTACAGTCCGCGGAAATTGCTCGTATTTAAATAAAAATCCGTGTATTGGTTATCAATATTTCACTGGAGATTAAAAAAAGTTAAACCGACAGTCGACTTCTCTGCTACACGTCCAATCGATTGCTTTCAAAATTCGTGTAGTTTTCTCCAGGCGTTCTCAATTATTTTAAAATGTTTAAATGAAATCCATACATTCAATTCTCTCTCTGAAAAAAGATTTCTTTTACTTTAAACGTTACAAGAAGTAAATAATAAGACGCTGCAAAAAATGCGAATGTACCGACCCTTAGAAGTACACTCAATCCTTATATAATACGGTTTCGATGGACACGGTACTTTGGCAGCACTGTTTCGATATAACACGGTGTAGAAATTTTTGACAACCCTCCTATAACACGATATACTTAAACACGGTTTCCATGCAGTGATCAGACTCGGGATTCCTTTTCTCGCGATAAAATCCTCCGTATTTTTCCCAATTTTTAAATTTCTCTTAAAATGATTTCGATACAGCTCGATGAAAAAATTGCGATAACACTGTTTCCATATACAGTATTTCAGCGATAATCGTCCCCACCACGGGTCCGGCCGGCGACGATTAAAGTTCAGATAATACTATTCTTTGACTTGTGCCGAACGTAGAAAATGACAGCGAAACTCGAGAGGCCTCGGTGTGAACACAACACCTAACCCAGTGACAAAACTTCTTTATTTTTTATTATTTTTTTATGAAACTTGTACCAACATATTCGTGGAATTTTTCTAACGAAAATGATACCAAATAAGATATAATTCTGATGGTATTTACTTGAGTAATGGACGATGAAAGTTTCGGAAAATTATTGGAAATATGATCCGAATTATATCGTGCTTAGTATTATTTTAATCAGAAAAATGCCACAAATATTTTGGAGAAAGTCTCATAAAAAAATAAGTAATAATAAAAAAGTTTTTTTATTGGCATTACACTGTGAAGACACGTGGGCCTTTGAACTACGCCGGTGACCGCGGCTCTTTGCGTCTCTTTCTTTCCCAAGCGCTGTCCTTCCTTGCGCTCGAAACTTTCATCGTCCATTACTCAAGTAAATACCATCGAAATTATCTCATTTGGTATCATTTTCATTAGAAAAATGCCACGGATATGTTGGTGAAAGTTCCATAACAAAATAAAGAAAAATAAGTAAGTTTGGTCATTGGATCAGTAGTGGTCTCACCGATATACTCGACCCGTATTATGTTACACTTCTCGGCGACCAAGGCCTCTCGAGCTTCACGGCCCCTCACGGGGTATACCCCGCGGAAGGAGGGATTGTTTTGCGACGATTATTGTTCAGAATTTCATGACAATTAACAATGAAATACTGTAGTAAGTTTATTAAAGTTAGACAATATCTTTATGCAAAATAAAAATTGTTGGCATCAATTACAAGAAACAGTAACCACGTAGGTTTTTTCATTTCTTTAATAATCTTAATAAGTTCGGAACAATATATTGACATTGTTAGATTTTTAAGAATGTTTCTACTATTTGAAACCATACCAGCTAGACTTAGTCATAAATGCATAAGATCCGCAGTTTACTAGTGATCCTTTCTAAATATAGTTTAGCACGTTTTCGGATACACTGCGGTACGAATTAACCGTCTAATAAAAATTCGATTATTAGAGGCTTCCCAGATCGTCGGGTCAACAATTCCGTGAACAATTTCTAGAGTACTCACCCGCGGAAGAGATTTCAGCCAGCAATTAATAATTGGTTGAAGTCCAAGGCCTTCCGGTTCCAGGTAAACCATTCCGCATCTGAGGAATTGTCGATAAAACGAAAACCATTAACTTTATCGGTGATACTGCGACGCTGCGATATTGTTCAAACTTTGCGCGCCAATCCCGGCTAATCCCTTTATATTGTAAACAGATTTATCTAACACCCATCACTTATACGTTGTATATTGGGGGATCGTGGAAAAAATCCACTACAATAAAAAGAAAAACTGTAACTCAGTTAGTTGAAACTGGCATGTTTGGTATGTTTTGGCATGTTTGGTAGAAATTGGAAAAATTTGCGGATATTCCAAATCGAGAGATATAATAAAGAAACAGTTTTATACAGGGTGGTCCATGCAACTTGTTCCCCCTCAATAACTTCCAAAGTATGCATTGTACAAAAAAACTTTTTCTATAAAAGTTGTATAATTTGAATGGATATATTATGTAATTCATATGCTTTTTTTCTAAGTGGAGGCATTTCGGTGATTTGAAGGT
Organism: Sphecodes monilicornis; assembly: GCA_913789915.3. NCBI lineage: Eukaryota > Metazoa > Arthropoda > Insecta > Hymenoptera > Halictidae > Sphecodes > Sphecodes monilicornis. The sequence continues at coordinate 10,450,435 of OU565284.1, read as the reverse complement.
CAACTTCGTTTTTTTTTTTAATAGAATGCTATATTTTTTATGCTAAAATATGGAAGAGCGTAAACCTAATAGTTAACGAATAATTTTACTTTGTTTCTTGAAAATGGTCTGTGCATGATACCAAGAGTTTCAAGACCAGTCAAGATTTCCGTAAGACTTCGAAGTTTATTTGACAATGCTAAGAAATTATTTGTTTATAAATATTAGGTTTACAGCTAATAAAGGTCAGTACTTTTTTACTCAAAATTTAACGCTCTTCGATATTTTGGCATAAAAAATATAGCATTTCATTTAAAAAAAAAAACGAAGTTGACCTTCAAATCTCCGAAATGCCTTCACTTACAAAGAAAGTATTTGAATTACAGAATGTATCCCTTCAAACCATACAACTTTCCTAGAAAAAGTTTTTTCATACAATTTTGGAAGTTATTGAGATTTATGTGCTTCTACTTTGGAATGATTAAAACGAAAATTTAATAGTAATAATCGTACAAACTGCGAATACTAAAAATCGTCAAAATGCAAATATTGTAAGAATTGTAAAAATTGCGAATACTATAAGAATTGAAAAATTTGCAATATCATAAAATTGCAAAATTACAAAAATCGTAGAATTGCAAATATTGCAAATTGCACAAATCCTGGGATTGCAAAAAGTGTAGAATTGAAAATATTGCATAATTGTAAAAACCGTCGAATTGTAAATATTGCAAATCACACAAATCGTGGTATTACAAATATTGCAAAAATCGGAGAATTTAAAATATTGTAAAATTACAAAAATCGTAAAATTGAGATTATTGCAAAATAGCAAAAATCGTAAAATTGAGATAATTGCAAAAATTGTAAAATTGAGATTATTGCAAGATTGCAAAAATCGTAAAATTGAGATTACTGCAAAATTGCAAAAATCGTAAAATTGAGATTATTGCAAAATAGCAAAAAATTGAAAATAGTGTAGAATTGAAAATATTGCAAAATTGCGAAAATAGTCGAGTTGAAATTATTGCAAAATTGCAAGAAGCGTAGAATTGTAAAATTGCAATCGAACAATTGGATCGTTCCATTTCAAATATTTTTCAGACTTACCTCGAGACAGTGGCTGGAGATGCTACTCTTAGGTCAGCCACTTCGAACATCATCGTCATAGTAGGCAGAATTTTCATGATTTCCCCGGACGTTAGGCAGAGTTTCTTATTGTCGTCAAGCACGGTGTTCATGTTCTCGATCCACAGAGCGTCGACGGGCCCGTCGAAAATGTACCATCGTTTGTTCAGGTCGTTTGAAGCAATGCCGATCCTGAGCAGCGTGGAAAAAATACCATCGGTCCTGAAACATATGAATCTCACAGATTTCGATGTCCAGAATGTGAATCCGAAAGTCGTTATTTTTCTATCAATCTCGAATTTTGAGAAATTTCATTTAAAAGAAAAATGTTTTAACTTTGGCAATTTTTTCTGATTTAATGGAAAAAACCAGACAAATATTTATTCCGTTGAATTATTCTGTACATTGTCTTGCGAATATTACAGTATATTGTCTGTAATGTTATTAACGTGTAAACATATTTAAATAACGTGTAAACATATTTGAATAACGTTTAAACATATTTAAATAACGTGTAAACATATTTGAATAACGTGTAAACATATTTAAATAACGTGTAAACATATTCAAATAATGTGTAAACGAAACAAGGGAACGTTCGTAGAATGATTCTGTGCATTTTCCCACGTTGAATTTACTTTAACTAACCTCAGAAACCACCCATTTCAAGGGTTTACAACATTTTTTAGACACCCTGTATAAAAAAGTGCATAATTTTTGGTTTCCCAACGTGAAGTATAAGCTCGGATCTACAAAACGTCTTTTTTAAATTGTCAATATAGTCTCGGATAAAAAAGTTGTGAAATACAAGTCATAGTATTGCCACTGCAATTTTCTCACAGATTGTCTTTCACGTCACGTAGTAAACTAATTGTTCAATGTCAATGTCGGTGATTGGACCGTGCCGGTGAATTAATATTGTTGCGAAATCAATGCCGGTGAGACTGGCGTCGATGTAAACATTGTCGGTGAATTAATATTGTCGACAAAATCAATTTCGGTGAAATGATTTTCGTTAATTTGGTGCAAACCTGGTGGAACATTGTCGAACTCTCATTAACGGAGGAATCAAAGGAAAAGTACATTCGACAGTGGCAGTAAAAATTATAGAGAAATAGACAGTGTTGCTCTCAGGTGAATGAGACAACTGTAATTGTAAAATGAACAGCATGTTCTTTTACAAGTTCTACAAGTTCTACAAGATAACGTAAATAATCAACTCAACGCTTTTATGTATTTTTATGATGAATTAACGAGAACATATTGTAGGATCTTAGGAAAAAGGAAGGCACCGCACCGGGAATCGAACCCGGGCCCTTGTGTTGGTAGCCGATCGACTAACGCGCTCACCCACGGAACCCTCCCCCCTTCTTCCTAATTTCCTACGGTATTTGTGGTCTAGGGGGTCCTAATCCTACAATATTTACGAACAATTAATATAGACATACTAGACATACTAGACATAATAGACATTTCGTATTTATGTGTTTTTAGCATGACGTTCCAAGAAAATGTTACTAGTAAAAGTAAATATTTTGCGAAGTAAACATTGTACAATTCTGTATAGTTTTAAGATAAAATTTAAATAAAATAAAATACAAGAGCCTTCAAACACATCACAACACAATTAATTTTATTTCGAATTTTATTTATAGTTTTATATTCGAAGCACATTTACAAGTTTCGTTTATAAAATCGTTTACATTCTCGTCCAATTTATACTTTCAAATAAGTGTTAAAAAGTATTTAGATATTAATGAATATATTTTATTTATACATTAATGAATTAATATTTTTATTTAGACATTAATAAATTAATATTTTCATTAAAACACCAATGAATTAATACTTTTATTTATACATTAATGAATTAATATTTATGTTTACACACCAATGAATTAATACTTTCATTTATATATTAAAGAATGAATACTTTTATGTGTACATTAATGTACTAATACTTTTCTGTATACATTAGTGAATTAATACTTTTATTTACACTAGTAAGGTGATGCTTCCATTTATATTTTGTAATTTATACACCAGGAAATTTATGGTTTTATTTCAGAATTAAAATGCTTCAGATGTGACACGTTTATAATGTTAGCCAAATTTCAAGTACTGATAGTTAATTTAATTGCAACTGCGGTCGAGTTATACTTATCGTCCGACGAAAATGTCACTGTGTACCAACTTTAAATGTGCAAAATCAACGTTTCTCTATTTTTCGTTGAAGTAGAGGTTCCGTGTGAAAACACTCACCACTCCCGCGTGTTCAGGTCGTATTCGCCATACAGCTGACCCATGGTAATGGATTTCGGGTTCAATACGAACGTGAGAACCGGTGTGAACGGTTTCCCGCTCGGCTGCGGTTGTCCTTTTAGTTTTGTGCATGCCTCCTTCAGCACTTGATAGCACTGTGAAACAAATATTGTACATTCAAAAACCATTGTGCATTTAAACACTATTGTACATTTAAAATTTATTGTACATTTTCCTTATTAGAATGCACGACAAAATTCTAAAACGATCTGGCACGTACCATATCATTTTCGCGATTTCTGAATTCAATAACCTGGCTACAAAAATTGAATAAACGAAAAAAAATTTTAAAACTGCGGATTTCTAACATATTTTCCATTTCTGATGGTACATGAAAATGGAAAAAAGAGATCTCATAAAATGTTGTAAGCGTTACAATTATTCAAATTTTCGAAATCATTGAAATTTCATTTTTCAGCACTTGGTAGAAAAAATTTGAAAATTATCTGACGCGTACCAGATCATTTTTTCACGATTTTTTGATTCAGGATCCTGGCCATAAAAATGTAAAACACGAAAAAATTGCATTAGATATTGTAAATCAATATCTGACACGTAGTACCATTAAAACACGAAAGTATCCAAAGAAATACCGTTTGTTTATACACAAGAATCATTCAATTATTTTTACTCCGGTAAAATTTAAAAATGTGCTGCGAATTTGAAAATGAATTTGATCTTTTGGAAATAGTTTTCAAAAAAGGATGCTAACATGATATTTCTACAGATATCTTGTTTTACGCTCTGAATTCATAGTAGTTTTATGCAGCAACTACATGCAATTTAGGTTGAGTAATATTGTATTTCTCGTTCGAACAATTTTAATAAAATAAAAATCGCATGTACAACAGGCTTCGTTAACTTTTTGTATGTATTCACACTGTTCTGTGTTTGGTCTATCGATTTTTGCTACAACTGTCCAATGAAAGTTTTCATTTGTTTGTCAGAACAATAAAGCAGCGCGTCGACGACGATTTTTCGGTTACAGTGGTGGTTCATGGGAATGTGCTAAAACTGCTTTAACACGAAGAACATTGTCGGTCACTTCCGAGAGAGTGTGGCGATCACAGACATCAAATTGTACTATCCTCGAGCCACTAACTAGTTTCGCAACAGCATATCGATCATGTGATTTCGAAACGGTAAATTAGTTATCTAGCAACACCTCCGGAGAATCCTTACGCACCGTCGTTATGGCAATTGCAGAAAAACTGCGGCAATGTCAAATATTACACACCATGATTGAAAAAATTCAAGGTGACATTCGCAGCTCGATAAAAAAAGCGGACTATCAAGAAACTAATTATAACATTATATGTCCCGCTTGATACCAACAAATTTGTGTTTAAACATTTTTTTGATTCAACAAATAGTTTATGAGTGAATTTAGGTGGCACAATTTAATGAATCGCGTTTTATCACACATAACAATATATATTTTTTCAAACGCTGCTTAATCGCATAAATTTTTTATGAAAAAGAACTGATACTGTTTCAGACACTGAAAAATAATAACTGATCCGATAGACAGTGAATTTTATGCATTTATGACAAAAATGCACAACTTTACCCTTAACTATATGTGTGGGATTAGGACCCCCCAGACCACAAATACCGTAGGAAATTAGGAAGAAGGGGGGAGGGTTCCGTGGGTGAGCGCGTTAGTCGATCGGCTACCAACACGAGGGCGCGGGTTCGATTCCCGGCGCGGTGCCTTCCTTTTTCCTGGGATTCTACATATGGTATACTGGGGTCTCTCATGACCCCAATGAAATTTCGATACACTAACTATCGCTACTGTATTGTGTAATTGCAAATATCAAGTTTCTTTAACTTCTTTGTGTAGGAATTTTACGTTAAGTTATCACCATTGCACCATCTACTCTTCTTTTTAATGTACAGTACAGTATTTCATCGTTAATTGTCGTGAAATTCTGAACTCCTTCCGCGGGGTATACCCCGTGAAGCTCGTGAAGCTCGAGAGGCCTCGGTCGCCGAGAAGTGTAACATAATACGGGTCCAGTATATCAGTGAGACCACTACTAATCCAATGACAAAACTTCTTTATTTTTTATTATTTTTTTATGGAACTTTCACCAACATATTCATGACATTTTTTCCAATGAAAATGGTACCAAATAAGATATAATTGCGATGATGTTTACTTGAGTAATGGACGATGAAAGTTTCGGGCGCAAGGAAGGACAGCGTATGGGAAAGAAAGAGTAGTATGTTAAACTTCTCGGCGACCGAGGCCTCTCGAGCTTCGCTGTCCTTTTCTACGTTCGGCACAAGTCAAAGAATAGTATTATCTGAACGTTAATTGTCGCCGGCCGGACCCGTGGTGGCGACGATTATCTATGAAATACTGTATAACCTAAATTGTTGCATCTGCTGTATATAATCGTTCATGCGACATACGCATACGTGCTGTCGTTAAAAACGTATCTACTATCATGATCTAGTGTCGTGAATCATTAGTTTATCATCCACACTTTGGAACATTCGAATTATTTAGTCTTAAATGATATATTTAAAGGTACCATAGAAAATTTCTACAAAATTTTAGAAAGGCTCTAATATGATGTTTCTTAATCTGTACAAATCTGTATACCATTTAAAGATTAAAACAGTAGAAAGATTAATTTCTACAATATAAAACTTATTACTGAAGGAAATAAATGTTTTTGTAGCTCCTGCACATTCTAATGGATGCGAAACAATTTTTATTTTACATTTTCGTAGTCGATAACCAATTTACGAGTTGTTTTAGATGTTAGTTCTTATCGACTCTCCCCGTGCATTAAAACGATTTGCTCGCGAACTAATATTCATTTCCTCGGAAAATTTCATCGTAGACGAGATACTTTCTGATGCTTTCGCAGTCTGTTTGAGCGGACTCAGCGGAAAGCAAAATAAAAGAATTTGTTTTGTGAAAAAGGAAATCATATTTTCACGGATAAACAATACAGCGTACGTCGCAAGACAAAAGTCTTTTGCTTTCAACCATTTCGTGCGTAGCAATGGATTTTCTGCTCGGTTCGAGTAAGATATTTCGTTTTCAATCAACAAATCAAGTTATTGGCAACAGATTTTTGCAAAAACAACTGTTTATATTGCAGGATTTCAATTTCGAAAGAATACACAGTTGAAACTGCACGGTAATAATTAATGATTGTTGGCGTTCCCTTCTCTATGCAAATTGTTTAAATACAGTTAAATGTTTATCATTGTAACGACAAATGTACTGTTTTATTTGTTACAGTCCGCGGAAGCGTTCTAGACTAGAAACGTTCGTCCAGTTGTTACGGCTGGGGCAGAAAAAAATTCTCAAAGTTGAAAAACAGTCGGCGAAAATTGGTGACCCTATAATTTATTTCATTTCACAATCCTTGTTAATTATAATTTTCTTCAAATATTTTTACACATCGTTTAATAAACTAATTCTTCCAAGTTTTTCAATTACAATTTCCTTAAATTTTTTTATGGACATCATTTAGTAAACTAATTCTTCCAAGTTTTCCAATTAAAATTTCTTTAAAATTTTGTATAGACATCACTGAATAAACTAATTCTATCAAGACGTTCAATTATAATTTTGCTTAAAATTTTTTATAGACATCATTTAATTTCATCAAGATGTTCAATTACAATTTTGCCTAAAATTTTGTATAGACATCATTTAATAAACTAATTCTATCAAGGCGTTCAATTATAATTTTGCTTAAAATTTTTGTATAAACATCATTTAATAAATTAATTTCATCAAGATGTTCAATGACAATTTTCGTAAAATTTCTTCCACATATGATTTAATAAACTAATTGTTCCAAGTTCTTGAAGAAACTCAAATCGTTTGGTCCACTTTTAAAAAATTTCCTTATTTCGTAGGACGTTGTCTTTTGTAACCGACTGTATAAATTTTCTTGGACTGTGATATTTCGTGAAAACGTAAAACAAACAGGTGAAATGATGTCGACGCATCTGCAATACATTTGCCGAGTTTTCCTGATGGAAACAGGAACGGGAATGCGCTCGGCACTTTTTTCTATTTACTGAAATGTGCAGTGTTGGTACTGTGCTTATCTGTTGATAGAAATTACAGAGCGATTCGTGCCGGTGAGCAAGCACTGGCGAACAAATAAATTCGGAAAACTGTAAAATCGTTAGCTTTTATTTACAACTGCTGAGATTGTCCCGGGGAAAGGATGATTCCTCGTGACAATAAGAAAAGTTAATTATTTCTCTCTTGGAAATGAATACTTGATTAGTCCTTCGAAATCAATCCTGAAATCAATGGTAAAATCAATGGTGAAATCAACTGTGAAATCCTGATAGGGAATAATTATTATGGCAGAAGAATTATGGTCTTCCCTGTTATATTTTAGACCTGGATTTTTTTTAAATTTCTAGTTTTTTGCGAGAATTAAAATTAATGTTTAGACAGCGATTTTTATGCAATCAATTGAAAACAGTAAAAACATTAAGAGTATTTATAAATATTGTTGTATTATTTTCAACGTATTAGTAACGTATTAGGAAAGAAAATAAATACCTATTTCACACCAGTTTGTTGTAATTCAGGTAGAAAATTTTTATTTTGCATAATAAAATGCTGTCTATTAATATTATACAAGGAAAAGTGTATGTGATGATCAGCGGAAAGAGTCCAGGAGCGAATGAGCTAAGAACTTATATGGTTTTCTATGGCAAATTTTGCACGTAGATTTTTATGAAAATTTGCAATCGTTTGTGAGAATTAAAATTAATATCGTGCAATGAAAAGTGTATGCAATGATCAATGAAAAGAGTTCGAAAGCGGATAAGCAAAAAGAAAATTGGTTTAAAAATTTTGAAAATTTGTTGTCAAGGATTAGGATTGTATAACAAATTTTGGTGTCAATGTGGTTACAGTTGCGTGCATTCTGAATAAATTTCGAATTTAAATTTTGAATAAATTGAATTTGCACTTTTCTTATACATATCTATTATCAGTAGACTGTGGATATTTATGCAAAGTAGGGGAAGATGGTACGTCAGAGTGGTGGTAGTATTTACGCCCAGCGCCCACGGAGTTCCCATCACTGAGAAGAGGTTCGATGGTGGGGACCTTGTAGTTCTCGGAGGGGAATACGTTGGATCTCCCTATTCTAGTACATTCAGGTAAATTCTAGTATATTCTGGTATATTCTGGTACATTCTAGCGTATTCTAGTATATTCTAGTACATTGAGGTATATTCTAGTATACTCTGGTACATTCTAGCGTATTCTAGTATATTATAGTACATTCAAGTATATTCTAGTATATTATAGCGTACTATAGTATATTTCAGTAGATGCTAATATTTTTACGTGTATTCACGAATATTCTAGTATATTCTAGTTAGTATAAATGGTTTACCTGTATGTATATGTGTGTCACGTTTGTGTTCAGTGAAAGTTTCTAGAATTGAGCCGTTCAATGCCAAAAGTGTGCAAATCAAACTAGTTGATTATTGGATAATGAGTTACGTACAAATAGTGTATAACTGTCAAGTACTAACTGAAATCTGAAAATATCTTCCGTGCAGGTAAAAAATACATTGTCCCTACTGTTCTGTGGCACGAGTACGATTTCCATGGCCCCTCGTACGATTTCCGTCCTCTCCACGACCTAACCACAACTCATTCTATTCACACGATTTTTCCATTACTAGTTCAAATTCTGGATAACAGCTACAATGCAAAGATTATGCGAATAAAATTTCATTTTCTACAGAAAAAGGTCTCTTGCTTTTGCCATATTTCGCATAGTTACTGAGATATTTGCAAATTTATAAAAAACAGGAAATCTACTTTACCGGTCAAACCAGGCCAATTTGACACCATGTTATATATACATTTTTTCCTTGAAATAACCCCAAGAACACAAATATAACCTCAAAACGAGGGGCCACGGAAATCGTACTCTCCCCTGTTCTGTAAATGACATTTAGCTGAAAATATGGAAAAACAGACTTGCGGGATATATCGTCCGTGGCGTCGTACGAATGACATTGCTTCGCGAGATATCTCGTCGGTGGTAGCCAAGGGGTTAAAGTATAGAAAGTAGAAACAACGTTACAGATTTTTGATCGCCGTAAAGTCGTTTTGTCCCATTGTGCGCTGCGGAGCGACGATTCGGTTCGGCACGATATTGTCAGCGCGGCGGTGCTTAACAAGCTCAAAGCGCATGCGAGCGGTTCTCACCCGGCTGGTGCACGCGAGTGCGAAAGCGGAACGCGCTTCCAGTTTATCCGACGGCGTTTCCCGTCGCGCGACGCCTCCGTTCCGTTTCCGTCGTAACGCCGATTTCGTCTTTCTGTTCCGAAACGCTCGAGAACGCGTCACGCCTCGCTAAAACCATCTTACTCACCGTTGAACACCAATTTTTCTACCATACACATGTGCACGCGTCGTGTGTATGTATGTATATTGCGATCGTAACGTAAATATTATCGATTATGGCCAATCTGGATTTATTTTTGTAAAATGGTGATTTCTTTTACCAATTAGATTTCTTCTTTTTTTTTTCTTATCAAAAGGATGGTTTCAAACTTAAATTGAAGAGTGGTTTCCAGTGTCAAATCTAGTTGCGCGCGTTTGAAATGAGTCGTATTTCAAATGATCATTTGTTATCTTATGTCAAATGAAATGTACGCAACCCTGCTTTGAACGGTGAACGTTAAATTATTGTATACATGACGTTTGAATTTTGTGAAAGTGTTGCAAACGTTCAATTATGAATGAAAATGAAAATACAGCTATACGTGATGAAGATTTGTTTATCAATAAATTATTCTTATGAAAAAATATATTCAACCAGAGTCACAAAAAAAAATAACATTTTCGAAAGTGGTCCGAACGATTTGTATATTTTGGTGAAGTTATAAGAGTTAGTTTACTAAAATACGTGAAAAAGAAATTTTGAAAACAATTGCAAATGGTCGAGATTGTGGACAAAACACTACAGGTTGTTGTTTACAACTTTTGTTATCTGCTTACGACATTGTTGCATTAATATAGTGAAGATATAAATCTTGCTACGAAATTTTCAAAAAGATTGAGTGGTCGGAATTGTGATGAAAATACAAAAGATTGTTTAGAACTTTGTTATATGTATACCATATTGTTGTACTGCGTGGAGTTAAAATTTTTTTTGGAAAATTCGGAAACAATTGCAATTAATCGAAATTGTGGACAAAACACTACAGGTTGTTTATTGCAACTTTATTATCTGTACGGTGCATTGTTACAGCGACTTAGCTATAAGTTATAAATTCACAGTCATTCAATTGTCTGCATTAATTTTTTTTTATTGGCTGTTTTACGTCGCATAAACAACGAGGTTATTAGCGAGGTTATTAAGAGTTGTTATTAGTTTTTTTTTTCGTTAGTGAAAATCAGAATAATTTGTTTAAGATCGCACCGGATCACTTGAACTATTTTGAGCAATTGGAAGCATTAATTTACTATATATGGCATGGAAAAAACATTTTGAGAAAATTGCAACTGCTAATAATTACATAAAAAAGTAAAACAGGCATTTTATAAAACTTTTTTTATTTCCGATTTCCGTGAAATCTTCAGCATGTGTATAACTATCATAGGTCCACAATTCGCATATTCTATATTTTTGAATACGGGCTAAAATAAAAAAGTTTCAAAAAGTGCCTTTTTATTTTTTCATGTAATTCTTAGCAATTGCAATTTTTTCAATATCTTTATTTGCAAAATCGATGTTCCTAATTGTTCTAAAAAGAAAAGAAAAATAAAGTCGTTTGATGCAACTTTAAACAAATTATTCTGATTTAAAGAGCGTTCGAACACTTTCTTGAACCACTGTACATAAAGCAACTTGTTCTGTCCTAAGACGAAACAGATGTTTCGCTACAAGCAAACGTCTGCATGGCAGACTTTAGTGCCCTTAGCCTTCCACTTTTCCAATTTCAATATCAATTAAGGTAGCGGCCCAGGCTAAGGTTTACAACACCTTACCGCAGGCCTGGGCGCGGTTGGCTCGCGGAACACATGTGGCTGCTTCTCCGCTTCGCCTGGTCGGCAAGCCAGTCCCCACCACGGCCACTCCGACTCTTCCCTTAGCGTTAGCCTTAGGCCTTAGGCTAGAGTCGGAGTGGCCGTGGTGGGGACTGGCTTGCCGACCAGGCGAAGCGGAGAAACAGCAACATGTGTTCTGCGAGTCAACCGCGCCCAGGCCTGCCTTACCGGGCCCAGGTTTACAACACCTTACCGCCCCCATCGAGTGAGGGTACCAAACGTCCATCTCGGACTTTCCCCCACACCCAAGGGGGTGAGACTGCTCGGGGAGGCGCGCACAAGGTTACCCTCTCTTTCGCAAAGGTGGATGTCGCAAATTATTCTAATAACCAATGAAAGATAAAATATAAGACAGAGATTCTTCCATCCCACCCACAGCGAGGCTAGCTGCGAAGAGACACAAGCGACGAAAGTCATTCTGCTCAAGTTCACCATTCAGTACAAAACATTTTAAACTAGTCAAAGAGTCAACCTCCGAGCGACCAACCGTTAGTAGTTCAGCTTCCATAAATACAAGTGTTTTTTACATATCCTTCGGTACTGACAACGTCAGTACCGAAAGTACAAGTAGATGCGCACAAGAGTATCGCTTGCACACGCTGCACTGCTCAATTCAATTGAGAAAGTGCACGACTAAACACAACTCGTAGTTCGTGACATTTAGACTCTTTTTCTTGAAACATTCACTGCTTTCTCATTCGGTGATCGATTGATTTTTTCTTTTCAAGAAAATAAAAAATATTAACTGAAATAAAAAAGAAAATAAATCTAGGCTGAAGATGTAAAGCATACAACTCTGTTCACATCGGCCATTTGTCATTTTTGTGAAATGTTCATGTTGACAAAATCGAAAAAAATTTATTTGCTAATACAGTAGGCAAAATTATTTGTCGCATTGAAAATCGAATATATTTTTTACACTGTGACTCTAATAATTTTATCAGCCACTATGGTGGTATTTGGTATAGGGCATTTCTATGTACACAGAAAAATTAATAGGAGAATACATTAATTTGTATGAAATTGAAATATCTGACAAATATGTTTTTTATATTTTTATCGACGATCGTTTATGCTAAGAGGGTGAAAACCGCTCTCGAAGTTAGGGGTGCAAGCAACCCTTATATTTGGGGATGAAAAGTGTTTTCTTAATATCTCGGGAAGCATATGGCGTAGAAAGAAATATATTTTACAAAAATACGTAGCTTTATATCACATAATAATATTGACAAAATGACCCACTTAAAAAATATATCGAAACGTCCATATTTTTTGCAAATTCCGTTGTCAAATATTAATCCATTTTCTATGAATCGACATAGAAAACACTTATCTTGGGAATTTTCATGTTTTTCACAATATTCGTGAACGATGGTAGTACGTTATAGGTCGGAAATAGATTTTTTAATACCCAGAAGATGCATCGCAAGTGTTAGTATGACGTGCAAGAGGATAAAGTGTGTCCATGAATTTTCAAACAGTCCCTAAAAGAGTGATCTACTTTCAAAAAACTTAGAAAATTTTAAAATGCGGTAAAATAAGTTTAGCTTCGCTGTGAAGTTAATCGTATTCATTTGTTAGACGTTCTGCTCAAAAAGAATTTTTCAGAAAAATGCGTTGTGCCGGAATCGGCGAGAAAATAGTAAATGTATGTTTTCGTAGCTTCCTCTATCTGTATCTATGTTAAAAATTTATAAAAATACCTATGAAACATACAGTGTCTCCATTAAACGAATGGCTAGAACTCGTCGAAATATATAAAATTTGTTGCGTAGGTAGATACTTCGCATGTTGACAACGAGTATACATACAGGGTGTCGAAGTTAAATAGAAGATATATTATCTCAAAGTGTAGGCATATATAACTTTCGAAAGAACAATTCATCAATTTATTAACAAGATTTCAAGGTCATCGATATTGTTTTCTCCGGAACTCTATATATCTTTTTACATATTCTTGCAGAGCATAAAAAGACGAATCCAACGACTACCATGACCATGCCATTTCGACTGATCAGTCTCGAGATATTTGTGTCTATTAACGAAATTTCAAGGTCTGTTCCGATCATTTAGTCTTGAAATATTCGTGTCTGAAAGGTAACATAATCGATCCTTTCAGATATGGATATCCGGAGAATGGATAATCCAAACGATATAGTTATTGTAATCGCTGAATTCGTCTTTTGATGCTCTACGTGAATATCCATGAAAAAATATAGGCTTCCACAGAAAAGAATATCGATGACCTTGAAATTTTGTTAATAAATACACACAAATATCTTGAGATTGATAGGTCGAAGTGGTATGGTCATGGTAGTCGTTGAATTCGTCTTTCCACTCTCTACAAGAACATCTAAGAAAAAACACAAGATGTCATTAAAAAGAAAAACACTGACATTGAAATTTTCTTGAAAAGTGACCATAAGAAAATATTCTTTCCACGGTTTCATATACCCCTCGAGACAATAGAACTTTATTCCGAAAAGTTTTTCCATACAACAATAAATAAGGCAGATATTTCGATCCTCAGTGTATAATAAATTGTTGAATTTCTCTCTTATTTTTCAACCGTTGAAAGTTCTGCGTGTAACCCGCGAGAGATTGTCTCCGTTAGGGTGTGTTCGGGGAGTTGACCCCCCCCCCCCCACCACTCCTCAGCCGTCGATTTTGATCTCCGGCGTCGGTCTTGTGTGATTTATCGGGTCAGTGCGCTGGAATCTCGATCCCTGGTGACCTTGACGAACCACAGGCGCCAAGCCATAAATCTTTCGACGGCGGGACGAGACTGTCGACCGTCGACCGTCGACCGTCGTCGACCGTCGGAAATACGACGAATTCCAGCGCGCCAACGTTTCATCGACGTTAAATCGACCCGGAAATGGCCGGCGACCCACGACTGTATCGCTTTCTCGCGTCGCGTCGGTAGCTATGAATCGATTCCTTAACACTATGGGGTCCGGCTATTCCAATTAGAATAGGTGCGAACCAGGCTGGCCATTATCGAAATAAATTGTTTGGAAAATAATCGTCAAGATAATATATTATCCTATTTGGCTACATGTCACTTGAAATAATCGTATGTTAGTTTATTTGAACAGGAACATAATTTTTTTTCAAAATTATTTCATTACTTTACATTTCATCTTTAATTCGATGAAACAATTCGTACGCTCCTAAATTTTATTTGTGTACCAAAGATAAATTTTAAAAGCAATTGCAGCTACACTTTAAAAATTGAATTATAAAAATTAACACATCTAACAATTAATTTAAATACTTGAATAACTTTTTCTCGAAGTGAAATTATTTTATTATTCTATTGGAGCAGTGTACTTGAAGTAAAAAATTATTCGAATAAGATATCGTTTGAAAATAATTTATATCATTTAAACGCCAAATGAAAATCAAGTTTTTATGTTGTTTGTCCAATACAAATAATTAAGTATTTAAAATAATTAATTATTTCGAATGATTATTTGTTATTTTATCTCGGCACTTTAATAGCAATTTAAAAAAAAATTTTTTACACATTATCTAGTAAACCTTAATCCTTCTAAGTTTTGTTCGCTACTGTACAACGATTTAATTGAGATCTCAGTAAGAATGAAGCAATGTTTGAAAAAGTTACGTTTGTTTAATATTTTGTTCGCCATGTCACCCATACACAGAATTGAAAATTAATTTTTACGTTGATAGATTAGGGGCACAACATTTGCTTACGGACTGCGAAATGGAAGAGGTTTGAAAACAGTAATTAATATCAAAAAACGTAATATTTGTGTGTGTTGAGTGGACGCTCAACGTGTTAACGTTACTGTTCACAATTGGACGTTTTATGTGCAGTAGCCTAACTCTGTAGAAACTGGTGGAAGAAAGGAAGTATAGATAGAGGGGATAGATCAGGCTGTTCTTTCGACGGGTAAGGATCGATAACGATTAGAACCGGAAAGTCTCGCGAAGGATCCTCGAGAATCGAGATTCGAGAATCGAGAATCGACTGAATTCCGGCGGAGGGCGTATATTTGTTTATCACGCTGGCCTTCGGCTCTATCTTCTGCCAGACCGTAAGGTGGATCGATAAATCGCGGCTGCTTGTTGATTTGCAATGTGGGAGGATCGCCAAGCCGATTTTTTTATAACTGTTCAAACGTAATGCACAGATGTTTCATGAAGTAATTAAAAAATGTCGATTCAAATTAGTAACTGGTTAAACATAATGCAAATTATTAACTGTTCAACGATAATGCATAGATGTTTCGTAAACTAACTAACAAATGTTGATCTAAATTATTAATTGTTCCAAGATAGTGCACAGATAATGCACATAGACTAATTAAAAAATGTAGATCCAAATTATTAACTGTTCAACGATAATGCATAGATGTTTCGTAAACTAACTAATAAATGTAGATCTAAATCAACTAAAAAACCACACATTTCTTCTAACCTAAAATATTTCCATCGTACATAAGTTTTTTTCATTATATGCGTACGAAACTGATATAGTACCTCATACAATATTTAAATGATTAGTAATTTATTACATATGAACAAATTTAATCATGTAAAAAATATTCTGAATAATGGTGTAGCGATTTGTAGTGGCGCCTCAGAGTCGCCATTCGAGTGCTAAGGGTTAACTGTTCCAAGATAATGTACAGATATTTCATAGACCAATTAAAAAATGTAGTTCCAAATTATTAATTGTTCAATCATGATGCACAGTGAAATTCTACATACATATGTAGATAGGTATAAGGATTTCAATGATATCGAACGAAAGGCAGGCGATCGCTGTTTAGCTCGCTCGAAAGATATAATTATAGACTCGAAATTTGTCTTTCGTTTTGAACTGGCGCTTTGAGATCTTCCCTACCGCTTCCACAAACGTTTAGAGTTTATATGCATGCTCAGCAAATTTGTTCTGCTCAATATATGTTGGTGTAATGTCTCTTTCAATTTGTTTCGGAATTCTTTTTCCCTCGAGTTTTATTCTTGTAAAATAACATAGATTTATTGATCAGAATTTATTGAACATTCATCGAGGTTTCAGCACAACGGCGAAATAATATTGTCGAATGAGTACAAAATAGGTCGTTGATTGGAAGCTCATCCGGCTTTTAGCGATGTAACATTAATGTTGTTGAAAGGGCCATCTCTTCGATGATTCAACAAATAAAAAGTTTCTCAAAATTAATTATCGTTTAGTCGTTGACAGGTTGGTATAGTAGTAAAATATGAGTATTAGGAAATGATAAATAACACTGAAAGAATAAATTTTAATTTTATTTACGCGTCTATTTATCATTTTTAATTTTTTCTGTATATTTCACTTTGAGATGCTGAATTTGTAAATTTATGAATTTTCTGTGCTTTAACTGTTGAAGCTAAATAAAAGTTCCTTATGTAGAATGATTCTACCGATCCTACAGAATATAACAGTATTTTTTTGTTTAACATTGTGAACATTTAAACATGTTTAATTAAAATTTGAAATAATGGAGGTAAGTACCTTTAATGGAATTCTTGCGGATATGTTTCAAGTTTACGCATTTTTTCTGAATTATTTGCGAAAGTTATGTGAAGAATTTCTATGTAGAATAATTCTATAGACTCGGCCAAATACAACGGTATACTATTTTATTATATTATAAATGTTCAACAACGTTTAAATAAGGTTTGAAGCGGGAGGGGTACAATGAACATGTGTACCAAGTTTCATGGATATTTTTCAACTTTTAGAATTATTTCTAGTTTAATAATTTCAAAATAAATTATTAGAGGGTGTAACCAAGTGTGAATTAATATTCTACAATTAAAAATTGCAATTATTGATATTTTTATTGAAAAATCTGTTCAGAAATATTTCAACTCTTAATTACAGACTTTGAAACTTTAAAATTAATTGATGAACCTTCATGCAAAATTGTGCTTACGGATTATGATTGATACGGCCATTAGTATGTTTAATAATTTCAAAATAAATTATCAGATTGCGTAACCAAGGGTGAGTTAATATTCTACAATTAAAAATTGCAATTATTGATATTTTTATTGGAGAATCTGTTGAGAAATATTTCAACTCTTAATTACAGACTTTGAAACTTTAAAATTAATTGATGAACCTTCATGCAAAATTGTGTTTACGGATTATGATTAATACGGCCATTAGTATGTTTAATAATTTCAAAATAAACTATCAGATGGCGTAACCAAGGGTGAGTTAATATTCTACAATTAAAAATTGCAATTATTGATATTTTTATTGGAGAATCTGTTGAGAAACTTTTTAGCTCTTAATTGCAGATTTTGAAAAAGTTCTAAATTTAACACATAACATATTAGAGATATTTTTTGAATTTGATTAGCCCGCGTCAACAAATTGGTACTTCCGTTGCCTTCATATTGGAAATTCGTCTGCACGTTTCACCTGTAATTTCGTGGGTGGATCACAGACTTCATACTTGGCGAATATGTTTTATTGAAATGCGTCAGAATGCAGTATGTTCCCGACATCAACGTCGCTCATTCGCTTCAAATATTAAATTTACATGCGTTTAGATGATCATACTATCTTAAACATATACTGTTGCACTTAGAAGCGTCTACAGAATCGTCCTACGTAATTTACATGTGAGCAGATTGTAGGTTTCGCAGTCCGTGTGCAAAACATGGTTTAAGTTTGAAACGTAATTTCCCTCTTCGTAATGAAATTAATAATTGTAAGAAGTGAAATATAATACAAGTTGTATTTTAATGAGGTTGCCATTTTACAGAGTGATATCATAATATGCTTATCCTAAAAATATGTTCGAAATGAAACTTTAAAAAAGCGAAATATAATAATGTAATTGCATTTTGTTGGGTGTTGAGAAAACGCATATTGTGAAATTTTTCATTCAAATTTTCTACGCCGAAAATTTCTGTGAAAATTTACTGATTACGTGACGCAGGCCCTATAATACGTTAATGATTTTCCTCAATTTCTTAGAATATTTTCAGCAGAATGCATTTGAAAAAAATGTCGAAAATTCCTCGTATTTCCAGGTTGGCATGGTCGCTTCGTAATCTGTGCCCGATCGACTGTAAAATTGCGACTGCAAAGAAGTGATTTTAAATAAAAGTACAGAGAACAATGACATCATCGTACGAGTCAGTGGGAATTCTTAATTAAGAGAACAAAGGAACAAAAATTAACATCGCGAAACCGGGGGTAATATCATAAAGAACTGTTTAAAAACAATACTATTGTTAATAACCGGTAACAGACGCTGAAAGAAGTATTAATAACACAGAGATCGATAATATTCGCTGGGGTCTGTGAAAATTGTTAATTAAGCGAAGAAATGAACAATATAACTGCACCATGAAGCACATAATAGTATTAAGAACACTATAGTAATGTAAAGAACAATTTATAGTAATATTTCAGTGTTAGTAGTATTAAACATTTCTAAAAGGCTAGTTATAAAGAGCAACAATGCGTGCCAGTGAAAATTGCTAAACAAGTGTCCCAGAAAACAATATATCGACACAAAAATGAATATAACAACATTAAGAACACTGCAACAACGTGAAGGACATTTTAAGAGTAATATTAAGAATTAAAACAATTTAATCGTTTAATTGTTTGGATTAAAAACAATTTAACGTCGTGCAAACCTTTAGTACGACATAAAGAACAATCTAAAAGTGATATTACTGTTAACAATCGCCAGCAACAATTTGTAAAAGACGATTTAATTGCACAAAGATCGACGAGTTGCCCTTTGTCTCTCGAGTCAGTGAATATTGTTCATTAAATGATTTAAAAACAATATAAATTTGTGAAAAACTTTAAAACGACATAAAGAACAATCTACAAGTAATATTACTGTTAAAAATAGCCAATAACAATTTCTATAAGACAATTTCATCGCACAAAGAACAACGTTGCTCTTTGTCTCTCGAATCAGTGAACATTGTTGAACAAGTGTCCTGAAAAACAAAATAAGATTCACATTAAACAATACCATAATAAGAAGAACGATACAGTGACATTAAGAACGGTTTAAAAATAGAATTTCTATTAACAGGAGCCAGTAGCAATTGCTGAAAGCCGATACAACAACGGAAGTATCAGTAACACCATTGAGTCAGCGAAAATTACGGAAAGTTACCTAAAAAACAATGCAACAACGTAAACGACAAAACAGTGACACGAAGAACAACGTAAAGATAATATAACCATCGTCAACGGTCAGAGAATCTCATCAGTTCTCAACAAGCTCCATCTTCTAGGCTCTACCAGACCTAGGATTTTCAACGCCAATACCTTCTGGAGTCCAAAAAGACAGACTCACCCAACAAAACAAAGAGATCAATAATAACCAAAACAAAAACTCCATCTTCTAGGCTCCACTGATCCTAGAAAGTTGAACATCATTACTTTCCGGAGTCCAAAAACTACAAAATCAAAGAACAAAACAAAGAAATCTCATCATGCACAACATACCACCAACAAGAACAACCTAGAGTCTAAATCAAACAAACACCATAGAATCGAGAAGTAATGACTCCACCTCCATCGATAGCAACATTCTCTAACCGGCAGGCATGATCTGCACCACCTAAACGAACCAAACAAAATCCTCTATCAAGACTAAACGATTCCGGGCCAGAGATTCCCAAATACCAAATCTCGCCGAAGCAATTATCAAACACCATGCTGACGATAACTTCGGCTTTGACTCTGAGCTACAGATGTCCGGAGGACAGCTCGCTAGACCTGTTCCGTATCCGACGCTCGGCGTCGCCCTCTACGGTCGCGAACCTAACGCACTATGGTTTCAAGAACCGCAGTTACGATCCTACTCTGGAGCACGAGGAGAAGACTCTCGAGGCTTGCCACTCGCTATACTTCTTGCTGGACTTTTTCCATCAATACTACATACCGTCGATCATTCTACTGGGCCTGGTAGGCAATTTGTTGTCATGCATAGTGTTTTTGAACACGTATCTGAGGATCCGGAGCTCCAGCTACTACCTGGCCGCGTTGGCCACGGCGGATTTTGGATTTTTAGTGACACTGTTGCTGGTTTGGTTGAACAATACTCTCGGGTGGAAGGTGTTCAACAAAGATGGCTGGTGCGAGACGTTGGTTTACGTAAGCGCCGTTTGCAGTTCGTTGAGTGTCTGGTTGATTGTCGCGTTCACGGTCGAGAGGTTCATCGCGGTGCAATATCCGCTTCATCGGCCGCACATTTGCACTATCGCCAGGGCCAAGGCGATTGTTCTTGTTCTAGTGATTCTAGCGTTGGTCAGTCACTCCTACTCGTTCATAACCGCCGGCGTGGTGCTGTCACGCGACGGTGAGGAGTACTGTGACCTCAAGGTCGAGTATATGGAGACCATGAAGGTCATCAATATCATCGACAGCATCGTCAGCCTGATCGCGCCGCTGGTACTCATCATCGTGATGAACACCATGATCATGAGGAATCTGCTCAAGTTCAGCAAACGGTTCAACGAGACACCGTCGGCCTGCACCGATTGCCCCAGCAGGGAACGGTCGGACATCAACCTGAACCAGATCCCGGTGAGTCCTTGTTTATTCTTCAGTTTCTTTGTGGTTCACACGTTGACGGTCATTCTGAAATCGATGATGGACAACAAAGGAACTTTTCCTTTTTTTTCTGTTAATTATTTGATTCTTAAGGTGATCGATGAACCTACAGAATAAAATTATTATTTTTCCTAACAAATTTTCTAACAAAATTATTATTTTTCCTAAAAATTGGCAGACGTCTGTAGTCGCTATATACATTTACAATCCCAAGAATTGGACGTCTATAGACGGCATTTACGTCAACTTGTTAAACCTCGCCTCGATCAAACAGTTCGGACTTCTTTTCGTATAATCCCGTAGATTTTGAAGAGATAACCTCAAAAATGGAAGTTTCAAAGTCGGCAATTCATTGGCTCAATACGTCAGTAAGGGTTAAGCAATTTTAACGATTTTATACATAATTATATTTGACTGTGTACAGCCGGATAAGATGGTCAATCGTGCTCATAAACATTCTACTTTATTCGTTTCAACAATATCCTATCGATACATCGAAATATCGAAATATTGAAATATTGTACAATCGATATATCGAGATATCGATAACATTTCCTTGATCATACTATCGATATATCGAATTATCGAAAGATCGATATTTCGATTTATCGAAATATTAATAGCATTTTAATATTACTGATCATTTAATGCACAATTCGACTTCTACTTTATTCGCCTCAACGATATTTGATTGCCTTCAATCTATTAGCCTTAACAGTACTATGGATATATCGAGGTATCGAAAGATCAATATATCGATATTTCGATTTATCGAAATATTAATAGCATTTTAATATTACTGATCATTTAATGCACAATTCGACTTCTATTTTATTCGCCTCAACGATATTTGATTGCCTTCAATCTGTTAGCCTTAACAGTACCATCGATATATCAAGATATCGATAACATCTCGATATTACCCATATACTACAATATATTTGTTTGAATTTTACAATCTCTGTTGCAAAGAATTTTACAATCTCTGTTGCAAAGAATTTTACAAAAAATATCTCGAAGGAACAGTGTTGAAAAGCGGGGGAACTCTGTTTTCAAATTAAATTGCAACGTGCAATTTTCGCGCTGAATTTCTGCGACGCACGACGCGTTCTAATTGCGAATGCGCAAATTTTCTGAAGAAGAGCTAGCGTGTAAAATCTGATCAACGGCTGTTCGTAATTTCTCTGGGGATGCTGAACGTTATTTGTTCTACTGTTTGCGACCCGCCGCGTCGCGCTGGGTCGGTTTTCGTTTAATTCCGATCATTTGTTCGAGCACGCACGATTTGACGCGTTCGCGTGAGTAGAGATAGTTAAATAAAGCGAATATGCTGGACTATCAATGGCACGATCAATTTGTAAATCGAGTGAAAAGCTCATCGATGATCCGAACTATCGCTTAACGAAGTCGGCCAGTCGTGCGCACGTATAATGATCATTATAACGAGCCGACGCTGGTTCGAATAATACGTCTAGCGTATATAAAGACCGGCGTTTGCAATTAGGAGCATTTAATGTGTTATAGTAATGTGTGGTTCATGTTGATGATTATATGAAAAAAATTATAGTTGGAAGCATTACTGTACTATGGAAGCATTTTTTAGAAATGCACTATGGTGCATGGTTTAAAAAGCAGAACTTCTTAAAAAGTTCTACTATAATTCTTTTAACGTCAGTTTTACTAGAGTCTGTACATTCTGTAGTACAAGATGTATACAAATTATATGTCACGACTACCGTGTAACGGTATTCTACACTTCCGGATCGGTGGAGATGTGTTTTCAAAATTTTCCTTGACCCTTTTTATCAAGGTCAAATGTCTTTTTGTCCACTACACCTCTTAATAAACGACTTTAAAGTTCCGTAAACTATTTTTTTCCACATGTCTACAGGGTGTCCCAAGATGGTATAAACGTGGAGGGAGTGTTTCTACATGAGAAAATAAGTCGAAAATACAGAATAACTTCTTTTCGTTTGACGTATTCGCAGAATCCGTGTGCAGCGCCGGCGTGACCTTTTGTGGGATCCGTTTCAAAAATGTTGCGGAATACACATTCAAATCCTATACTTAAATTTCACAATAAGGTATTATTTATTATAAGTACAAAGGATGTTACATATATTTTTTGTAAGACGCATTCCGACGCACCCGTGTTGCAGACGTGCCAACGTTTGATGTCAACGTTTAATGTCAACGTCTGCAAACGCTGCAACGAAATATTTGAATGGAAAGACGGGAGAGAAAATCTTGCAACCATGTCAGTGTGCAGCAAGTTGTCATTGATTAGTGGATTATGCGATTGCATTTTCCACACACACCGGAATATTCAATCCTACTATACAGGTATCCTGCAAAATGTCTGATGAGTTTTCATAGAGCGCGGGGCCTTTTAAAACGCGAGGCTGGGTTCCGGTGAACGCGCTGAACCTGCCTCGCTTCGGCCCTGTTCGTCTGCTGTAGCCGCGATCCGATTGGTCCGTGTTTTTCGTTAATAACTCCTTAACAAAACCAAGGCGGCCATTCTTGCAAAGGAAAAAGTTACTTTAAATAATCTCAGGAACCGCCCATTTCAAGGATTTTCACTATTTTTGGGACACCCTGTACACATGAAAGGACAGATTATTTAATCGACAAACGGATTGGGATAGTCCATTTGCAAAATTAATAAGAAAAATTGATATTTTGCTATCAATGAAAATCGTCGATGTAACGATAGTGAAAGTAGGCGAATATATTTTATAATTTCTTGGTGATTTTATGTAGGTTTATTTTCGTTTCCATTTCCACTCTTCGCAAAGATTGATTCATCTCGAACAATTTGGTATTCGAAATGCGTCGAGCATCTTGTGTATTTATGTGAAAATCGGATGGTTTCACAACTTTATATCTTGCCAGTTATTTCGCGCAATTTTGGTCCTTTTCTCGCTTGAACAACAGCTTCTTGACCTCCTTGCTTTTGTTTCGTCGTGCCCTTTGAAATCCAACATGCAGGACACGCTTCGCTACTTTTCTTTTTCAGCTTTGCATAGTTTGCATTCTTTGCCCATTGTTTCGCTTCTCAATCATTCAACTGCTCTCCGACTGTTCGTTTCCGAGCGTTCAAACCTCCACGTGTTTCTTCCTCTATTTCAGAAACTCCAAAAAGTATTTAAGCCACGGATCAAAATAAACAATTTCCAAAGATTTCTCAGTCGTTGTTCTTTGATCATTCGTTTTTTAAATTTCTCAGTCTTTCGTTTCAGAGATTTCTCAGTCTTTATTTTTTCAACATTTTTCGAGTTAAATATTTTCTCACTCTTTCGTTTTGAAAAATTTCTGTCTATTTTTTCAGTATATGGTTTTAAAAATTTCTCAATTTATATTTCTTCATTCTTTCGGTTTTAGAGAATCCTCGGTCTACTAAAAATACGACTTCAGGATTCATATGACTCCCAACCAATTTCAATCACAGCTTTGTACGATAGAATTCAAGAACAGTGAGAAAAAATATCTCCGGATTATTGCAAAACATTAATAGAAAGTATGCCGAAGCGAATTAGTGCAGTTTTGCAAGCAAAAGGGTTGTGGACGAAATATTAAAAATAAATAATATATTAAATATTGCCAAATATTGGACGTGGTGCAAAACCGAGTCAATCCATTTGTTTTGCCAGGGCTAAACGAGGAGACCTTAATTGTTGAAAAATTTCTGATATTACTTCTAACTGTAATAAAACTTACTGTAATGTTCATTTTTTAATATTCTTCTACATTCTTAGCAATAAATAAAGATTTATACAAAACTAATGGTTATTGGTTCAGTTATGCTCCTTACTGTATAAGTGGAGCTCTCGTTGCGAATCACTTCGGAACCTGTTAGCAATAGCTTGACGAGAGAACTTCACACAATACGTGCACAACGAGTTGAAAGTTTCGTAGTGTGCTCAACCTCTAACTTTCCATTCTCCGATACGATAACTCGAATTATAGTACCTGAAAAGTTACATAACTATTTGATTTAATTATGGTTATATGAAAACACTTCTCAAGGGAAAGTTATACTATCTCAAATAGTACATGTAGTAGTGCAAAAAATCTTTTCTCAAAACCATTTTCTTCCGAAATTTCAAGAGCATCGGTATTTTTTTTAACGACATCTTATATGTTTTCTTCGATATTCTTGTAGATCATCAAAAGACGAATCCAACGAGTACCATGACCATACCATTACGACCGATCAATCTCCAGATATCTGTGTCCATTTATTAACAAGATTTCAAGGTCACCGATATTTTCTATGTGGTAACCTATGGTATATATATATTTCCTCGAATATTCATGTAGACTGTAGAGCATCCAACGACGAATCCAACGACTACACTAACGATATCGTTCGGATTATTCGTTCTCAAGATATTCGTGTCTGAAAGTATCGACTATGTTACTTTTCAGATTCTAATATCTGGAGACCAAATGATCGGAATAGTACAGTGATGGTACTCGTTCGATTCGTATTTTTACGCTCTACAAGAATATCGAAGAAAACATATAGAGTTCCACATGAAAAAATGTCGATGACCTTGAAATTTCGTTAATAAACACAAATATCTCACGAGTGATCGGTCGAAATGGCATGCTCATGGTAGTCGGTGGATTCGTCTTTTGATGCTCTACAGGAATATCGATGAAAATATACATGGTGTCATTAAAAATAGTATCGACGAGTAACTAACAAACGATTTATACTTAGCGAACAAGTCGCGTACTTACTAAGATTTCATCCTAAACTTGTTTACGTGATCTGTACAAGACTTCTATTTATTTTGCATTCTCAATCCATTATACGATGGATATCGATAAAATGCGGCGAATAATTCACTGATAAACGTGACTCGACTATTCAACTTGTATAAACAAATGTGAACAGGAGGTGTTTGTTGTACTAAACGTTTGCTATGATATCATTGCTCCGAGGAGACCAAGACGTCTCTCAGCTTGCATGTCACCGTGTTTTTCTTGGTCGGCAAGAAAAACAGAAACCGTTTTCCGTAGCACGATGTGATTAGGGAACCGGAGATAGAAAGACCCATGCATTCGAAATAGGCGCTCTGCCCATTAGCTCATGAATTTTCGAACGCGTGTGTGTGTTGGCTGATTCACCTTCCGTAGACCGAAATAAACGAGACTGACACTTTGCCGGAGCAAAAACCAGATTGACCGGACGCAAACCCTGCTCACGGAAAAACGAAAAAACCTAAATGAGGTAGAAGAACGAGTGAGACTGAGATTCGCCTGATCGACCTGGGCTTCTAATACGATGACTTCCGTCCCAGCAATAAAAGGATTGTTTGACACATGTGACACAACTTCTTCTATTTAGCCACATGCACTATAAAACGTGGTTTGTGAGAGCACTCACGATTACCGTTCACCTGTATGTTAATTTTGGTTATATTTGATTATTACAGAATTTCCGTTTTTCGATATATTTGGTGTTCTTTAATTTAGTATCTCCTTTGAAAAATGCTGCAATTGTCTACTATAAACCGTGGTCTGTGAGAACACACACAATTTTTGTTCGTCTCTATCTCAATTTTGATTATTACAGAATTTTCGTTTTTCGTTATATTTGCTGTTCTTTAATTTAGAATGTCCTTTGAAAAATGCTGCAATTGTCTACTATACACCGTGCTCTGTGAGAACACCCACTATTTTTGTTCGTCTATATTTCAATTTTAATGATATTTGATTATTGCGGAATTTTCGTTTTTCGTTATATTTGCTGTTCTTTAATTTAGAATGTCCTTTGAAAAATGCTGCAATTGTCTACTATAAACCGTGGTCTATGAGAACACCCACAATTTTTGTTCGTCTCTATCTCAATTTTGATTATATTTTGATTATTACAGAATTTTCGTTTTTCAATGTATTTGCTGTTCTTGAAGTTAGAATTTCTTTTAAAAAATGCTGTAATTACTTTTGCAGGAGTATTTGATCTTTTTTAGCGAGATTATGAATTCTAGTTCCCCGAACCAATATTCTTATAACACCTCAAAGAAAATTAAGGCGTTGAGTCCAACTGGAAAAAATGTTTTTCGTTTTTAAAGGGTTTCCACTTCGTTTTGTCCCCGACTGTACGTAGCTCCGGTATCTTGCACTTAACGGAGACTACTAATTGCTTCTACTCAAGTCAGAATAAATTAAAATAATGCTACCTTAACAAACTCGCCATAGTTGGTATCTCGTATTCTTTTCTGTTTTCTCGCAACAGAAGATAAGAAGACTGCGAAGATTTTTACAGTCGGCGCAAAATAATTATCTTCGTATCATGCAGGAGTTAGTACAAATAAGAAACATACTTTTTAACTCAACAAATGCGAAGTAACATCGTACAACTGTATGTGGGTGGAAGCAGTGCTGTTGTCACGCGTGTGACAATAACGCTTTCACGGGGATATTGCCACAATGATAGAAGGATTATCTTTCATGCGATTACTATGTGAGGCGAGTCGCGTACGTGTACGGACGGGTTAAACCTTTCTCGGGACCGGTAATAGAGAAATATCGCTGGGGATCAAAGAAAATTCGTTCTAGCTGGGAAAATATTAGGTGCTGAAAAAGACTCGTTCCTTAGTTAATAACACACACATCTTTCAGATTGAACAATTTTTTTTGCTTCAACCGTAATAGCTACAATAATGTTTCTTTCGTAAAATCTTTCTATAGACTCTCCCGTATCCAACGATATTTTTATTGGTAGCTTTATGAATGTTTAAACATGCTTAAAAAATATTTAAAGGAAACCGAAGGACTCTTGACGTAGCCACTTGTTTTTATCAGATTTTCAATTTTATGAATTTTTTCTGCTATAATCCTAGAAGCTACATGAATGAGTCTTGCGTAGAATGATACTATATATACTGCCTAATATAACGATATTTTTATTCTTGGCATTATGAACGTTTAAATATGTTCGATAAATATTTAAAGGAGACCGAAGCACTCTTGACGTAACAACTTGTTCCGGCAATTTCCAATTCTATGAATTTCTTCGGCTGTAATCGTAGAAGCTATGCGAATGATTCTTGCGTAGAATCATCCTATAGGCCTTCCCTAATAAAGCGATATTTTTATTTGCACTATTATCAATGTTTCAACATGTTTAAAAAATATTTAAAGGAAGACGAAACAGTCTGGACGCAATAACTTGTTGCAATCCTTTTTTATTTTAAATATTTTTTTCTGCTGTAATCGTAGAAGTGAGACGAATGATCCTTGCTAATCGAATATATTGCTATTATTTCATTCGTGTGTTGTAGCTAAAATTAATCGTCAACAGGCCGACGGAAAGATTAGATTTAGGTAAAGTTAACTGATAACTAATCACGGTGAGTCCGATGAAGTCGACTTATTATTAAATGATCTAGCGTCATAATTTTTTGTAAGACAGTAGGTATACCAATGATGTTAACAAATTTTCTGTGGGGTAATCGAAAGTTCAATGATTCTGGGGTGAGTGTTGAGCGGTCAATCGCAGTCCTCTTACCAAAAGGCACCCCTGCTTTCCGAACTTTATCATTTTTTTTTCTGCTGCTATCGTAGAAACTACACGAACGAGTCTTGGGTAGAACGATTCTACAAAGTCTTCCGAATCCAACGATATTTCTATTCGTAACATTGTAAATGTTTAAATACTTTTTAAAAAATAGTTAAAGGAGACAAAGTTTTTGCACCCAAGGCATCTAACTTCACTTAACATTTTTTTAAATGTGTTAAAGCATTTATAAAGTTATTAAGAAAAATAGCGCCGCATTTAGAAGAGTCTGTAGAATAGTTCTACGTAAGAATTATTCGCATAATTTCCTCGGTTGAAGCAGGAAAAAATCATAAGTTGGTAAAGTGGTAAAATATGCGGGAGAATTCTTGCGCCAAAGGTGTATTGCTCTACTTAACAATTGTTTAAATATGTTACAACATTAACAGCGTTATTTTAAAAAATAGTGCCGCATTCATAAGAGTCTGTAGAATCATTCCATGGAAGAATCATTCTCATAGCTTCCTCGGTTAGAGCAGAAAATATTCCTAAACTCAAACAGTTCACTTTATTTCAACTTCCAATTCCATTGTAACAAAATTGACAATAATAATCAACAAAATGAGCAGCGTATGTTCTCAAACATCTATTAGGTACATTCTACAGAAAATCTTTCTTTAATTTTATCTTGCCTTCAAAAAATTGAGTTTTCTTTAATAAATAGAACTTATTTTAATAAATTGATTTGTTTTAGTAAATTGAACTGACTTAAATATTTTGAAAATAACAGATCGACGTTCCTATATTGTGGTAATATTTTTACCGTTTTGAATTGCACCAACTCATCTTTATTATGAACGCATAAAATCTGCAGCCCAGTGATGTCCCTTTCAGAAAGTTTGAAACATTTTGGCGCAGCAATACATGGGCGAGGCATCGTTGTTGACGATATAGGTTTTATCGGTAGATGATAGAGAATTTTTCGGCTGATCTCTCACTTTTGCGTAAGGTTTGCAGTTAAGTACAAGATTGAAGGGTCTCTTTCAAGCGTAACCCTGACCCAAAATTAGGAACACGTGTATCCGTCTCTGCCGCGTCATCGGGATGAAAGTGTTTGATGGCTCAAACGCGTCCGATTCCCGGGACCATTGAATTATTCATGTGGTTCGGCTGTTCGAGGGTGCGTTCTATTTTGGCAGGATCACAATATCGATTTTTTACGCTTCTCCTATAGTTTATTGAATGTTTAAATGCGCAATATCGAGCAAATATATTCGGTAGACCTGCTTAAGGCCATCATTGCAAAGAATATGTAATAACTTTTACAAGCACTATCCGATTCGCTTCGAATTTTGTATAAAAATTTCCCACACTTGTATCTTACAGTACTTGTAAAGAAACTTCCAGAATTTCAGTTTTACGTGTATATTTTTATTAATTAAAGACTTAATAGCGAGTCTTCTCGAACACTTTCCTGACCCTGTCTCGGTGTATTCTTGCAATTTTCATAACTTTTACAAATATCATCTGATTCACATGATCTCTATACTTCTATTCTGCAACATTTACAACAATATCTCCAGAGCTGGGGTCTAGGATGCTTATTTATTTTATTTAAATGTGTAATAGCGACAGAATTCTTCAGTAACTCTACATTTGGCCATCTTTGTAATGAATGTACAATAACTTTTGTAATTGTCTTTCGATCCGCTTCAAATTTTATATACGTGATTTCCATACTTCTTTCTTATATTCTGTATAACAATATTTCCAGAACTTGAGTCTACCATATTTAGTTTTATTGTTTAAATGCGTATTAGCGAACGAATACTTCAATGAGCTTGCTTCAGGCCATCTTTGCATTGAAAATATAATAACTTTTATAATTGTTATACGATTGGCTTGAAATTTTACATACATGATCTCCCCACTCCTATCTTATAGTATGTACATGCATCATTATTCTCAGATCTTGAGCCTAACATGTCTGTTTTTATTTTGTAAATGCGGAATCATAAGTGATCGCTTCAGTGAGTCTCCTTTAGGCCATCGTTGCAACGAATATATAACTTTTACATTGTGAAAGTTATGCGAATTATAGTTACATGATACGATGTCTTATACTCTTATGAATGCAACGTATCTTTTTCCGTCGCAATTTAAACATTCAAACACGTTGAAACAATTTCGATTGGAACGGGGCATCGTCAAAGTGTTCACGTTTTTAGGATATTTTGAACTTCAACAATTTATTTTGCTTTAACCATAAAAAATCGTAAAAACGTTTCTGACTTAGAATAGTTCTGTAGAGTCACCTAAATAGGACAGTATATTTCAACAGCACAAATATTTATACCTATCTGAACAATATTTGAAACTCACAAACCACACTTCGTGTATTCAATCTTCTCAGACAATCCCCCACTTAAACAATTTATTCAGCATCAATCATAACACTCACACGACTAATCCTCTCTCATAACGATTCTCTGCACCCAACTACATCAACATACAATTCCACAACAATTTAAGAAATAGTCCCATTAGCCTTTCCATTAGCAACATGTCCATTCGCAAGAGACTCATCCTCCTTCGTCTTGATATTCAACCAGTAGCCATTAGGAGGACACGGCATGATAGAATTCTTGGTAAATTTCAGAGGAACAGTCGTCTTCTCGCAAGGTTCGAGGACACAATTCTTCAGTAAAAGGCACAACAGTATCTTCGCCTCCATTATGGCAAACCTGCTACCAATGCACACCCTAGGACCTACACCAAACGGAAGATACGCATACGGCGGTACTTCACCGTTTAAGAATCTCTCTGGCCTGAAAGTCTCAGGATCCTTATAATATTTAGTATCATAGTGGAGGCCAGCTGGAACGAACCATATCGACTCTCCGGGTTTGACTATGACGGGTTTAGCACCTGGTTTTGCTGGAGGAAGCTCGAACTCTTTCACGCAGACTCTGTCGAGGAATTGTCCTATCGGATGCATTCGCAAGGTTTCATCGATCACTGCGTCCAGGTAGGCCATGTCCCTGATAACGTCGTAGGTTGGTTGACCCTCAGCCATTTTGCGATGAGCTTCTTCGACTTCGAGCAAGAGTTTCGATCGAACTTCCTGGTTGGTGGCGATTATTTGAGCGGCCAAGCACATCATCAACGTTGTTGTGTCGAATCCGCCCAGAAAAAAGATGAATGCTTGGTTCGTCATCTCGTCGACGGACAGACGGTTGCCGTCCTTGTCGCGAGAGTCCATCATCAATTGGATCATGTCCGGTCGGTGGATGCCCTGGTTATGGGAATACAGATATTAGGTTAGAGTGGAACGGTTTTCGTTGTTGTACGGGGTAGAGTTTGTATTGTATTGAAAACACAGTAGAATATACTCGTATCTACTAGAATATATTAGAATATACCAGAGTATGCGAGACTATACCTGAATACACTAGAACAGTGGTCGGCAAACCGCGGCGCGCGGGCCGCATGCGGTTTTGTGGCCTCTTGAGTGCGGCTTTGCCACAAATGAATAATAAATAAGATCATTATTAAGTATGATATCAAGTTTTATTCAGTGAACCTATAGTTTAATTAAGACTTAAAACGTTAATCAAAGTGCATTAAGTTAATAAACGGTGTATATACCTATGTAGTTTAAGTTTAAGAAAGAACCCCGCACTAATCATATGGAAAATCTATCCCGGTAAAATCAGTTGGATTTTCCCTATGTTGTAGCTTATAATCTACTGAACAAAAGATGTAATAGCTACAAAGCTCAATAATGGACAGTTATCGAGTTATAATCAATCAAACATGATAAATTCGAGCTGCCGAATACTCAAATCTCGGGAAGTATATTTACTTTACACGCTTGCCGCACCCCCACTCCCGCCACCCCACTCCTTCGATTTTCAAGTTGCGCGACCTAAATGAAGTTGGCAACATACTAGCGTTATTGTTGTCGAATGCTATTACTTTCTGGCATTGCTACGTCCGATATTTATATTATTGATATCAGTGTATTCCATACTGTTTAGTAATACATAATAAGATCATTTTTTTATTAATCCACATACACACGCACGCACACAAACACAAACACACACAGAGCAGAGAGGGTTTGGAGTCAAAAAATACTACGGGAGTGACGAACGGTGGGGTCCTTATCTCTGCTGTGACACGCAAAGATTTTTATGAAAGATTTCTGTTCACAGACCTTTTCAAGATCATTCAAAATTCAAAAATAATAACACCACCAAACAGATTTTGTGAAACCCTACTATTTTTGTTTCAAAGATTTTTCCAAAAAAATAAATACTTCCCGAGATTTGAGTATTCGGCAGCTCGAATTTGTCATGTTTGACTGATTGTAACTCGATAACTGTCCATTATTGAGCGTTGCGCCCATTACATCTTTTGTTCAGTAGATCATAAGCTACAACATATGAAAAATCCAACTGATTTTACCGGGATAGATTTTCCATGTGATTAGTGCGGTGTTCTTTGACTCTCAAAAGAAATCTCATTCGTCGTACTATTGACATTTGGCTCTGTTGACTAATGAATTTGCCGACCACTGCACTATAATAATCTAGAACAGGTAGTTGCAACGTATTCTCCTTCGAGAACTGCAACGTCCCCACCATCGAACCTCTTTGGTTAGTGAGTGCTACGCGAGTCGCGCAGCTCTCATGGTGGGAGCTTCCCACTACTATAACGATGAAGTCCAAGAGTGGGGGAAGAATCTAAGCGGGCAAGGTGCCCTCAGTAGCTCCGGAGCTACTGCTTGGAACTGCTTGATGTAAATAGAGTATACTAGAATATATTGGAATATACAGGAATATACTCGAATACACTAGATCTATACTATACTATACTCTGAACTTAACCACTTCGTTCTCACGGACGTGTTATGACGCGACGTCAATACCGTTCGTATAAGGTCACAGACGCGTTATGACGCGACGCCGATACTGTTTGTACAGATCACAGACGCGTTATCACGGGACACAATGCCGCTTTCGCGGTGCCACGGACGAGTAAACACGCAGGTTTGTCGTTGTTCCGTCTGAGGACACCGCTAATTTCTATTCGAGTTTCAATTAGTTCCTGTTAACTAATTGAAACGACATAGAAATAAGCGGTGTCCTCAGACGGAGCAAAGACAAGCCCGCGTGTTTACACGTCTGTGGCACCGCGGAAGCAGCATTGCATCGCGTGATAACGCGTCTGTGATCTGTAACAACAGTATCGGCGTCGCGTCATAACGCATCGGTGACCCCATACGAACGGCATCGACGTCGCGCCACAATGCGTCTGTGAGAACAAAGTGGTTAATCATACCCACTAAAAACTCACCTTCTCCTCCCTCATCCTAGTAGTCTCAGCGACAACCTTGGTGAAGAACTTCCTGGGCTTGCTTCCAAAAATCTTGATACCCAACAGCCTGGAAGCGACCGGAAACTTCCTGCCAATCAGCATCTTCAGCGACACCCAGGTCGTGAAATTAATCGACTCACTTCCGAGCTTATAGAACTCGTTGTCCGGTTCCTTCAGCGAGTCAACAGCGATCCCGAAACTGGTAGTAGCAACGACGTCGTTCGAATAACGTCTAAAAATCTCCCGCATGTCCCAGTCTCGTCCTTCCTTCGATTCTTCAACAATAAAGGCGCTGGTTCTCTCTGCGCAATCGACGATCAATTTGAACATCGACTTCATCTTCGCTGAAGTGAAAGCTGGACTAAGCAGCTTCCTCATCTCCCTCCATTGATCTCCTGTTAGGGCGAACAGGTTCTTGCCCATCAACGGATCCAAATCCCCGTTTACAAATCCTCTGTGGTCGGTAAAATGATCAAAATTCTTCACGGCGATCGAGGAGATCAATTCAGGATCTCGGATTATGATTACTGGATCGACAAGGTTGTAGAACCCGAAGTATTTCAGGTCTTGGAAATGGAAGTAAACATCTCGTAGATAATCGGTGAAGAATTGTCTTTGGAACAGCACAGGACCCATGTTGCCCACGAAAGGCCATGGTTTCGTGTATTTGATGCCCCGTTCTTCGAAACTTGTGGGACTGATCCATAAGAAACGATAGGCTAATATGCACAGGAGGACCACGACTAGGGCCGTTGTTAGTGGATCCATTTTCGACGAGCTGTTGTTGGAGCGATTGTGGTTATAGTCGGTTGGAGATACTCTTCGGATGGATTCCCGCGCGCAACTAGAATCGTCGCTGGCATCGGTGGCATAGGAAGTAGCTATAGGATATGTGACTTCTGACGTTCTTGCCGTTGATAAGTGCAGAATGCTGATTGGCTTTCAGATTGCGCGTCTTGCGAAGTGAGGAGCTTGTGATGTAACGAGTAGATAGAGAGATTTGTGGCGAGATTGAGATGATTTTCTCCATGCAGTAAAATTTGTTCTCGAGGCAAATGTCTTTATGTTCAACGGCATTTATTATAAACAAGTCTTTGGTACTGCAATGGGTTCACCCATTTCTCCTGTAATTGCCAATTTAGTAATGGAAAAACTGGAACAAGTATCGATTTCAAAGTTACCATTTGAATTAATTTTCTATAAAAGATATGTTGATGATATTATCACTTGTATGCTACCACATCAATTACAAACATTGTTAGACACGTTCAACAGTTTTCATAATAGAATACAATTCACATATGAAATTGAAAATGATTCATGCTTGAATTTTCTTGATGTTACTGTGTTGAGAAGTAATAACATGTTAAAAACAAACTGGTTTCATAAACCTAGTTGATCGGGAAGATACATCAACTTTCATTCCCACCATCCTTTACAACATAAAGTCGGTCTTATCAAAGGTTTAGTTGATCGAGGCATTTTATTAGCAAATCCAGAGTTCAGATTTAACAATTTGCAACTAATAAAAGATGTTCTGAAAAGAAATGGTTATCCTGCTAACTACGTATCTTGTATAATAAAAGAACGTATTTTTGATATCTATCATCCTACGCTCGTTCAAAAGCGAAAGGAGGATAGATTTAGAAATATGGGTCCTGTTAACTGGAAGAACACTGTTGTCCTCCCATACGTGGAAAATATTTCCAACGACATAAAAAGAATATTTAGAAAATCTGGATTACACACTATTTTCAAAATACCGTATTATTTAAAAAACTTGTTCCCATCGATCAAAGATAAGTTGCCACTTTCAAAAAGTTATAATATTGTTTACCTAATACCTTGTAAAGGATGTAACCAAGTTTACATTGGACAAACTTCTAGACACTTAGAAACAAGAATCAAGGAACATAGACGTAACATTTGTCAAAATCCATCTCAACATAGTGCATTGACCTTGAAACATTCTTTAGAATTTGACCATAGATTCGATTTTGACAATGTTAAAGCATTAGATAAAGAGGACAATCTAAGAAATAGGATACTTCTGGAAACGATTCATATGATTAAACATCATAGCCTAAATCTTAGGTATGAAAGACCTACGATTCAAGAATACTACGCAATATTACTGAACCAGTAATGCGTTATGATGAATCTCTTTCCTATTAAAAAAAAATTTATCCTATGGTCTTTATCTAATTGCATAACAACTTAATTACATTTTGTTCAAAATGTAGTAAATGGTCTCTATTGATGTTTGTATTCAATTCTTTACACCAAAATTGCATACATACAGTTAAATACAATATGTTTTGACCTTTCACGGTTTGAAATAACCGCCAAAATATCACGTGGTTCATGTTCGATCCGTTGATCCTGACTATGCCTTGACTCTAATTGGTTCTTGTTTCTATCAATCTCGTGTCCTCACAACAGTAACTTGTGTACCGTCTCAGTAACAACACGTGCTTTCTGTCCTCAATTTCGTTTCTTTATAAAGCAAATAAGCAATTTAATACAGTATTCTGACTGGTGGTCATGTAATACAACATTAAAATTCCTGTCTAATTTAAAAATAGAATTCTTTCAGACGCAGTTCTCATTTTTCTTTCTTGAAAAAGATCCATATTAGGATCGAAACGTAGAAAGTTTTTTCAACAAACTAGCAAGATTGCTTTAATATTGTAAAATTAGATCGAACCTTTGCGCCAAAAAGATCATTTATTCTTTGTTTTAACATACTTACGATCGATAACCGAAATAACATTGATTTGTGGCGAGAGATTGATAATTGTCGTAATCGTCATTTAATTACTCAGTCTCCGGCGATTAAATCAAATGAACAACTGTTAGATTGGAAACAAAAGATAGACAAGCGTATCTGCAAGAAGTACCGCCAAAAAATATGTTTAAAGATATTGTTAAATAAAGCAGTGAGTCATCATCAATTATATAGTTGTAAGAATGGTCTCTGCCATCCGAGGGTTAATCGGCAACGTACCAATCTGTACTGTTGCTTGCATGAATATTCGAAATAGCTGCGCACTGTTCGAACAAATATTGATCTTAGTTATTCGAGGAAATTTAGTTTGGTCGAATATCTTATCATTATTTCATTCGTGTGTTATATTTAAAGTCAATTCTTGCACACGCGCGCACAATTGCGTCAGTCGATATCTTAATCGACAGCCGACGCATTTACGGAACCCCTGAACTCTGACATAATTGTTAACTAATCTCGACATATGTAATTGATTAGACTCATCATCTAAATGTCTTTTTAACACTAGAACTACCGGACTAGTCAAAATGACTCGTTTCTAATTTTTTCGTTCACAAATATTGATATTATAAATATGTTTTCAGGAGTAACTTTTTAGTACACGCCTCTATTCAAGTACATATTTAAACAAAAATTGTACGAAATCTGAATAAATGCAGTCCTATTGTTATTATAAGGCAGTATACGCCAGTCGCATTTATTGCTCGGTAGTTCTAGTGTTAAGAGAGTTCTGTAGCTTGTTGGAAATGTTGCCAAGAATTTATCAGCTTTTCAATTACAGTCCCATTACCTGAAGAAACTTTCGCCTTCCCTATTTCATGAATTTTTTCTGCTGCTATCGTAGAAGCTACACGAATGATTCTTGGGTAGAATGATTCTATAAACCCTCCCGAATCCAACAATATTTTTATTCGTAGCATTATGAATGTTTAAATATTTTTTAAAAATATATGAAGGAACCGACGCGCCTGATGAAGTTTGTACACCAAAGGCATCTTACTCCACTTCACAATTTTTTAAACGTGTTAATGCATCTATATAGATATTAAAAAAAATAGTGTCGCATTCAGGAGAGTCTGTAGAATTGTTCTACATAAGAATTATTCTCATAGCTTTCTCGGTTGCAGCAGGAAAAATTCTTAACTTTGTAAAGTATGCAAGACTATTCGTGCGCCGAAGGTGGCTTGTTCCACTTAACAATTTTTTAAACACGTTGAAACATTTACGAAGTTATTAAAAAATATAGTGTCGTATTCAAATGGGTCCGTAGAAATATTCTGCAATGGCTGTGCCAGTCACGTTTCACTGTACCGTACATCGAACGAGATAATACATACACAATAGTATCTGTTCCAACATCGGCGACGATGACAAATGCTGAAGTAGCCCGATAATAACGTCATTAGCAAAAAATTGCGAAAATATTATATGATACGTATTTACTGTTAATACCGAGATAATGTTGCAAAACGTATACCTAGTAACATTTATGGTGGGCTAACGGTATCCAACAATTGGGAGTTAATTGGTATATAGTTAATGTTTTTATCTAAAAATTTCCAACAAGAGCCGACGACGAAAAAGTTATGACAATTTGCCAAATAATATGCAATGTTCGGCCTACAATTATTCTAGTTGATTAACTAACAAGAATCGTCTTGCAGATGTCGGAAATGTTGCTGCAACCACAAGGTTGTTATTATATTCCAAATGGCTTTTTCTGTTTTTTTATTCATGAAGATACTCGCAGTTTGTTACTGTCGCGCAATGGTCCACTAAAGTTTCATAGCGCGCAGCCTTATCATTTATTTATTTCTTTAAGTTTTTCCATTTGACGGAGAAGGCACGAGTGTTGCACTCGCTTTTGGAACGAGAGTATGCGTAGGTTGTAGTGCTCGTCTAGTGTAAAAAAAACCTTTTTGAGTTTCTTCAGAATGGGCCTTCGTTTTTGAGATATTTTAAAATCGAAGATTAGAAGAATATGTTGACGACCCAGTTGGTCCATCAAATTATAGCGATGTAGGGCCAACGTTGGCTATGAACGTTGGCTGATTTGCAAAAAAGAGTAACAATTCTAACTGTCGGCCAACCAATACTGCATCAAAGACCCATCAAAATGCCAACCATAATTGCTATTGTCCGCGCAACGAGAGTTAGCACAAAATCTCGTCAGTGGGGTGCAGGGGGAACGGCGAGTCCCCACTCTTGACGCAAGGCTGCGGATCCCACCACTGATCAGTGGATCCCACTCTTACGCTTACGTTTTGGCGGGAACGGTCGACATAGGCGCTCAGCGTCACCACCATCTTACTTCATGGTCACCACATCTCTCTGTTACAGTCACACTCAATACGCTCGTTTGCTGTTTTCCTCAAGCGATTCGGCCAATCGCGGAAGACGTGTAGCGCGTAGAGGGGGCATCACGTGTTCTCTGTACCAACTCTCGTTGCGCGGGCTATATTAGGGACCACGTACAGACCACATACGATGTACTAGTGAAATCTTTTTAAATGTTGAACTATAAATGGTGAAGAATAAAATTTGAATCAATACAACCATTTTCGAAACAGTCATTATTTATGTCTTTGTCAAGACAAAATCTCTAAAAGCACACTCTTTTATATTTATGTTAGCCTGTGGAACAATTAATATTCTAACACGGCCACATTTCATTTATTAGTGAGAAATATTGAAATACAGTGAAATATAGTGAACAAAAAATTGGACCAATGAAACCATTTTTGTTAAGGTTGATTCATGTATTTGTTAAGGCCGATTCTCAGAAGTTTCGAGAGGCACGCGATTTTATATTTATTTTAGCCAGAGTTGTGTTCAATTACAATTGAATTACTTCACGAATTATAATTACAAAGTAATTCAATTACATTGTTTAAACTACCATGTAATTCATTTTTATAATTGAAATACAATACCAAAATACAATATAATTATGAATTATATGTATATATACATAAGAAGAATATGAGGTGGAAAAAACGAAATTGAAAGGGAATTAGTGGTGAAAAGAAACTATGTAAAAGTTTGGAAAAGAAAAAAATTAGTATCACTGATGAACGTGGTATTATTCATAAATTTGTATCATGTGATAAAAGATAAACATGTTTAGAAGAGTTAAGTTAAAAGGAGTTAAGTTAAGTTAAACGAAATGTAAATTGAAGAAAGAAAGTGCATTGGTACCTTCTTTATCTAACTTACAATATTTATAGCAATCATTTAATACGACTGATAAGACAAAATTAGTAAAAAAAAAACACTTCAATAGGAAAGATGTAAAAAAAAGAACATACAATGGCTCACGTTGAATGAAAAGCAGATGATACGCAAGTACAGTCACGGAACAAGGACAGTCACAAAGCATAAACGATGGAGTTGTTTGTGAATGCGACACCGAAGAAACACGGATAGAAATCAAAGATGTTTTTCGCAATAAGCGAGTGACGTACACATTGAGTAATTACATTACATTATCTTGTATTTCAATTACACACATGATTCGCGTAACTAGCAATTAAATTAAGTGAAAAGTTCGAATTATATGTATAATGCAATTACAATGTAACTCAAATACTGTGTAGATAAAATACAATGTAATTAAATTACGTAATCCATTTCAATGTATTTAAATTAGCACAACTCTGATTTTATCTTGGAAAATAATTAATATTCTAACACTGTTACATTCCAAAATTCACATTTATTTTTTCAGAAGCACATTCGGATTTTAAATTGTGCCTTTTGGACCACCCTATATTGTATATAGGTATTATAATTAAATATCGATGTACTATTAAATATATATTTTACAGAACTGTGACACAAACGGAATGTATCACTAAAATGTGATATAAACGAAAATTCTGTGTGAAACTAAAGTGCACTGACTTTTGGCAATAAATTGAATCAAATGGGAAATAGAACAATGGTTTGGGGGGATTAATGTATCCAAAGCGTTGTTATTAAACGTAATAGCGTACGTATTCCATTGTCGAGTCTATTAAACTGGATGATTGCGTTTCGCGAGTTCGCATTTAGCTAGGCGGCTAGCAATTGTTCAATATTTTAATACAATAATATCTGTTAGAAACGGAACTTTGTTATCTCGATCGGTCTCGGTTGGCTGAAAGATACACGTGAACCGTGTACAGTTGTGCATAGTAAACATTTAGTTTGGAATTGCAGTAGTCCTTTGTGAATTTTCTGTCAACCGACTAACTGGGAATGCGAATCAATAACGGAATTCCTCATGTACTTAGTGCATGATGGAAAATCGGTTTGCTCAATACGCTGCTCGATTTGTCGATTATTATTATCAATTTTGATAAAATGTAATTGGAATCTGAAATAAAGTGAAATTTTTGAGTTTAGGAATTTTTTCTGCTCTTACCAAGGAAGCTGTGCGTATGATTCTTCTATGGAATGATTCTATAGACTCCTATGAATGAGGCACTATTTTTTAAAATAACACTGTTAATGTTGTAGCATATTTAAACAATTGTTAAGTGGAGCAATACACCTTTGGCGCAAGAATTCTCCCGCATATTTTACAAACTTAAGAAGTTGTCCTGCTTCAACCGAGGAAGTTATGCGAATTATTTTGACGTAGAACGATTCTACAGATTCTTCTGAATGCGGCGCTATTTTTCTAAATAACTTGGCGAATGTATTAATGTATTTAAAAAATTTTTAAGTGGAACAAGGCATTTTTGACACACGACTTTTCACGAATGTTTTCCAACGTTATGCATTTTTCGTGTTTCAACCGGGAAAGCTATACGAATGATTCTTACGTAGAAGTATTCTACAGATTCTTTAAATGCGGCGCTATTTTTCTAAATAACTTGGCGAATGTATTAATGTATTTAAAAAATTTTTAAGTGGAACAAGGCATTTTTGACACACGACTTTTCACGAATATTTTCCAACGTTATGCATTTTTCGTGTTTCAACCGGGAAAGCTATACGAATAATTCTTACGTAGAACTATTTTACAGACTCCTTAAATGCGGCGCTATTTTTCTTAATAACTTTGTAAAAGCTTTAACCCATTAAAAAATTTTTTAAGTGGATCAAGGCGTCTTTGACGCACGACTTTTCACGAATATTTTCCAACGTTATGCATTTTTCGTGTTTCAACCAGGAAAGCTATGCGAATGATTCCTACGTAGAAGTATTCTACAGGCTCTTTTAAATGCGGCGCTATTTTTCTTAATAACTTTATAAATGCTTTAAACCATTTAAAAAATTGTTAAGTGGTATAAGATGCCAGTGGCGCACGAACTTTCGCAGGCGCTTTCTCTCCTTTAAATATTTTTTAAAAATATTTATACATTCATAATGCTACGAATAAAAATATCGTTGGATTCTGGAGACTTTACAGAATCATTCTACCTAAGAATCATTCGTGTAGCTTCTACGAGTACACCAGAAAAAATTGATAAAGTGGAGGAAGCAAGGGTGCTTTCTGTTAAGAGGACTGCGATTGACCGCTCAGCACATATCCCGGAACCAATGAACATTCAAGTACTGATTAGACCATGGAAAATTTCTAACACACTAGAGCGGTCTCTTAAGAATCAATTATCAGAGATCAGTTAACCATTAATTATGTCAGGATTTAAGCGTTCTATTAACGTGTTGACTGCAAATCACAATCGGCAGACACATTTTTGTGTGCGTGTGATAAAATTAACATTGGTTACAACACACGACTGAAGTAATAATGGCATATTCGATTAAAGAGAATTCATTTGAATAACTATGATTAATGTTTGTTCGAACAGTGCGCAGCTATTTCGAATATTCATGCAAGCGACAGTACAGGTTGCTACGTTCCCGATTAGCCTTCGGATGGCAGAGACCATTCTTACAACTATATAATTGATGATGACTCACTGCTTTATCTAACAATATCTTTTAACATATTTTTTTGGCGTTACTTCTTGCAGATACGTTAGTCTATCTTTTATTTCCGATGTAACAGTTGTGCATTTGATTTAATCGCTGAAGACTGAGTAATTAAATGACCATTTCAACAATTACAAATCTCTCGCCAAAAATCTCTCTATACCCTCGTTACATCACAAGCTCCTCACTTCGCAATACGCGCAATCTGAAAGCCAATCAGCATTCTGCACTTATCAACGGCAAGAACGTCAGAAGTCACATATCCTATAGCTACTTCCTATGCCACCGATGCCAGCGACGATTCTAGTTGCGCGCGGTGATCCATCTGAAGAGGATCTCCCACCGATTACAACAACAATCGCTTCAACAACAGCTCGCCGAAAATGGATCCACTAACAACGGCCTTAGTCGTGGTTCTCTTCTGCATATTAGCCTACCGTTTCTTATCGAACGGTCCAACAAGTTTCGAAGAACGGGGAATCGA
The DNA here is from genome assembly GCA_913789915.3 of Sphecodes monilicornis. Classification (NCBI taxonomy): domain Eukaryota; kingdom Metazoa; phylum Arthropoda; class Insecta; order Hymenoptera; family Halictidae; genus Sphecodes; species Sphecodes monilicornis. The sequence goes on along the minus strand of OU565284.1, from coordinate 10,407,233 downwards.
ATATACGAAACCATGGCCCATCATGGGAAACATGGCTCCAGTGATGTTCCGAAGACAATTCATGGGCGATTATTTACGAAATATGTACTTCAAGTTCCGAGACCTGAAGTACTTCGGGTTTTTCAATCTTGTTTCACCGATAATCGTGATCCGTGATCCCGATTTGATCACCTCGATCACCGTGAAGAACTTCGATCATTTTACCGACCATATACGAATGGTTAACGAGGAAATGGATCCATTGATGGGGAAGAACCTGTTCGCCCTAAGAGGAGACCAATGGAGGGACATGAGAAAGCTTCTTAGTCCAGCTTTCACTTCAGCGAAGATGAAGGCGATGTTCATATTGATCACAGATTGTGCAGAAAGAACCACTGCCCACATTGCGGAAGAGTCAAAGAAAGGACGAGTCTGGGACATGCTGGATATATTCAGACGTTATGCGAATGATGTCATTGCTACTACCAGCTTTGGGATCGCTGTGGACTCGCTGAAGGATCCGGATAACGAGTTTTATAAGCTCGGCAGGGAGACGCTTAATTTCACGACCTGGGTGTCGCTGAAGATGTTGATGGGCATAAAGTTTCCGATTATTACTAGGATGCTGGGTATCAAGATTTTTGGTAGTAGGCCCAGGGAATTCTTCACCAAGGTTGTCGCCGAGACTACTAGAATGAGGGAGGAAAAGGTGAGTCTTGAGTTGGAAGTATTGGTGACGGTTGAGTGTTTCGCACATTGTGGATTCGTTGATTCATAGAGTTTTCAGTTTAGTTGATCGATTAGTAGATTGATTCGTAGAGTGTTTAATTTTGTATATTCTGCTATAGTATAGTATAGTATATGTATTATAGTATATTCTAATATACTCGAGCATATTCCTGTATATTCCAGTACATTCCAGTATATTATAGTATATTATAGTATATTATAGTATATTGTAGTATATTATAGTATATTGTAGTATATTATAGTATATTCTAGTACAGTCTAGTGTATTCTAGTGTATATTGTAGTATATTCTAGTATATTCTACTATATTGTAGTATATTCTAGTATATTTTGGTATATTCTAGTATATTCTAATATATTCTCGTATATTCTAGTATATTATAGTATATTATAGTATATTATAGTATATTATAGTATATTCTAGTATATTATAGTATATTCTAGTACATTCTAGTGTATTCTAGTATATTCTAGTATATTCTAGTATATTCTAGTCTATTCTAGTATATTCTAGTACATATTCTAGTACATATTCTAGTACATATTCTAGTACATATTCTAGTGTATTCTAATATATTCTAGTATATTCCAGTATATTCGCGTAACTTTGAGTATATTCTAGTAACTTCTGGTATATTCCGGGACAATCAAGTATATTCTAGTCTCTCATCGAGTATATTCAGACTAATTAGTCGATCGAATTGTAGAGTGTTTAGTTTTATTATCTCTTTAATTTGAATTTAGGACAGTTAAACCTTTGCAAGTCTAAATTTACTTCCAAAAACTACAATCAACCATCCTATAACATTATACTCTGAAAACACAGTTTCGATATAACGGGGTACATATCGTCAATTTCTCAAGAATCAATATGTACAAATACTTTTTGTATCTACTGAACATATCTCAGAATTTCCACAGTTATGTTTTCATGACTTTAGCACGACATAAGATCAACGCTGTAGAAGAACAAACTAATCTAATTGTTTTGATCCCATAACCAGGGCATCCATCGACCGGACATGATCCAGCTGATGATGGACTCTCGCGACAAGGACGGTAACCGCCTTTCCGTCGACGAGATGACGAACCAAGCATTCGTCTTCTTCGCGGCCGGGTTCGAAACAACATCGATAATGATGTGCTTGGTCGCTCAAATGATCGCCACCAACCAGGAAGTTCGATCGAAACTCTTGAACGAAGTCGAAGAAGCTCGTCGCAAGATGGCTGAAGGTCAACCAACCTACGACGTTATCAGGGACATGTCCTACCTGGACGCAGTGATCGATGAAACCTTGCGAATGTATCCGATAGGACATTTCCTCGACAGAGTCTGCGTGAAAGAGTTCGAGCTTCCTCCAGCAAAACCAGGTGCTAAACCCGTCATAGTCAAACCCGGAGAGTCGGTATGGTTCGTTCCAGCTGGCCTTCACCATGATACTAAATATTATAAGGATCCTGAGAACTTTCGGCCAGAGAGATTCCTAAACGATGAGGTCTCGCCGAATACGTACCTTCCGTTTGGTTTCGGTCCTAGGGTTTGCATTGGTAACAGATTTGCCATAATGGAGGCTAAGATACTGTTCTACCATTTGCTGAAGAGTTGCGTCCTCGAACCTTGCGAGAAGACGACTGTTCCTCTGAAGTTTAGCAAGAAGTCTATCATGCCGCATCCTCTTAACGGCTACATGTTGAATATTAAGACCAAGGAGGATGAGTCTGCGACGAATGGGCATGTTGCTAACGGAATGGGTAATGGAACTGTTTCGTAAGGTTGGGAAATTGTTTGTTGATGTATTTGGGCGCAGAGAATCGTTCTGAATGGTCGTATAGGTTTTAAGGTTGATACGGAATATATTGTTTGAGAAGATTGAATGCGTTGGCGATAGCTTCTGAGCAGACTGGGGGTTTTTATGCAAAATGAAATTTTTCTACATCAATTGCAAGATAAGGAGGAGACTTGGGAATTTCTTTAATAATTTTGGAAATTTGGGTGTAAAATATTGGCACATTTCAATTCCTTTAATCTTTTTAGTGTTTTTAGTTGTATCAACTCGTTTTTTTTAAAAATGCATACAACGCGTAGTCTACTTACAAGTTTCGTACAATGTTTAACACTAGAACTACCGTACACACAGTACGTAACGACGTACATTACCTTATAATAATGAGAAGAATGCATTTATTTAGATTGCGTACAATTCTTGTTCAAATATGTACTTGAATGTAGAAGTTCACTAAAAAATTACTCCCGAAAAGATATTTATCTTGTCCGGTAGTTCTAATGTTAAACGGGTTTGAATGTTTATAATATTATGAAAGACTCTACTGTCATATTTAAGAAAGCCTACAACTGTTTTAGATAAGAAACGTATATACAATTTTGTATCGTTAGAGCAGAATAAATGGTTGAAGTTGAAAGATACCGAAAAAACCTAAACACATTAGCGGTGCTCCGATCCTTACAACATGTTTAAACATTTGTATTGCTATGAAAAAATTTACCCTTACACTGAGTAGGGTCCATCGAATCGTGTCATGTAATAATCATTCGCATAGCTTTCGCAATCGACGGTGAAAAAATTAAGAAAAAGCCATAATCTCGTTATTTTCATGAATGCGATTATGAAATTTTAAAATTCCATTTGTAAAATATTGTTCTTACGGTATGTTAAAAAAACCACTTATTTGGACCTGTTACTTTTGAACCATTGGACCTTCTTGAACCCCCTAATTCGAAAGGGACAAAAAACGTAACTTGGTCGTCCACGGACGTTGAAGCACTGCAATTTCAGAAAGAAATAAACACTAGAAAATTTCCCGAGAAATTCTCGAGAAGGAACTCAGTTCTATACGTATTTAGCAATTTAACGCTCTTACCACTATACCGCGGATTTGGTCCATTTAACGAGAAAAAGTAGTTGGCGAATGTGGAAACTGTAAAGACGATGGAAGGCTTTCAGAATATTGTTAAGTTCTGTTTATTGAAATAGGGAATACATTCTCTAATTTTGATTTCGCATAAAGATAAGCTGTCTGCTCGTTACAAACATTTCTATTTTGGAAATCGAAAGTTGGATACCGCTCTAGATTTTTAAATTTCTTTGCCTGTAATTGCCATTCAGATCAGGATCAGAACTCAGAACTTTTCTCGTATTTGTGATATATTTTGCGCATAATTGCGCAGCTACATATGTTACGACCCTCGATCCTATTATTCTCTAATTCTGAATCGTAGCTCTATGCCAGGTATGGACATTTTTGTCTCAATTATGACAAAACCGTCCCGACCATAGTGCCCACTGTCCCCCACCAGCATCCGCTGTTACCATAGAGGAAGCGAACAGTGCGCAGGCCTCGCGCATGAAAGAGAGGTTAGTGGGAGAAGCAGGCGTTTGAGCGGCTACCGTGCCCATCACGGCTCTACGGCGTTAGTAATACCTATCCGAGAATTCCTATTGGCCCTTTTCCTTCACCCACTACCTCTCCATTCATATCGCGAAATATTCACATGCATCGCTTGATTCTGGTTGTGCATTTGCATCCTCTGATTCGATATTGGCGTTAACTCATATTGCTATCAATTTACGATTTAACTCTTTCTTATTGTGTATCATTATGACGCTGCAGATTTTATGCATTTAAACTAGGTGGTGCAATTTAAGACAGTAAAAACGTTAAGACGGTCCAAGGATGTCGATGTATTATTTTCAGTTTACTAAGATCATTAAAGAAAAATAGAAATTGTAATCTGTCTTCTGCTTTTTGCAATTGATCCAAACAATTTTCATTTTTCATAAAGATCCGCAGTCTGGTAATAATTAGCCTATGAACTCGTTAAATATTCTTTGCTATACTCAAGAGAGAATCTATAAACCACGAGAGAAAATTCAATACAGTATTAACAATAGTATTTTTCTAATATCTCGAAAACTAAAATCGAGCGTAACATGTATAGGGAAAAGTTGTTCAGAATGATAACCTTGACAATATACTTCAAGGTCTTCAAAATCGGCGAGGAAGACCAATTTCTATACAATTACCCACATGGCTTACAAAATGGTCTTTTTTTTTAGTAATTTATACATTTTTATAAATTGAACTGTCTTTAATAAACTGAACTTTTCATAATACATCGAACTTTCCTTAATAAATTGAACTTACTTTAATAAAGTGGACTTTCCTTAAAAATTGAACTGTCTCAAATAAATTGTACTGCCTTTGATAGAGGGGACTGTTTTTAATCAATTGAACTGAGTTTAATAAATTGAAAATGATTGATCGACGTTCCTATATTCTCGTAAAATTTTTACCGTTTTGAAATGCACCAACTCATCTTTATTATGAACGCATAAAATCTGCAGCCCAGTATGTCCCTTTGAGATAGTTTGAAGTATTTTGGAGCAGCAATACTTGGGCAACGCATCGTTGTTGGCGATATAGCTATTGTTGGAGGATGATAGAGAATTTTTTGGCTGATTTCGCACTATTGCGTGAAGTTTGCCATTAAGTATAAGATTGAAGGGTCTCTTTCACGCCTAACCCTGACCCAAAATTAAGAACACGTGTATCCGTCTCTGCCGTGTCGTCGGGGTGGAAGTGTTTGATGGCTCGTTGAATGCCGTTCGTTGGTTTCACGGCGCTGAAACGCGCCCGATTGGTGGGAACATTAAATTATTCATGTGCTACGGTTGTTCGAGTGTGTACTCTATTTTGAGAGGTCCAAAACACCGATTTTTAACTGTAGTTCATTTACTGTTTAAATTCGCAATAGCAAGCGAATACTTCGCTAAACCTGCTTAAAGCCATCTTTGCAATGAATATAGTGTAATAACTTTTACATTGTGAAAGTTATGCGAATTATGATTATATAATATGATGTCTCAGACTATCCTGAATGAAACGTTAAATTTTTTCGTAGTAATGTAAACCTTTAAACACGTATAAACAATGTTTGAAAGGGACAGGACATCGCTATCGTGTTCACGTTTTTTGGAGACTTTTCATTTTCAACAATTTATTCTGCCTTAGCCATACAAAATCATAGAGACGTTTCTCACGTAGAACAGTTTTGCGGAGTCTCCTAAATAAAAGAGTATATTTCAACAGCATAAACATTTGAACCAATATGAACAATATTTGAGACTTACAAATCGTACCTCAGGTATTGAATCTTCTCAAACAATCCGCCATATAAATAATTTATTACGTATCATACATAACACCCACACGACTAATCCTCCCTTATAACGATTCTCTGCACCCAAATACATCAAAAAACAATATCCCAATCTTACGAAACAGTCCCATTAGCCTTTCCATTAGCAACATGTCCGTTCGCAACAGACTCATCCTCCTTCGACGTAATATTCAACCAGTAGCCATCAGGAGGATACATTGCGATAGTTTTCTTGGAAAACTTCAAGGGAACGGTCGTCTTCTCCGAAGGTTTGAGGACGCATCTCTTCAGCAAATGGTAGAACAGTATCTTCGCCTCCATTATGGCGAACCTATTACCAATGCAAGACCTGGGACCCAAACCAAACGGCAAATACGTATTCGGCTGGACTTCACCGTTTAGGAATCTCTCTGGCCTGAAGTTTTCAGGATCCGTATAATTTTTAGGATCAAAGTGGAGGCCACCTGGCAGGAACCATATCGACTCTCCGGGTTTGACTATGACGGGTTTAGCACCTGGCTTTGCTGGAGGAAGCTCGAACTCTTTCACGCAGACTCTGTCGAGGAATGGTGCTATCGGATACATTCGCAAGGTTTCATCGATCACTGCGTCCAGGTATGCCATGTCTCTGATAACGTCGTAGGTTGGTTGACCTTCAGCCATCTTGCAACGAGCTTCTTCGACTTCGAGCAAGAGTTTCGATCGAACTTCCTGGTTGGTGGCGATCATTTGAGCGACCAAGCACATCATTGTCGCTGTTGTGTCGAATCCGCCCAGAAAGAAGACGAATGCTTGGTTCGTCATCTCGTCGACGGATAGACGGTTGCCGTCCTTGTCGCGAGAGTCCATCATCAGCTGGATCATGTCTGGTCGGCGGATGCCCTGGGAGCAGAGAGGTTAGGTTAACGGGGGACGGATTTTGTTGTTCTACAATCTACAGCAGGCATGTCCAGAAGTAGTTCACTTGCGGGCAAATTTGAGGGAGACGCCTACTTCTCCCGCCCGCGCGTCTCGCTCCCCGTGGCGGCCGTAGTCCTCCGAGCTCCTCAAACCCGTGCCTACCGCTTGCAATATGTACCGCGTGTGGCGCGTTGGGCGACTCTCGGACCCACGGTAGGCACGGGTCTGAGGAGCTCCGAGGACTACGGCCGCCACGGGGAGCGAGACGCGCGTGCGGGAGAAGTAGGCGTATCTACAGGGTTGATTTTACATTGTGTTGTTGAGACCAGAGGGAAAAAAGTCATGAAAACTTCATTGTAGTAGATTCAAAAGTATTCAGACTAAACAGTAGATACAAAAAGTATTTATTGTACATTACATTTTTGATTCTCGAGACATTGAAGATATGTTGCAACTTCGCACAGAACAATCGTGCAGCAGTAATCTTCGAATCATTTTAAAGCTTGAAGATCCGATTTTCGCACACCGATATTCAGTTTCATCCTAGATATTCTAGAATGATGTAGCAGATGACAAACTTGAGGCCCATTCTTCCTCGAAAATGCTGTCAGTTGAATCCTTGGTAAAAATATTAAAAATTCTTTTTTCGTGTACGAATCTTCCACGGATTTGAAGATGACAGCCTTGTCTTTACAACGATGTCTTCAAAGTTGATGTACGATTTCTTTTTCATTCTTTTATGGTACAAAAATTAACACTTGGTTTACGGAGCACTAAAATTGATTATTTTACATTGCTTTATAAAAATAATAAAATTGTATTTACTTAGATCTTCAGCGATTTTTATTGTAATATGTACACAAAGAAATAAATCTATTTAATAATTCCTCACGAATGCCTCCTTACACTCTTAATAATCGTAAATTAAAAATTTTTGAATCCGTCATTTTGACGGGCCCCGTAAATCTAGTGTTAAAGGTTGATAAAACTCCTAAAGAAATCGTACATCACTTTTATCTTTGGAAGATTCGTTCACGAAAAAAAATTGTCAATGTTTTTAGAGAAGCTTGAATTGGAAGCATTTTCCGGAGAGAACATGCCTTAAGTGTTCAACCTGTTGCGTTGTGCGAAATTCTCTAAGGCAAAAACGAATGACAGCTAGTAAAAGTAAATGTAAAAGTACGAAGCTTTATAGAATTAGATCAGGATTATTATTGTACTATTTCTTTTAACGAAATTTTTGCTGTTTAAACATTGGAATTTCTCGAGACAAGGAAATTTAGAGTGCGAATACTTTTTTGAATCTACTGTATTCACACACATGTTTTCCGTTTTTTGAATCGTGCCATTTCAAAATCGTGTTAAAAAGAGGGGTCTGGGTTAAGTCCGGATTTAATAATAATTGTAGAAAAAGAATTCTATAATAGTAAAAATAATTTATGAATATTTAGAGGGGTTTGATTAAATTATGATAATAAAATAAGAACAGACACAGTCGATTCTTCTTGCGACATAGCATTAGCCAATAAACAAAATAAGCACGGGCTTTGGGCATCAGAAGAAGGAGGGCGGGACACCATACAAATGTTATACATTTTACATCTTTTACACAGTAATAATATTGTCAAGTGCTTCTGTGCATGTGTGTTCGAACGGAAAGAAGGAAAGAATAGTGGAAAAGTGAAAATCAGTATCGAGCGACTAAACTTTAATTTTTGTGTAAAACCAGGTTTTAGTCAAATTATCGAAAATTGCTAAGAAAACATGCAGGTCCACCCTACATTGCCTAGAGCCTTTAAAAGCTTTAATGCGGTACTGTAAGGTAAGAATAATGAAAATCTTTGGAATGTGTTTCGTGTTATATCGAAACCGTGTTCACAGAGTATAATGTTATAAGACGGTTGACTGTAGTTTTTGGAGGTAATCTTCGTCTTGCAGAGGTTTATCTGCTCTAGATTCAAGTTACAGAGATAATAAAACTCAACACTCTAAAAATCTAATCAACTAATCAACTAATCAGTTTACGAAACAAAACACTCTGCGAGTCAATCTACTAAACTAAACACTCTATGGATCTACTAATCTACGATGTACGAATTAGTCTGTTATTCAGCGATCCACTAACGATCACCTAAACATTCAGCCATTACCAAAACTCAAAGCTCACCTTCTCCTCCCTCATCCTAGTAGTCTCCAGGACAACCTTTGTGAAGAACTTCCTGATGTTGTCCCCAAAAATCTTGAGACCCAACAGCTTCGAAATCGTCGGAAAATTTCTGCCCATCAGCAACTTCATCGACACCCAGGTGCCCGAGAAATTAATCGACTCCCTTCCGAGCTTATAGAACTCGTTATCCGGATTCTTCAGCGAGTCTACAGCAATCCCAAAGCTGGTAGTAGCAACGACATCGTTCGCATAACGTCTGAAAATATCAAGCATGTCCCAGTCTCGTCCATTTTTCGACTCTGCAGCAATGAAGCTACCCATTCCCTCTGCGCAATCGCTGATCAATTTGAACATCGACTTCATTTTCGATGAAGTGAAAGCTGGACTAAGCAACTTCCTCATGTCCCGCCAATGATTTCCTTTTAGGGCAAACAGATTCTTCCCCATCAATGGATCAATGTCCCCGCTAACAAATCCTTTATGGTCGGTAAAATGATCAAAATTCTTCACGGTGATCGAGGTGATCAATTCAGGATCTCGGACCACGATTATTGGAGCGACAAGGTTGTAGAAGCCGAAGTACTTCAGATCTTGGAACTTGAAGTAAACATTTCGTACATAATCGCCCAAGAATTGTCTTCGGAACAGCACCGGACCCATGTTGCCCACGATGGGCCATGGTTTCGTGTATTCGATGCCCCGTTTTTCGAAACTTGTGGGATCGTTCAATAAGAAACGGTAGGCTAATATGCATAGGAGGACCACGACTAGGGCCGTTGTCACTGGATCCATTTTCGACGAGCTGTAGTTGGAGCGATTGTTATTGTAACCGGTTGGAGATCCTTTTCGGATGGATTCCCGCGCGTGACTAGTACCGCCGTGTCGATTGATAACTTAAGAACTAGCTATGCGACATGTGACTTCTGACGTATTCGATGTTCATAATCACCGAGTGCTCGTTAGCTGCAGATTGCGCGTCTCGCGGGATGATGAGCTTGTGCCGTAACGAGTAGTTAGACAGATTTTGCGATTGTTGATTAATTGCGAACGTAGTAACCTGTACATTTGAACTCACCGTCACAATCTTCTGTGGAGAGAGTTCTGTAGCGCGTTAGAAATTTTCCGTGGAATAAGCAGCTCCTCGATTGCAGCCCTCTTACCAGAAAATACTCTCGCATTTCCAACTTCATGAGTTTTTTCTGCTGGAATCGTAGAAGCTTCACGAACGAGTCTTGGGTAGAATGATTATATAAACTCTTCTGAATCCAACGCAATTTTTATTCGTAGCATTATGAATACTTAACTCGTTCACGCCACACAGTAGTCTGGAGACCCCGTTTTCGTGGCCAAAATTATTGTAGCATTATTTCAAGAGTTAATATCATAGTATTGTAGGTCGTTGAATTCGTCTTGACGTCATCTATATGATTATGAAATAAAACATATATAGTGACTTCTAAAAAGTAGGGGTGGCCTTGACGTATAAGTATAAAAGAGTACATTTAAGCGAACAAGACTGGCGCAGATAAAAACATACATACATTATAACTCCAAGCTGATATGCGAAATTTAAGTGGAACTGCGTATCCAGGCGTCGAATAAACGCGTTGCCCTTATTTGTTAAAATCCGTTTAGAGTTCAAAGTTGCGGAAGGTTGCGGAAGGTTGCAGTTAAAATTTATATGCTCTTCTTAGTAAATGTTAAAGCTTTCATATAAAACAAATCCGATGCTTAGCACTCTTAATCATTTCTGTATAATTCTCTTGAAAGTTTTAAATGTTATTAATTTACGCTATTCGTGTATGGACTAAACAATGCTTAAAACGGGATTAAATATTTGAATTGCGCTTACTAACATATATAAAACCATAAAATCTGTTTTCTGATATTCAATGATTGAAATTTAAATCGTTTCATTTTACTTTGAATTTTCTGACTTTGTCTTTAGAACGCTGTATCTCATCACAGAATTATGTGAAACGAATAACATTTTGGATTTGGGAGCTTTGAAAGGTTGTTATTTTATAAGAAACATTTTTTTGAATATATTAAAGTTGAACAATTGAATTTTGGCCACGAAAACGGGGTCTCCAGACCACTGTTCGCCGGCGCTGATATTTGTGTTTCTCGCCGTGGGGCGGCGCTGTTTTCTGTGTATCTCGTCACACACGAGTGTGACCTATCGGTGGCATGCGCCGCCCGATGGGAGACTCGAGCGTGACCGTGTTAAATATTTTTAAAAAATATTTAAAGCGGATGGAAGCGCATCTTACTCCACTTAACAATTTATTAAATGGGTAACTTAACATTTACAAAGTTATTCAAGAAAAATATTAAAAAAAAATTCTTGAGCTTGGAAAATATGTGAGAAAATATGTGCGTGAAATATGTCTTGCACCACTGAACAATTTTCTAAATATGCTACAACATTAACAGTGTTATTTTAAAATATAGTGCCTCATTCGTAAGAGTCTGTAGAATCATTCCGTGGAAGAATCGTTCGCATAGCTTCCTCGGTTGGAGCAGAAAAAATTCCTGAACTCAGAAATTTCACTTTATTTTAGCTTTCAATTCCAGTTTATCAAAATTGACAATAAAAAAAATTGTCTTATCACGTTACGTAAGCGCTACGTCGGCTCTTCGTGTTTTTGGGCAATTTCAGACTTCGCAGTTGTCCATTGTGCGATATTGTTATCTTTCTATTTCTGTACTATACTTCGCTGTTCTCTCCTATTTCTCATGTATCTTATAATAATAGTATTTATTCTCACATATCGTTCTCTCTCTACAAGTCACACGCTATCCTACCTCTGCTATACTTCTTCTACTGTATTCTATTACTGCCATTTTCCGTGACGTGGAAACATTCACCCTTTCTCACACGGCTTGAGTTTTCACAACTTTCTTTGATAAATTGAACTGTCCTTAAAAAATTGAATTGTCTCTAATAAATTGAACTGCCTTTAACCAGTTAACTATTGCGACCTCTTTGATAAGTGTGTACCTAAAATGTGTCACAAAAAGTATACAGTTTTTTCATAATAATTATTTATATTTTCGTATTTGTGCGTTTTATTTCGTCTTGGCCTCCAAATATTCAAAACATCTTGAAATTTAAGAATATATTTTAGTTTTCACTAAAATTGTAATGTAAACAGCAAATTGTAGCTACTTTTTACACATGACGAGTATATTCGTCATAACAAAAAACTGTGCCATTTCTTCATGACGAGTATACTCGTCAAAAACAGCAAACTGTTTAATAGAACTGTTTTTAATCAATTCAACTGACTTTAATAAATCGATAATAACAGATAGACGTTCCTAAGTTCTCGTAACATTTTTACCGTTTTGATTTGCATAAACTTGATTTGCAGCTTGGTGATGTTTCATTGAGAAAGTTTGAACCATTTTGGAGCAGCAATACATGGGCTACATATCGTTCTTGACGATATAGCCATTGTCAGAGAATGATCGTCGATGAAATGTCTCTAATAAATTCTACTGCCTTTAACACTAGGTTTACGGAGCTCTAAACGTAACTATTTTACATCACTTTACAAAAATAACGAGAGTTTATCTATTCAAATTTTTAATCATTTTTTAAAAATTATACATACCCAAAGAAATGAATTTGTTGAATAACTCCTCACGAATACAGCTTGACAATTTCAATAATCGTAAATTAAAAATATTAGAACCCGTCATTTTGACGGATCCCGTGAATCTAGTTTTAATAGAGTGGACTGTTTTTAATCAATTGGAGTGAGTTTAATAAATTGAAAATGATTGATCGACGTTCCTATATTCTCGTAAAATTTTTACCGTTTTGAAATGCACCAACTCATCTTTATTATGAACGCATAAAATCTGCAGCTCAGTGCTGTCCCTTTGAGATAATTTGAAGCATTTTGGAGCAGTAATACTTGGGCTACATATCGTTCTTGACGACATAGCCATTGTCAGAGAATGATAAAGAATTTTTTGGCTGATTTCGCACTATTGCGTGAAGTTTGCCATTAAGTATAAGATTGAAGAGTCTCTTTCACGCGGAACCCTAACCCAAAATTAGGATCACGTGTATCCGTCTCTGCCGAGTCATCGAGATGGAAGTATTTGATGGCTCGTTGAATGCTGTTCGTTGGTTTCACGACGCTGAAACGCGTCCGGTTTGTGGGAACATTAAATTATTCATGTGCTCCTCCTGTTCCAGGGTGTGGTCTATTGTGAGAGGCCCAAAACACCGATTTTTAACTGTAGTTCATTTACTGTTTAAATGCAGAATAGCGAGCGAATATTTCGGTGGGCGTGCTTCTATGCATTGAACAAATAATAACTTTTACAATTGTTATCCGATTGGCTTGAAATTTTACATACATAATCTCCATACTCCTATCTTATAGTATGTACAACATTATTCCCAGAACTTGAGCCTAACATATTTAGTTTTATTTTTTAAATACGCGACAGCGAGCGAATACTTCAATGATCCTGTTTCAGGCCATCTTAGCAAAGAATATATTATAACTTTTACAATTGTTTTCCAGATCGCTTCAAATTTTTTATACATGATCTTCACACTTGTCTCTTATAGTACGTACAACATTATTCCTAGAAGTAGAGCCTAACATATTTAGTTTTATTTTCTAAATTCAGAATAGCTATTGAATAATTCGGTGATCCTACTTCAAGCTGTCTTTGCAATGAATATATAATAACTTTTACATTGTGAAACTTATTCAAACTCATTAAATATTGTGAACTTTATGCATGGGTCACGGTTGATCCATTCATTCACAAAAAAAGTATCTAATTACTTAATTAGTACGAAACAATCATGAAGGAGGATCAAATAGTATATAAAAGTGATGTACAATCGTCGACTGTCATCAAATTAATTTCATGAATTTATTAGCTATAGGGAGATATTGAAATGAATGTGAATATCGTATGACGTTAATACTTAGCGATTGGTGAACATGTTAAAGTATGTATTATTAAACCGAGATAATTATCAGAAATGTCATGTGGTTTATAAATCCCTCGGATTTCGTGGCGAGATATAGAATTATACGAATGAATAATTATACGCAGTAACAAGTCTGTAATCCATCGTGTAATTGTTCCTGTACAAAAGCAAAATTTAGCATTAATTGAAAGTTTATCGGTTTTACAACTTGCAAATCATTCCTTTGATAATGTCTTTTACAATACTTCTTTCAAATTATATTATATCTTCAAATTAACTGAATCTATTACATGTTTTTTATTAAATCTATTTTTATACGAGAAGCTTCTAATTCTAATAACACTTATTCATTTTTCAAATTATAACGATATTTCTTCAATTAAATATAATCATATTCCCATTATATACTTAATTTAAAAGAAATACAGTCAAAGAATCAACCTAAGAGAAATATAACAAAAACACAAGAAAATTAAATTAATAGAAAATTAGCCACATATGGTGGCTAATACATATATACACACACACACATATATATATATATATATATATATACACTATTTTATTTTTGAACATTTTACAATTATTTTGTAATTAATAAATTGTCTGGTTGGTGTAGAATGTTAGAGATGTACAAAGTAATATCAATATCTATTAAAACTACGTTATCGATCTGGAAATAAACTGATCAAAATTATTGATCTGACGAATGGTGCGACACACACATACATATACAGAGTGAGTCACGTAACGTTTGCACCTCGAATATCTTTCTTGTTTCTATAAATGCGTAAAATATGGTACGGACAAAGTTGAATGGTACAATGTGTCTGACACGATGCTAAAAAAAGTTTTGTTTTTTTGTCATTTTTTTAGAGATTTGCATGGTCACCTTCATTTTTTTAAAAGTGGAACCACCCTTTTTTAAACACGTACAATGATAGTCCCTTTTATTACGAATTCAGTGACTATAATTGCTCAAGGTCATTCAAGGTCACGGACAGAGTTCAACATTCCTTCAAAGCCCGTTTACAGGCATGTATCGATGTTAAATCTTATACGTTATCTCTGTCTGCGACCTTGAATGACCTTCAATAATTATAGTCACTGAATTCGTAATGAAAGGGACTATCATTGTACGTGTTTAAAAAAGGGTGGTTCCACTTAAAAAAAATGAAGGTGACCTTGCAAATCTAAAAAAATGACATAAAAACAAAATTTTTTTTTTAGCATCGTGTCAGCCCCATTGTATCATTCCACTTTGTTCTTACCATATTTCTTACCATCTTCAGAAACTACAAAGACATTTGAGGTGCAAACGTTAGGTGACACGCCCTGAATAATTCTAATTTCTAAATTATAATTCTAAATTCTATTTTCTATGACATCATTGTCTCACTGTAAATTGATCGATCGCGTTGTATAAACTATTTTCTGCTCCAATTGATATCCATGAGGTTCGCGCAATTCTGTATAAAATATATGTCGAAGTATTTCGTCCGTTCAATTGTGTACAAATCATTTATATGTCATTCCCAAGACGGAAATTTATAGCAAATCGTGGCGAATTGATTTTCCCGAGTTGAAAATTATAATTGATCGGACATCGAACATAATACAGGTAATTAAATAATACAAATGACGCAGTTTGCAGTTCACGATAAACAGCACGATTCAGATTATCGCGTAGAATAATGTAGTGTGGTGCAGAGATTGCAAACCGTTGAGAGGAGGGGGTAAGACTAGAATCGTCGAGAGTTGTTGATCAAGGGGGTCTATGCACAGCTCCGCTATTACCAAGAAATGGTGATGTAAAATAATTGCGTTTTTTCGTTTGCACAGTTCCACTCGAAATTAGAACTTGCTCGTGTCGGACAGTACAATCTATTCCTTCACACTCACTTTGATTATACTAATCTCGCGAGTTCACAAAAGAAAGTGCTGATATCATTGCGCGTGCAGACCGAACCTATCGACCACAACCGGCAACGATAACAATAACATAAACAAACCAATAGACCCCCTTGATCAACAACTCTCGACGATTCTAGTTTTACCCCCTCCTCTCAA
This sequence comes from Sphecodes monilicornis, assembly GCA_913789915.3. Lineage (NCBI taxonomy): Eukaryota > Metazoa > Arthropoda > Insecta > Hymenoptera > Halictidae > Sphecodes > Sphecodes monilicornis. The sequence goes on along the minus strand of OU565284.1, from coordinate 10,391,219 downwards.
CGGTTTGCAACCTCTGCGCCACACTACATTATTCTACGCAATAGTCTGAACCGTGCTGTTTATCGTGAACTGCAAAGTGCGTCATTTGTATTATTTAATTAGCTGTATTATGTTCGATGTCCGATCAATTATAATTTTCAACTCGGGAAAATCAATTCGCCACGATTTGCGATAAATTTCCGTCTTGGGAATGACATATAAATGAGTTGTACAGAATTGAACGGACGAAATACTTCGACATATATTTTATACAAAATTTTATACAAAAAAATTTCTTTTTTGGCATCCTGTCAGCCCTATTGTACTATTCAACTTTGTCCTTACCATATTTTACGTATCTTTAGAAACAACAAAGATATTTGAGGTGCAAACGTTAGGTGACTCGCCTTGTATATGTGTGTATAGCACCATTCGTCAGATCAATAATTTTGGACAGTTTCTTTTCAGATCGATAACGTAGTTTTAATAGATATTGATATTATTTTGTACATCTCTAACATTCTATAACAACCAGACAATTTATTAATTTCAAAATAATTGTAAAATGTTCAGAAATAAAATAATGGCTGTATTGACCACTAACTATTACCACCTTGAATATTTCCGTTATTTATAAAAATACGAAAAAATGGTGTATACCAAACTTGCATGGTATAGAGGGGGAAATATTGTGACGCAAACATTTTTTACATGGATGAAGGAGTCTCGGACATTTCACGGTCATCTTGATTTCTTTAAATGGAGTGATCTAATTTTTACATTGACCTTCGTGAGTAACAGAAATTGGAAAGAATTAATCCGTTTACCTCACAATGTTGAATTTTACGTTGATTATCGTGATCTATATATAAATTCATACTTTTGCAAAGCGTGAACAAGCGTGATTTATTCCTTTAATCATTTTAATAAGTTGATGATAATAGATATTGACATTGTTTCATTCTTTTATCCTTTCTACTGTTTTACATTTCGCCTACATATATTTTTGCCAGTAAATACAAAGAATCCACAATGTAATAATCACGATAATATAATATCGAAGGGGCAAAGGCTGCATACTGCATAGACAATTGTTTCTTTTCTTATTCAAAACAGTAAAACAATTAAAAAATATCAAAAATACTATTATATTATTTTGAACCTATTAGACATATTAAGAAAGCAAATAAATTTCTATTCAATCCAGTTTGCTGCAATTCAGGTAGGAAAAATTTTATTTGATTGTATTAAAAATAATACAACAGTATTTTTCAGTTCTTTGAATATTTATAAGTACTGTTTTGTATTGAATCTACCCTTTTTTGTGACGAATGCATAAAATCTGCAATAATAATATATTCCAGTGATCTAGCTCTTCAGAATTAAATTATTAATAAAATTCTATTTCTCACTAATAATCGATCAAAATTCATTTCTAATAATATCGAACAAGTAAGAACTCGTGCCTCGGTAATCAGTAAATTGTAGACAAATAGATAAATAGCAAAGGCCGATTATTCTGATTTTTCGATTACTGACTCGAGAGATAACCGACGATCGTGAGTCATGAAAATAATATCTGTTTGTATCCATTGTTTCTAATTGTACCACTTGAACGACAGATGGTTACGAGTGCCTGTCAATCATATAAAAAATATCTTGCATTTATATATAACGCAGCTCGCTAGCATAATGACTGTCAGTAATCGACAGCACAAAAATCCACTATATCAATAGAATCGAAGAACAATCAAGACCGTGGTCGAAAGATGGAGATTATTGAAATTGTTGCAGCGATTGTTATATCAATCCTTTTTGCTAAAAATCCTAACAGATGTTTAATTATCCAAGTATTAAGACGAGTTAATATTAAAACAGAGTGTCAGTTTTATCGATTCCCATTTCAATAAATATGATCTAACATAATTTTACCTACCGAAACACTTTTTAATCACTGTATGTAGAGAAATCTCAATAATTTTCTTCTAAATAATAATTACAGGAGAATCTGTGAGGTTATGTCAACTCTAAAAATTTGTTGAATTATGAAAGAAATTGCTGTCGTTTTTGAACAATTTATTGAGAAATTTTGAATTGTTGATCTCTAGTTCTAAAAATATTATTAGATAATTGTTGGTAATTAAAGTATTAATATACAGGGTGAGGCACTATGAACAGGTCACCTGAATAACTCGTTTGCTTTTGAGGATAGAAGAAAATGCGTCAGACCAAACTTGATATCGAGGCGCTCGTAATCTGACGTCATTAACTTTTTTCTAGGTGGAGACGTCAAGGAGATATGAAGGTTAATTCTGTTTTTTTTTTAAATGGAACGGTATGGTTTTTTATTTACATTCTGATAGTGTGTTTCAAGACGAATACAATGACCTATAATGAAGGTCATTCAAGGTCACGCAAGATCAACTGCAATAGAAAATAAAGTGTCCCAAAGCACTCTTCGAACACTACGACGATTTACATGTAACATGTTATTCACGTATTCACTGCTACTTCAAGTGTTCAAAATGACGACCTTGAACTTGAAATTGGTCATAAACACGAGAGAATCTTAAAAGACGTTTTGCTAGAATTGTTAGAGGACATTTCACTGGACATGCGACAGTCCATGTGGTTCCAAGAAGACGAATGTCCTGCTCATTCAGCACGAAATGATACAGAATTACTGAACAGGACATTTGAAGGTCGTCGGATTGGTCGATCAGGAAGTAATAAATGGCCAGCACGTTCCCCAGACCTGACACCACTAGATTTTTATTTGTGGGGATAATTGAAGGAACAAGTGTACCGCGAAAAACCAACAACCACAGTTGATATGCAAGACCGTATAAAAAGAGCATGCTCTGTAATAGATACAACTGAAATTTGTCACGCAGTATCATCAGTATTGCAACGTTTTAGATTATGTCTCCGTGTTCAAGGTTGTCATTTTGAACACTTGAAATACCAGTGAATACGTAAATAGCATGATACATGTAAATCGTCGTAGTATTCGAACGTTGCTTTGAGACACTTTATTTTCTATTGCAGTTGACCTTGCGTGACCTTGAATGACCTTTATAATAGGTCATTGTATTCGTCATGAAACACTACCAGAATGCAAATAAAAAGCCATACCGTTCCATTTAAAAAAACAGAGTTGACCTCCATATCTCCTTGACGTCTCCACCTATAAAAAAATTAATCACATCAGATTACGAGCGCCTCGATATCAAGTAAGTTTGGTCTGATGCATTTTCTTCTATCTAGAAAAGCAAGCGAGTTATTCAGGTGACCTGTTTATAGTGTCCCACTCTGTATACAAAAAGATTATATCAAGAAATATGCATCACAAAAATATTCCACTATTAGAGAAACTAAACAATAATCAAAATTCACTTTTATACCTCGTCAAAAATAATATCAACAAACATGTTAAAGAACTTCTAAATAATTGCGCTGTGCTAGAAAGGAGTATAAACATTTTCTTTTAAAAAATTCTCTGCGAGAATTACAACAAATTAAATGACCAGACCACACTGCTTACCGTCATGTAAAGTGTTAATACACTGTTAAAAATTATTATGACGTCTTGCACGGTTGACAGGTAATTGTTATTAAATTTTAAAGGCGATATTAGCCTCTAGGAGTAGCAGACAAGAGTATATAATAATAGATTATCTTGAAACAAACTATTGAACCATGATCAAATTGTTTCCGCCTGAGAATGGCGCGCAGTATTCAATATTCAACGCGCTCTGTTCGTCTCGGTCTATTTCGATCACGAAACTCGTGGCGGAGATAATAGCGCATTAATGATTGTCATTAACATTGCTTGTCTCCGCTGAGAATTATCTTCGCAAGGGGTGTATAGCATTCAACATCTTTCTATCTGCATTTCTCTTGAAATAACGACAAATCTGTATTGATAAACGTACAGTGACTTGCATTTATGGACAGTGGATATCCGACGTAAATAAAAATGTTTCGCGTCAGTCGTGACCAGCAGAAATTACTTGGAGAAAAATCTCTTCTTTCAATAAATTCTCCCGAGTAATGTTACACAACTTTTACAAACATCGTCTGATTCTCTTGAAATTTGATCTCAACAATATTTCCAGAATTTGAGTCTAACATATTATTGTTAATGTTTAAATGCAGAATAGCGAGCGAATATTTCGGTGGGCGTGCTTCCGGCCATCTATGCATTGAACAAATAATAACTTTTACAATTATTATCCGATTGGCTTGAAATTTTACATACATGATCTCCATACTGCTATCTTATAGTATGTACAACATTATTCCCAGAACTTGAGCCTTACATATTTAGTTTTATTTTTTAAATACGCGACAGCGAGCGAATACTTCAATTAGCCTGCTTCAGGCCATCTTAGCAAAGAATATATTATAACTTTTACAATTGTTTTCCAGATCGCTTCAAATTTTTTATACATGATCTCCACACTTGTCTCCTATAGTATGTACAACATTATTCGTAGAAGTGGAGCCTAACATATTTAGTTTTATTTTCTAAATTCAGAATAGCGAGTGAATAATTCGGTGAGCCTACTTCAAGTTGTCTCTACAATGACTATATTTACAAATCTAGAGCGGTGCCCTACACGTGATTTCTGAAATAGAAATTTTTGTAATGAGCAGACAGCGGATCTTTATGCGAAATTAAATGTTCAGAGTCGATTGTGAAAAAAGGAAAACATGTGAGAATGTATTCCCCATTTCAATAATTTGAACGAGTCGAAAATGACTTGGCAATATTCTGTAATTCATCTAACGTCTTTTCAGTTTTCTTTTTCGCCTACTCGTTCTTGTGGTAAATTATAAGAGCGTTACATTGGAAAATACGTATAGAACTGTGTTCCTTCTGGAGAATTTCTTAGGAAATTTTCTAGTGGTTATTTCTCGGTTTTCGAGAAACTGCATTCTACGTCGTCCACGTATGATGGATCGAGTCGGCGCGCCCGTCTTGTTTCTCTTCAATTATGTTACACGCGTAACTATCATGCCGAGAAGATACGAGAACAGCACGTGCGTCGCATTGCGTCGCATTGACTGTCAAGGACGCTGGACGATTGCTCCGGATGCTCGTTTACAGTGTATCTCACGTTGCCGGGGACGAAACAATAGAGTTTATAGCAATCGACTGTAGATTTTATTAATTTATAGCAGGAAACATTGATTGAAGACACTGAGTACCTCGGGTGCAGTGTTGTTATACAGGTTGTCTCGAAAATGTTGTGAATCATTGAAATTGGCTGTTCCTGAGGTTATTTGAAGTAACCTTTTCCTTTGCAAAAATGGCTGCCTCGGCCTCGTTAACGAGTTATTAACGAAAAACGCGGACCAATCAGAGCACCGTTACAATGGATGGACTCCGGCTCGGCGACAGGTACCGTTGAGCGCGACGTTACCATTGGCCGAGCCGGAATCCGTCCGCTGTAACGGTGTTCTGATTGGTGCGTGTTTTTTCCTAATAACTTGTTAACAAAGCCGAGGCGGCGATTTTTTTAAAAGAAAAAGTTACTTGAAATAACCTGAGAAACTGAAGATAAAATTGAATAAATTTCAATTAAAACTTAATAACACGCTTATTAGTATCAACTAGCAGATTTCGTAGCAAAGCAGAAGTTTAGCAGTAACGCGAGCGGAAAATCAACAAACCTTGTTGTTAGCATAACTCAATGTTTATTAATGTCAAATGATACCGATGCAGATGTCGCAAACTTTGATTAACTGATCACAAAAACACAAATATTACCTTGCATGATGCAAAAGCGTACTACGCAAATGTTCGTAAGCAGATTCACCCAGAATATTTATTTCGTGTGCACTGCCGGATAGGATGATAATACGCCTTACGTTTTCGAACATGGTTATTTACTATGAACTGCATCTTCTCATATTATTGCTAACTGAGGGAGTTATTGTTTGTGTAGCATGCTCATGCCTTTAGTATGCGCTCGGAAAACAAACGGCAATGCAACTGCAAATATTGTTACATGCGAACACGGGATGAAATTATGGCACAGGAACAGAATCTAACCTCCTCGCAATTAGACGCAAAAATATCTTCCTAGATTAGACTTTCCTTGTTAGAGGTGCTTTATTCAGATTTATCGATCTTCATATTACACCTGATTACACTGAGTACCATACTTAATACTACATAATAACATACAGGCACAAAAACGTAAAAAGCGCATGTGTTACTTCATAATCATGTTGGTGATGTCATCATCATGTGTTAGACTTAAACAGTCGGTGAGGGCGACGCTGTATGTATAGCGGAAGTTCCTTCACTCAGAAAATTCTTTGGACTTCTTACAGAAATTAGACTTAATTTCGAATCAAACTCAATTTCAAATTAGACTCGAAAATATTCTCAGAAGTTCGGTAGATTTCTTTAAAATATTTGGCTCGATTTAATGTTGAACTGAAAAATATCTTCTACAATTAGACTCATAAAATTCTGTACACTTCTTGATAAAATTAAGCGTCTATCAAACAAATCTTAAAAAATTAGAATCGTGGAATTAGACTTAATTTAAAATTAGACTAAAAAATATTCTGAAAAATTCGATGGATTTCTTTAACACCACGTTTACGGGATCCGTCAAAATGACCGGTGTAAACCTGAGAATGTAAAGATGCAGCTATGAGCAATTATTCAACAAATTTATCTCTTTGTATACATATTGTTTGGAAAGTGACTAAAAATTTAGATAGACACATTCCTGTTATTTTTATAAAGCAATGTAAAATGGTCACTGTTAGTGCACCATAAATCTAGTGTTAAAACACTAGAGTCAACTTAAGACAAGACCCCAAAGAATCTCGTAAAATTGGACTCCTAAAATTCGGTAGACCTCTCAAAAAAGTAAAACTTCTGTATCCGGTCATTGTGTTCGCCTTGAAACATCTTTTCATAGTATAAATAATAAAAATATATTATTCCATTTCAATAAAATAATATTGTTTTCCTTATACGTCTCTAATGTATTCAATTTCCTGCTTGATTTCCAGAGTGCCAGCAGCAGCAACAATGGCGCCGGCGGCATCAATCTGGGACCGTTGCCTGGCGGTCGCAGGCTGCCGTCGCAGCAGTCGTTCAACTCGTCGAAGAATCACTCGCATCATTCCCGTCACCAGACGAACTCCGCGCCGCCGTCGACGCCGCGCAACAAATGCCAATTGCCTGAAAATGTTGACCGTTGTATACGTAAGTGGATTTTCAGCCTCTATGTGACATCATCGCACTCTCGCGACACTCTCAGCTCTGTGACGCTAGCAGTCCTGTAACGCTCTCTGCACTGTGTTACTCGTGTCCTCTTGATACTTTGTTACTCTCACCACTGTGTAACTCCCAGCATTATGACACTATCAGTTTTAGCACTGACTCTGTCATCTCCTTCACACTCTCAGCACTGTGACTCTCTTATCTCATTGACACTCTCAGCTCTGTTTCTCCCTCAGCACTGTGTAACACTCAGCATTATGATATTTTCAGCGCTTTGTCTCTCTGAGCACTGTCACTCTCCGCAATTGTCACTCTCACCACTGTGTAACTCTCAGCATTGTGACACTCTCAGTTCCAGCACTGACTCTGTCATCTCCTTCACACACTCAGCACTGTGACTCTCTTATCTCATTGACACTCTCAGCTCTGTTACTCCCTCAGCACTGTGTAACACTCAGCATTATGATATTTTCAGCGCTTTGGCTCCCTCAGCACTGTCGCTCTCAGCAATTGTTACTCTCACCACCGTGTAACTCCCAGCATTATGACACTATCAGTTTTAGCACTGACTCTGTCATCTCCTTCACACTCTCAGCACTGTGACTCTCTTATCTCATTGACACTCTCAGCTCTGTTTCTCCCTCAGCACTGTGTAACACTCAGCATTATGATATTTTCAGCGCTTTGTCTCTCTGAGCACTGTTACCCTCCGCAATTGTCACTTTCACCACTGTGTAACTCTCAGCATTATGACACTCTCAGTTTCAGCACTGACTCTGTCATCTCCTTCACACACTCAGCACTGTGGGTCTCTTTTATCTCATTGACACTCTCGGCACTCTGTAACACTCATCATTATGATCCCTAGTAGCATTTATGGTTGGCATTTCGTTGGGCCTACGTTGCAGTATTCGTTGGCCAACCGTTAGAAATGTCGCTATTTTTTTCGTTGGGCCAACGATCGCGGCCAACGTAGGTCCAACGATCATACCCAACGTGGAGCCTACGTCGCTATAATACGTTTGTTCTGATCTTCTCTTTTACGGTTGTTTTCACAGAATATAATAAATAATACTTAAACAATGTATCTCCACGGTAAAAATTGGAACAAAGAAAAAAAATTTCGTACCCTCGTCGGACTTGAACCTGGACCCTCTGCGTAGTAAGTTGATACGCTACCGTCGTAACTATAGACATTTCGTGGTTGCATATGCTATGATTTGGGTTACTAGATACGTCGACAAATGTAAATTATAATACATAAAGGGTTTCGTTACGGTATACGAGCACTAAGACCTCCGCATACTGTCGTTCTAAAAGCGAATGCAACATCCGTACCCTCCCCTTGTCAAATGGAGAAACTTAAAGAAATAAATAAACTCCAAGGCTGCACACAATAAAACTTTGGTGCATCAACAATCGCGCAAAAATAACAAATTGTGAGTATATTTAGAAATATGAAAAAAATGAATTTGCAATATAACATGTTTTTGGTTGCAGCAACATTACATTTCTGGTGTCTGTTAGACGAAATATTTCAATGTTGGCAGATTTTCGTTGGGCCAATGTAGTATCACCGTCGTAAATTTCACGTTATTTAACCGACCATAATATCTGTAGGCCCAACGTTGAATATTCGTTGGCAAATTCACATCATTTTTCGTCGTCGGCCCTACGTTGGGGATCTGTAGGCAAAACCACTACCCATATCCCAACTAACTCCCAACCGTTGGCCACCGTTAGCCAACCATAAATGCTACTAGGAATACTCCCAGCGCTTTGTCTCTCTCGGCACTTTGTCACTCTCAGCACTCTGGAACACTCACCATTATGATACTCCCAGCGCTTTGTCTCTCTCAGCAATTGTTACTCTCACCACTGTGTAACTCTCAGCATTATGACACTCTCAGTTTCAGCACTGACTCTGTCATCTCCTTCACACTCTCAGCACTGTGACTCTCTTATCTCATTGACACTCTCAGATCTGTTTCTTTCTCAGCACTTTGTCACTCTCAGCACTGTGTAACACTCAGCATTATGATACTCTCAACGCTTTGTCTCTCTCAGCACCGTCAGTCTCAGCAGTTGTTACTGTCACCACTGGGTAACTCTCAGCATTATGACACTCTCAGTTCCAGCACTGTGTCTCTCATCTCCTTGACACTCCCAGCACTGTGCCAATCTCAGCCCCGAGTCACTCTCATCCCCTTGATACTATCATGCCCATTGCACTCAGCACTGTGACACTATCGTGCCCACGATATTCTCAATCCTGTGACACTGTCTCCCCTATAATATTCCCAGCCTTGTAACATTTGTACTCCCACCATACTCTCAGCCCCAACGAATACCACGCCGAATATCGTTTGAATACCATTCGTTTTGTGACAAAGTCTCCATCCCGCTTCAAAGGCTCCACAGGATTAATTAAACTTGTAGAAATTGATGTGGTTCTTATTGAGTTCGAGATCCTCATTACCTGGAATCTTTTGAGGTAAAGTTTCCGTTGAAATGTTTGAATTGAAATACGAGTTGCAGCACTGAATGTATCTCGGTGCACGGTTGAATAAAATCCATGGAGAGCAGTACTGTGTACTATGATATGTACGGAATCATTTGATTGAGACATGTGTCGATTGAACGAAGGTTCTCATTGTCTTTTCGTTGCTTTATTCACTATATTGTCGTATCATTACTTTCTTACTTAATTTGACTATTCTTCAAAATATTCTGGTTGCCATAAACGTAAAAAACTGATAGGAAAAGTGATATCTAATTGTACCATATTTTATAGGGTGTACTAATTGGAATACATTATAGGTAGGTGTGAACATTAATTTCAGCAGACTGGCAATGCATTAATTATAACCGACATCGTAAATGCATGAAGGCTATTAGTGTCACACATGCTAATTCTCACCATTATTACCGCGTAATGCTGTCATAGTTCAATATTACGTAATATTATACAGGGTGAGTCACCTAACGTTTGCACCTCAAATATCTTTGTAGTTTCTGAAGATGGTAAGAAATATGGTAAGAACAAAGTGGAATGATACAATGGGGCTGACACGATGCTAAAAAAAAAATTTTGTTTTAATGTCATTTTTTTAGAGATTTGCAAGGTCACCTTCATTTTTTTAAGTGGACCCACCCCTTTTTTAAACACGTACAATGATAGTCCCTTTCATTACGAATTCAGTGACTATAATTATTGAAGGTCATTCAAGGTCGCGGACAGAGATAACGTATAAGATTTAACATCGATACATACCTGTAAACGGGCTTTGAAGGAATGTTGCACTTTGTCCGTGACCTTGAATGACCTTGAGTAATTATAGTCACTGAATTTGTAATGAAAGGGACTATCATTGTAGGTGTTTAAAAAAGGGTGGTTCCATTTAAAAAGGTCAAGGTGGCCTTGAAAATCTCTAAAAAATGACATAAAAACAAAATTTTTTTTTGCATCGTGTCAGCCCCATTGTACCATTCAACTTTGTCCTTACCATATTTTACGTATCTTTAGAAACAACAAAGATATTTGAGGTACAAACGTTAGGTGACTCACCCTGTATATAGACATATTGAGATCTAAATAATTCCACTTGCGACAATTGTTCTTCAACGATTCCTTTTTTTATGTTTTTTAACAATTAACAATAATTGGTCGGTGATTCTTATTAATGAGAATTAGAGCAATTTAATAGCTTACAGTGAAGAATCGACTTTAAACGATGCGCTCCTGTGTATTTTTAGTGAAAAGATAAATTTTCTGTGTTTTAATATTTGGGACTAATTGGTAATCGATTCTCATTATTCAAAATTTCATTTCGTTGTAAATACAGTGTTTTTCGATAATTGTGCCAAACACAGGTCCGGCCAGGGACAATTATCGTGCGCAAGACACTATTATTTGACCTCTGCCCAACGTAAAGACGGACAGCGAAGCTCGAGAGCCCTCAGTCGCCGAGAAGTGTAATATAATACGGGTCGAGTATGTCGGTGTGAGACCAGAAGACCACTACTAATCCAATAACAAAACTTGGTGATAGTTGTGGGACAATTACGGGCCAGATATTTTGGACATTTATCGAGAAAACACTGTAATCGTAATTTCGATGACACTTTCCGAAGAGTCGAAATTGGGCGATGTATTTCTACCGATTGTTAATAAAGAGAGTCATTCATTATTATCCAACGACTTCTCTTCTGTTTTTCAATAACTGAAATTAAGTGGTAACTGTTCTCCCGTCATTGAAAATTTCATCTCGTCGCAAATGAACATAACTAGATTTAATTTAATGAACACTTGACTTTAGACTTTATACGTTCACATAGATTTTTAATGAAAAAAATTAAATTTTTATTATTTTGCGATTTCTATTTTCTTCTTGAATAATTTTAATTAATTGACAATTGAATCCCGTCATTTAGAATTTCGTTTCGTCACAAACGAGCGTAATACGAGCATAATACTGTTCTTTTTTTGCAGACACCAAATTGTCGTCGCGGAATCTCGTGTCGACGAGAACTCAACAGGGGAACACAAAGACGTTGTTGCTGATAAGCACCGTTTTCATTCTCCTCAATTTACCAAGGTAATCACTCTTGCCTTTAGGTTATTTATTATTATACTAGTCAACAAAATTAAACTGTTTTTTTTGTCACAGTTTCTCGCCATCAGCCTCAGTTTTTGAAAAATTTGATTTAAATCTTTATAATGTTATAAAATAAATACCGTCACATTTGGAAGAGTCTACAGAATTTTGCTACGTACGAATCATTCGAATAGCTTTTCCGGCTGAAGCAGAAAAAATTGTGAAATTTCAACTTTTGACTATATTTTCAAAATCAAATTTCTCAAAAATTGAAAAAACCTCCGCAGCAATACTTTCAAAATTCAATCCTTCCATCGTTTTAAATTTTATCCTTTGATATTTTCCATAAACACATATAATCTTTGCTCTGTTATAAAAACAGAAAACTGTACAATTCATTCGAGAGAAGATCAGAAAAATTGTGAAAAAGAACAACTTTTACTAAACCGGAAATAGAATTCTTACGTTTATTCAATCTTTTCACAATTTTCAATTTTACCCTTTCATATTTGCCATGAACACATACCAATCCGCAGTCCAGTTATTACCGTCGTTTGCAGGTTATGTTTGCTCAGTGATAAAAACAGAAAACTGGAGTTGGCAACTACAGCAGTGATGAGATGCGGGCGGCATTTTCTCGTGCATGCGCGCGCAAAACAGTGACGCATCTCTATTATAAGGAAAAGGTAGTGGGGCAGTGATATTGGCCAGAAAATGTCGAGATACCCGACACGACGGACACGAATCGAGTTTATTATGCATTTTACTTAAAATTATTTTAGCACCCTTCAGTTCCCCATCCCCAAAATAAAGGTGTAATATCTATAAAAATCGTCCATTAGTTACGTCAAACAACCCGACCTTGTCAGCCAATGAAAAGGCGTGTTTCATACGAGGCCCCGCCCCTTCTGTGTTCCAGCTACGTGATTCGCCTGTGCGTGTTCTTCTTCACGCTTGCGCACAAGGACAAACCGGACCTGCTCTGGTGCCTGCAGCAATTCTTCATGCTGCTGTATTACACAAACTTCAGCATCAACTTCCTGCTGTACGCGATGTGCGGTGTCACATTTCGCAGATGTCTTCAGCAGCTGATGCGCAAGGTGTTGAAGAGCCTGACCAACTACCATTGCAACCCGCAGGGATAGATAGGGCCGTCGTCCCGGCGACGCGATCGTTGGGGCGGAGATCTCGTGAACTCGGCGAGCTTTTTCTGACGCAGGAGGCGTGACCTCCCCACCGCTTCGGAGACGCTTACGACGCGCACCACGCCCACCGCAGCGTCAAGCGAATCAGTGGCGAGCTACATGAATTCGCTGTGATGACACGTCTGTCCCGGAGACAGAGTAGAAGTGGCATGGCCATAAATTGCTCCGAGGGTCACTGTGGTAGCTCCGTGGAAAGCGGGAGCGACAAGACCACGCCCACTCGGGACACACTTTGTACGGTGAGAGTCAGACGGCCTATCGTTGTTGATAGAAAGTTTGTAAAAGTGAGTCTGAATTGCTCGGGGGCAATCTAGAGGACTTGTTAACCATGCTGAGTCTGAAGTGAGTGTTAGTTTGTTTAGAATTAGAATCTGACTTTTGTAATATACACACAAAAATTCAACGAAGAAGTTTCGCATCGAGATGGGGCGTGACCACGTAATTGCCCCAAGGCCCATTAACGCAGCTCCGTGATAAGGAGGAGCAATTGGACCACGCCCACTCGGACACACTCTGTACGGTGAGAGTAAGATAATCTATCAGTGCTGATAAGAAAATTGTACGGTCGGGTTTGAGGTTGCTCCCATGGGCAGTTCAAAGTTCATGGTGGTCATGTTGGTAAACTCTTTGGAGATTATTTTAATTAACGTTGGAAAAACTCCCAAAACTGACTTATTGTGGTTCTCAGAACAGATTATACAAAATACAGTGCACAAGTTAAATATAGACACGGATTGCCCCCTGGGCCAGTGTTCTGGCTTCCAGTCAGGTGGGAGCAACGAAACACGCCCACTCAGCAGATTTTCTGTTGGAAGAGCAAGACAACGTACCGCCGTTGATAATAAATTTGTAAAGTCAGAGTTGGAATTGCTCTCGGGGGCTTTCAGAGCTTTTGGTGGTCATGCTTGGTTGTAAACTCGTTTAGATAATTCAAAATAGTAACTTACTGTTGCCCCTACAGCCACATTTATAAAAAATACAGCGTACTGATTAAACGTAAACAAGGATTGCCCCCTGGAGCAATTGTCTAGACGCCGCAGAAGTCCTCAGCATCTAGACCACGCCCACTCGAGCCACTCTAGATCGTGAGGAAGCAAAACTGAATCGATAAAATTAATTTTCAAAATACTATCATTTATTCAATTGTTTGAAATTATTAATTATGATATTCCTGAACATTCTTGTGTTTCAAGACGGTGTTTCTTGTGTTCAAATCCCATCAGGAATCCCCAATAAATGTTAAATTCAAATCACGATAAAATTAACGTGAAATAAAATTTCTGAATTAACGGAGGAAATTACTGAGTTAACTGTTTCGAATTATTCCATTATAATTTTGTAGCTTGACAGTTCCGTTACTATCCTTGATAGTAACAGGCGATGTACAAGCTCGGAGCAGCTCATCAGCGGTTATCGCATCGGGGGAGACAATAAATAATTGTTCAAAGATAAGAGCCTCTCGACGGAGAAATGTTTGTTGGTCTATCTAATAGAAAAGTTCGCGACTGTCAACGACAACAGCTCGACAGCGTCGGCACACAGTTTTATCTGCTCTCCCCTGTTTGCGACACGCCAGTGGAAAATCACAAAATCACAACTACACAATTCAACACGTTAACTACCTTGTCATGTATCACAGACGTAGACAAATTTTCGTGCAACTATAAAAATTATTTTCACACATGATCGCCGAGAAAATTAATTTCTTTCTGGTATCACAAGATGATCTAATTAGTCTTCACGGTTCGTCGAACAGTTTTGATAGTAGAACAAAAAAATGTTTCGAACAGAAATTAATTGGCCTTCGATCAACTAGAAAATTCGCAATGTCAATTCCAAAAGTTTTCATGAAATCAAGGGTGTTTTTTACACGTTTAACTCGTGTCACGACAATCGTGAGGACTACATTTTTTAAACCATACATTTTTAATGTCATGTTACCACTACATCGCGGATTTTTATGCAAAATAAAAATTGTCTATGTTTCTAATAACCTAGCAGTTGATTAGCGACGTTAAATATCAATTAAAAATTAAAAATTCTCTGCATTATTTTCAGCGGTTGGAGCTGCATAAACATTTATTTCTTTTTGTAATTATCGTAATAAGCTGAAACGAGTGGAAATAATGCATTTATAGAATTGAAATGTATTGGTTTGCATTCGATGTACTCATTGCTGCTATAAACGCATAAAATCCGTAGGCTAATTATATCGACCTTCAAATGACCTTGAGCATATAACTTTCGAGTATAAATCAGGAGAAACGTTATCATAGCAAATCAATTAATTTCAATGAAACGACTCGTACGAAATGACTGTTGGTTCAGACTCCAGACTAAACAAGTTCAAACGAAGAAATTACGTAAACGTAAGCATTCACACATGCACGAACAAAGGATCGAATCGAAGTAAAAAGTCTTTCAGGAACGATCACAACTTGTCGTTCACCTAACTGTAAAAAGAAAAGAACGAGAGCACGAGTACACTGGATGTACAAAAAGAGTACACTGATGAAAATATTGTCATCTTACATTGTCTCTAATTTGAATGAAAAATTACTTGCAAATAACACCAACGTTGGACTAAAAAGAAAAATACAAGCCATACATGCATAAAAATCCGCAACCTAGTAATACAAATATAGACATAATGCATATATGTACGTGTACACAAAGTCAGGACTCGCTGACGTTACTGTTGTCAACTGTTTATTAAACAATTTCAAAGACCCACTTCTTTTCTCTATCCTTATGCAATCCTCGCTATTCAATCTGCAACGCAAGAATGCGCAGTATACCCAACTCTACTTCTACACGATTTTGAAATAACGCGGTCAAAAACAAAGAAAAGATATTTATTAGGGGTGTGCGAGTACTCGAAATTTCGGGTTTCGAGTCGGGTCGGGAAATTTGTTCGGGATCCGGTCGAGATCCCGAGAGTTTATAAACTTCGGGTACTCGCGACTTCGGGTACCGGAAGAGGTAGTCGGGTCGGATCGGGTCGGGGTCCCGAAAGTTTGCAATATTCGGGTACTCGAAGTTAAAGTTGGGGCAAGTCAGCGGTCAAATCAGCAATAAATAACTCTGTGACTCTGTGCACATTAAAGACGTCCAATCATCGTTTGTAATAATATTTCGATTTGTAGTAAACACTGTTTACGAAACAGTGCTCTTATACGGACAGTGTGCGGACGAAGAGTCCTTGTCTTGTAAGAACAGTGTTTACTAGAAACAGAAACGTCCTTTACGTACATTCTTTCACATAATGTATTCTAAAATATTTTTTTCCTCGCGAAGTTTGATAACCGATAACACTAAAAATACAAAAATCATTCTGAACCTGCCATTGAAAATAGAAGATTGAACTGAAAAATCATAAAACAGCATTAGGCTTATACAGGGTGTTTCGTCTAAAACAGGACACCTAAATATCTCCTCTACCTCTGAAAATACAAAAAATGTTTCTAACGTAATGTAAATGATTTCAAAAGACGAATCAGATGGAAGAATCGTTTTTTATAAATTGTAATTTTTTAATCAAAAAAGGTCACTCGTGTTTTTTTACATATATACACACATTTTTTGTTGTTGTATGTTATAGCAAACATTATTGTGCATTCATCCATGTTTAATAGCACGACCTTGAAATGACCTTGAACTCTAAAATTTGCTAATTAATGCAAAACCTACTTTCAGCGACATTTTAGATTGGCGCCTAAAAGAAGTTCCACTTCAATAAAAAGAATTCTTGAAAACCTTCGTCTTTTCACCTGAAAATAAAGTTTCTCGAAACTAGAACATAGGTGGAATTAAAATTCGGTGAACAGTATCAGGATTAAAGCTAAAATGTTTGATGAAACCATTGTGTGATTTCGAAGGTTCTTTTTAGTCCCCTAACAAGTAAAATCTCCTTTGTCTCTCACAGTCGTATCATCAAACGCGAAAGTTTCCGACGAGTTACGTCTAACTCGATAGATCAATCCAACTATTTTCATCCCCTTCCTATCGAATCTTCTTTATACGACCGTACGTAAGGTAATAAATTGATTAAACCGGCACCACGTACATTTAATTGACGTTGTCTGGGCTGTCCGTTCTATAGAAAACAATTTCCTGAAACTCGTCGAGCTCGTTTCGATCGTTTCCACCCACAATGTGACGACTCACGCGTCGATAAATGACATTTTACTAAGTACAGTCACTCCCATTAATATTCGGACACTACTAAAAAGACAATAACTTTTTTAATATCGGACCATATGACTTGGAATTTTTTGAGAAGATAGAACAATTAGTTTACTGCATGACACAAAAAAGAAATTTTGAAAAAATTATAATTGGTCGGAATTGCAAAGAAAATACTAAAAGTTGTTTTTTTACAACTGTTTTATGTGGGTCTATATTGAAAGTTTAACAAATACGTTTTATTATTATTATGCAACATTTTATTTGAAACAAAATTTAGAACAGTCGAGCAGCAAACAGTAAATACATACATACTAATGCGTGTGCTCGACTGTTTACAATTTTTTTCAAATAAAATTTTGCAATTATATTATTATCTTATGTATTGATGATAGGAATTCGCAATATTAAAATTACAATATCTCCCAAGCTAATAGATTTTTGACATAAATAGGTTCATACATTTTTAATCTGAATACCGAGATGCATCGAATTGTGCATACAAAATTATATGATTCCATTAAAAAAAATAGAAATGACCTTCATGTGTCCTTGACGCGTATACTTACAATCAAAATAACAGCACTAGATTACGTCTCCCTTGAATCAGGAAAACTTTCGTATGAAACATTTTTTCAAATAACCAACTGGTGATAATCGCATTTATCCATTAAAATGGGACACTCTGTATACAAATGTATGTTTTTTAAATGAAGCATAAAACATATAATATTCATTCTATTCTTAAATTCTAAAAACCTAAGAGAACATATGAAAATATCTTCTCGTTAACAAAAATCAGATGATTTCAATCTCTATGATTTATAATGAAGTATTATGTAATTTGTAACGTGCTACAACATTGGCAAACGCTCTGTGAAATAACGCTGTGTATTTTACACAGAGAAATATCGCAACATGAAAAACATCAAGACTGTTGTTTCTAGTCCCTGATCTGTCATCAGCCAGGTCTATTTTACTTGAGAAGACGAAGTTTCGATTTTTCCAGGGTCTCAGGGACTTCGGCGTCTCCTTAACGAGCCACTGGCTCATTCTCCCACGGTCGAGTGCAAATCCCTCAAAATGGATTTTCCGTGGAACGAATATTCTCGACAACTCATTCAAACATTAACTCGTCGATAAAAAGGAAAGTGAGAAAGCGCCAGCTCAGATTTTCCACTGCGTCGACGGTTCTCAACCCGACGTAGGGTGCACAACAGGCTTCGGCATTATCGAAATAAATTATTTAAAAAATAATCAATAAAATAACATTATCTTATTTGGCTGTCACAGCTGAAATAATGATTTATTAATTTCTTTGAACAGTGAAATTATTTTTTAAAAATTATTTCATTATCTGAATTTTAAATGTAATTCAAATAACACCGGTCAACATCAATTCTATCATAGAGCACATTTCTATACGTCTACGAAAGCAATTTTTAGTCATCAGGCTCAGTTTTTAAGAATTTAATCTTGAAAGAAAAAGTAAAAAATTCAAACAGAATTTTTTTCGCTTTAGCCGAAAAAACTAGACTATTGATTCTTACGTAAAACAACTCTGTAGACTCTCCCAAGTACAACGGTATTTTTTAAAATGAAATGATAAACATTTATGCATTTTTAAAAAGTTCTACTTCACTGTATCGAGCGCCGTCAATGAGAACCACTGACCGAACCTCGTTACATGCGGACCTGATTTGCTTTGTATCTCGAAAACGGAAAATGTTTTTCAAACTTTAAAGCTCGATTCTGAGAGGTTGTTACGGTTAGAGAACGAATTCCGTTCAACTTTCTCACAAAAATCCCTTCAATATCGTCTCTGGCAGGAAGCGTCCTAGATAACCTTTCATATTATAATTGACCCTTTTAACGATGAACGAACTCTGACCCGATATTACTAAGAAAGTAACCAAAATAAGATTCTGGCTAACGCATTTCCACGTAATGAACAGGCCACCCCCACTCATTTTTGGGGTATATAAACTCTTACATTTTTACTCTCACGGGCTAGTACTAACGTAGATACGAATCGTATAACGTCGTGCTGCATCTCGTAGAGTCGACTTTCTTAGTGAGATCGGGCAAAAGTTCCCCTTCGGATCAAAAAAAGTAAAAACCTCATAGAATTCCGCGTTGTTCGGTATAGATCTATCTGGCATTCTCGAAAGTTACTCCGAGACCCCGCACTGCCTGTGCGTCAACATTGTGCGTCCATAGGTAATATAATCTTCTTTCAATTCCATCATTTATTCGCGACAATTCCAATTGTATTACACACTCTAAATATTAGAATATATTTGTGTTAATTGGTAAATTCGTGCAAATCACTAAACCCATAATTATCCAAAAATCCTTAACCAAATAATTGAACGCCCCCACACGATACAATCTAACCGCTCGGATTGTATCAATTAAATTATACTAGTTACGAGGCTCACTACACCACCCTAGCGGCTCCCTGATTACGCATCAGGTTCGTCCGCATCCTTGCAGCTCCCCAATCTCGCATTGGGTTCGTCTGCTTCCTAACAGCTTCCTGATTGCGCATCAGGTTCGTCTGTGTTTTCATCCAACCTCCCAGCAGCTCCCCGATTACGCATCGGGTTCGTCTGCGCGTCGCTCCTAGTGACTCCCCAATTTCGCATTGGGTTCGTTCACGAAGTCTCACCATCCTAGCAGCTCCCTGATTACGCATCAGGTTCGCCTGCGCTTGATTCCGATCCTAGAGGCTCCCCGATTACGCATCGAGTTCGACCTCGCTGTCTATAATCCTAGCGGCTCCCCAATTTCGCATTGGGTTCGTCCGCGTAACTTAACTAACAAATTGAGACCATATCCCCAGGATAACAATCCTTCGCCGGCCACTCGTGCTGCTCGCGGCCCTGGCTCGTAACAAGGTAGAAGTCTGAGCTATCGCGTGATTTGATTCGATTCCAATCTAGACCCTTATTTCTTACGTGACATCGACAAATGTTTCAAAAAATTTCCGACTAATCATTTTTTACGCATGTTTAAATGTTTATAATGTTATGAAAAAAATACCGTCGTATTTGGGAGAGCCTACAGAATTTGTCTACGGAAAAATCATTCGTCTAGCTTTTTCGGTTGAAGCAGAAAAAATGGTGAAATTTGAATGTTTGGCTTTTCTTTCAAAATCAGATTTCTCAAAAACTGAGGCTGATGGCGACAAACGGCTTTTGGATTCGTGTTCCGCACACGAAAGTTTAGAGACTAGAAGGACTTATATGCATTCTGTGACAAAACTTGATGTCGACCAGTGCGATTTATGAATGAAAAGATGAGAGCCACTGTGCCTCTACACGATCTGTTACCGAGGATCCTTACGGTCTGACTTAATTCGAGTGGTTCGTCTGGATTTCAAATGGCACTTACCTTTGTCTTCGCCGACCCCGTTGGACCCACCAGCATTAATCCGTGTCGCACGATCGTTGTTTCGTACAGCTGGATAACCTTCTTCACGAACTCTAGAAACGACAGGTCCAATTTTTAACGCGAGACAATACCAAACTATTAAATACAATATTAAAATCTTTTTGTTTCTAATGAATTTCTTAACGAAACTTATACTGGCAAATCCGTCACACTTTTCTGATTAAAATGAGCCCAAACACGATGCAGTTTCGATGGTATTTACTCGTTTAATCCACGAAATTGTAGAACCTCGATTATCCGAACTAATCAATGAAACATGAATCTGGATAATAAAATAGTTATCTAACTACAGTGCTAGAATAAATTTTTGCCGATTTGCCCAACGAATCGTGTTGTCTACATACGAAACATTCGAATAATGGAGAGTTCGGGATTCATCGATTTGGATAATAGAGGATCTACCATAATTGTCAACTGCACAATCAAATATGCTCCGGATAGAATCATGTTTGGACTCATTTTAATCAGAAAAATGCCACGAATGTGTCAGTAGATATTGCATAAAAAATAATTGAAAAGTAAAAAAACTTTGAAACGAAAATTGGATTTGCCAAATAAAGTCTTAACAATTATCCTCCCGTTTACACACATCGTGGCATTGTTTCGTGCTTTTATTTATTAACAGATAACGTACAAATGAGCATACAGTGATGTAAAACTACATGCCCAGATAAAAAGTTGTAAAAATCAACTTCCACTATTTTTATCGCGGTTCCGACCAACTACAGTTTTCGCAAAAAATTGTTCGCACCTCGTCTAAGTAAACTGTTGTTATCCAACAATTTTTTGCAAAAAATGCGGTTGGTCGGAATCGTAAAGAAAATACTGGTAATTATTCAGTAAAGAGGACACCTCACCGATTTAAATGTCCGTGAAATATGTTATTAAGGTCACTATTCTGAACAACTTTTTCCTATACATGTTACTTCCGCTCGGCCTTCGTTTTCCAGATATTTACAATAATATACGGACCCCCACTACAGCGAATTCTACCATTTTTAATTGTCCAAACACGTGTTTGGTGGGCCCCGGTCATTTTGAAGAGTTCCCACCACTGTACCCCCACCCCGAAACCTAACGCAGACCTAATCAAAATGCTTTTAAAATGGCGGGTTGCGCTGTAGCGAACCTAATAGTTTTTTAAAAATATCTCGGAAACTAGGCTCGGTAACTAACAGTGGTAACATGTATAGGAAAAAATTGCTCAGAATCATGCTCCAGATAATATATTTAGAGCTCATCAAAATCGGTAAAGAATCCCGTTTCTAGATTGTTACACCACTGAGGGTTAGGTTAAGAGACGAATTTAATAATTATTCTGCTAATATCTAAAAAACTAAAATCGAGCGGCGGTAGCATGTATACGGAAAAGTTATTTAGAATGATAACTTTGACGACATATTTCAAGGTCATTGAAATTGGTGAGGTGTATTGTCCGCGCAACGAGAGTTGGCACAAAATCTCGTCAGTGGGGTGCAGGGGGAACGGCGAGTCCCCACTCTTGACGCAAGGCTGCGGATCCCACCACTGATCAGTGGATCCCACTCTTACGCTTACGTTTTGGCGGGAACAGTCGACATAGGTGCTCAGCGTCACCACCATCTTACTTCATGGTCATCACATCTATCTGTTACAGTCACACTCAATACGCTCGTTTGCTGTCTTTGTCAAGCAATTCTGCTAATCGCGGAAGACGTGTAGCGCGTAGTGGGAGCATCACGCGGTGCCCACAAGTTTCTCTGTGCCAACTCTCGTTGCGCGGGCAATACCTTCTTCTGTATAATTACCAAAATAGTAGAAGTTGATTTTTACAACTTTTTATCTGGGCCTGTAGCTTTGCCTTTTAACTTCTCCAAAAACACTCGAGTCATTTGGTCTAACTATGAAGAAGGGATGAACTGCGTTTTGGAGAACTCTTTTTTTTCAAGTTTTTTTTATACAATCCTATAGATTTCGACGAGAAAACACCGAAAGTGAAAGTCTTATTGTGAGGAATTCATTGGTTCAAAGTTCTGCCGTTCCAAATGGTGATCACATACTTTTGCTCTTCACTGTAAGCAAGAACGTGAAAAGAAAAGATATAAACCACTATGTTTGAAATAAATTAAATTTGTACTGATTGGCTTCGGAACCCTTCGCAGAAACAATTCTCTTACTACACCAAGAATATCCTCTGAGATCAAACACTCTCGATTGTCGGTTTCTCTTCGAGCCCAAAAGACAACAAATAGAAGAGCCGATGGGAAAAGTTTCACGACGAGGATTTTGCTTCTCCCCGGAAAGCAAAACACGATCGCCGTGATTGGTACATAAAGTTTCGCCCTCAAAAAACTCTTCGGACCTTTGTTCTGCACGTATTGTCTTTGACGATGAACCGATTACGTCACGAAAGTTCGGCAAATGAAGACCACCGACATAGTGGATCGATTCGATAATGAAAACGGGGCGATACCAATGAAAATTGTTCATTCACTTTTTACGCGCATCGACGATCGAGCAATTTCAAAGAAAGCGTCGATGTTTCAGCTACGCAAAGTTTTTGCGGAATGTTTGTAAAAGCTGTACATACACGTGTTTTTTTTTTTGTGCGGAATAGTTCTGTAGATTCGTTCCAAGGGAAAGGTAAATTTGTTTTTACCACTTTGCCGATGTTTGAGCAAATGTAAATAACGTTTCAAATGAACACTGCAAAATTGACCATTTTTTTTTGGTGTTAACCATAAAAGTTAGATGTGCACCTTCCTCGATACAACAGTATATTTTTTATAAAACTGTGTGTTTTCAAACAAGATGAAAAAGTTGTTTAAGCGAACAAGATAGCATCAACGCATTAAATGAATTGCGATGCTTTTCAACTTTCTACTCTCTACTTTTTCTGAAACTGGAATAAAAAAAATGAGCAGTCCGGTGACAAATTGTAGACTGCAGCCAATCATACACTGGAAAGGGAATATCTGATTTTTATTTTTTTTAAATTTCGTTCAACTGCAAGATAAAACCTTCGCAGACAGCGTTTTCACACCGGAAATCAAGCAATTTGTTGAAGTAACGAGTAACTGGCGGATAAAAACGGCGTTTCACGGATCGCCGAGATTACGGTGACGAGAGAATAGTCCTAGATTTCTAATTACCAGAGAACGAACAGGTGTGTTTCAGCTCGTCGCGCGATCGAAGCAGAGACGCGAACCGGATAACAAACGGTCGCTCGTTATTTACTCGAAGCGACACATAAACTACCAGTTGCAGGCTGGATAAAAACACGGCTGGAATCTGTTACGGGTTACGGGCCGATAGAGAAACAGCTGACACTCGTGACAGAGAAACGTTCGTTTAATCGAGATAATATTTCAAGCGCGTTAGCGTCGCGCGACAAATAAAACAAGACCGTCAACTACAACGAGAGACCCTATCTTCGCTACTCTCCGAGCATGATTAACAAACGAGGATGTTTATATCCATGAATTTTACAAGCCCGGTAAATCGTAGCGAATTGGCAACGGAGAAACAGCAATTCGACGCACAGCGGGCTGGAAAACCGTTTGTTTGCGACGAAAATTATGTTAGCGTTCAAAATTATGTTATTTCAAGGTTCAAGGTTACGGTACAGTTGATCGTTGAATTCGTCTCGACACCAGATAGAATGTTATGAAGTCGAATGTATGTATTAACATTTCAAAACATCGAGACCATTTTTCGGAAAAAAATTTTTCAGAAATTTTTTATATTGGAATTTGCAGAAAAGTAAATGCTGATCGACTTTTGTTTGAAACATTTTTTTTTCCCAGATCATCGGAATCTCTGAAAAATTGTGCTGACTGTGCTAAGTGGTGTTTTACGCTTTACGATATTGATTGTTTAGTTAAACGAGGGAAAAGTCTTACCGTCGATCTCCTCGAGGCCCATTTTAACGATCGATGATCGTATCTCTGCTTCCAGGACACCATAATCCACTTGCTTCTCTTCTAACAGTGGGAACAGGTCCGACACGATGCCTGATTTCAAGGGAACTATGTCAGCCGAGCAGAAGTTTCGTAAAGTTTTAGAATTTTCTCCGCGGAAGAGGCACTCAGTCTTCGATATTCTTGTAGAGCGTCAAAACAGAGTCATGCTGCTTCAAAGGATACGTATAATGGTAGGGAAAGTTTCTTCTCAAGATCATTTCATTTACGAGAATTCAAGGTCTTGAGTATTTTTTTTAATCGACACCCTATATATTTTCTTCGATATTCTTGTAAAGCGTCAAAAGACGAATCCAACGAGTACCATAACCATACCACTACGATCATTTGATCTCGAGATATTTCTATCTGAATGTAAAGTTTTTTATTGTTTCAGACACAAATATCTCGAGATTAACTGATCATAATGGTATGTTTATGGCACTCGTTGGATTCGTCTTTTGACGCTTTACAAGAATATCGAAGAAAATATATAGGGTGTCGATTAAAAAAAATACTCAAGACCTTGAATTCTCGTAAATGAAATGATCTTGCGAAGATACTTTCCTTACCATTATACGTATCCTTTGAAGCAGCATAACTCTGTCCTGAACATTCTATTTATACATAGCAGTAAAAAAAGGAATTATATAAATGTTTAATTCCAAGCTAATACACCCTGTATATACGACGTTTCAAAGAATTTCACCGGTTTTTCTAAATAAAACTTTACAAAGCTGGCTTTAGATCAGCGTTTAAAATATCAGGCGCCTCTTACATTTTCTATCTCGGCGAAACAGGGAGATCAGACGTCAAGATAATCCCCGCGCGACGGCAAATAAATGCGAGAAGATCCGACAGGGGGATTTTGAGAGGAGCTGCTTACCGTTGAACAACGTTAAATCATCTTTGAGGAACTTGGGCACATTCACGTCGCGTAACGCTCGTAAACAGATCTGCTGCTCGTTCAAATCGGGCTGTTCCCTTTTCAAATTTCCCGCCACGGCGATTACCGTCTTCACAGCCCGCATGCCGAAGTCATAGTGATCCTGCAAAGACGAAAATAAACCCGGATGATTGACGGGATCGTCTACAAGTTTGTATACACGGTAATGCGAATCTGCCATAAATCCGGGCCGGGCCTCGCGGGAGTGGGCGTGGCTTCCGTGAGAATTATTGCGGACACCCGTGCGAAACAGATACACTTCCGAATGATCGAAGACGAACGGAATCTACATTTACATCGTAAACACGCTCGTGCACGCCCGGTTGTGACAATATTTGATCGCGTTTGATCAACAAATAAAACTTCGCGTTTTTTCAGGCAGTCGACAATAGGAACAAAAGGAGCTGGTAATTATTCTACCAGGGTGGTCGTAAAGTTTAGGGCGTCGGGTTTACTAGAATTACAGCATAGTTGTTTTTCCATTTATTTTGCTTGGGTTCACGCAGACTTTCGTAATTTGTTGTATTAGATTGATGAGAGTTCGAAATGGACACCCGGTATTTTGAAGATAAATTAACAGGGATTATATGTAGCGCTTGGCCAATGTATCTGCTTCTTGCGTCGCAGTAATATTCAAAGGTGTCTTTTTGTTGAACATATTATAAATATTTATGAAACGGACATCGTGTATATTCAGGACAAATTGACAGAAATTGGTCAATATTATTATTTCTTGCATCAAATAAATTTTCAATGGTGCCTTTTGCAAAAACAGATGATATTATGGATAGTTATGAAATGGTCACCCTGTCTATTCAGGCAAAATTGACAGCAATAACGTGGAAATTGGTCAGTCTATCTATTTCTTGCATCAGATAAATTTGCAATGATGCCTTTTCAAAAACAGATGATATGATGGATAGTTACGAAATGGACGCCGTGTATATTCAGAATGAATTGACAGAAATTGGTCAATCTACCTATTTCTTGTATCAGATAAATTTTCAATCATCTCCTTTTGAAAAACGGATGATATTATGGATAGTTACGAAATTGGACAACTTGTATATTCAGGATGAATTGTCTGAAATTCCATGGAAATTGGCCAATATTATTATTTCTTGCATCCGATAAATTTTCAATGGTGTCTCTTCGTTGAATGGATACTATTACAAATACTTACAAAGTGAACACCCTGTTCATTAAGGACCATCCATTGAAAATTACATCTTACTGGATTATTGCGTTCACTTCCTGCGTCAGTTAAATACATTAATATTTTGCTGAGCGAAGCTAAATATAATCTACAAATTGGTCACTCTGTATATTGACAGTTCTCTATCAGAAATTGCATACAAATGAACCAATGAATTTATATTTTGTACGAGACAATCTGTCGAATTTGTTTTTTAATATGTATTTGTATACATACTTGTCTTTTGATTGAGTGGAATATAAGACAAAATGTTACAAACTAAACACACAATACATATATACAGGGTGGAAATTATAAAGCGTTAAAGACGAATATCTCCAAAAATATTGATTATACGCAAAAATTGTATCAGATACAAGTTGTTCAGTACCGAGGGGGACATCATGTGGTGGAACTTTTATTTTTCCCGGTGGATACTCCAAAGTGAGGTGAAGGTCAACTTTCTTTTTTTAAATGGAACGATATGTTTCTTTATCCACCATCAAATTGTGCATTTTAAGATGAGTTCAATTTTCTACGACTCAAGGTCATTCAAGGTCAAACTGGCAGGGAAATGCAGAAAAGCTGTGATCGTTCTATTTATATATGTATATATAATATACGTATATACGTATATGTATATATAATATATTTATATTGTATATATATTCCCCTCAACTGTTTATAACATGCAAATTAATCAATCCACTAGCTAGTGTATCAATCTATCAATCCAAATGATCAATATATCAATTAATCCATTCTTCGGTAATACTATCAATCAAGCTATCAATCATTCAATCCATTCGCGAGATTATAAATCTATCAATTAATCAATACACCGCTCAGTCTATTAACCAATCTATCAATTAATCAATCCATTATCTAGTCGATCCAACAATCCACCAATTTATCAATCCAGAACAAATAATCAATTCTTCAGTCAGGCTATCAATCAATCTACCAATTAATTAATTCATTATCTAGTCTATTAATTAATCCACAATTTATCGATCCCACAACCAGTCAATTCTTCAGTCAGACTACCAGTCACTCTACAAATTAATCAATCCATTAACTAGTTTATCTATTAATCCACAATTTATCGACCCAACAATTAATAAATCCTTCAGCCAGGCTATTAATTAGTCTATTAATTAATCAATACATTAGCAAGTTTATTAATCTATCCACCTCTTTATCAATCTAATAATTAATCAATTCCTCAGTCAGTCTGTCGACCAATCTATCAATTAATCAATCCATCGGCCAGCCTATTAATCAATCTACGAATTAATCAATTTTTCAGTCAGAGTAGCAGTCGATCTATCATATGTAACACACAGACATATATCTGTAGAAACAAAAAAATAAATTGGACTCGCTGTAAATGAAGAACCAAACAATTGCATTACAAATTCGAGTAACGTAGACGTGTTTTGCTACAGAGTAGCATCCGCCATTATATTTTCATTATATTCTTTAAACAATATAACACATGAACTACAAGACTGTCGAACGTCGTTTTCGAACAAGAATCGATGCAGAGCAAACTTTCATCTGGCAAACTTTGTAATCCCGTTGAGTGCGTGAGCTTAGGTTAACGGATTATCTCTAACATTTTGTATGGCATCCGGCGAATTTGTTAGTTAATTAGCAATGACGTGACAATGTAGCGGGAACATGTCAAGCGAATTTTCACGGTAGACTTGCCTGCGAGCTAAGCTGCTCCGAGCTGAGCTTGAACGTGGTCGTGATTTTCGCTGCCAGAGTCTTTGCCTCGGAGAAACCGTAAGAAAACAACGAGATTTCCGCTATTAAAGCGTAATCCGGTACCATCATCGCCACCGGGCGGAACAGAGCTTTCAGATTGTCCGGAAGTTCGGTACGACCAGCGTACCCAGGATTCATCGTGATGAACACCGAGCAAGACGGCTTCAACACGATCTCCTCCCCTTCGAACATAAACCTGAAATAGTAATAATCCATTCATTTTCTTCACGCACGGATACAAGTACATTTTTTCTTCACGAATCAGCAAATATTTTCCGCCTTCACAAATCAGCAAGTCTTTTCGTTGA
Source organism: Sphecodes monilicornis (assembly GCA_913789915.3). Lineage (NCBI taxonomy): Eukaryota > Metazoa > Arthropoda > Insecta > Hymenoptera > Halictidae > Sphecodes > Sphecodes monilicornis. The sequence continues at coordinate 10,362,381 of OU565284.1, read as the reverse complement.
TAATGGGACAATATTAGTGGTTGATGGATTGATTGATTGATTGACAAACTGTTGGCTTTTTTAATTGTGAAATTGATTGATAAACTGATTCAGAAAATTAAAGATTGAATGACTGATAGGTCGATAGATCGATGGATCGATAGATTGACTGATAGATGTACTAATTGATTAAATGATTGATAGGCTGATTGATTAATTCATAGATTGCTATACTGGTAGATTGATAGAATGACTGGTGAATTGAATAATGAATTGATCGATTGGTATACTTAGAACTGAATTGATAAATTAATAGATAAATTGATATACTGTGTGGTATACTGATTGATAAATTGGTAAATTTGTTACATGGATAAATTGGTAAATTGATAGACTGACAGGTGGATTGATTGGCTAATTGATAGTCTTGCTCAAAGATATTGGTAATTGTTAGATCGATAAATCGATGGATTGATTGATAAACTCGATGATGATAAACTCTATCATCAAGCTTCTCTGTGTGTCATCTTTTCGTGGACGAGGAGTAGCTGTTTCACTGTAATTCTCGAAATGCGTGTTCCATTGTCAAATTTCAATCAATGAAACGTGAAGGGTCTAGGGACTCGACATTTCGCAGCGCGGACACTAGCGAAACACAATACAGAGATCACTCTGTAGTTACACAAAAACTCACGTGTCAACACGCATCTGTTGCGCCTGTTGGATCGTCATAATCTGCTGTGCGATCACCGAGAGCACCTCGATGTCAATCCTGTTGAATTCGTCGAAACACGCCCACGCGCCAGAGCTGGAATTTGAGGAATGAAAATTGCATTAATCGATCGCGTGTTAGTCACATTCAGGTTAGCTATCAGGTTCTTATTTGTTCTCCGGTGAACTTCGTCGACTTTGATATTGGATCCACTGACAGAAAAAGGGTAGCGAAAATACGTTCCGCGATAGAATGAAAACGCAATATTCGATAAATAAATAAATATATATATATGAGTATTAATACATATGAGCATTTAAACATAAGAACATAAAAAATAAACTAAAGAAAATTTTTAATCACGGCACTTGAGATTATGCCACATTTTATATTGTTTTTGGGGAGAGTACGATTTCCGTGGCCCCTCGTTTTGAGGTTACATTTGTGTTCTTAGGGTTATTTCAAGAAAAAAATGCATATATAACATGGTGTCAAATTGGCCTGGTTTAGCCGGTAAAGTATATTTCCTGTTTTTTATAAATTTGCAAATATCTCGGTAACTGTGCGAAATATGGCAAAATATCAAGAGACCCTTTTTGTAGAGAATGAAATTTTATTCGCATAATCTTTGCATTGTAGCTGTCAGCCAGAAGTTGAACTAGTAATGGAAAAATCATGTGAATAGAATGAGTCGTGGTTAAGTCGTGGAGAGGGCGGAAATCGTACTCGTGCCTTGTTTTTATATTAATGATTTATATTGAGAGTAGTATTTAATATTTTACTAATTTTTTATATAATTTTAATTATGTCGCGGCGCAACAAAATACACTTGGCGGCGCACGGTTTGGGAAACACTGCCGTCGCTGATAAACAACTGATTAGAATGTTACCTGGCGAGACCCTTGAAAAACTTGCCCATAGACATGAAGTCCAATTGGTCGGAGCAGTTGAACACCACGCATTGGATAGCGAATGCTTTCGCGAGGTCCTTGGTTGTTTCTGTTTTGCCGGTTCCGGCTGGGCCTGCGGGCGCACCACCAAACTTCAAATGCAAAGCACCTGTCAAGGTTAGGTAGCATCGATCGGTTAGGGGTGTGATCACCAGTCTGCCACTATTTCCCAGGTACTCGTACCTTCAGCGCACAAGAAGAATATTGCCGTAAGTCATTTATAATTCCTGGCAAGATCTAAATATCAAACACGGAACCCTCTGGCCGAGACAAATCACTCAAATAGAACAAAGGTGTGTAGTCATAAGTAGCCATAAGTAATGTCGTTTCGTAATGCACTGACTCATTGATAGTTTTACTAATGGATCGATTAATTGATATTCGATCGATTGATGGATTATCCAATGCATTGATAAATTGATGGTTAGCCCGATTCGTGGATTGATTGTGAGACTGGCCAACAGATTGATTAATCGATAGATTGATAAATTGACGGTGAGGTTGATTGATGGATCCATTATTACACTGGCTAATGGATTGATTAAGTGATGGTTTGATTGTTATACTGGTTAATAGATTGATTAATCAATAGATACATAAAGTAATTGTTAGACTAGCTAATGGATTGATTAATTGATGGTTCGATTGTTAGACTGGTTAATAGATTGATTAATCAATAGATACATAAATTAATTGTTAGACTAGCTAATGGATTGATCAATTGATAGATTGATAAATTGATGGATTAACTTTCAGACTGAATGATGAATCGATTGATGGAGAGAGTCGTTATGAATTGATTAATTGGTAAATTGATATACTGAGACTAGTTAGTGGATTGCTTAATCAATAGATAGATAAATTGATTATTAGATTGATTGTTAGAAGAGCTAATGGATTCATCAATTGAAAGATTAATAAATTGATGGATTAATTGTTAGACTCACTGATGAATTGATTAAATAGCAGATTGATCAATTGATGAATTGCTTTAATGGATTAATGAAATGATGGATCGATTGATAGAGTTAATGATTCTTTGATTCATTGATAAATTGATTGATTGGTTGACTGGGAAATGAATTGATTAACTGGTAGATTGATGAATTGGTTGATTCATCGATGCATTGGTTGATAGTTCGACCGATTCGTTCGTGGATATTTAATTTGACAGATTAATTTCACAACAAGCTTTCTAAGTGACCATAAATTAGGTCAGTGTATAAATTATGTAACAAAAAATCATGCCCACGAATAAGATGGCAATGTTTATGCAATTTGTAAAAAAATGACATTACCATTATTCTTGGCATGCCGGAATTTTCCCCGTTTCTACTTTTCCGCGATTCTGTTGGGCTACATGCCACGCGAGGCGCCGCGTCGCGGTGCGGATTGAAAAATCTATCCATAGTAATGCAGACACGATTTACCCGTAGGGGAACTCAGCGTTGACAGCCCGCACTTTCATATCAGTGTCGTCCACCAAGTAATACCGCAGCTGCGATATCCAATCGAAATCGTTGACATTCGACACACCCTCCTCGATCAGTTTGTGAGTGACGTCCCTCGCGTGTACTTCGATCGTGATCACCGCTTCCAGCATCAGTCTTTGTATCTCTGTTTGATGGCCTCGGACTAACTCGCGCAGGTTGTCTAGCTGCGAGTGAACGTCGTTTCGTGTCAGGGAACATGAATCAGGTGTGGACAATACACAAATATGCTATTGTCGCTTCAGTATATCGTATAATTTTATTGACAATCCGGGGATTGATAGATTGATGGGCTGATGGATAGATAGATTGATTGATTATTAAACTGGCTAATGGATTTATTATTAAACTGATATATGAATTCATTAATTATTAGAATGATTAATTCATTAATTCATTAATAGACCAGCTAAAGGATTGATAAATCAATGGGGAAATTGATAGGTGGATTTACTAGTAAATAAATTGATAAGTTGATAAGTTGATAAGTTGATAAGTTGATAAGTTGATAAGTTGATAAGTTGATAAGTTGATGAGTTGATGAGTTGATGAGTTGATAAATCGATAAGTTGATAAGTTGATAGGTTGATAGGTTGATAGGTTGATAGGTTGATAGGTTGATAGGTTGATAGGTTGATAGGTTGATAGGTTGATAGGTTGATAGGTTGAAAGTTGATAAGTTGAAAGTTGATAAGTTGATAAGTTGATAGGTTGAAAGTTGATAGGTTGATAGGTTGAAAGTTGATAAGTTGAAAGTTGATAAGTTGATAAGTTGAAAGTTGAAAGTTGAAAGTTGATAAGTTGATAAGTTGATAAGTTGATAAGTTGATAAGTTGATAAGTTGATAAGTTGATAAGTTGATAAGTTGATAAGTTGATAAGTTGATAAGTTGATAAGTTGATAAGTTGATAAGTTGATAAGTTGATAGGTTGAAAGTTGATGAGTCGATGAGTCGATGAGTGGATGAATCGATAAATGGATAAATCGATAAATTGACGAATTGATGAATTGACGAATCGATGCATCGATGCATCGATGAATCGATGAATTGACAAATTGATGAATTGATAAACTGATAAATTGATAAATTGACAAATTGACAAATTGCCAAGTTGACATGTTGTCAAGTTTCCAAGTTGGCAAGTTGGCAAGTTGGCAAGTTGGCAAGTTGACAAGTTGACAAATTGATAAAATGATAAGTGACTGATTAGTTGATTGATTAATGAAAGGTTGAACTATCTTATCTGCATTTTCAGAAGTCTAAGAAACGCAAGAAGTCAATACACCATTGTTCGAATTTAACTCCATTAATACTGTATACAATTACCGTAGCAGAATCCAACAACAGTAGTATGTCTAAATAGAATGAGAAACGACCAGAACTAATTAATCCGTACGTTATATAGCACAGAGAAATAAACCGCAAATGATAACAAATAACCACGAGATGCAACCTGGACAGATGAAGAAAATAAATGTATAAATTAGTGAGAGCATAAAAGCAAACTTACATGACCCAACATCTCTTGGTAATAATGACGAAGCATGTTCCCGCGAATAGCATTTTCGACGTGCGCGGTCCAATAGGCCTGACCACAACAGAGGGTCACCTGTCCAGGCCACATGTAAACCCATTGTTTCCTCGGGGTGATCTCCACTAGCTGAAGAGCATCACAAATGATCTCTCGGATGGTGTTGCGCATCGATCTTTCGAGATCGCCTAGCCAAAACTCGACGCTCCTCTCGGGATACAATGGCGGTCTCAGGACGACCTCCTCGCCCTCCGCGGAGAACATCCTCGTGATCTGGAGATCATGCTCGAACCGAACCATCTGAATGTTTTCGAAACACTTGCGGAGATGCGGCTGCACCGCGTGCACGTTCCTAGCCTGCGCCAGGATCTCCAACAACTCCTCGTCACTTAAGAAGTAGAACCGTGGGAACGCGCGACGCTTCACCTCCAAATAGTTCGATAGACCTTTGTGAACCACCTCCAGTAGACTCTGGCACTCCTGCAGGCTCTCCAGCAGGTTTTTATCGGGACATATCTTGATGATCTGCTCCCAAATGCAGGAAATTATAATAAAATTCCCTATGAAACACATAGCACGTGACATAAATGACCTTGGGGAATTTTTCAAGCAAGATTGTTAACAGATATCGTCTGGGAACTTTGTGGGCTCGTTTACGCGTGTTGCGAGAATGTACAGTATTTTTTTTTCAAACAAACGTACCATTTCGATCCAAAGTTATGGCAAAATATCAAGAAGGTATCTAGACGTGTGTCCAGCTGAGCATAAATTCAAGTGTTTTTTCGTTTTCGAACAATTGTTGGAAAACAATTGTTGTTTCTCGCCGTTTTTCTTACGATATTTCAATGAAACAAAAACAATGGTGGGGAGAAAAATATTGAAAAAGATGAGTCCGACCGACGATGTTCTGGCAATTTGATGTGTTCCAATTAGTGCTGCTGCATTTTCGGCAGCCGAACAGAGGGAAATTGAACTACGAAACTCCGATGATCCGGAATCGGAACTTACGTAAGGGTTATCGTGCGCGTTTTTCATGATCCGCCTCCAGTTTCGTTCCATGGCGTTGTACTTCCTTGCTTCGGAGGGTAATTGTGTGCTGATGTCTTCGGACGTAAATATTGGCTCCAAGTACATCCATTCTCTGCAAACAATCTCCGTTACCGTCTGGCAAATATTTAATCGCGATTCCCCTTTGGCACAGTGGCGCGGCCGACAACTATTACCTCTGCACCTCCATCCAGAGGTGGAGCACTTCCTGCGTTAACTTTAGCTTCTCTTCCCATTCGGTGATCTCGTCCTCGAAAGTGGTTTTCAGAGGGCTGAAGCTAAGCTGCTGCACACCGAGGACGTGATTGTCCAGGAGCATCATTGTCTCCTCCGGAACTTTTATAATGTACGTACCTACGAATCGAGAAAGAGAGACCTGCCACAAAGAAATTCTTCTCGACGTGTTTGCCTTTCGCTTTGCCTATTGTCCTAAAATCATGCTACTAATCGTTCGTGGCTCATCCCATCAAACCTGTTCCACCCATTGTTTCATTTTGTTACCTAAACTCCACCCAACAAGTCTAAGTAATCCTACTATTTTTCCTTAGCTTCTTCCAGTGATTCTCATTGCCACATCTCATTAATCCACTATAGCCTCTTCCATCAAGATAAAGACCTTCAACGTTAAGTATGCTTAGCCCACTAATTATCATGAACTTCTCCTACCAAATCTTCTTAACTCCTCCCACAGATTCCCATTAATCCACTATAGCGTCTCACATCAAGAAAAAGACCATTACAGCTTACATTCAGTATTCTTAGCCGTCACCACTAAATCTTATTAATGCCAAGTCTTGCTAACACCTCCCACCAACTCCCCCTACTTGGTCACGACCCTCGTTAACTCCGCCACCCACTTCTTTGTCCCGCCTACAAATTTTCGTCAACTCCATCCACGAATTTTTTCTAGCTCTTCCCATTAGTTCTCAGAAACCACTCTTACAAATTCCCCCGAGCCCCTTCCACCACTAATATTTTCTATCAAATGCCAGCACATTCTTAATACCCAAATTGCAAATTTTTGTAATAAAGGAACTTGTTACTTCTCAAGAATATTTAGAAACTAAGAAATTGTTAAAGAATTAACTGAGCCCACCAAGTCTCGTTAACCCCGCCCTAAACCTACATAGCCACGCCCTAAACTTACATAGCCCCGCCCCAACTCCCAACAACTCCGCCCACTTTCATCGAAGGAGAGAAAAAAGCGTCGATCTCGTACAAGCCTCGTTCACGTAGATTTTTAACGCAATATTTCGTCGATCCAATTTGTTCCACAGACTTACCGGTGGTTTTGTACGGCAACACCTCCATAACAATCGGCTCCCATTCAGCAATCATTTTGTTCAACGTCCGTTCCGTGGCGTACTCTTTCGCGGCCGTGTCAGCCACTGTTTTGACAAGTTCCTCGAACTGTTCGATTCCGAGAATCAACAGGGATCGGAATGTGATCGAAGGTGTCAACGCTACTTGTATGCCGGTTTGCGCGCTCAGCTGCTCGAAATGTCGATCCTTCATTCCCGGATCACGGAGGGACTGTATCAGTCCGATGTACGGCTTGAACTCGTCTATTCGGTCCCGAATCAATATCGCCACAGCTTGCACCTCTGTCCGAAGATGAAAACTCGGAGCGAAATGGAGACAACACTGATACCGCGTCACGTTTACGCGCTGACCGAAAGAACAGTCGATGTTCAAACGGTTGGAAAATCGTGAAAGAAAGTCGGACAGTGGTCTAGGTAGTCTTGTTTTGAAGCGTAGAGCCTCTGCTTTCATAAAACTTTTATCTCATAGCGATTGAAGGTGTGAGAGCTGAGCAAAAACGGTTTAACCCGGCAGTGTCCACGTGGGGGTCCAGCGGATCCCCACCGTTGGGATATACTATCTATTTCTCATATTTCTTTCGCTACAGTTTTGCCATACAATGTAGTTTCTTAAAACTCGATACCGGCTGTATTGATGTGTCGCCGACTTTGTGTTGTGCGCTCAAAATGTATTTCTACAGTTTCGGCTCTCTTTATATACACTAGCGAGTGTTTCAACCGTGTCTTCTTGATATTCAGTATTTCAATTTCGATTGAGCTTTTTTCACAGGAGCATCGTTTACTTACAAAGTGCAGTCAGTTTATTCTTGTTTTTGTATCACTACAATTCTTACTAAGGTAAAGGCACCAGTAGTTGACCATGCACCAGTAGTTGACCAGTTTTTAGAAAAACATAAAAAATAAGGTTATTAGAAGTTCTGCACTTTTGATGAAAGCGAACCTCGGATGACACAATATCTGTTGGTTAAATTTTAAAACAATTACATGCGAAGTGAAGTATGCATAATAACAACGGACGTCTAAATTCATTAAGGTAAGTAATATACCGATATATTTCTATTCCCTTAACGTTTCTGTTAAGAACAGCTGTACGGTTCAGGTAAACAATCCATACGTTGTGAACTTTTCGCGACTAAATTATTTACTTTTTAAATTCTCACAGCGTTTTATAAGCGATAAATGCATCGTTTCTGTTATTCTAACCTCAAAATAATAGTTTATTGAGGGGTCAAATTCTGAATACTGTTATTTGAACAATTTTCATTAGTTGACCCCCCGATAAATCAACGTCAATTACTAACGTGACTCCTTTAAATTTGTTTACGATTTATAATGTATCCATTTTACATGTAAGATTGTTAGGAGTACAAAACATAATTCTAAATTTTGTAGCATACTGTGTTTTAGAGGATGACCACATGGCCAACTATTGATTGCTTCCACGGTCATATATTGACTCGCAACGTCTACTCTGTTCCGGAATTGAATTTGTTATAGAATTGATTTGTTTTATTTCTTATTTTATCCTTTAATTGTAATTTGTGCTGGTAATTGTTGAAACTAAATGATACTAAAATGATTTCTAACATTATTGCTTTAACCTTCTTTCTAGTATAAGTGGTCAACTACTAACGAACAGAAGGTCAATTACTAGGTTTTTCATTTTTAAGAGTGGTCAACTTCTGAAGCAATTACTGAAGTTTTAAATATGTTTTTTTACATTTGTGTAACTAAACTTTTTTTAAAAAGTGGTCTTGTTACATAATTTAGAAGACTTAAAGAGTGTCTTCAGGTATCGACTCTCGCTATTTGATGACAGAGGAACTGGTTACTATTGTTCGCGTGGAAAACTTCTTTTAACTGGTCAACTACTGGTGCCTTTACCTTATACTTTCTTTATATTTTGGTAAGTATTTATTTCTTGTGCGTGCACCTTCCTGCAGAAGGCATAGATGACTACTCTGATAACTAATTTGTATATGGTGTATATATATTTTATATTGTTATTTTAACAAAAGTATAAATAAATGTTAGAATAAACATAAAACATTAAGTATAAATATTGCTTTTTACTGGAGGTCTATGAACACCTCACGTGGACACTTTCGTTTCAGAAGTTCACGTGGGCCCTGCCGGGTTAAGTAATAGGGACGCGTGAATTTGTAAAATTATCGATGAAAATACCATCCTCGCTACCATTTTGTCCGTGTGTTGCTATAAAAGCATTTTTTAATCAAATAACGTAGGGGTTATGAAAGTAGGCGTTTCACGCTTTAAAATGAGCCGTCAGATTTTTTTTGGCAATGGTACAGTGTCACGTTCGCACGCCAACTGTCAAAAGCGAAAGATTGGTAAATATTTGGATTTGAAGATTGTCGTGTCCAAACTGCTGTAGCTTTGCGAGAAAAAATCGTACATCGTTCTAGCTGGTCTTATTTTGTAGCGTGATGTTACTACTTTCATAGCAATTTTGTGTCATGGTGATTCAAGTTGTCCGGGCTGAGCAAAAATAGGTTTCAGCAGTAGAGACTCATGAATTTCTACGATTATCGATGAAAATACCATCTTCATTTGTTTGCCTGCTCGATACGATGAACGAAGTTTCGCAAAGCAGCTAAAGGGAAATGAGAGTATACTTGAAAATGAGCCCAGGCGCATTGCTGTTAGATTTGTTTTGACGAAGTTACAACAACTCGAACATCAACAAGTTTTCCGAGATTAAAATTAATGTGGGTGTTGAGCTTATGTTAATAACAACTTTCATAGGATGTTTTTAAAAAATTTGTAATAAATCGCAAGAAAAATAGCTGTCGTGCTAGAATACCCGGTGAGTTTCTGAAGAATTTTTCACGTACTGGGATTTTCTTGGAACGCTCTGACGGACCGTGTGATCGCCCGGTACATATCGCTGGCGAGGCTATCCACTTGGCTGCCGTCTACGTTTATCAAAGGATTGTCCATCCACACCTCGTACCATTTCAGCCAATCTGCCAAGGGCAATAAATCAATACCGATATGTCATACGGATGCAGTAATCACAGCAATTACGGTCTCTCGGAACGGAGAAACACCTGTTCCTCGCGAGATATACGAAACCTCGGAAACCTTGCACCATATACAGAAAAAAAAGAAAAAGAACATTAATTACTGCCGTCATGCAATCCTGTGCCGTGTCATATCGCATTTCATATCCATGTACATGGTGTCTCAAATAATATCACCTGATCATCCACCTTATTTATCGACGCTGGAAAAAACTTCCCGGAACAAATTCATACTATCTGAAGGAGCACACGTAACAGTGCAAAAATCTTTTCTTGAAGTCATCGGTATATATTATAAGTCACCCCACGTTTTTTCTTCGATATTCTTGTTCAGCACAAAAAGCCGAGTCCAACGAGTGCAATGACCATACCGTTTCGATCATTCAATCTAAAGATATTTGTGTCTGAAAGGTAATATAATTTATGCTTTCAGACACAAATATCTCGAGATTGAATGATCGAAGCGGTACGATCATTATACTCGTTGGACTCGTCTTTTTGTGCTCTACAAGAATATCGATAAAAAAGCATAGGGTGTCTTTAAAAAAAATCTACCAATGACCTTGAGAAATGATTTTGCATAAAATGATCGGAACAGTGTAGTCATGGAGCTCTTTGGACTCGTATTTTCATCCTCTACAAGAATATCAAAGTAAATATATAGGGTGTCGTGTAAAAAAGTATCGATGACCTTGAAATTTCATAAAAAGGACGACGTTGAGAAGAAATTTCTCCTATCATTATACGAACCCATTAAGTACAATTTTAAGTAATATTTAAATATTGTATCGCATTTAGCCGAGACACTCTGTATACTGTGAGAATCTGAATAAATGCTTCTGACGTTTCAACGCGTGAAATACCATGCCGGTCCCCGAGGGTTGGCTGTAGATTTCCCGTTTATGCCGCACCCTTCCGTAGGGACCGGGCGCAGACTTTTCGTTTATGCTACACCGGTGCGCCGGCTTTTGTTTATGGGCGCAGCTCTCCCCGCTAGACAGTAGAGTGCGCCGTAAACGGAAAGGCAACAAAAATAGGCGCCGCGTTTAACCCCTTGGCATACCCGCTAACTCCCGATTGCTCGGGCCATAATAAACAAGAAGGTCGGTCACGCGTCGAGCCATTTAGCTGTTTAGCCGTGTGCTCGAACTTGCGCAGAATGTATTCGTCTTATGACATGTATATTTGGGCGCAACGAAAGGAATTGTGAAATAATAAACACGTTTCTGCACAACTAACACTTTTCAGAAGTCTGGGAAGTAATAAATGTTTCTTTATTTCGATCGTAGATTGTTTTCAATGTTTGAATGCTTTTGGCGAACAGGTTCGATCCTTGAATAATATTCTAAGAATAATAATTCTAATAATATTATAATATGGTTTTGAATTTACCGCCAAATATCGATTGGCCAACCTTATGATCGATGATACGACAACTGTCTTCCAAATGTTTCCACGGTTTGCCTCAGTGTCTTACATACTGGCTTGACACCAACATGTCTATTCTTGCATTAAGAAAATAATTTTTTAATCTGCACTAAGCAAGTAAGAAACAGTACAAAACATTTTCATTTTTTAAAAATTAACACACGTGAAACCTTGAAATTGAATTTAATCATTTACAGACGCAATTTTTTCTTAAAGAAAAATTTTTCTTGAAAATGATCTGAAACAAGATCGAAACGTCGAAAATATTGTAGTAATTTGCAAATAGCGTCTTAGAATATTATTCAAGGATCGAACCTGTGTGCCAAAAGCATTCAAACATCTGGGAAGTAATTATGATCAATTCATCGGTGAACAAAAATTATTTATAATTTGAAAGTGGATAATGTATCAGTAACAATTTGTATATTAATACTTAATTTAAGTTAATAATGTTTTGAGAAAACTCGTAGAAAATTAGTAATCTTCGTGTTAGTGTTGTTTACGTTGGGTCCGAACAAAGTACCACGAGCCAGGCTCGTGTTGTTTACATTTGGTCCGAACGAAGTACAACGAGCCAGGCTCGTGTTGTTTACGTTTGGCCCGAACGAAGTACAACGAGCCAGGCTCGTGTTGTCTACGTTTGGGCCGAACGAAGTACCACGAGTCAGGCACGTCCTTATTGTTTTTCGCCCAAATTTCTTACCACGAGTCTCACTCGTTATTGTAAGCCAAGGGGTTAACGTGTAAATACATGCCTGATGCGGTGACCCACAAGCTTCTGTACGGCTCGAAGTCCCTGATGAGTTGCTGCAGGTTTTCGAACGGCACCACTTTCATGCCGAACAGCTTCTGTCGTTGGTTCAACAGCAGGCCAGTCTCACGGCACTCGGTCATTGCTTTCCAAACGCGTTTCACGTCGAGCGCAGTCTCGTGTATTCGGTTTATATCCGATTGCAAACCGATGTTCTGAACGTTGCCCACCAGAGTGTCGATCTTCTCGAGCATCAGGACCTCGTCCTGGATCTGGATCTTATAGAACTTGTCTTGCTCCTCGACGAACCGCTCGATCGTTTCTTCGATCTGTAAAAAACGGAACGAACGTTGTTTTGATGGTGATTTAGAACATTGGAGAATGTTTGAAGAATGGTAGACAATTTCAGATTGGTCCGGACAACGTCGAACAATTCCAAATAATTCTAAGTAACATCAAACAATTCTAGACCACGTTCAACCATTTTTAGCATCAAACAACGTCGAACTACTTTATTTATACAGAATACAGCAACGTCAAGTCAATTCAGGCGACGTCAAACGATTTCAAACAACTCCAGACAAGGTTGGATCAGTTCCAACCGAATTAAGCAACATGGAAACTATTCAGACAACGTCAAATAATACCGCACCCTGCGGAATAAGGCCATACCAGTAGATTACAACGATTTCGGTGACGTCACACGGCGTCAAACACTTCTAACAACTTTGAACAACACATCGTCGGATCGCTTCAAGCAACATCAAACGATTTCGAACCACTTCAAACGACTTCGAACAACATCAAACGACTTCGAACCATCCAACGTTTACCTGCTGCTGAATTTGAAGAGGTGAACCGATGGCCTCCCATTTGGCCCCGAAGTCCTCGTCGGACAGGTTCCACCAGAACGTGTCGAGTACGTCGAAGTCCAGTTTCAATAGGTCCATCCTGCCTTCCAGCTCTTGGACTCTCAACGGTATCGTCTCCATCCACTCGCGTATCTCGAAAATGTGCTCGATGCTCTGCGGTTGCTCCTTCAGTTTGATCCTGATCTCTCGATATTCGTCCAAAATGGTCTCGACCTCGGCCCGCAATTTTTGCGTAAGCATCTCGAGCAACGCTGTGGCGCAGTCTTGTCGTTTCTGCATCAGAAACTGCTTCAATGGACCCACCAACACGTTGAACGGGCCGATCGAGATCCGGTTCGGTAGTTTTACTTCGAGGCTCTTCTTCATCGTCAACTGGAACGTGATCGCTTCCTTTATGTCCAGCGTGGTGAGATCCTCGTCTGCTTTGAAGTCCCTGCAAATGGGAACCGAAACAATTTTTCTTTAGTATTCAGGTCTGAATAGTCGAATACGAGATGCAAATGCGGAGAGCTAAATTCAAAAGTTGAGGGATGGACTGAGGTGAGTTGGGGCGGGGCTGGCTACAACTGGGGCGGAGCTAGAGAAAATTTGAGGCGTGGCTAGACAAAATTGAGGTAGGGCTGGATACAATTAGGTGGGGCTAGAGACATTTGGGGAAGAGCTAGTGACAATTTAAGGCGGGGCTAGATACAATAGGTCGAATCTGGATGCGATTGGGCTGGGGTAGAGACATTTGAAGCGCGTTGGATACTATTGAGGCAGGGCTGGATACATTTGGGGTGGAGCTAGTTGCAATTGAGGTAGAAATAGATACAACTGGAGGAAAGCAGGTTGCAATTAGGTGGGGCTAGATATAATTAGGCAGAGTTAGAAACGTTTGAGGAGGAGCTAGAGACAATTTGAGGCGGGGCTAGGTACATTCGAAGTGGAGTTAAATGCGATTGGACTGAGCTAGAGACATTTGGGGCGTGCTAGATACTATTGGGGCGGGGTTGGATACATTTAGGGTGGAGCTAGTTGCAACTGGGTGGGAGCCAGATACAATTGGAGAAGATCTGGTTACAATTAGGAGGGGCTAGGTAAAATTGGGGCGGAGTTAATCGCAATAAAGTGCATGCAAGTACAATTGCAGTGCAGTTAAAGACCACAAAGGCGTTCTACGACAAATTAAATAAGAATGGAGCCAGACACAACTGGAACTAGCTACAATAATCTGAAAATTTGTATTACGACTTACTCGATATATTTAGCGATGTCAAGGTTGTACAGCTCCATGAATCGATGGAATTCAGCAACGTATGCTTTGAGTGGTATCACAGACTTTTCATAAGCCAACAACAAACGGTCTCGTATCCAACACACTTGTTTATCGAGCAATCCGACAGAACTCAGGAAGATGTCATTAGGGAATTTCAGTGCCGGCAGCAGAAACGGATGTATCTGCCGAATCTGATGAGTGCTGCCCACTGCGTGGTCGTACAGTTCCACGATGGCTTTCTTAAGGAGGGATTCTCGTGTAAAACAGGAAGATCGACTAATATTTTAACATTTTTGTTCTAGAAAACCATTAGCTTTCGAAGTTCATCATTTTACCGTTATAAAGATAGTATTAAACTAGAAACATTAGTATATAAAAATAATAATAATGAATTTTCTTATTTCAATAACCTCTTCTTGAGGTGGAATTATTTATTATTTTATTTGACCACTGTCATTGAAATAAAATATTATTCAAACCAAATATTATTTAAGAATAATTTATTTGATTTAAACGCCAAATGAAAATAAGCTTTTTATGTTATTTGCAAAATACAAATAATAAAGTGTTTAGAATAATTCATTATTTCAAATGATTATTTGTTATTTTCTTTCAAGTAACGTTATTTCAAAAATGATCAGAGGCATGGAAGTAAATGTAAAATAAAGTAAAGTGTTAATTGAAATAATATTTGATAATATCATTTCAGAAGTTCTCAGGTCTGGGTTAGGTTGACAATCAGAAAAATGTCACGAATGTGCTGGTAAAAGAGTCAAGAAAAAATAATAAAAAACCAAAAAAGTTTTGTCATTACATTGGTATTGAAAGATAAAGAAAGATAAAGAAACCTTGAGGAATCGTGTCCCGCCCGTAGAATGCAATGTTTCGAATCAGAGGTCGTTGCACTCTTCGCGGCATTACTGTATATACTTTTAACAAATACAGCATTTTCTCGATAATTGTCCAAAACACGGGTCCGGCCAGGCACAATTATCATGCGGGAGACACTATTATTTGAACTCTGTCAAACATAAGGACGGACAGCGAAGATCGAGATTCCTCGGTCGCCGAGGAGTGTAACATAAAACGGGTCGGGCAAGTCGGTATGAGACCACTACTAATCCAATAACAAAACTTCTTTATTTTTCATTATTTTTTTATGGGATTTTCACCAACATATTCGTGGCGTTTTTCTAATGAAAATGATACTAAATACGATATAATTCTGATAATATTTACTTGTGCAGTGAACGACAAAAGTTTCGGGCGCAAAGAGTAGCTGTCCTTTGAAATGTGCTGCGTCTCTTTCTTCTCCATACGCTGTTTTTCTTTGCGTCCGAAACTTTGATCGTTCATTAAACAAGTAGATATTATCAGAATTATATTATATTTGGTATCATTTTCATTAGAAAAATGCCACGAATATGCTGGTAAAAGTCCCATAAAAAATAATGAAAAATAAAGAAGTTGTGTTATCGGATTAGTAGTGGTCCTCTGGTCTCACACCGACATACCCGACCTGTATTATGTTAGACTCTTCGGCGACCGAAGCCTCCTGGCCCATCACGGGGTATACCCGGCGGTAGTGGGGATAGTTTTGAGACAATTACGGGCCAGATCTTTTGGACAATTATCGAGAAAACACTGTACAACGAAAAAAACACCGATCTTTTTTGGACTAGTCGCATTGAGAGTTTTTTTGGGAACTCACTCCAAACTCGTCCGGGTCGGTGGAGTAGTACGGTTCCTTATCGTTCATATGGACCTCTATGTTGAAAATGGGCTGATAGATAGACGTGTAGGGACTGTCGACGAAATTCTCGCCCCAGATGAACGATTCATCAATGTCCAACAAGCAGAGAGCAGGATTCACCAAACCTTCGCCGAATAACGAGATCGATCTCTCCACCAAAAGTCGCAGCGCGTGCTGCACAGAAATTTTAAAATTCGTTCTGTTTCGTTAAATTCAAATTCAAATTTAAATTCAAATTTAAATTCAACAAGGAAATACATTCAGATATTTAACACTAGAACTACCCAGCATTAAACGCGACTGGCCTATATTGCCTTATAATAACGACAAGATTGCATTTATTCAGATATCGTACAATTTTTTGCTTAAATATGTACATCAATTGAGAAGTTTACTAAAAAAATTGGTAAAAATTACAGTTTGTACTGGAAATTGTCTAGATGAATAACACAAATAAATAAGATATTCAAAGTACTGTATAATATTTAATTTATTAATTACACGGTGGATTTTTAAGAATTTACGATATATTCTGTTGAATTTTTATGATAAATTCTATTCAAATTTTACGATAAATTCTATTCAATCTTCATGATAAATTCTACTCAATATTTATGATAAATTCTCTTCGACCTTCACCATGAATACTATTATATTCAATCTTTATGATTAATTCTACTCAATTTTTACGATGAATTTTATTTAATCTTAATGACAATTTCCATTCAATTTTATTAGATAAATTCTACCCAATATTTATGATAGATTCTATTCAACTAGTATGATAAATTCATCAATTTCATTTTTATAAGAAATTCATATAGTTTATTCAAACTGAAGCTTTTAATTTCATCAACAATTTGGTAAAAAAAAAAAATTCCGACGGTTCATTTACTAAAACAGGACCATATTTGAAGGTCTCACTATGGTTTCTTTACCTGCATTCTGAAAGTGGTAAGGTTCATAAAACGGTTCAGCTTCATCACATCATAAACGTCATGAACTTTTTGGTCCAGATTGAACCAACCCTTGCCAACATCCCTCAAACACATCCTCACAGATTGCGAGATCTTGTCGAGCCAAGGTTCTTTCAGATTTTTAACCACCGTGTGGATAGCCAGCGATTGCATGTCCTCGAATTCCACTAGCCTCATGGACTTGCCAACGTTCGTGGCAAATAAGCTCAAGGAGGACGAGGCGATACACTCGACCACGATGCAGGACATCGCCTCGTAAACTTCTCTCAACACGTACAGCGTGTACCAGTGCCAGAACTTCTTCGTTTCCTGGACAGATAAACTCCTCCTTTGATCCTTGATCGTTTACGCGAATTATTTCATTTATTTCGAACACGGTGACCGATAAAATTAACAGTTTAACGTCTTCAGCATCCTATGGATCATTAAAACGCTCACTCTACATTTCCTAATTTTCATTTTTTGTTAATTTGATTTTTTTCATTAACACATTATTTACCGGTGATTAGATCATAATTTTAGTTGAACTGTACTTTAGAGGACCAAAAATTTTCAAGTTTTTTTGTATGTAATGCTACACATTTTGACGAGAAAATGATAGACGTGTAAGTTTTAGTACACGAAATTCAAGTTTTGGTTACCGGAGTTTACTGGTTGAAAAGTTATACACGTGTAAACATGACCAATTTTAAGTGTTGTTGACAGGTTAGAGCGTCACCATATTGGATGTTCGTTGGGTGGTAAAGGTAGGACTGTTGAGCGCATGCGCTGGATAGATGGTGGGTGCTCAGCGCATCGACTAAGTAGTACTGAGAGGTATAGTCTAAGTGGGTTTGGGGGTTAGTTAAAAGTGCTCAACTTTACACGCAAATAACTTCTGAATCAATGAACTCCTGGCAATAAGACTTTTATTTTCGGTGTTTTCTCGTTGAAATCTATACGACTGCATAAAAAAAGTTTTAAAAAATTGGTTCTCCAAAGTACAGTTCAGCCATAATTGTTATTGTTACAGTATAAAATGCCATGAAAATCGAAAATATTAATCATCACAAATTAACGAATTTCTATACTCATAGTGCAATATTAAACTACATCATCTTAATCAGGAGAG
The DNA here is from genome assembly GCA_913789915.3 of Sphecodes monilicornis. Classification (NCBI taxonomy): domain Eukaryota; kingdom Metazoa; phylum Arthropoda; class Insecta; order Hymenoptera; family Halictidae; genus Sphecodes; species Sphecodes monilicornis. The sequence goes on along the minus strand of OU565284.1, from coordinate 10,344,155 downwards.
TTCAAAGAACATTCCTGCATCAGTTAGAATTGTATAACTATTATTATTACAGCATAAAATGTCTTCAAACGAAAACTCTTACGTTTTTGTCTCAAAATCAATTTTCCCCGAAAACCATAAATTCGAACAGAAAAAAAAATGTACAAAATCAGATTCGCAGAAGTGAATAGAAGAAAGTGTACTTGAAAATTCCTCATGCCAGTACTGATCTTCCCCTGTTTAGGCGTCCTTTCTGCTTCGACGCTCGGCGTCCATGTGATGAATTTGAACAGCTCCGGGTCCCGCTTGATCATTCGCCTCCACATGATGTCGCACATAGTTCGTTTATAATCCAACGAGACCTCCTCGATCAGCTGAAATATTTCGCTTTTAAATCCACGACAGTGCCAATGACTTTGCTGATTGAAGGCTATGAACCCTCCGAGGACGAAGGGAATCGAATGAAGGGAGCACAACTTTCCTAATCAGATTCACCCTCCTGCAATTTAGTTATTTCGCCGGGGTCGCCTTCGACAATAAAACTCGAACTTTTATCTTCGCCGGAGAGACTTCCAAATTGCTGGAGAATAATTGACTATTTGTCGCTGATTGCATTTTCAACGAGATTTAGATAATTTGGAGAAATTTCGGGCAGAGTCACGGTGCTTTGAACGACATCGAGGTTAATTCGATAAAAGCTGTCGTAGAAAGTCATTTCCATTAACCCATAAATACCGATATTGTTATCTAGACACGTTAGTCTTCTTATTGTTCAATGTTTCATTTCGTCTACAATTAAACTTACTTTCCATTTTATGAATTTATTTTGCCGTATTCCTCGAAGCTATGAAAATGTTTCCCACATGGGACGATTCTACAGACTCTCCCGAATACAAAGGTATATTTTTCTCTAGTATTCTTAACATTTGAGTATGTTTCAAAAATGTTTCACAAGAGCTGGATGTCTCTAAACCACTACCTTTCTCGGATACTGTTTGGCTATAAGAATTTTTTCCGTTTCAACTATGAAAATTATACGAATGATTCTGTAGACTCTCCCGAATACAACGGTATGTTGTTTTGTAATATTATGATTGTTTAAACATGCACAAAAAAATGTTTAACCAGATACGACCAAGGCATCGATTTTCCCCTACATTTTTCAATTTATTTTGAAAATTAAGAGTTTGAGGCGAATTTTAACTATATCGCGTGGTAGAGTAGCTCTTTCTTCAACAATTGTCAATAAAGATACTGTCTGAATCATGCTATGAAAGTAAGTGACACAGGTACGGAAGAACATAGTTACGTACAGCTGACATAACTTTCTTCTTGAACTTCATGTCGCCTCGGGTCAAACATTTTTTAACAATGGCGTCGTTTTGAGCTTCATTCATAGTCTGCATGCCATCCAGTTTCATGCAGTCCAAGTAGAAATTATACCTAAATGAAAATTCCCAAAAATAAATCGAAAGAAGAGAAATTGTGATTCAACAATAATAAATACACAGTTCTAACTTGTATAGCAATATTCTTTGGACTCTCCCGAGCAAAATGACATATTTTAATATATTGAATTTAAATGACATAATTTAAATTCTGCGTTTAAATAATTGTCAAAGTCAAAAAGACACTTGATTTGAGAACTGCAATTTTGGGATACTTTTCAATATCTTTCGAAAACTCAATACGAGAGAGAAAAATTTGATTATACCAGAAGGTAAAACAAACATTTAACCTACAAATACCGTTGGCATAACTTGCAAATTACATTCCATTTACAAAATGCAGTTCAAATAGTTTCGCAAACCGCGTGTCAGTCGAGCAGCGGTGCTCAACCTGACCGTCTCCTGTCTTTCGTTTATATTTTTAAAACGAAACATGATTTGTTACATCTACCAACGCTATCCTCAAGTCAAAAGTTTAGTCTATCTTCTAGTATAATCAAATCTTCCTGTACGTGTACAATTTTAAAAACAAATTAAAAAAATATCTCCACAACTCAGCGCAGTTCTCATCGAGTCAAAGCATTCTTTTGACTTTGACAATTATTTAAACAAATTTCCGTGCCCGTGATGCAATCTTAAACTATTCTATCTTATTCAGAAGAGTTCAAAGAATTTTACTATAATAATGACTGCACAGGGGATGTTTATGCAAAAAGCATATGCAACTTACGCACGAAAAATATGCAATAGTTAGTGTAATATTCTACCAGCCTGTGAACTCTTCTACAATTACTCTTATGTACGGAATAGATTTACATACAAATGAAATAATATATCCGACACAAAATTTAAAAATGCATACCTTGAATTTTCAAATAATAATGTATATCTCCATGCTGAATATAACAAAATAAATATAATGAATTTAACAATACCATTGAAATTATTCAAGTACATTATAGCTTGAATTACAATAAATTACAAGCATCTTTTCCATATTTTCTGACGTTAGTCAGCGAGGATTAATCAAAAATTTAATTATTTAGTCGACGCTGTTGCTTCATTTTCAACATTTCATAAATTAGCTTCCTGTGCAAAATATGCTCTTTATGTGAGAAGGTATTTGCACATTGCACTGGATTCCATTTTGTACACATTTTATAATCTTATTGTAAACTTTGCAAAAATGCTTAATCGCCTTAAATGGTTCACTACGAGCTTGCGTTAATGATTCCCTACTTCTTCGAACTTTTGCTTAAATATACTATTTTCAATTATACCTAAAATTTAATATAAATTCATTTTAATTTAATTAACCCCCATAATGAAAAATTTGAATGAAGCATGATCGCAATATCCTAACAATCTATCGCTTCCTAAACTGATTCAAATTGACGAAACAAATATCTTATATCAAAATGACATATGAAATATGTTATTGCATATGCTATTAAACATAAATATGCAAAGCATATGTAATTTGCGAAAAATGCAAAATAAAAAAAATATTTTTAGGATATAGAAACGACATTTACAGAATATAGAAATGACTTTTTTAGAATATAGAAATGACATTTCTAGAATATAGAAATTACATTTTTAGAATATAGAAATAACATTATGAATTTCAATCCAACTCGCAAATCTTTATCTTTTTTTCTATAAAAATATGTACTTGCAATTGCGAAAAATGCAAAACAAATAATACATATTCAGAATATAGAAATGATGTTATGAATTTCAATCCAACTCGCACATCTTTTTCTTTTCCCAATAAAAATATGCATTTGCATATAAATCCGCTGTCTGATAATGACTAAAAAAAAACAATACTACCAACTTTATACATTCTTCAGAAATTATTCTGTTCTCAATGGCCGCAGCCATTCTGGTCGCAAAGATCCTCGGATCTTCCGCGTAAAACCGGATGTAGATCCTCGGGATCGAGTATTTTCGTTTCGTGCCGTCCAACGTGATCACCGACCATAATCTTGTGTCATAATCGTAGTCGGTCACGGCCGCGTTGCACCAGGAGAATAAATTTTCCAGCATGTGGTTCGCCTTGTCGAACTTCTGTTCCTCTTTCTGGAATCTTGGAACGAATACAGTGGCAGGCAAAGGAGACCGCTTCCCATCGATCGTGCCGACGTTCAACCAATCCTCGATCGTCCTGTGTCAATTGAAAGCGGTGTGAAAGCATTAATGCGTTCGTGACGAAGCACCGGCATCATCTTATTATCCTTGTTAAAAGGGAACGAGTCGCCGGTGTCGCATCGTTTGTATTTGCTGCCGTTCCATCTCGATTCATTTCCATCAGTTGCACTTATTTCTTTGATTTCTCCTTTCCCTTAATTTACTTTCGTCCTTTCTATCTTAAAATCTTTCCATTTTGCTGTTTTATATACATATATACAGATAGCAAAACAGCAAAATGGAAAGATTTTAAGATATATATATATATATATATATATATATATATATATATATATATATATATCTATTTTCCTATCTTGTGAATTTTCGACCACTCTACCCTTCTGTCTCGCTACATTTCTATTTCTTTATCTTGCTATTTTGCTACTTATCTATCATTCTATCTGACTTTATACCCAGCTTTCTATTTTGATGATCTTGCTATGTCTCTATATATTTCTATATATTTCTACCTCTCTATTTTTCTATCTTTCTATTTTTTAATTTAGCTATTCTGCTATTTTGCTATCTAAATTTATTGCCATCTCTATACTTTCCCATCTTGATAATTTTCTACCACTCTATCTTTCTATCTTACTATATTTCTACTTCTTTATCTTGCCATATTTCTACTTCTTTATCTTGCCATATTTCTACTACTTTATCTTGCTATATGTCTACTTCTTTATCTTACTATATTTCTACTTCTTTATCTTGCTATATTTCTACTTCTTTATCTAGCTATATTTTTGTTCCACTATCTTGTTATTTGACTATTTCTCTATATTTCTATCACGCTCTATCTCCATTACTCTATCTTACTACCTCGCTATACATATGTATATCTTGCTATACAATATTGCTCTATTGCCAATTCGTTATCTCTCTATCTTGCTATGTTTCTATTTCATTATCTATTTTGCTATAATATCTTTTCAGCTTGCTATTTCCCCGTCACTCAGTCTTGCTATCTCGTTATCTCCCTATTTCTGTATCTTGCTATCTTGCTCTTTTTCTAGCTTCTTATCTTTCCATCTCCCTCAGTCCTTCTTTATTTTCACATTGTTCCTCTATCTATGTATATTACAATTGTCAAAGAAAATTTTTATTTCACTGTACCTGCAGTCGTATTCCTCGTCATCGAACAGATGCAATGGCAATATATGTGCAGCACCAAATAAACCATATGTTTCCTCTCGCGTCAACAACGGCAAAATGGCGGACGGTGGTAGGATGTCCTTGGACTTCACACCGATCGCTTCTAATGCATCCTCGACCCTCAAGTTTCGGTATACTTTGCGTCGTCTTTCCATTTCTATGTTCCTTGGCAATCGTTTCGGTTCGACGTTCAACTCCATCTGCACTTTTGGCGTGAATGTCTCCGCCGGAAACGACTGCATCGGAGAACAGAAAGTCTTTCAAGCTTTCTTGCAACAAAGAAGCGGCGAGATCAGTCAAAGACTGAAATTTAGGGATTTTGTAGGGATAAATAGAGCCTCGTGTCTTATTACATATTTTTCTATTTTATTTGCCGTATGTGTGATGAGCATATTTGTCATGGAGTAAAATTAATTTCACGCTACTTGCATTAACATTTAAAAAAAAAATTAAAATAGACAGTGGGTCTTTATGCGAAATAAAAATTGTCTAACCGAATTACAACAAACTAGAGCAAACGAGACATTTGTTCTCTTTCTTAATATATTGAATAGGTTCAAATTATGCAACAGTCTTCTTAAATTCTTGTAATGTTTGTACTGTTTTAAATTACACCAAGTCATTTTTATCCAAAATGCATAGAATCCGCTGTCGAGTGATAAGTAAAATATTTAAAAATGGCTTACTTCTCTTTCCCTAGCCTGGTATGACGAATATATTCGTGTAAAATTAATTACCTGCTACTCACATTGACATTTTTGAGAAAATTAAAATGGATTCATAGCTATCAAACGTTTGAAAATGTTTTGAGATATGTACGATAAGTAAAATATTGAAAAATGTTTTAACCCCCTTTTCCTATCTCACTACGACGAGTATATTCGTCATGGAGTAAAAATTAATTACTTGCTATATTAAAGCTTTTATTCATGTTAGAATCTAATATATTCGTTTATAAAGTGTTGATTACTATGTAAAACACAAAATCTAAATAGGAAGGATCTATAAATCTCTGCTCACGATTGATGTATCCTCGTCGAAGCTCATCCATCGTTTAGCTTCCCCGAGGAAATTATGTGTCTGCGGATCGTGTAACTGTTGAACATGAGCGCTATGATGCTCCGTGAGCACCTGCCAAGCAAGTTTTCTTCTTCTTGGTGCGATGTCTGGCAAGATCACTTCCGGTTTCACCGGATGCTCCCTGGTGCCTGCACACCGTTTAGATTTTGAAAGAGAAATTTCAGAATTTCTTCATTTTGAAAGTGAAATTTCAGAATTTCTTCATTTTGAAAGTGAAATTTCAGAATTTCTTCATTTTGAAAGTGAAATTTCAGAATTTCTTCATTTTTAAAGTGAAATTTCAGAATTTCTTCATTTTGAAATTGAAATTTCAGAATTTCTTCATTTTGGAAGTGAAATTTCAGAATTTCATCATTTTGAAATTGAAATTTCCGAATTTCTTCATTTTGGAAGTGAAATTTCAGAATTTCTTCATTTTGAACATAGCAAATACGATAAGAAAAATTTGTTGACTGAAATCGTAGATAAAAGTTTCAAGTTTTGTCACTGGATTCTTCTATGATTAATGTAATATGAATAATGTCTGTAATGTATTGATCTCTCATTCTTACATTTGATTCAGTTACACCAGTAAGTGTAGAAACTAATAAATAAATGATAAGATTATGTAACGATACAGTTTGGAAAATTGTAACGTCGTTAATTGCTGATAAACAATTGTTACCTGTGACGATTTCTGAATAGTAACCTCGTTTCCTAAACTTCTTCTCCATATTCTTAATCTTATACGATACTAATTAACTAAAAGCACACTGTAACGGTGTATTAATGTTAAAAATATTACGATATCTAGTATATTATTTACTGCAAATGATGCATTAATGTCAAAAATTGTACAGTATCTAGTACATCATTTATGTTAAATAATAACGATTTAACCTTAATGTCGTTGCACATTTTTGCAACTGTAAAGCCTGTTTAATGTCAACGACGAATGTTTCTGTAATAAGTGAACTTCAGTATGAATATCGACGGCTCGAAAAGTCTTCCCAAAATTATATGAATCGACTTGATAGCCAAGTTTAATCGATTTCACGATATACTATCGTGTTTCATTTTGGACCTAAATATCCCTATTATATAGTAACATCACAGACGAGATATAGCCTCGTCTGTGGTCCCCAGTGGTCCCATCCTCATACAATTTCCATCGACATATGAGAATTTCTATGAGAATACATTCTAACATTGAGTCTAACAACCCCTCAAAATCGTCTCAATTTTTACCAAGCTGTCAGTCAAGTTTTATCAATTTGTTCATATTATATCGAATTATTTTATAATCCCAAAAGGGCTCATCATAAACAGTGATCTTAGAGTTTTAATTTGATCCCTCAAACTTTGAAAATCCTCAAAAATAAAAGATTGAAATATTATTCTTTATTGATGTGGTTGATTCTGAATATATTCACGAAAATGATTTTTGCCGGTTTTGTCATAGGACGCAATATGAATTCCGACCAGAGAGGAATGAGTGTGCTCACACCCGGAGTTTTGGCGTTCCCACTTATTACATTTTTGCCTGGATCAGAACCGACCTCTTTTTACCCCCTCCACGGTATGAATCAGAAGTAGTTTCAACCAATCATTTAATTTGAATAATATATTTGGCCTGCTTCAGAACCAATCTACATCATACACGAGTGCAAATCTAACACCCGCTCACAAGAACAAAGCTAACCCCGCACACGAGTGAGGCCTGACCAAAAAGAGCAAGATGAAGAACTCAAATCGAAACCAAATCAAAAACTACATCGAGGCCAAATTTAATGAATTGTGGACGCAACGACCTATATAAGTCAATGTGAGTGAGCCCCAGTGAATATCAATTTCAAGACAAAAATATAAATTTTGGAAAGTTGAACTTTGAACATTCAACAGCAGATTTCAATTATAAATCCAAAAAGATATATGGAAAGTGTTCGTTGAACGTACACGTATTCTGAAACGAAAACTCTGTATGAGGGTTAATAATTGAAAAGAAATGCTGAAGCTGTGAGAAAGGAAAACGAAGAAAGTATTAAGTCCTAAATTCTACTATAAAATACATACGTACGCAAACTCTAAATGTGCAGCTATTAGCTCGATATTACCCACTACATGCAAGATACTACAATTTATAAGTTATAATATCTTGCGAATTGTGGATAATATCGATTGCCCAGGTCTCACCACGAGGAGGTTGCTGCACAAGAGACCCGAAAGAGAGTCAGAACGAAGTCTCCCTTCGTTCTGTCTCCCTTTCTTACAACGAAGATTCTTAGAAACTAAGTTTCGCAGGTCGCTAAATGGAGAAGTAGTCTTTTTCATGGAAAAGACTTCTTTTCCATTTAGCGTATGTCGAGTAATTATTGCGGGGCAAAGTGTGAAACGGAAAAGAAGTCTCCGATCCACGGGGGACCAAGGGCGAATCAGGCGGAAGGCTCTGATTCTTTCAAAGAGACAAACAAGATCGAACCAGAGCAGAAGGCTCTGGTTCAAGGGTGACGCGACGCGTTCAGTGCTTACAAGTCCTGAGCCGACCAGCCCGATACCCGTCACTCCATCACCGAGAAAGATGGCAAAGAGATGCGCTCAAACGGTTTCTGGCGCTACTGGGTGACATGAGAACATGGCGTGCCCAGGATTACGTTAACACAGAGGATCGTCAGAAGACGAGTGAACGAGTCTCTTAAACATCCCTCTCAATGACTTCACGCCGGATACCGAAACTGAACCGGCTCAGGACCTACAAGCAAGGCCGACACAGCAGAAGGCTGTGTCGGAGTCAGAAAACGAGGCGAGAAAAGTCAAGTTACGGCAATAATTACTCGACATAATTACAACGACGATATACAATCTTAATAACTAACGCACGCACTAAAACTAATTTATAAATAATCTGGAGTTTTCGTTCGATGATTCTTCTTCGATCGATGAATTTTCTTCTTTCGATGAATTTTCTTCCTTCGATGAATTTTCTTCTTTCGATGAATTTTCTTCTTTCGATGAATTTTCTTCCTTTGATGAATTTTCTTCGTTCGTTCTGACTAACAAGAGCAAGATGAACGACCCAAATCGAAACAGAATTCAAAACCAGTTGAAGCAAAATGGAAACAGAATCGGAAACCAGTTGAAACAAAATCGACACCAAATCGAAAACCAGTTGAAACAAAATCAACACCAAATCGAAAACCAGTCGAAACAAAATCGAAACCACACCGAGCCCAAATCAAATGAATTGTGGACGCAACGACCTATAGGCGATTCGGGTGCCCCCGGGGACGCGAGTCCCCGTACCCACTCACGGGCCCCATCCCGTGAGTGAGTCCCTGAGGGAACTCCGATCCGAGCAATATTGATTTCAAAATAAAAATATCAATTTACAGAAATAAATATCCATTACAGAAATAAATATCCATTTCCAGAAATAAATATCCATTTCCAGAAATAAATATCCATTTCCAGAAATAAATATCCATTTCCAGAAATAAATATCCATTTCCAGAAATAAATATCAATTTCCTGAAATAAATATCAATTTCCTGAAGTAAATAACAATTGCCTGAAATAAATAACAATTTCCTGAAATAAATAACAATTTCCTGAAATAAATAACAATTTCCTGAAATAAATATTAATTTCAAGACAAATATATCAATTTCAAGACAAATATATCAATTTCCTGGAAAAAATATCAATTTCCTGGAAAAATATCAATTTCCTGGAAAAAATATCAATTTCCTGGAAAAAATATCAATTTCCTGAAAAAATATCAATTTCCTGAAAAAATATCAATTTCCTGAAAAATATCAATTTCTAGAAAAAAATATTGTATCAATTTGGTAAAGTTGAACTTTGAAAGTCTTACAAAATTAAGTATTAACATTGTTACAAATTACATAGGAAATTTAAAAGTCTAAGGTCTAAAATTCTATATCGGTGTCTCTAGAATTACTTTAAATCGCGACTATTTATTCGCAACAATAACTAGGCATTTGATCAACTTTAAAAATTGATAGTAGTACAACGCGTGTGACAATTTGTTTCGCAACGCTACTCGAAATCGCGGATGTGCCCATCTCACAGCTGATCGTTGCAGCTCGAGCATGGGAGCCTAGAAAGTCGAAAGACTCGAAAGCAAACGCGAACTTTTGGTGCGCAACGCTAACTCAACGAACAGAGATTAAAAAAACTAGTACTTTACATTTTCTGTAAAACGACAACAATATGAACTTGAAAAGCGCAGTTATCAATTTGAAATGAAATTTTGAACCGCGACTATTTGGTATTTGCAACGCTACGTTCTAAACAATCTATATCGTTATGTTAACTTTAATCTCTGTTCAAAAATCGACTAATGCAACGCGTGGTTTTGTCGCAACGCTAGTGCAAATCGCGGACGTTCCCATCTCGGCTGATCGTTGGGGCGGCGATGCCAGCCCATACATGCAACTAACTACTTTTATACTCTACTACTACTACTCCATTTCTACAGACGAGTACAGTGACAAGATAGTGACGAAATGACTCACTCGAAGATGCGAAGTCACTGCAATGGTTGTCCTCTCTGAGCCGATCAGCATAGTAATGACTTCTTGCCGGGTACTGAATCTGGACCAGATCAGGACCCAAGGTAAACGAAGACAGCATTGAAGAGACCATGGCCCTCCCCAAGCTAGCTTAAAGTAGGCCAAGGAAGTTTTAAATAACCCTTGGACTACTCTAAGCTAGCTAAAGGTGGACCATGATAAACAATGGTAGGCCATTGGGGGAGGACCCTTGGTTAACCTTAAGCCAACTGAAGGTAGGCAAGGTAGATTAGAGTAGTTCTGGAGGACCACTGGTCAGCCTCAGGGTAAGGAATGGTAGCCCTCGGTAGCTCCGGATGACCGCTGGTAAACCTCGGAAGGGTAAGCCGGAGTAGCTCTGAATGACCACCGGTCAACTCCGGGGTAGGACAGGGTAGACCAAGGTAGGCCACTGGTGAAGGACCCTTGGTCAACCCTAAGCCAGCTGAAGGTAAGCAGGGATAGGCTAGGGTAGCTCTCGATGACCACTGGTCAACCTCAGGGTAGACCAAGGTAGGCCACTAGTGAAGGACCCTTGGTTAACCCTACGCCAGCTGAAGGTGAGCAGGGGTAGCTCTGGATGACCACTGGTCAACCTCAGGGTAGGCCACTGACGGAGGACCCTTGGTCAACCCGAAGCCAGCTGAAAGTAGGCCTGGGTGGCTCTGGAGATTCACTGGTCATCTGCAAGGTAGGCAAGATAGGCCACGGTAGCGCTGGAGGAGCGCTGACGTAGCCCTGGTCAGCCCAAGGTAGCCGAAGACCCCCCTGGTCCCGGAGATCGTCCTCTCCTGCCGGAGGACCCGGCCCGACTGACTGGCTGAGCGCGCTCCGCGGGCTTAGGTAGGCAGTGATGCGCAGCGCGCAGCGAAGCGCAATGCTCCTCACCCCAACTAATTTCGGTAGATTTCGATTACCGTGATAACAGTTATTGATAAATGTATTATTTCTGGCTGTATAATGTTTATAAAAATTCCTTTTGTCAACAATGTCGACAAACATCCCCTTGACTATCTACGATCTTATTTTTTAGTAAAACTATGTACTGGAACTCGAGATATGGAATAACTTTTAACACATGAATATTCGCGTGCATGAATTTATGGAACACAATTCACTGATAAATTTATTATGTCTAGCTAGTTAATATTGGTAACAATTTCTTTTGTCAATGATGTCGACAAGCACTCCCTTGACCATATTGCCATTTAATTTTTTAGTAAAAGTAAGTAATAGAACTCGGGATACGGAATAATTTATGATAGATATAAATATTATTAAGCATAATTATATTGAGAAAATGTAATTAATGAATTTATTTTCTCAGCTTGTTTAACGATTACAACGATTATATAATTGGTTACCTCACCACCCAATTTTTTAGTAAAAGTGGTTAATAGTACTCGAGATACAGAGTAACATTCTTGCATGAACATTTGGATTGTACAAGATATTCAATTCTCACTAATATGCACAGTACTTCATTAGGACAAGAGTTGCAAAAATTATTTGTAACTAATTAACTTCTTCCTGAATCGAACTGAAAACTATACATGAATGTTGCCGAAGGTCCATTCTATATTCTTCGAGATATAATATTTATAAAATTTCCCTGATTTATTATTTATAAACAATTTTTGAAGAGATAACTTCCATCTTCTATGCCCGCAATGTGTAAGACAAGGAGAGTCCGACTATTTGTCAAGGATAAACACACAAATCGTTGTGTCACCTGTCCGGAAATCGTAAATAACTAATTACCTAGGCGCCGCATCTACATGAAACTGTAACAGGAATTTAGTTGAGACATAATTCTAGATCCTCCGAAATGAAATGGAACTAACTTTAAACTTCAGCTAGTTTTTGGTATTATAGAATAATTATTGATGGCTGAGAATGTTAATTGGGACGCTTCCTTGGCGAATCTTGAATCTTCAGTTCTTTTTTCTTCACTTAAATTTGAAATTTAAAATTTAACTTTTCTCTCCTCTTCCCTTCTTCAGATTCCTCTTCGTTCTTCTGTCTCCTATTCGCTCTTCAGTCAGTCTCCTGAGACGCGCACAAAGTAAGATTGACAGCTTTGAACAATAATAATTTCTTTGGTGAGCCAAGGGAGGAAATGGATCTTACATAATTACATATGGGAAACTATGCTGAAAATGTTCAAATTTATTATAAAACAGAATGTTTCAGGACTTTCTAGATATTTCTTGCAAAATGTGAAAAATTTTGCCAATTTGTTTACTTCAATGAATATTAATTTTTAACATATTGTGAACAACAACTTTCAGTGTCGATGTTAATTTTATAACACAAAAGAGTGCACTTTCATTGTAAAATAAAAATAAATAAGAAATATTAAATGATATCAGCAGGGCACCTCGAAGAAGAATAGCACCAAGTTTATGGTGAAAAGTGCTATGAAATCTATTTTTAACCCTTAGTACTCGAATGGCGACTCTGAGGCGCCACTACAAATTGCTACACCATTCTTCAGAATATTGTTTACATGATTAAATTTGTTCATATGTGATAAATTACTAAATATTTAAAATTTGTATGAGGTACTATATCAGTTTCGTACGCATATAATGAAAAAAACTTATGTACGATTGAAATATTTTAGGTTAGAAAAAATGTTTGGTTTTTTAGTTGAAATAGCTTCGAGTGCAAAGGGTTAAAATGTCCATATTTAAGTATTCGTCCTGATTACAATTCTTATTAAACTGCATTAAATTTTTCATTTTCGATGTTGATGGCCAATAGGGAGCAATAAAAATTGATCAAAAATCGATATGAAACAATCAACTTTTTAGCAAAATGTCACTAAACTCTCCGATCCGACCACTTTGCGCCGTGGTCGCTGTGAGGCACGGTGGTGGAGTTATTGTTTGTTTCCCGAGAACAGCACTGATCTAATTCTAACGTCGCTAGGCGACGTAACAACCGTGCTCGGAACTAACGTAAACATACGATAACGAAGTACGCTGAATTCATCATAGAAAACACCGCGGACCAAAATATTAACCATGGACACACAAATGAACAGCATCAACCATAATCTCCGCGAGAAGGTAAGACAAATGTGCCGAGCCTCGACCTTGACGCGATCGTTGCGACCGGCGAAAATATGTTCTTCGTGAATTAATTTTTAGAGACGCGAAAATCTAAGAAATTTCATCGTTATTTATTATTGTAAATTAAACAAATAACTATGCATCAAATTATGTTATATTTTCGTCCCATTTTATTCAGAAAAATGTCTGAGATATGTTCGTAAAAGTCTCATGAAGAAGTAATAAAAATGTCTTGTCACTGGATATACATACCTTGATCCGTATCATGGTACATCACTGGGCCGAGTCGTGCTTTAGTTCATAAAATCTACCACAGATTTGAAAATTGAAGGCTTTACAATTTATTACACTTTCCCCTTTACAACAGCACCTCAAAACTTGAAGTACGATTTTTTTTTTTGGTCGATCCACTTGAATTTGAATATACTGCCAACTTTACAATAATATAAGGCACGTTGTGAAGGATTCACAAGAACTATTTCTCGTCTGTGTCCTGTAAAACCGTACAAAAAATCGCACATCATGTTTTGCGATCTCGTTGTAAAGGCGAAGATTCAATCTCCAAATGTGGTGGATCCAACCACGAAAAAAAAATAGTTAATATTTTCGCAGACGTTTCAATGCATAGCATTCTTGAAAATAAACGTGTCTTCAGTTTTTCAACTGCTGTATCATGCAACATTTGTCTAGGGCGAAATGAACGATGGATTGAGAAAATAGAGAATTCTATATAGCTTTCAAACGAGGCCAAGTTTATTGTTGCACTATTTTTTTTTAACGCAATTATTGCTGTTTAAACGTTCACAATTATTCGAGAATAAGGAATGTAGTGTTGAAATACTTTTTCGATCCACTTGTACTGTATAAAGATCCGTCGTTCAATTTCGAGACGAGCACAAATGATAAGGAACAATGCGGAACAACAAATAACAATGTGTTAATTTTGTATCAGGAGGAGAAGCGAACTCTACAACGGCGTCGAGATCTGCTTTACTTGATAGCCGAATATTTAAAGAATCGAGGGTGAGGAATATTACGGGAAACCGAAAATTTACAATTTCTTATTGTTACTATTCACTTTATCGTTTGTCGTAAAACGTTCCGAACTAATTCAGTAAGATACCGGTGAAATTCCTCTCGATCGAAAATTTATTATATAATTCAGTAAGACACGCGAATATATAAACTAGCAAACTATGTGCAAAAAAAAACATGAGAACACTGTATTACTTTACTCCCATCTTATTCAAACTGTTTAAACAAAACATAAGTTTGTATTTAACTGCTATTTTTAGAGTTCCGTCAGAATCTTCCGATTTTGCATAAACATTCGCGGTTCGGTAACAACAATCGAGACGCTTACATTAAAAATTTAAATAAAAATATGACTTTTGCGAAAATCGTTTAAATAAAACGAAATTAATATAGAATGCTCAAAACCGATTCATGCTCGAGCATTTCTAGTTTCATTTGATTTATAAGATTTTCACGGGACAGTATAGATAATTATAGTAGTTGGTATTAGCAATTCGTAAAGATCGAAATGGAAATTTGAAAAAGTAGATTTTGCGAAGATCCCATAAATAAAGCAGATCTTTTCGTTTGCAGGTATACAAAGTCTTCGAACATGATTGCAGCGGAAGCGCAGTTAACCGATTCTGTTCACGTCTGCGATAACGTTGATTTAGAGATGATTCTGAAGAGTTACGACATATACTATACATCAACTTACAACAAGCTCCCCTCCTTGTGTAAACATTCGAAGTAATCACAATCTTCCCGAATTCTGAAAATACTGTAAAATCATTGTGGCAGAAGCTCTATCATTTAGAAAATACTATTTTTGACCTCAACGATCGCGCCGAACGTAGAAAAGAATGAGATGTAAACACAGCCGGCTATTCTCTTCTACGTTCAAAGGTCGCTGTACACTGTACATACCCCGTCAATTAACCTCTTAGGCACGGCTGAATTTTACGCAGGGCTGTTTCTCTGTACGGCGGAGTTCAACGAGAATTACTTGTAAACGATATAACCTACAATGTGTGACGGACAGTGCTGTTCTCTACGCGATTACATTGGAATGAAGTTTTTAATGATTAAATTATAATTTTAATTGGGTACGATATATTTCACAGGCGTATCGGAAGATGATCATTTAATTCAAACGGTGAGCGAGTGAGCTACTAGAGTGAGCTACTAGAGTGAGCCACTATAGTGGCGCGTCGTTCAGAAAGATGACATCCGTGAAAACCACTA
The DNA here is from genome assembly GCA_913789915.3 of Sphecodes monilicornis. Taxonomy (NCBI): domain Eukaryota; kingdom Metazoa; phylum Arthropoda; class Insecta; order Hymenoptera; family Halictidae; genus Sphecodes; species Sphecodes monilicornis. Next base: position 10,328,411 of record OU565284.1, on the reverse strand, counting down.
TAGTGGCGCGTCGTGCTTAAGAGGTTAAACCACTGAATACAGTTCAAATTATATCGTGTGTAGTGTCATTTTAATCAGAAAAATGCCGCAAATAAGTTGTTGAAAGTCCCATGAAAGAATAATGAAAAATAAAGAAGTTTGTAATTGGATTAGTAATGGTTCACACTCAGCGAACGAGCTTCTGGCCCCTCGCGGGGTATTCTCTTGTGTTGGGGGTAGGCGAACTAACAAAGATCGCAGACCTTCGAACGACTTAGATCAAGTGTTTACTGTATAACAATATTAGACATATGTATCGATGAGTCGATATTAATCCAGTGACTAAACTCTTTCACTCTGAATGATTTCTTTATGAAACTTTTACCGACATATTCGCGAGAATCTCCTTAAGATTAAACCTACCGAGCACTGAAACTCATTAATATTTATTGTCTTTTAAAATAAGAGGTTTGCATTTATATACATTTTTTCTAATTTGTATTATAATGCCTGTTTGAATAAATCGTCGTGTATGTTACCGTACTGTGTAAGTGACCTTGAACCAATGCAGAGACCGATTTCTACCAGGGGTCGCTCGTTCGTAACTGAGACGAACAACAAACAAAGCGAGAATAAAGTCAGCAAGAAAATCGAGCAACGGGAGAAGAATGTGGAAGATGTCAGCGACGTCAGCCTCGCGATGACAGTGAAACAGATGTTCGCAGACCGACCCTCAGATCCTGAATCCATAAAGACGCCGAATGACGGTTCGTTGCCACCGGTATCCGTGTCCATCGAGAACCTGTACGGGGACGACATCGAAATGCGAAAGATAGCCGAAACGATTTCGAAAGTAAGTCCATCGAAGGAAAGTCATTCTGTGTTTGTTGCTTCGTGTCAGACAATTCCCCCGCGAACATTAACATTCAATTATCGCAACACACATTTCCGACGAAACGTTCTAACATTTCTCGCGTCACGTTAATATTCGTACAGTTCGATGAGAAGTAAATATTTCCTATGGAAGACTACGATTTGAATATACAGGGTGTTCCACATAAATGGGCACACCTAAATATCTGTCGTATTTACAGACCTATCAGAAAACTTCAGAGGACAAAGTGACACTATTGCAGGGGGCAAATATAATGGTAAAGAAAAAAATTTTTTATGTCGTGTTTTTTTAATGAAATTTCAAGGTCACCGATGTTTTTTTAAATGGAATAGTATTTTTCTACGATAGCATGATAGACAATAAAAAACTGAATTTAGTGGATACCACCTTTTTGACCTTGAAATGACCTTGAGCAAGAATAATCTTGTTGGAGCAGATAAAATGTGGAAGTTTAAAATTTACGTGTTTTAGCAAAGATTACGCGTTGTTTACGTCGGGTTGACTTTTACAAACCACAATAAATGTTTGAAATATTTTTCATAGTAAACAGCGTATGTTTATGTTAGAGTATGTATCATTGAGATCGTTAACAGAAGGTTAATCGGTTAGAATAAGTACGTTGTTCCTTCTGCATTATTCGAATTCGAAACGTGAAAGTGATGGTGCGGAGTTTTATGCAGTAAAATAATAGGTCCGTACTTTATACAAGGAACTCTTACTGGTATAAAGTATTCTGCATTTTTACGCCAGGATTTGTCGGGCCTTTTAGAAGGAAGTACGTTATTCGATCGGGAGCGCATGTGGTTTCAACATGATGGTTGTCCAGCGCATTATTCTAAAGTTGCTAGAACGGTGCTAAATACGAAATATCCTGGACGCTGGATTGGGCGACAAGGAACAATTCCATGGCCAGCCCGTTCTCTGGATCTGACACCATTGGACTTTTATCTATGGGCCAAGATAAAATATATTGTGTACAAAGATAAACCCACAACGCCGGAGGATATGCGGCAAAGGATTACCGCAGCATGTGCTTCAATTACGTCTCAGGAAATCGACAATGCCAACAGATCATTTAATGCAACATTTAATGTAAGTTTTAAGCTTCCACATTTTATCCGCTCCAACATGATTATTCTTGCTCAAGGTCATTTCAAGGTCAAAAAGGTGGTATCCACTAAGTTCAGTTTTTTGTTGTCTATCATGCTATCGTAAAAAAATATACTATTCCATTTAAAAAACATCGGTGACCTTGAAATTTTATTAAAAAATACGACATAAAAAAATTTTTTCTTTACCATTATATTTGCCCCCTGCAATAGTGTCACTTTGTCCTCTGAAGTTTTCTGATAGGACTGTAAATACGACAGATATTTAGGTGGTCCCATTTATGTGGGACACCCTGTATACGCCAGGGGTGTCTAACGCTGGCTCTCGAAACAGACGTTGCTGTTTACTCTGGCAGGTTACTCACCACTATTACATGTACATATACATATATGTACATAAACCTTTGCAGCGGTAGTGGTGCTCGTGCCGAAAGAAAATATCGGAATGGATATGGCGGGGACTCACTCGCCGAGCAGACGAAGAGGAGAAACAGCAACATCTGTTCCGAGAGCCAACGTTAGGCATCCCTGATGTACGCGATTAGTATATACAATCGAAATGTTTGAAACATTCTGCAGAAGCGGAAGCCCATTCTTCTTCTAGTGTCGTTTGCCATTGAATTTTTTAAATTTGTTGTTGTTTGTTCTTCTTTGAACCGCGCACAGGAAATCTTAATGAAGAAGTTCAATGTTCGCTGGGACGACGTGATAGGTTTAACAAGGTGTAAGGTCGCCATTAACGAAGCCATCGTGTACCCTATGATATACCCGAAACTCTTCCGAGAGAAATTTTCCTCCTGGAAAGGTGTTCTACTGTATGGGCCACCGGGTACAGGTACACAATCATCATTTCAAATTTCTAACAAACACTTCTGCGAATCTCTAACGATGCAACTTGCAAAACATTGAAAACTGATTAACTTTTATTCAAAATGTTTTTTTTTGACAATCCGTCGTAAATGCGTCAAAAATCGTGGGAAATAAATTTTTGACCACCCTATACAGGTGGGTATCTCAGTTACACGGGATTACCTAATTATGGCAGATATTTGGGTGATCTCATTCCGATGAGACATCCTGGGCAACTAACATAAATCTACAAAACGTATTTTCTTCAATTTTCATTTAAGGCACAGACAAACAAACGCAATGAAATTTTTGCGTCCATCGGCTAGTAAGCTGCACTAGCTCTAGTCAAATGTTATTGTTTCAAAGGATGTAAGAAGATTTTCATGACTTACAAAGAAGGGGCAGACACCTAACTTGCATATCTCGAATAACTTCTAAATTATGCGTCGTACAAAAAAATTATTTCTACAAATGTTAAATGGTATAAAGGAGGACATGATGTGGTATAAATGGCTTCTTTATAACTGGTGGCATTTAGGAGACTTACAGGTCAATTTTGATTTTTTAAATGGAACCGTATATTTTTTATGCACCAGTCGATGCAGTTCTTTCTTCTCTTTAAAAATATGTTACCCATGCATATCGAAAAATGATTAATTCACCAGATATTTTAATTTTAACATTGCTAACAGAACGTTTCTGTTGCGGTGGTATTGGTATATAAATTTATCATTAGCAGGAGAGTGAAGTTTCCTTAGCAGTACTTCAATTAAAATATCTGCTAATTTTCAACATGCATGGGTTAGGTACATACATTTTATTAATAGAGAATAAAAAACTACATCGATTGGTTCACTTATAATGAAGTCATTGATACCACATCATATCCCCCTTGACACCATGTGACATTTGTGGATATAATTTTTTTGTATAATGCATAATTTAGAAGTTACGCGATTTGATCAAATCAAGTCCCTCACCCCGTATATTCCAAACAGTACAAAAGTCTTGTTCTTCTCTACTTTTTTCAAATGAAAAACTCTGTACAGGTAAAACGATGCTGGCCAAGGCAGTCGCGACGGAGTGCAAATGTACATTCTTCAACGTATCAGCCAGCTCGTTGGTCAGCAAATGGCGGGGAGATTCTGAAAAATACGTTCGCGTAAGTAGATCAGCAGGGTTCATTATATGTATATGCAAGTTGTCTAATTTTAATTGAACCATGCAATTATTTTATAACGATGCCGAATTAAGACCTTTAGGAGCCCGAAGCATTTAAACGATTTTGAGGTCCCCTTGTACAGGATCATTTCAACCCAACGTAGTGTGTTCTGAACAAAAGTTGAAGTTTTGCTCGCTAGCTACTGATATTTCCACTATTCTTTCGTTATTTCCGCTCGCAAACACACGCGCACATAACCACTTAGAAATTTTATTACTTTGTAAAAGATGTAAAATTCAGAAAATTTCTATGGTGAAACGGTGTCAAAGGCTAAACACTGATTGAATTGCACAGGCCCTATTCGATCTTGCCTACGAACGAGCACCGACGGTCATCTTTGTCGATGAAATCGACTGGATAGCAACGAAAGAGGACCTCTCTGAACCAGCTAGAAGATTTCGAGCGGAACTGCTCGCCAAGTTCGATGGATTGACGACCGACGAAAATGCCAGGATTGTGTTGTTGGCTGCCACTAACGCACCTTGGTAAGCATATTACAGTATTATCCCCGTAATTATGAAAAAGACTCTCTACCGTAATTATTAAAATTTTACCCGTATCATTCTAAGGATCTCCCTTGGAACCAATCTTTTGCATCGTCCCGTTTATAGTTAGTAAATAATGCTAACAGTCGTAACTGTATTTATCTAGGAACATAGATTCTGCGTTGCTGAGACGTCTGGAGAAGCTTGTTTACGTCGATTTACCCGATGTCACAGACAGATTCCAAATGCTCACCACTTATTTCTCGGAAGGGGTGGACTATGCAAAATTAGAAAAAATTAGTAATAAGCTACAGAACTGTTCAGGTGCTGATATCAAAATGCTTTGCAAGCAAGCGTGGCTTTATCAGATAGCTCCATTAATTAAGCATTTACAAAATAATGAACTATCCGTATCGAGTGTAAAGTACGAATTAACAGATCTGGCTCATTTACAAGCGGCAATAGATGGCTTGCGTTTCTCCATGTCACTGGAGGAAGTACAAAAATACGATCAATGGCGAGGAGGAGATTTACCTACTACTATCTATGCATAGTAAACATTGTATTTCAAATAAAAAATACTTATACAATCAACAGTTCTTTCTTCTCTCTTGATTACTTCTAGCTTGCTTCAGACCGTGATAATAACCTGCAAAAGTTACAGAATCAGTCGCGAATCTTGAATATCGGTCGCATAATACTAGAAATGCAAGAACACAGAATTATACCTGTGTGAAAGCCACTAATGTACCAAGACATTAACATACTCGATAGTGCGTCTGCGTCGTTTTCTGGAAGTCTGAAATGTTTCTCGATTAGGACTATGACATTTATCTAAAAATTCATATTATGATAAAGTCTGCTCTCCGTAACTGTAAAAACTTCGGGCCTGCAGAGTCACTGTTATAGAAGAGGTACTACATTTATTGTAGTGTTCCGAATGTAGAGATAAAATTTTAATTGCTTCGGCAAAGATTTTTTTCACAGTTACTTAGAGAATATGGTAATAGGCTTGCAGTAGCTAAACCATTGAAAACGAAAAATTAGTAATAAATACACATCTAGCTTATGATGCAAATGGGATAAATCACAGATTTATCGTCCACCTACTTAGCCATTAATTGCGGCGGCAACGGTGGTGCAGGTGGCATTGAGTCTACTGTCGAAGTGAAGGATGGACCAGGCATGAATTGGTGCTTGTATGGTTTCGTATCCTCTGCGTCGCATTCCATTTTCTCTCCATTGTATTTTTTCGAATTCACACTTGTGAAATTCGGCCCCTGTGTCTCCTCGTTCTCCTCGCTCAGTGATGCTGTAAGCGCATCTTTTTGCTGAGCTATCTGACTCTGCAAACCTTCGGACTCCAAGAGAGAGCTCAACTCCACTTTCTCCGTGTTACCATATCCTAAAAGTAATACACAACAATTGCCATTGCTTACAAACTCTTAAAAGTCATTCGCGTTAAGGGTCACTCGACCAACTTCACTCATCTTCCAGAAGACAATCTCTTTTCGAAACCATTACCTACAAATTTTACAATGCACGTCCCACTGTTTTCATATGTTTTTGATATTATGGCTTCGTACGTTTCACCATCCTCAGAATATACAGCACGGCAAGGAGCTCCCACAGTCCATTTCTATTCAGAGAACATATATATTCAAGTTGATGTAATGAAACTATTTAAAACAAGGTTTTATTGGATTCTTAGACTTTGTACATAAATGCTTGAAAATCCACAGTCAAATATTTATAACGACTGCATCGATTGTTAATATCATTGCACCGTAATGACCTTATAAGGTTTATTCGTATGCTGAGATTGCTTTATATTTTGAGTCTTTTGTTTAGTTTGAGAATTGGAAATGTCCATGCCAATTCTCTTAGCAACTTCCTCCTTCGCTAAGTTCACGGCTTTGTCGTAAGCTTTGATCAACGCACTGTCGTCCCAGACGTCTTCGTTGTCAGTAGTTGTAGCCTTGAAAATAATAAGAAACAAGAAAAAATGTGATCGAATGTATATCATTCCTACTATTAGTAATATTCTATATTCTTATGAACATTATACTACATAATCATGCTCAGCTCATGAACACATGTTGTTCATAAGACATTAATAAACGTATAATTATTGACCTTCAAAGACATCAATGATCGTCAATGATTTCAATAGATTTCAGATATAAATAGTGCACATAACCACAAATATTCGAAACGCATACATACATTTCCGTTTCCCCGAACGTAAAGGACAGCTTCATCGTCCATTTCACTCAATTATATTTAACGATAGAATTTTCTTCCAATAAAATTAACCAGGCACATCTCTTTGTAGATGACAAACCGTTAGAAAAGTGGTCACAGCCACGGTCCAGAAAATTTGTCGAGCGTCTTGTCAATAGAAACAATGCGACCACACTTAATTTAGATCCGAGATGAACTATATTATTGCCACTGTTGTTATATTTCCCGTGCATTAAACGCGAAAACAAATTAATTGCTTGTTAGTAATTCTTGAAACAAACTTCATCACTTATAACCAGAGAGTGCTCCTTGGTGCTCTTGCTCACGTCCGGCGATTTTCCGTGCCAATTGCCAATATTCTACTTTCAAGCCTAGAACAAAACCTGTCTCATCTTTTGACCCCCTCTAACGCATGAATCGGAACTTTGTTAGTCTGGATCAGAACCTACCTCATCTTTTTACCCCCTCTGTGACATAGATCAGAACTAGTTTCAACCAATTATAAATCAATATTTTAATGATGAATCAATATGCAATATGTAACGTACATCATCTTTGGCCTGCATCAGAACCCAATGTAAAACCAGCTCACGAGAGCAAAGCTAACCCCGCCTACGATTGCAGTGAAACCAACAAAAGTAAAATGAAGAACTCAAATTAAAACTAAATCGAAGTCGAAACAAAATCAAACTCGAATCTAATGAATTGTGGACGGGACACCCCGTACCCGCTCACAGGCCTCATCCCGCGAGTGAGCCCGTGAGGGAACCGACCGCAGGAATATCAATTTCAAGACAAAAATATCAATTTGGAAAAGTTATACTTTGAAAGTTCAAGAGCGTATACCAATTACAAACACAAAAATTAATATTGCAAGTGTTTGTTGAAGGTACATGTACTCTGAAATAGAAACTCCGTACTTCAATTATTAATTGAAAAAAATGCTGAAGCTGAGATAATGGAAAACGAAGAAGGTGTTAAGTCTTACATTCTAATATGAAATACATATATACACACATTCTAAATGTGCAGCTATTAGCTCGATATTATCCACTACATGCAAGATACTATAATTTATAATGTATAATATCCTGCGAATTGTAGATAATATCGATTGCCCAGGTCTCACCACGAGGAGGTTGCTGCACAAGAGACCCGAAAGGGAGTCAGAACGAAGTCTTCATTCGGTCTGTCTCCCTTTCTTACAAGGAAGATTCTTAGAAACTAAGTTCGCAGGTCGCTAAATGGAAAAATAGTATTTTTCACGGAAAAGACTTCTTTTCCATTTAGCGTATGTCGAGTAATTATTGCGGGGCAAAGAGTAAATCGCAGAAGAAGTCTCCGATCCACGAGGGACCAAGGGCGAATCAGGCGGAAGGCTCTGATTCTTTCAAAGAGACAAACAAGATCGAACCAGAGCAGAGGGCTCTGGTTCAAGGGTGACGCGACGCGTTCAGTGCTTACAAGTCCTGAGCCGACCAGCCCGATACCCGACACTCCATCACCAAGAAAGATGGCAAAGAGATGCGCTCAAACGGTTTCTGGCGCTACTGGGTGACATGAGAACATGGCGTGCCCAGGATTACGTTAACACAGAGGATCGTCAGAAGACGAGTGAACGAGTCTCTTAGACAACCCTCTCAATGACTTCACGCCGGATACCGAAGCTGGACCGGCTCAGAACCTGCAAGCAAGGCCGACACAGCAGAAGGCTGTGTGGGAGTCGGAAAACGGAGCGAGCAAAGTTAAGTTACGGCAATAATTACTCGACATAATTACAACGACGATATACAATCTTAATAACTAACGCACGCATTAAAATTAATTTATAAATAATCTGGAGTCTTCGTTCGATGATTCCTCTTCGTACGATGAATTTTCTTCGCACGAAGGATTTTCTTCGCAAGATGAATTTTCTTCGCCAGATGAATTTTCTTGGACAGAATCCATAACCAGCTGAAACAAAATTGACTCCAAATGGAAAAGCTGTTGAAAAAAAAATCGAAACAGAATCGAAAACCAGTTGATACGAAATCGAAACAGAATCGAAAACCAGTTGATACGAAATCGGCACCAAATGAAAAACCAGTCGAAACAGAATCGAAACCATGTCGAGCACAAATCTAATGATTTGTGGACGCAACGATCTATAGGCGATTCGGGTGGCCCCGGGGACGCGAGTCCCCGTACCCACTCACGGGCCCCATCCCGTGAGTGAGCCCCTGAGGGAACTCCGATCGGAGGTATATCAATTTCAAGACAAAAATATCAATTTGAGAAAGTTGAACTTTGAAAGTTCAGGAGCACATTCCAATTACGAATCCAAAAATTAATAATGGAGGTGTTTGTTCAAGGTACACGTATTCTGAAATTGAAATTTCGCATTTCTATTATTAATTGAAAAAAAATGCTGAAGCTGGAATACTTGAACAAAGGAAAACGAAGAAATTATTAAGTCTTAAATTCTACTATGAAATACATATTTACGCAAATTCTAAATGTGCAGCTATTAGCTCGATATTATCCACTACATGCAAGATACTATAATTTATAAGTTATAGCATTTTGCGAATTGTGGATAATAACGATTGCCCAGGTCTCACCACGAGGAGGTTGCTGCACAAGAGACCCGAAAAGGAGTCAGAACGAATTCTCCCTTCGTTCTGTCTCCCTTTCTTACAAGGAAGATTCTTAGAAACTAAATTCGCAGGTCGCTAAATGGAAAAATAGTATTTTTCACGGAAAAGACTTCTTTTCCATTTAGCGTATGTCGAGTAATTATTGCGGGGCAAAGAGTAAATCGCAGAAGAAGTCTCCGATCCACGAGGGACCAAGGGCGAATCAGGCGGAAGGCTCTGATTCTTTCAAAGAGACAAACAAGATCGAACCAGAGCAGAGGGCTCTGGTTCAAGGGTGACGCGACGCGTTCAGTGCTTACAAGTCCTGAGCCGACCAGCCCGATACCCGACACTCCATCACCAAGAAAGATGGCAAAGAGATGCGCTCAAACGGTTTCTGGCGCTACTGGGTGACATGAGAACATGGCGTGCCCAGGATTACGTTAACACAGAGGATCGTCAGAAGACGAGTGAACGAGTCTCTTAGACATCCCTCTCAATGACTTCACGCCGGATACCGAAGCTGGACCGGCTCAGAACCTGCAAGCAAGGCCGACACAGCAGAAGGCTGTGTCGGAGTCGGAAAACGGAGCGAGCAAAGTTAAGTTACGGCAATAATTACTCGACATAATTACAACGACGATATACAATCTTAATAACTAACGCACGCACTAAAATTAATTTATAAATAATCTGGAGTCTTCGTTCGATGATTCCTCTTCTTTCGATGATTCCTCTTCTTTCGATGAATTTTCTTCGTTCGATGAATTTTCTTCGTTCGATGAATTTTCTTCGTACGATGAACTTTCTTCTATCGATGAATTTTTTCTTTCGATGAATTTTCTTCCTTTGATGAATTTTCTTCGTTCGTTGTGACCAACAAGAACAAAATGAATGACCCAAATCCAAACAGAATCGAAAACCAGTTGATACGAAATCGAAACAGAATCGAAAACCAGTTGATACGAAATCGACACCAAATGAAAAACCAGTCGAAACAGAATCGAAACCATGTCGAGCCCAAATCTAATGATTTGTGGACGCAACGATCTATAGGCGATTCGGGTGGCCCCGGGGACGCGAGTCCCCGTACCCACTCACGGGCCCCATCCCGTGAGTGAGCCCCTGAGGGAACTCCGATCGGAGGTATATCAATTTCAAGACAAAAATATCAATTTCCAAAAATAAATATCCATTTCCAGAAATAAATATCCATTTCCAGAAATAAATATCAATTTCCAGAAATAAATATCAATTTTCTGAAATAAATAACAATTTCCTGAAATAAATAACAATTTCCTGAAATAAATATCAATCTCCTGAAATAAATAACAATTTCCTGAAATAAATATTAATTTCAAGGCAAATATATCAATTTCAAGACAAATATATCAATTTCTTGAGAAATATCCATTTCCAGAAATAAATATCAATTTCCAGAAATAAATATCAATTTCCAGAAATAAATATCAATTTTCTGAAATAAATATCAATTTCATGAAATAAATATCAATTTCCTGAAATAAATATCAATTTCCTGAAATAAATATCAATTTCCGGAAATAAATATCAATTTCCTGAAATAAATATCAATTTCCTGAAATAAATAACAATTTCCTGAAATAAATAACAATTTCCTGAAATAAATATCAATTTCCTGAAATAAATAACAATTTCCTGAAATAAATATTAATTTCAAGGCAAATATATCAATTTCAAGACAAATATATCAATTTCTTGAGAAATATACATTTCCAGAAATAAATATCAATTTCCAGAAATAAATATCAATTTCCAGAAATAAATATCAATTTCCTGAAATAAATACCAATTTCCTGATATAAATATCAATTTCCTGAAATAAATATCAATTTTCTGAAATAAATATCAATTTCCTGAAATAAATAACAATTTCCTGAAATAAATATCAATTTCCTGAAATAAGTATCAATTTCCTGAAATAAATATCAATTTCCTGAAATAAATATCAATTTCCTGAAATAAATAACAATTTCCTGAAATAAATAACAATTTCCTGAAATAAATAACAATTTCCTGAAATAAATAAAAATTTCCTGAAATAAATAACAATTTCCTGAAATAAATAACAATTTCCTGAAATAAATAACAATTTCCTGAAATAAATAACAATTTCCTGAAATAAATATCAATTTCCTGAAATAAATATCAATTTCCTGAAATAAATATCAATTTCCTGAAATAAATAACAATTTCCTGAAATAAATAACAATTTCCTGAAATAAATAACAATTTCCTGAAATAAATAAAAATTTCCTGAAATAAATAACAATTTCCTGAAATAAATAACAATTTCCTGAAATAAATAACAATTTCCTGAAATAAATAACAATTTCCTGAAATAAATATCAATTTCCTGAAATAAATATCAATTTCCTGAAATAAATATCAATTTCCTGAAATAAATAACAATTTCCTGAAATAAATATCAATTTCCTGAAATAAATATCAATTTCCTGAAATAAATATCAATTTCCTGAAATAAATAACAATTTCCTGAAATAAATATCAATTTCCTGAAATAAGTATCAATTTCCTGAAATAAATATCAATTTCCTGAAATAAATATCAATTTCCTGAAATAAATAACAATTTCCTGAAATAAATAACAATTTCCTGAAATAAATAACAATTTCCTGAAATAAATAACAATTTCCTGAAATAAATAACAATTTCCTGAAATAAATAACAATTTCCTGAAATAAATAACAATTTCCTGAAATAAATAACAATTTCCTGAAATAAATAACAATTTCCTGAAATAAATAACAATTTCCTGAAATAAATATCAATTTCAAGACAAATGTATCAATTTCCTGAGAAATATCAATTTTCTGAAAAATATCAATTTCTAGACAAAAATATTGTATCAATTTGGTAAAGTTGAACTTTGAAAGTCTTACAAAATGAAGTATTACACATTAAGTATTACTTACAAATTAAATAAGAAATTTAAAGCTCTAAGGTCAAAGATTCTAGATCGGTACCTCTAAAACTACTTTAAATCGCGGCTATTTATTCGCAACATTAACTAGACATTATGTCAACTTTGAAAATGTATACTATTACAACGCGTGTTACAATTTGTTTCGCAACGCTACTTAAAATCGCGAATGTTCTTATCTCACAGTTGATCGTTGCAACTGGAGCATGGGCGCCTGAAATATCGAATTATTCTAATGCAAACGCGATCGTTTTGATGCGCAACGCTAATTCAACAAATCGAAATTCAAAATACTATTTAAATAAGAAAAGAACTCTGACGTCTAAAATTCTATATCGGTGTCTCTAGAATTACTTCAAATCGCGCCTATTTATTCGCAACATTAACTAGGCATTTGATCAACTTTAAAACTTGATACTAGTACAACGCGTATGACAATTTGTTTCGCAACGCTACTCGAAATCGCGGATGAGCCCATCTCACAGTTGATCGTTGCAGCTCGAGCATGGGCGACTGAAATGTCGAAAGACTCGAAAGCAAACGCGAACTTTTGGTGCGCAACGCTAATTCAACGAACAGAGATCCAAAAAAGATTACTCCAATTCAACAAATCGAAATTCAAATTGCTATTTAAATAAGAATCTAGATTTACTTTAAATCGCAACTATTTATTCGCAACATTTACTACACATTTAATCAATTTTTAAAATTGATAGTACAACGCGTGTGACAATTTGTTTCGCAACACTACTCGAAATCGCGGATGTGCCCATCTCACAGCTGATCGTTGCAGCTCGAGCATGGGAGCCTGAAAAGTCGAAAGACTCGAAAGCAAACGCGAACTTTTGGTACGCAACGCTAATTCAATGAACAGAGATCCAAAAAAGATTACTCTACAGTTTCTGCAAAACGAATCGCGACTATTTGTTTCGCAACGCTATAGTTTAAACGAGCTATATCGCTGATAGAGACTACTAATATATTTAGAAGAAAGGCTAACTTTGATCTCTGTCAAAAATGGACTAACGCAACGCGTACTTTTTTCGCAACGCTAGTGCAAATCGCGGACGTTCCCATCTCGGCTGATCGTTGGGGCGGCGAGGCCTGCCCATGCATGCAACTAACTACTTTTACATTCTACTACAACTCTATTTCTACAGACGAGTATAACGACTAGGTAGTGATAAAATGACTCACTCGAAGATGCGAAGACGTTGCAATGATTGTCCTTTTGAATGACAGTTTGTCCGGCATCTTTGGCATAAAACCTCGTCTGCTCCTACGGCCTCATCCCGACAATTTGTTTCGCACCGCTACTCGATATCGCGGAAGTACCCATCTCACAGTTGATCGTTGCAACTGGAGCATGGGCGCCTGAAATATCGAATGATTCTATTGCAAACGCGATTCTTTTGATGCGCAACGCTAATTCAACAAATCGAATTTAAAATGAAATTTAAATAAGAAATTTAAAACTCTAACGTCTAAAATTCTAAACAGGTATCTTTAGAACTACTTTAAATTAAGACTATTTATTTGCAACATTAACTAGACATTTCATCAACTTTAAAAATTGATACTAGTACAACGCGTGTAACAATTTGTTTCGCAACACTACTTGAAATCGCGGATGTGCCCATCTCACAGTTGATCGTTGCAGCTCGAGCATGGGAGCCTGAAAAGTCGAAAGACTCGAAAGAAACGCGAACTTTTTGTGCGCAACGCTAATTCAACGAACAGAGATCCAAAAAACGATTACTTTAGATTATATGTAAAACAACAACAATATGAACTTTAAAAGCGCAGTTATCAAATTGAAATGTAATTTTGAACCGCGACTATTTGTGATACGCAACGCTACGCTCTAAACAAAATTTTTCGTAACATTAACTTTAATCTCTGTTCAAAATCGACTAAATGTAACGCGTGGTTTTGTCGCAACGCTAGTGCAAATCGCGGACGTTCCCATCTCGGCTGATCGTTGGGGCGGCGAGGCCTGCCCATGCATGCAACTAACTACTTTTACACTTTACTACTACGGTATACTACTACTTCTACAGACGAATATAGTAACAAGGTAGTAACAAAATGACTCACTCGAAGATGCGAAGTCATAGCAATGAATGCCCTCTCTAAGTCGATCAGCACGGTAATGACTGCATGCCGGATACCGAAACTGGACCGGCTCAGAACCCAAGGTAAACGAAGGAAGCATTGAAGAGTCCATGCCCCCCACCCCGAGCTAGCTTAAAGTAGGCCAAGGAAGTTTTAAATAACCCTTGGACTACCCTAAGCTAGCTAAAGGTGGACCATGGTAGACAATGGTAGGCCATTGTTGGAGGACCCTTGGTTAAGCTTAAACCAGCTGAAGGTAGACAAGGGTAGCTCTGGAAGACCACTGGTCAGCCTCAAGGTAAGCACAGGTAGGCCAGAGTAGCTCTCGATGACCACTGGTCAACCACAGGGTAGACCACTGTTGGAAGACCCTTGGTCCACCCTAGGCCAGCTGAAGGTAGGCAAGGGTAGGCCAGAGTAGCTTTGGATGACCACTGGTGGAGGACCCTTGGTCCACCCTAAGCCAGCTGAAGGTAGGCAAGGGTAGCTCTGGAGGACCACTGGTCATCCCCAAGGTAGGCAGGAGAGGCCAGGATACCGCTGGAAGACCCTCCTGGTCCCGGAGCCCATCCGCTCCTGCCGGAGGGCCCGGCCCGACTGATTGACTGAGCGCGCTCCGCGAGCTTAGGTAGCCAGTGACGCGCAGCGCGCAGCGAAGCGCAACGCTCCCTACCCCAACTAATTTCGGTAGATCTCGATTGCCGTGATATTAATTATTGATAAATCTATTATTTCTGGCTGTTTAATGTTTATAACAATTCCTTTTGCCAACGATGTGGACAAGCATTCCCTTGTCTATCTACCAACTAATTTTTTAGTAAAAATTGCTAATCGTGCTCGAGGTACAGAACAACTTTTAAACCATGAATATTACCAAACAATATTATATCAAGCAAATGTAATTAATAAAGTTACTATCTCTGGCTGTTTAATGTTTATAACAATTCCTGTTGCTAATTATGTCGATAAGCACTCCCTCCACTATCTGACCATCTAATTTTTCAGTAAAAATATGTAATGGAACTCGAGATATTGAATATCTTCTGACACATGAATATTAGCGTGCATTAATTTATTGAACACAATTCACTGATAAATTTATCATCTCTAGCTGGTTAATATTTGAGACAATTCCTTTTGTCGATGATGTCGACGAGCACTACGTTGACCATCTTGCCATCTAATTTTTCAGTAGAAGTAAGTAATAAAACTCGAGATCCAGCATAATTTATGATACATGAATATTACTAAGCATAATTATATTGAAAAAATGTAATTAATGAATTTGTTATCTCTGTTTGTTTAACGATTACAACGATTATATGTTTGCTTACCTCACCACCCAATTTTTTAGTAAAAATAGCTAATAGTACTCGAGATACAGATTAACTTTTATGCATGAACATTTGGAGTGTACAAGATATTCAATTCTCACTAGTATGCACAGTTTCATTAGAACAAGAGTAACAACAATAATTTGTAACTAATTAACCTCTTCTAGAATCGAATTGAAAACTTTACATGAATGTTGCCGAAGGTCCATTCTATATTCTTCGAGAGCTAATATTTATAAAAATTATCTGAAGTAATTTATCAACGATTTTTATGGAGGTAACTTCTATCTTCTATTCCCGCAATGAGTAAGACAAGGAGAGTCCGAGTATTTGTCAAAGGTAAACACACAAATCGTTGTGTCACCTCTCTGGAAATCGTAAATAACTAATTAACTAGGCGTCGAATCTACATAAAACTGCAACAGAAATGTAGCTGAGACATCATTCTAGATCCTCCGATCACAAGGAAGATTATTTTTTACCAGAGATCTGTTAAATTATTTGAGTTTATTTTAGAACGAGACTTAGAATAATTGTTTATAACTATTTAGTCAGAAATAAAATGTGACGATAAACTATATGTGAAAGTAGCTGAAGGTCTATTCTATATTTCCTAACTGCAAATATTTGTAAACAATTCCTCACAAGTGTGTTACTAATAAATTTTCTGTCGAGTGTGCACAGTATTCAGCAGCTCTGTGTCTGCCTTTCTTTCTCTTCTTAAATGTGCATAAGTTCGTTCTTGTCGGATACAAACTTCTTTACCATGTTCGCCAAATTTTTACCAGCGTAAAAAAATAGGCGGCACAAGTGAATAATACGTGGAGTATTTTTGTACGAATACAATTGCGTTTTAAAGTTGACAACGCTGTAAAATCGAGCCTCCTCGGACACACACTTTATGTGTTGCAACCTCATGTAGTTCACCACCTGACCGCTCCATTTCGATAGAGGCCGCTATCGTACTAGGACATTTTCTACAGAGTCGGTAATTCAGAACCGTAGACAGAAAAATGCATGTCTGTAGGTATCTTAAGTCTGTGGTTAGAGTGAGTTAAAAGATGAGGTAGGTTCTGTTCCAGGCTTAAAAGTAAAAAGTTGGCACGGCGAAACCCACGGACCTAAGCCAATCCCCGGGCGTGAGAACTCTCAACTCTCGTCCTCTCTGGTTGAAGCTCAGATGAGGTATAAGCACAGACGAGATGTAGGAGCAGACTAGACGTGCAATGTATTTTGGTCACTGATATCAGTGATTTTGGTGGCCGTCAGTTTTGCGGTTCTAGGAACCCACATGTCCCCATTACCATTCAGTGTCAACACCCAACGTTACCGATATGACACAATTTCTAATCATTATTAACATGAAGAAACAATTTTATACTCCATTCGCATTACGTGTACTTAATATGATTCGGCGGGAGCAACATACGTGATGCGAGGAAGCTAGAGCGCTGATACGAAACGAAAGCCAGTAGTTCTCTTAATTAACTCAGGATATTAACGCGAGAGGTCTCTCCAATTAGCTATTACAACGCAAAACAATGTGCAATCTAAATGCATTTTTCCTTAAAAACATTTCCCGGATCGTTATTCCATCAAACGACACTTTGTTCGGAAAATGAACATTTTAACGAGAAAACTTCTTCACTTTGCATCGAGCTACAGAAGTTTCAAACCGTGTACATATAGTTTTATTATTACTAGACTGCGAATTTTTATGCAAAATAAAACTTGTTTCGCAATCTCATTTCTTAACAATTTTAGTAGGTCCAAAATAACGTACAGTGACTCCCATAAATATTCGAACATTCTTAAGAAGACGATAATTTTTTGAATATTGGACACTGCGACTTGGATTTCTTTTTGGAGGTATTAGAATAATTAGTGTACTAGGTTGGAATTTCCGAAAGCCGTCTTTTAAATTTTCATTACAATTTCAAGAGCAATTTTTAAAAAAATTATTTATACGCTACATAGTAAACTAATCGTTCTGACATCTCAAAAACATTGAAGTAGTTTGATCAAATTTCAAAGAAGTTATTCGATGTTCAAAGGTGTACAAATACTTTTTACACCCACCATATATCAATGTCAGGTTTAGTTATAAAAAATGGAGAATACCGGATGTATTAAAGATTAATAAACGTGTAATTATATTTAAATATACATACAGCATCATCGAAACACGTATCAATGTGATCTGCTCACGACGCAAAATTGCAGAAACATTATATTGTATTATAATCCACGGCAACGTTATATTATCCCTTTGCAACTCGAATGGTGACTCTGAATCACCAGTAAGAATTGCCACACCATTGTTCAAAACAGTTTTCATATTATTAAATTCGTGTTTATTTTATAAATTGCTAAAAATTCAACTATTGTATTGGGAAAACAGGTTTAATTTCAGATGCACAATGTAAAAAAGATACATATGATAAAAATGTTCTAAGTTGAAAGAAATGGTAATTATACGATAAAGGGGACACCTCGCCGATTTCAATGACCTTAAAATATGTTATCAAGATATTTACAAAAGTCTACGGACCCCCACTACAGCGAATTCTATCATTTTTAATTTTCCGAACACGTGTTTGGTGGACTCCGCCCATTTTTAAGGGATCCCTCACTGCACCCCACCACCAAACCTAATCCAGACGTAACCAAAATGCGTTTACAGTAGCGGGGATCGCTGCAGTGAATCTAAAATTTTTTAAAAAATATCTTGGAAACTAAGATCGAACAGTGGTAATATTTATAGGAAAAGATTGCTCAGAATCATGCTCCAGATAATATATTTACAGCTCATGAAAAACGGTAAAGAATCCTGTTTCTAGATTGTTACCTCACGGACGGTTAGGTTTGTACAATCTTGAAATGAATTTTGGTTAGGCTTAGGTTATGTCTGGGTTAAATTTCTCGGGTCGGTGGTGAAGAGGGACGGGTGGAGCCCCTCCAACGCTCGAAAGGACGAATTGAATTATTGGGAAAAGGCGGAGTTTGCTATAGTCATCCTAACAGTTTTTTTGCGAATATCTAAAAAACTAAGGTCGAGTGGCGGTAACATGTTCAGGGAAATGTTGTTTAGAATGATAACCTTGACGACATATTTCAAGGTCATTGAAATTGGTTTGGTGTACCTTCTTCTGTATAATTACCAAAGCAATGTAGGATCAAAGACGATAAATATGAAAATGTATATAATTTAACACAACAAATCGCAACTAATAAAATCAATTAAACTATTTACGTCTCAATCCTACAGAAATATCTTGATTTTGGAATTAAAATTGATTGGAGTGCAAAGGGTTGAACTAAATCCATATCCACAGCTAAACACGTACTGATTGATGTGAATAGTCAACAATTGACACACTGCATTTTTCACTGTTTCAATCTATTGCTACTCATTTTTGCCATAAATCGATAATGTTGCGGCTGCATCGTGGTCGCGTTATATTACTATAGCAAGCTCCGCCGCATTCAAAAATAATCAGTTTACCGAATCAGATTTCGAATTGGCGAGATTAGTGGACCAAAGCAGGTTATACGGTACTCTGAATCAAAGAAGCGCTGCAACATAATCCGGTGCGAGTAATCGGCGGTGAAACTAATAATTCAATATCCCCGGACGTCACCGTTTGTCCAGGTATTGGGCAACCGAATGAAATATTGACGAAGATCATCGGAAACACGTCGGACTGCGACATCGCAGATTGCTCTTTGATCCGTCGTTGTCGCATTGTGGCCGATCGATGGGAAAACTTCACAATGGAATTGATTCAACCCTTGTGCGGTATTTTCGTTATGTCTGACCAATTAAAATGTTTTTTTTTGTCCGTTGTATAATTGGTTTCTGATAGTGATATACTCGATCCGTATTGCGTTACATTTCTCGGCGACCGAGGACTCTCGAGCTTCGTTGACCTTCTCTACCTTCAGCAGAGGTCGACGAATAGTATCTTCCGCACGATAATTGTCCCTGGCCGGACCCGTGTTGTAGACAACTATCGAGAATTCACTGTATCATTAGAAACATGTATATGTACTACCACCGTGCAAAAGTACATTAAAATCGAAGACGACCACCTCGGGTCCTTCCCTTGTCAGTCTTGTAGAATCGCAGTCTCGCAGACTCGCAGAGGAGCCTGGGGGGAGCTTGGTGTCCGTAACGTCCGACGGTGAAGAGTGTCCGGGGGCTAGTTGCTTCGACAAGGGGTTTCGAAGACTCAAGGACGATGGACCCGTGGATCTCATGTTGCCAGCTAGACTAGGAACAAAAAGAATGCGT
Organism: Sphecodes monilicornis; assembly: GCA_913789915.3. NCBI lineage: Eukaryota > Metazoa > Arthropoda > Insecta > Hymenoptera > Halictidae > Sphecodes > Sphecodes monilicornis. The sequence continues at coordinate 10,308,284 of OU565284.1, read as the reverse complement.
TAGCTCTCCATTCTGCCCAATCCTGTCTATTTGCCTGTTCGTGCTTCTTGTTTCTATTATACTCAACCTCTGTCAGCTATTTTACGAAATTCTTTCACGATTTTTGGCACTCACATCAAATCCAACCTTCGTGCTCAGAACCGAGCGAATCTGCAGTGGCTGAGAAAAGTATTGGGACATGCTTACGAAAGGATAGTTTCTTAAAAATTTGACCGAACGACTAACTTTTTTTTTGACAATTATACAGAAGAAGATACAGCTCACCAACTTCAATGACCTTGAAATATGTGGTCAAGGATATCATTCTGAACAACTTTCCAGAAGGCTTTTTATTTGATACAAATACTGAAATTATAAATCAGCTTCCGCGTGGGAAATAAATTTTGTTATTCACACATAAATAATAATAAAAATCTTATAGAATCGATACAAATTCAATCCTCTGATTTTTATTAGGAAAAACACGATAGTCGTGTCTAGTTCTTGGTAGGTTTAGTGTTTATTGAGAGACCCTATTGTTAACTCTTGTCACTCGAATGGTGACTCTGAGTCAGCAGTAAAAATTACCATACCATTATTCAAAAGTCTTTTCATATTATTAAATTCGTCTCTATTCTATAAATTGTTAAACATTCGACTGTTGTATGAGAACACAGGTTTAATTTCCGGTTCATAATGTAAAAAAGATACATTGAATAAAAATGTTCTAGGTTGAAAGAAATATCTGCATTTTGGAATTAAAATTGCTCCGAGTGTAATGGATTAATATTCTGCCTCGACAAAGTTTAGAACGTTCATATAGTTCATAAAATTCGTAAAACCCATAAAGTCCATGAAGTCAAAAAACGAGATCCATCATTGGCTTATTTTCGTTGGTTTATTAAAATTTATTTTTATACGACTAAGGCAATTAATTTTGAACATTATCCATCGTATACACAATAAATATATTTTCTTTGCCGTGGCTTTAGTAGTTTGATTGTCCACTTTGTAAATAAATGTATCTTTTCCTAGCGTGAATAATTAAATACGCATTTAATAGCCAGGCGGTCTTGTTGGTGAAATGTATCGAATATAATGTTGCAGTTTACACTGAAGTACATTTAAAATATATGTATTTCCGGTTTGATTGCATCGACTGCAGACATATCGCGTTTCATCTCGCGATTAGTGCATCTCTTGTTTTGATACTGAAATTGTGGCCGCGAAAAATGCGAATGATCCTGATGCAGGACTCTATCCGCATTATGATCGTCCTGGAAACATGCCTCGAACTGAGTTGCATAATCTTTACTACGACCGAACGGATCGTTTCGTTTCACCGCGATGAATCTCTTACGAATAGGCGGATGTTTATGGGATTTCCGGTTCTTCAAGCTCCGAGGAGACTAACATTGTTGCGCGAGAACATGCTTTGGTCATGTTTGCTTCACACTTTAATTTTATGAACCGTATCGTGTTCAGAATTTTGCATTTTATTAGGATAAATTGAAAAATGGCTGAACGAAAGTGTTCCAACAGCAGATTTCTGTTCTTCATTTTAGAAATTGTGTTTTGCTCATAATCGATGGAATTCAAGGAATTTTGCAATTAGCGCCCCCTTTTCGGGGGAAAATTGTTTTTAACATTCGCGTAAAGCGCCTCCAATGTTCTTCTTAAATATTATTAATTATTGTCTTGTTTGTTGCCTCCGCCCTCTATTTTTGGTGTTCAACGAGATAATACACGCGTTTCTGTGATTCCGTAATTTGTAAATATATTTAACTGTTTTCTTATCGCGAACGCAATTGTAGGTTTCAATATTCTACGTCGACTTCCAAGCACATCATGTTCTATCAACAATTTTGTGTTTTCAAGTAGTCTGTCAAGTTATTCTTCAAACATATTCAACTGTTTATGAAGACTTGTCTGAAAACGTAGTCTTGACCTGTTACTCAGTGAATAGATGAATAAAGACGAAGCGGGATGAATAAAAATAATGTCAAGTGATTCGACCCTTAGAAAGACCAAGATGAGATTCTCGATCCGATTAGTTAGGGAACAGGGAATTAAAAGTATGTTATTTTCGTAATTTGGAATGTTTGAACAAAATTACGTGAAATCACTCTGCAGTGATCAATAATGTTTCTTCGATCTACGGATCGAAATTTATCAATTTTTCAACACAATGACGAATTTTACAAATTTAAATAAATGCACTACAAAAAACGATCTCTCTACTTTTATTTGCACCCCCCTCCCCTGACAAGTCATGAATTTCTTTAGAAAAGCATTTGAAAATTGTTATGAAATAAATTACCCGTCGACCAACAACAATTTCGTAAGACTTGCAATTTTTTCACAAGCCCTACACTATATCTGTGGATCTTAACATTCTTTTGCAGACTCCACACTTTGATTGTCGATTCTACAAATTGTTTACCTGGTCCATAATTTTTTCACAGTTTCTACAATATTTTAATATGTCGCACAACTTTCTCGAGGGTCCTACAACTTTTCCGTAAGTTCCAAAAGTTTTTCATAGACATCACAATTTTTCTATGAACTCTAATTTCGGAGGACCTGACATTTTTTCACAGGCCCTACACTATTTCTATGGATATTAAAAATTCTTTGCAGATTCCACAATTTATTTGTCGATCCCACTATCTGTTTACTGGGTCCTAAACGTTTTCACAGGCCAAACATTTTGCTCGTGAGTCTAAGTACGTTTCCGTAAGTTTCACAATCTTATCATAGACATCACAATTCTTTGACGAATTGCGTGAAATCATCCCCGTGAAAATCGCAAACAGCTGATCATCCGCGATTCTCTGGTGCAAAGTGCAACGCGGCGGTCCGCGTTGTTGGTGCGCCGCGTTCCGGCGGGTCAGTAAGTGTTGCAGGTGCATATCGGCTGCACCGGTGCACCGTTGCGGCCGTCGTCGGGGGTGGCTTTGACGCCGGTGCCGACTCGAGGCGCAGAACGTGTTCGATCGACCCGCGAACGCGGCCCGTAGCCTCACACTGCGACACAGAGAGTTAACTTCAGTCAGTCGCTGTTCGGCCACCGAGCGGGTACACGGTCGGGTCGTTTTGCAGTCGGGTCCTCTCCGTTTGCATTCTTCGACTCGTCGACTTTTGCGAAAAATCGCCGCGAAAAAATAGCACGCGAAAATTTTCTCGGGCCCAGTGAACGTTGCTATTCTCTATCTGTTTCTCTCTTTAACAGCTCTCAATAAATTCGCACTCGCGAAGTTGTGCTACACCGCGATTTTTCCGCGCGCGCGAAAACCTCGCTGCGGGACACATGGACTCCCAGACACGAGGGATGGAGGAGGGATCAGCGTGATGCACCTTCCAGGTGACTTTCGCACAGCATTCGCACCGATACTCTCCCTCGATTGGCTCTCAGAATCACACGTCTCTGAAACTTTGTTTTTAAAGAATTTGTTGGCAGTTCCTGGGATTTTGTATTTTCATTCATGAGTTCGTGATTGATGGTCATGTTACGGGACTGCGGATTTTTGGAGGTTCTAGTGGTGGGAGGACCATAATTTTCAAGCGTTACGTTTGGAAGGTTTTGGTTTGAAAAGTTTGATCGAATGGATTCTGTTCGGTTTTAACATTACGAGTTAATAATTAATACCAGCTTGGTGCATATTAAATTGTCTGATTTTAGAATGCGAATTTAAAGTGAAGCCTTTTGGAATGAAAATGTTATTGTAGTCTGCAAGCTTTTGCGTTTTCATGGGTTTTGGTATTTTCATTCACGGGTTTGTGATTGATGGTTCAGTTAGGGGATTGCGGATTTTTGGAAGTTCTCTTGGTGGGTGGACCATAATTATCTAGCGTTATGTTTGGAATTACGAGTTAATAATTAATACCAGTTTGGTGCATATTTAATTGTTTGATTTTAGAATTCGAATATAATGTGAAGCTTTTTGGTCCGAAAATGTTATTGTAGTCTTTGTGTTTTTGTTTTTTATGGTTTCGTGATCGAAGGCCCAATTAAAACACAATTAAAAATCTTGAAAATTACAGTTTTTCCGTCACATTAAAAATTGTGAAAAATTGTAGCGTTCGACCTTTTAAAAATCTTGAAAATTGCAGTCGTTCATCTTATTGAAAAGTGTAACAAATTACAATTTTTCATGCTATTCAAATTCGTAGAAAATACAGTTTTCGGTCCTAGAAATCGTGAACGTCGCAGTTCTTCGTGCCAAAAAATTAGTTTTTTGTCTTCTTAAAAATTATGACAATCACAATTTATCGCCCCATTGCAAATCGAGAAAATCACAATTTATCGCCCCATTGCAAATCGAGAAAATCACAATTTATCGCCCCATTGCAAATCGAGAAAATAACAATTTTCCGACCCATAAATGATTATGAAAAATTACAGTTTTTTGTGCTTTTAAATATCTTAAAAATTGCAGTTCCTTATCCCATTAGAAACTGTGAAAAATTTAGGGTCTGAGTTTTTGTTCTTTTAAAATTCGCAGCTTTCCACCAATTAAGAGTCTCGAAAATAAAAATTTTTCATCCAATTAAAAATCGTACAAACATAGTTTTCAACCTTTTTAAAAATCTTAGAATTCTCATTTTTCCATACAAGGAAAAATCATTAAAAAATCACAGTTCTTCAGCCTATTAAAAATCTCATTTTTTCGTCCAATTAGAAATCTTAAAAAATCGTAGATTTTTATCCTATAAAAAGGGTGGAAGTTTTACCATGGAACATTGCATCACCCTGCATTCGTCCACTTATCAATTAACAAGATTAAAATTTAATGAAGCACATAGGGAGCAAACTTTACTCACTGTGCTGCGGATGTGCAAAATAAGTAAAAATTTATTTTCCTCGCTAATCATTTTTATACCTCACAAATAGTATATCCACATGATTAAACTCTTTTATTTTTTACTGACTCGAATTACACCTACTCGTCTTCTTTTGTCATAAATGCCTAAAATCCGCAGACTATTAATCACAATTTCGTACAATTTTTAAGAACGATGCATATTTTACTTTTCCCTTGGAAACTTGATCATACATTTGATCCGTCCATTTTGTATTTTTGACGGCTGGAAGCTAGACCGTGAATATTGTTGACTACCGTGTATTTCTTAAGTCACCATCAAGATTAAAATTTACTCAAATATACAGTCACTCCCATTAATATTCGGACACTCCTAAAAAGACAATAATTTTTTAAATGTTGGTCCATATTACTTGGATTTTTTTTGGGGAGTTAGAACAATTAGTTTACTAAACGTCGCAAAAAAGGAATTTTGAAAAATTTGTAATTGGTCGGAATTGCAAACACTACAAAAAGTTGCTTTTTACAACTGTTTTATGTGGGTGTATATTGAAAGTTTAAGAAATACGTTTTGTAGATCTGTGTAAACTTCCTGCACTCTGAAAATTTCACCAAAATCGGTAAACGTTGCAATAAGCTATAAACGTTTAAAGATGGTGAAAATTGCAGTTTTTCACAATTTTCGAACTGTAATAAATCGAAGGATTCTTACGTCTTTCGATGCCTGTCGCTGTTTTCCACGTCCTCCGATTTTGATGAAATATTCATAATGTATATGTTACGGTAAATGTGATTAATCCGGTGATTATGTATAATTTCCGGTTATTATATAGAATTGTTACGGGTAATGTAATGAATCGGAGATTATGCATAATTGTTGGTCTCAAGTTTAGTCTGGGTTAGGTAAAGAATTGGTAAATGTGATGAATTCTTGAATATTTAGGACATTTTTTTTACATGAGGGTAATCTCTCTTACGGATACCTCATCCTTCTCCGAAGGGAGAAAGGTGGGGTTATGTGGGACTCACTGTCTAATGTGCAATGCCAGTCATACCCACTAACTCCCTCATGACAGCCGTCTCAATGGTTTACAGGGGGAGAGCCAGGACCCGTGGCACGATTTCAAACCGGCATCTTCCCTAACCTGCATAGTATGCTCATCCCTGGAGGAGAGGAGAAGTCTTTACTCCAATAATAATCTAACCTCGGAGCACTACGACGGCTGTGCCGTAATGACCCCCACCCCGAATATTTACTACCTAACCTAGACCTAACCCAGACCAAACTTAGTGGTGATTATATACAATAACGGGTAATTATACACAATCACCGGTAAATTATACATAATCACCTGATTAATCACATTTACCGTAACATATATAATTAATAGAGATCTACAAAACATATTTTTTAGATTTTTAATATAGGCCCACATAAAGAAATGGTAATAAACAGCTTTTAGTATTTTCTCTGCAATATCAACCAATTCCGATTGTTTCAAAATTTCTTTTTTCACCTCATGTAATAAACTAATTTGTTCTAACGTCTCAAACAAGTCCCATACTACTTGAATGCCCGAGTTTTTATTTGGAACCATCGACACATATAAATTATTATAAATATATTTTATTTTCTTCCATCCAAGTTCCAATATTAACTTTAAACAGTTGCAAATTAATATACGTGCTATTTGTAGTTTAACAAATTGTAATCTGTAAACCATGTGGTCGCTAATGACCTTGCTGTTAATGCGACCACATTAAAATAAACTACAAATAAAAAAGAAAGGTCAGAGTCGTATGGTCCGATATTAAAAAAGTTATCAACTTTTTAAGAACTTTTTAAGTCCAAATATTGATGGAAGTGACTGTATATTAATGACAGCAAACATTCAATGAGAATTTCCGTAAATGTCATAGACTAAATCAATATTTCGCTTTTTCTTGAAAACTTGACCATGAATTCCGCACACTTCACATTTTTCGCAGTTACCTATTGATGTCAGTTCTCGCGTTGACATCTCGTAGGCTTATTCGTGAAACTCGTTTCGCGTTTCCTCGATTTACCCCGTGGATATATCGCGTTGTCGTCGTTGATGTCGATTTCAATGTGGGCGTTGAAGCTCGCTGGACAGATCCGAAGCCCTCGTACATATTCTGGTTTTAAACTTTCGAAAAACCAATTTTTCTTACATTGTTGTTAACCCTCCTTCCGCAACGTGGTTCGTTTATGTTCGGAGCGAAACTCCTGAATTTCTTTTTTTCCAAAATTTCTTTTCTCCCATTAATGTTTTAGACTTCCATACGTGTTCCAAAATTTTTTTAGATTTTTTTTTGAACCTAGAACAGTAAACAAATTAGTCGTGAACATAAATGATCGTTTTTCTCGAAAGGATATGTCAAATTCCAGTTGATAGATTGTAAAATTGTTATAAAATCTTCAGCACACACACTGTTATCACACCAATCACAAGTATTAATATTCTTAGTTCTTTTCTTATTTTTTTAACGTGCTTTAGGAGGACAAAATATTAAAAAGATCAATAATCCGCATTCAAAATGTCGCCAATTTGTACATGATCGATATTTTGATTTCATTTTGGTTCAGACCATAACAGCATGCATGCTGATTAAAAGGCTTCCTCATTTTTCCGTGGTTCGAACCGCATAAGGCCCCGGAATTAGGGCAACAGTCAACACATGTGTCTTAAAACGAACTCTATACAAAAGTTATATAAATCGTGAAATTTTCACTGGTTTTACTTGAAAAAAATAATGTATGTAGTTCGTATGTAGTAAAAGTTGAATAGTTATACTGAAAAAAAAATTTCCAAAGAAAGATGGCATTCAAAGAGCAGAAGGGCCGTTTTATTCGCCGCATCTGCGATGCAAGTTGGGGTGTGGTGACCGATATAGTAGATGCTGATTGTAAACCACTTTCACAACAGTCGCGACCCCTATTCCGCGCCCCCAGATCTGACAAACTTTTACTAAATTACTTTTTCACGGTACGATCAACTCATAGACTGCGGAGATCGCTGCGCATTTTCGCCGCACGTCCTCCGCCCTGCGAAACATCCAGCAACACATTTACGTTAACAAACGTTAACATCAAGATGGAAATTCGCGTAAACACTCGCGAGCTCAATGTAAATATTGCCCGTGGAGAACAATTAATCCAGAAAAGAAAGGGTGGTAATTGTACAGTAAAGGGGACACCTCAACGACTCCAATGACATTGAAATATGTTATCAAGGTCATCGTTCCGAACAACTTTTTCTTATAGACATGTTAATGGAAACTTCAGGTGTGTCGTGTATTCCAAAGAAAAACGTAAAAACAAACTTTTGTAACGAATAGCTAAAGAGAGACTTTATAGAAATTGCTAAAATTGAAATGTAATAAGTTACAAAAGTCTTAATATATTATAGACAATTTTGTTGACTTCCATTTTTAAAATTTTTACGAATATTTTCGTGACACTTTTCTGATTGTAACGATACCAAACATGACACAATTTGGATTATGTTTACGTTTTTAATCCACGATATACTGAAACCTCCATTATCCGAATTAATCAGTAGAACATTCCAAATATCAATGATCGAACTACAATGTGAAATTAAAACTTCACTAAATTGTAAAATACAGTATGCCGTGTATGAATCGTTTTAAATTGAACTGTTTACATTAAATTTAGAAATGAATTTAGACTTCCGGTTCGTACAATCGAGGTTCTACTAAATCGTGGATTTAGATAACTATGTCGTGTTTGTACTCTTTTTAACCAGAAAAATATCAGGAATATTTTAGGAAGAGGGCCACATAGAAATAATGAAAAACAAAAAAGCTTTATATAAATAAACCACTTTGAAATTTAAGGTTCCTATGACAATTACTGGGAACAAAGGTTCTCAAGAACCGAGCTAGCTATGATAACAGTTCTGAAGCCCCGCGTTCGTGCCACAAATTGCTACAAATTGTTGCAAACAATCTCTTTGGAGCAATGATTGTGGAACAGGAAGGATCATAATTAAATCGCAATTACGCTGTGAACGGAATTTTCGGGTTGTCGCTGATTGTCCGGCGGGCTAAACGATCGACCTTAATCATCGTACCAGGGGACTCGGTAACGCAGACGTTCACTCGGACAGAGTATAATCGGCCGACATTTTCGACGGTCTGATTGTTATTAAATCAAGCACGTCTCATAGTTCCCCGGTTGTCGATGTGTTCGAATAATAGGCAGGCGCAGATCCTCGTCCGGGAAACGTCCTCGTTAAATTTCGAAATCGTTGTATATCGGGTCACGGTTTCAACTTCGCCCTTCGAAACGAGCAATTAACGCGTGCCCGGCCCAAGTAGTTAATTAAGTGATAACGCACAGAATTAATTAACGGCCGCGGTTGTTTTTGCTGGCGCGAGCACCGCGCCGTACTGCTCCGTGTTATACTATAGGCGTTCCCATCGACTTTGATGCACCAGAACTTCGAAATAATTAGGCTGGACCTGGTTTCACGAAATTCGCGAACGATCTGCCCGTTGCCAGACTTTTGCAGTCGAGATTGTTTTTGTTGTTGCAATTTTTTGTGGGTCAGATGAAACTGACTTTTTTTTTAGGAGACAAGATTGTGCATTGAACAGATGAATTGGTAGATCGTTGGCGGAATTAATGAAACGAAATCTAGTAAATCGTAATCGTGAAATATATAATTATGGCCTTATGGAAATTCTCAAAAAATGCTAGAACACTGGCGGGTTTAAAGGTAAGCGGACTAAGCGTAATAATACCATCCTATAATACCATAGGACCCCGAATTTCGCAGCATTTATTTCTTTTTATAAAAAAATTCAATTTATTTACAAAAGGTTAAAACAACTTTTTCAATTATGAATTATGCTTATTTTTAATACCTCGAACGTTGTTTCTATCTTGCGTTTGAGGGCCTCAAAATTTTTACCGCTGGGCCTCCACTTGACTTGAGTCGCCATTGTGCTAGAATATAAAATTCTTGGATCTACAAAGTCTATTCCCATAAAAAAATAGAACTTCATTTAATTTCGCTCTCTGGAAATTTTTCTACAAATATTGAAAATTTAACAAACATCCGCAGTCTAATAATTAGTATAAAATACTGAAGTTAGTGTAATATGCAGTCTTTTTGGTAAAATGTTTCTATATCTCAAATTCTCATGGATCCAATGGAACTAAATTATTTAGGAGACAAAATTAGGCACTGAATAGATAAATTGGAAGGAAGTGTGCGAAATTGATTAAACGAGATAAATCGACTAAAGGGAATAGTAAATTATAAAATTTATTTTATTTTTCACTCTCTCCTTACGACATTTTTCTGATTGAAATGAGACCAAATGTGACATAATTTGGTGCATGTTTGCCTATGTAAATACTTATTATCGTCAACTAAAAGAAGTAAATGTGATTCAAATTAATATCGTGTTTGGTGTCACTTTAATCGGAAAAATGTCACGTTGGTAAAAGTTTCATGAAAAAATAATTGAACACAGAAAAAGTTTGTCATTGCATCAGTATTAGCTTACCAATATACATACAGTTGAGGGACAATATTAAGTGGACATCGTTTAAGAACTTATAACTTTTTTAACTCTTGGATCAAACGACTTGAGTTTCTTTTTTAATGAAAACCGTAGGAGGTTTATAAGCAATAAATTCAATCTTCTCAATTCTATAAGGCGTTTCACTTTTACATGTTTTGTGCTTGTTAGGTTTAGTATTAAAGATTGCGGGGTAGCGACTCGAGAGAAAGTTGACTTTCCGACTTCATGTTCTCCAACGATCTCCATGTTTGTTCGATCCGGATCAGTGTGCGGCGTTCTGGTTTGCGCCGTCACGCTTACAATTAATCCCATTAACGAGCGGTTTCCGCGACTGCAATAATTTCGGACGAAATCGGGCTATAACGACACTGTATCGGCATTGACGTCAGAGTCGCCGAGTTTCCGTATTAAGGTCGATTATTTGGGTTAAGAATTTCGTTTCCGACGACAACCGAGGCCAAGAAAATTGTAGAACGCGGACCGCGTTCGCGCATCCATAGTTTCTGGCAGCGAGCGAGGCTTTTTTCATTCACCGACATAGTGTTGCCCATGGCCGTGGGAGTGAAGTATACCATCAGCGTGATTCCGTTCATTTTGCTCTCTTGTTCATAGATTTTTTATCGCGAATGCTACCGACAACTGAATGTGTGACGTGTAACTTATAAAATTAGTAAGTAGACTGCAGAATCTTATGCATAATTAAAATTGTTGGCATCAGTTCATATAGACCTTTCTTCGAGTCTTTAGCAATCTCAATAGGTAGGAGGCAATATATTAATAATCTTGAATATTTTAAAATGGTTTTAATGTTTTCAATTGTACCAACTCGTTACTATCGTAAATGCATAAAATCTGCAGTCTACTAATTAGTCAGTACATTGCGGATTTGTATGCAAAATCAAAATTGTTGGCAACGATTGCAAGAAACAGTAACCATATAGACGTTCCTTTTCTTCTATAACAATTTTAATAAGTCGAATACACTATATTGACATTCTTCAATTTTTTTAGTGTTTTTACTTTTTTAAATTGTGCCAACTCGTTTCTGTCATAAATGCATAAAATCTGCAGTCTACCAATTAGTCAATAGATTGCTGATTTTTATGCAAAATCAAATTTGTTGGTATCGATTGCAGTTAACAGTAACCATGTGGACGTTACTTTTCTTCTTTAACAATTTTAATAAGTCGAACACAGTATATTGACAATCTTAAACTTTCTAAATGCTCCTATTTTTTTTATCAAAATCCATAAAATCTGTGGTCTACTAATAAGTTAATAGATTGCGGATATTTATGCAAAATTAACATCGTCTGCTCGTGTTGCAAGTTATAGGAAGCGAAGTACATGCATGTTTATTGCTTTTTGAAATTATTTTGACTAGATGATGGTACTACAGTTGTATGATTAATATTTTTGTTTAGGGGATACTTTTTTGGGGGATAAACTCTCAAGTTGATGGTGCCAAAATACACTTTATATTCATAATCATATCAGAACATTTTTTTACGTGTTATTTTTGGATACGTATTATAATCTGTTTCAGGTTTCTTTTATAAATATAAAAATCGATCCAGTCACTTTTATAGACATCTCGATGGAAATATATAATTACGTCTAAGGGTTGCGAAAAATCAAATACTCCATTGACCGTAAAAGTTGGTACGATGCGCGTTGACTATAGGTCTGCCAATAATACGCACACCTGATTACAAATCTTCATAAGAGAAGTAGTATAATAATCTTATTTTTGTAATTTGTACACAATTGTATTTTTTATTTTATAATCTAATGCATTTTTTTGTGTAGAAATATAAAACTACGATGTATATTTACCAAGAGCATTTTTAATTTATATTTCCTGTTTAGGTAATTGTAATAGCAACAATTGGTATTTTATTTATATATTGTATTCGTCCCTGTAAAATTCCGTCCGAAGCAATAATATAATTGCAAAATTTGTTAAAACAGAGTTGTAAAAGAAAGTTGGAAGTGCGACGTTTATTTAAATTTTAAAAGCTCATGGTATATAAATAGCGGATAGTTAAATGGCTGCTTCCAGGGTCATATTGACCCGAACATGGAGAAAAGGTAATATTTCGCAGATTAAATTGGGACCTCACTTGACATCCAATTAAAAGGAGACTTTGTAACTCGTTCCACTATATTATATAAGTTAGTGCTATCAATTTCATTTATACACCCTACATAATCTTACACTGCCATACAAGTATGTTCTAGAATAAATCAGGATAAAGATACCTTTATATAACACGAAAGCTATCGACGCGCTAAAAGATATTGGCAGTTATGTAACGCATTCACAAAAATAACAAAGTGTAATCCACAAGGATTTTTCACAATTTCTATTCTAATTAGACTACGGATTATTATGAAAAAGTAATAAATTTCAATACAAAAGTTATAAAAATTGTCCATCCGAGTTAAAACAAATTGGAGTAAACAATTCATTTTTTTTTTTAACATACAGTGATTGACGAAAGTGTTCGAACGCCCTTCAAATCAGAATAATTTGTTTAAAATTGCACTAAATTACTTGACTTTTCTTCTGTGTAATTAGAACCATTGACTTACGAAATAAAGTGCAAAAAAGATTTTGAAAAAATTTCTATTGATAAGAATTACATGAAAAAATAAAAATGGCACCTTTTAAAAACTTTTTCATTTGAGTTTGTAATGAAAATGTAAAATATGCGTCTTGTAGACTTATGTTAGTTGTACACATGCTGAAAATTTCATTGAAATCGGTTGACGAAAGAAAAAACGACACGCATCGAAAGATGCAAGAATCAACGGCTTGTGGTTCATGTGTACGTTGATCGATTTCGATGAAATTTTCAGCATGTGTATAACCAACATAGTTCTACTAGACGTATATTTTAAATTTTCACTACAGCATCAAATAAAAAAGTTTAGAAAAGTGCCGTTATTATTTTTTCATGTAATTCTTACCGATTGCAACGTTTTCAAAATCCTTTTTGCACGACATTTAGAAAATCAATGTATTTAATTGCTCAAAAAAGTTAAGCTGTTTAGTGCAATTTTAAACATATTATTTTGATTTAAAGGGCGTTCGAATACTTTCGTCAGCCACTGTGGACGTGTAACAGAATGAAAATAATATAACAGCATTTTTAAATTCTTCTAACGTTCTCACTGTTTTAAATTACAGCTACTCATTTTTGTCATAAAATCGGCAGTCTGGTTAAAACGCCTGCTATGTTCTCAAGGAAATTAAAATGTCAAAGAAAGGAGATTATAAATTGAAAAGTAAAAATATATCAGCTGGATAACTAGTACTTATTGTGTGCAAGAAATATACATGTATTTTTTAATGAGTGTAATTTTAAGTTGAAGGAAGCGTTTCATGAACATAGTTTTGTAGTTCAGTTGGAACTAGCAAAACTGGAATAGTAATTTGAACCACCGCTTTGGAGTTTCACAAAATTCGTCAACCCTAAAGGGTCAAGCACCTGAGGAGCCATTATGGCAGCGTCGGTAGTTGGCACAGTGGCAACGTCAGTCAATGGCAAACGCGTTTACCTGGTAGCGAATGTGTGACGCGTGAATAATGGAGCGGAGGGTCACAATCGGCACGCACGCGAGCCATGCCCTGACACGGCATTAGGCGAATGTGCAAACTACAATCATCCTTTGCAGTCCAAAGGCCGTCGATGTTCGAGGATGTGCTCGCCTAATTCATTTTTTACGCGGCTACGGTCAAATACAATTAGTGTCTTCACATACGTATATGAAAACTGCAGAAATATCGTTTGAACCATAAACAAATGCTATTCAAAATGACAACACTTCTTTTAATTCCAATTATTATTTTATGAAACTCCCAGCAACATATTCGCGATACTTTTCTGATTAAAATGAGCCCAAACACGACGCAATTTGGACCATGGTTACTCGTTTAATCCATGATATAGTGGAACCTCTATTATCCGAACTAATCGGTGAAATACATATACATATACGGATAATAGAATGTCTGGATTAAATGTATACTGATTTGCACAATGAATTCTGTTGAATATGTGGACAATGTAATGGAGAATTAAGGTATCGGTTCGGATAATCGAGGTTCCACAGTGTCGTGAATTACACAAGTGAATACGCTCCAAATTGTATCGTGTTTGGACTCATTGTAATCAGAAAAATGTTACGAACATTCTCGTAAAAGTTTCATCGAAAAATGATCAAAAACAAAATAGTTCTGTCATTGTTCCTCCAGTTCCTGTATTCTGCATACGATGTGGACAATTTTCGAAAATTAACAGTCTCGTTACAAGTTTGTCATTCCAACGAATTCAAGCACGGAACTTTCGGAACACGTTATCAAGGTATTATAAATTAAGAAAACGCTATAATGAAACTGCGAATTTTATGGATTTACGGCAAAAGTGAGTAGGTACTATTTGAAGCAGATAGAAAATTAAAGTAATTGAAGAACATCGACGCATTATTTTAAACTTCAAAAACTTATGAAGGAAAGAATGAATTTGTCCATTTGTATCGACGCCGTCTGTATAATGGGTCGATTATGTTCACGACTAATTTTCTTACTGTTCTATAGGTTTTAAAGAAATCTAGAAAAAATCTGGAAAACGTACTGAACTTCCTATTTCAATATTTAATCGTTGGAATTTCGAATAGTTGAAGCATTGATGGGAAAAGATAAATATTGGAAAGAAAGAAATTCCAGAGTGAAACTTCGCTTCGGACATAATCGTTCCAGATTGCAGATCTACAGTCCAGCTATAATAAAAATCGATTTGAAGCAACGCACAGTATAACGAGTATATGGACGTTAGGAACAAAATTCATATCTTTTAAACTAATCCATTTTCTACGTAAGACCCGTAATACTTTTTTTTAAAAGAATACAAAGATGCACCGATTGACGATAAAAAATTGAAATTTCATTAAAAAATATTATCGTAATTCTGAATGTTTGTTATTGGATAAAATGTTTGGTAATTATACAGAAAATGGTGTATAGCTCACCGATTTCAATCCCCATTTCTTATTCCCCATGTCATTCAATCTCCATTTCATATCCCCAATTACTATATCAAAAATCACGGAGATGATTTCTTTGCTTTTGGTATTGGTACTTTTTTGAAACTTAAATCAAAGTTGATAAACATTAACACAAAAGAATGCGATAACTTAATAATATTACAAAAAAACTATTCTATAGCTTGGAAGGCCTCATAATGTTAAACATAGCTCATAAAAATCAAATGAACCAGATAAATCTTTAACAAACGGAACGTGTTTCAATGAGTAAACTGAAAATTGGGAAAAAATTTCAAGCACGATTTTTCACAATAAATTGGAAAATTCAGTAAAAATTGTGAGTGATATTAATATCTACGTTTTTTTAACAGTATTTTACAGTACCACAGTCTATGAATTTTAGATTTCGCTTTTTTAATTTTTGTGCGTTGCTCGTCTTACTACAACGTAAATAAGACTAATGAATAAAAATATAATGGTATAGATAAATAGATAGTATATAGATGAATAATATCACAATATGACTTCCTGGTCAGTGTTTCATCCGGAAAACGAATTTCCGGCAATAGAACCGAATGCAGATTTTGCATTAGGTCGGCAGCAGTTCGCCTAAACGCCATTGGCCCTCGTATAAGACCTTAGCCGAAGTCGCAGTTGTTACGTTAGGCGTTTACATAACACGGTGAATCCTCTGGTTCCGCGGGAATTATTGTAAATCTACGGATAATACAATCGAACAACGGTAACGTGATGGAAACAACACCGTTAAGGCGATATTGGACGCCTAGGTTCGCGGGTTTCCGCTCGACATATAGCCTAGATTTGTCAATTTCCACGGACCGTTGACAACCGAGTCGACGCGTGGAAACGCTTCGTGAAGAAAAATGGGACGTTGAAGAAGTTCTGCGCGCAGTCCATGCGGCGATAACGAAATCAAGTCTATTCTAGCAATTACACGTTATTTTCAACCCTCACACATCGACTTTTCCGCGATATGATCGATCAGCAACTTCGATTTATTTTTATGCTTCGGAAAGCGCCGACGCAGAGCGAAAATCGTTTTAGGCGGTTAGGTACATATATTCGAACAATTCAGTGAGAAAGGAATTTTGACAATTTTTTTTATATATAATATTGTGGTTCATTCAAAAGTCAATATGTGCATCTCAGCATATAATGTTTAAATAGTGTTTGCTGGATATTTTAACTACATAGCTTAAACTAGAATAATGTGGCAGCCATTTTGTTATCCTATTGTCGCGGAGGATACCCTTGAATGGTTGGAAAATAAGAGAAGTTGAATAATTTTTATTATATATAACATTCTGGTTCTTTGAAAAATTAATCAGTGCATCTTAGCATATAATGTTTAAGTACCATTCGATGAAAATTTGAGCCGAATCGATTACAGTGAAAGGAAACGGCAGCCATTTTCTCATAGTAGTGTGCACATTGTTGTGTGATGTTTAAGTAATATAATCGCTAAAAAGTTGAGTACTATAACGCTCGAAAAGTTCGTACTTCATAGCGCAACAGTCTTCGCAGAGCTATCCACAAGTCCATAGTAGACTCGTGCAGCCCTTAGACAGTCTACAGCCAACAACGAGACGTACTTAAAATAATTACAAGAATCACAGAAATCTACGGAGTGTATAGCCGCTACTATGGCCACGGATGTAAATAAATTACATTTTCATTCGACAACAGTCAGTCTAACATTATGTAGTAGGCAATGTTCCCTGTGGATCTGATCAATCACTCACAAGAGCGATTTCTTATTTCCTGATATCCAGTGTATTGACTCTCTTAAAATTGCAAACGATTATTGATCAATCACCCACTTTAACCTCTCAAACGAGGCATTTGTTAAAAATTGCTACAAAAAGTTTTACCATTTTGAATAGTATCTATTCACGATACGAGTGACATTTAGTCGATAATAATTTCTACCTGCGAAGCAATTTCCTCGTGGACATAATAGTTGCTTAAATAATAAAGAGGTACACCAACGTACAATTTTGTAAAAAATTCTAAAAAGAAAGGAAATGGCAGCTGTTCAATAAAAGCAATATATTTCCCCCTAAGCATAATGAAGTTCTGATATTCAGAAAAATTCAATAAATTAAGATTTCAAGAAAATCGTACGCTACATTGACGAGTATATTTATTCTTGATTAAGTTCGCATAAAAATTATTTGCGTTCTATGTTACAATCATTTTTGGTGCTGGGTGCCATTTAAGAAGGGCTCGCCAAAATTGTATAACGTCGCCATCTTGTAATTTTAACTAATAAGTAAAATGTGAAAGTAAAGTCAAAGTGTTGGTAAATATCTCCTAAAAAGATATGTTCATTTCGTTTAATAATTACTGAAACAAATGTCCGATTTCACCAATAATTTGAATGGTCGTGTATTTTCTTAAGATTTGCATCTGACGGTGACGTTTTCCGGAATCGCGAAAAGGGAAACGCGCGCCGAGGCTTTTTAACAAGTTCGATTCACCCGGAGAGCAACGACGTTGTGCTCGCGTGACGGAATCGTCAGCACCCCAATTTCCGTGCTCCCGTTGTCGCGGAAACGGTATCGCACCTGCAAAAAAATAGGCGAACGAGTTCTGGAGAATCGAGGCGACACGCGCGAAACATACTCTTGGCGGCCCTGCTCGCGTGAAAACCACCTGAAACCACTCGTGTCGGTTTCGACACGTGTCGAAAGCTCTGTGGAGAATTCAGTTACCGGAATTAACGCGACGAAAATCGCGAGCGCACCGTCCATGCCTCCGACTTCGCCTGAAACGCAAAAACCAGGGTACGTTTCATGATCTTGCTCGTTGGCGGGATTTTCTCATCAAATCGTTTAAAGCAGGGAATGATGTTTAGGAATGTTTTCTTTTAAAAAATACAGCATTTCATAAACAAACTTTTTGTCCTTAATTTGTACACTCTTTTAGTATACAAAAAGAAATTTTCTGTTGCGATTCCTGTTGTTCAATTTTTCTTATTTTCGAAAGATATGCAACCCCTTATAAGGTATCTTGGAGGACGTCCTGTCGAAAAAATTGCTGCTGTGTATTTTCAGCTTGAATTATTTTAATCAAATTTTTAGTAAATACTTCTTAAACACCAAACAATAAGATGCACGCATCGATTTTTCAAAAAAACCACAATTTTATATTTAAAAAAATTGTTGAACTTCCCTTAATTTTCAACTGTTCGATGTACTCTCCGTGACACTGCTCCAACAAAATTACTGCTGTATCTTTTTACTTTGAATTATTGCAATCAATTTTTCAGTGAATACTACTTAAACATCACAAAATGAGATAAGCACATTGACTTTCCAAAGAACCATAATTTTATATATATATAGAAGCTTGTTGAACATCCCTTATTTTTGAAAGATATGCTACCGCTTATAAGATATGTCCGAGGAAGTCCTAATGAGAAAATGGCTGCCACTTTCATGTAGTTTAATCCATTGCGCTCAAACTTTTAGTAAATACTTGTTAAACATCACAGAATAAGAACTACAATTTTTTACATGAAAAAATTATTGAACTTCTCATCTTATTTTCGAAAGATATGCAACCCCTTGTAAGATATTTCGGAGGATATCCTAATGAGAAAATGGCTGCCACTTTCTTCTAGTTTAATCCATGGCGCTCAAACTTTCAGTAAATACTTCTTAAACATCACACAATAAGATGCACGCATCGATTTTTCGGGGAACCACAATTTTATACATAAAAAACAATTGTTGAAGTTCCCTTATTTTCAAAAGATGTGCAACCCTTTAACACGGAGGACGTCCGGGGGACAATTGAAGGGGACAGGCAGGATAACAGAATGCGTCGCGAGTTCAAGAGATAGACGCTCAATTCCGTTGGCACGGCAGCAAGTACAAAAGCTTCCGTGAATGTCGCCCCCACGTTTTCATCCCTCCTCGACTCGTTTCCACTACCCCCTCCCGCCGCTCCGCCCCTCTCGTACATCGTGATCCCCGTCGAGTGATCGCGACAGAGTTCTTAATAAGGAATCCTCTCTACTTTTGAGGCTTAGCTCATCGGCCTCCTCCCATCCTTCCTTGAGCAGGATGTTTTCAACCCCGATTACAACGTAACAGGAAGAAAATTCAATTGTTACATCTCGCCCATGGACGTTTCCCACCAGCCACCGGAACGATATTAATCTCGTTCGCGAAATTGCATCGTACGGTTGGCGACCCACACCCCCTCCGCGAATTATTTCGTCGTTTGTTATAATGATTATGGGTTTTACAATGAATTTTAACATTCATTCTTATCAGCCGGAAACAGGATTGTTATTGTTATTAGTTATTACATCGCGATCGTCGCGACTTTAGAGAAAACGAGCTTAAATTGTCTGAATGTGTGTAATTTTTAAAGAACGTTGTAACGCGATGCAAAATATTGGTCTGATGAGTTGGTGAATTTTTATAGAAGTATTATACCGTTTTTATTTATTATTTATTCATTGTGAGGTGCTCTGAAAATAACCGTGCTGTGATTTATGACACTGTTCATGCGAATTTCAGTCTTCACGAGTTGTTGGAGTACAGTAGATCCTTGTATGACGAAATTGAAAACTGTGACTAAATTAATGATATAACTTTTCTAGTTTTTATTGTTGCGTGATGAAACTTTTAGAAACATGTTCGTGACATTTTTCTGATTAAAATGAGTCCAAACACGACACAGTTTGGATCTTATTTACCTGTTTAATCTACGATATACCGGAACCTCCCTTATCCGAACTGTTCAGTGGAACATGGGTGTTCGATTAATAGAACAGTTATGTAGGTACAGTTCTAGATTAAATGTTTCACGATTTGTACAATGGATCATGCTGTGTATATTGAGTTAATGGAGGATAATGGGGGAATTCAGGCATCGGTTCGGATAATCGAGGTTCAAATAACCATGCTCCAAATTACGTAATGTTTGGGTTCATTCTAATCAGGAAAATGTCACGAATTTGCTGATAAAATGTTCACAAAAGAAATAATAAAATTAAAAATCAAAAAGTTTCGTCTATTGTAAACTTATCATAAATATCGTGCACAACCGTTTCACATCGAGTGATTACTACAGCCATTTTAAGTTCTCCGAAGAAGAAATGTTAAGGGTAGTCCCGTCATGCGAGGGTCGCACCGTATCCACAACATAATTAATCCCATTGCTGCCAGTTGTTTTCACAGTGTCGCACGTGTGCGCGCATGGGTACATGCGTCATTTACGAGGCGTTAGCGAGTGACGTGCAACGCCGTGCAATAATTTAACACACAGTTGTTACGACGGCGCACCGGTTTTGCTCTGTGTTTGCAGGGGACAGCTAATTTCGTAGAATTATTTAACTGCCACCGTAGAGTCAGGCAGAGAAAGAGAGAGAGAGGGGGGGGGGGGGGAGAGATGGAGTGTCCGACATTAGCGTTTTCTCACATTTCAGAGCCCGGCGACCCCATTCACCGTAGAAGCTTCAACAACCGGTGTTTGGCTTTTCGCGAGACCGGCTCAGTAACTCGAGGAAATCGATCGCAATTACAGGAGCATTAACAAGAAACAGGCACTTGTGAATTAGTTACCTGGACGCTCGATTGGTCGGAAGAAAATGTTCACCGTGTTACGGTTGGCTAAGGATTATTACAAGATACCATATTCATTGTTTTATTTTAGGAATACATTTTATTTATTCGTCATTCTTATATCTGTGGTTATCAGGAAGAACGCCGCATGTCACATACTTATACTTTCGAGATATTGTCGTTCAAAGTTTTCATGACTAATGCTTTGACATAGGGCAAGCAGTTCCGACCAGTAGCTCCGGAGCTACTCGAGGCACCTTCCCCGCTTAGGTTCTTCCCCACTCTTAGACTTCATCGTTATAATGTATAGTAGTGGGAAGCTCCCACCACGAGAACCACGCGGCGCGCGCAGCACTCGCTAACTCTAGGGCCGTACGTAGTAGTGGGAAGAGGTTCGATGGTGGGGACCTTGCAGTTCTCGTAGGGGAATACGTTGGAACTCCCTGATATAGCCCTTCGGTAAATTGTAGTACTTTCTTGAGCTTTCCGACTTCGTTTTCATGACTTTTTTCTGGTAAATACGTAAATCCTATATTATAAAGCTCAATTAATGCATAAACTCAAAGTTTTTGAAATAGTGACACGCGGCGTTTTTCCTTCCAACCACAGATATATTCATTGTTCTGAACGTAATAGTTCTTTCAAACCCTTTCTCCAATCCTTCTTATAAATTCAGAGAGCAGCAATGGTTAATCTAATGTTTCATAAAAATTGTAGAACAACATTCACTAAATCGCTCATATTTATATTTAACATTTTCTTGACCCTTTTACGGTTATCAAAACGCTAAACAATTACAATAGATATGAAAGAGATTGAAACATAAAGGGGCCATTAAAGACCCAGGGATCGCAGCAGAGTTAGAAACGGTCACATCACATACAATAAATTAATAGTAAATCGTTCTTCGAAACATATAAAGTTTCAATGATATTAAACATAATCGTAGCAATATTACCAAAGACAGAAGAAACAAGTGTGGGTCGTCAAAGACCCAGGGATCGCAGCCGGGTTAAAAACGCGCACAATTAAGTTCCTCAATGTATCCTCAATTACAAAAGCATCAAATAATCACAACAATATTATCAAAGATTGCTGAAACAACCGTGGGGGTCGTCGAAGACCCAGGCACCGCAGCATGATCAAAAAACGTGCCCACTCACAAAAGATCTAGCCTTAAATTGTTTTGCCAATCTGTTCGTAGTTCGAGGTCACGATTTCCTGTACGTGTTGCGGAATAATTCATTCGCGAAGAGGTTCTCGCGCGCCTAATCACGAAAGAATCCTGCTTGCGATAATGCGCAGTCATTTACGGGCAAATCAAGCGGTTAAGGTCGTCCACGCGTCGCGGCACAATTATCTCGCGTTAGGGCCAATCAGGGGAGTCCCACGCGAGGATTGATAAAGGGAAAAACGGTGTTATTATTCTGATTTCTTGTCGTGTCAGATACGATGCTCCTGGCCGCAGTACGTGGACGGTGGTTGCTGGAATAGTCGGTCCTCGTGCGACACAAGCCAGGTGCGAATCACGGGCTTGCGAGACACCTTTGTCCTTCGCCCTTAGCTGCATCCACCAATCTGAGGACCATGAAGAGATCTTCGAGCCGTCACTCGAGGATCCTCGCCTCGATTTTCTGCTTATATGCCGTTCTACTGCTTCCTTCGAGGACCAGTGAGTAGTACAACACTTGGTTAAACTTCACTCCGCGGGACCAAACATTTTAGAAATTTTTTTTTATAAACCCGTAGATTCTGACTAGATAAACCCAAAAATGTAAGTCTTAAAATCAGGAATTCAGTTTTTGATATGCAATTCTATTTGAAATTTATCCTCTAATTTATCTCGACAAAATCTATGGGATTATGTAGAAAAGTTCAAAATTTTTGGCTCCTGAAATAAAGTATAGCTCAACACTTTGAGAGTATATTAGAAATTAGTCTTTGGGATTAGATAGGGCTGTTCGTGTCTTGGATAGGTGAACTTGTTGTTGCTAGGTGTTCTTGGAAAGAAAGGATCAATGATTGTGAGCTTCGTGATTTCTTTGACAATTGAAGATTCGTAGTCGTGTAAATCTGGCAGCACTTCAAACTGTTCAGACATCAAGAATTGACAATTATGAAGACAAGATTTCTTTAATTGTCAAAGAACAGCGACTGTTAACGTAATGGTTTTTTCAAGAAACAAAGGACTGCTACAGTGAGCCTAATGGTTTTGTATCAAGAACAACTCAATTCATTTTTATGTGAAATTGAAGTAGAACGACTCAATCCAATTCAACATAAAATTTAAGTGGAACCAATCAATTTAGTTCAACATAAAATTTAAGTGGAACCAATCAATACACTGCAATGTATAATTGAAGTAGAACCAATCAATAGATTTCGATGTAAAATGGAAGTAGAACTGTTTAATTCATTTCGATGTAAAATGGAAGTATAACTGCTTAATTCATTTCGATGTAAAATGGAAGTAGAACTGTTTAATTCATTTCGATGTGAAATGGAAGTAGAACTGTTTAATTCATTTCGATCTAAAATGGAAGAAGAACTGTTTAATTCATTTTGATTTAATATTGAAGTAGCACAACTCAATTAATTTCTATGTGTATAAGATTGAGATAGAACGATTTAATATATTTCAATATATAATTGAAGAAGAACGACGGAATTTGTTGTTATATAAATTTGAAGTAGAACAACACAATTCATTTTGACATAGAATTGAAGTGGAACAACACAATTCAGTTCGACATAGAATTGAAGTAGAACAGGTCGATTAATTTTGGCATCAAATTGAAATAGAACAATTTAACTCATTTCAATACAAAATTGAAGTCGAACAGTTTCGAGCGTATTCACTTGAATACGAAATTGTGATTCAACGACTCAATCCACCCCAATACAAAATAACAATTGAAACATTCAGAAACAAAAAATAAGAAAATTCGATTTCATTCAGACTATTGCACTATCTGTTTCCCGGTGTCTAAGGTAGGAAAGAATTTCATATTTTAGTTTTCGAGGCGGTCTAACTCGAGGACTACTAATGGGAATGGATTGAGAGTGAAAGTGCAATTACCAGAAGGAATTAGATTTATTAGGACGAATTCCGAGAGGACTTGGTCGAGACGTGCTCGACCGTGAGCCTCTCTTGTCGACAGAGACGCCCGAGGAATCGCAAGAATGCATGGACAATGCGCGGGATGCGATTCAATGTCGGACGGAAGACCATAATGGCGGCCACTTCAGCCACCGGCCATAGTTCGGGCAAGATTCGCGAAACACTCGTGCTCTTTGGCAATCTGACCGGTGGTCAGCTCGAACAATCGCCGGATTAGCTAATCTATTTCGCTGGTTATCGCTGGAAGTCTTTGCGAAGACAATTCTCTCAATCTAACATTCCACATCTCCATAAAAGCAATAACTTATGCATTTCTGGTATTGGCAAAATTAAAAAACCCGAAAATATTTGTATTTAAATAAAAATATACCATCGTCTTTTCATTTTTGCTAGTGAAAATTTTCTGTAGATGCAAGCAATTTTTTTCCATATTTTACTTATTGTGAAATATTATTTTTAATAGACCATACAGTAACCTTTTAAATTCTTTTATAATTATTATTACAGTTATTATTAGACTGCGGATTTTATGCATTTATGACAAAGATCAGCTGGTGAAATATAATTACAGTGAACAAATTAAAACAATTTGAGAGTATTGTTATACTGGTTTCAATTTATTAGAATAATTAAAAGAAGAAACAAATTTTTATTTAGCTCCTGTTTCACGAAATTAGGGCATAAAGATCAGCAGTATAATTATTATGAACTTCAATGCGTAGGGTATAATCTGGAAATTATACTTCTTCAATAACCTCACTTTTTGAAAAATATAATCTTGGAAGAAAAATCAAATTCTCAAGTTTAAATTAGTCTCCTCGAAAAAGCGTGTTTTAAAAAGTAGTTCAACATCTTCAAGTGAGAATATTTTGAACGAAAAAAATTATTTAATTATCGGTTTTTGTTGTAGAGAGATTCTGTAGCGAATAGTTCTTCAACAGATTTGTATTTCGTTACTTAGAATCGTTTCAATGAAAAAAGCTTAAAATATGAAAGGTATAAGTACAATACACTTCAGCTTATTCTCTCGTGTTCCGTCGTGCATTTTTGCATTTGCATAACAATGATGGCCGTATCGCGTCGCGCGATATTAACAATTTGCTGCTGATGGAAACAGACAAATCGCTTTGACCGTTGAATAATTGAGAAGACTTTTTGGCCGGATTGTTGAATAATATTGGGATTTTAAAAGGATGACACGTGTGTAATGGTAATAACCGTTTTATTAATTATACATTCGCATTGAACGGCGGAAACTGAACTACTTATAGGCTCATTAATTATTCTGACGCTTTGCTTGAAAACAGGCTTGCGTCTTTCGCCAGAAACCATTCCGTCTTTTGCTCCACGATTATGGTCGTATTATTTTCAAACAATTCAAGGATCACGTTCCTAATCTTAATAACTCACTAAAAACGAATGATTCATAATCATTAGACTGCGGAGCTTTATGTAAAATAAAATAAATAAAATAGTAAAAAACAGAAATGAACTTATATTTTCTTTTCTGATAACTATAACTAGACTGGAAAGTACTGGAATTAAATATAAATTTGTTCCTAACCTTAATCATTTTTGTAAGTTGATTTTGACGTATTGGTAATATGAAATTCTATTTATCTGTTTGCTTTTTGTTCCACCTACTAATTTTTGCCATGAATGCATACAATTCGGAGTCTAATTACAATAAGTCGATAATGATAAGTATCCCCAAATTTTCCTAATGTCTTTACAGTTTCGTATTTAACCTATTCATTTTTATTATAGATGCATAAAATTCGCAATCTAATAATAATCATAAACCTAGTAGTCCTTCAAAAACAGTAACAATTATAAGTCATTAGTGAAACTATAAAATCGATGGTTCACAATCAGAGGTCTTCGAAAAATTAACAAACCTCAATAATGCACTAAAAAAATGTAAGAAACTAACTATATTTTAAGAAAGCAAAAAGGAACAAAAGAAACCCTTTAGATCACAAAGAGTTAACAATAATTCTAATTCTAAGCTTCCTTTCAAATTAAAATATTTTGTAGAAACGAACCTAAGGAATCAATGGTAAATAATCTCGTTCGCATAATCGATAAAACCTAAAGTTTAATGAAAGTTATTCACGTAATGCAGTGCAATCTATACGTTGAACGAGCCCCCACTAATCGAAACTTTCGCACTCGCCCAGCGATCCAGGCGAAACAAAAATGGCGGCTGTTTCCAGTGGCCTATAATTCGCACAAAGCGTTTAATTTGCCAGTCATCATCGGCCGAGTAATTCAGTGAACAAAACAAAAAAATTGTTTCAGATGCTAAGCAGGAGAACTGCACGGATTTCCAGGGCAATACTGTTCGACACGGCGAGTTGTACGTGCCGGGCCCTGCGGTCTGCAGTCTCTGCGTTTGCTATCATTCCGAGCCAATGTGGTGTAAAGCTATCTACTGTGCCCCGCCCTACGTAAGTATCATCTCTCCATCGTCCTCTCATAACACGGTTTCCAAACAACGTGATTTACAGTGCCTAAAACAAAGTATTGGCACACCCTTTGTAAAAGGAATAATTTTATAAAAATTTCATTGAACGACTGGAGTTTTTTTTAAATATTGGAAAAGTTAGTTTACTAGCCAATACGAACAAATCAATTTTTTAAATTGCTATTGAACAGAATTGCGAAGAGAAATGTGTAATAATAAACGTACCGTATAAATTGGGGGATAGGTGTATTTATTTCGAAAAATTATTAGCACTTGTTCAAATAAATGTGAATTCAAATCTGTGAAATTCAAATTTCACTGTGTTCAAATTTTCTTTATAATAATTTAAGCAATATATCTGTTTTTGTTGCCGACGATTCCTCCGAAAGATACTCGAATGAAATGCGACAGTGCACTTTGAGAAAAAGATTGCATGCATTGAAAGGGAGAGCGATTTCGAAAGTTGCGCACGATCGACGGCTTTTGGAAATACGAAATCGAATCGTCGGACGATAAGCTCGTGCTTGGGGTAACTTATCGGGAAGGATCTTCGCGAGGATTCTTGCTTTTGTTGGGGGGGATTTCGAGCGACAGGTGTTGCAAGCCAATTTGGGCTTGGTATTGTGTATTTTGAAAGATTTTCAATGGTAGGGGAGACCGAGGCTAGTTGACTATTTCTTAACAAGTCTAGTGTTTATAAATAAACTACTGGTATTTGGTCGAGTTGCTGGATACTAAAAATGTTGTCAAATTTACCGGAGCATACAGGATTATTGAAATTGGCGCTTGTTGGCTAGGGATGATGTGCAAAATCACTGTCCGTGATTTATCATAGTGACCGCAGAATCACGATCACGGTCGTGATTTGAATTTCATTTTAATTTATTTTTCTGCTAAACCTACATTGAAATCTATAATTTTGTTTTGCAATTTCAAACGTCCTATAATTACACAAAATTGTAATTATATGTATAGTATTTTTTTCACACGTTGACTTGTTGTTATTGAGAGAATAAAGTGTCTTGTTTAAGAAATGATAGTTCATTAAATATAACAGTTTAAAAAATAAAAGTGTTTATCAGTTGCTATTTATCACCCTATGGGCAACTTCGGCAAATGCCCGGGGCCCCAAGTAAAAGGGGACCCCGAACACAAACAAAATATTTTGTATTTTTATGTAAAAGGTTTTCATAGATGAAGGAGAATTTACGTCACTTTTTATGCAATAATATATATGTAGATGTTTTTACAATTGTTTTATTTTTTCCAACGTGAAAGTTATTTAGTTGGGGTTAGGGGCCCCGAAATTCTACTTTGTCCAGGGCTCCCACGTAGTTATAACGCGCCACTGGTGTTTATCCAGATGTACTAACGTCAGTAGGATGACGTAATTATTTATACAGAATTGAAAATTAATTTTTACGGTGCTAGATTGAGTGTACAAAATTTGCTTACGATCTGCGAAGTGGAAGATTCTGCGGTTTGAAACAGTAATTAATATAAAAACACTAAACTACTCAGGTTTTGTTTTGTTAAATAAATTGCTTTGATTTTTTGTAATTTTTGTGATTGTTGAGGGGGCGATCAATGTGTTGAACACCTCGTGAATAAGCCGCCATTAGTCGAAGTGTCGGTCAGTGGTTTAATGATCGCCGTTGACAATCAATGAGGGAATTACTGTTTAAGTAGCACTGAGGTTCGGTTTTGACATATTTTTCCAAGTTATTGTTTCCGAATGGGCACTTGCGTCAACGATCCGTGCAATCATCAATGCGCGTGAGAGCCTTCATTCTGAAAAACATTTGATAACAGGAAAGGCTGACGTTATCAAACGGATCGATATACACCTCCAACTAGAACTGGGTTAACCATTTATTATTTACATCCACCATCCTTCTATATTCCATTAAGTCACCGCTATCTCGCGGGTTCTTTAACTTCTGCGATCCGATGAATAAAAGATTTCTCATTTTACGTCGTCGACGCCGAGTATCCCAGTAATATCTGGACACCGATTCGTTTAGGATCATCGGAAATTACTGTTGCGGCGACTGTATCTGATCAACTAACAAGACAATATAAGCAATCCTCGAGTAACATCGTTAATAGCTCGCGTGTTATACAAAATCGTATTGTATTGACGTAAAATTAATTTGTCCTGAAAGGGAGGGGGTATTCTGATGTGACGAGTGTTCTTCACACACATTTTTTGGAAATTTTTCACTCGGACATGGTGAAAGATATAAATGTAAAATTTTACACGCTTATTATGTAAGGTTTCGAGAACATAAACAAATGTTTTGCATTCCAAAATTGTTAAAATTGTTTCAACAATAAATTTGTTAAGAGTAATAGTATAAGATGTAATAGTAGAAACATCAAAACAAACAATGAGTAATTATACAGTAGGAGGTACACTTCACCGATTTCAATGACCTTGAAATATGTTGTCAAGGTTATCATACATGTTACCGCCGCTCGGCCTCAGTTTTTTAGATATTTGCAAAGAACTGTTAGGATGACAATAGCAAACTTTTCCCAGTAACTGAATTCGTTCTTTAGGGGGTGGGAGGGGTTTCACCCGTCCTCTTTACCGCCCCGAGAAATTTAACGCAGACCTAACCTAAGCCTAACCAAAATTCGTTTCAAGACTGTACCTAACCCTCGGTGCGGTAAAAATCTAGAAACGGGATTCTTTATTGATTTTGGTGAGTTTCCTTTACCTTGTAAAAAAGTTGGTGACCTTAAAATTAACAAAGTGGCAGCACTTTGACGATTTAGTTTCGAATTTTTGGGTTTTTTATCCTTCTTGTTGAAAATTAGCAGGTTGATGTAAGAATATGAAGTATAACGCGTCATGCGATTGGATATTATTATCGGTGAAATAATGCTAAT
The DNA here is from genome assembly GCA_913789915.3 of Sphecodes monilicornis. NCBI lineage: Eukaryota > Metazoa > Arthropoda > Insecta > Hymenoptera > Halictidae > Sphecodes > Sphecodes monilicornis. The sequence continues at coordinate 10,278,770 of OU565284.1, read as the reverse complement.
TCAATCACAAAACATGTTGATTTTTAATTATTTCTTCATAAAACTTTCACCAGCGTATTCGTGACATTTTTCTGATGAGAATGAGTCCAAACATGACCCAATTCGAAGCAAAATTTTTTATTGTTTAATTCAGGATATAGTAGAACCTAGATTATTCGAACTAATCAGTGGAACATGAATTTTTAATTTCTGTTGGTTAAAATTGTTACTATTCTGCACATATTTATTATCGCACGACACGAGATTATATTCAATTGATCGTCGCGACATCGACACAAAAATAAATTATCGCGAAAATGCAACGTAATTCGAGAATGAATTTAAACCGGTGGATAATAAATAATTCGCTCGAATAAAGAATTAATTTTAACAAAAATGAGGATTAAAATATCGTGATTTCTATCGAATAATGAAAAACGGAAACGGGTACTTACCAAGTTACGATCCTTGTTTTGCGTCTCAATAACACAACACACGACGCGACGCGGTTCATATGGACAGAGGATGGTTTCGAAATAAAGAATCGCGCGTTCGTTCACTTTGACTGTTGTGATTATAATGACTACAGATATCGTACACGTATCCAATATTATGTATTTACAAATTCTGTACCGAACGTCTTTGGTTATTTTGCGTTGGTGGGACAGTGCTATGAACGGACGTCATCGTGTATTGCCTCGGTGGAGTTTTTTCGCACCTTCACGCCAGGCCGCGCTGGTCTGAAATCGGGGGCAATCGCCGATCGTCGGGGATAATCGTCGCGACAAATTTTCTATTGGGTCCCCATAACACACCACCACCATACCCCCGCGAACTGCGACTCTCGCTACCCCGCGGTACCAACAATACGGTCGCGTCTCATTATAGTTCCGACAGTCAAAGTGAACGGACGCGCGTTTCTTTATTTCGGAACGACTCTCTGTCCTTGTTAACCACGTCGCGTCGTGTGTTGTGTTATTAAGAAGCAAAACAAGGACAGGACCGTCACCGTCACAGATTTAAATTTATTCTCGAATTATGGGGAGAATACGATTTCCGGGGCCTCTCGTTTTGAGGTTATATTTGTGTTCTTGGGGTTATTTCAAGAAAAGAATGTATACATAACATGGTGTCAAATTGGCCTGGTTTAGCCGATAAAGTAGATCTCCTGTTTTTTATAAATTTGCAAATATCTCGGTAACTATGCAAAACATGGCAAAATATCAGACCTGTTTTGTAGAAAATGAAATTCTATTCGCATAATCTTTGCACTGTAGCTGTCATCCAGAATTTGAACTAGTAATGGAAAAATCATGTGAATAGAATGAGTTGTGGTTAGGTCGTGGAGGGGACGAATAAAAACGAGTGGACACGGAAATCGTACTCGTGCCCGAATTACGTTGCCTTTTCGTGATAATTTATTTTTCTGTCGATGTCGCGACGATCAATTGAATATAATCTCGTGTCGTGCGTTGGAAATCAAGTTTATTTAATTGTAGCACATACTTCTCGGTGCTCCCAATTCTTTACCTACACCTGAATCGTCCCTATCATAAACGTGATATTTGCCGGTGCAGTGATCGTGGAGCTCATGCCGAAGGGAAAGTTTGAGGGGACATGGAGGGGTGGGGGGGGGGGGGGGCTGACTCGCTGAACAGGCGAAGAGTAGAAGCAGTAACGTCTGATTCAAGAGCCATCGTTAGGCACCCTTGTTCTATACGAATCGCTTTAAGTTCAATTATTTCAATTAAATTCAAACAAATTCGGAACAGTTCAGATAACGGAGGCTCCACTGTATCGCGAATTAAACGAGTAAACAAGTATGCAAACTGTGTTGTGTATGGGCTCATTTTAATCAGAAAAATGTGACGAACATTCCGGTAAAAGGTTCACAACGAAATAATAAAGAACAAAGAAGTTTAGTTATTTAACTAATATATTTAATTGCTATTACCAATCAGAGAACGCTGCCTCGCAGAGGCTCAGAATTATCATTGGGACGTACGTAAATGTTAAATTTTGCCACCGGGATATATTTGCAGGGTTTCAACGGCAGTGACGTCACCGCGTCCTTCGTCGGAAACAGAGGTCCTCCAGCATCCGGAATTTCATCCGCGAACGCGAGCTCATTAAAATCATTTACACCGGTCGCATCCGTGGCGCGTAATCGATTCCGCACGGTTCGATGAGGCGCAATTTCGTCACGCTTGAAATAACATTTCTCTTTTCTCGTACTCTCGCTCCCTCTCGCCCTTTCTCCCCCTCTACCCGTCGCTTTCTCGCTCTTTCGTGTTTTTCTTTTATTTTGCCGCTACGACCCATATGCAGCGCTATTTATTTGTCCAACGCGTATTTCGACGATTAATAAGCGACCCGGATCGAGGAAATCGAGAAAGCGGCGTGGAATTTTTTGCACGTCGATTAGCTGGCGCGCTAAAATACTACTTCGAATGGCGGATGATAAATAGTCTGTTCTTGTTTGGCAGTTCACTCTGCCTAACAGTGGCCACGTAAGAGTAGGACAGGGTTGGGCACATTCAGAGCTGGGTAAAATACTATTTCAAATAGTAAATAGTAAATATATTTTATTTGAAATGATACGTACACTTTTATAAATAAAATACTTTATTTTTCTAGAAATCGTTTTTAACCCGTTGCACTCGGAACTGTTTCAGCTCCAAAACAAAAGATTTCTTCCGATCTACAATATTTCAATTCTATCTGATTCTTTTCAATGTATGCATATGAAATTGATACAATTTACTCGTACAATATTTAAATATTTAATAATTTATTAAGTACAAAGAAATTTAACATTGTGAAAAAATTTTGGATAGTGTACAGTAATTTTTAATGGTGACTCCGAGTCATCAGTCGAGTGCAAAGGGTTAAAATAGTATTTTATTTGAAGGATTTTGGAAATAGTATGTATTTTATTTGAGGAGGCGATTCTACATGAGAAAATAAATCGAAAATATGGAATTAAGTTTTTTCATTTGACGGCTTGTTTTCGAGAAATTATTTCATGTTTTGGATTGTCAAAATAGAAATATTTTATTTTTAGAAATTTCACTGTTTATTTAAAATAGTATTTCATTTGAATGGTGGAAGAACGACTATTTAAGAGTATTTGAAATATTTTATTTTCAGAAATTTCACTGTTTATTTAAAATAGTATTTTATTTGAATTGTGGAACATCTATTTAATGGGGTATTAGAAATATTTTTTTTCCAAAATTTCATTCATCTCTGGGCACGATTAATTTGAAATAAGATAACAAATAGTCATTTCAGATAATCAATTATTCAAAACATTATATTAATTCTAGTTGTCAAATAATACGTTGATAGACCTGGTTCGAAATGTCTTTATGCGAGAATTAATTAAATTGTACTTACTGCCACGCCTGTGATGATTTTTGAAATATCGTTTAAAATAACATGTTATTTTATTCTATAATTATTTTGAATAATCTACATTAATTTGATTTTCAAATAACCCGTATCGAAAATAACAGTGAGTAATAAATTATTTCGAATACAATTTTTTTATTTTTATTGTAAATCAAATTTGCCGAAATTTGGACTATAATAATGTCGCTGCGAAATTCCGGGTCCAACATGTCACTCGCATCGTGTACAGAAATTGTTCTTTAATTTCTTACTAGTGACGTAACGTGTTTGATTTTAATTATTCTTGTACGAAACTTTTATCAATATATTCGTGACATTTTTCTGATTAAAATGAGTCCAAACAGGATACAGTTCGGATCGGGTTTGCTCGTTTAATCCACAATAATGTAAAACCTCGATTATCCGAATCGATCATATCTGAATTCTTCATATTCAACACGGCTCAGTGAATATGGTCCAAATGATATTGTGTTTGGACTTATTTTAATCAGAAAAGTGTCACGAATATGATGGTCAAAATTTTAGGAAGAAATGATATAATTGAAAACCAAAAAGTTTATATCTATAAAAGTATGTATTGAATATTAGAATAACAGTTACGTAATTACAATGTTAGATTAAATCTCTACTGGTGTGTTGTACGTGGATAGCTTTCGATTGAACTGTTCACTGGATAAATCACATCTGTTCGGATAATCGAGGTTACACCATTGTCGCGGATTAAACAAAAATGCTCCGAATTGTATCATGTTTGGACTCATTTTAACCAGAAAAATGTCACGAATACACTGGTAAAACTTTCATAAAGAAATAGTTAAAACAAACAATAAATATTATCAGTGGATTAGTTCCACACATAAAATGCAAACTAAAATCGATTCGAGGTTGTTGAAAATGTACCAAATTGTAGTCGAAGGTTCTTCAGCGGTAAAAAAAACCATTTTTGAAATCCAGTAAGGATGGATTGGGGGTCGACCCTTGGTCTGACGGGATAAGGGTCTGCTGAGAACATCTTCGCCTTTGAATCGACGACGTTTCGGAGCCCGCAGCCCGTGAAATTGTCGGATAATTTAATTAAACCGGGAATCGAAGTGTCCACTCGACCTCAGCGATGATCGCGAGCAGACTTCTTTGAACTGTTCGGCCACCGAAATCGCGCGCGAGCCTTTCTTTACACCTTTAACAACCCCTTTAAACTTCTAGACTCGTGGTTACTGGGTCAACTTAGGTGGAACAGCATTTTCAGATTTATTTTCGCCAATTCTTCGTGAGATGGAGGTATTGCCGGTGAAAATGGAAGGGTGCAGACGTAGGGAGGGCCATTTTGTTTGATGGGCGCTTTAGGCAGCATGTTTAGGGGTGTAGGAAAATCTTTCGAACGTGAGGAGAAGCTTTAGGACTCTGAAGAGGGTATTCAGGTTTTGAATAATATATTTTTACCAACATTTAAGAAAATTGTTTCGGAAGAACTATTAAAGTTTTATTAATTTCTGCAATATTGCTTTTGGTAAATACCTTTATAGGTGGTTGTGGAACTTGAATTCTTCTTTTCGAGTAAAAATTATCAAAGTTTCGTGACTAAGTTGAATTAATTTTATGAATTCTAACTTTTTGTGCACATGTTCAAGAACGATTCTAACTCCCCTTTATGCCCCACTTAAATTTATGGTAATAATTACTTAATGTGTAACAATTAGTCATATAACTATTTGTAGATAGTAACATTACCATTGCGATAGAAAGGTCTATTAAATATAAATAAATTGAATCATTGCATTTTTTTAAAGTACATTTCGATGGTTCACTTAAGTGTTAATGAAACTGTGAAAATAAAAATTTATTTTTTGAAAGTACAAAATCAAAATGTATACCCTGTTGAAAAATTTGTGGCGTGTGTCTGTGAATGAAGGTTAGACTTTCTAATGGGTTTCGTGGTTTACCAAAATTTTGCTGCAAAATTTCTGCCCGCAAAAGTTTCATTTTTAGTCTGTCACAACAAAGTACAGTTGTAGTTATTATTCGTGAAAAGTATGGTGTCTTAGAAGAAATTGTGTCGCCTACAAACTACAGATCCAAAGAAAAATTTTGGAACTTTTACAAAAGTAATAGAAATTGATTTTCAATTTTTAAAATAAATTGTACCTCTAGTTATAATTTTTGAACAGCTTGTATCCTACAAAAAAATTGATAGAACCTATAACAAATTGTAGAAAATATTTTCTACAGAATGTAGAAAATATTGGTTTTCGTTTTCGCCAAATGGCGACAAAGGACACTCGACGAAATGTGTATTGCGTCGCGACATTTATGCTAATCGAAAACATCGTTTCGCGAGTAGGAAGCGAGGAACAAAGCAACGTAAAACCCGAAAGAATAATAATTACTCTCGATTAAGGAATGGCTTGGACCGAGAAGCGCAATTAGCGGCCATTACGCGAATTATCTGCAGCTACGAGGTTTCATGCGCGCGGGGGTATGAAAGGGCCTCGGAGAAAATAATGAATATTATTCGTTTAACGAGGATTCGTTGCGGGCCGGTGTATTTTTTTTCTTTCGTTCCCCCAGTGAACATTCTCCTCTCTCTCTCTCGCCCTATCTTTCATTCTCTTTTTTTATTGGAAAAGAAACGAACGGTGATTAAAGTTTGTTCTCGGAATGAATTACCGCTCGCAGGAAGTTGCATTACCGAGTGAACTTTCATTTACACTGACTGACGGTAGAAAGCTTTTCCTTTTTCAATGCATTGTGTCAGTTTCAGAAAATATTCGAGTAATATTCGTCTTGCGAGAAAACACAAAGTAGTGACGACAAGAACAATAACTAGATCGGGGATTTTCTGCTCAATGGAGTGAATTCATAACTAAATTGACTAGTTACAATTTTAACCTCAACTGTACACACGGGGTATACGACACTCCAATGAAAGTTTAGATATGATTTCCTTGAGGACAATAAATAACCATCTTCTTTATTATTCAGTACACTTTGTTCCTCTTAAACTACCCACTTCATAACTCCAAATGAATACTTTTTTTGAAACCCTCACTATCGAAATAATCTCTGCTCTTAAAAACAACGTTTATAGAGTCTAACCGAGCATGAATTCTTAAGAAACTTAAAATACTTAAAAAGTTATGAATATTTTCGTAAAACAAGTGACGTCCCCCCTCCTCTTTCCGTGTTCTTTTGTTTAACTACTTTTGACCCTTAATTCAGAATGTCTGATGAATGTTCACTAATTTTTGTCCATTGTCAACGCACTGTGGCTCGTTTAGCTGTTGATCAATTAAAAGCTGTTTGAACAATTTCTTCCGCTTTAACACTAACCGTACTGTGCGCAAAATGTGACTACCCCTTGTCGTACCCGCTAACTCCCGATTGCTCGGGCCATAATAAACAAGAAGGTCGGTCACGCGTTGAGCCATTTAGCTGTTTAGCCGTGTGCTCGAATTTGCGCAAAATGTATGCGTCTTATGAGATGTATATTTCGGCGCAACGAAAGGAATTGTGAAATAATAAACACGTTTGGGCACAACTAATATTTTTAAGATGTCTGGGAAGTAATTATGATCAATTCATCGGTGAACAAAAATGATTTATAATTTGAAAGTGGATAATGAATCAGTAACAATTGGTAAATTAATACTTAGTTTAAATTAATAATGTTTTGAGAAAACTTGTAGAAAATTAGTAATCTTCTTGTTAGTGTTGTTTATGTTTTGTTCGAACGAAGTACCACGAGCCAGGCTCGTCCTTATTGTTTTGGCACAAATTTCTTACCACGAGTCTCACTCGTTGTTGTAGGCCAGGCATGTCCAGAAGTAGCTCACTTGGAGGCAAATTCGAGGGAGACGCCTACTTCTCCCGCCCGCGCGTCTCGCTCCCCGTGGCGGTCATAGTCCTCCGAGCTCCACAGACCCGTGCCTACCGCTTGCAATATGTACCGCGTGTGGCGCGTTGGGGCGACTCGGACCCACGGTAGGCACGGCTCTGAAGAGCTCGGAGGACTTCGGCCGCCACGGGGAGCGAGACGCGCGGGCGGGAGAAGTAGGCGTCTCCCTCGAATTTGCCTCCAAGTGAGCTACTTCTGGACATGCCTGTTGTAGGCCAAGGGGTTAATACGATGTTTTATAAAAATGACGGGACTGAATTTATTTCGATTTCGCGCCATTTTTGTAACAATATGTGCTTAACACTAATCCTACCATGGTCTAATGACCGGTTTTTTATTTCACATTTATTGAAATTATAGAATCGCTTTCATAGGAAATGACTAGATTTGACTTCTTTATTTAAGCATATATTGTAATGGAAGCGGTGCAACGTTTAAATATATTCAATCTTTTAACTTCTGTAAAGCGTTTTATTTTTGTATGTTTTGTGCTTGGTAGGTTTAGTGTTAAATGAAGAAATTTATCGAATAATTTCCGATGGAAGCATCTCTGTAATTTCAATAATTACAAAATAAAAAATCTGAGAACCGGTAGTGATACGGTTAGTGTTAAAAAGAGGCCGTGCTCTTCCTCCTTCACGCTTCGCGTACCCCTAAACGCGCAAACAGCCATAAACCGAGGGAATTCCCAACCGCATCAGGACCGCCGATCAATTACTGAATTATTAGCCGCGAACGAATTCCCGGGGTTCATGCATATCGCATAAGGACTCGCAGGAGCTGCGTGTGTACCGGCGGAAGTCGGTGTATCAGACAGTTTAAGTGGAATCATCGGGAACGGAAATAGTCGGGTTGGATCATTCTCGTCCGAGTCATTTCAATAAGCTCTTCCCGCAGACTAGAATTTCCTGCGAACGATAATTCATTCCGGAAACCGGTTTGAACCATTCTGTTCCGATTATTCGAACTGATCCAATAATTTCGTTGTACTGTGAATTTACAATCGGCTCAATTTTATGGAACAGAAAAATTGTATTAGACTTCAGTGGTCTCTAATGTCAATATTTCTGGTTTGATTTGCGAAAAATTAAATCAACGAATTCAATTTTATTCAATTTTCTCGAATTTTTTCGAAATTTCCGAATTCAATTTTATTACAATAATTGTATTAGACAGTAGTAGTATGTAATAGACTGCGGACATTTATGCAAAATAAAAATTGTCTACATCAATTACAAGAAGCTGGAACCACTTTGATGAATTTAATAACCCGGAAATAATACATCGATATTTTAAAATTCCCTTAATCTTTCTGTTTTGTTTTTTTTTTAAATTGTACCTACTCATTTTTGACGTAAATGCGTAAAATCCGTAGTCTCCTAATAAATGTTAATTTTTGTGATCTAGTTTTGCGAAAAATTAAATCGAAGACAAATTAGATCGATCGGTCCAATTTTACAGATACAAAAATTGCATTAAACTATAGTAGTGTCTCAAAAAAGTAAATTTTGTGATCTGGTTGGCGAGAAATTAAATTGAGGAAAAGTTAGTTCAATCGGTTCAATTTCACAGATATGAAAAATCGCATTCAACTCTAGCATTGGACTGAATGGCAATGCATATTGTATCGCATCGCACTGAAATCTTGGTGATGAGAAAAATTGCATATTCTGTTTTTGTTTCATATAGCGTAAATTTATATGAAATTTTACCCTTTTATTGCTGTTCATTAAATCAGATCTTACCGAACAGATCTTACCTTACAGACATAATTACACTGCTAGAAATTAATTTCTTTTTCAAAAACCGTTTTCCCTCAAAACCAAACAATGAACATAGTACAAATTATTTAGCTGTGATATCTAACAATTTGCAACTGACAAAATTAGCAAAAATTCGCAGTTTCTAGAGAGGGAGTGAAAATCAAAGTGATGATTCTTGGAGGGTGTATACGACTCGAAATAAAGTTGCGATTTCGCGATTTTGCGATTTCACGAGAAGGGTCAGGAGGTTCCTCGTTAAGACGACTCGGTTAGCGACAGTTCGAGCTCACCTTGAAATCGATATGCGTAATCTCGATATCGGACACTCCATCTAAAGTGTCGATCTCACGCGCCGCGATTTCACATTTCAATTTTCCCGGCCGTATTTCACGCGTGCGATTCGAACCCCTATGCTGAAAGTAACGACCGACCGACTCGTACAGGCTGCATAGAAATGCATTGGCGTTTTCACTGACGCGCTCACAGTCATCGAGGAAGAAAATACTAAAAATCCTTCCACGAGTGAACACTCGCCCCGATATCTGAAATTGAAATTTTTCCAACCCCTCCGTGGAGAATTTTCACTGTTTCGACGAATGTAACCTGTTTGTTTGTTTTCATCTGTAGACGTACGTACTTTTGCTCGTACGTAAAAGTACGTACTAAAGTTGATGCTCAATCATGTAAAACAAGAATTTATTATTAGAGGTCTACACTTTTTTAAATAAATAAATATAGCTGTTTTTACTTAGTATGGAACCTTGTGCTTTGTCTCTTGTCAAACAAGAATTTATTTTTAGACGTCCACACTTTTTTAAATGAATAAATATAGCTGTTTTTGCTTAGAATGAAATCTTGTGCTTTGTCGTGTCAAAGAAGAATTTCTTATTATACGTCTACATTCTTATTAATAAAGAAACACAGCTATTTTTGTTTACAATGAGACAGCTACTACATCATGTGAAACAAGAATTTTTTAATAAAAGTCTACATTTTTGTTAAAAAATAGATTGTTTAGTAGCTGCTTTTGTCATAGCTTGCAATGTGACTGTTTCGTCATCATCTGAAAGAAGAATATCGCAGTACCTGGAACAGAAAATGTGTGAATTTTTTAACGTGTGAAGGTTAAAAAAATTATTGTTTTGTGTTCCGTGGACGTTTCTCGATGCTCGAACGTGGTATAGAGTGTATGGAAAAAAGGCAGCTGTTATTCCCGAGGTTGATTAAAATATTAAAAATATGGGTGCGGCCGGAGAGCTCATTCGCAAGCATCCGCCATGAAAACGGCGTTTCCCATTTTTTGCTAGACCGGAAATACGACGTTCCCGGTAATTATGCGGGACAACGATTGGCCTTGTGAAACGACTACCGTCACGAAACGCCGCTTTGTCTCTGACAAACGGACATTTTCGCGATCGAAGTTTGTTTTTAATAAGCCGCACGACACACCAGGCCTCACACAGTTCCGCGGCGAAACGACCATCGCTTTTACAAATCGTGAAATGCGAATGGCCCATTAACAATTTCACTGACAACCGTGACTTGAAACTGTTTCGAAAGTAACTGTACACGTTGAGTCAAAATTAAAACTATTTTGAAGATCCTTTAGTCCGTGGAACTTGTTCTGGACAAACGACATATTGATAGTATTCGAGAAACTTTACAGTAATGCCTCGATATATGTACTAGAGATGTGTACGATATTAGCGAAAAATTTATTATTTACAACAGAACTTCTTGGATTTTAAATATTCTTTTAGGAAAGTTTCACCAATACATCTGGAACATTTTTCTGGTTGAAACGAGTCCAAGCATGACATAATTCGGAGTATATATGCTTATTTAATCCAGGATTTAATAGAACCTTGATTATTCGAACTTTATCTGAATTTTTTTAATGTTGCACCCTTCCGAATTTTGTATTCTAAAGAATCGTTATTATTCTGTTTGTAATACCAAATAGTGCAATTTTTTAATCTGTCATTTTTGTTTTATTATATTTATCATTTTCAAGAAAAAAAAACTGGACAATAATACGCGCGCACGTACAACTTGATTCATTGTACAAATCAGTAACTATTTAATCAATCAGTGCGGCTAGATACAAATATTATTGGATCAGCACTCGTGCGTTCCACTGATTAGTTCGGATAATCGAGGTTCAACTATATCGTGGATTAAATGAGTACAAATAATCCAAACTGTATCGTGTTTGGACTCGTTTTAATTGAAAAAATATCGTGAATATGTTGAGAAAAGTTTCATGAAAAAAATTGAAAACAACAAAATTATACTATTCGATTAGTATTGTCTCACAAGTATGTACATACTCTATGGATTTTTACTTCTTTATTTATGGATATTCCTTTGCGCATTTAATTTGTGGTACAAGTAGTATTGACCCTAAACATTTTCTTTTTTTTTTTTTTAAAGAAATTTGGTGATTTAATTTTGGACTTATTTTGTCTCGCGGATAAAACTACGCGTAAAAACGTGACCGCGGCTGTTAGCTTGATTTGTCGTGGAGGAGAGTTACTTGGGAACAGAAGCGAGAAGTTTCTTTTACGAGGGAGGCTTTGTTTTCGAGAAAATGAATTTCGAGCGGCTGAACACGGTGGTTGAAGCGTCTGCCAATTGTTTTCACCTCGGCGCAAGAATTTACTCTCTGTGACGAGAGAGACCGCTGTTTAAAGTATACTATTCCAGTTAAAATGTTCCCGCGAGTAAATCGTGTTTCCGTGGAATTTAGTTCAACGAGTTCGTTAGCTGTCCCGTGTGCTTGCGACGACCGCCATTTTGTAGTTTCTGCAACGAAGTTGAATCAATTTATATAAAATACGTTAACTGTTAAATTCTTTCTATATCATTATTTAACATTTTCAAACGTAATTTTTTGAAATTGAAAATTTAAATGTAATACTTTGAAACAATTTCTACAGTTTCCACTTTGGTTAATTATTGAAATTTGTAGATTACTGAATTTTATACTACGTCGTTTTTATATTCTCAATTGTATATATTAATAAGTTTCTAAGGAATAACGAACGATAGTTAAAATCTTACAGAGATTACTCAGAACGGTGATCTTGACAATATACATAAAAAATCATTGAGGCTGGATTCCCTTTTATTTAAATTTATCCACTTCAGTAATAAATTGGAGGTGATATTTTTGTGATTAAAACAACACCAAACACGGTACAATTCGGATCATAATTACTTGTTTAATCCACGATACACTGGAACCTCTCTTATCCGAACAGAAGATGTCCAAATATTCTATTATTATCATATTTCACACATAAATAAGTTCAATCTAAAGCAATCTACACACAGCACGATGAACAGATGAAACACAAAACAGTAAAAACATTGTAAGAATTTCAAAATACTGTTACATTATTTTCATTCTATAAAAATCTTTAATATAGGGTATCATCAGTTTCCACTTAAAACCTGTTCGTAAATTGATGATATTTAACCTCTTGTAATTTCGTAAAAAATAATCGTACAGCAATGGAGTTGGACTCATTTTAAAGCTTGGAGACTCTACTTTCGCATGCAGTTATTCGTTTTCAGACAGTTTTACACGATGCAGCAGACGAGAAACCAAAGACTGTAATAGATAAAATTTCCGGACCTACAAAAATATTGTAGAGCACGTGGAAAAATTATGGGGACGTCAAACAAATAATGAAGCTTGCAAACAAATATTTCAAGGCTCACAAAAATAGTGTAGGACATCTGAAAAAAATTGCAAGTCCTACAGAATTGTTGTAGGGCTCGTGGAAAAAATTATGGGATCTACAAACGATTTATGGAGCCTGCAAAAAAATGTCAAGGCTCACAGAAGTAGTGTAGGGCCTCTGATCAAAAATTGCAAGACCTACAAAATTGTTGTAGGGCTCGTGGAAAAATTATGGGGTCGATAAGCAAAATTGTGGAGCCCGCAAAAAAATGTCAAGACCCACAGAAGTAGTGTAGGGCTGCTGAAAAAAATTGCAAGTCCAAGAGAATTGTTGTAGGGGCTCGTGGAAAAATTATGGGGTCGACAAGCAAAATTGTGGAGCCCGCAAAAAAATGTCAAGGCCCACAGAAGTAGTGTAGGGCTGCTGAAAAAAAGTGCAAGTCCTAGAGAATTGTTGTAGGGCTCGTGGAAAAAATTATGGGATCTACAAACGGTTTATGGAGCCTGCAAAAAAATGTCAAGGCTCACAGAGGTAGTGTAGGGCCTCTGATCAAAAATTGCAAGACCTACAAAATTGTTGTAGGGCTCGTGGAAAAATTATGGGGTCGACAAGCAAAATTGTGGAGCCCGCAAAAAAATGTCAAGGCCCACAGAAGTAGTGTAGGGCTGCTGAAAAAAATTGCAGGACCTACAAAATTGTTGTAGAGCATGTGGAAAAATCATGGGGTCGACAAATGAATTATGTAGCCTGCAAAAAAAATGTCAAGGCCCACAGAAGTAGTGTAGGGCTGCTGAAAAAAATTGCATGTTCTACAAAATTGTTGTATTACTTGTGGAAAAATTGTAGGTTCATTTTGGTTATTTCGAAATCGTGTAAATAAGAATTTCGGTGGAATGATAAAATTGAGTGTATTATAATAAGGATAGTGCAGTATACATGAAGTTCCAGTTGTGCAATTAATATAGCTTCAGCCAAGTACATTAATATGTCTTTTCGTGGTTCACAGTTCCCTTATAGAAGTTTCGTTGTATGTTTCGCGAGTTTGGCGAAAACTTCCCGTCGATGTTGGATATTGGATCGCGTTGTCGACGTGGTGTTTAAAATATTGGGGGACGGAGATAGAACGTCGGCGTCGGCGTCGGGACGACGGTTAAATGAACTATCTTTCCGAGGACAAAAGGCTCCGGGAAAATTCCGGAGTCGGGTCGAGTCGAAAATAATTTCACGGCCGACGAGGCAAACGGATTCTGTCTTTGCTTGGAGAGACAAGGCTCGTGGAACGATCAATTTCATGCAAATGTTGCGACGCGTTCCCATCGGGACGCGGAAAATACGCGGAGAGGTCCCCGGTGTCCCGGGGCGGCCCGGAAAAATCTCGTTAGGCGATGTCACGTTAAGCGAAAATTCAATAAGGCGATTACTAACGGCATTAACCGGGAACGGCAATCGCGTTACGACCGATTCGTAAACAAGTTAGCTGTCTGTTTACGGAAACGTCGCGTCGGCGCTGGAAACGCGCCGCAGAACGGGATCATTAATTGGCCCCGGAAACCGGCGAATCTTCGGCTGACACGGTTCCCACCACATTGCCACCCTGCTGTCGGCGAATTTGTTGGCAACAGGGCTTGGCTAATCGGTGACGAATTCGCAAACCTGATTGCTGACTATGTAGAAGCAACACTGTGTCATTTGCGATGCTATTTGTGTGTTTCACGATTTTTTTGTGATTCAACTGTGAAGTGTAGAGGCATCTCTCTTGGGTAGAATGATTCTCTTGACTTTCCCGGATATAGTGATATTTTTCTTTATACTATTCCAGATGTTTGATTATTTTTAAATAATATTTGAAGCGACCGAGACATACTTGGGGAAACAGTTATCTGGAATATTTTTAAACTTTAAGAATTTGTTGTTCATTGAACTATGGAGGGGAGAGCAATCTCTCTTATATAGAATGATTCTTTAGACTTTCCTGAATACAGTGATATTTTTGTTTATAGTATGGCAGATGTTTGAATATTTTTAAATAATATTTGAAGCGACCGAGACATACTTGGGGAAACAGTTATCTGGAATATTTTTAAACTTTAAGAATTTGTTGTTCATTGAACTGTGGAGGGGAGAGCAATCTCTCTTATATAGAATGATTCTTTAGACTTTCCTGAATATAGTGACATTTTTGTTCATAGTATGGCGGATGTTTGAATATTTTTAAATAATATTTGAAGCGACCAAGACATACTTGGGGAAACAGTTATCTCGAATATTTTTAAACTTTAAGAATTTGTTGTCCTTGAACTGTGGAGGGTAGAGCAATCTCTCTTATATAGAATGATTCTTTAGACTTTCCTGAAGACAGTGATATTTTCCTTCGCAGAGTCGTTAATATAGAAATATATTTAAGTAGTATTTGCAGCGAGTGAGACACCGTTGACACAGTAACTTTCTCGAATATTTTGACACTAAGAATTTGTTGTGCTTCAGTCGTAACGATTATGCGACTATTTCTAATATAGAATAATTCTGTAGATTCTCCTCAATACAACAATATACTATTTTATAAAATCGTGAATTTTTAAACGCGAAAATAATATTTGGACGATTTTATTATTAGCCATCTTGATCAAACTCGGTGTACGGTGAGTATAGGAACACTCGTGGACTGTAATTTCTTCGTTGATCGCGTTCACGATTTTGATCGAACAGTTTCCGTCGTTGGAACGGCCAAACGATCGATAACGTGCTTTTCATGGAGAGGTCGGAAAACGTTCGAGGGGAAGTCGGGCAAAGAAAGATCGAAGGAAAATTAACCGGCAGTTATCGCCACACCGTGGAAAATTCTACTTAGCGGCTGATACTTCTCACGGGTTTCCTCGCTGACGAGCTTAATCGATGAAATCCTATTCCCGATAGGCAGATTACACGTGTACCATAGACTTTGTGCACCTCTCTGTCTCGGGTCGACACTTTCAACGTGCCATTCTCCCGCGAGGCTGCAAAATTTAACAACATTCGTGCACTTCTTTTTGGCTGGTGCACACCAACTTTACAAACCATTCAAAGTGACTACAACCACCAACACTTTCTTCACACAATTTTGAAATAACACGGTCCAAACAAAAATATACGTCTGTACAGTGGCCCACAAAAGTATTCGAATGCAAGAACAATTAGTTTACTATAGGTGTTGGAATAATTGAAATTCGCGCGTCGTGTTGTGTTGGCGATTCTGTTGTGTTGTTGGAATCGCGATGTTTTTGTTTCTCCCGCTTCTTCGGGCGTTCGTTGGTTTGCCTCCGTATACAGCAGTGGTGGGGACGGGTGGAGCCCCTTAAACGCCTGCTTCTCCCACCAACCTCTCTTTCATGCAGCGCGCACATTCGTTGCGTACGCTGATGTCTCGTGTCTTCGTTGCCCCATTGTACCGCGCTTGATGGAAGGGGACAGAGGGCGCTGCGGTGTGGACGGTTTTGCCTCAATTGAGGCAAAATTGCCCATCACTGGTATACAGTGATGCCAGAAATGTCAGCTTTTCGCGCATGCGTACTGCGGCGCGCGCGGAATTCAGTAACGTATACGCGCAAAAAAAGAGAAACGTCTAGGTGGCGTGCCGGGACCTAGCACTGCCATAGACCAACTTGAAGATAACGGATGTTATTTTTTATTTACTTGTTTATTTATATAATTAGAAAATATATTTTTGTTATTTTGGATACTGGAAAGGTTCTTGGCAGTTTTCTATTGTCTTGCAACTAATGTTGGTATTCTTTATAGATTCTGCCAAATAAAATAAAATTTTATATTATGTTATCCTGTATAATCCGAACTTTTTTAGGTAAAGTATGTGAATGTTGAATGAAAAACATTATTTTTAAAACAGGGCCTTAAAGAACTCTCAAAAATTTGAAATTAGTACAGTACTGATGCCACTCGCGAATACGCATGCGCGAAAAGCTGACATTTCTGGCATCACTGTCCGTGTAGTGTGCACGTGTTTGATGCGATGTGCGTCCTGTATATTCTGATTAATGTATAAGAACATTTTGAAACTAACTCTAGCAATAGGATTACTTGTTCGCTTTAGTAAATGTGTACACTGGTTTTGATAGTGAGTAAATGTATTTAACTATTGTATATAATCTTGTCGTGCTGCGTTTCGTTTGAATTGTTATTGTATGTACAGTGTTGTGGAGCTGTGTTTCGTTTCAGGTGACTTTTGTAAGTGTCTTCGGTGCTTTTTTTTTATGTTGTTCGGTGAGTTTGCAGTCGTACCTAGGGAAAGAGAAAAGCTCCTTTACCGACTAGAAATTATTTAGTAATTATTAGTGGTATTACCAGCTTGAGGTATGTGGGGATAAGATGAGTTTGAGACATGGGAAAATTTGCAAAAACCAAAAGACATGAACAATGCACAGGAATGAGTATCATGCAGGGTTAGTTAATGAGCATGCAGGAGAGTGAGGGGAGTAGAGTGAGAGTGTCAGGGCTTGGGGAAGCATCTAGTGGAGAATTTGTAAGTGTCTTCGGTGCGAGAAATGTCCGGTATTTATGGCTTTTTGGTGTTCCTATAGCGCACCAATCAGGTGTACCATCGTTTGGTCGCAGGTAGTTTGCAGGGGGTCGCGCACGGTCGCTGCATCTTCGGGCGCAGGGTGTGTTTGGCGACAGTTAGGTATTATCGAAGTATGAATTACTGACTGAAATAAATGTTGTTCAGGGACATTTTGAAAAAATCGTATTTGGTTGGAATTACAAAGAAAACACTGAAAGTTTTTTTTTACAACTGTTTTATGTGGGTCGATATTGAAAGTCTAACAATAACGTTTTATAGATCTGTGTCGACTATATACACTCTGATCATTTTAGCAAAATTGGTAAACACCGCAATGAGCTATAACCGTTCAAAGATGGTGAAAATTGCAGTTTTTCATAATTTTCAGCCATAAGTTGCAATAAATCGAAGAATTCTTTTAGATTTTAGTATTTTTTTGATTTTCAATTCAACATAAAGAAATAGTAAAAAACAAATTTTCTTCTTCACGTCATGTGGTAAACTAATTGTTCTAACTTCTGAGGAAAGTCCAAGTCGTATGGTTCAATATTAAAAAAGTTATCGTCTTTTTAAGAGTGATCGAATATTAATGTGACTGTATCTCGTTTGTGGTAGCGAAGGGATTAAAGGAGCTGTCTATGTTTCGACCATTTCTACATGAGATTGCTCCCTTAACGAAGAGATTATAACTTTTGTAGATGGCGGCATGACTTCTTACGACTCCGGCCTTGCGTTTAAGTCGCCACGGTTGGCACATTCCAGATGAAAATTTCATTTGCCTCGCAGTTCGCCGGGTTTGCGTGGAAAAACACGCGAGATCGATACACCGTGCACGTGCCCGCTTGTCGACGGCCACCCATTCGCAAACATACTCATTCGTACGCGCGGAAAAACAACCTGTTCCGAACCATAATGAATTTTCATACCGCACGCCGCGCCGAGCCGCCTGTTTCTTTTGCCGCCGACGCGACGCCACGTACCGAAAGAATCCGCTATTTTGCTGAACCAGCAGTATTGTGAAAAGCAAAGACAAAGGCTTCTCATTTATTCCTCCATTTCCTTTCACTCATTTTGATTATTTATTGCATTTATTCGGTTTGATTTCGAATACACTACAAACGAGGATTTACTCAGTTATTTTCTATCTCATTTTCTGATCAGTGAAGAATTGTAAAACGAAATAAAATATCTTGAAAAATGACAAATTCATAGCAATTTTTACGTCTGCAAAAACATTCAAAACATTTTTTTTTTATGAATGAATCCACCGTAGATTTGAAGATTTTAAGAACCTTAAAAAACTTTTTCTCGTGAGTGGACCTACCACAGATTTGAAGGTTTCCCTTTACAACGAGATTTCGAAAATTGATGTGTGATTTTTTTTTGTTCGAATTATTGTAATTTGAATGGATGATGTACTGCCAGATTCACAATTTAATATACACCGTGAAGGCTTTACACGATCGAAACTTGTTCCTCGTTTTTATGCCATGAAACCGTGAAAAAACATCGTATATAAAGTTTTGAGATGTCGTTGTAATGGAGAAGCTTCGATCTTTAAAGATGTGATGGATACACTTACGTAAAAAATTTCTTAATTTTTTTTACAGATTTTTGAACTTGTAGCATTTTCGAAAATAAACTTATTGGCAGTTTTCCACTTTCTACATCGTGCAAAATTTTTCTAGGAAATAATGAAAAATGGGCTGAGAAAACAGATGAACCAAGCTTCACAATGAGTCCAAGTGTCACAATGAGTCCAAGCGTCACAATGAGTCCAAGCGTTACAATGAGTCCAAGCTTCACAATGAGTTCAAGCGTCACAATGAGTCCAAGCTTCACAATGAGTCCAAGCGTCACAATGAGTCCAAGCGTCACAATGAGTCCAAGCGTCACAATGAGTCCAAGCGTCACAATGAGTCCAAGCGTCACAATGAGTCCAAGCGTCACAATGAGTCCAATCGTCACAATGAGTCCAAGCTTCACAATGAGTCCAAGCTTCACAATGAGTCCAAGCTTTACAATGAGTCCAAACTTCACAAGGAGTCCAATCTTCACAACGAGTCCAAACGTCACAACTAGTCCAAACTTCACAACGAGTCCAAACTTCACAACGAGTCCCAACTTCACAACGGGTCCAAACTTCACAACGAGTCCAAACTTCACAACGAGTCCAAACTTCACAACGAGTCCAAACTTCACAATGAGTCCAAACTTCACAATGAGTCCAAGCTTGTTCTAGTACTATTTTTATAACGATATTATTAATGTATGATTGTCCACTTTAATGAAACAGTATTGGAATTCACTGTGTGACCTTGAGAAATTTTTAATTGGGTTTTGATGAATATTTTTTATAAATTTGACGATTTGCTACGGTTCAGTAATTTGTTTAGAGCAATGCGAGCACGATGTATCGCCTTGATAGCGTAAAACTTTTGGCAGAGAGATTTTTCCTTATCTTCCACACATTTCTATGTTTTTGTATTCCCTTCATATTTTTTATCTTCCATTTTGTACCATATTTTCCAAGGTACCTGCTTATCTTCCGTTTTCCATTCGTATTTTTCGAGATTTTACCCGAGAAGATTGAAATGGGACGCTCTACATATCAAGTCAGGCTGCGACAAAGTATCGCAAGGAATGCCGGTCCAGGTTACTGAAACTTTGGGAAGTACTATACTCTCTCGATATGTGTCAAAGAGATGTGCACGATATTTGCGAGAAATTTAGTCAACGAACCCAGATTATGCAATGGAATTCAATATATGAAAGAGACAATACTAATCCAGTGGTAATATTCTTTTAACCCTTTGCACTCGGAATTATTTCAGTTCTAGAACCAAACATTTTTACTCGCAAAAATATTTAAATATTTAATAATTTATTAAACACAAAACGAAAATTTAACGAAGTGAAAAACATTTTGCAGAATCACCACTTGAATACATAAGGTTGATTATTTTGTTGTAACATTTTTACCAGAATATTCGTGATATTTTTCTGATTAAAACAAGTCCAAAGACGACACAGTTTGGATTACGTTTACTCCTTTAATCCATGATACAGTGGTGGAACCTCGATTATCCAAACTGATCGAGGAAAAATAATTTTTATGATTTTTGCAAGGGGACTATATTATCCCTCCATTATTTTTTATTTATGTCTAAATGCATGTTGAACGTTCACTAGCTCCAATTATTCACAATGTAGTAATGTCACGATATAATAACAAGACTTTCATGTTTACACTTACTTCCTCATGAAACTTTTACCAGCAGGATCGTGACATTTTTCTGATTAAAACAAGTCCAAACATGACATAATTTGCATCATTCTTACTCGTCAAATTTACGATACAGCGGAACCTCGATTATCCGAACCGTTGATGTAAATTAAACCGTTCAATTTAAAGCGAACCATGTACAGAGTGCATACAAATTTTGTAAACCTGGTAGTAGTGTAATTCTACATTTATAGATCGGTGGAATTATATAAATAAGGTCCCTGGAGAATTGACCTTGAGCATGATTTTCAAGGTCAAATTTTGTTTTCTCTTGGAAATTGTAGTACTCGGCAAGAGGAGCAAAAGTCTCGGAGGAACCATGGATCGCAAATGACCCGTTCCCTCGGAAAGAGATGTCCATAGTTTCTATTCTTATTTCCAACTTGTTAATTTAAAAAATTTTGGTGCTATTCCTAGATTGAAATAATCTTTACTTAAATCATGGTTAATACAGGTTTATACAGTATGTATTATATATAAGACGACAAGTCGATTAGGCTAGTGGTTTCAGAGAAAATGGCGGTGGAAGCAAAGATTCCCGAGAAACAAGCTGAAAGTTTGATCGAAGTGCATCAACGACGCCGAAATCCTTTAAAGCCTCCATAACTTTTACAATTTCGCAATTACTATAAAATCCCTTTGAAGACACACACTGCGAACAATATGGAGATTGAAAAACTGTAAAAAGACTCTTTCTGATCTGGTGAACTAGAAGGCTGTCTCTCGAGAACGGTGTTGTACAGCCGGAGACCAATAAAATCGCAATGCCCTTTATGAATACAGTTTCTTGAATATTTAAACGCGTCGCGGACCAGCCAACCCGACGGAATTGCTTTAGCACCGAGTTTTAACAGTTTTATATAAATTTATGCAACAATATTGTAATAACCGAGCCGGGGAAGTTTATGCAAACCTCGCGTCCTCGTTGAGAAGTCGAAAGCCAACGTTGTGATTTTCCTCGAGGGCCATTTCAGTGAATTATTAATAAAATGAGATCGTTGCATTCTGATGAAATTTACGCTGCATTATTATTTGCGCATTGTATAAGATGAATACAGAAAATAACGCTCTTCGCTAATTGCACTGTCATTGTTTACGCGAGAGCTGAGATCAGTGTGATTTTAATTAGCATTTTTTAAGTTGATCGAGTGCTTTTGAAAATTTTACATCACTCAATGTTTCTTCCATGTTTGTACACTATGCATGCGTAAAACTTTATAATTTAGTAATAATACACTCACGATTAATACGCGATTTAAAAAATTGTGATTACAATATGATCAATTTGGTGCAACGTTAAATCGCTTCTTACATTTGATATCATACAGATTCTTATCTATGCAATTAATGGAGCTGAAATTCATCGTATTTTATAATTTCGTAATGATACGGTCACGATTAATGCGCGAGTTAAAAATTAATTGTGATCATAACCGTCAATTTGGTACATTGTCAAATTTTTTCCTAAATTTTATATCATACAATTTTTTTTCTATATTTTAATACAGTTCGAATTCATAAAATTGTTTAAATCAGTAAAAATGAAATTACTGTATGTTACTGAATTAAACACAGCGTGGTTATAAATGTTTTTTACAAATATTAATTAGTAATTAAACAGCTGAACACACTGAGCACCAATTTCTCATTTCTTACAAATTATACAATTTTTTAAACTTTGTTGATTATCAATTTTTATTATCGCGTTTGAAAATGGTTTATATGAAATTGTGGTATTGTAGACGATATATATTGTAAACTATATTTTTCAAATTTGATTTTCACGCGGGACCAATCCGAGTTACAACAGAAAAACTGAAGACGGCCATTTTGAAACTTTCTTACCGAGACTTAAGCCAAAGACAGATACTTGCGAACCGACGTGATTCCAGTGGCCACTACAGTGTTGTTAAATGTTTCACAGTATCGCTGCTTCGACCGTTCCCCGATCGACCCTTACAAAGTTCGCTGAACAAGGGTGTTCGTTAACACGGCTTTCGTTGTGAAACAGATAGTCAGTTGAATGGAGCATCGTTGATCTCTAAAGAACATCAAAATCAAACTTTCACACAAAAATTATTAGACAGTAAATGCACTTGAATATTCCCAATGCGATAATACGGCGCGTTTTCTCGATATGTGTTCCCATAAGTTTTTCATAGTTTGCTCGTATAAAATTATAATTAAATTTACATTAGGAACAACACAATAATACGATAATACTTTTCTTTTTTCTAATAGTTTTTTTAATGAAACTTTTACCAGTATATTCGTGACATTTTTCCGATTAAAACGAGTCCAAACACGACACAGTTTGGATTACGTTTACTTCTTTAATCCACGATATAGTAGAACCTCGATTATCCGAACTGATCAAAAAATGATTTTCACGATTCTCGTAAGGGGACTATACCCTCCCCAATTTTCTGTCCAAATGCTTGGTATACGTTCTCTACGTCCAATTGTTCACAAGTACTAGAAATATAATGATATAATAAGAAGACATTTTTGTTTATACTTATTTTCTTATAAAACTTTCACCAGCATGTTCGTGACATTTTTCCGATTAAATCAAGTCCAAACACTACACAGTTTGGATTATTTGTACTCATTTAATCCACGATTTAGTAGAATCTCGATTATGCGAACTATTCAGTGAAACACGAGTATGTGGATAATGGAACGGTTACCAAACATTGCTATTCAACTTGTACAATAAATCTGGATGTATATAGATCGCTTTAAATTGAAATGTTTGCATGTGAAACGAATAATGGAGAATTCAGACATGATCAGTTCGCATAATCGAGGTTTTACTGCAACGTGGATTAAACACGCAAGCAAGCACCAAAGTATATCGTGTTTAGACTCGTTTTACTCCGAAAAATGCGACAAATATACCGATCGAAGTTTCAGAAAGAAACAACAAAGAAGAAAGAAGTTACGTCTCCTTGAAGGGTATGTTACATGTGAGAGCGGGCATATGTATGTTTCGCAAAATATCGCGCACATATCGAGACACATTGCAAGATGTATATAGCCGTTCTCGTTGCGGGATTATCCAGGCCAGCAGGCAGACTTGCAGTTCGCATGCGACGACTTTTATGCTAATCCCCCTCCGCGCAATTACAATATCTTTCGGGCCGTTTACAAGAAAACGAGACGAAACGAGACGGCGGCAGTTGCGTGCCCGGCAACAACCACACGCAGCCTCAACCTTTCACTGTATACAGATACCCCTACACGAGATATTTACCTGTGCAACCGTCGCCGCTCCCTCCCCCATCCCTTTCTTCGCCCCGTGGCACACCAATGGCTCTCTGACTTCGTTCAGCCATTCTTACGTCTTCGTGCCAGTTTCGAACTGGAAATAGAACGCGGTACTGCGGCCGTGTCCGATATAAATCCTCGCGGCTCAAGCGCACCACTTTGCGTCAATCCGAAACGCATTGCTGATCAATCTTTGAATCTCGCGTCGATCCCTTTCATTTGTCTAGATGCCGCGAGAAACTCTATCTTGGCTTCTGTGCAGACCGAACAAACATGGGGATTGATCGACCGTAGATCCGCAGTCTACATATTACAGTCTGGTTTTTAATGAATATAATTCTAGAAATGGTAAAGACTTGGTTGAAGGTCATATCTTGAGGTTAGAAAGTTCTGGATGATCGTAGGAAATTCTTTTCTTGGTTAATTGTGTCCTTACAGGCGTCACGATTTTTATAGATAATTTTATATTAGAGTCTAGTTTTTAATAAATATGGTTCTAGGAACTAAAAATGTAACTGACTTTAAAACTTACATTTTTCGGTTTACCCCTTCGAAATCTATAGGATTATATTAAAAAAAGTCCAAAATGTTTTGGCTCTTCGAAGATTCCCTGTTGAGATTCGTTTAAAGGGCGGGCTACATCATCGTGTGTTTAAAATGATTGATAAAATTAAAGATTTTCTTTTTAGGTATTGCTTCGGTAAAATGAAAATGTCTTCTGAGGGGATGTTTACCAACACCTTCACTTTACTTTCACATTTTTTTATTAATTAAGGTTACAAAATGGCGACGTTGTACAGTATTGTCTATCATTATATTTCGAGGGTTCTTCTTAAATGGCGTTCAGTACAGAAAGTTACTGGAACATTATCAGTAATAGGTAAATACTTTTCAATGTAACGTAAGATTTTTTAGACATTATCTTTATTGTTTGGATTTTTATAGTGCGACTATAAGGAGGCGACTAGTCAAGAAAAAATTTAGTGCGATCATACAGGACATTCGGAACGACTTTGGAACAAGTCCTTACTGTTCCTAGAACAGTTCCTAGACTCTAATATAAAAAATGAGGTAATTATATAGAAAAGGTCTGCGTACTCCGATTTTGATGAAATTTTAATATGTTATGGAGCAACACATTCTGAACAACTTTTTCCTTTTCCAATATCGGGGGTCGCTTTTAGTTTTCAAGATATTTGCAAAAAACTATCGGTAATGTTAATTTCATAACGGAAACCTTCTTTTTAGATACACTGGGTGCGTGTGAAACACTGGGTGGATGTGTGTGGTATTGTCGCTTCTCATCTCCACAACGTGTTTACAAACAAAAAATAAACAGATGCGACCCGAAAATCCAGGAAAGAACAAGCAGAATTAACTCCTGTAGATAACTCTGATCATACATAGATAGGCTGAGCTTTCAATTTTCGAAGACATTTCCTGGATTTTCGGGCCGCATCTGTTTATTTTTTGTTTGTAAACACGTTGTGGAGATGAGAAGCGACAATACTACACACACCGACCCAGTGTTTCACACGCACCCAGTGTAACATTCAATACAGTATTAGCGATAGTTTTTTGCAAATATATCGAAAACTAAAAGCGACCCCCTATATTGTAAAAGGAAAAAGTTGTTCAAAATGTCGAAATCTATAATATATTAAAATTTCATCAAAATCGGAGTACGCAGACCTTTTCTATATAATTACCAAAAATGATCTACGAAAACCGTGACGCCTATAAGGACACAATTAACCAAAAAAACAATTTCCCTCGATCATCCAGGACCTTCTAATCCCAAGCCACGACCTTGAATCGTCCCAGCATCCACTGGTTCGTCGAATGCAACCGACGCATCGCTGTGATACTGCAACACGGCGGTTAAGCTTCGCGTTTGCCAGCGTAATACATATGTATTTAGATACATCAGCAACACACACACCGACACCTACGAAAATTCTTGGCTCGAAGCCTGCCCATACGAAACGTTGTTTCCCGTGGCTGTCGACGTCCCGACGAATCTCGGAATTGTCCGTCGTCGGCAACAAGAACAACGAGAGAAAAATCTGCGGAGAACACAAGAAACCGCGCGCGCGGGGCGACCGTTGAGTTGCTGTGCTGAAGCTGCGCTTTCTATACCCTGGCCATCCCGTGTGTTCCTGTTTCCAGGACGAAAAAGAGACTATCTACTCCCCTACCATCTCCTAATCTCTCTCTCTCTCTCTCTCACTCTCTGCCTCTATCTTTTTCTCTCTCCACACGGCTCTGCAGTCCGCAATGGCCTCGTATCTTATTGTACATTTAATCGCGGGGACCACTCCCGCGGAATTGTTCCTTTGAACCGGTTGGATTGTTGAAATCGCGAGTCCGGAGATACGATGTGCCACGATAGGTCGGGACCCTGTGACGTGATTGATTATTTTCAGGTGTGTGCGGGTATCCGAAATTTCGATTTGTAGTAAACACTGTTTACTAAACAGTGCTCTTATACGAACAGTGTGCGGACGAAGAGTCCTTGTCTTGTAAAAAGAGTCCTTTACGTATACTAGTTCACATAATGTATTCTAAAATATTTTGTTTCCTCGCGAAGTTTGATAACCGATTACACTAAAAATACAAAAATCATTCTGAACCTGCCAGTGAAAATAAAAGATTGAACTGAAAAATCATAAAATAGCATTATAGACGTTAACCGATTTCGATGAAATTTTTACCGTGTATATAATTGACATGGGTCTACAAAATGCACTGATTAAAATTTCGATAGAGGCGCGGACAAAAAAATTAAAAAATTTTATTTTTCTCATCACAAATTCTGACCTATAGCAACTGTTACAAAATTTCATTTTCCTATTATTTAATAAACTAATACTTCTACCATGTTGAAAAACTCAAGTCTTGGATCCAATATTAAAAAAGTTATTAGTTCTTAATAATCTTAATAAGTTTCTAATGATATAATGTAAAATATTAGGTGTAGATACTTGAAAACATTAAAGATATAGATGGATAAAAGTTATGTATTGTGGGTACACAGTATAAGTATGAAATGTTAGAGTCTCGTTTAGTGCAGTATTGACGAAGTTAATTTGTATGCGAGACTAGTAAGCTGAAGATCATGTGATCATGGTTGTTCACAATTTTGTGAAATTCTTTTTTTTTTGTTGTTTCACTTATAATTACATTATCATCGTAACAGCTTCTTGAAACTCTTTATGTTTGACAGATTCCATAGTGATTGGATGTTTTTTCATAGATTGATCATCTGATGCAGTGATAGAGCTAACAAATGTATAATATAAAACAGATTGCTAACCTGTTAACGAAGGTTTGATAAATGGTTAATTTTATTTGTATCTGAACAAATTCGTCGATGGAAAGTAATATAAGCGATCGGGTTTGTAAAGATGCATTTGTGGAGAAAAGATCTATGACTATGTAGCCAGATATACAGGGTGGGGGAATATCTTTGTCCATCTTGAATATTTCCGTTAATTGTAATAATATGAGAAAATGATATATACAAAAGTTGCACGGTATCGAGGGGGAAATATTGTGATGTAGAAATTTTTTATGTGCGTGAAGACATTTCGGAGATTTTGAGGTCTCCTTGACTTCTTTAAATGAAAAGACCTACTTTTTGAATCATGAATCGATATAGTATCAAATTCTCCGTAAAAATGTATTTGACCTCTATATGTCCTAATGTAATAGTTAATGAGATATCGAAATAATTTTTCATATGTTCTCACCATATTCAAGTTGAGGGACATCAGTTCGATAAACTTCCAGGCACATAGCAGTGGTGCCAGATCGGTTAAATCGAGGGGAATACAATTTACCACTTCTCTAGTGACCAGAGTAATATCTGACACGTTGCACGGCACGTCACGTGACCAACCTACTACGGTTTTAGTTGGGGACGTTGGAGTGTGCTCAGGTAGTGGAATGGGATAGTGGAAGGGGAAAAGGAGGAGAGGAAAATCCACCCAGTTTTGTGTGTTTCTGTCATCAGTGGCACATAGTGGGTACGTATGGAAAATAATATCTCGTTAACCATTACATTAGAACATATAGAGGTCAAATACATTTTTACGCAGAATTCGGTACTCTATCAATTCATGATGCAAAAAGTAGGTCTTTTCATTTAAAGAAATCGAGGAGACCTCAAAATCTCCGAAATGTCTTCACGCACATAAAAAATGTCTGCATCACAACATTTCCCCCTCTATACCGTGTAACTTTTGTATATATAATTTTCTCATATTATTACAAGTAACGGAAATATTTAAGGTGGATAAAGTTATTGACCCACCCTGTATATTACGTAGCTCGCTGCCAGAAAGTTGAGGTACCACTGTCGTTCATTTGTCGCAATAGGCAAAATGCATCGAGAATCAAATGCAGTGAACTACAAGAGAGTTCTAAATAAGGAGCCGTCCGTGTTCAAAGCTTCGGGAGATAGCGAACGAACAGTTTCAATGCACATATTGCTTCTAAATCTCGAGTGCACAGGTCGTTCAATATGCATCCATAAAAGAAATTGTTGCTCTTCTGTTCGACACTGCGACGACTATTCGTATTTGCGTACAAGTCCATCTATTTTTATGCGAATTAAAATTTGTCGAGTCCCGCTTTGAAAGGTCAAAAGCAAAATTCTCTCTTATGTAGATCCTATATGCACAATATCCCAAAAATGTTCGAGCTCCTTGGAAGGGGTAATTCCTGAGGTTATTCTAAGAAGCTTTTTCCTGTACGAAAACGTGATTCACGGCTTCGTTTTCGAGTTATTAACGAGAAACACGATCCAACCAGAGCGCAGCTACAGTTGATTCTACCGAGCGGTAGCGTTGTTGCCGCACCGTGCTCGAATCGTGAACAAGAGAAGGAGAAACAATTTATATAAGTAAAACTCGCATATTCGGCAGTCAATGCCCTTGCCGTTTCGAATTCTGTCATACGGCAATACCAAATTATTTTCATCTAATACCGAACAATAATCGCACGCATGCTGACTCGATTGTATTGTTCACGATTCGAGCGCGGCGCGACAACAACGCTACCGCTCAGTAGAATCAGCCGGAATCCGTCAGCTTTAGCTGCGTTCTAGTTGACTCGAAAACGAAGCCGCCTATCACATTTTCGCAAAAGATAATGCTTCTTAGAATAACTCCAGTAAACACACCTTTCAAAGAACTCGAACATTTTTTAGACACCCTGTCCATACGATATAAACTAACGAATTCTAATGATGCGTTTAGACCAAACGAACAAATCCTCATTCGCCCCTCATTCACTCCAATTATAATATTATAATAAATGTATCGCTGTATTCGGCGTATGTGAAAATGTGATGATCTGAAACATTCGATGAACGTAATATTTGTATATTTGTGCATTCATGCGTACGCTATCCTTTAGAATAGCCCACAAAAAGAATTTTTTTTCTCTGGCTGTGACCTTGAATGACCTCGAGTGATTATACTCACAGAATTCCTAACGAAAGGAACTATCATTGCGTGTGTCTAAAAAACTGTAGGTGTCTCATCTAAAACAATTAACCTTAATATCTCAGGAAGAAAAATGACAGAAAAACAATAATCTTTATGGCAACGTGAACCCATTCAACCATTCAACAGCATCCACAAGACATTTTATGTATCTTTAAAAACAACAAACATATTCAAGGTGCAAACGTTAGGTGACCCACCCTGTATTTATAAAATCGAGTAAATATTCTTCGAGCATACCGAACGTTCGGCGAACATATTAACGAGCACAGGCCCGTTTGAATTTCAAATTTGATTCGGTGTATTTGTTCGTTTGTTCTAAACGCACCGTTGAGAATTAGAATTAATATTAACCAGCAATACCGATCTTTTTTTTCCCCGCAGAGATGCAAGAAGTTTCGGGTCGGCGAGCGTTGCTGCGAGTTCGAGTGTTTGAACGAGACTGACGCAGACTGGACCGGACCAGACTTGATCATCGCAGCCAGTTCCGGGCGAGTACACGAACAAACGATCGCGTACTGGATGGTCGGGCTGGTCGTTTTGCTGAAGGCGCTCTAGTTCTTCAGGTCCCGGCATCCAGAAGACCCGAGCGACTGGACTTCAGCCTCTGGGACATCAAGAGCGGGTACGGGCCAATAGGGGAAGGTACGGGGGATGGAACGTTCGTTTATTGGCCAGCGATTTTGCGCATTAACCCTTTCGGGACGAATTTCAACACGTTGACCACATCAGGACGAATTTAACACTAGGTTTACGGGACTCGTCAATATGACGGGTTTTAATATTTTTCATTTACGATTGTTGAGGTTGTAAATATGCATTCGTGAGGAATGATTCAACACACTTATTTCTTTGAGTATGTGTAGTAAGATGTATGGCTAAAAAATTTTGATAGACCCAGTCTTGTTATTTTTATAAAGTAATGTAAAATAGTCAGTCTTAATGCTCTGTGAACCTAGTGTTAAACACGTTGACCACGTCAGGATTCCACGTCTAATTCCGGAAGTTGGCAACGCATCGTCTAACCTCTTAGCTACTGTACGCCACTATACTGGCTTACCACGATGTCAACTTTTTGAACGTGATTGAACGGTAGCCATTATGGTCTGGGCTTTAGGTCGCTCGTTTATCTCGTGTTTCAACTATTAAAACATGTGCTGGTGTAAATAAAAAAATTACTGGACAAAGAGTATAAATAGCAGTGATCCCTCGGACGGAAAGCATTTTATTGAAGTGATGGATCAATTTCAAAAATTCTTCCCCTTCGTATGGAAACAAGAAATAAATTGTATTGGACAGCTCATAATTATTCGCATTATGTTGTTTAAATTGTTTAGCTCTGGATAACGAAACTTAGGATGAGTGGATCTGACGACGCCCATTAACACAACACGAGCAGGATTGAATGCTTTTTATTTAAAAATAAATATACTTTACCTTCTGACGAAATAGTGTGATTTAAAAGTCATATTTAGTACTGAATCTAGTAATTGACGTGTTTACCCGATATTCCGATGTCACCAGATTTATTTGACCTGACTGTCATTTTTACAAAAACTTAGTTGTCTAGGGATAAATGATTATACATGGTGAGTCACCTCAGATTTTCACCTGAAACATCTCTGTTGTTTCATGTGCGAGGAAGTAGATATAAAATGGCAGTTATTGTAATAGAAATGATTTTTTTATCGAGGTTATATTTTTCAAAATTTCGAGGTCACAGTTGTTTTTTTTTAAGTCGGACGATATGTTTTGATCAGTACAATCTTATGGCTAATTAAAAAACCGAGTTCAACTAGATATAATACCGAAACATTTGACGAATAACTCTTCCGAAGGTCATTTGAAGGTCAACATATTACACATGGTTGAATTGGTTTTTCCATTAGCTATAAAATCATGCCGGTCAAAGTACACCATCGTCCCCTTTAAAAAATCAACAATGACCTTGAAGTTTATAATAATAGCCCCGGAAAATCAAATATCTTTTTCCATGTACAGGGTGTCCCAAAAATATTATATTTCCTTGAAAGAAATTCCGGAGGTCATTTGAAGTATCTTTTTCCTTTGCCAAAATGTTACTTCAAATCACCTCAGGAATCGCTCCTTTCAAGGAAGTGAAATTTTTTTGGGACATCCTGTATATTTTCCCGCGTCGCTACGAACAAAGGGGATGTTTTAAATCATAGGTGACTCACCCTGTATATTGGAATATTGTTTAGTCTCGCTGTAGCTGAGAGGTTAATCATATACATTGGAAAAGACCAGTGTACGTTATTTTTCCATTGTTTAAGACTTCAACGAAAAATCTGCTACCCAAAGGAAAATGTTTTTAGCATTTTGCAAAATCTTCATCCGCAAAGCGTTAAACGATACCCGAGGAAGAATGCGACACGCGTTTCCTGCGAAGCTGCTCGAAACCAGACGTTGTTTCTCGATCCTCTAGATCCTGGAGTCTAGATCCTGAATTCGAGAATTTGGAGTCTGGGATTCTAGAGTGTGGATCTTAGTACCTGCGAAACTAGCGGAACTTTTCACTCGATTGTAACGAACGGATTGCGGATTCTTGTGGAAAATTCACAATTTTCCAAGTTGCTAATAGAAAGACAGTTTCTTCTTCTTTCGATGTGGTTAAAACAATCTTTCGCGCAAATGTTTTTTCATATTTTGCCAGCTCAGCTTTGATTCAAGCGCAGAGAATCCGCGGTCTAGCGATGAAAGTATGAACAGTCACGCGACTGTTGTTATAAATGTGTTGTTTTATTATGCTTGATTAAGATCGAGTAAAGATTGTGGATCTTTGTCGCTGGAGCTGCCGAGTATCAAGTGCGAGGGAAAGTTTTGTTATGTTGATCTGTATGAGTGGCGAGAGTTGAGTTTGTTTGGATTTTGTACGATTTTTAAATAATTTTTCAGCAGTTCGGTAGTTCTAATGTTGTACGTTTATGACGTCAGCAAGATTGAAATAATAATAATATAATGTGTATAGTCATGAAAGCTGAATCGTATTTTACAGAAATGTCTGTAACGTCATCGTTTCTGTCGAACGATCTATTATTATAAAATAGTTCATTTAAATATAAAGATCCACAGTCTGATTGTTAAACTTTTATGTTAATGCGTCTGGTCTTTCTCTTTGTTTATAACCGGTGTTTTTTTAATTAACCTTTCGCGAATCAGGAGGTGGTCCTGTATTAGGCGCAAGGTTGAAAAACACTGCATACAATAATGCATTTTTTCGTTGTAGATTGCAAGTGATGTGATAATATGATAAAATTGGACTATGCAACTGCATTTCTGTTCTGAAACGCATAGACCAGAACAAACGTAAAGAATCGCCTAATTCAGGGTGAAACGGACTCCAACAGTTTCGATCGTTAGATAATCGGAGGTTATCACATTGTTATGTTTTTTTTATAATAAATGTTTATTTTTAACATGTGAATCTTTGTTTAAGGTGATAATTGGGGCATAAAGGGTTCAACTATGATCTCCCTTCCGAGCTGTATTTACCTTTAGGACGGATTCATTCAACTAAAAATTTATTTTTCTATTTTGAACAATTTTTCCGTTGTGGCAAAAATATCGGAAACCGCAGAATAATTGATGATGCGGTGGCGGATGTGAATTTTTGTGCATTTGAACAACGAAGTGGACATTTTGTTTGCTGTTGTGTTCGTTGCAGTAGTAAAATTCATTTTCCGTCGATCGGTTCAGCAGTTTTAATCCTTTTTGAGGTTAGGAAAAGAGATTTGGAAATAAAAATTAATGATGCAGAGGCTGATGCGACAATTTTGTTCATTCGAGCAACAAAATGGACGTTTTGTTTGCTGTTGTGTTCCCTGTGGTAGTAAAATGAATTTTCCGTCGACCGGTTCAGAAATTTTAATAATTTTTGAGGTTAAGAAAGAAAAATTAATGATAGTGAAATTTTGTGCAATTGAATAGCAAGATGGACGTTTTGTTTGCTATTATGTTCGTCGCAGTCTTAATCTTTTTGGATGTTAGGAGGAAAGATTGAGATGAAAATTATAAAATTAAGAAAGAGGAATGATAGATTAATTTACGATAAAATTAATAGTATAGAGGGAGATTAAGAAAAGAAATTAAGATGAAAAATTGATTGCATAAGTCACGGTAATTTCCAAATGCAGCGAACATGACGGTACGACGTCGTATCGTTATGCTTTTTCGTTTGTGCTAGGGTAAGGAATTGCAATTTGTAGTCTGAGATGCTGGATGGAATCTTAAACACAGAAAATCGACAATCCTCGAAATATTCGGGTCACCAGATACGGTACAACCGTCCTGATTCGGTCAAACTCTTGCCTTATAAGTTCCTCCGTAACTCATCAAAACTACATCATTAATAACTTCGTATACAGATGGGTTCTATATTCGTTGCAAGAATAATAATACCTGATCTCAATTTAGAACGGCTGAAATCGCGTAACCAGACTACGGAAGTTTATACAATCGCGAAATTCTCGATTCGCTCGTCGAATTAAAAGCGTGCGTATATTCTGTCAATGTTAATTAGTCGAATTCCTCTCAAAGTTCATCCTGGCGTATCGTTCCAATCAATGTTGGAAGTACAATAAATTCCATAATCAACAACTGAATTAAATTCATACAAACAACCCGATCATTGAATTAAAATCACTAAATTGAAATTCAAATAAAAATCCATCTCTAAATGTTGTATATTAAATTCTTAAACATAACACTATAACATCATGATATAAGGAACTATAGTTTCATAAGGCAAGAGGTTCATTAATTGTGATGTGTCAATTCGCATGATTCGCCCTCGTTCCATCATTCGATCTATTTTATTCTACTGAGGGCAAGGAAAATTGATATTATTCTTTCATTTATAAATTCTTTTCTACTTCGTGGATATGGTTCGGAAGAGATTCGACAGTGTCGGAGGATCCATGGACTTTGATCACTGTGTCGGAGAATCCAACCACCTTGATCACTGTGTCGGAGAATCCACTGACAACTAATTTTAGTTTCGGAGAATCCAACGAACTTAGGCCATAGTTTAAGAGGATCCAACGACTTTTATCATTATATGTCACAGGATCCACGGGCACTAAATTATAGTTTCGGAGGATCCAACGATCTTACACCATAGTTTGGACGCACCCAACGACCTTAAACTATAATTTGGTACGATCCAACGACCTTAAACTATAGTTTGGTGCGATCCAATGACCTTAAACTATAGTTTGGTGCGATCGAAGGACCTTAAACTATAGTTTGGTACGATCCAACGACCTCAAACTATAGTTTGGTAGGATCCAATTACATTAAACTATAATTTGAGAGGATCCACTGACACTTGATTATAGTTTCGGAGGATCCAACGATTTTACACCATAGTTTGGACGCACCCAAAGACTTTAACCTATAATTTGGTACGATTCAACGACCTTAAACTATAGTTTGGTAGGATCAAATTACATTAAACTATAATTTGAGAGGATCCACTGACACTTGGTTATAGTTTCAGAGGATCTAACGACTTTAAAATATAGTTTTGGAGGATCCACCGACCTTATACCATAGTTTGGAAGGATCCAGCGACCTTAAACTATAGATTTGGGAAGGTTCAACGACCTTAACCATACTCTGAGAGGATTCAATGACCTTGAACTATACTTTGAGATGATCCGATGAACTTGAACTACAGTTTCGTGAGATCCACCGATCTTAAACTATACTTTGGTAGGATCCAATTACCTTAAACTATAGTTTAAGAGTATCCACTGACACTTGATTGTAGTTTCATAGGATCCAGCGACCTTAAACTATAGATTTGGGACGGTTCAACGACCTTAACCATACCCTGAGAGGATCCAATGACCTTAAACTATACTTTGAGAGGATCCGATGAACTTGAACTATAGTTTGGTAGGATCCATCGACCTTAAACTATAGTTTGGTAGGATCCAACGACCTTAAACCATAATTTGGGAGAATCCAATGACCTTAAACTGTGGTTTGGGAGAATTCAACGACCTTAAACTATACTTTGGGAGGGTCCAGCGAGATAAACTATAGTTTTGGGATGTTTCAACGACTTTAACCATACTCTGAGAGGATCCAATGACCATAAACTATACTTTGAGAGGATCCGATGAACTTGAACTATAGTTTGGTAGGATCCACCGACCTTAAACTATAGTTTGGTAGGATCCAACGACCTTAAACTATAATTTGGGAGAATTCCACGACCTTAAACTATACTTTGGGAGGGTCCATCGTTCTTAAACTATAGTTGTGGTGTCATAGGATCCACTCACTCTTGATTACACTTAGGAAGGATCTAACGACCTCTGACCATAACTTCGGAGGATCCAACGATCTCTATCATAGTTGCGGGGGATCTGATGATCCAGAACACACTGTCGAGGTGTTTCTTCAGAGGCAGTGTCGCCTTTCTCACTGATGAAAGCTCCCGGTAACGAGGTTAGCTTCGCAAACGAGGCGCTTTGTAGTGATGGCGTGCACGCATCGCCCTTCGAGGGCTCGCAATTATAAGCCCTTCGAAGGCAGCCGCACGCGAGGTTACGTTTTAGAAAGGTTTATTTTTTCATGCGAATGACATACAAGATGTGATAACGAACGCCGGGCCGCGGGACCACGGGACTATCAATGGGACTGGTACAAACTCTCCTAACAGCTTCAAGCTTCTTGATCCTGGATTAGGATAGTCTGACTGTCCCGGAATAGCAAGTTAACGATCGCGATTTCTGGGAAAATGGATATAATAATGGTGCATATTATGGAAACATATTGAATTTGTTTAGTGTATTGCGCATAAATACATTAAAACAATCAGCTTCACTTAGCCATTTTAATTATGGACTACCGTATAAAATCCACAATCTATCGATTGTCATTAAACACACATTTTGAAAATAATCATTGTCGGAATAATTCTATGGCTTTTCGAGGATGATAAATAGTAAGGGATACTTAAGTAAGAAAACTATTAAGAAATACATAAGTAAGAAAAGTATTAAGGATACAGATGTTAAGGGAGATAGATAAGAGAAGTAACTAGAAACAATGAAAGTATATGAATTATCGTCGAAGAAGCTTAGAAAGTTCCAAGGAAAGATGCAGAACTATTCCGACAATTCAATATTTAACACAACGACTGCCTCGTTGGTTATAAATAACAATTATTCTTCACAAGGCTTAGAAATGAATATTCTATCATAATTTATTCAAGCGAACCAATTTTAATGCGATCAAGTTAAATTAAATTTAATGCATCGCTACGTTAAAATTTCAATCTTCTCGTTTTGATTGCGTCAGATAAATCAGTTTCAGTTTGTACAATTTTTTGGATCGGTATTTGTTAGTCAACTTGCTAAAAGATAATTGTTAAATCCTTCATCTCGATATAGGCTACATAAATTAAGCTTCATAATCGCGGGAATAAGTATTGACACAGTTACGCGACTAGCTTTTACAATAATTGTACATATAAATGTAAATAATAAATCAGTGGTTGGTTAAGTTTTCGTAAAATTTCAATTATTACGTCCGCAACAGACGGCACACAGACATTCACTAAATTGGTCCAATGATATTATACTATTAATTATCAGTAGACTGTGGATCTGTATGTGAAATAAAAAATGTCCAAGTCATTTGCAAGAAACTAGAATTAAATAAAAATCTATTTTCCCTTTTTTTAATCATCTTAAAAATTCCAAAATAATATAGCAATATTTTTAAGTCTTATTCCTAATGTTAATGTTATTCCTAATATTCCTAATGTCTTTTCAGTTTTGTATTTGACTTTCTGATTTTTGTAATAAATACATCAAAGTCGCAGTCTAATTATCATTTGTTAAACCAAGAGCTGTGCTAATATTTTTATTTGCGACGGGTACGTTGCCAGTCAACGTCAATATTAACAGCTGACCTCACGAGTGTTAACAAGCTTCCAGCAAGTAAACTTTGAACTACAGAATCAAATTGAAAGGGACAAATCCTGTCAAGCTCTGGCACGTTGTCAATACACAAGATCTAACAATAAGAGGGATCCGATACCGTATCCCATCGTCATTCCGTCGGAAGTATTGATCAGGGCGGATGGATCTCAATCGAGATCATCGGGTGGAAAGGTCGGAGCCCGTTTGGTTCCATGCTTGAACAGTCAGCTTCTTTCCGAAATTACCTTTGAAAGTCATGGTTGAACGCGTCGCACTCTTGGCGTCCCTTTTTAGACGGTTTCGTTCGACGAACCAACGGCTGAATTGAACGCTAATTTCCCTGATCATTTCCAGATTGGTGATGTGTGGTCAAGCCTCTTGAATTAGCTCCGGTCACCGAAGTCACGAAGTGTTTCGAGGTTGGCTCGGTTTGGAAAAAATCATTTGATCGAATCGTTTCATTGGAGAGTTGGATCGAATTTGTCGGCTTTTGAGCAGCAAGTGTAGTTTAAATATCAAGTGGAATCGAGTGGTGAATCATTAATTTCATTAATTTGATTCATTAATTGTTCATTGAACGGGTCAAATATCGAAAAGGTTCAATGACAAACTGATGGTATATTTGCAGATTAGAGAAACTAGCGATTTAAACGTTAACTTGTTTTGCTATCAAAGGATTGGAGAACTAAGCGATCCAAATACCAAAAAATTGAAATACCAAGCGATTCAAATACCTAACCAATTGAAATACCAAGCGATTCAAATATCTAACCAATTGAAATACTAAGAAATTGAAATACCTAACCAATTGAAATACCAAGCATTTGAAATACTAACAATAAGAAATTGGAATACCAAGCAACTTCAAATACCAAGCGATTGAAATACCAAGCGATTGAAATACCAAGCGATTGAAATAACAAGCGATTGAAATTACAAGCGATTGAAATAACAAGCGATTGAAATACCAAGCATTTGAAATACTAAGAAATTGGAATACCAAACAATTCAAATATCAAGCCAATTCAAGTACCAAACAACTCAAATACCAAGCAATTTAAATACCAAGGAATTGAAATATCAACCGATTGAAATACCAAGCGATTCAAATACTTAGCCAATTGAAATACCAAGCGATTCAAATACTTAGCCAATTGAAATACCAAGTGATTCAAATACTTAGCCAATTGAAATACAAAGCGATTCAAATATCAAGCAATTCAAATATCAAGCAATTCAAATATCAAACAAGTTAAATACCAAGCAATTTAAATACCAAGGAATTAAAATATCAACCGATTGAAATACCAAGCGATTCAAATACTTAGCCAATTGAAATACCAAGCGATTCAAATACTTAGCCAATTGAAATACCAAGTGATTCAAATACTTAGCCAATTGAAATACCAAGCGATTGAAATAACAAGCGATTGAAATAACAAGCGATTGAAATACCAAGCGATTGAAATACCAAGCATTTGAAATACTAAGAAATTGGAATACCAAACAATTAAAATATCAAGCCAATTCAAATGCCAAGCAACTCAAGTATCAAGGAATTGAAATACCAAGCGATTCAAATATCAAGCAATTCAAATATCAAGCAATTCAAATACCAAGCAACTCAAATACCATGCAATTTAAATACCAAGGAATTGAAATATCAACCGATCAAATGAAAGAGAGGTTGGTGGGAGAAGTAGGCGTTTGAGGGGCTCCACCCGTGCCCATGCCTGTCCTACAACATTCGTCTGAAACATTTTTCGTATCACCTATAATTTTCGAGTAATAGAATTTTGTCCAAGAAAAACGGGGTTTTACCGTGTTAAATGATTTGATGAGAAAGTCCCCTTAATCGCCATTATCCGCGAATTTTCTAAGCTAGACAAAACACTGTTGACCCGTGGCAGTGTCTCACGCATGATTCCATATTCTACGTTACCATTCAAACTCTCTGCAATTTTTGTTTACATTGTTTCTACCGTATCTAGGGTTTTGATTGTTTATTTTCTTTGAGTCGATGTTTGCGCGATTTTTTCTTTATTCGTGCTTTTGTTTGGATAGCGGTAAGGGTTTTGTGGGGATACTTCGTGCACCGTGTATGCAGCCACCGTCCATGGTATTCGGTCGATTTAGCATGATATGTTATGGCGATGGACGGAGAATGACCCAGAACGACTGAAACTTGGGCTGAGTAATTATATTTGATAATTCCGCAGTGAAACAATTAATTGTTCAAGGGAAACCATACTCAATTTTTCTATTTTAATTCTACTTTTAATTTAGTTTTTGGAATATTCAGAAAAGATTGTGTATCGTCCATTGAAATTTGATGTTGAAGAGTAGGATAAACTTTTCCGGTTTATCAATCGTGCAATGTTAAAAATATATTGTTTCTCTTCTTTCTGACAACAGTTTTAGCAAATTGTGCATTGTCATTTCAGTCTATAAGATTGAAGAACTTTAATAAACGAAGACTTGAAATTTAATATCGATGATTAGGGATGCTTTTTGATTTTCGTTTAATAACAAAATACTAAAAATATGTTTATTTAATTCCATTTAATATGCAATACTTGAAAATGACTATTTGTTGTCTTTTACCACTCAAAGGAGACAATTTAAGAAAGTCAAGTTAAGGTTACATTCTACATTGAAGATAACGCCCTGATGTCTGACTATTGCAAGCACTGACTACTGAAATACGTTCTTTCATGAATTTCATTAATCAATCTCTTCTTGTCAAGAAATTATTACTATTTCTGAATTAAATGTCTGAAGGAACACCTTATTCACGGCTTAAAAGGACCTCCGACATGGATCTTGAATAAGGATCTTCAACAAGGATCTTTAAAGTGGATTTTTTCCCAGGTTCCCCCGAGACTGAGAGGCATAATTAGCCGTTGATTAAAAGACGATGCTAAAAACGAAGGAGGGGATCGCAAGAAAACGAGTCCGAGGCTCAGTCTTTCAGGGATCGAAGCCGAGCCGTGTCCGTAGGTGTTGGTTCTCGATCCTCTGGATTTCCGCTTACCTACGGACACGGCTTAATAAGATCGCAGCGGGACTCTTCGGATGGTTTCCCGCGTTCCCGTGTTCCCGTTTCCCGGAAGTTCGATCGCAAACACGCGGAGATTCTAGTAACTGAACATTATTCCCGGAACAGAGCTCGTCGAAGCCGCGCGGAACAGGGATCGCTTAATTAATTCCGATCAATCCATCCATTTGTTCGACGGCCTACGCGTTTCCGATGGCCGGACATATAATTTCTGTGAGAGAGAGAGAGAGAGAGAGAGGGGGGGAGAGAGAGAGAGTGATAGAGAGAGTGACAGAGTGAGAAAGAAAGAGAGAGAGAGAGAGAGAGAGAGAGAGAGAGAGAGAGAGAGAGTGAGAGTGAGAGAGTTGTGCTATGAATTTGCGAGCCAGTGGCGCCAAAGTATTTTCGAACGATAACAATAAATTTCTAGGACCCATGCACAGGATTAACGTGATACAGATTTAAGGTGATATCTTTCAGGACATTTTCGGGTACCTTCGGCGAACCGGAAATCCTTCAGATTCGACGTGTGTTATTGAGGGAGGACGTGTGGATTCTGAGACTGATTGAAGACAAAACTAGAGACAAGATAACTTTTTAACATTAATCCTACCAACCACTAAAAGTGATTGAAATGTGTTGCCTTATTAAAATGGCAAGTTTGTGTTTATTTAGTTTGTGTACAATTTTTATTATAATGTGAGCTTCAGTAAGAAATTTTATGTGTTTAGTTCCAACGAATGCATTTTTATAATTACAATAATTGTAAAAATAACAATTTGAAACCGGTCATTTTGGCCGGCAGTGGTAGAATTAGTGTTAAGTTCGTTTTCTATTTGCGTTTTACGCCGTATTGATCTTCTGGTCGTCTGCGTGTGCATTTATGATAAATATGAGAGCAGACAAAATGCAGAATGTGATACACATTTCAAGAGTTTAAAAATCTGGTTACATTATTTCCGTTCTATTATAATTATTTGAAAGCGGATCTTTATGCATTTATGGCTTATAAAATTTTTTTAAAAATGTTAGAATTGAAAATTCAATAGACTTTAGTATGATTTTGATTCATTTTGGATTTACATACACTATTCACATGAAAAACTGATCCCACTTTCTTAATATTTGTCTATAAAAATTGAAAATTGCATAAACATCTGCAATCTGATAATTATTAAGGAAAGACATATATTTCTGTGTAGACACTTGTGTGTCTTGTGAGTAATGTAAAGAATTTTTATTTTGCATGATAATTTGCAGTCCAGTCATTAACGATGTTTAATGTGTTTAGGTTCATCGAGTCTTTCGAGACATTCGCCGCCATTTTAGGCTGAGCAGTAATGCTAGAAGAGTAGGATAATAAATTGTATAGATGTAGATATTGTGGAATTGCTGCATTTGACATTGTGGAAAATGCAGTAGAGGAAATGGTTCAATTATTATCTTCTTCTCTTTTGTTTTTGGATATTTTGAATTCTGCGAAGTCTGAGGATGAAGCCTGAACATTGAACTAATTAGTTAAAAAAATATAAAATATATTCTACAAGTCTAGAATATTTTCAAGAAATCTTTCATCGATTTCTACATTTTGAATGTTGGCATAGAAGAAATGATGTAATGGAGATTTAATTATATATTGATCTCGCCTCTAGTTTTTGAAAATGTTCTAGTTTCGAGGGACTGAGGATGAAGCATAAATCTTGAACTACTTTTGAACTAATATTTTAAACCAATTTTTGATTGACTCCGTCATCTTCATATCGAAAACGTGTGTTCAGCTGATAGAAAATTTAATTTTCACGAAATTCGCATCGAGCATCGAGTTCAAATACCTAAGTGAAAAAATCGTTTACCAAGTGCTTTTTTATGTCTATACTCCTCAGTCTTGAAAAATAAAATCATTTCCTGGAGCTAACGAGGAAAACATGATAAAATATTTCTCAAACTATACGTTTTTGTATGAAAATATTACAAACAGCTGGTTTTTCATACGTGTACGAGCATTTTTCATTTTTCAAAAGCTACTCTTCTTGAAAAAGCAATATATCTTCCAGTCATCCTCGAAAAAATGATCTGTCTCTCGTCCTCACGAGATGATGAAGAAAAATCCATATTTACAAAACTTCCGCAGTCAATTTATTATCCATAGAAAGCCAAGGCGAAGGAAGCTAAGATGGCGGCGAACGCGATCGAAAGCAATAAATCTCGGTCAGATTATACTTGCATGTCCGTTGAAAGCGTCTGTCGACAGAATCTATACGTATCTCTTCCCGCAAAACTCTGAACTTACAATATGGTTATGGTCGCCATTGGAACAAGAATCTTCCACCTTCTTCTCGAAGACGTGAAATAAATTGACGATGTTCAATCGAGTGCAACGTTCAACCCTTCTACGGCGGTGGTTGGGTCGATTCTGACCCTGGTCTGTCTGTCGGACACTTTATCTCAATTTTCTGACAGAAAGATCGAGAATCGTTCTTGTTGAATTCGAAAACCTGATCGATGGACATTTTTCGAGCATGTACAGGGTGTGCCAATTATTTTTTACTGTGTCCAATATTGTTATTATATCGGACGAAAGTATAAAGCATCGTTTACAAAATAATTGTTTAGGACACAGTTTTGTGGCTGAACAGTGAAAAGATTTATGAACTTGTAGTCGTTTGGTAATTTTTGGTGTGAAGAAAATTTTAAGGTCACGTTTGAAGGTTAAATATTTGAAAGTCAACAAATAGTTCGAATAATATTTAAATAACACCATGTATACTTTATTTTCACATTCCTCGAAGAAAGGTCAAAGATTCTCAAAATGAGAAACTTACGCAGAAAGAGTCGCTCTTGGATAGCAATCTTTTAATTCAAGGTCACCTCAAGGTCCCAGTACGCAAGATCATCGAATTCGTCTCGAAATGGTCCACTAAAATGTTGACTTCTGAAATTTCGAACGAAACATTTTCTTAAACTTCTAGTGGTACAATTTGAAGACCATTGAGATCTGATTAACATTAGTTGAAAATATTTTTTTTAAATTTCTAACGATGCAATTTGTAGACCATTCAAAGCTGATCAACTTTGGTCCGAAACATATTTTT
The DNA here is from genome assembly GCA_913789915.3 of Sphecodes monilicornis. Taxonomy (NCBI): domain Eukaryota; kingdom Metazoa; phylum Arthropoda; class Insecta; order Hymenoptera; family Halictidae; genus Sphecodes; species Sphecodes monilicornis. The sequence goes on along the minus strand of OU565284.1, from coordinate 10,235,328 downwards.
TCAGACTACAAGAACTTGAGCAAAAAATAGCGGGGACTGAATTTGTCATCAACCTGAAATAAACATTATTGAAAACCGCCGTGAGAGGGTTAATTGAACCATTGAGTCGCCGATAATTCAACTTGACTCTGTCAGAACCACCGTGGACGAACGACACATATTTTTTAAATGTACAAAAGTGTGTATAATACAATACTTGCATGTATATATTTGTGAGGGGGGGGGGGGGCGCCAGGAGACACTTATCCGTAGGCTCCCTCGAAAGAGATATTTAGCTACGACGACGAATTCGGGGGTGGGGGGACGATTGTAAAATCTAGAACAAGTTCAAAACCATTAAGACGCTCCATATTTCTGTACCTCGAGGTATTTATTATTAATAAATTATTATAGTCGGCCGGGCATCGAGAGTAACCTTACTGTAACATTATCCATTGAGTAATAGGCAAGTGCTCAATTAAACCTAGCTTGTAATTAACGAATAAACTCCGTTGAATATTATATATTATAACATAGAGGTTTAAGTACAGGGAGGGTTGTAGCGGACTCAATTTTTAAATATAATCCTACACCTTGCCGTCACCGTCGCGTTGGCAAATCTTTCCTTTCCGCGTGTCGATGCTGTGTGAACGATAACTGTCGATGGAGGCGATTCTCATGGACACGAACGATTGCCAAATAAATCAAATGTTATGTCAGTATATGTGTCTCTCTATTCGTGAAACTTTGTTTCCCCCGCTATTGGACCCTAGTTGACATTTTATGGGTAGAACAATACTAAATCCAGTGATAATAATATTTTTTGTTTTCAATCATATTTTTATAAAACTTTTACCAGAATATTCCTGACAGTTTCGCGATTGAAACGAGTCCAAACATGGCACAATTTCGATTATTTTTACTGGTTTAATCCACGATACAGTGGAACCTCGATTATCCGAACCGTTCATTTTATAGCGATCTATAATTTGATTTAAAACCGGAGCCAAGTAACTGTTTTATTATCCGAGCAATCACGTTCCACCGATCAGTTCGGATAATCGAGGTTCTACTATATCGTGGATTAAACACGTAGCAGTAATCTAAATTGTAACGTGTTTGGTGTCATACCAATCAGAAAAATGTCACGATTATGTCGATAAACGTTTCGTAAAGAAATAATTACAGATAAAAAAGTTCCGACACTATTTCTGCCTCTATTTTCTGCTTTCAAGTCACATGAATTTTTTTAAAAACAGAATGACCTCTTAATTGTTAACTTTTATCCAGCAATGTGAAAAAACGTTTCTTTCTGCATCAACTAAAAGCATATTTGTATCAAAAAATTTAAAATCCATAGGAGAAATAAGTTAGATAGCGATTTTGTCTTGGACTAGTTCGGATAATAGAGGTTCCACTATATCGTAGATTAAACGAGTAACCATAATCAAAATTGCAACGTGTTTGGACTTATTTTAATCAGGATAATGTCGCGAACATGTTGCAACTTTCACAAAAAAATAATTAATAACAATTTTGTCATGGAATTACGTATTCTTTCGGTTTCGAAGTTTTCGCATATATCGAGGCACTACCGTAATTCCAGCAGCCCGATATCACCGTGGACGTGATTAGATAGAACGTAAACGACTGTCCGCATAGTGATCGCGCAATTACCGGTGGACTAAATGAGACCTCGTTGTTTCGTCGCCGGCCATTGTTATTCGATAGCTTGTCGAAAATACAGCGACAGTAATTATTTCCACGTTATTTACATTTATTTCCCCGTGCAGTCGCTCGTGTCCTAATTGCGCTGAAGGGCTTCGTATATTCGCTAAACCCAGCTGGCCAAATGAAAACATCGAATTATCATGGAACCGGGGAGCAAGGTCGCCGCTTCCGGTTCTCGCTCACCGCGAAACTTTTTCGCGGCGGAAAGGATCATCGCCTCCTCGACTCTGTGAAACGAACAACGAATTTCGTCGAGCAGAGATTTCGGAGCTGGAGCCACTGTACAACAATCGAATTTTTTTATTTGTTTCGTAGCGGGAAATTTGAATTGCTGAACGAACGGAGCGGAAAAAGTGCTTTGGACGCGTGCTAGGGACTGTGGACTATTTCAATATGGTAATGAGATGATCATAATCGGTCAGTATGCTCTTTTTAACTCTCTGATAAGCTTGACAAAATTTTTTAGAGCTGAGAGCAAAAGCGAACTAGTAATTAATGGTTTCGTGTAAAGTATTTATTTAATATTGTGAAGAATAAGGCATCAAAAAGTTAATAGTATCACTTAACGTGTTTGAAGCTAACATGAGCAATTTTCAAAAATTTGAAATATTGTTCTGTTCATTTGTAACGAGATATATGTTTTTTTTACTCGGTTTAGGACAATATTTTAAACAGTGGAACTTTTTCAGTTTCAAATGTTTTTAGTATTTTGTTTAGAGTTGTCTAGATTGTTAGATCAATTTAAAACGTTTGAATATATTTTATATTAATTTTTTATATTTATTTATTATCGTCATTGTTACTGCACTGTTGTTATGATTTTAATTTCTGTGAATATTAAAGATTTTTATTTTAGATAATATTTTTTAAAAATTGTGATCGAAATTAGAGTTTATTTCAAATCATTTAATTGTTGGAAAACACCTCTCTGTTGCACCACTTCTCTGTTGCATTTTAAATTTCAAGTTTTGTCCAACTAGCATTATTTGCGTCACTGTACGTCATACAGGAGCTCATTTCATAGCAAACTTTTGTAGCCGGAAAATATATCCTAACAGCAAAAGTACCAAACAAAATTTGATCAAACTAGAAAGACATAACAAAGTCTAGAAGTCTAGAAACAAAAAAGTTTCAAGACGCTATATAGAACAGTAGTTAAATAGTACGCATTTTATTGCTTTGTAAAGTGTCTCGCTCACCGAAAAGAGTGATCGATCCTTGGAACTGCTATAACTTTGTGAAAACGAATTGTACGAGACTCAAGAAACGTGCAATTCAGTGCTTTGTGAAACGCTATTCTAACCCCAAAAAATTCTCAATCTTTAAATTGCTATAATTTCATAAATAAAAATCGTGCTATATTCTACCAGAGCTTATTTCAAAGGGTGAAGCTTCTACTTATTTTAATTCTCAACAGAATTTTTCCAAAGCGAAAGGTTCCAGAACAATAAATAAAACAAGACTCAAGAAATGTGCAATTTAGTGCTTTGTGAAACGCTATTCTAACCCCAAAAAATTCTCAATCTTTAAATTGCTATAATTTCATAAATAAAAATCGTACGATATTCTACCAGAGCTCATTTCAAAGGCTGGAGCTTCTACTTTTTTTAATTCTCAACAGAATTTTTCCAAATCGAAAGGTTCCAGAACGATAAATAAAACAAGACTCAAGAAATGTGCAATTCAGTGAAACGCTATTCTAACCCCAAAAAATTCTCAATCATTAAATTGCTATAATTTCATAAATAAAAATCGTACTATATTTTACCAGAGCTCATTTCAAAGGGCAAAGCCTCTATCTTCTGACTGCTGAACAGAATTTTCCGAAAACGCACTTGACACGAGACAGCTAAGCGAAAAACGAACCTCATTGTCATAAAATTTTACAAATTCCAACGACCGTGCAAAAGAGTGAAATTTTTAGTTGCCGTTTTATCGCGGACGGTAGGAATTGCACAGAGTGGAGGGTAGTTGTCTCGGAAAAACGACGGAGCCGCCCCTAATCCAGGATAGCATCGTTTCACTAATCCCGGACCTTATTGTGCTTGTCGCGCAGTTTATTCGCCGGCAGATTGTGGCGTCTCGCAATTAACGAACGAATGCTGCAAAAATAAACCGGCGTTCTCGCGTTACGTATACAATTTCCATCTTTTCCCTGGGACAAGCAGGCAACCGGGGGAACGCAATTTTTCCGTCCCCGTGGTTCGTAAAGACTTTTCACGCCCATAATGAAAAAAGAAAAAGCGACGAGAAAAAACTTGTCACGCCCGCACATGTCGAGCACCCTTCCGCTCGGTTCGCAGCGATTTTAATTCGTTCAAGCCCGGAGAATGAGCAAGATTCCATTTCCCCGTGTAACCGTTTCCCGGGAAGTTGTTAATCGTTTCTGTGTACGTTACCAAATCGAATTGTCGCCGTCTGTTTTCGACAAACGGGATCGCAAAGAATCATTCGTGATTGTCAACGTGGCTGGCTCTTACAAAACGAGAAACCGTTGCACCGGCCGTTCGAAACTCTAAAAACCTGGAATAAATTTATTCTGGTGTTAATTAGGATTCAATAGTTGCTAGATTGTGCGACTTTTAACGCAAAGCAGCGTTTTTCTACACTGGTTGCGAGGAATTTTATTTAGACTTCTTGGTGAAATCGTTGGTTAACGTCTCGAGATACAATCAATGTGTTTATTAATAACTGTTACAGTTTTCGAGAAAACGGGTTATCAAAATTCGTAGTAATACTTCAAAGTTTCATAAATATGATTGCTAAATTTAAGTTCAATAGGTTTCATCGTTTTCTTGAAATTAATTGCTAAAAACGAGAAATGTTTATCCAATGGCTGGTGAAATCGTTGATTAACGTCTCGTGACATAGTCCATGCGTTTATTAATAACTGTTACATTTTTCGAGAAAACGGATTATCAAAATTCGTAGTAATACTTCAAAGTTTCATAAATATGATTGCTAAATTTAAGTTCGATAGGTTTCATCGTTTTCTTGAAATTAATTGCTAAAAACGAGAAATGTTTATCCAATGGCTGGTGAAATCGTTGATTAACGTCTCGTGACATAGTCCATGCGTTTATTAATAACTGTTACAGTTTTCGAGAAAACGGGTTATCAAAATTCGTAGTAATACTTCAAAGTTTCATAAATATGATTGCTAAATTTAAGATCAATAGGTTTCATCGTTTTCTTGAAATTAATTGCTAAAAACGAAAAATGTTTATCCAATGGCTGGTGAACTCGTTGATTAACGTATCGTGACATAGTCCATGCGTTTATTAATAACTGTTACAGTTTTCGAGAAAACGGATTATCAAAATTCATAGTAATACTTCAAAGTTTCATAAATATGATTGCTAAATTTAAGTTCAATAGGTTTCATCGTTTTCTTGAAATTAATTGCTAAAAACGAGAAATGTTTATCCAATGGCTGGTGAAATCGTTGATTAACGTCTCGTGACATAGTCCATGTGTTTATTAATAACTATTACAGTATTCGAAAAAACGGGTTGTAAAAATTTGTAATAATACTTCAAAGTTTCATAAATATGAGTGCTAAATTTCAGTAGTTGCAATCACAATCTAGCAAACAAATCAGCGAAACATTTAGACCAGGTATAATTCGGGTTCCATCGGCTCGTGCGCGGTTTCCGGGAGCATGAACGTTATTCGCATGATTTCCGATGATCGAAAGAAGAATAGTCTTTGTTGCAAATCGATCTGGACGCCTGTTTGCCTCGATATCTTTGCAGGTTTCGTTTCGTAGGGATTTCTCGATAGAGCAGAAAGTGGTGTAAAAAGGTGATTGATCCGCTTCGATCGGCATCGTACGTTTATGGCATTTTTACCAGGCGATTCCCTTTACACGTTCGTCCCCATTCAATGGAAATTGATCGTAGAGTCTCCGCCGGGGACGATAAGGTTTTAATAACGCAACTTTACCGGCGGCCTTTTAATACGGTGAATGCTATCGGAACTTTTTAATTAGCGGAGTCGAAGTTTCGACGTCTTCTCAAACGACGAGCACTCATTCTAATTTATGCGACACCGAGACCGGCAATTTGTTGCCCTTTAAGTTGGAAGAACTCCAATCAATTCCTTCTAAATTCCGAAAATTAGTGCTGTGGACAAAAGGCTCGCCGGAACTATTAATTAAAATCATTCTGCTTCACCTTCGTTAAAATCCACGTGGTTACTTCCGAGATACAATAATTCGACGTTTATAACGATTGACGTACGATTAAAAGTTTAAATAAATTTTCTTTCGATAGAAAACATTCGTGCCATTTTTCTGATTAAAATGAGCCCAAACATGACACCATTCGGTGCAAGTTTGCTTGTTTAATCCACGACTTTGTAGAACCTCCATTATCCGAGCGGATGTCTGAATTTTCAGGTAAATTTTCATCTGAAATGGTTCATATATTTCACGGTGCACTGTACAAATGAATAAATAAATATTTAATCTAAAATTGTATCTGGTTCATTCACGTTCTATTGATCAGTTCGGATAATCGAGGTTCTACTGTATCGTGTATTAAACAATCAAACACGATCCAAATGGTGTCGTGTTGGGTATCATTTTAATCAGAAAATCGTCACGAATACAACCAACTATTGACCTTAAACGAACAGATAAGCTTCTGACAGAAAAAATTATAAAATCGAAGATCTCTGCTTTTGCGTCAATTGTGACCATACTGAAACCGTTACCATCTGCGAACAACGAGTCATGCCGTTATGAAACTTGACCCGACGATACACGAGACCATTGTTTACACGATCCAATTGGAAAAATGTCCGCAGCGTTGCCGGCGCGAGAGATGAAAAATCCGCGGCCATTTTGTCCACAACTAGTTTCTCGAGCGAACGCGATAATTCAATCGGACTCGGCGATTAATTAATTAGTTGCGGAAACTCGTTCGGAATTATCGCACGTCTCTCGTTCGAGGCTCTTGAATTGCGTGCTGTTCATTCTCGAGGATCTCTGCTCGTCGTACAGGGTATTAATTAATCATTCGCGACGAAGCCGTGTCCGAATCCAGTTCGAGCTTACAGTCCAATACATGTTACGCCGCGACAATAGTCATTCGACATAATCTTGTCCTTTCGCTTACCATTTTTCAAAGAACGAGCATCCGTTGGGACGAAGCTTTCCAAAATATACACACTAACACGCTGACTACCGTGTCACCTACGTGTAAATATATGCGTATAGGTGATGGAATTATTCGTCCATATCTAACAACGAATTTTTACGATAAATAAATTCGTTGTACCAAATTCGGTTAAAACCTGGAGAATACAAGAACGTTGAAAGACTGCTTGCTAGGTATCATACATTTTAATATTTCAATTTTTACATCACTAAATCAATTATTTTGATTTTGTGGATAATGTGGATTTATTTTTACTTCATTAAATCGATTGTTTTATCTTGTAGAATTATTGGGGTTACTGGTTTCACTGTCAAAGTGTTAATGAACGTATCCAATAAATTTTGCAAAGCATCTAGCCAATTAACGGTTTCAAAAACAATAAGGAAGATAAAAAGAAAATATAGATGTTAATATTGAGAGAAAAATTATTTTTGCCAGTCACGTGGACAAATAATGGTTTTAAACAGAGCAAGGATGGTAAAAAGAAAATGTAAGTGTTAATATAATAAGAAAGAATTATTTATGTAACAATTTTGGCAAGCCGCTTGGCCAATTAATTGTTTTAAACAGAATAGCAAACGAAAAAGAAAGTATGAGCGTTAATGGTGAGACAAAATTATTTTTGCGACGATTTTTGCAAGTCACTTGATTAATTAATGGTTTTAAAAAAAAAACCCTAACGGTAGATAAAAGGAAAATATAGACGTTAATAATCAGAGAAAAATTATTTTTGTAATCCACCTGGCCAATTAATGGTTTTGAACAGAGCAACAAAGTAAAAAGGAAAAATACAGGTATTAATAATGGGAAAAACTGATTTCTGCAAATCACCGGGCCAATTAATTATTTCAAACGCAGCAGCACACTAAAAAATAAACTACCAAAGAAAATAACAACAATTACTATCGTCAATGACAAGAAATGACGTTCCCAGCGACGCGTCAGGTTCTCAGTAATGAATAAGCTAAAAATAGTAACAAATCAGTGAAAACACCCGAAATAAATAAACGTACAACAAATTGACGTCCAAGAGGTCGGTCACGTCCCTCGTTGATTACGTATTTATAAATGGCCGACAATTCAACGGATGCTCGTGGTAAATTTAAATTGTAAATAGATGCATTGCAGATTTAAAGTAAAAAAAACGATAAGGGAGTAGGGTAAACGTGTACACAGAGGAAAAAAGAAGAGAGGGGAGGGAAGATGATAGAAACGACGGCTGGGAAAGTCACCGATGTGAAAAAGAGAAAGCCATTTATTTTTCAATTTTCATAGGATAAGGTACAGTTCACGACGATCGCGTGAATCTGCGACAGCCCGACGTTCGAGCTCATTTCGAACTAACGTGATGCGCGATTGATAGCGTAATTGATACACTATAGGTCCTGAAAATCATGCGGTACTGTATTATTAGACTGCGGAATTGCTATGTGCTGTTATCGATGCTGCAATTATGGAATCAATTGGTAAAAACTGGCTACGAAATCTCTTTATGAGATACTTAACACTAGATTTACGGGGCCCGTCAAAATGACGGATTCAAAAATTTTTAATTTACGATTATTAAGAGTGTAAGGAGGCATTCGTGAGGAATTATTAAATAGATTTATTTTTTTGTGTACATATTACAATAAAAATCGCTGAAGATCTAAGTAAATACAATTTTATTATTTTTATAAAGCAATGTAAAATAATCAATTTTGGTGCTCCGTAAACCTAGTGTTAATTAAATTATGAGGATTGAAATCACTTAAGATCAGCATGAACAAAGTTGATTTCATTGTCAAATGGTTCCATCATTAAAATTGATGAAACCAGAATTTTGTTTCTTACACTGTACCATAATTTAACGGTGTAACTGTGACACCAGTCGACGTAATTTGTTCGAAATTTCTTTATGGGACTATTAATTAAATCAGTGATGGGCACGGTAGGGGCCCCTCAAACGGCTGTTTCTCCCACCAATCTTTCTTTCGTGCAGCGCGCGTCCGTCGCGATCATGCATGCCTCGCGCTTTCGTTGCCCCCACCCGCGCCCGCGATATAAACAAGTCAGCGATGTAAACAAGTCACGGTTAGTAATAGTTACTGAGAGAGCGGAACGTTAAAATAATGTTTCGTTTTGTTTTGTTCGATTTCGCGCCTTTCCGAATGAACGGGTCGCGAGATAACAAAATAGAATCTGTATCTCTTCTTTCACGTGCATGCGAATGCGAGCATGCGCAACTCCTGCACACTGCTCGCGACGGGCGAAGTGCCATGGTAAGGGGGATGCTGGTGGGGGGCAGTGGGCGCTATGGTGGGGACGGTTTTGCCTCAATTGAGACAAACATGTCCATGCCTGAATTAAATTGTGGGGATTGAAATGACTTAAAATCAGCATGAACAAAGTTGATTTTATCGTCAAATGGTCCCAGCATTAAAATTGATGAAACCAGAATTTTGTTTCTCATACTGTATCATAATTAAACAGTGTAACTGTCACACCAGTCGACATAACTGGTTCGAAATTTCTTTATGGGACTATTAATTAAATTGTGAGGATAGAAATCACTTAAAATCAGCATGAACGAAGTTGATTTTAATGCCAGATGGTACTAGCGTTGAATGTTAAGCAACCAGATTTTTATTTATTGATTGAAACTCCTTATGAGAGAATTAATTAAATAGTAAGGATGAAATTATATAAAATCAACATAAACCAAGTGAATTTTAATTCTAAGTAATTCTGGCATTGATTTTTATACAATGTGATTTTTATTTGTTACATAGTGCAACAATTGGACTGAGTAAATATGAGACCAGGTGACATAACTGGTTTAAAATTTATTTATGCGACAATTAATGAAATTGTAAGAATGCTTTTGTGAGTTTCATTGCAATAGATATAGTGATAACGTTTTTGTGGATTCTATTGCAATAGAAACTTCGTTGTGTTAAGATCGACACAGTTAATTTTAATGTTGATTAGTTCTAGCAATAAATTTGAAACGACACAATCATTATTTCATAAGTTATACTATAGTTTAACACTAGAACTGCAATATTATTTGGAACCAGTCGATATAATTAGTTTAATATTCTTCCATCTACAATTATTGAAATTGTTCAAATATCTTTATGACTTATATTGTAATAGAAATGACACAAAATCAGAATAAACAATGTTCATTAAGTGTTCCGTAGTTCCATCGTTAAATTTCATTGTAAATTATTATTTCCTGTGCTATACTATAATTTAACACTGGAACTACGAAATTACACGAAACCATTCAAAAACAACTGGTTTCAAATTCTCGATTATATTTAGTAATTGTTACTGATGTACAGACGGTGATCCCTATGCATTTATGGCATCATTGATTTTGTACAACACAAAAGAACATCTACACAAACTTAAAACAATATTTATCTTATAATTTAGTCTAAAAAGATGTCTCAGTAGAGAATGACAATTTTATACTAATCTTGCTTTTTCCATAAAACATTCCTATGAATATAGGAATTTGCAAAAAAATCTCCAAAGATGAGAAGACAAGATCTGCAGTATATTTTATCATCTCAAGAATCGCCAAAAATCGAAATGGATACATTCCCGTTACTTTTATAAAGTAATATAAAATAATAATTTTTAGTACACCATAGATCTAGCGTTAAGGGAGAGTAAAATAGCGAATCGCATGATTTTTAGGACGTTATGTGTCTTATACGACAAAGCATGTTCCCAAGTGTGCAGATATTGCATTTATGGCAGACACTGTTGGGCATTATTCCTATGAAAGTAATTTCTATTTGGTTGGGTTTTTCTCGAAAGTGATGTAGACAATCTTGATTTTCTGCGTACTGTTTTATTTAACTTTTATAGTTTCTATAACAAAGCAAAATTAAGTCACTTTCATTGCCGATACTTTGGTACTTCAATTATTGTCAAAGAAGAAAAGTAATTTCTATTTTGTTTCTGCTGACTAATGCAGACAATTTTTATTTTAAAAATGGTACTTAAAACTGGTATTATTTCATATATTTAAGTGTAGTTTAATTATTGCGTTAATCCATTTTTCGTAACTTTTATAATAAAGTAAAATATAGTCACTTTGATTGTTCGGTACTACCAGTCTTAAAGAAAGAAAATAATTTCTATTTGGTTCCCGTTTCTGTCTACAGATGTGGACAATTTTTTGCATAAAAGTGTTATTGTTTTATGTATTTAACTATAGTCTACCCATTCCTTTTATTCATTAGCTGTAATTTCTATAATACAGTGAAAGTCTAGTCTCTTTGATTGTTCGGTACTTCCAGTCTTAAAGAACGAAAATAATTTTCATTTGTTTCCCATTTCTTGCAACTGATGTAAAACATTTCTCTTTTATATAAAAATATTACATATTATTTTATGTACTATTTCCCAAACAACCCATTTCCGCAACTTCTATAATAAACTATTTAATCATTTTGATTGCTCGATAATATTTCCGGTCTTGAAGAAAAAAAATAATTTCCATTTGGTTCCCGTTCCTAGTTTCTAACGTAGACAATTTTTATTTCGTGCAAAGATTGTATTGTTGAAAGTATTCCACAGCAATCTAGTCACACTATTTCCTGTAAACTCTCGACGGGGTATTGCCCAACGTTGTCGGTAAAGACGCGTGTGACACACTCGGAAGACAAAGGCCGAGAAGAAATGTAATTTCTGCGAGTTCGGCCGGAAAGTTTGGCGCCGTCTCGGCGTTTTCTGGAGCCAGCTCGTCTCTTAAACGCGGGGGTGGTTTCTCGTCTTTCTCAGTTCCGTGTCGGAAAGAGGGGATGATTCTCGCAGAGCGTTTCCAGCTGGCGAGGAGCCGAGACGGCCCCCGTATTTCCTGTATTCCCCAAACGCGTCGTGTCGCAGCCGCGCGCTACGAAAAACATTTTGCCTCTTTGTCTATCTCCGTCGAGAAAACACTTGTATATCGTATTGTATATTAACCGAACATTAATCGACCAATTTCTCTAAGCTTATACTTCGATCTAACGTTTACATAATGTGAAGGAAATCATTTTGTTTTTTTTTTCTCGTCTATTTCAATGTAAATATTGTACTTTTAGATGATAGATTTAATATTGCTACCGGACGCGTAAACACCTTTGATTGCGATTGTAACACGTCGTCTTATCATCGAGGGGCCTTTCATGTACGAGTAATCATACTGTAACGACTACAGATGTATTATGGTAATTCATTCGATCGATATATTAAAGATATTTCAAATCGTACCAACACATTGTTTTTTAACCTGTCCTCCATTATGCCGTTTTAATTTTGTAACTTCGACTACGGATTTTTATGTGAAAGAAAAATTCTCTATATTAATAACTAGATATAGGAGCTCTGTAGATATTTATGTTAATTATACAGAAGAAGGTACATCTCACTGATTTCAATGACCTTGCAATATGTCGTCAAGGTCATCATTCTAAACAACTTTTCCCTATACATGTTACCGCCGCTCAGCCTTAGTTTTGTAGAAATTCGCAAAAAACTGTTAGGATGACTATAACAAACTCCGACTTTTCCCAATGACTCGTCCTGTAGTGCGTAGGAGGGGTTCCACCCGCCCCTCTTCACCACCACCCCAAGAAATATAACGCAAACCTAGCCTAAGCCTAACCAAACTTCGTTTCAAGAGTGGGGTAATAATCTAGAAACAGGATTCCTTACCGATTTTAATGAGCTTTAAATATATTATCTGGAGCATGATCCTCAGCAATTTTTTCCTATACATGTTACCACTGTTCGAACTTAGTTTCCGAGATAATTTTTAAAAACTGTTCGGTTCACTACAGCGAACCTCGCCATTTTAAACGCATTTCAATTAGGTCTGGGCGTTTGGTGGTGGGGGTATAGTGGAAGGAACCCTTCAAAATGGGCGGGGCCCATCAAACGCGTGTTCAGACAATTGAGAACGGTAGAATTCGCTGTAATGGGGGTTCGTAGATTTTTGTAAATATCTAGAAAACGAAGGTCGAGCAGTGGTAACATGTATAGGAAAAAGTTATTCAGAATGGCGATCTGGATAACATATTTCAAGGTCATTGAAATCATTGAGGTGTCCCCTTTACTGTATAATTACCATATTTATTTCTTCTTTTAATAATATTGGCATATTGTAAGTAGTACTGCAGTATTTTATAAAATCTTTAAATTACCACTGTTTTGAATTTCAAATCATTTTTATCATAAATGTGGTATTTAATATAGTAGATAACAACATAATAATAAATAATTTTTATTTTGCATACAGATTCGAAGTTTAATTGTGAAAATGATAGATTACGGATTTTTATGCATTTGTGAAGAAATTGGATGGATGAAATATAAGATAGTAAAAGATTAAGAAAATCTAGGAATAGAGTTATGTCGTTTTCAGTGTATCAGAATTGTTAAACGATGAGATTAATTTTTATTTACCTTCCAAATTTCTGCAATCACATATTTTTATTTTGCATAAAATAATATTAAAAATATTAAGGATCTGCAGTCTGGTTGTGGGTAAGTAAATCGCAATCTTTGATTATATTAACATTGCATATACATTTATTTAGATATTACAGTAGAAATGTAGAAAATCCCCATTTTTTAAACATAGCATAAATTTACTGTAGGTTTTGTATTGAGATGGCGGACCTTTCTAATAATTACTTAATTTTGTATACTTGTTTTTAAGGTTAACTGCTTCTAGTCATATTAGTCTCTTTCTTTTTTAATAGAATAGCTATCGATTAAAATTAATTGACAATAATTCATTTTTACATTTCAAAGAATCGATAATATTAAATAGAATTTCATTATTGCATACATTTCTATGGGCCCTGTATAATTTTTGAGACATTGAAATACCGTAAATAAATTTTTGGAAGATATTGCAGGAATTGTGAAGTTTTTATTTCGTATTAGATTTAGAAAATTTATATCTAAAAATTTGAAGCGGTATAAACATCTGCAATCCGTTAGCGACATAAAACATATACTCCCAGGACTCAAATTTTCTCTAGATTTTTTAATTGCTCCAGGCACCGCCATCCAACGATTAAGGATGATAGTTTGGGCATGATTATGTTAGTTCTTCTTCCACACAGTATCGTACAACTCGGTGCGCCTCTGAGAGAACGTCGGAATCTGAGCTCTCACTTCGTCCACGGCTTTCAGGTCTAAAAAAACGATGCACAGTGTTAAAAATTCTAGAACTTCTTCCATACGTTCAATATCACATCCTAAAAGACCTCATATATAAAAAATATAAACAAGTATCATAAACTTTGGCAATTTCCTCCGGAAGCAAATAATTTTTATAATATCATTAATTCGTTAGGAGACGTCCACGTTTAAGTTGTTGTAACTTTGTAAACAAAGCTCGAAGAACAATCTACCTCGGCTCATTTTGCAAATAAAGTTTTCACTTCCCTTAGGGTGCATCTCCCGAAGCTTTTCTATCGACGCAACTTTTTCGACGTTTTGCACGAAAGAAAAACTGATGAAAAGGTCAAGATGTTTGTTTGCTCAAAAGATTTACGAATTCTTGCGGATCTTTGTACAAAATAAAAATGGTTCGCATCAATTACAAGCAAGTAAAAAAATTATTCGATAATTTTAATAAGCTGACACTAACATATTGATATTTTTCGATATTTTGAATCCGTCTACTGCTTTGAATTGCACAATACAAATGTTTGTCCTAAATACATAAAATCGGCAGTGTAGTTATTAATCCCCTTTAAATTGAATTGTATAAATGGAATTATATTTTAACGCAGTTTTTATTTTTATTTTTACCACGACACACCTCACCAAAAAGTCTCAAAAAAATTCGTGAAAAATTCTTATACCTATACATTAATACTGTAAAAATATTTTTTACTATTTTATTTAGTTTCAATATTTCAAATTTTGTCGCTCTTCAACTTCAATGCGAAATCTGTATTTAACCGATTATTTTGAGGTTTTTGATTTTTTAGAACCAGAATGTTCTACTTAAAAATCTGAATTAATTACAGTATACGTATCGAGATATATAACATCCATTAGATTTTTTCAGAATTATCGCATATGATTAAATGGGGAAAAATAGGTTAGAATGTAATCTTTTTCATTTTACCCCATAACTACCCCTCCGGTCGAGATGTAGGGTTAAAATTTTTCACAACATTGTTTTCCTCGATGCCCTATCGAATAGTCCATTAGCCTTTTAATTTGATCCAACGGGTATACTTTTCTCTATTTTTTGAAATTTCACATTTCAGATCAATTGTTCCATGAATGAATGGCAGGAGGGACGGACGAGAGTTAATATTATCATTGTAATTTAGCAAGCCGATAAATTAGCAGGGGCGACTCCTGGAGCGCCGGGGTCTAAAGTGGCAATTACCTATATCGGCGACAAGCATGTCCTCGTCGGCATCCAGCTCGCGAAGAATCTCTCCCCAAGGGTTGGTTAGCTGGGTATGTCCCCATGCAACGTATCCTGGCGGAGAGCCGCGGGCCGGCGACACGCAAGCAACGTATAATTGATTGTCATTTGCCCTGGAACGTTGCAACAACGACCAGTGCAGCGGGCCGGTCGTCAGATTGAACGCCCCTGGATAAATCAGCATCTGGCAACCTGGCCAACAGAGAAAATGTAGAAATATGAAAACACCAGTACACCGAACTGCACGGACCATCCCCTCCATTTACAGTAATGCACGATTAAGTGTCATCATTTGGTCTCGAGCAGATAAAACAGTTTCTGCGAATTCATTTTCTGCGAAAAAAAGTGGCTTTTACTTTTTTCTACCGCGACAAACTTCACCAAAAAATCTGGAAAAATTCATGAGCGACACTTACACCTGTACATTGCTACTGTAAAAATATAAATGACGTCGCTCTTAAACTTCAATACGAAATCTGCATTTTTCCGATTTTGTTGAGGTTTCCGATTTTTTTCAACCAGGATTTTTAATTTAAAAATCCGAATTAATTGCGGTGTATGTATTTGGGAGTTTGATAGCTGTTTGATTTTTCTCAGAATTTTCGCATATGACTGGCGAGGATGGGCCAAAAATTAGTCGTTTCAGATTCAGCAAGTGAGCAATACTGTGCCAGCATCTGGCAACCTGGTTCACAGAGGAAATAGGAAATTATAAATTATGAAGACACTGTGACACACAGAACTGCACGAACCAAGTGTCCACTTACTCCTTGATTTACTTTTAACCCCCGGATACCAGAGACCTGATACCGAGGCAATCACGCCCCTATACTTTACCCTCTATGTACCCTCTACCACCAAGCTCGGACTCGACGCGAGATTACTTCGGTACCCAATCCTTTTCCCTTGGCCCTCCGGAAATATTTTGCCGATAAGGTGAGTCGTAAGCTTCTGCAATTACTTATTTTGTTTGTTCTATATTCTTTTCATAGGAAAGAGTGAAGTAATTGAAATTGATTTTTGGTGGTAGAGAATGCTTTCTTAATTGTTACATTGTTTTAATCTTTTTACTGTTTTAAATTACAGCTACTCGCCTTTATTATAAACGCACGAAATCCACAGTCTAGTTATAAAGATGTGCTAACTAAAATTTTGATATTCATAGTATTCATTACATCTTACTGTTTGAAAGAGATGATAGATTTACGAGTTCAAATAAATAGTGGAGAGGTATAGATTGTAGTTGTTTTTAATTTAATTTTAACACTAAATCTACCACCACCGGTTTCAGATATTTTGTTTTTTTAATTATTGGAATTATAATAAGATGCTTTCATAGGAAATGAATAAATAAATACATACGCTGTTTACTGCCGATGACCCATTAACGTAAACGACACAAGGAACGTATTGTTAAGGCATGTGCCATTTCAAACATTTATTATGATTCGTAAAGATTGATGATTTGTGATTAAGACTGAAACACGTAATTTTAAACTTCCACATCTTTCTCGCTCCAACATGATTATTTTTGCTCAAGGTCATGTCAAGGTCAAAAAGATGGTATTCACCGAATTTAGTTTTTCATAATCTATCATGCTACTGTAAAAAAATGTAATGTTGCATTTAAAAAAGTACCGATGACCTGGAAATCTTATTAAAAAAATTACATAAAAAAATGTTTTGTTTACCATTACATTTTCCCCTTAAAATAGTGTAATTTTGTTCTGCGAAGTTTTTTCATAGGACCGTAAATATACGGAAGATATTTAGGTGTTCCTATTTATATGGTACACCCTGTATATTGAGTAGAACACATATTACAATATAAAACGCATGAAGTTCAAATAAATTCAATTTTGTCGCTTTTATAAAGCAATATGTGTCAGTTACTTTTAAGGCTTGGTAGGTTTAGTGTTAAAATTAACGATTAACAACAAGATTTCATAAAAATTCACGATTGCCAAGTGTGATAAGAGTCCACGAAAAATGGTTTTAAATCAAACAAGATTTTATCAAAACTAGCGATTGCCAAGTGCGATAAGCGTCCACGAAAAATGGTTTCTTTTGTTTCCGTAGCTATATCAATGAATTGTTTTTCTTAGTAGACCAATTTTCTGTGGCGTACCTTTGTTTCTGTATAAACGTGCCATTTCCTCGAACCGGATGTCATAGCAAATACCGATGCCTATTTTACAGCCCTTCGCCTCGAACGTGGTCAAAGAGTTTCCAGGACTGAGGCAATCACTCTCGCGGAAAGTCATTTTTCCTGGAATGTCGATGTCGAATAAATGCATCTGGAAACAAAAGGCAATTTATTAAAAGGCTACCATAAATCAGTTTGTTCTACTTCGTAAATTTAGAATGCTACAAGTAGGTACTTTAAAATTGGTAATTTGCTGAATGCTTTTAAGAACGTTCAGCTGTAATTAAATTTAATTATGTAACGTAAGGCTAAAAATCAATCAAACTAAATCTCCTAAATAAAAAATTAAAGAAACCTCATATTTGCAATTGTTCTGCAATATAGTAGAGAAAACTAGTGTACAATCATTTTGTTGAGGTCAGAAGAGATCTCAGAAAATACAGTGCCTAAAAAATGTATTGGCACACTCTTTAACACTAGGTTTACGGAGCACTAAAATTGATTATTTTACATTGCTTTATAAAAATAATAAAATTGTATTTACTTAGATCTTTAGCGATTTTTATTGTAATATGTACACAAAAAATAAATCTTTTTAATAATTCCTCACGAATGCCTCCTTATACTCTTAATAATCGTGAATTAAAAAATTTTGAATCCGTCATTTTGACGGGACCCGTAAATCTAGTGTGAAAAGGGAACAGTTTTTTAAAAATTTGATCAAACTACTTGAATTTTGTTTACATCATTTGTAACAGCGACAATCGTTTACCTTCCTGTGCTTTGCCACTAGAGTCCCATCGGGAGCCCAAACAGTGCACGTGTTATATAATTTATCGGATTCTCTTTCGGGTATTGTGCCACCGATGACGTAAACATTATTCCTCTTGGCCGCATTTGACAATGCGACGCTCGTTTCGCCGTCTGGAATGCTTTCCGCATACTTTGGGAAATGCGCTGCGCTCAAAAAATATATATATGTATAACAAATTATAAATTTCTATTAATCGATGCCCAAGGTCAAGACTAATCCAATGACTTCTAACATCGCGACCTTCACGTGACCCTGAGCGTCAAAAACAATTGAGAATATTGATTGTTCCAGAAGCATCATAAGTAGCTCATTTATTATTGATACAAGAAAAAAATATCAGACGAAGACATGGTAAGATTCAAACGGACAAATGTTGTCATAAGCATAACAATTTTTCTCAGGGTCATATTTTTCGAGATTTCAAGGTCACCTATGTTTTTTTCAATGGGATCATATATATTTGTTGCCGGCATGCGATAGCCAATGTCAAGACAATTTCAACGACCCATAACATCATGACCTTCATGTGACCATGACTACCAAAAATAAATGAAAATAGTTCGATTTAAAAGAGACATCGGTGACCTTCGAATTTCGGTAAATGTGCCCTTTAAAAGAATTTTTGCTCACTACAATATGTTCACCCCTTCGAACTGGATCATATTTTCCTTCAACATTTTTCTATATTATCAACGATAAGTGAAATATTGGAGGTGTTGGAGTTAGTGCAATATTTGTATATATCTTTAAGATCAACGCTTTTGACAAATAAAACTTTTTCGATCTCACGTCCTGTGTCCCAAACTTCTATTAGATTTTCAATTTCTATTAAATTCAAATTCAAGTATCGACACCCGCTAGTCAAAAGCACGTTCAAACCATAAGAAATCAATCTAACAGTCTATTTTCTAAATACAATTAATATATCTTTAAAAACCGCGCTGTAATTTTGTATTACAAAACGGAAGTAAAGAGAGGGTAGTCTATCATTGTTTTTACGAATTAAACCACCCCCGTATGGCGCGCATGAGTTGAACCGGTGGAGTGTGCAACTTGTTCAAACAATTTTTCTAAACCATTTTCGGAGTGAAATTAGTGTAAAAGGTGGCAATAGAGTGTTATTACATGTTCCGTACGGTGAGTTGAAGCATTCGGGCAGTGCAACAATGTCAGCATTTTGTTGTTTTGCGGTTTCGATAAAAGAAACTGCTCGTGCCACATTCATCGATTTATTTTCGCCGACTGCGAGCTGTACTAGCGCCAAACGGAACGCTAAAAAAGTATGATTATTATTAAACATTAATCGCAAATCAATTTACAATATCTTCATTATAATACTCTAAAACCAAGTAAGCTTACATACTCGACATTGTTTGGAACCCTTGTTTGACGATGTTCGCACATAACATGATACTTTTCGAGGTTATGTGCGCTTATTGCTACTTTATCAGGCATTACGTAAACCGTCGACAGATATGCAAATACGTGCGTTTTCATCAACAACAAAAATATATATATATATATTATTATCTATCAATTTATTCATAAAATAAAGAATTATACAAAATATAGTTATGATTTATTATTAACTTTAAACTCTTGAGAATTAAATATATATTTTTATAAAAACAGTCGTGAATTTATTTTCTTGTACTCTGCAAGATCGCATCTGTTTGAACAGATAAGAGAATTGCGGAGGCGGCTTTGTAAAAATAAGTTTTATTACAAAATGTGTATAAACAAAATTGTACAGTTCGTCACGAAAGTAAAACAACGGGAGTCCCCGCAAAGTATTATCGTCTAGTGGGCGACCGAGATCTTGACCTGCCCCCCTTTTTGTGTTTCCGTTTGTCCGTGTGGTCTCTCGACTTCCGTTCTCTGGTTTTCTCCCTTTCCTTGTCTTTCTTTTTATGCTTTTTGCTGGACCTCTCCGGCGAACTGTCTTGTTTCTTGTGCTTTTTTGATTTCTTCGATTTTTTTGATTTGTAGGAATCGCTGCTGCTCGATCTGCTTCTTCCTCTTCTTCGTCTCTTGCCATGATCGCTGTCGTCCTCACTCTCCGAATGTCTTTTTCTGCTTCTCGATTTCTTATCGTCCGTTTTGCTGCTTTTCTCTATGTCGTGCTTTTTCTTTCTTTTTTCCGCAATATAATTTCTATCATCTTCCTCGCTGCTTTTAGAATGCTCGGACGAGCTCGATCGCTTTTTCTTCACCGATTTAGACTTCTGCTCGTTGGACTCCTTGTCTTTGTACTCCTCATACTTCTTCGCGTCTAAAATTAACACCATAAAATACTAAAGGATAAAATCTCTTATATTTATTGTGGTTCTAAAGCGATGTGAAGGGACTTTTAAACCCATCGCGGTAGCGGTGGGGATAAGCTCGAACTATCGTGAATATGTATCAGAGAAATATCGGTGTGAGTCAGAAATGACTCTGGCACAGGCTAGAGACTGCAGGCGTCGGAGGGTTAACCAATTATTGCGTAAAATTTTCGGATCTCATATACCATTAATCCTACGACTTAAGAAATTGTCTTGGGTTTTAAAAGTCCCTTGACTAGACTCAGATATTCACACTAACTTAGAACTTTGGAGTTCTTCGAGTACTCCGACTTGGTCACCGGCTGCACCATGAACTCGTTCACAGATATAGTGTTTCCTCCGAGAGCCAATTTTATTATGAGCCTTCCCGCATCGTCATCGAGTCCCTCGATCTGACCATAATTATTACTCTGCTTGCCAGCTATGATCTTCACGAATGTACCCTTTTCGATTTTCAGCTCCTCTTCCTGTTTCTTGGAGTCCGCAATAGTCTTCTGCAATGCTACTTTGTCTGCCCCTAACCCCATGCCCTTAGGTCGCAGCTCTGGTATTGCAGCAGACACAATTCTGTAACAAGAACATTCGGAAGCTATAAAATATAAATGCATAAAACAGCATCGATTTAAATTAAGACTCGTACTTTTCGTTTTTACCGATTCCTTTGCCAGGCTGCCATCCCATTCCCCTCAACATCGCCAGTCCAAAAGCGTCGACAGGAATTTTCTCGTAATCCTCTAGTGTAGACTGAAAGGAATAATATCCATCGTAGTACAGTTGATGTCTCGCTAAAGTACAACAATAAAATTATACCTGCTCTTGACCTCGCAGCGTCTGATCATCTGCTATCGGCAGAGTCAGCGTCTGTGTTTTATTCTCTTGTTTCTCGTCTGACTTGAGATCTGCTATGATCTCTTTCGCAGCTTGTTCTTCCAGGGTAATGACTTTGTTCGCATCCTCCTCCAATGGTTCTTGTTTTATTTTAACAATATCTTTTGGCAATGTATTGCCATTGGTCAGCTGCGACGTGTCTTCCTGTTTGATTTCTACTGATTCTTCCTTCGCTATCTTAGGCTCGAAAATATCGGCGTCGATTTTATTAACAATTCTATCATGCCACGTTTTCGTACCTAGCAATGGTATGACCAAAGGCTCATCTTTCTTTTCCTCTTCGCTGTAATACATAATTATTTGAATAATCTTTCACTCGAATATTTGATGTTTGGTTAGCATTGTAGGTTATGTTCGCGACACAAATTTAAAAAAAGCGACTTACCCTATTACTTTGATTGCCTTTTCGTCGAGACACTCTATATAATCGACTTTCTTCGTTTCTTGAGGAACATTTATTTTTAAAATGGGCTTTTTAATGGATTTCGCGAATCCAAAAGAGATTTTCTTCCCTTCTTCTGCCATTATTCCGTTTCGATGACACGGATTTCGCAGTTTACGGGTTCACAGCATAAATAAATGGTCGCTTAAGATATTTACATTGATTTAACACTACATTCCATTCAATCGATTAATAAATTAACTGTAACATTGTACAATCACTATCTCTGCCTCTGAACGTTTGGAAAACACGACGAAGGACCACTAACTTATTCGTATATAGTAAGACTGACACACTCTTTATTGAAATAAATGCGGTCTGTTGGTCGCGTTTACATGAACGCAATTGGGGCATATTTCCATCGGATCTGTAAGCTGATAGGTCATTTCAATCAAGGTAATTTGCAATAGTTTCTTTATTTAAAAATAGTATTTTTTAAAAGTGTTAGGAATAGTTGTTTAGGAATAGTTTTTCTTTAAATAACAGATACGAGGATAAAAATTACTGGTAATTAGTTTTTGAAAAATTGTATTATTTTTTAACAGAATGACTTATTTAACCCTAGTATTAATTACTGTAGATTGTTAAAAAAAATGAATAGGCATTTTAAGAACAAGTTTTGAAAGTATTACCAAGTGTTTTCTGAACGATTTGTAAAAACAGAACTGGGGATTCCAAAAATTTGATTTCAAGAAACGACTTTTTCAGTAAAAGAAACACGTACATATTTTTTAAATTACTTTTTCAGTAAAAAGAAATTGAAATTTTGAGAATGACTTTTTAAATTTTATTTGGTGTGCAAAGGGTATTAATGTTGAGGATAAGAAGATAATTCACTCATTTTTACATTTTTAGAATGACGCTGATTTTTTATGATTGATTTTGATTAAGTTGTAAGCAGGCTTTTAAAGAATTTTTTTCTATTTTAAAGGACAGAAACTTTTGTATATTTGTTCTTGCAACTATGTATATACATATGTTGATGCTCGCCTACCCTAATTTATGCACCGCAGCGCGTGACTTTACCATTATGCAGCGTGTCGTTCGCAATTTATTTAAAATCGGTCTATTTTTAGACTGAGTTCATTATCCCAACTTTGTTGTACTCTAATGTAATTTAATGATTGGGAAAATTGTTTTTCAATTAACAATATATTTTTTGTGTATTTGGACTTTGAAAAATTTTTCTAATGTTTGAGAAATGTTTAGAGTATTCCATGAACTCTGATTTACTTCTAAAAATGTTGAGAGTGATTCACCAAAGTAATACTCAACGAAAAAGAAAAAATAAATAACTTGCCCCACTAGCGGCCACCTGGGAAAAATTTTTTGCACACTAAAAAATTGATTCCTTTATACCATTTAATTGAAAAAATTTATTAAGTCGATAGTTGCTATAGTGTTTCGAGAAAAACATTTTATTTAGGCCACTCTATATATATATATACAGAAGCAACAAATCGAAACTATATAATTAAATGCTTGTACGGACGCGATATTTGTACAATACATTATACAGACAATAGACAATCAAATAATAGCTGCAACACATCGTATACGCATACACATACGTGGGGGTTGGGTTAATTGTTCCCTTTTATTAATTGTGCCATATCGCTTTAATTGCATACAAATTCGATAATGTGCTTTTGTATTCTGTTAATTTATTAACTGGGATAGTAAATAATTATTTATTGAATCAATTGGACTAAAGAAGTTTCGCATCGAATTTAAACAATTGCTACTTTCATTATTCAATCTATAGAGTTAACATCCTGAATAAAATGATTAAATCTTTAAAATTAATAACCCGAACAAAATTCCACAATCTATAATATCTGGAAAAATAATGGGAAACTCAAGAAAAAAATGTTTTGTCTCATACTAAATGAGCAGACGACAATGACATAACTGCATAGTGTCTGGAATGTTTTTAGGAGTAACTGTAGTAGATGCATTTCGGTTCACTGTAAGCGCCGAAGGAGGAAGTCATTCTCTTATCTTTCGGTCCAAGAATTACAGTTAAAATCGACGACCGGTTGAGGACAATAGTCACGGCTTGTGAGTCGAAGTGTTAGCGTGTTTCAGCAGCGATAACTAGCGATGGGATTGAGACTTGCTCATGGAAAATATCCCCATAATCTGATTTTTTAAATACTGCAACCACCTTAAGTCATTGCCAATGGATAATATGCCAAGGGTCTATGAAGTTAACAATCTCAAAGAGATATGACATCTAGGAATTTTTCTCGAAAAATCCAATGGATCTTTTTTCAAACGAGTACCTAGTTTGAAAGTATGTATATGGTAGTATTTGTGGTAATTTTTTTAATGCGAAATCTTTAGAAAGAGCTAAATACCATACCAACCTCCAGGCGCTGTTTTCTTACAATTTTATTTAGCTGAAAGAAACAGTTACTCATTTATTTTTCAAGATAATACATAACAAAAATTCCCTCATATACTACAAAATGCATACTTTTAAATAACGTTCTCGTTTAAAAAAAGGCCCACTAGATTTTCCCGAAAAACTTCTTAAATATCCCATTTTTTCCCATACAAGGTATACAGACATGGCTCTTTGCTTCAGGACGAAGCGTCGACATAAGTAAAGCTCAGTCAATTTCTCAGATTCTGCAACAAAAATATTCCGACAATTACTACAATATACATAGTCTTAAATAGTGTTCTTGTTTAAAAAATAGATCCATCAGGTTTTTCCGAAAAAATTTCTGAAGAGCCTTCTCATTTCCACATAATTAAGAAGGAATGATTACTTTATTCAGACGACTGCGACTCAGTCATTTTTAAAGATTTTGCATCAAAATAACGTCGACAATTACTACAATATACATAGTCTTAAATAGTGTTCTCGTTTAAGAAATAGTTTTACCAGATTTTTCCGAAAAAATTCCTGAAAATCCCGCTCTTTTTCCAGATAGTTAAGCAAGCACGACCCTTAATATCGATTTCGACTTGGTGGTTCTAGTGTTGATGAGCAGGTCGTTGAATTGGTCCCACCACTAGCACGTAGTCACAGGTCTCCAGGTAGAGGGGTTAGCGTGTTTTAGAGGCGACAACAGCACGGTATGCAGATACGAAGCCAGGGTAAACCGGGAAGCCGTAGTCCGCGGACCATAGTAATCGTAGCAGCTCCGAACAGTCGACGACATTCGGAAGCCGCGGACACTCTGGAATCCAGGTAAACGATTTTTCTCTCAGACATCCGACAGACGTTCGCTTGAAAGCTCTTCCTCCAGCTGGAACCGCAGTTGCATTGACTGCGTCGATCGTATGTGGGTCATGCGGTTCCTCATCTGCAGTGGCTGATCAAATTATTTCAGGCAAATTCATTTTTGTCATTTTAATCTTGAAAAATTAATTTTTTAATCGTTCGATGAATAGACTGCGGGTCTATATATCAAATTAAAATCTTCCGGCTCAATTGTAGACAAGTTACGTTAAATAAAAATGTATTTCTTGGGTTAAAAATTTTATTTAAATAGAAACAATGCAACAGCTGAAATTCTTCTAATGCTTTCAGAGGTTTTTAGTATTTCGCCTAGTAATTTTTTCGTTAATTAATAGAACCCGCAATTTAGTGATCAACGATGTTCACGCGGCGTAGCTAAACGTGTACTTGTAATTTGCAAATGTTAATACTTTATATGAAAATGAGATAAGTTCAAAGATTTAATGTAAATTCGTCGATTCATGCAAGTGGTTTTAATAATTTGATCACTCACTGTTTTAAATGTTTTGTATGCAGTTTAACTGAAATTGGTTTTCTATTTATTGCTGCTAAATGTGCATTTGTAATTTACAAACAGCAATACATTTCATATAAAAATAATAAGAATTCATTATATCAAGAATTCGATTTAAAAATTGATTCATTTAATGGAGAATTGTCAGTTTATGTTTTTAACACTTTGATTGCCCACTGTACAAAACATTTTGTATGCAGTTTACCAGAAATTAATTACACATTTAATTCAATTTCTGTAAAATAGACCATACAAATTTATATTTGCACAAAGATCAACAATCTAGCTATAATTTTTAGTTTTTACTAGCAATTGAAACACTTACAAATTTATTTAGTTATAATTTAGCTATAATTAAAGACTTTAGTGCAGAAACAGGGTAAGTCCAGATTTTGAAGATTGTTTAACACTTCCTTCAAACAATCAACAACAAATAAAAATATGTAGAGCTGCATGTACAATTTTATTGCAAAATGAATTTGACCTACTTCTGAACTAAGAATTATTATTCTCTTTATTGAATTATTATTGCTTGAATTATATTTGTCAAATGATATTCCATCATCCAAACCAGGAAGTGCTTTCTAATTCTTCAAATTTTTCAACCTAATTTCATTTCATCTTAAAAATGAATTAATTTCATCTTGAAAATGAATTAATTTCATCTTGAAAATGAATTAATTTCATCTTGAAAATGAATTAATTTCATCATAGAAATGAATTAATTTCATCTTAACAATGAATTGGTTTCATCTTAAAAATGAATTAGTTCCATCTTAACAATAAATTAGTTTCATCTGACAAAAATTCACTATACCATTATCCTCAATTTCGTTGTTCATACGGTTCTTCGTACTTCATCTTCCATTATCCCAGTCCCGTTGCCAAAATCGTATTCCCAAAGCAGCAATTACGTCACCGCCGAAATATAATCGCGAATTAAAACGGCCCACGGTTTAACTGTAAAACGGTGACCATAATCGCGCGATTCTGATGCTAACGGAGAAGATCCTGCAGCCGATTTGTTCCGCTAAGAAGTTGTATCCTCCACTTCCGTGTTTTTGTTCTACGTAGATAAGAACGGACTCAAGAAGCTACCGTTCTTGGACACTTCTGATTCGACACGGTCCATCAATTTGTTAACTAATCGACGATCAATCGGTGACAATGCAACAGTTTTTTTTCTAATATCAATGGAACAGACAGACGGTTCCATAAACTGTTTTACTGTTTGTCATATCTATTTAACTATCTGAGAAGAAGGATGACTTTTGGATTTTTTTCTGGAGGAATTAGCGGATCTTTTTTCAAAAAGGAATAGGCTATTTGAAAGCATATAGATTGTAGTAATTCTAGGAATTTTTTTGTCGCAAAATCTTTAAAAATGGCCTAGTGGTAGCCTCATTCGTTAAGATGAATCATTTGGAATAAAAGAGTCATGTCTGATAAACTGTTTGAAAAGGCATAAGTTTCAAGAATTTTCTTTGGAGAAATTAGGGGAGCTTCTTCTAAA
Organism: Sphecodes monilicornis; assembly: GCA_913789915.3. Taxonomy (NCBI): domain Eukaryota; kingdom Metazoa; phylum Arthropoda; class Insecta; order Hymenoptera; family Halictidae; genus Sphecodes; species Sphecodes monilicornis. The sequence continues at coordinate 10,208,119 of OU565284.1, read as the reverse complement.
AGAGTAGGCTGTTTGAAAGCATATAGATTGTACTAATTGTAGGAATTTTTGTGATTGCAAAATCTTAAAAGTGACCGAATAGCAGCTTTTTCTCTTAAGATGAATCGTTTGAAACAAAACTATCATGTTTGAAAAAGTTGAATTTTGCTAGGAATTTTTTCCGGAGAAATTAGTGCACCTATTGTTAAAACGAGTACTTTGTTTGAAAGCATATAGACTGTACAAATTGTAGGAATTTTTTAATTCCAGTATCTTTAAAAATGGCTGAGTAACAGTTTTTTTTTCTTAAGACGAATCAAAGTGTCATCTGATTAACAATTTCAAAAAAGTTTAATATTTAGGAATTTTTTTTAAACAAGTACATTGTTCGGAAGTATATTATAGATGGTATTAATCGTAGGAATTTCACTATACAGCAATAGCTTCAATAAGAAAACTCGAATAGAATTTTCCAAAAATCGGTTTTAAAAGATTAACACAGAATAAAATTGACACCATAGGTTTTTTGTAGTCGGTAGGAAACAACTAGTATGCAACGTTCGACATTTCGGGGAGCCCATTGTCATTGAAAATTTCGCAACCGGAATCGGTATCGACAGAATCATGCGGTGCGCGGGGTACATTGAACTTATACGCTCTCTCGCATCGTATCAACAAGTTGGATTCTAGTTCGATGCCACCGTAAATGTAGTCGAGTGAACAATCGCTCGCGACCGGATCTACGTGTTGCCCGGAACTCGGTGTATAATACCGCGGAAACGGCCTGGGAAATTATATTTGTTATGGGGAATCGGATACTGGCCGCCATGCCGCCCGAGGACGATCTCATCTGACCGCGCGTGGCTACCGGACGGAACGGTCATTAAACGTCTGTCGCACTGTGTTCCTTTTTTTTCATAGTTCTCCCTGCCTTCATAGTTCAGTGAAAGCTTCGGCTGGCAGGAGATACAGGCTTCGGATACAGTCTGTTGACAGTTGCTATTACGCGCAACTATTTTTCTCAAAAACCTGCAACGTGCTCACACAGACTCCATTTGAGGAGACACCACATTTGAGAATTTTTTCTGGAGAAATTAGGCAACCTTTTTTTAAACGAGTAGGTAGTTTAAAAGTACAAAGATTGTACTACTTGCAGGATTTTTTTCGTTGCAAAATATTTAAAAATGGCTGTGTGACAGACTCCCTTCCAGAAGCTGTTTTTTCACAATTTTATCCAGGGGAATTTTAGGATTTTCGTTTTTTGTAAATATAAGGCCCTTTTTAAGGATTCCACTACTTGTAGGAATTTTTTCGTTGCAAAATATTTAAAAATGGCTGGGTGACAGACTCCCTTCCAGAAGCTGCTTTTTCACAATTTTATCTAGGGCGTTTTTAGGAATTTTTTTTGGATAAATCTAGTGGGCCTTCTTTTAAACGAGTAAGCTGTTATTAAGTACATAGATTGTACTGTTTGTAGGAATTTTTTCGTTGCAAAATCTTAAAAAATGAGTGAGTGACAGTTCTTTTCCTTAAGATGAATAAAGTCGAGCCTGGTTAAGTATCTGAAGAAAACCTGATTTTTGAGAATTTTTTCTGGAAAAATTAGTGGACCTTTTTTTAAACGAGTAGGTAGTTTGAAAGTGTATAGATTGCACTAACTGTAGGCATTATTTTATTTCAAAATATTGAAAATTGACTTGTCAAATAATTGTTCTCTGCAACTTAGAATAAACAAAAGGTAATGATGTTCTTACATTTTTTTTTTTTTCGACAATTTTTAGATAAACAATGCGGCTGCTCCTCTTCCAAGTGTACCCGCTATTGTTCTTCCTGACGGGTATCGTGGCATCAGGGATCGGCAAAGCGTGGCAGGTGCTGCCATACGCTACTTATGCTTGGACTCACCCATCCTGGCCACGATCAGACTCGTCCGCGTTTGAAATTCGTAGCGTGAGCGGCGTTGGTCGTCTCGATGCTCTAGGAAATGCTCAAACGGATCTCAAACACGACAATGTCGATCTGAACACCGAGCACACAGAACCGAACAGTCTTTCGGTGTCTTCCTTGCTCGGCAACAAGCCTCAGGAAAGATTCGAACGAGTCCTGTTGACTGATGACGATGAGCAGAGGAACAGAGATGAGTAAGATTTGCAGAGAAAATATTTATAGTGCATCACAACAAAAAGAATTCGTGCAAATCAATTTTATGAACAGTCTATATCGGTGAGACAATTGGCAATTGGTCCAAAAATTGCCAAAACCATTTTGTATATAATCATTTTCTCATGAAGTTTTTATTGGCGTATCTGTGGAATTTTTCTGATTAAAATGAGTCCAAACACGACATCATTCGGATCAAGACTGCTTGCTTAATTGAGGATTTAGTATAACCTCGACTATCCGAACCGATGATATCCGAATTTCATCTAAACAATTCAATTGAAAGTAATCGCTGTGCAACACACCTAGATACGTCTAGTGATTGGTTCGGATAATAGAGGTTTTACTGTATCGTGGATTAAATAATTAAACATGATCCAAATTGCGTCATGTTTGTGCTCATTTCAATCAGAAAAGAGTCACAAATATGTGAGCAAATGTCTTACAAAGAAAATCATTCGAAACAACAAAATATTTTGACAATCTCTTTCAGCACGTCTTCATAACTCAAACTCTCCAAAATTTGTTCAACGCTTCATCACGCGATTTAAACTTTTTTATCGAACGAATGTCCTTGAAGTGTAGGGTCAAAACAGGCTCGGATAAAACAATGTTAAAACAAACTAATTCGTTCACTTTTTTGTTATCGTTCTCGCCCAGAAATCGAGACGACACAGACGACTCGGAGATCAACGACAAGATCTTTCAAACTGGGATCATGATGACAGTCCTGCGACCCGATGACGGCCTCGGAGGCATCACTGCCAACGCCGGCGATGGCGTGTCAAGGGTCCGAAGGGATGTTGACAACGAGACAAAAATGGAGCAAATCGCAACCACGACTAACGTCCGGGAAGGTCGCATGAGCTCTCCGGAGTCTTGGTCCTCGCAATCATTGTCCGTTGAGTTTCCTCATCGAGGCTTTGATCAGATGATCCAGCAGACGGCGGATGATGAAGAGTTGCCTAATTCGAGAACCTACCAGAATCGCAGAGCTGACTTCGTCACCAGTCATCATAGACGCAGTTATGATCACAGAGATGCTAGAGACATGCCTGTGCCCAGAGGATACGATGACTATGATTACTATAGGAACATGCCTAGAGATCGGGAGTATGATCCTCTGGTTTATCGGAGGAGGTACAGCTACTATTATCCTGATCGCTACCGAATGGAGAGGAACTACTACATGCACGTGCCTCAGGAAAATTCTTATTACTATGACAGGTACAAAAATATAATTCAATTCCTTCAATTTATTGGATTGACACTTAATACATTACCTACTGAACATTATTTAATTATTCCTGAAAATCTGTGAAGAATATCTCGATAACTATTACTTTTTCATCCTACATACTTCAATACGTTTTTCCTCAGCATTCATCGCTCTATCGAATCACATATTCAAATACTGCAGATTATAATACAAAAGCTCAAGGTCACATTCATATCTCAATCAAAGCGCGAAACGTTAACAAGTTCATTGTCACATTGTGTGCTTCAATCAATATCAAACAACTTTCGTGCATCATTTTTGTGTGGAATGAGTAGGTTACGAGTAAGTTGAGGTGTTGCAGTTAAGTGACTCTAAAAGTCACATGCGGATCAAATGGGAAAACCAAGCTGTTCTCTATCCTCTATGACATTCTACAAACTTAACAGAGTGCATTATATTTCACTAGATACAGAGACGAGGACCTGGACCTCTATAAAGGTCCCAGACCAACGCCAAAACCAAAGAGGATCATCTACTACGCGACACTTCCTGAAATAGTCCGCAAACCAGTGGACCTGAGGAACTACCCTAGACCTTACGAAGCTCCAAGGACACCAGGGTCCAGGGACAGGACCTACAAACGCATTCCTGGGAACGTCGATCCCAGTGGTTACCGGTTCAGACGACTCTACGACGCTTACGACTCCTACCTCAAAAGATCCAGCTTTGACAGGCCTTATTCCTACCCTGACGAGGAAGCCAGACGCAAGATGGCTCTAGAGAGTCTCAGGAATAACGAGCCAATCGATCAGAGCAACGACAGGAAGCTGGCCAACCAGGTGTCCGTTAGGAACGATGGCAAACTGCCCTGGCCAGTGCAGATTGGAACCGAAGTCAGCGTTAAAGAGGACGACAGGGTCCCTGGCAGGAAGATCTATGGGGATAGCAATGGCTACGAGAGATTCCAGAGTGCTCAGCTGCAGAAGGCGCCAGATGCTACCGGGTCCAGCGAGCTGCAGAGCAATAATTGAGAAATGGTTGTTTCAGTGGTCGTTTAGTATGTGTTTGGGTTGGATTGTGAATCGACTTGGGAGTTTTAAGGGGAATCTTGTTTACCAAACCGTTTTTGCGCGATTTTTTAGAATTTTTTTCTGGAGATCTACCGAATCTTTTGCATTGAGATTTAGCACGCATATTGATTGGTATTTGGAGTATACCTATGATTTTTTTCAAGTATAATTAATCAAAATCACATAAATTATAAATTTTTTTTATAGAGTAGATATTCTGGTTATGGAGACCGTTTTTGCGCGAATATTTAGGAATTTTTTTCAGGAGGACCATAGAACCTTTTCTATTGGGATTTTGTTTACATGCTTATTGATACTTGAAACATACCTGTGATTTTTTTAAAGTAAAAATAATCAAAATTTCATGAATTATATATTTTTTTATAGAGTATGTTCTGAAAAACATGGGTCGATGGTCAACACGATTTCAGTCTTTCTACTTATCGGAAGCGAAGAAATATACTTGGTTGTTTATTAATCAGTATGAATGTAGTGAATGAATAATTTTGCGGATTGGCATGGAGTAATGTGGCATCCAAGTTAATTAAGATATTCCAAGTCGATTTATTTTTCAACTCGACCAAAGTAGTCATTTCCGAGGAAGCCTCTATCTGATAACTGTTCACTTTGATACGCTGTCTTTTATATTATTGCTAGACTGCGGATTTTAAGCATTTATCACAAAAATTAATAAGTAAAACAAACTGTGAAAAAATTAGTACAATATGGGCAATATTGTTATAGTGTTTTCGACTCTTTAAAATAATCAAGAGAAAAACTAAATTGTTGTTTAATTCCTGTTTCTTAGTTTTAAACTAGACAATTTTTATTTTGCATAAAAATCGACAGTGTAGCAATGTTTATTGTACTATTGTGATCCGCGGAGTTTCCGCCACCTTTCCTAAGCATTTATCGCTATTTATAACTCATGCGACTTACTCATGGTACTTTAGTCCCATTTATCGATGATCGTCGTTCGAATTATACTTACCACTTCATAGGAACGTAATCGTATTTTTAATACCAAATACATTTTTCCAAAATACTTGTCCACTTTTTTCCCAATCAATCAAATGCTCGTGCATCCTGGTTTAAGTCATTTTTTTCACATGAAAAAAAGTGTTACAAATAGAAACATTAATACATTCAATACTAAACCATTAATCAAAATATTATACCGTACACTTGTTCCTTAATATACAAGCGAACAATTTAGAAAAATGAGTATTTAAAAATAGCATGTAAACTGCCCTTCGTAGAACCCCCATTACGATTTCAGTCTCCTCGTTGCTTTCTTCAATAAAAATGTAGATAGATTTTCGGAGAAATTACTCTTCGTCAGTATGCGGTTCAGTTCCAATGTCCAGGTGTTATTCTAGATTGCAAATGAATTTATTTTGAACGTAAGATAGGCCAAAAAATGAATATATAGGGTGTTCATTAATTCTCTACAATAACGGTGATGCTACGAGAATTTTTGTTGTATGCTGCAGTAATGTCTCGATATATGCAATAGAATGTGAAAAACCTTTTTTGTTTATATTTTTATGAAACTTTTGCTGGCATATTCGTAAGATTTTTCTGATTTAAATGAGTCTAGACACGGTATAATTCGAAGCATGGTTTCTCGTTTAATCATTGGTTTAGTAGAACCTCGATTATGCGAACCGATGACATCTGAATTCAATCGAACAATTTAATCTAAATCGATCGATGCACAATACGGTTTATTGTGCAAATCAGTAATGATTTAATCTAATATTAGGTAATTTTTATATTATCTAAATATGTATATTCCAGCGATCAGTTCGGATAAGCGAGATTCGACTACTTCGTGGATTAAACAACCAAATGCGATGGAAACTGTGTCGTGTTTGGACTCATTTTAATTAGAAAAACGTCACGGATATGTTACTGACGGTTTCATAACAACATTATTAGAATAAAAAAAGTTTTATTCTTAGACTTGAAAAATTTTTTGATTCGTTTTCAATTTTAAGAACTGAGTTTGAAACTTTGAACTTTGAAATTTTATGGAATTTGTTGTAAATAAGATTTTTGGTTCACGAAAAAGTTTCTTGTGCCATTGCAGGTATCGAAAATAATTAGCTAGCCTCTTACAAGTGAAATGTACTGCATTTAATGATAAATTTGTTAATTTCCAAGAACAATTTACCGAGTTAAGTGTCTTTCCATTAATAAAGCCAGATAATTCTTCTGGTGTCATGTTGAGAATATTGCACGCGGTTTCCTGAGCCTCTTTTTCACTAGGTTCGTCCTCTTTTGGATTTCTCTGCTTCTCGTAGTCGTTTTGAGAGTCGTAAAGTCTCTTCAAGAAGTCCTAGAATGATTTAAAAAACTACAAAATACAAATCATTCTCCACAAGTGTGAATTTATTTTTCAATCTCTATAAATAAGTCTATTTCCGTTATCTATACCTTTATGCACTTCAAGTACTCCACGTTCTGACTTTTCGCGGCTGATAATTTCGTTGTCATTGATTTAATAGTCTCCTCATAATAAACTCTCATGTTTTCAACCTTCTGTTGCACTGCGTCTTCGAACCGTTTACTATTTTGCGTTTCTGACTAAAAAAAGACAATGAACAATGCAGAGTGAATATTGCACTCTGTCTTTTATTGAATCAATCATGTCGTTATTTGAAATTTAATCATTTTTCCGCCATTTTGTGATTTCCGTGCGCTAATATAAATGATACATTTAAATTGGACATTGCTTTGAGCATTTACTATTATTCAATAATGTTTAATTAATCCATTTTTCAATTACAGTTATTGTTTCACTGTTTTCATCCATTACTCAACTATTACTAATATTTTATTAGTATAGTTAATGATCAGTTACAGTTAAGATTATAGGTTTGTTCCGTCGAACCGAATATTTTCGTCATGTCACATTTTTCCTGTTAAACAAAATGAACAAGATATTTAAGATGCTCAAATTAGATGTTATAGCTTTATAATTTATTTGTCGGTTATCGCGCTTTATAAAACTTTCTAATTTGTTGAAAGGCAAACTTCGCTTAATACTATCGATTAGAGTGCACCTGTAGCTTTTCCATCAGCATTTTTCCTAATATAATAAATAAACAATATATTAAAGATGCTTAAATTAGATGTGACAGCTTTAAATTCTTGTGTCAATTATCGCCTTTTATACAAATTTCTAATTTGTTGAAAGGCAAGCTTCCCTTAATACTATCGAATAGTGTGCTTGTACCTTTTCTACGTCAGTCCTCGATTTCTCGTTGTGAGACAGCAATTTGTCCTTCTCGTTGTTCAAAACGGAGATCTGCAGAACAATGCTCATCAATAGTGAAAAATATTCATTAAATCTTGAACAATTTTCATTTATATATCTACCTTGGCTTTCAATTGTGAATTATTAGACTTCACAGTTGTGATCTCGTTCTCTAAATTGCTAATCTTCGACAGAAGTTGGTTCTTCTCCTTGTTCAAATCTGTCAACTGGCTCTTGTAGCTGTTCAGCAAGAACCCCTTATTGGCGTTCGTTGATTCCGATCTCATCAACCTAAACGATTCAACTAATTAGCCAATTTTCTGGATTACTCTCACTGCTACCTGTTATTCAACTGCAAATCTTTATGTACTTATATCGAATTAAACAATGTTTAGATATTCTATTTTTATTAGGGAGAATTCATTAGACAGCGAAATCACCAGGAGACCATGATTGCTATAAAAATACAAATAAAAATTTGCGGTTCAACTGACGAGAAATGTATCCGAACCTGGAAATTCAAAAAATTATGATACTTTGGGGATTTCTATTGCTTGGGTAGCTATGTATTACGCGATTTTTTTTGCTGTCCAAATTCACTATAAGGGGGTGAAGTCGACCATTGAAAATTCAATTATTTTTCAATTTGTATCTCGCAAACTGTAAGGCAGGCATAGTCACGGGTGGAGCCCCTCGAACGCCTGCTTCTCCCACCAACCTCTCTTTCATGCAGCGCGCACGTTCGTTGCGTACGCTGATTTCTCGTGTCTTCGTTGCTCCATTGTACCGCGCTTGCTGGATGGGGGCAGAGGGGCGCTAGGGTGTGAACGGTTTTGCCTCAATTGAGGAAAAATTGCCCATCCCTGCTCTACGGTAATGGCGGATGCTGGGGGGGGGGGGGGCAGTGGGCGCTATGGTGGGGACGGTTTTGTCTCAATTGAGACAAAAATGCCTATCCCTGCTGTAAGGCATAGGAAAATCGTTTCCAGGCAAAAGTTGTTTCTTTTAATGAGGACAATTTTCTGATAAATAATTTCTCAATTATTTATATAATTAGAAAAAAAAGAACAAATAGCCGAATTCCCAAGGGTCGATTTCACCCCCTTAAAGTGAATTTATGCACCCAAAAGAATTACATAATACATACCTATACGATACTATACATGCAGTCCACATCCTCAAAGTTTCATCAGTTTTTTGATTTTCCAAAAAATTTGTTATTTTCATTTCCCAAAAAAATTTTGGGATCTTGTGAGTTTCGTTTGAAGTGTGAACACACTTGTTTCTCAGCTGTGTGATCATTGTGAAGTCCTCGTCCGCCTTTTTCTTCAAGTTCGCCAATTCCCTGCTCCTCTGCATGTCTCTATAGTGAACAACATTGCTTCTTTCATGATTCTCCTTGCCGATGTTATTCTGCACCCATTCTCGAGTGTTATCTATCCTCTTTCTAAGCTCCAGATTCTCCGAAATCAATTTATTCAAGTTGGCCTCGCTCGTGTCCATCTCTTTTTGCAGTTTCTCGAAACATTTGTGGATCGATTCACACTTCTCAGTTTTGCTCTTCAGGGCTGCCCTCGTCTTCGTCAGTTCCCGTTTTAATTTGTTCGATCTTGTCACAACCATCCGCAACTAACGAATTTAATACAAAGTGATTCGTGCAACATTCCTCGCGAATTTGTTGATTTCTGACTACAACTATTTTTAATCAAGCTTCAATTGTTTAACACTAAAACTACTTTTCTTGGGGATTTAATCGTTTGGTACTAAAACTATTTTCATTGAAGATCCAACATTTTTTAACGCTAAAAGTATTTTTATTTAGGATTCAATTTTTTATAATTTAAATTAGTTTTAACAAGGATTCAATTTTTCATGAATAAAACTATTCTTATTCATGATTCAATTTTTCACACTAATGTTATTTTTACTCAGAATTACATTTCTTAACAGTAAAACTATTTTTAATCAAGATCCAATTGTTTAACACTAAAACTACTTTTACTGGGGATACAATCTTCTGGCACTGAAACCATTTTTATTGAAGATTCAGTTTTTTTAACACTAAAACTAGTTTCATTCAGGATTCAATTTCTTAACATAGAAATTTTACCATGGATTACATTTTTTGCAGTAAACTATTTTTATTCAGAATTCAATTTTTTATCGCTAAAACTCCTTTTATTCAGGATTACATTTTTTACCAAAGAACTCACTCAAACACACGATTTCAGATTGTTTATCTTACAATTAATGAAATTGCAAATGTTTTTTTATAAGAAATTCTCAAATAATTTTGATAAACTCTTTCATGTTACTAAATATGAAATGCACCATGCTCAGGTGTTTTTTAAGTAAATTTTAATTCAGAAGAATTTATTTTTCGTCACTTTTTGATTATTTTTTTCACAATTGTGCAGCGTGAGAGAGAGTGTGTTTATGTCTTTGTCGATTGAACATTTGATAACGTTTTACAAGGAGAGTGTGATGATACGAAGTTTAATGTTTCGATTTATGCATTTACCTTTTTGTGCAGTTTGCTAGAGAGATTTTCGTGACATTTCAGGCGTTTGCTGCATTTTAGTTGATAGTTGTTCCCTCGTTTGTCAGCCATGCGTGGACCGAAATTCTCAAGTACAGATGTGCAGATTCGGACAATTCTTTCTTGAAGCATCTCGTTCTCCTTTCGTGCTTCCGATTTCACGTCCTCCAATGTTCTGCATAATTTTAAAATATTCTAGTTTAATTTAGCACTAAACTGCTGATATTTATATGCATCATGAAAACCTTAACAAAGGAGTACAGTACTGAAATAATATCGAATTGTTCCAAAAATTATACAATTTCCAATTTGAATCGACTTGAACATGGAAAATACTATTTTTCTAATTATTCAATTTTATTGATCATAATCATCGACGTTCTTATTTTCAGTGCATGAAATGGTGAAGAAAAATTTCTTAATAAAGACGGGGAAGGATGTGGAATGAATTTATAAGAACCACATAGATTTAACAATTATTTGCAATTCTATTCTGACGATTTGAAATAATAGTGTCGTTACATTCTTTAATAATCTTTAGTAATTTTTTACAGGTGTTCACGTTTTACTGTTTCAGTTATGTCATATACTATTGTCTCATTTTTATTGTTAAATATAGTATCTATTAAAAGCAGGTTCTACTTTTGCCTTCTACGTATAAAATAATCCTGCATAATTAACATAAACAATTAATGAACATAACAGAATTAATATAAATATGTTTCTAATTTTGTACCACAAATCTGTAATCGCGTGATGTTACGGGAGGAGAAATAGTAATATTTTACTTGTAAAAATGTGAATGTGCATAAACATAGATGATCTAGTTACCGCTTAAGCCATAAATTATTACAAAACAATTACTTTTTGTATTTCTCTTTCGCCGTCAATTTTTTCTTCAAAGCATCCTCAAGATCCATTTTCGTGCGACTGAGTTTCTGCTCGAGTTCCGAAATGATTGACTCGTATCTACTAATTAAAATGACCTACTACTTAGTACAAAATACAACATTCAGTACAACTTCGCATTTAGTAATTTTAAAGCAGTACAAAAATCATGAAAATAGACTGAAGATGCTGCTCAACGCTGATAATAAAAATCTTTTTCTTTTACAGTGTACTTAAATACGAAAAAAAGTTGGATTCACTCGATTATACGATAGCACTCACTTAAATTTGCAAAGTGAAGTTCTTGCTTCACATGGTAGCCTTTCTCTTCCAGAAATTGACCCGAGACAAAATTAAGACAAATTAAGACAGCAGTAAAAAATAAATATGCAATAAAACGAAATTAGATTTCAGTAAATTTTGTCCTACATTTTCAAACGCAGTTCCAATAGATTGCTGAGATTCTTCCAATTAAAACAAGTCCAAACACGATATAAATCGGTCTACTTTTACGGACTTCATAGCGAACACACGTATGTCCTTAATTATATCATTTACATAAAATCTATAAAATTAGTCCGAATTACGTAGTGTTTGTACTCATTTTAATCAGAAGAATCTCAATAATCCGCCGGTACTACATTTGAACACATAAAACAAAAATTACGGAATTTGAAATTTTCTGTACAACAAGATTACCTTTCACTCTCGCGACTCCTTTTTGAAGTGCGACTGTCTCCTTTCCAGTAGTTTTAACACTAGGTTTACGGAGCACTAAAATTGATTATTTTACATTGCTTTATAAAAATAATAAAATTATATTTACTTAGATCTTCAGCGATTTTTATTGTAATATGTACAAGAAAAATAAATCTATTTAATAATTCCTCACGAATGCTTCCTTACACTCTTAATAATCGTAAATTAAAAATTTTTGAATTCGTCATTTTGACGGGCCTCGTAAATCTAGTGTTAATCTCTTCCCTTGTCAACTGAGATAAAGTTTCTCGAGGCAGTAAGTGGTGGGGGGAAGTGCAAATTTAATTGAGCACTACCTCTCTACTTGCTCGTCGTTTGGGAGCATCGAAAATCATCTAGCGAGGCGCGGCATTCAGTCAAATTTAAGCGAGCACTACACCGTATTAGGCATCGAGGAACGTACGTCCCGCAACGCACGCGAAATTCCACGATTGTAGGAATGATTGTAAAATTTCCCCGTGGCGTTTGACACAGGAGAAATGTCTACAATTTCCGCACGAAATCGCCGGCTAGCGTATTACGATTTACGTGTTGGAATTTCATCGGATAGTTTTATGAATTCCATTTTATCATCGAGCGGCGTGCAACGTGCACGCGTCCACAGAGAAATTCGATGAATCCGGCTGCAATCATTTCGGCCGCATCGAATTTTCACCGACAGCCGGAAAAATCGGCAGGCGTTTTTTCCGATTAAAATAAAAAAAAAGTGTGGGGAGAATGAGAATTTTTCGGCGGTTTTCCATCGGCCGCACAACTCACTCGGTCTCCTTGCTCGACGATGTTTCCACCTTTGTCCATCGCTCGCTGTGCTGATTCGATTCGATCGGTCGATATTGCGTGCCGGGAAACAACGGAAAAACATTTGCGTTAACTGTACTCCATTATCCGCCAAATAGTGTTTCCGAAAGGTGAACCGGCTCTTTGATTAACTATTTAAGCGCCTGTTCCGTTTCTCAACTTTCAGAAAATCAATTTCTTTCCATTCTCTTTAACACGTTCACTGTCCCGTGCATCATATGAGAATCGCAGTTACTAACAACATTGAATAATCTTTGCTTAAATCTTTATTTTAATCTTTAATCTTTTTATTTCAGTCTGTTTTTACTCTTCAATCTTGTTTTAATCTTGAATCTTTTTATTTCAGTCTCTCCTTTTTCATTTTTAATCTTTTTATTTCAGTCTCTTATTTTTCATTTTTAATCTTTTTATTTCAGTTTCTCCTTCTTAATTTTTAATCTTTTTATTTCAGTTTCTCCATCTTAATTTTTAATCTTTTTATTTCCATCTATTTTTAAATTTTAATAATTTTATTCTAATATTGAATATTTTAATTTTAATCTTTATTTTCATCTTGAATCTTAAGTCTTCTTATTTTAATCTTTATTTGTTCCATAGGATGTTAAAGACTAGGACAATGAACGTGTTAAGTACAAATGTTATTGAAAATGTGTACAAAAGGATTTGTTCGAATACGTAAAATTAATTTCGTTATTGAACAGTAGGACTGTTTTGAAATGAAAATAGAACTAGAAATTGAGAGGAAGGAATATTTCTCTAATGTTCATCGAGAGGAATTGCAACGAAAATGAAATATGATGAAAATTTATTGTTCGCATACCTCGGTGGCCCTATTGACAGCAGAAAGTGCTTCCGCTATCAGCCATTGAGGTGCTGGATCTTCGTCAACGCTCCAAACTGTCGAAGACTTTTTCTGTTTCAAGTAAATGCATCTAGGAGACGAACGATTTATATTTGCAGCCTCTTCGACCATTTGTAAACTTTTTGGCTCGATCACTGTTGACGAGGTTTGCGTGAACATTGTTTTCGTTTCGGTGTCGATTTTCTGTCCTAGAGAAACAGCTGCCGATTTTAGAGGAGAGTTATACATAGACTGTTGATTTTCTTCATTTATGACTCGACTGCGGATGTTATGCATTTGTGACAAAACTGAATTGATAAAACACAAAATTGTGAAGCTATTCAAAAAATCTAAGAGCACTATGATACTATTTTCGACTTATTAAAATTATTAAAAGGAAAAATATATTTTTATGTCATTTCTGTCACTTACAATTGACTTACAAAATGTGCATAAAACTCCGCAGTCTATTTATGACAAAAATAACTAGCCATGAAACAGGATAAAAGGGATTTGAGTGTGTCAGTATATTATCATTAACTTAATAATCGTCCAGAATTATTAAAGGAGGAAACAAATTTTTATTTGATTCCAATACCTTGTAATTCATGCAGAAAATGCTTATTTTCCATAAAGATCTTCAGTACAGTGATATAGTACCAGTATGATGAAACTGGTGCTTCTTTATTAACATTAATTACTTACACTGTAAATCTACTAAATAGCTGGCTGATACTGGACGACAATTTTTCGTTCGCTGAAAATTACATCTTTTTCATTCCTGAGAAGTATTAATTTTTACAATAAAATTTAAAAAAAGATTTGCTCTATACTGAAAATTAGTTTTCTGAAATTTGCAGTAATGAAGTATAATTTAGCAATGTTATCAGCCACAGATTTAAGACTACTACAGAAGTTACAGACATTGCATCTCATGGACTTTTCTGTCTAGGCCTCAGTAGGGGGGGGGGGGGGGGCCCCGCTGATACATATCAGTGGGGGCCACAGTGGCCCCCGTACCATTTCGGTGTCGCGCTCGATATCAGAAAAAATAAAGAATACGGAATATTCAGTTCTTGCTAATACGCCTAAATTCGTGAACTATCGGTAATATTGGGCTCGTCACTGAAATACGCGTCCACCTACCTACAGACATTTTTCTGTCTACGGTTCTCAATTACCGACTCTGTAGAAAATGTCCTTGTACGATAGCGGACTCTATCGAAATGGAACGGTCAGATGGTGAACTACATGAGGTTGCAACACATAAGGTGTGTGTCTGAGGAGGCTCGATTTTACAGCGTTGTCAGCTTTAAAACGCAATTGTGTCGCCTATTTTTTTACAGGACTTCGAACTCCCTGGTAAAAATTTGGCGAACATAATAAAGAAGTTTGTATCCGACAAGGACGAACTTATGCACATTTAAGAAGAGAAAGAAAGACAGACACAGAGCTGCTGAATACTGTGCACACTCGACAGAAAATTTATTAGTAACACACTTGTGAGGAATTGTTTACAAATATTTGCAGTTAGGAAATATAGAATAGACCTTCAGCTACTTTCACATATAGTTTATCGTCACATTTTATTTCTGACTAAATAGTTATAAACAATTATTCTAAGTCTTGTTCTAAAATAAACTCAAATAATTTAACAGATCTCTGCTAAAAAATAATCTTCCTTGTGATCGGAGGATCTAGAATGATGTCTCAGCTACATTTCTGTTGCAGTTTTATGTAGATTCGACGCCTAGTTAATTAGTTATTTACGATTTCCAGAGAGGTGACACAACGATTTGTGTGTTTACCTTTGACAAATACTCGGACTCTCCTTGTCTTACTCATTGCGGGAATAGAAGATAGAAGTTACCTCCATAAAAATCGTTGATAAATTACTTCAGATAATTTTTATAAATATTAGCTCTCGAAGAATATAGAATGGACCTTCGGCAACATTCATGTAAAGTTTTCAATTCGATTCTAGAAGAGGTTAATTAGTTACAAATAATTGTTGTTACTCTTGTTCTAATGAAACTGTGCATACTAGTGAGAATTGAATATCTTGTACACTCCAAATGTTCATGCATAAAAGTTAATCTGTATCTCGAGTACTATTAGCTATTTTTACTAAAAAATTGGGTGGTGAGGTAAGCAAACATATAATCGTTGTAATCGTTAAACAAACAGAGATAACAAATTCATTAATTACATTTTTTCAATATAATTATGCTTAGTAATATTCATGTATCATAAATTATGCTGGATCTCGAGTTTTATTACTTACTTCTACTGAAAAATTAGATGGCAAGATGGTCAACGTAGTGCTCGTCGACATCATCGACAAAAGGAATTGTCTCAAATATTAACCAGCTAGAGATGATAAATTTATCAGTGAATTGTGTTCAATAAATTAATGCACGCTAATATTCATGTGTCAGAAGATATTCAATATCTCGTGTTCCATTACATATTTTTACTGAAAAATTAGATGGTCAGATAGTGGAGGGAGTGCTTATCGACATAATTAGCAACAGGAATTGTTATAAACATTAAACAGCCAGAGATAGTAACTTTATTAATTACATTTGCTTGATATAATATTGTTTGGTAATATTCATGGTTTAAAAGTTGTTCTGTACCTCGAGTACGATTAGCAATTTTTACTAAAAAATTAGTTGGTAGATAGACAAGGGGATGCTTGTCGACATCGTTGGCAAAAGGAATTGTTATAAACATTAAACAGCCAGAAATAATAGATTTATCAATAATTAATATCACGGCAATCGAGATCTACCGAAATTAGTTGGGGTAGGGAGCGTTGCGCTTCGCTGCGCGCTGCGCGTCACTGGCTACCTAAGCTCGCGGAGCGCGCTCAGTCAATCAGTCGGGCCGGGCCCTCCGGCAGGAGCGGATGGGCTCCGGGACCAGGAGGGTCTTCCAGCGGTATCCTGGCCTCTCCTGCCTACCTTGGGGATGACCAGTGGTCCTCCAGAGCTACCCTTGCCTACCTTCAGCTGGCTTAGGGTGGACCAAGGGTCCTCCACCAGTGGTCATCCAAAGCTAGTCTGGCCTACCCTTGCCTACCTTCAGCTGGCCTAGGGTGGACCAAGGGTCTTCCAACAGTGGTCTACCCTGTGGTTGACCAGTGGTCATCGAGAGCTACTCTGGCCTACCTGTGCTTACCTTGAGGCTGACCAGTGGTCTTCCAGAGCTACCCTTGTCTACCTTCAGCTGGTTTAAGCTTAACCAAGGGTCCTCCAACAATGGCCTACCATTGTCTACCATGGTCCACCTTTAGCTAGCTTAGGGTAGTCCAAGGGTTATTTAAAACTTCCTTGGCCTACTTTAAGCTAGCTCGGGGTGGGGGGCATGGACTCTTCAATGCTTCCTTCGTTTACCTTGGGTTCTGAGCCGGTCCAGTTTCGGTATCCGGCATGCAGTCATTACCGTGCTGATCGACTTAGAGAGGGCATTCATTGCTATGACTTCGCATCTTCGAGTGAGTCATTTTGTTACTACCTTGTTACTATATTCGTCTGTAGAAATAGTAGTATACCGTAGTAGTAAAGTGTAAAAGTAGTTAGTTGCATGCCTGGGCAGGCCTCGCCGCCCCAACGATCAGCCGAGATGGGAACGTCCGCGATTTGCACTAGCGTTGCGACAAAACCACGCGTTACATTTAGTCGATTTTGAACAGAGATTAAAGTTAATGTTACGAAAAATTTTGTTTAGAGCGTAGCGTTGCGTATCACAAATAGTCGCGGTTCAAAATTACATTTCAATTTGATAACTGCGCTTTTAAAGTTCATATTGTTGTTGTTTTACATATAATCTAAAGTAATCGTTTTTTGGATCTCTGTTCGTTGAATTAGCGTTGCGCACAAAAAGTTCGCGTTTCTTTCGAGTCTTTCGACTTTTCAGGCTCCCATGCTCGAGCTGCAACGATCAACTGTGAGATGGGCACATCCGCGATTTCAAGTAGTGTTGCGAAACAAATTGTTACACGCGTTGTACTAGTATCAATTTTTAAAGTTGATGAAATGTCTAGTTAATGTTGCAAATAAATAGTCTTAATTTAAAGTAGTTCTAAAGATACCTGTTTAGAATTTTAGACGTTAGAGTTTTAAATTTCTTATTTAAATTTCATTTTAAATTCGATTTGTTGAATTAGCGTTGCGCATCAAAAGAATCGCGTTTGCAATAGAATCATTCGATATTTCAGGCGCCCATGCTCCAGTTGCAACGATCAACTGTGAGATGGGTACTTCCGCGATATCGAGTAGCGGTGCGAAACAAATTGTCGGGATGAGGCCGTAGGAGCAGACGAGGTTTTATGCCAAAGATGCCGGACAAACTGTCATTCAAAAGGACAATCATTGCAACGTCTTCGCATCTTCGAGTGAGTCATTTTATCACTACCTTGTCGTTATACTCGTCTGTAGAAATAGAGTTGTAGTAGAATGTAAAAGTAGTTAGTTGCATGCATGGGCAGGCCTCGCCGCCCCAACGATCAGCCGAGATGGGAACGTCCGCGATTTGCACTAGCGTTGCGAAAAAAGTACGCGTTGCGTTAGTCCATTTTTGACAGAGATCAAAGTTAGCCTTTCTTCTAAATATATTAGTAGTCTCTATCAGCGATATAGCTCGTTTAAACTATAGCGTTGCGAAACAAATAGTCGCCATTCGTTTTGCAGAAACTGTAGAGTAATCTTTTTTGGATCTCTGTTCATTGAATTAGCGTTGCGTACCAAAAGTTCGCGTTTGCTTTCGAGTCTTTCGACTTTTCAGGCTCCCATGCTCGAGCTGCAACGATCAGCTGTGAGATGGGCACATCCGCGATTTCGAGTAGTGTTGCGAAACAAATTGTCACACGCGTTGTACTATCAATTTTAAAAATTGATTAAATGTGTAGTAAATGTTGCGAATAAATAGTTGCGATTTAAAGTAAATCTAGACATACAGATGTACAATTTTAAACGTTGGAATTTTAAATTTCTTATTTAAATAGCAATTTGAATTTCGATTTGTTGAATTGGAGTAATCTTTTTTGGATCTCTGTCCGTTGAATTAGCGTTGCGCACCAAAAGTTCGCGTTTGCTTTCGAGTCTTTCGACATTTCAGTCGCCCATGCTCAAGCTGCAACGATCAACTGTGAGATGGGCTCATCCGCGATTTCGAGTAGCGTTGCGAAACAAATTGTCATACGCGTTGTACTAGTATCAAGTTTTAAAGTTGATCAAATGCCTAGTTAATGTTGCGAATAAATAGGCGCGATTTGAAGTAATTCTAGAGACACCGATATAGAATTTTAGACGTCAGAGTTCTTTTCTTATTTAAATAGTATTTTGAATTTCGATTTGTTGAATTAGCGTTGCGCATCAAAACGATCGCGTTTGCATTAGAATAATTCGATATTTCAGGCGCCCATGCTCCAGTTGCAACGATCAACTGTGAGATAAGAACATGCGCGATTTTAAGTAGCGTTGCGAAACAAATTGTAACACGCGTTGTAATAGTATACATTTTCAAAGTTGACATAATGTCTAGTTGATGTTGCGAATAAATAGCCGCGATTTAAAGTAGTTTTAGAGGTACCGATCTAGAATTTTTGACCTTAGAGCTTTAAATTTCTTATTTAATTTGTAAGTAATACTTAATGTGTAATACTTCATTTTGTAAGACTTTCAAAGTTCAACATTACCAAATTGATACAATATTTTTGTCTAGAAATTGATATTTTTCAGAAAATTGATATTTCTCAGGAAATTGATACATTTGTCTTGAAATTGATATTTATTTCAGGAAATTGATATTTATTTCAGGAAATTGATATTTATTTCAGGAAATTGATATTTATTTCAGGAAATTGTTATTTATTTCAGGAAATTGTTATTTATTTCAGGAAATTGTTATTTATTTCAGGAAATTGTTATTTATTTCAGGAAATTGTTATTTATTTCAGGAAATTGTTATTTATTTCAGGAAATTGTTATTTATTTCAGGAAATTGATATTTATTTCAGGAAATTGATATTTATTTCAGGAAATTGATATTTATTTCAGGAAATTGTTATTTATTTCAGGAAATTGTTATTTATTTCAGGAAATTGTTATTTATTTCAGGAAATTGATATTTATTTCAGGAAATTGATATTTATTTCAGGAAATTGATATTTATTTCAGGAAATTGATATTTATTTCAGGAAATTGATATTTATTTCAAGAAATTGATATTTATTTCAGGAAATTGTAATTTATTTCAGGAAATTGTTATTTATTTCAGGAAATTGTTATTTATTTCAGGAAATTGTTATTTATTTCAGGAGATTGATATTTATTTCAGGAAATTGATATTTATTTCAGGAAATTGATATTTATTTCAGGAAATTGATATTTATTTCAGGAAATTGATACTTATTCCAGGAAATTGATACATATTTGAGGAAATTGATATTTATTTCAGTTAATTGAAATTTATTTCTGGAAATGGATATTTACTTCTGGAAATGGATATTTATTTCTGGAAATGGATATTTATTTCTGGAAGTGGATATTTATTTCTGGAAATTGATATTTATTTCTGGAAATTGATATTTTTGTCTTGAAATTGATATTCCTCCGATCGGAGTTCCCTCAGGGGCTCACTCACGGGATTGGGCCCGTGAGTGGGTACGGGGACTCGCGTCCCCGGGGCCACCCGAATCGCCTATAGATCGTTGCGTCCACAAATCATTAGATTTGGGCTCGACATGGTTTCGATTGTGTTTCGACTGGTTTTTCATTTGATGTCGATTTCGTATCAACTGGTTTTCGATTCTGTTTCGATTCTGTTTCGATTTTTTTTCAACAGCTTTTCCATTTGGAGTCAATTTTGTTTCAGCTGGTTATGGATTCTGTTCAAGAAAATTCATCTTGCGAAGAAAATTCATCGAAAGGAGAGGATTCGTCGAACGAAGACTCCAGATTATTTATAAATTAGTTTTAGTGCGTGCGTTAGTTATTAAGATTGTATATCGTCGTTGTAATTATGTCGAGTAATTATTGCCGTAACTTAACTTTGCTCGCTCCGTTTTCCGACTCCGACACAGCCTTCTGCTGTGTCGGCCTTGCTTGCAGGTTTTGAGCCGGTCCAGTTTCGGTATCCGGCGTGAAGTCATTGAGAGGGATGTCTAAGAGACTCGTTCACTCGTCTTCTGACGATCCTCTGTGTTAACGTAATCCTGGGCATGCCATGTTCTCATGTCACCCAGTAGCGCCAGAAACCGTTTGAGCGCATCTCTTTGCCATCTTTCTTGGTGATGGAGTGACGGGTATCGGGCTGGTCGGCTCAGGACTTGTAAGCACTGAACGCGTCGCGTCACCCTTGAACCAGAGCCTTCTGCTCTGGTTCGATCTTGTTTCTCTCTTTGAACGAATCAGAGCCTTCCGCCTGATTCGCCCTTGGTCCCTCGTAGATCGGAGACTTCTTCTCCGATTCACACTTTGCCCCGCAACAATTACTCGACATACGCTAAATGGAAAAGAAGTCTTTTCCATGAAAAAGACTACTTTTCCATTTAGCGACCTGCGAACATAATTTTTAAGTATCGTCGTTGTAAGAAAGGGAGTCAGAACGAAGGGAGATTTCGTTCTGACTCCCTTTCGGGTCTCTTGTGCAGCAACCTCCTCGTGGTGAGACCTGGGCAATCGGTATTATCCACAATTCGCAAAATGCTATAACTTATAAATTATAGCATCTCGCATGTAGTGGATAATATCGAGCTAATAGCTGCACATTTAGAATTTTCGTTAATATGTATTTTATATTAGAATGTAAGACTTAACACCTTCTTCGTTTTCCATTATCTCATCTTCAGCATTTCTTTTCAATTAATAATTGAAGTATGGAGTTTCTATTTCAGAATACATGTACCTTAAACAAACACCTGCAATATTAATTTTTGTGTTTGTAATTGGTATGTGCTCTTGAACTTTCAAAGTTCAACTTTTCCAAATTGATATGTTTGTTTGAAATTGATATTCCTGCGGTCGGCTCCCTCAGGGGCTCACTCACGGGATGAGGCCCGTGAGTGGGTACGGGGACTCGCGTCCCCGGGGGCACCCGAATCGCCTATAGGTCGTTGCGTCCACAAATCATTAGATTTGGGCTCGATGTGGTTTCGATTTTGTTCTGACTTTGTTTCGACTGGTTTGCGGTTTGGTGTCGATTTTGTTTCAACCGGTTTTCGATTCTGTTTCGATTTTCTTTCAATTGGTTTTCGATTCTGTTTCGATTTGAGTCGTTCATCTTGCTCTTGTTAGTCAGAACGACCGAAGAAAATTCATCAAAGGAAGAAAATTCATCGAAAGAAAAATATTCATCGAAAGAAGAAAGTTCATCGAAGGAAGCAAATTCATCGAAAGAAGAAAATTCATCGAAAGAAGAAAATTTATCGAAAGAAGAAAATTTATCGAAAGAAGAAAATTCATCGTAAGAAGAAAATTTATCGAAAGAAGAAAATCCATCGATCGAAGTGGAATCATCGAACGAAGACTCCAGATTATTTCTAAATTAATTTTAGTGCGTGCGTTAGTTATTAAGATTGTATATCGTCGTTGTAATTATGTCGAGTAATTATTGCCGTAACTTGACTTTGCTCGCTCCGTTTTCTGACTCCGACACAGCCTTCTGCTGTGTCGGCCTTGCTTGCAGGTTCTGAGCTGGTCCAGTTTCGGTATCCGGCGTGAAGTCATTGAGAGGGATGTCTAAGAGACTCGTTCACTCGTCTTCTGACGATCCTCTGTGTTAACGTAATCCTGGGCACGCCATGTTCTCATGTCACCCAGTAGCGCCAGAAACCGTTTGAGCGGATCTTTTTGCCATCTTTCTTGGTGATGGAGTGACGGGTATCGGGCTGGTCGGCTCAGGACTTGTAAGCACTGAACGCGTCGCGTCTCCCTTGAACCAGAGCCTTCTGCTCTGGTTCGATCTTGTTTGTCTCTTTGAAAGAATCAGAGCCTTCTGCCTGATTCGCCTTTGGTCCCTCGTGGATCGGAGACATCTTCTCCGATTCACACTTTGCCCCGCAATAATTACTCGACATACGCTAAATGGAAAAGAAGTCTTTTCCATGAAAAAGACTACTTTTCCATTTAGCGACCTGCGAAACTTAGTTTCTAAGAATCTTCGTTGTAAGAAAGGGAGACAGAACGAAGGGGGAATTCGTTCTGACTCCTTTTCGGGTCTCTTGTGCAGCAACCTCCTCGTGGTGAGACCTGGGCAATCGATATTATCCACAATTCGCAAGATATTATAACTTATAAATTGTAGTATCTTGCATGTAGTGGATAATATCGAGCTAATAGCTGCACATTTAGAATTTGCGTAAAAATGTATTTCATAGTAGAATGTAAGACTTTTAATACTTTCTTCCTTTTCCGATGTCCCAGCTTCAACAATTATTTTCAATTAATAATCCAAATACAAAGTTTTCGTTTCAGAATACATGTAACTCTTGCTCTCGTGAGCGAGTGTTAAATAGATTTGCACTCCTGCAGTAGATTGTAGGTTCTGATGTAGTCTAAATATGATGTACGTACTGAGATGTACGTTACATATCGCATATTATTTCGATATCGAAACATTATTTTATATTCAAATTAAATAATTGGTTGAAACTAGTTCTTATCCAGACTAAAAGTTAGTTCTGATTCATGTGTTAGAGGGGGTAAAAAGATGAGGCAGGATCTGTTCCATGTTGCCGCATTACCGTAAAGAAAGTAAACTATTGGTTTAAAGTGTATAAAACTATTATAATATACATTCATTAGTGACACGAGTAATAAAAATAATATTACGTATAGAAACCAAATTAATTATACTACAATTCGTATTTTTGTAATACATTCTTCATAAATATTATTTTCACCGTTCAAATACACGCGCCGTATGCATTAGTAGCTTCCAAAACACCCGTAGTAAAAATAAAGTATACGGAATATTCGGTTCTTGCTAATACGGCTAAATTCGTGAACTATCGGTAATATTGAGCGCGATACCGAAATGGTACGGGGGCCACTGAGGCCCCCCGAGGCCTAGACAGAAAAGCCCGTAAGATGCAATGTCTGTCTTATGTCTGTGACTCGTCGGTGCTGCAGGTATCTTATGTCTGTGCATGAACATTCTGAGCGCTGCTGCTACCTGGTGCAACTATTCGCTACTGCTTTGTGATTATCGTATAATACGTTGATAAGTAAGGAATCTCTCAAGTCGATATTATACGAAAATGAAATGATAACGATTTTAAAGAGTACAATTTATTTTATCAATAATAAACTGTGGATCTTTATGCATTCATGCCGAAATTAACAGTACTTTCCTTTCATTTTTACTATGGGAGACTTTTCACTTAAAAAATGAAATTTTTATTTTATTGTATCCTTTATAAAATGGTCTATGTTTATAATGACTTGGATAAATATCCCCAACATAATTATATAATAAGATATAATCAAATGAGCGAATGTAATCAAATATGTTTCACAAGAGAATCTATACAAAAATTTAAATTCCCATTTCCACATTCAATTTCATGAAATATATGTATAATCAATTTATAAAAATTATTAATCAAGAAGTACGTTTTAATTTAACCCCTGTTTCTTACAATTGATGGAAACAGTTTTTATTTTGCACTAAGATCAGTAATCTAATTATAATAAACTCACTTTGTAACGATAAAAAACGAGATCTAATAAATCAGCTACAGTGAATGTTTTAAAATTGATTCCAAATTCATCTAAAATTAATTCGACATGGCGAGACATTGAACTGTTGCACCTAAATTTACTCGTAAACTATTTGTTCTATCAAAAATGTTTTCAGACGAAAGTTGCATGGTTTCAAGAGTAGCATACAACGTAGTGATAAGTTTTCTTTCTGTGTTCCTTTTTTATCTAGATCTAAAGGTCACCTTGACTTTATTTATACAGAACACCTCAGTAACTATGACTTTTTCACCCCAAATACCTTCATAGTTTTTTACCCAACATTCAATGGATTTTCGAACCACAAGATCAAATATTACACATCCGGATACAACAGTTCCAGGTGACCTTCATATCTCTACAAAAAGATGTACTATAAACAAACTAATTATTACATTGTATGCCCAGCTCGATATCAAACAACAAATAGTTTGCGAGTCAATTTAGGTAGTTCAATTAAATGATGTAACAAATCGACAGAAAATTTCACAACTGCAAAACGCGCATAGTAACATCAACCTCTAATAAATCGATTATAGTGACCACATCAAACTTTATTTCAAATTAATCAAAAATTAATTTTATACTAATTCTATAATTTATTCCCCTAATTCTGGAGAAATACGATCTGGGAGAATCGACAGAAATTGATCAGTGAAGAAAATTAAAAGAATTTTTGTTCAACAAAAAAAGTTAAGGTCACCTTGATTTTTTAATTGTTATTGTACATCTTTATATTCAATAGTGTTACATAGTTGACGTCAAGACGAATTCAACGATCTACATATTGTATAATCCGGTGTTTAAGTATTGAAATAATGCTAGAATAGTTGTGAACTGCTAATTTTTCAAAATAAGCGGAACGTTCGCGACACAATGGAACGATTAGCCCGAGAGAATGTTATTCGCAGCAGCTGGGGTGCGGGAAACTAGGGAAAAAATTCGTTAGCAACGTCCGGTCCGTTTCATAATGGAATTCGCTGGTCGGCCGGTGTGGGATATCCACCATACAACGTACAGCGTACACTATTATACTATATACCCACCCGAGGTTAAAGAGGACGACAATCGGGGACATATGGAGGATCGTTGAAGAACTACGCGTTAGGGTACGCATGTAACGCCTTCAAATTACAGAGTGGCTAACCTCCATCCATCACAACTGGGCCCCATGGGACTCACGGTCCCTGCAAGCACCGCCCCAAACGTTTAAGTCGTTAGCAATTTCCTGCACGGGACTATTTTCGGGCCCAAATTCCATATGGCTCGATAATACCCGATAATACGGCCATGGGAGATTGGAGAAAGGATCTTCGTCTCATCCCATAAAATGGTACACATCCGTCGGATTATGGGACCATTCGAGAAAATAAGTGGACATCCTAACATCCTTGGTGCTTTTGATTTTATGGGAAAATTGTTTAAGATACAGTATTTAGAACGATACCTTCGACGATGGCGGGTAATCATTCTTAAAAGTGTTGATTGCTTAATTACAACCCTCAAGAAATCAACACATTTAGAGTAATTTGATTAATGAAACCGAAACTGAAAAAATATAATTTATTATAGTGACTGTCCGTTTATTTTTACTCTTTTAAGTTTCCTTTAATTTCGTAATTTTCAGCAACGTACGTCAAGGGCCTCTCTCAACGACTAACTGAATATAACCTGCTATAGTAAAGTTATTTATGGCTCTTTTGAACTACAAAAAAGTGCATTATTTACTTCAATAGTGTAGTAACGTATCTCTATAATTTCAGAACGGTTGATTTATTATATTGCTTAAAATAAATTCACAAAAATGTATTAACCTTCGGCAGCTTACATTAGGCTCCCCTCTCCCTTATCGACAGGCTGAATATAAACCACTATGGCAACATTATTGATAGAGCTTTCTAACCAACAAAATTCCTTCAGTTAAGTCATTCGTGCAATAAAATATCCCAAAAATTTAAAACATATTGGTTCATTGCATTGTTTAAAATAAATTCTCAAAAATTTATTAATTCTAAGCAGTTTAATCAAGCTCTCTCCTCAACGATTAGCTGAACATGAACCACTACAGAAAAATTATTCATAGCTCTTTTCAACTACAAAAAATTACATTATTTACATCAATAGTATAGTAAAGTAGCCCAACAATATCAGAACGATTGGTTCACTGTATTGTTTAAAATAAATTCACAAAAACGCTCTTCCTCTCAACAACTAGCCGAACATAAGCCACAAATCATTTATTCCTTTTTTCAACCACAAAAAATTGCATTGTTTACGTCAATAGTTTTGTAAAATATCTCTATTATTTCGAACAGAAACTATATGTTTAACACTAGATTTACAGGGCCCGTCAAAATGACGGATTCAAAAATTTTTAATTTACGATTATTAAGAGTGTAAGGAGGCATTCGTGAGGAATTATTAAATAGATTTATTTTTTGTGTACATATTACAATAAAAATCGCTGAAGATCTAAGTAAATAAAATTTTATTATTTTTATAAAGCAATGTAAAATAATCAATTTTAGTGCTCCGTAAACCTAGGATTAATATGTCCTTTTGCCACTGAACACTTCAATTTCACAATTCTGTCCCAAAACGAAATTCCCCGGGCATTTGCAGTTTAATTATAAAAGTAAGACTGGAATAATAAAATTGTTGGATATATAAAAAGAATTGTTACTTCGACGGGTAGGTAAGTAATCTTACATTCAACGGCCTAATAATCTCCGTGAACATGGAAGAACATTGCTTCCGGAGGATCATTAAAGAATAATATAAACGTTTGCACAATGTCTCCCATCGGATGCCCCGGACTCGAAACGAGGGTAAGCTGTTTTTGGCTTTATTTACCGGCTCTCCGGCAGCAATTTTGAGTCCTGTCGCGCGTAAATAAAGTGAACCCGAGCGTGGAAATTAATTAGTGTACCGACGGGCAAAGTATAGGGAAAACTCTGCTTGGCATCGACATTTAATTGACAAACAAATTTCATTCCCTGTTCGACCCGCAACCTGCTCCGTATAATCGGCGATACTTTATCGAACGCGATCGTTTTATTGACCAGACCTCTCCCCCCAGTCCCTCCTCCCCACCTCGATACAGTATGTATACGCGTGTACATACGACGCCGATCTCATTGCGTTCGTTAACCTTACCCGTGATTCCCAACGAGCACGAACCTGACTTTCGTTTAATTTTCTCTCGCTCTTTATTTTGCAAAATCTGTACTCTAGTGATTCGCTGATAATTGGCTGTTCTGTTTTCAAATCAGCTGCTAAGACAATGTTAATCCTGGGTTGGTCTAGTGACAATTTTGATGCTGGGTTAGTCTAGCGACAATTTTGAAAATTGGACATTTTTAAATCTGGCTACTGTCTGAGAAATTTATGTATTTATGTTAAAAATAAATTAAGCAAAAAGATAAAAATATTTAAGGTGTTTCAAATATTATTACGCTATTTCTAACCAGTTCAATATGAAATAGGAAAAAGGTAAAACAGATTTAACAATATCAATTTATTATTCCTTGAAATGAAAATGAAAAATTGCATATTACTTACTTCAATAGTGCAGGAAAATATCCTTGCAATTTCAAAAACATTCCTGCATTCTATTCGGCAAAATAAATTCACAAAATCTCATTAATTTTCCAGCAGTGTACTTATATCTAGCTCATCCTTCACGACCAGCTGAATCTAAGCTGTTACAGAAAATTCATTCACGACTCTTTTCATTTAGAAAAAATTGCATTCGTTACTTCAATAATACAGTAAAATATTCCTATATTTTCAAAAAGATTCCTCCATTGCGTTCCTCAAAATAAATTCACAAAGTCGCATTAATTATCAACACTGTACATCAAGCTCCCTCTTCACAACTAGCTGAATCTAAGCTGTTACAGAAAAGTCATTCATGACTCTTTTCATTTAGAAAAAATTGCATTAGTTACTTCAATAATACAGTAAAATATCCCTATATTTTCAAAAAGATTCCTCCATTGCGTTCCTCAAAATAAATTCACAAAGTCGCATTAATTATCAACAGTGTACATCAAGCTCCCTCTTCACAACTAGCTGAATCTAAGCTGTTACAGAAAAGTCATTCATGACTCTTTTCATTTAGAAAAAATTGCATTAGTTACTTCAATAATATAGTAAAATATTCCTATATTTTCAAAAAGATTCCTCCATTGCGTTCCTCAAAATAAATTCACAAAGTCGCATTAATTATCAACACTGTACATCAAGCTCCCTCTTCACAACTAGCTGAATCTAAGCTGTTACAGAAAAGTCATTCATGACTCTTTTCATTTAGAAAAAATTGCATTAGTTACTTCAATAATACAGTAAAATATCCCTATATTTTCAAAAAGATTCCTCCATTGCGTTCCTCAAAATAAATTCACAAAGTCGCATTAATTATCAACACTGTACATCAAGCTCCCTCTTCACAACTAGCTGAATCTAAGCTGTTACAGAAAAGTCATTCATGACTCTTTTCATTTAGAAAAAATTGCATTAGTTACTTCAATAATACAGTAAAATATCCCTATATTTTCAAAAAGATTCCTCCATTGCGTTCCTCAAAATAAATTCACAAAGTCGCATTAATTATCAACAGTGTACATCAAGCTCCCTCTTCACAACTAGCTGAATCTAAGCTGTTACAGAAAAGTCATTCATGACTCTTTTCATTTAGAAAAAATTGCATTAGTTACTTCAATAATATAGTAAAATATTCCTATATTTTCAAAAAGATTCCTCCATTGCGTTCCTCAAAATAAATTCACAAATTCTCATTAATTATCAGCAGTGTACACCAGGTCTCTCGCTAGTGACAACAAAAATCCTTTCGAATTCAATCAAAATCCCAATCACAATAAAGCTTCGAGCTCACATTCTTCACCTAGCACGATCATCCAAATCCCATAGACATCAGCTCGTCCCGTGCCCCCCGTAGAATCTCTGAAATCGATTCGCGACGCCTGGTCGAATGGGACCCCGGCGCGGCGTTCCCCCTTCCACTCGGTTACTATGGAATTATTATAGATAATATGTGGATAGTTAGTGCGCGATTAGTCTGTCCAACGGATTATATTCCTCCCCTTTTCATTCCCGTGGTGCCCCGGGGCCTAGCAGCGCCGTGATAAATGACCGAATCCTTTAGTGTTTTTTACCCGCGGACCGCTTAGCTGATTCGTTCCCGTTCCCTCCTGTACCCTCCTCATAGCCTCCCATAGCCCCCCATAGCGTCACGGTGTCCCGGAACCGTGGTTTCGCTGGCCGAAGGTCGCCGGCACAATTTCGCCGTAAATCACTGCAAATCGTTGACGTAAACGGCAAGGGTAATTAGATACACTTACCCGCGATAAGCCGCGCTCCTTCGACGTTCACGGACGCCCTTCGATCTTCCAATGGGCCCCCCTCGGTCTTCTGTAACAATAGTTCCTTCACTTTATTATTAATCTATTCGGTCGATTTGATTCATTTGATGAACGCAGAAATTATTTTAAAATAGCCCGAGGATTTTCTAATAATTCCTTTAAAGTCAATTGTAATTTTTATTGTGAACCAACAACTTGTACTCAGTAACGTGATTTAATAATTTTGTTTGGGATTTTTATGGAAATCATGTTTTTTAAGTTACAGCACAAATGCAGTTTACATTAACCTTTTATCTCAACTTATCTCACTTTAATACAAGCTACGATAACGTAATTATTTATGGCTATTTTGAACTAGAAAAAATTGCATTATTTACTTCCATACTGTAGTAATATGCATCTATAATTTCAAAAGGATTGCTTCAATGTATTGTTTACAATATATTCAAGAAAGTTCATTAATCTTGAAACCCTTCTCCTTAACGACTGAGTGAACGTAAACCACTTTAACAAAATTATTTGTAATTCTTTTTAGCTAAAAAAATTTGCTCTATTTAGTTGAATAGTGTAGTAAAAGAACTCTATAATTTCAAAAAGATTGGTTCATTGTATTATTTAAAATAAATTCACAAATGTGCTTTAATGTTCAGCAGTTTATATCAAGCTTCGTCCTCAACGACGAGGTGAATACAGGCTACAGTAGAAAAATTTATTTATAGCTCTTTTCAACTAGAAAAACTTGCATAATTTACTACAGTAGTATAGTAACATATGTCTAAAATGTCAAAAGGATTACTTCATTGTATTGTTTACAATGAATTCACAAAAGTTCATTATTCTTGAGTCCCGTCCCGTTAACGACTGGCTGAACATAAACCGCTATAGCAAAATTATTTATAGCTCTTTTCAATTAGAAAAAATTGCATAATTTACTTCGATAGTATGGTATACTATCCCTACAATTTCAAAGATAATTGGTTCAGTGTATTTCCATAAATAAATTCGGAAAGGTTCATTATTCTTCGACAGTCCAAAAAGTGCGATTATATTTTTGAATTTCTACATTAAATTTGGAATTTCAGTTTGGTTGCTTCCTAATGAAATATTTGTGACAGCTTAATGCTGAATGAACAATATTAAATACTAACTAACGCTATGCTTCATCAAGTAACCCCAGCTGATATTGTAATTATCATTATTATCATGTGAAGCAGGAGAACTTCTGTAGATAACGAGTACAGGTTCTACGGATCTTATTTGCATAACCGTACACAGGTATGTTGAAGCATGAACACTATTAATAATCTTAATTAAAATATTGCTGTTCCTGCGATTAGAACACTCGAGCATGGTTGTTTTCTGTTCGAGTGTAACAGATGCTAACGAAATTGTAAAGCAAATATGCTTGTAGAAGCAATTCAACCTAATAGCAAACATAAAATCATTATTGTACTTACTTCGTAGAAACTACTGTCTACAATAATGCACAAACATCCAAAACCTTGCTAATATAATCACTATAAATACATCAAATAGTGCAACCTTTGGGACAACAAATTAAGTATTGAAATTCTAGTTTATGGAATCAATTTTTAATTTAAACTACTAATCGTCTATACATCTAGCCTACTTTATCACTAAAAAAGTAAATTTATGGGGCACATAGATCTGTAAAGAATAATCTATGTTCTGGAAAGTGAAGTCTAAAAAATGACAAAGCCTTCTTACAGAAACTTAAGTGTCTCTATTTATTTTTGATTAAATATTGAAATTTTTGTTGTAAAAAATAAGTTATTATTATTGATTTGTTTAATCTTTTATTCCTACATAAAACTCCATTATTTATTCAATAGATGCATCACCCTACATCAGGCATGTCCAGAAGTAGCTCACTTGGAGGCAAATTCGAGGGAGACGCCTACTTTTCCCGCCAGCGCGTCTCGCTCCCCGTGGCGGCCGTAGTCCTCCGAGCTCCTCAGACCCGTGCCTACCGCTTGCAATATGTACCGCGTGTGGCGCGTTGGGGCGACTCTCGGACCCACGGTAGGCACGGGTCTGAGGACCTTGGAGGACTTCGGCCGCCACGGGGAGCGAAACGCGCGGATGGGAGAAGTAGGCGTCTCCCTCGAATTCGCCTCCAAGTGAGCTACTTCTGGACATGCCTGCCCTACATACATTTTTTTTATTAATTTCCATAAAATTATTGTCTCTGACGATATTTGCATGCCTTAAACATGAATCACAATCGCATCATTTTATTTTTTATTATATTTTATTAAACTTCTCTGATGAACCACATATTTCAACAAAAATTGTCGTTATTACGAGACAATATACGTTAGTCACGTTTAGTGCTCGGTGGTTCTAGTGTTAATGGCAAATAAAAAGAAGACGCGTAGATGCTCGCGTATTGCCATAAGGGTTAAAAAATCATTCGAGAACCCCTCGATCATTTTCCAGCAACATTCTCGTCGCAACATCGTTAACCCATTGCCTGTCCAGCATCAAGGGGTTGGTTTTCAAGGTATGAGGGGTTTTTGACGCAGAGACTGGCAACCGGCGTCGCATAATTTCGAGGCTCACCGTTGTTTATTGTCGAATCCTTTTAGCCGGGAACTGCTCGTAAGAAGTTCCATCGGAAAACCTGAGCGAAGGAAAAACAAAGAAAGAGTGAGGGGTAGGGAGGGAGGGAGGGAGATTCCGTCATTAACGCGACCGAGACCATCCCTCCCCCTACGTCTTCTATAACGACGAGGCTCGTATTTCGTTCACTTAAGAATCCGCCCGGGATCGTTACCGTTTTAATGCGTGGACTCTCCCCTCGAATCGGTGGCACTCGCTGCTACACGGGTTCGCTCTTTTTTCTTCGGCCGAATTCATATTTTCATTTCGGCGCGTTAATGAACGCCGAAGCGCCTTAAAAGTCTCGCCCGAACCAAAATATCGCATTAAGACGTACGTTCTTTTTAGCCAGTACCTTGTTAACCGTTAAAGAACCGCGATTCTGCTTCGTTAGTGGTGGGACAACATCGTTCTCTACTTACTCCTGCATTTTTATTGGGTTTGAGGAATCCAGTGATGAGACTGTTTGGTTTCTAATGATTTTTATATACAGTGTGAGTCACCTAACCTTTGCACCTCAAATATTTTTTTTGTTTCTAAAGATACGTAAAATATGGTAAGGACAGAGTTCAATGGTATAATGGGGCTGACACGACGCCAAAAAAATTTTGTTTTTATGTCATTGTTTTAGAGATATCGAGGTCACTTTGACTTTTTTAAATGGAACCACCCATTTTTAAACATCTACAAATACAGTGACTATAATTACTCAAGGTCATTCAAGGTCGCGGACAGAGATAACGTATAAGATTTAACATCGATACATGCCTGTAAACGGGCTTTGAAGGAACTCTGTCCGTGACCTTGAATGTCCTTGAGTAATTATAGTCATTGAATTCTTAATGAAAGGGAATATCATTGTAGATGTTTAAAAAAGGATGGTTCCATTTAAAAAAGTCAAGGTGACATTGATATTTCTAAAAAATTACATGAAAACAAAATTTTTTTTTGGCATCGTGTCAGCCCCGTTGTACCATTCAACTTTGTCCTTACCATATTTTACGTATCTTTAGAAACATACTTGAGATGCAAACGTTAAGTGACTCACCCTGTATATGATACTTTTTCTTTGATCTCGTCATGTTAAAATGTAGAAGAAAATCGTGTCTGAACGAAATATTGAGTGAAAGAATAATAATTTATTGATAGAACATTTTTATTTTGAATTATTTCTTCACGAAACTTTCACGGGCATGTTCGTGACTTTTCTCTGATTAAAACAAGCCCAAGCAGGATACAGTTTGAATCCTATCGTCTCGTTTAATCCACGATATCGTGGGACCTCGATTATCCGAACCGATACAGAAAACAATCTATGGATGGAAACTGAATGCAATGGATGAAACACAGTGTACGAAACGGGTAAATATGGATAGGCACTTAAAATGGTAAGCAGAATATGACTTTACAAAGATGATTAGTAAAAGAGAGGGTTGAACAAAACTGCGTTTTGGAGAATTCTTTTTTTTCAAGTTTTTTTTATACAATTCTATAGATTTCGACGAGAAAACACCGAAAATGAAAATCTTATTGTGAGGAATTCATTGGATCAAAAGTTATACGCGTATAAAGTTGAACACTTCTAAGCCGTTTTGACAGGTTAAAGCGCCGCCATATTGATATTGCTAGAGAATTCTTAAAAATTAGTATCAATCATTAAACCGTTTCCTGTAATATATTTGGAATGAAATAGATAATTAAGATGAGAGGCGGTTGATGGGAACAAAACTGAAAGGAAACTTCGAACGGGTTAAAAACACAAAAGATTTGAGAAAGATGGTGGACATTAGACAATTATATTCGTAATCTCCCCGGACCAAATCTCCTCAGGATTCGTCTGTCCACGTCCTCCCTTGCTCCTCTCGTTTCGTTGCCTCTACCTGTTCGTCTCGCGTCGGCCAATAACCCGCCTGACGGCTGCCGCGTAAAATTGGCCGGAACGCATTTTTCCATTAAGCCGGTGCCCGAGCCACGTTACAAATTATAGGTGTACTCTCGTTGGAGAGCCCCGATGGAACGAGAGAACCGATACGCGCTCGACGCGGCGTTTTCCTCCCTTGCGAACAGTCGCTTCTGATCAGAGTGTTATTGGCGGCGAGAGGAATACGCGACGCACAAAAACCGCTGACGCCAGATTTCGGGCCCGGAATTAACGCTCGATCCTGCGTCTCGATCGACCACTACCACTCGCACCGATGATTAATCGACGAAAGCTCCACATAGAGAGAACATTTTTTTTCAGGCGGGAAAGACCTGTACCATAACCTATTGCACTACGAATTCCTCTGCAAGTTTGTTCCGTACAAACTCACCATCACTTTAAGGAATTTTATTTAACATGTACATCGAAAGACAATTCCCATATTCGCGCTAATCTCACTGGAACTGCGTCTTAAGCGCTTAACCCTTTGACCTCAAATTATTCTGCTATTTTGTTCCGTACAAATTCCCCATTAGTTTAGGTGAAACTGCATCTTCAGCCTTTAACTTTATGTGCCACGAATTATTTTGCAATTTTCTTTATGACAATTCCCTATCATTATAGATATTTTCGTTAAAATTTACTTCGAAAGACAATTCCCTCAGTGGTGCTAATCTCATTGAGACTGCACCTTCAACCCTTAACCCTTTGCTTTACGAATTATTTTGCGATATTCTCTATGATAATTGGTGCGAATCTCTCTTGCAAATCTTTTGCAGCTTTCTTTACTACTATTGTCTGTCATTTTAATTATCTTTATTAAAATGTACTTCGAAGAGCATTTTCTTAATTGGAGCTAATTTCACTGAAACTGCACCTTCGTCCCTTAATTATTTGCACTTTAACCGTATGCACTACGAATTATTATGTTCCGCACGATCACTCTGTTATTTTAAATATTTTATTTCAAATGTACTTCTAAAGACAATTTTCTTATTGGTGCTAATCTCACTGATACTACCTTCAACCCTTAATTTTTTGCACCGTAACCCTTTGCACTATGAATTATTTTGTAATTTTTGTTCCGTACAAACTCTCTGTTATTTTAAATATCTTATTCAATATGTACTTCTAAAGACAATTTTCTTATTGGGGCTAATCTCACTGAAACTACCTTCAACCCTTAACTTTCTGCACCGTAACCCTTTGTACTACGAATTATTTTGTAATTTTTGTTCCGTACAAACTCTCTGTTATTTTAAATATCTTATTTAATATGTACTTTTAAAGACAATTCTCATATTGGTGCTAATCTCACTGAAACTACCTTCAACCCTTAACTTTTCGCACTTCAACCTTTTCCACTACGAATTATTTTGCAATTTTTGTTCCGCACGAACTTTCTGTTATTTTGAATATCTTACTTAAAATGTACTTCGAACATCGACAATTCCCTGATAGATATACTAATCTCACTGAAACCGCACCTACAACCCTTAATTATTGCGAATTTTCTGAACGAACGTGTACAATTGTAATACAATGATATACATACACGAAAGGAACGAATCCGCGAGTCGAATCGCGTCTCGAATTACGGGACCTCACGCGAAACGGATACAAACCGCGGAATCGGTCTCGTGATCGTTCCGAGTCGCGATGGAGTCACTTATCGTTAGTAGAACCGCAGCGCGCCGCCGTTGTCGTTGGTTAAATTACAATTTAATGTTGTTCGTGCATCGCGAGTAACGTCGTCCGTGGTAATCGATGGATTAAACCGCTCGCGGATTCCGCGGAAAAGCGGCAAATGCGATTTTAATGTCAAGCGGGCTCTGGACCGGACCCGTATTTTCCACGGGCGTGTCTTTAACGAGCTGTACCTCGTCCCTCCATCATTCTATCTCTCTGTCTCTCTGTCTTTGTCTCTCGCGAAATCCCCGGCGGCTGCTTTTGCCATTTCGTAACGTTATATTCGTTCGAGGCCTGCGGTATTCACCGAGGAACATCTATTATAAATATGAGGTGACCTAGGCCAGCGAATCGCGCACAAGAGCGGAACGAACCGTCCACTTCGAAACGGAATTTCTAGAGCTCGGTTTGCCTCGCTGACGCTGAAAGCCGCTCCCGTAATCGGGATCTCTGGCTCTGACCACTAACCAATGAAATACACGCTTATTCAGAACGTTGCCACTGGAAAATACAATTAAATGTCCTAGGGAAATCAAATTGTAGTGTTCAGTCACTTCAATATGTTTTCGCTTCTTTTTATTTCGAAGCGCCACACAGATTTTACGAAACGAGAAAATTGCTACTAGATTTCTGTTAGGAGTTTCCGCTGAAACAGACGTTTTGAGAAAATAAGGTTAGTTGAGGAAAAGACGGGTGTGGGTATCGTCAATAATAAGATTAAAAGTTACCGAACGCTTGGTTTTAACAAGTGCATATACTATACATAATTTTAAATAAATAATGTTCTGGATTGGAAGACACGGCATGCCAATACATGGAAAATCAATGATCAGTTCAAGTTAAGTTACGCTTAAAGTTATTATTATTAAAGTTTAATATTACGTAATATTTATACATATTAAGGTATATTATATAATAAGGTGTATTATATTAGGTCAGATTGTGTTATAGTATATTGTGTGATATTACATAATACTTTATTGTGTCGTATTATGATATATTATACATTATATTGGGCGTGATATGTGATATTATATAATATTGTAATATGTTGTATTATGGTATATTATATTATGTTAATTATGGTATATAATATTGTATTATATTGCATTGTGTAATATTATATGAAATTGTATTACGTTGTATTGTGGTATATTATATATTATATTGTGTGATATTCTATGATATTGTATTATGTTGTACTATGGTATATTATATATTACGTTGTGTGACATTATATGATATTGTGTGGTATTATATGATATTGTATTATGTTGTATTATGGTATATTATATTGTGTGATATTATATGATATTGTATTATGTTGTACTATGGTATATTATATATTATATTGTGTGTTATCGTATGATATTGTATTATATTATATTATATTGTGTAATATCGTGTTACGTTGTATGGTGGTATATAAAATTGTATAAGAGCGAAGGGATGAGTCCTCGCCAAAGCCGAGAGGCAAGACGATAATAAATAATAACTAAACTGAATAATAATATTCTAAAATTCTTAAATTCTTCTAAACATTGTTCGATTTCAAATTTCACCGGCTCGTTGTTAAAAATTCATTGAATTGAAATTTAAATTGAAAAAATAAAATTTTTCATTACATATTATAATGATTATATATTTGTCACAAATACATAAAATCCAGTGTCTAATCATAATACAAGGTGTTAGAGAATGTCCGCCAATTATGAATGCGTCGGTCCAATATGAATTGCGATATCGGAACGACGAGGAACAAACAAGCGAATTCCAGAGCCGTGCGACGCGAACGGTTAAAAAACCGAACGTATCCTGTTCCCGTTTCGCTGGACGTCTCGATCGACAAATAAATGTTATCCGATATAGCGCGCGCGGTTGGCGGTTCTGTTCGACGAACCCGCGCCGACAGATTTTCATTTACGAATTCCGCGGCACTGTGGAAGGGGATTTAAAACCGACACGGTATCGCTGTATCAGCGAAGCGGGTGGTGGACGAGAGGGGCGGAGGGCGTGGTGGACGGTCGTTGAACCGTTAACGGTGTTCATTTCAATTCGCCTCTAATTGAACGCTGTTCAATATTGACGAGTTAAATAATTGTCTTTGGAAAACTGAGCCCGGTCGCGAAACCGTTAATCATCCCTCCTCGGCCTTCTGGTCCCGTCGTTCTACACGCGATCCCGGAATAATTCGTGATCCCACGCACCGTGGAAAGTCTCGTCGAAATCCTCGGCAAAAGTGCAAAAACATTTTTTCTTCTCGGAAATCCTGGTATTAAAAAATAGAAAAAAAGAAGAAAAATTGAGATATCGCATTGAGGTTCACGAGCGACATTACTCATATTTTTATAGCATCAATGTGTAGGTATAAGTATTGTACAAGAATTTTTTCAGATTTTTTTTGGAGAAGTGCACCGTGGTAAAAATTCAGAAACCTAAAAAAATGCAGATATAATTTGAAGTTCAAGATTGACGTCATTCATATTTTTACAGTATCAGTGTCCAGATATAAATATTGTTCAAAATTTTTTTCAGATTTTTTTTGGAGTGATGCACCGTGGTAAAAATTCAGAAACCCAAAAAAATGCAGATTTCTCATTGATGTTCAAGATCGATATCATTCATATTTTTACAGTATCAGTGTCCAGGTATAAATATTGTTCAAAATTTTTATCAGAATTTTTTTTAGAGATGCACCGTTGTAAAAATTCAGAAACCTAAAAAATGCAGATTTTTCAATGAAGTTCAAGATAGACATTATTCATATTTTTACAGTATCAGTGTCCAGGTATAAATATTCAATATTTTTTTCAGATTCTTTTTAGAGTGATGCACCGTGGTAAAAAATCAGAAAAATGCTGATTTCGCATTGAAGTTCAAGAGCGACATCATTCATATTTTTACAGTATCAGGGTCCAGGTATAAATATTGTTCAAAATTTTTTCAGATTTTTTTTAGAGAGATGCACCATTGTAAAAATTCAGAAACCTAAAAAAATGCAGATTTCTCATTGAAGTTCAACATCGACATCATTCATATTTTTACAGTATCAGTGTCTAGATATAAATATTGTTTCAACATTTTTTTCAGATTTTTTTCGGAGATGCCCCGTGGTAAAAAATCAGAAAAATGCTGATTTCGCATTGGAGTTCAAGAGCGACATCATTCATATTTTTACAGTATCACTGTCCAGGTATAAATATTGTTCAAGAATTTTTTCAGATTTTTTATGAGTCATATCATGGTAATAAAAAAATAAGAACCGCTTTCCTCGATAAACTAACATTCACGTACTCGTCTTTGTGATAAATGTATACAATCTTCAAACGAATGGTCAACCGATGTTTTTGTTCAGGTACGATCGATAATTATAACATTTTAATAAAATAGAATTTTCAATGGTGATTCGACAGCGAAACGCAACGATCAGCGGTTTTCAACGGCGCGCAGCCAGACATTTTCGTGATATTTTCTCGGGGCTCGAGCGACGTCTCTCGTTCCGCAATGAGACAGCGTTAAACACACCGGGTCTTTACAAATTACCATCACAACAAATTACCGGGCGGTACGACAATCACCACGGAATACACGGTGCACACGATGATATGTGACGCGCATTATATGCGGGTTGTCGGGGCCCTCGCGTACCCTTCCGCGAGACTGGCAGCAAATGACAGGCGAATATTTAATATTTTTCGTTTACAGCATCGCGCAAACATTTATCCACGCCGGCGAACATGCCGCGCGCGTTATTTGTACAACCGAAATGCGAAAAACGACGTTTCCGTTCGTACACTCGTCAATTTTGCAGCCGTGCTTCAAGCTAATTTGTGCGTGACATAATTAATCCGTTTCTTCAATGCGATGGAAAAATAAATAATTAATTTTATTCTCTTCCGTGAAAATACCTTCGGGCTGTATAATATAGGAAAGTTAATTGCAATTCGATTGTGTGCAAGTTGTGCACAAAATATAAAAATAATACTTAGGAATCGTATTGATTGACATTTAAATAAATTTTATTCGAAAGTCAAAGTAGATATGATTGCAAAAATGTCGATGCGACAGAAAAATAAATAATTAACTTTCTCAAATTATGTGGACTTTGATTTTACAATTTGGTTATATGCAAGTTGTCTACTGGTAGAAAAAGAGTCGATTAAATGAACATGTGTGCAAAATAGTTTTCTATACGCAGAATTTTTTTTCGGACCTCATTTGATATACAAAAACTTAAACATATCATGATGCAGACTGATTATACTCATCGTATACTCCCTTACATATATTAACGTATTAAAAACGTAAGAAATTCTCCTACAAAGCAAAATACTGTAATAAGATGTACACACGATATTTTTAGCTAGCATCTTGTTAGACATAAAGAAAAAATATTGTTGTTTTGTTAGTGGTGGAACTACGTATTTCTATATTAATTTCTGCTTTTTTTAACGCGCCTCTGTGGCAGCAATTTTTGAGGTAATTGTTTTTGAGATACAGCGTTGTGTTTGTGGGAAAATTTTTATTTACGATAAAATTGCATAGGTGTTACCATAAAGAAAAAATATTTTTGTTTTGTTAGTGGTGGAACTACGTATTTCTATATTAATTTCTGTTTTTTTTTTAACGCGTCTGTGTGGTGGTAATTTTTGAGGAAATTGTGTTTGAAATACAGTGATGTCTTTGTGGAAAATTTTATTTACGATAAAATTGCATAGGTGCAATTTAAAACGTTACAAAGATTGAAAGAACTCGAGAATGTCGATATACTTATCTATGTAAAAAAACTATATTTTATTTGCAGAAATTTTACTGTTTATTCCAAATAGTATCTTATTTATTTTTTCTCCAAAATTTTACCCAGCTCTGCATAATTGTATAGAGCACAAACGCTAATAGAAATCGCAAAAAGCTCGAAAACAATGAGCCAATGCGAAGTACATATCTTGAGGCCATCGTCATTATCCGTCGTCCTTGTTCGTTCTCTCGAGCCAGTGTTGTTGTTAATCAAACGAGACGAGCAATAAACGACTCCGGCCATTAGTGGCACGCTTAAATGGCTGCCGATGACTGTCCTCGGAATTACCAATCGATACGACCTTTGGCTTCGTGAAGATTGTTAAACCCACAAGAGCAAACTGCTTCGAGAAAAAGTGCAAAATTTATGGTCGATCTTCAGCTGTCCGTACCTACGCCAGACTAATGATGGAAGCTGCAAAACTGCACTTTCTAAAAAAAAAAATCTGGCCAAAATTAAATTTTTACAATACTAACAGGCAATAGTAATGAAATAGTCAACACACTCGATTGATAATCAACTTTTTCCATTATAAATAATATTTCAACGTAATTGTAGTAGCCACTGGTTATATTGGCTACTGTAAAATACTAGTTACTATTTTGAGAATCGTTCAAATAAAATACTGTTTTAAAGTCTTTTCCTAACGAATGAAATATTATATTTTACAAAGTGCACTATTTATTTCTGATAAAAACGTGTATGTGCGATTTGAAGCGGTAGCCAGATTATATGACTGCAGGAGTTCCAATGTATAAGTTTCAGCTTATTGATATCAGTAAAGAGAAAAAAAATTGGTGTGTGCTTAGACCACATGGCTGAAGTGAAACTTCTTTGACTTTAATATTTTTTCGAATTTTGATTAACACTTTATGACATTTATTTTCCTATGATTCTATTATTGAAACAATTGACTTGTGATAGCTAAAATTTGATATAAATATTCTTGATTAAACTTTGTCTAAATGTCTTGCAAATACTGCATCGAGAGTTGTTAATGATCTTGTTGTCGCTTCATTAGAATTACTTACCATTTCCAATCTTTATTTACTTTTAAAAAATTCTATTAATAATTTTGATTGTTCCCATGCAAAGTTCACATTGAAATCTCCACTTAGTATCATCGGAATTTTATCATAATCTTTATTAAGGAATGCCGAAACCTCAATCGTATATGCTAATAGAATAGAATTTCGTTTCATCGTTTCATCGTTTCATCGCCAGATCGGTTTTACTCCGACCGCGTCGAGGTTTTACTAAATCGTTTCATCGTTTCATCACCAGATCGGTTTTACTCCTAACGCGTCGAGGTTTTACTAAATCGTTTCATTGTTTCATCCTTTCATCATTTCATCACCAGATCGGTTTTACTCCAACGCGTCGAGGTTTTACTAAATCGTTTCATCGTTTCATCGTTTCATCGCCAGATCGGTTTTACTCCTAACGTGTCGAGGTTTTACTAAATCGTTTCATTGTTTCATCGTTTCATCGTTTCATCGTTTCATCGCCAGATCAGTTTTACTCCAACGCGTCGAGGTTTTACTAAATCGTTTCATCGTTTCATCGCCAGATCGGTTTTACTCCAACGCGTCGAGGTTTTGCGCCTAACGCGCCTAAAGAAGTTTCACTTCAAAAATTTCTGTTTGGCTCCTGTTTCTCATTATTAGACTGTGGATCTTTCTGTAAAATAAAATTTGCAAACATCGATTGCAGGCTATAGAAGCCAAAGTATAAATTTGCGTTGAAAATAGTATATCCGGCATTCTCGAGTTCTTTCAATCTTTCTACCGTTCTAAATTGCATCTACTCAATTTTGTCGTAAATGCGTAAAATCCGCAGTCCAATCTTAATCGATGCAGGACATTTTTAATTTGCATAAAGACAGTCTGTCCAGTTAGTATAAATATAAAGCATAAATAGTTAGTATAAAGTATAAATATAAAGTATAAATTTGTGTTGAAAATAATATATCCGACATTCTCGAATTCTTTCAATCTTTCTACCGTTCTAAATTGCACCTACTCAATTTT
Organism: Sphecodes monilicornis; assembly: GCA_913789915.3. NCBI lineage: Eukaryota > Metazoa > Arthropoda > Insecta > Hymenoptera > Halictidae > Sphecodes > Sphecodes monilicornis. The sequence continues at coordinate 10,165,415 of OU565284.1, read as the reverse complement.
GTCGTAAATGCGTAAAATCCGCAGTCCAATCTTAATCGATGCAGAACATTTTTAATTTGCATAAAGACAGTCTGTCCAGTTACGGCATATCGGTGCCGAATTTTTCGCAATCCGTATCGAGAGTGCACTTTCACGCGATGAGCTGCAAGTCTGCGCGAACGGTGCAAGGAAGAGACGGTCGGAAGCGAGTCCTCAGCATCGTCCGTATCGTCCGCGGCGAGTAACAAGCCAGGCATTCCCGAACGTAAAGATGTCTCGGCAGTCGGCTCTCGGTTATATCTTCATTATAAGGCCCGGGCAGAGTTACGTACTGGAGCTTGGCGGTCTCGCGGTGCTCAAAATTATGCGCCGCCCGCAGTTATCATTGCCTTCAGGGTCAGCCGCACGAATAATTGGCTTCCACCCATATAATACCGGTCCGCGGCGGCGGCGGCACATACGGACGCGCTTATGGCAGTCGACGGCATCGTCCCACGATCATCTCCACGCGTTCTAAGCGAGCCATCATCGGCCGATCCCCGTTATCGAATTAAAAACCTCGACCTAACGGAACAGACGTTGATTCGTCGGATTAAAATGGAATCCGTATTCGTTTCCGGTCGCGATATTGTACAACCTGTAAAGAAATGATATATGTCGCGACTACTACCATAGCTTGATTTTACACTCCCGGTTTCGCGAAAATTGATGTAAGAACGGTGCGCCGCAAAATTAATTTTGACCTTCAATTACTAAACCCAACGGTCAGCAATTGTTTTATTGCACCGTATTCTACTCGCTACAAGGCAGAAAAATGCGAAAGGAACTATGGGTCAAAGCTCAATCGTTCTCTTGAAAAATTATATTAAGTTTCTTCAAGATCAAACTGACTTTATTTATATTTTATTCTCGATATATCTGTTGTTGCCAAGAAGAACGCCGCATGTCACATACTTTCACTTTCGAGATATTGCCGTTTAAAGATTTGATCACTAATGCTTTGACATAGTACATCGGTTAAATTGCTTTATTTTTTTTAGTCTTTCGAATTTGTTTTCGTGACTGTTTTCCTAGTAAATATGTAAATCCTATACTATAAAGCCCAATTAATGTACAAACTCAAATTTTTTGAAATTGTGACATGTGTCGTGTTTCCTGGCAACCACAGATATATTATCTGCCAAGATGTAATTTCCAACGGCTCCGTCAATAGGCATTATGAATTCCATCGGACTGAGGAATGAAAATATAATACAAATAAAATCAGTTTCACGATGAAAAAAATTTATTATAATATTTTTAATAGAACTGCTTGCAACCTCTGAATCTAACACATTCACTGACTAACAAACCTTCGCTCACTGCTTTTGCCTCAATCTAAACATGTAAAACGTGTGCTCTGCTACTATTAATGAAGTCTGACCTCATCCACCTGAATAACTCAAGAAGTTTAAACACAAATGTATCTGTCAGTAGTAAAAACTCTGTCGTTTAGGGTTTGATTACGTTAAATGCCAAGATTAACCCTTAGCGCTCGAATGGCGACTCTGAGGCGCCACTACAAATTGCTACACAATTATTCAAAATATTGTTTACATGATAATATTTGTTTATATGTAATAAATTACTAAACATTTAAATATTGTATAAGGTACTATATCAGTATCGTACGGATATAATGAAAAGAATTGTGTACAATGGAAATATTCTAGGTTAGAAGAAATGTTTGGTTTTTTAATTGATATAGCTCCGAGTTCAAAGGGTTAAAGTGTCCTCTGAAATGATCAAATACTAGTTTCTTAGCGTTACGGTGTAGCAATCATAATTTAAAAATCGACGCCCTCGGTTTTCGATGTTTGATTTAAAATGAGGTTAGCTGGCGGTTGATAACGGCAAGGGTAAAACGCAGCGAAAAAAGGCAAACGGTTCCAGTTGCGTGGACCACGGCAGTGAATAAAGCAGCGGGGAACCGTCAGGCTCATCCGGCCGCCTCGAATCCGCGACATCGTTCGAGGGTACCGAGGCGTGCCAAAGGGTAAGGAAGCGGCCAGAACACACCAGAAGAGAGGAGAGGACGATCCTTCTTCTTCTTCTTCTTCATCGGGGTGCCTCGAACTGCGTTGGAGAATGCAGATACATAAATTCATGAGCGGAGTAACAACCGGTGACGCCACGCTAGCTTCCGTGCCGCGGCCAGGCGAACAGAAACAACTTCAAGAGAAAGACGAAGCGAGAGAGTGAGAGGGGGGGGGGGGCACAGAGTCGCGCGGCAGCAATCGTATTCATGAACCGACACGGTAATTAGGGACACTAGCTCGCCTCGCAGCCGGAAGTCGCCACCGAGAGAATCCTCCCTCCGCCGGAAATACTTATGCATTCCGTTCGTTTCGTAAGAAAACGCGAGCGTTCCGGACACGGGCCGAGCCACGACTTCGTCCAGAGATGCTCATGACTCGCCTAGAACAGCCTAACTTCTCCCTTCTGCTCGCCCAAGCTACGAGGTTCAATAAACCCGTCGATCTATCGGGTTACCATGGAATTGTCGACAACTCAGTCCGCCGACACTGATTTCATCGATACGATTTGGCCGACATTAACTTTCGTCGTCACTATGTTTTTATCGACACGGTCATATCTTCGGCAAATGTTTTCATCAACAGTCCGTATTTACCAACAGGTTTGAATTCCTTCGTTTCCACGAACTGATAGCTACATAAGAAATTCTTGTTATTATAGAAACGAATTTGTAATGCTAATATGTGTGAGTATGTTTTCTGCTTTGGTACGTGATCGTTGCGTTAAATTGTTCGTAAGACTAATGCAATGAGTTCGACAAGCCAGATTAATTTTGAAGGAGTCACAGAAGTTATTTCGTCTATTCGTGGAAAACAAAAATTGTAATTGATGGTGTGAGTTAGGTCTGGAACAGGTGTAGGTTATGTCTGATTAATAAAGTAGCAATGAACACTTTGATATGAATAACACTGCTTTGTAATTCGCTTTGTGTCGCGAACATAAGATTGGTAATAACAATTAATCTACATTATCAAACACGAATTTGGTGTCAGTGGAAACGAATGAACTAGAATCTGTCGACGATGTGACCGTGTCGATGGAAACAGCGTCGACGAAAGTTAATGTCGGTCAAATCGTGTCGATGAAAACAGTATCGACGAAATGAGTTGTCAACACCGATGTCCTCGATAACTCCGAAAAAATGACCTCGGGGAAAAAATATTCTTGGCAGATATTGGTCCTGTGACACCATGCATATTACGTAAAAAATATTTTTTGCATTACAATAAGCTGAAGAGATATTTAGGTGGCCCTGCTTAAAAGGACCACCCTGTATACACGGTTAAAAATTACATCGAAATCGGTTAACGTTGTTATGAGCCATAAACACTGAAAGGTGAGAGCTTGAGCGTGAAAGTCGCAGATTTTCTGCCTTTTCGGGGAATTTCATGTGATCTAATAGCATACCGTTGACACTCGTCCCTAAAGTGTTAGAAAGTATAGAACCCACTCTGAGACGTTTCCGAAATCGTCCAACGAATCTACAACGTCATCACGTAGAAACCTAATCTTCCTGTACCGTACGCTTTATATAACACACTCCAACACCATAGTGTTCACCGTTTTATGTAATCCCGGCAGCAATTTTCCATTTTCCCCGTTTCGTCGAAGTTGGTTTACCGGCTGCGAAGCCGGCAATGACAGCGTCCGATTACCATTTCTGCGCCGATTAGGCTCCCTATCTATGGATCTTGCGCGCAAACGTCAATATCTCATAAGGATAGGCCTGGTTACCGACAGGAATCACGTCTAGTCGCGTTCACCGGTTACCCGGCGATGCCTGAACGCGTCCCCGGCCGGCACGATGAACAAAAGAAACCACCGCGACTTAACATATTAGCGTTAATTAAGGCAATTATGTCCCCGCGTACCGAGCATGAGACTGTGTCCGCTCCGAGGCTCATCCATATTCAGGAGCCGTTTCCGCGTGGTGCTGCGCGTCGCTGTCTTCCGACGTTCTGACATTCGCGCAGCGCTCTGTACGCCGTTGACAGTCACCGTGGGATTGTCCCGTTCACCTCTGTCATTCAAATCGAGGTCGTTGCCAACGTAACACCTTCCTTTTCTCAGATTTGCTACGACGAGATAGGACTCGTCAGCGTTAATCGATCGATAATTATCGAGACGCACTACTCGAGCTGTTTTCTTGCGATTGCAATACGCACAACTATCTTTTTACGCGGACTCTTTTTCACACGATTTTCAGATAACATGGTCTAAAAACTATAGTTTATAGGGTGAGTTATTTACAATGAAAAGCAGAAGTGTATCAACACCATGACTTTTTGAAAATTAGACCAAATCACTTGAATGTTCTTGAGAAGTTAGAAGTTTATCGGAGTTTATTAGATGATGCGTAAAAGACTTTCGATTTAAAAAATAATGATTCTTTTCAAGTGCTATCCAACAAGTTTTTATGAAACACAGTTTCCCTTTATTTCAACTTTTACACTCAACTCATCAGGGTAAGATCGCGTTTTATGATGAAGTAAGAGCATTTGATCGATCAGAAATTTTAGTAGAAGACGTTCTCCTTCTGAAAGGGTTAATAGGTCAATAACAATGTTCTACAAATGTCATTACAATCATTTCTAACAATTCTGTGTATCTTCAAGAATTCATCAAAATATTTTCCAAACATTTGTCAACCAGTTTCGAACGAGCAACTACTTTCTTGATAAATTCCTATTATTATTCCATACCGATGAAAAATTTGTGTTTGGTACCATATTGCAATTAATTAAAGAGAGCGTTTACGTCGGTTTTAGCACATAAATACGCCGCGTATTGCAAGGAAAACATAAAGATATAGTGTAACACAGAAGGAAATGCGAAATTTCTATAAAGCCGCTTGCATTTTGTCAGGTTTAATAAATTGGAGAATACACAATTTATTAACAAAACGTAATGATATTAAATATACAATATAATCTGACCACGTATGAAAGCGATCTGCAACACGATCACGACGGAATTACAAAAACGAAACATAAGACGTAGTATAATATCCATGGCCTACGGTGCAGCAATATTTATATTAACCCTTAGCACTCGAATGGCGACTCTGAGGCGCCACTACAAATTGCTACGCCATTATTCAGAACATGTTTACATGATTAAATTTGTTCATATGTAATAAATTACTAAACATTTAAATATTGTACGAGGTACTATATCAGTTTCATACGCATATAACGAAAAAAACTTACGTACGATGGAAATATTTTAGGTTAGAAGAAATGTTTGGTTTTTTAGTTGAAATAGCTCCGAGTACAAAGGGTTAAACCGAGTTCATATCTAAACACGCATTGATTCAGATGAATACTCAACACATTTTTCATAAATAATCTCCAAATTAATAATTATTTTCCCCTTATTTACTTCTATATCAAAACCGTTAAAAGCTTAACTCTTACAGATATACAACTCTTTTCTACCAGCAAATATTCCCGACATTTAAAACTTACAATTTTTGTATCTCCCTTCAAAAACGACGGGATTCGAAAAAATTCTTTCTTCCCCCGAAGTGAAGTTGAACCCCGAACGGTCGAAAGCGACCAACTTCAATCCACGTTCACAACAGACGCAACCTGGTGCAGTCTCGTCAATTCGGTCCTGCATCAATGGACCGCCGCTGATTACGGTCCGCAGTCGATACTTTGGACAGTAGTAACGCGAGGAGACGTTGCCCGGTGCGCCAAAAAAAAAAAAAAGAAAGAAAAGCCGGAAAAGCGCGGGAATGGTAGCCACGCTATATAGGATGGCTTTCCAGAGACATAGAGAGACACACAGAGCGGCAGTTGCAGAGGGACTGAGGAGAGCGGGGGGACGGGGAGGGTCGAGTCGGGGTCGAGTCTGCGAGGAGGATGTAGCAGACACAAGAGTCAGCGAGAGGAGGAGAGGATGAGGATGTGGGGAGGGTGAACGAGTCTGGGCAGGTTGGCCGTGGATGTATATATACATAGATATAGGAGCCGGAAAGGGGTGGTTGGACGGAAGAGGGCGAAGAGGACAAGCCCCAGCAGCAGGAGGTGGAGAGGGTGAAGAGGGAGAAGAGGAAAGGAGAAAACCGGGCACGTCTAGGTTTTGCTATGACCAATGGCAGACCGGGGACACAGCGCGCGCCGTTCGTATCGATCCAAGAGACTACCCTGGTGGACTTCGTCGAGTGCCTCTCCCTCTCGGCCCGGGTCACCTCATCCGTCCTCCACGAATCTTCCCATCATCCACCTTTTTCACCCCCCCCCCCAACCCCGGTCGATGCCACTTTATGCTCTTGTTCCCTTGGAATTTATCCCCGGACGATACGTCTTTTCTTCGCTTACTGTTCAATCCCTTTACCTATACTACCGTTCTCTTGAAGATCGTCTCTGGTTCTCTTATTGAACCTCGGTAGTTAGGTTGTGAAAATGCGGTTCTGATAGCATTGATCAGTCGGGAGTAACAGTCCCTTATACTCTTTCTTGGACCCTTTTGCTGACGGTGTCTACCAGTAAGTCTCTTGTAGCGTATAGGTGGCTAAGCTGTTTTGAGAATGTTTCTTTTGTCGATGGTCTTGATCATTCAAGAATGATGTAACAATCCCTTTACGTGGTCTATGATCATCTTATTCTGCTCTTTTTAGGACCCTTTTGCTGATGGTGTCTACCAGACTTCTCACCGAAACTAGGTAGCTAAGCTGTTACGAAAATGTGGTTCTTCTTATGGGAGTCTTGATCAGTCGAGAACAACAGCTCCTTTATGCAGATCCTTTTCTTTTGCTCATTTCTGGACCTCTTTGCTGACGGTGTCTTGGTCTCTTATTGAGTCTAGGTAGCTATGCTGTTGTCCGAGGAATATTATTAGTGTGAGTCTTTATGTAAAGTAGCAAAATTGTGTTCATGCAGACGCCTCTACGATCCTCTTATTCCACACCTTTTGGTGATGGTGTCTGAGGTCTCTTGTTGAGTTCGGCTAGCTAAGACGTTGTGCGAGTAACGTCGTTAGTGGACTGTGAGTCTTTGTGTAAAGTAGAAGAATTGTCTTGACGCAGACACCCATTATTCTACTCTTCCTTATGAAGACGTCTGAGGATATTAAATTTCGCGAAGGTGACAGACAAGGGACGATTCCGAACCTGGAAATTCGAAAAGTTATGAAACTTTGAGGATACACAGTGCATATGCACGTATGTATTACACGCAATTTGTGTTGCTCCCCAAATTTACTTTCGAGGAGATCAAATCCATCCTTGGCAAATCGCCAATTTTTGCGATTTTCTGTTCCAACTCGCAAACTTATAATAAATAGGAGAAAACCTTCCAGAGAAAAATTGTTCCTTTCAATGACGACTATTGTTTAATAAGCTCTCCTATTTTATCGTAATTCAGACTAAACGAAATTTTTCCAAAATTTCCATCATATAACATCTGGTATGTTAGTCCGTCTGATTTGGCAGAAATCTGAAGTCGTTTGGTCCATTTTACAAAAATGTTACTTCGATCCAAAGTGTGTGCAATCGGTTGTGAGACTAACATTGCAAGCTAACTGTTCATTGAAAACGTTCACCGAAGTTTGATTAATGGAACACGTTCGCTGGTGGGTTCAGTGTTAATCCTTAGCTGCCAAGTTAGAGCAACCGGGGAGAATAAAAAGAAAGAAGCGGGAAAAGGAAGAAAAAGAAAGGGAGAAAGAAGGAAGGGACGAAAATAGAAAAAGTCAGAACAGAGGACAGCCTTTGTCCTCACCAGCAAATGGTAGCAGGCCGCAGCCCCTGTCACTCGACCGGCGAATGTTCATTGGCTCGAAAATTTTAATAACCCGAGCAACGATAGGTCGAAAGAGTACGCATGTCCGGTAGAGTGTCACCACCGTGGCGACACGGCGACACCCTCGGTGACACACTAGAGTCCTCTTTCCCTCCCTACCGAGACAAACCCTGGCTCTCGACTCAACCCCCTCGATTCATCGTGTCCCCGAGCTGGGAGGACCTAGCCTCTGTCCTGTCGAGGGTCTTGCGCAGGCGCCTTCGACCTTCCCCGGAGGTGCTCAGGTAACCGCGTTCTTCCTTCTTCAAGGTGCACTCTTCATCGCACCGCTTGGAGACCGTTCCGAGACCTTGGATCAATTTTTGACGACTAGACTGCGGATTTGACACGTTCATAACAAAAATGAGTAGATACAATTTGAAACAGTAGAAGGTTAAAATGATTTAACAATGCCAATCTGTTATTCTCAGTTGGTTAAAGTTTCTAAAATAAAAATGAACTGCCCATCTAGCTCTAGTCCCTTGAAATTGATGAAGACAATTTTTATTTTGCATAAAGATCCGCAATCTATCGATGACTACGTAGACTGCGAATTTGATGCGTTTATAACAAAAATTGAATACTCGACATATGCAGTTAACAGGTTAAGATTGCAATGTAAGGAGCATTTAAACCATTTCATAGCGATCAGGCTGAAATAAATAAATATTATTATATTCTTATAATTATAGTCAGATCGATATTCTCTAAACCTCAAAAGAATAATTGAGAAATTTTAAAAATTAGTAGATTTCAGTATATGAGGGCTAAAGAGCATTCTTTATTTCATTAATGTAACTTAACTGATCAAAATTATTAAAAAAAGAACAAATACATTGCTCTTTGCTGTCTAGTAATTAATACAGACAGTTTTTACTGTATAAATAGACATTACTGTATTGTTATTATTGTACTCAGATTGCTATTCTCTAAACCACGAAAGAAAAATTGAGAAATTGTAAAAAAATGTAAGTAAAATTAAATACAAGAGGACTAAAGAGTTTTCGTTATTTTATTAAAATTACTTAACTGAAATTACGTTAATCTTAACTGATCAATAGAACCAGAATGATTAATATTTAACATCCACCAAATGTTCATGGTTTGTAGGATCAGAGGAAACTTCTTCAATACGGCTCATCATTGGAAAATAAGGTGGTAGAAATATTAAATTATGCTGTATAAAGCTTACATTGTCCAAAACCGTCCATATTTCCTCCAGATTATCTCTTAACAAATCCGCTAAAAGTGCTTACAGTAACCGTAAATTGGTTGTCTTTAGAGTTCAAGTCAGTAGGATTCGCATAACCGTTATTTCACTTTCCCATCACCCGTAAGGTGAATTCAATTTGCACAGTGGTGTATGTGGAGAATTGGCGTAAAGGAGAATTTGGTTTGCAGAAAGGTGAATACGATCTGCAAAATGGTGGACATAGTATGCAAGATCTGTAGAAGTGAAAGAGTTCAAACAAGTCACCATTCCGAGAACATTCCAAGTTTTCCCGACCTAGAAATCATGTCGGTTTCCTCATAGACCGATATCCTCTGGTTCCGTCATCGAGGAGTTCCCCGTGCAATTTACTTTTTGCTCGCAAATCATTCCGGTTATTAGTCCACGCATAGGCGGATGTGTATCGGCGACGAAGAGGGCAAGGGACGTTGAAGAATCGAGGAGGGACGAGGTTCCCGAAGGTGCCGAGAGACTCGAAGGAAGGGTAATCCTTCCGCTGATGTGTGTTACAAGGTCCACACCCGCCCGCGCACTCATCATCACCGAGATAATGGAGTGGGCGGTGCACGGAGCAGCGCGTTCTTCAAGTTGGACTGTTCGAGGCCCAGTTCACCGACAAAAACCGCCACTCAACGAGCCTGCCCCGGCTCGCACGACCATAAAATCATCCTAGTTCCCTGGCACCCTGACCCTCCTCCTTTCCTGAGTTACCTCTTTGCGCGAATCGATGCTCTGGCACCACCAAACACAACCACCGCGTGTTTCTCGACCGTTGTTCTATACAGGGTGTCCCAAAAATGTTCGAGTTCCTTGAAAGGGGCGATTCATAGGGTCATGCTACGAAACCTTTTTCCTTTGCGAAAATGTCATGCGCAGTTTCGTTTTCGAGTTATTAACGAAAAACACGGGCCAACCAGAGCGCGGCTACAGGTGACCGATTCCGGCTTCCCGCGGCGGCCGATTCTACCGAGCGGTAGAGATGTTGTCGCGCCGTGCTCGAATCGCGAACAAGAGAAGGAGTAACAATTTATTTAACACTAGAACTATCTAGCACCAAACTGTCGTATATTGCCTTGTAATAACGACAAGATTGCATTGATTCAGATTTCGTACAATTTTTGTTTAAATATGTACTTTAATACACAAGTTTACTAAGAAGTTACTCTTGAAAACATATTTATAATTTAAATATTTATAAAAGAATAAATTAGAAACGAATCATGTTGACTGGTCCGGTAGTTCTAGTGTTAAATAAAACTCGTATATCGAGTAAAACGAGATTTCCCGAAAAGCTAACAATGAATTTTGAAAGTAGAAGGTTCAAGCTTCAAAACGAGACCACAACGTATATTCTGCGTCGTTTTTCCAGAAGGTTACCATTTTTTAAACGCGATCAATTTTTAAAGAAAAAATTTAATGATCCTCTAGTACGTACGAAAGATAATTCTTTAGTAATAAAAGATGGTAAATAGATTATAATGATATTGTGAAGTGTACAGTATAATCTCGAGGCGGGCCCAGTTTGCAGAGGGCCCAATTGTAGTTTTTGGCGCTGGACCGGTCACCGGATCCGGGTTTTTGCAAGGTTGTCACGTAGCAGCATGAACGATGTCAGCCTCGTGGATCGACTTGCAGGATCGCCACGGCGACCCGGGACAATCTTATCTTCCGGGGAAAAAAATTGAGACGTCGGTTCGCGTCTTTGTGAACTTCTGGACGGATATACATAACAGCCGTGGCCGTATCAGGTTTTCTGCCGGCCGATGCGGGGGAGATAGGGCCCCGGGGCGAGCTTATGCGTAATCAGACCCGTATCCCCACATATTAACGAGCGACGCGTGCGTGCACGACTATGCTACAGCTGTGTATGCGTTCTCTCTCTCTCTCTCTCCCTCTCTCTCCATCTCACATTTTCTCTTTTCCTTCGCATGCGTCCGAGAGATTCGCATCAAGGAGTCGCGTACAGTCGCGACAAATCGGCGCAGTCCAGCGAGATTCGAGTTGTCATGGTTTTTGTGTTTAGTATAATGTTGTGTTTGATGTTCCGAGTCGTGAAATTAAATAGAAAGAATTGGTAAGCACTGATTACGAGACTGCGAATTTTTATGTGCAGTAGAAATTGTCTGTATTGATAGTAAAATACAGAAGCTATGTAGACATTTATGTAAAACAAAAAATAGTATAGCAATTTTGACTTCCGAAAACCGTTCATGTCCGATTTTGTTGAAACATCGCAAATCTCTTCATTTTACATAAAAACAATGTTTGCGAGAAGGATTTTCGGCGATTCAAGGCCCAAACTTTTGCGGAGAATATTTTTACTATTTCACAGTGCTACTCCCTTGTAATTTTGAAAATTTCTATGCTTTGAAATTCTGGAAACAAGTTCCTTTTCGATAAGAACAATATTTTCGAGAAGATGAATACCAGGTGAATAAATAAAAAATTTTCTTTATACGACGGATGCCACGATTAAAGAAAAACATAATAATGAAACGAAAAGAACATTTAGATGTAAGAGTTATTAATTTGTTTCTGTTTCAATATTATTTAATTATTCACGCCTAATTCGTTGATTTTATACATATAAAATGAAAAACTGAGCAGAAATAAAATTATTTTGCGGTTGAGCAATTTCTGTACTTATATTGTCGATTAATTTACAATTGTCCGTACTTCCACGAGCGGCAGTGTACATGGCAGAAGCATCGAATCCTAATTCCAGTAAATTCTCCGCGACTCCCACAATTTTCTGCAGTCGCATTTCCGCGAATCCCTGCAGAGGGTTAGCAGTTCCATTTGTTTTCCATCGCGAAAGTTAATAATCTCCGACGCGCCGGCATCGTCTCTCCCGCGAACTTCGCAATTAACACCGTCCAACTATAGCACGCGGGTCCGGGCTCACCGGAAACGGTTAGCATTGCCCAGGGGAGGTGGTGCGGGGGCGAGGAAAGAAGCAAAAACCCGTCGGAGAAAGACAATTCCGGTTTCCGGTGAATAATGCACGGGGCCCCGAGTATACGGGTGCAGAGTCCGTAGCAGCGACATTATTCGCGGCGTATACCCGAAGGAAATTAGGAAACGCGCGCGCGGAGCAAACGTAACAATCCCCACCTCATCCCCACCCTTTGCACTCCCCCCACCCGCGTCGACATGCCGGCCAAGTCACAAATGTAATATTCACGAAATAATACAGACCTTTTCGCCGCTTTCTCTCTCGCAAGGTTTTTCTCCGTTCGTTTATTTTTTCCTTTCAGTCCTTCCCCTCCCCGCCCCTCATCACTATGGCACTGTGTGGGGAGGTTTAACAGGAACACCGGGCACTCTTGGTACGCTTGATAAAGTTGGTGTGTGTGTGTGTGTGCTTGGTACTAGTTTGGTGCTCGAAGGGCTAGAATTAAACTATGGAAATCCATATAGAACCACTCTGATGTAAATGGTTTCGCTCTCTCATGCAAATGGGCGGCGGTTTTCCGTGAGGCCGCGGGATCGTTTTAATGTTGTGGTTTTTATATTTTTATATAGGCACGGATGCAGCGTGGTTCTGCGTCGAGAGGTAAACTGTGTTGGTGCTGACCGACAATTGCGTTGTCGGGACGGTTGGATCAGGGGTCGTTTGTTTTCGGAACAACTTGTTGTGAAACAGAGAAATAGAGGTGGGGGAGAAGGAGTAGGGAGGATTGACGAGGGAGTGTATTGGTTCGTTTGTTGTGGTATGTAATACTAAGCATTTCTAGTTATGTATGGCTTTGTAGGATGAAATATGGAGTCGTAATCGTAAGTATTGACCAGCTATCTGACATTCTATAAGTTGTATTGGATAATAAAGGAAAGAAAATGTATTATGATGTAAATCATCAGACTGCGGATCTATATGCAAAATAAAAATTATCCGAGTCAATCGTAAGAAACAGTAATTCAATAAATATGCGTTTTCTGTTTTAATAACATTAGCAAGCCGAAAATAATTGAATAACCTTATTCAATTCGTCTAATGTTTTTATAGTTTTATATTTCACCAGTCCATTTTTGTTATGAATGAATAAAATCCGGACGGTATAATAATGCAACTAGGGGCTCGACTGCGTTTTGGAGAACTCCGTATTCTTAACTTTTTTGAACTTTTTTTAATGTGATTCTGTAGATATCAATGAAGACATTCCGAAAATGTATGTATGGTTGTTAGGAATTCACTGGTTTACAAGTTATACGCGTGTAAAGATGAGCAGTTTTAAGCGTTTTTGACAGGTTAGAGCGTCGCCATATTGGATATTCGTTGAGTGGTAGAGGTAGGTAGGTCTGTTCGGCGCATGCGCTTGATAGATCGTGAGTGTTCAGCGCATGTGTTAGATAGTGTGGTATATTCGCGGGATCGGCTAAATAGTACTGAGCGTATGCGCTAGATATCAATTCAGTGGATACACATACTTTGTAAACATAAGCAATTTCAAGTGTTTTTCACAAATTGGTTATTAATAAGTTAATTGTTGATTTTGAAATGGCTAGTTCAAGTATTAGAAATTTTAACTTTAGAGACATGCCAAGTAGTAAAGAAGAAGCAATTACTTGGGCTCAGGATTGTGGATTGTTGCGGAAATTTAAAAAATGTCATACTCATCGGTGCGAAATGAAAATTTATAACAATAATCATGGAATCGGTAGTTTTCAGTGTCCAGTAATTAAAATATACAGAATCACATACAGGATTTCAAAAAGAAGGTGCAGTCCAAGATGGTTTGGGGTTAGGTCGTGTGGGAGCGGAGAAGGCCGGCCCGACCATATTATAATGTTTCGCATTTTTATTTAGTAAATGTGTTATTATTACGTATGCGTTTGTGTTGCCATCTAACGGATCTGTTCGGAAGTATGTAGCCCATTTTATGTGTATCACCTAGCAATTATATCAATATGGCGGCGCTTTAACCTGTCAAAAAGGCTTAAAAGTGTTCAACTTTATACGCGTATAATTTTTTAACCAATGAATTCCGCACAATAAGATTTTCATTTTCGGTGTTTTCTCGTCGAAATCTATAAGATTGTATAAAAAAACTTGTAGAAAAAGAGTTCTCCAAAACGCAGTTAAACCCAACTAGATCACATAAAAGTGGCCTACTAACTAGGAAACGTAACTAGAATCCAGGGGCAGGGGATTAGATACCAAGGAAGGGATCTTGGAACTAGAAAATGAGACTAGAATCTAGGGGAAGGTAACTATAATGTAGGGAAAGGAAACTAGAAACTAAAAAAGGGAACTAGAAACTAGGGGAAGGGAACTAGGAACCAGAGAAGAAACCTGGGAACTGTAGAAGGGTCCTAGGAACTAGGATCTAGGAAGTGAAACTAGAATCTAAGGGAAAGAAGCTAAAAATCACTACTCTCCACCCAGCACGCGTTCTCTCAAGGGTTGATCTAGAAAAGAGAAGACTGGAAAATTGACAGCCGGCAAAATTGCCAACACCGAAAGCAACAAGATTCCTCTGGTGGCTGGTGTCCCGAGAATAGTCAGCCGAGAACAAACCATTTTCCTTGAGCTGTGTAAGGTGGGCGCCCGGAGGGTTAAGGTTATAAATAGTCCGCGTGTTCGGGAGGCAGTAAAGAAGCGGCGCGAGAGAAAGGCCAAGAACAGAGAGAAGAAGAGATAGTCGAAGAGATGGGAAGAGGGAAGTTGCTCGGAAGAAGCCAAGGGGGTTGCAGAGTTTGTCAGCGAGGAGCCAAATGAAATTGTATTAAAGTTTCACCTCGCAGTACGTGGGACGAGCTCCGCAAGAAGAAAGAGAGTATAACACCATCGTGCGAATGAGAGAGAAATAAAGGGTGAGAGGGGGTGGAAGAAGCGCAAAGGAACGAGTAGAACGACCGGGCCCAGGATATTAAAGCTTGTCGCTTTAGGACAAAATGAAGGCAAGAGTTCGGTGTTCCCTGCCTCCGAACAACACTCCCTCAAGACGAACACCGCCGTTCTCGTCTCTGGAAATATGAGATCCTTCGGAAGATACGCGGCCATAAACCGTTTTTATACCCTAACGCGTATTTATGCCCGTCGAAGTGCTCGCCGCGCCGCTAAACAAGTCCGTATATCTATTTACGTTTATCATTAACACGTTTTCCTCGTTCCGCGAGGGGACCGGATTTATTAATATAGTACTTTAGCCCGAGCAAACCCTAATTCTTCGTTGCACTCGCTATTCGCTGCGCGAAATTCCTCGAATTCTGCTTTTCGACCATCAAATTAATACTAATCATCGGTTTCTCACGAGCTCCTCAAATTTTTCGATACTTTTCGATATTGTCCTTGACTATTTTTTCAATGTCAGAAATTTTTTGCATTGCATCGCCCATTTTTTAAACAAGATTTCCACCGATCCAGAAGTATACGATTTCGCTATGATAGACGTGACATATAATTTTTATACACCCTGTACATATATACACATAATAAATATAATTATTAGACACCGTTCAGAATTCTCGACGCAAGGGGTTAAAACTGTCACGCAAACCAACGACACTACCTGACAGAGAAACACCGATTTGTCATTCACACTCGTGTCCAGCAAAATTCACCATAATCCAATAACGATGACAGAGCAAGATTCGTCACTCCAGCTGTTGTTTCCAAGCCTCGGCAATACTAGAGGATTGCGGAGCTATTAGGACAACGAATTTGTGAAACAGGGACGCCGTTGGTTCCCGTTCCGAAAAATCTGCTGCGTCAAGATGGAAAGTCGATGGATATTAAAGTTTGACGGCCTGGCCGTCAACTGAACTGGGTTATGCTCGCACACAGCCCCGAGAAAGCAGATCGGTCGCCTCGGCTTTATATCCTTGCCGGAAGACAGTTCGGGGCGAGGTCGAGGGAGGGTCGGCGGGCGTTAAACGCGTTTAAAATTTAACTTTCCGCAGAGTTGTTCGGCCTCGCGCCCCTCCTCCCCCTTCGCCCCCGGAAATCTCCGCGAGAATTTACTTTCTTTCCGTTCCGGTAACACAACGGATTGCCGGGGGAAATTACCATGGACCCCCATAAGAGCGCTTCCCTCTAGTATCTCTGACGTCCACGCTTCATTTTGCTGTGTGTTTCTTTAACACGTTAAACGCTATGTCAGTCCCTGGGGACTGACAGTGTCGAAGTTATATAACAATAGACAGGATGATTATGGGAAAGGCTACTGCCCTTTTTTAAGTGAAAAAAGAAAAAAATTTTAGAGGACGAAATTGTTTAGTGCAAAGAGTCAAATATTATGGTAGACCAAAAAATGTTTTCAAGTTTATTGTTTTCGAGATATCAGGATCATTGGAGATTTTTTAAATTGGGCATGTATATTTTTGTTATGATAGCGTGATAGCTAAAGTCAAGATGAATCCAACGACCTATAATACTATGACCTTCGCGTGACCTTGAATTACAAACAATTCATAAAAGTTGGGCAATTGACACAAATACTAATTTCTGTTCGATTGTCCAACTTTGCGGCTAGACCTTTCGGTACAATGAATGTACAGGGTGGTCCAGTAAAAATAAGCACTTGAATATTTCTGTTATTTTTGGAGATATTGACAAAACTTTATAAACCATTGTATTCCAGTATAAAGAGTATTATAACATGGCAGTAATAGTTTCTTTTGTGGGTGCAAGAGTTTTGGAGATTTCATGTGTTTAAATACAAACATAGATGTTTCTATGAATTATTCGACGGAGTTGGCCATAAGAAAGTAGGATTATTGACACTAGTCAAAATTGTTGACTGATCGCGACGTATCGTGGATAAAGCTTCGTGGTCGAGAGTTAAATAATTGTGGGCACCATTACTGAATATATACGTTTATAATAACATTTATAAAACTAATTTTCACTTCAATATTCGCTTTCATACACAATTCCTCATTCCCACCATATTCATAATGCCCCTCTCTCTCTCTCTCTCCTTAAGGTGCCTCCACACGGCAAGTCACTTTGCTACAAAAATGACTGGTTTCTAATTTTTTCTTTTACAAATATTGAAGTCATAAATGTTTTCAGGAATAATTTTTGTTAGTAAACTTCGCTATTAAACACACACATTTAAACAAAAATTATACGAAATTTGACCGAACGTAATTTTATCGTCATTATAAGGCAATACACGCCAGTCGCGTTTAGTGCTCGGTAGTACTAGTGTTAAATAAATTGTTACTCCTTCTCTTGTTCGCGATTCGAGCACGGCGCGACAACATGAATGTCAGAATCCATATTGAATCGCAATAAGTCACCCTGTTATGGATAACACTGTGACATTAGTTCGTACAAGACAGTGTGTGTTTTAATTTAAACCATCTACGTGTCTCACTTGCTCGTAAATAAATAAAGTCTTAACTGACTTTGTAACGACATTTGTTTTCTCATTGAAAACTAGTATCAGCTACTATTCACGAGAATAGGGTAAATAAGATCTACAGAATGAAACAAAATTAAAGCTGAAATATCTTTTAAATCATGAATTTTGTTACATTCATAGATTAATACTTTTCTATAGAGAATAACGAGAGCTGCGCCGAATAATGCATAGAAAAATATTTGTCTATCTCTTTAAAAACATGAAGGTGATCTTGAAATCTTCAAAACTATTGCAAGCACGAAAATCAACGTTACCACCATGTTACAGACCTCTTCATACTGCATAACATTGGTTGGTCAAAGTTTTTCAATGTCTCCAAAAATGACAGAGATAATCAAGTGTTAAATTTACTGAAAGTATCTTTCTCTCTCTCATTTACATAATATTAAATATGAACAAACCACATACGGCTGACGTGAGAGTCAACGTGTTAATCGGCATTGTGCTTGTCATTGTCATCGAATCGGGTTTCTCGCAAACGGGAAAAATCGACTCAAGGGTGCGAAGTTGAAAGTTAACTTGCTCCCTTGAGGAGAGGAAATCGCGCGCACGAGAGAGAGAGAGCTAAGGAAAGCAAAAAGTAGAGAGAGAGAGAGAGAGAGAGAGAGAGAGAGAGAGAGAGAGAGAGAGAGAGAGAGGAAACAGGTTCGCTAACGGACACCTCGGCTGCCAATTTACCGGGCGCACGCAACTAGCCGGTCATATTTTATTTACGATATAATTGAGATATATTGAAACGTGAGATACGGACGTCCAGCTGCGTTGCTCGCGGAAGAGCGGGCCGCGTCCACGGACGAGCTGTAATTTCACGTTGCCCGCCAAAACGAACCACTAAAGCCTCTCGTCTTATTAGACCCGGCGCAAAATAGAGGCGCGAGGTGAGCCACACTCCGCACGCATTAACAGACCGTCACGTTGTTTTTGCCACTTAATGATTACGGCCGTTACCGAGTCAACGTCTCAGCTCGAACTCTGTTCCGATAGCCGCGAATCCGAGACCCGTGAAACTGTTCCGAGAATGTCAGCGAATGTCAGAACCTAGCGATCCGGAAAGACGGGCACGGGAATACCGGGATTGCTACCAGGAACTCGTATCAGTAGACTGCGGATCTTTATGGAATATAAATATTGTCTGCATTGATTGCAAGAGACAGGAGCTAGATAGATATGTTTCATTTTTACTTCGACCACTTAAATGGAGTTGTAGGAAATTGAACAAAGTTTTCAACACTAAACCTACCGAGCGTTAAAAAGGACTAGTATACATAGTCTCATAAAAATGTCAAGATTGCATTTATCCAGAGTTTGTACAATTCTTATTTCAATATGAACTTGAGTATGCAAATTTATATAATGATTACCTATGAATATATTTTTATAGTTTCAATAATTGTAAAATAAAAAATTTGAGACCTTTCATTTTGACCGGCACTGGTGGGTTTAGTGTTAAATTATATTACGTAGTTTGATCCTGTGAAAATAACATAGAATTAAACTTACAGGTAAATCGTTTTTGAAGAATATTTTGAAAAAACCACTTGGTAAAGTATCCAGTGATAAACAAGAGGAATCGAACAAACTTTTTGTTTCGAAGTTGTCGCTTATGATCTCTGAGAAAAGAAACATTCAATATTTTTAAACGGGCGAAGGTACAATGTCCGAGTCTCCTTAAGTGAACCGCGGAAATAAAGAAAATAGTCCAAGAAGTCGATGTTATTTGTAAATTATAGTTTCTTTATTTTTTGAAAAAGCAAGAAATGGCATATAAAATATGTGAATGTCCTTTATTACGTTTTTGATAACCTTTTTTAGGTATTAAAAATTTACCTGCATGCGTTACGCGTCTGTCATGGGCTAGCCACTTAAGGGATGAATGATTTTATTAAGATAAAAACAATACATCGGTGTTTTTAATTCACTTTAATTTTTCAAATGTGTTAAAATGCACCTACTCGTCTTTGCCATAAATGTGTAAAATCCGCAATCAATAAATAGTAGCAAACTACTAATCGCCCTTGTTAATTATTAGGCTGCGGATCTTTATGCATTTATAGCATGTACAGATTTTTAAAATAAAAAAATTGTATAATAGCAAACTATTGATTAATGACATCTACACTCCATGCTTAGCATAAGGAATTTTCTATTTGACAAATTAAACTTGTTCCTCATTCTGGTTTTCATAAAATAAACTATGAAATTTAGAACTTGCATAAAAATCAGCAGTCTACTAATTAATCTTTACATTTTTAGCCAGCATACTGTGTATGCTATAATAGTAATAATATTTCTAAGTGTTTACATTTGAAAGAAATTTTTACTTTTATGAAACGTCAACCAAATGGTTTCAAATAGATTCTCAATGATGAAATCTTGTGGGAAAGTAGAAAAAGTCGACCATAATCCAGACATACTTTTCATCAATTACTAAATGGTGGGAGAAAGTAGAAAAGGTCGCCCATAAGCCAGACACATTTTTCCTCAATTGAGGACATTGTAGCATGAAACATGTTGCTCAATTTTTGACAGTTTTTTCTTTTCGTTATGGCGTGCAATATATACGTGTGAAAAATTCGACATCATTTGGTGCAGATTTGATGAAAATCTGATAACAAATAAGCAATTTATTGTGAATTTTGATAATATTTCTACAGACAATGACTAGACTGTGGATTTTTATGCATTTTGCAATTTTTGTAGACGAATGTTAAGGAAATGGAAACAAATGAAATCATGTTTTCGGTGGTAGTAGCTTTGTAGATCTGAATTAAATAAAAATCGTACTAAATTCTGTCCAATTTTATCATAAATTTCTCCTGAATTTAGAATTTTTGTGTGCGAGTAGAAGAGGTCGCCCATAAGTCAGGCATATTTTTCATTTGTCTCAAGAAAAATTCACTTCACCGTGAATGTCATTGGCACTTATCAATTCGACGAATCTTATTTTTATTTCCAATTTTGTCTTGTCATTTTTTAAATAAATGCATTACATTCTCTGTTTATTGTTGGTAGACCGTGGTACTTCAAAAAGAAATGTTGTGCATCGAATGTAACAAACAGAAATTGAAGTTAGTATATTGATGTTTTCAAATTCATTAATTCTTATTACTGCTTAAAATATTATTTAATTATTTTCGAGATAAATGCATGAATCTCTCTGTGCGTAGCTAGTAGACTGTGGAACTTAACAATAAAAATGTGCATTGATTGCAAGAAACAGAAATTGAAGGTAGCACATTTACACTTTTAAATTCTTCGAATGTTACTAGTGCTTAAAATCTTATCTAATTATTTAATAGATGAATGCATGAAATCCTCTGATTGTAACTAGTAGCCTGTGGAACTTAACAATAAAAATGGGCATTGATTGCAAGAAACAGAAATTGAAAATACTATATTGACACTTTTAAATTCTTCAAACAAAGCTACAGGCATTGAAAAATATATAAATCTTTGAGTTTCGGGCTCAAATCGCATTTTATCACCATTTTTGCCATATGTAACCATTTGTAGTTCGTAGCAATTTTAATCGATTTTGTTGAAACTTTGTATATGTATATTAATTTACTGAAGTCTACAAAAGGCATATTTTAAATTTTCGGTACAGTCTAGGCACAGATAAAAAAGATAAAATTGAGTGACCCTTCCTTTTTTCATGACAAGTACAACCAATAGCAATTTTGACCAAAAACTTATTTACACGATACCTAATAAACTAATCATTCTAACATCTCAAAAACACCGAAGACGTTTGGTCGAATTTTAAAAAAGTTATCCATTTTTGAAAGGTGTTCCTTGAATCTAATTGCTGCTTAAAATATCGTCTAGTAATTTTTTAAATAAATGCATGAGATCCACAGTCCGTAACAAGTAGACTGTGGATCTTGAAGATAATAAAAATGTTGCGAAAGATTTACCACGATACTCAAAATTTTCCAATCCAATCTCCACGGTCTCTAAAATCTGTCATAAAATCCAAACACTCCAGGCCTCGTCTAAAGAGCAAGAAGGTTACTCAGGAATGTCATCGTCGCGTCCCACGGGCAATCAGCTGTGGTAAAAAGGTCGTCGGAATGTTATTACGCTCGCTAATTACACGATTAGCGTGAGTTTACACGGCCGAGGTCTGGCGAGCAGAACGGCTCGTCCAATCAGCGTCGGCCTGCGTCGTATTGTCGGTTAATCGAGCCTGGACGAGCAAAAATCGGCGTCGTCCGAGGGCCGCGGAAAATTGTAGGAAACGATCGCGGCGTAACAACTCACTCGGCGCGCGGCGTCGCGATTAGCCGGCGACTTTTTTCCGGAAATTGCATCGCCCGTGTCGTCGTTTATTACCTGAAATTTATGCAGCTATTACACCGATAGCCGCCGATCGGTTTAGAATGCCAGGTGTACGCGCGCGTGCCCCTCCGGAGCCCCTTCTGACCCTCACGTCGTTCCCTACCGATTTTTATCGCTCCTTTCTCTACGGTCCGTTCGACGCAGAATCCTGCGTCCTCTGATTCTGTCAGGACTATGGTCCTCTGGAACGATACGTTCAAGAAATCCGCAGACTATACACTTAACGATTGACACACCGTTTTTCTGGCGAGTCGCTACATTTAAGTGGACCACCCTGTATACAAATAATATCTCGAAAACTAAGTTCCGGAGAAAAAAATGTTTCAAATAAAAAGTTTAAGTCAAGGAGTGGCTGATGCAGCAGTCATATCCATTTGTAATTTTCATCATGTTTTCAAGGTCATTCCAAGGTCAACTTTATTTTTTCAAATATACAATAATAATCGGCAGAGAAAAAAACGTTTGAAATAAAAGTTATTTGTTTCAAGTCGTAGATTAGGAATCTGTAATGAAAAATATGTTTCCATTTGAAAAAATAAAGTTGACCTTGGAATGACCTTGAAAACACGATGAAAATTAAAAATGGATATGACTGCTGCATCATCCCTTCTTTGAGTTAAATTTTTTATTTGGAACATTATTTTCTCCGGAATTTAGTTTTTGAGATATTCCAGCTGGCCAGGATGAATGCCCCACTCTATACATTCGTGTCTTTTCCCTGGACCCTGTTATTTCAACAAAAAAGGATTGAGTGTACACATTACCGAACGAGTTACAAAAATTATAGGTGTTTACAGATAAAGAAAGCGCAAGAGAAACAATCGCGCAGGAAGAGAAACTTTTGCCAAACGCTCGCGCGCAATTTCTCCGCATTTCAGCAACGTTAGACCGTTCGTCGAGTCTCGGCATTTCGATTCTATTGCAAGAGTGACGGGGGAGGGATGGAAGAGGAGCAGTAGAAGAAGAGAATGTAAAGCTTGTGCGAAATCAGTTCACGTGGAACGGGCACGTGAATTTCGCCGCGCGGCTAAACTTTTCAATCCCGCAGACCTCCGGCGAACTGACGAATTGCGAACGCCCTCGCTGTGACAGATGGATCTCATGGTTGCGCCGCGTCCGCTTCCCCCACCCACCCATTTCTTCCTCGTTCCGCCTCGTGGAACCGCTAATTTTCTCGGACAACCGCAAAACCGCAAGAATAATAACACCCCCTGCGCGAAACCCGGCCGCATTAAAATGCACCAATAACAATCCTTAACCGGGACGAACCCTGTGATTACACGCGGATAAATCTCGCCCGAGCGGTAGTCGGGGAGCCACACTCCCGATCTAGGATCTATCTCTATCCCCGTATCTATCTTTGTGCCGAGGGCGAGCCGAGCCGAGGATGTCCTAGATCGTTCTCTGCCACCGGTGGAACGGGGATCCCTTCTCGTTCCCTTTTCATACATTTTTAATGAAGTCTCTTCGCTTCGAGAGTCCTGGAACGAAACACAACATCGATCATACTTTGACCCTCCCGCTGCTGGTGGAATTAAAGGATGATTCTCTCTGTCCAGGTTTGCGGTGATCTGTTGAACGTCTTCGGGGGATTATGGGGACTTGGTCGTTAGGATGGTTTGGTTGTTGTATTAGGAGCTGTGGAGGTGTTGATCGTGCTTAACTCAGCGATGAGATACGGGCCTCATTTTCTCGCGCATGCGCGACGATTTTAGCATCGGTGAAGTAAAATTCTAGATAAAATTATCTTAGTCACCCTGTAAAAATTCTTAAAAATTGTTATGATATGATTCTGAAAAATGAATGTATAATATGTGCACTTGTGTATATTCTGTATATACATATGAAATACGGGCCTTATTTTCTCGCGCATGCGCGACGATTTCAGCATCGGTAAAGTAAAGATTCTAGATAAAATAGGGTACCTTGACCACTCTGTAAGAATTTTTAAAAATTGCTATGTTATGATTCTGAAAAATGAATGTATAATATGTGCACTTGTGTATATTCTGTATATACATATGATATACGGGCCTTATTTTCTCGCGCATGCGCGTCGATTTTAGCAGCGGTAAAGTAAAATTCTAGATAAAATAGGGTACCTTGACCACTTTGTAAGAATTTTTAAAAATTGCTATGATATGATTCTGAAAAATGAATGTATAATATGTGCACTTGTGTATATTCTGTATATACATATGAAATACGGGCTTTATTTTCTCGCGCATGCGCGACGATTTCAGCATCGGTAAAGTAAAGATTCTAGATAA
Source organism: Sphecodes monilicornis (assembly GCA_913789915.3). NCBI lineage: Eukaryota > Metazoa > Arthropoda > Insecta > Hymenoptera > Halictidae > Sphecodes > Sphecodes monilicornis. Next base: position 10,141,360 of record OU565284.1, on the reverse strand, counting down.
AATAGGGTACCTTGACCACTCTGTAAGAATTTTTAAAAATTGCTATGATATGATTCTGAAAAATGAATGTATAATATGTGGACTTGTGTATATTCTGTATATACATATGAAATACGGGCCTCATTTTCTCGCGCATGCGCGTCGATTTTAGCAGCGGTAAAGTAAAATTCTAGATAAAATAGGGTACCTTGGTCACTCTGAAAACATTTTTAAAAATTGCTATGATATGATTCTGAAAAATGAATGTATAATATGTGCACTTGTGTATATTCTGTATATACATATGAAATATAAAATTTAATGAAAACATTACGCATGGAGGGGAACGTGTATAATAATCGTCTTGGTCGGCAAAACCGTTTAATATCGAACGTCAGATATACCTTGCACGATCGTTGCAGGGAGGGTTCGTGCGCGGCGTAAACGTTGGGAAAGCAATTATGCTGAGGACACACGATGCTTGATGGCGTGCTGGTAACGGGTCCGATGTCCCCAGCGGAACACGTGTCGCGATAAAAACGGATTCGTGTTATTACTCGGAAGGCGAGTATTAATTGTTAGGCGACCCTTAATTTACAGTGGGCGTGTATATACGGCCGTGTTCGAATTCGCGCACCTGCTGATAGTTCGACAGGGGTTGCTGTCCCCGCGGAATAAGTCCATCCCTCTTTAAGAAGGACGCGTTTCACGTTCCGCGCCGCGGCACTGCGTGCACCTGCCGCGCACCGCCGCCGTGAAATTATCATAGGATTATTATTCAATTCCGAGGGTCACGGTCGTAATCTGATCACCGGTGGCACGATGACAATGACCTTCTTCTTCGCCGTGACACGAAAGGCTAGCCAACCGAGAGAGGGAGACTGCGAAATCATTCGACGATTTGCGTACGCTTTCCCTTTCGGTGAAGCAAAGGGGTTACTTGTGCAACTACAGTGGCTCACAAAAGTATTCGAACGCTCTTTACATCGGAATAACTTGTTTGAAATTGGCCTAAACGAATTGCCATTTTTTTAGCAATTAGAAGCATTGATTTATTAACCCTTAGCGGACAAGAATTATTTTTAATAATTCTTGTCCGCTTTTTGTATTAGATTTCCTGATTAGTAACCTGATTTATTTTGGAAGAAATAATTTTTCATTAAAATTACGTGTGCACAAAATTTTCGAGTTTGAGGTCATTTCAAGGTCATAGTATAATACACTGTTGAATTCATCTCGACGTCAGCAACTATCCTATGACGTCCAAAACATGTGGTGCCATTTATAAAAGTCAAGGTGACCTTTACTTTTTTACGTAAAAAAGCATTTTTCCAGATTTAAGAATATGCGAGCATGTAGCTTACCAAGTACTGATGAACTTTTGTTTAAAACATTTTTTAATTGCACTACCGGAAATGCCTAAAAAATGGTGACATAACTTAACGCGTACACCCTGTATACGATCTTGATACCTGCATCAAATAGTAACTCTAATATTACCATAAGAGATTAAATTTAACGAGTACATTAACACTTTGCCGTCCGACGACACCACAGTGGTGTCGCGCACAAAGTATTGCTCAATGGCCGGCGACACCACAGTGGTGTACTGGACGGCATAGTGTTAATTGCGCATTATTTAATGCATTCAGGACATATCAACATTTCAATACAGAACCCAAGAGTCTCCGATTTCATGATTTTTTATTGAAAGTGTCTGAATCGTGGATAAAAGATCATGTACCTGTTCCTGAGCAAAATTCGGAGGTCGCTACTACATCGCGTGCGTCCCATCATGATTCGATCGACAGACTTTCCGGTCAGCTAAAACAACACCAGCTAACACTCATTTCCGAAACTAACAAACGAAAACGAAGAAACTGCCATGTATGTTCCAAAAACAAAAAAAGAAGGACAACAAATTTAATGTGCAAGTCTTGTGGGGTTGCGTTACATCTTAAAGATTGTTTTGCTGCATATCATTTAAAAGAGAAATACTAAGTTATTACCAAAGAAAACGTAAACAAAGAAATATAGAAAACAAATTTTACTTTTATCTACATATGTATATCTTCCAAATTTCATGAAAATAGGCGGCAGGATTGAAAACTCATGAGAACTAACGATGACATTAGTAAAACTTGCAAATTTATAATCACCCGATAACCTCAAGAACGGCCGGTGCCAAGCGAAGAAATTCCGTGACGTGCGGACGGCAAAGTGTTAACTATTTTCTGAAATTATAAGAAAAAGTATGACGGTCTTCCTGAACGCTTATCCGTACCCTCGTCTACCAGTGTGTCAAATTTCATCTCGAAAGAATACAATAAGAATAAAAAACGATTGTTTGACCGGTCCACACGGGACTGCCCCCTTAATTAAAGATTAGCCGGTCTATCTAACGAGCGGGCACGAAAACGTTCGCTATCCCGGTCCCGTGGTGTCAGCGTTGATTTATGTCCGGGAAATGGGTCGTGCCTTCCAGGCTAGACACCGGTCGCGAAACGGTCGTCTGCGAAGGAGCCGTTTCATCAGAAAACGTTCGAGGCACCTATTAAAAGAGAGCTCTCTCGGGAGAGCTGGTAGCTGGAAAGTTGAGACGGCGCGCCTCGTGGCACGGTCAGACATCATAAACTGTTTATAAATCACCGCCAGTATACCTGTCATAGGGTTCTAACAGATGCGCGGTACCTGCAACGCGCTGCAACGCACTGCAACGGCTCTGCAACGGCTCTGCGACGCGCTGCAACGCGTTACAACGCGGCTGCAACCATGCAAAAACCGCCGGCCCTCGGATAGCCGTATCAGGCGAGCCACGAAGATCGTATCGTTTACGCGGATCCCGAGAGCGCCGACTCTAATACACTCTTATGCACTCTTATGCACTCTTAGCCGGGCCCCGAGACTAGATTTACGTCCGCCGGATTTCCAGGGACGTGCAGCTTCGTTCCTCCATTTCCTCTTGACCCTTTATACTATAAATTTTTCTTGTAAACGTAGGATTTAAGTCAAAAATTCGTTTAGTGTACGTTGACTATAATAGTTGATCAAACGCACTTTAAATCTGAATAACTTCCTTGTGACCCTTTGTACTCCAGATTTTCGTTTTAAATGGAGGAGCCGTGTAGAAAATGCATTTACTAAAATGCATTTAGTGTATGTAGACTCCGATGATTGAACAAAAACACTTTGAATCTGAATAACTATCTCTTGACCCTTCATACTCCAGATTTTTGTTGTAAATGTAAGATTTGTGTCGAAAATGCATTTGTCAAAATTTAATAAAATGCTTTTAGTGTATGTAGACTCCAATAATTTATCAACGGCATTTTAAATCAGAATAATTTCTTCATGATTCTTTATACTCCAGATTTTTGTTGTAAATGTAGGATTTGTGTCGAAAATGCATTTGTCAAAATTTACTAAAATGCATTTAGTGTACGTAGACTACAATGATTGAACAAAAACACTTTGAATCTGAATAACTATCTCTTGACCCTTCATACTCCAGATTTTTGTTGTAAATGTAGGATTTGTGTCGAAAATGCATTTGTCAAAATTTAATAAAATGCTTTTAGTGTATGTAGACTCCAATAATTTATCAACGGCATTTTAAATCAGAATAATTTCTTCATGATTCTTTATACTCCAGATTTTTGTTCCAATTGTATGATTTATGTCAAACATGCATTTGTCAAAACGCAGTTAGTGTACGCAGACTCCAATAATATATCAAACGCACTTTAAATCAGTATAACTTTTTTGCAAATAGACCAAACAACTTCAATTTTACTGTAAAGCTATTTAGAAGGATTAGTTTATTAGATGACGCGTAAAAGAATTTTTGAAAAATTGCAGTTGGTCGGAATCGCGGAAGAAAATAGTAAAAACAGATTGTTACAACTTTTTTATCTGAGCCTCTATTGACAATTTAAAAAATTTTCAAACGCACTTTAAATCAGTGTAACTCTTTCACAAATAGACCAAACAACTTCAATTTTACTATAAAGCTAGAAGGATTAGTTTATAAGATGACACGTAAAAATTTTTTTGAAAAATTGCAGTTGGTCGGAATCGCGGATGAAAATAGTAAAAATTGATTTTTACAACTTTTTTATCTGAGCCCATATTGAACATTTTAAAAATTCGGTTTGTAGACTCAACTAAGTTATAATGAGGCAATTCATTGAAATTTTGATACAATTGTGTAGGTCCTATTTAAATCAGAAGACAAATTAAAAGAATTTCTGAGCTTCAACGCATTAGTTTCAGTTTTTTGAAATCATTAAAATTAGAAGGAAATTTCTGTTTCTACACAATAAAATTTGTGAGCATCAATTGCAAGCTAAATAAATATTTCTTTTTTTCATCAATCATGTTAGTATGTTGAAAATAGTATACCGATTGAATTCTTGTAATCTTTTTACTATTTTAAATTATATTTAAGTGCGATATTCACCAATTCTTACCAGCGTTTATATTATTCACACATCATCATCGAAATATGAATTTCTAACTACGCGCGTTGAAATCTCCACTTTCAAGCTCGGAACGTTGTTTCGTAAGCTGATTTTGGAATTGCGTCGAGAGCTGCCTGCGATTCTACTCTAATCTCTTCTTCGTTCTCTGCTTCCATTATTGTTCCTCAACATTGTAGCTACAAATTTATGATTCATCTCTATACGGCGGATTTTAAGCATTTATGACAAAAAGGAACATCTCTAATTTAAAACAGTAAAACATTAGAGTAAATTCAAAAATACGCTTATATTATTTTCAATCTATTCAACATATTAATAAAGGAAATAAATTTTTCTTTCACTCCAGTTTGTTGTAATTCAGGTTGAAAATTTTTATTTCAAATAAAGATCCGCTGTCTATTCATTATCCGTTACTATGGATTCAGGGAACGTTTTATTACAATTCCCGCGTGTTACAAATTACGTTTTAAATAACTGTTTTTACAATGAGAATTGACTGAATATATATATTTTTATTCATAACCCAGTTCTATCCCTGTCGTTAATAGTTAATAATTAAGTTAGCAAACATAACCTTCCTTTAGGATTCAGTTGTGTTACAGATTTAAAATAATATTTAAGAATTAAAATAATATTTCACTTCTAAAAAAATGTATCTACTTAAAATAATCATCTACATTAAAATATGGGCTCAACTAGTCCAATCAATAATTATTCCACACTATAACGGTGATATGCAGATTGTGGATCTTTATGCAAAATGATGGTTCAATAAATCATTTAGAACAAATGGAAATAAAACTCTATCTGTGTTCTTAATAGTGAAATTTACTTATACTATTTTAAGTTAACAAACATAAGTTTAATTTAGGATTCAGTTGTGTTACAGATTTAAAATAATAATTCACTTTTAAAAAATGAACTTATTTAAAAAAAAACCATCTGCCATAAAATATGGGCTCAACTAGCCGAATCAAAAATTATTCCACACTACAACGGTGATACATAGATTGTGGATCCTTATGTAAAATGAAGATTCACTACATCAACGTGAACAAATTCGAATAAAATAGAAATCTATTCTTCGTATTAATTAGCAAATTTAATGAGCAGTAGTTCAAATGGTTTAGATATAGTTTTAGTTTAATCAGTATGCGAATTAATAGATTAAAAATGTTATAACATTACTTTTAAACTGCTCCAATATTTTTACAGTTCTCCTAATGTCCTTTGAACGTTTCCCCTACTAAATTTTTGTTTTATGAAATCCGCAGTCCAGTGAAGAATTAAAAATACGAATTAATCGAGAAAGACGCACCAAGAACAGGATTAAAATTCTTATTATTTATCGATACTTCGATAATTTATCTTCTATCTGTTTCTATTATTTATCGTACAAGAATAACACACTGCGTTTATTGCTGCGTATTCGTACTTAAAAATGTAAAAAGTTTCCGAAGGCCCGAAATTATTTAAATTGATAAATACAATTTTTGTTAGTGATAGTTCTTAGTTAATAATACCATTGCAACGCTGCTTCGTCCGATCAAAAAATCCTCCAGTCGGTAAAGTTGTTTATTCGACGTGTCCAACGAATGCAATAAACTGCGCGACGCGGTTAAAACGGAAGATATGATGTACACGTTGCAGATAATGCTACTTCGAAGTTCTTTCGATGCAGCCAGCTGCAGATTATCTGCATATAATTTCGTACGTTCTTCTGCGATTCGAAAGATTCTATCCGAAGCAACACTTCCGCGTACAAGTCTGCCGATAGCGTTTTGATGACGGCGTTTACCGCCGCTAGTTTCCTCAGGGTCAGAAGTGACACTGATAGCGAGCGACCACGAGCGTCTGTTACCATCCGGAAGTCTCAAATCATAGCGTATATATGCGCGTGTAATGTGCAGACAAGAGATACGTTTGCGCAGGCAAACCATTTTCATCATTCGAAAAATCCGGTTATCGCTTTCGAACGATTGAATTACGGGCTCGTGGATCATCAGCAGTGAACATTCAATGATAAAGCATAATGTCGATTATCCAAACTGTACAGCGACACTGTTCGGTTATAATAATTCAGTGGATTTGATGTATTTATGGTAAAAATGAGTAGTTGTAACTTAATACAGTAAAAGTATTAGAAGAAATATTATATTTAATGTTACATGTACTATAAAAAGGAAATAAATTTCTATTTCACTACGGTTTGTTGTGATTTACGTGGAAAATTTTTATTTTGCATGAAGATCCGCTGAATAATAATAGCGCTCCTAAAATTGTAAAATCACCCATTCGATCTTCAATCTTCGAAAAATGATTACAAATTGAGACATCATACAAACGCAGACGTAATGTATAAACTGTAGATTTTTATTAAAAACCAACATTTTCTGCATCATTTTCAAGAAACAGAAGCCAAATAGAAGTTTCTACCGTAAATGCTTTTAGTAATCTACAAAAAATAGATTAATGTTCATGTAGACGATTGCAAATTGAGACGCCATAAAAATTAAAATCAGACGATTAGAAATTGATAGGTCATACAAATTCAGACGTAATAAATAAACTGTACACCTAAAATAAAAATGGTTTGCATCGCTTTTCCAAGAAACAGAAGCAAAATAAAATTATCTTTCTTCAAAGCTTCTAAAAAGCTTAACGTGTCATCTACCTTAAATTGCTTTCAATGATTTTTGCCATTAATATATAAAATCAACAACCTAGTAATAAATATAAATGTAGTGCTACAGGGATAACAGTGCTCGAATTAAAATTGTATGTTCATTTTAGAAGAATGCACGATTTTTCTTGAAGTACGATTGTCGCGTCCCCGTGATTTTGACGTCCTAGATCGAAATGGCGGCTAGCTCACAAAAATGGCGGGCGTCGGGCAGGAAGTATGAACGGTGCGGATCCTAGAAAAAAAAAAAGAATTCCACGGCGGATCCAGCGTTCAGCGGAATGTGACGAATGAAATCGGTCGTCTGGATCCACGTGTGGGTTGGTTTGCGTTAGCTCGCCTTACGGTTTTCACCGCGTGAAACGACAAATTAATTCAGTCGGTGCCGAGTCACCATGAGCCACCAGTGGCGGTATAACATGTATTAGTATTATACCTGTGCTGTACATACATACATACACAGAGGTATCATCCTGTGGCCGTCGTTCCGCGAAGAAACGGTGGCCATGCGCGTCGTAAATTTTCGTTTTCTCGTCGCATAATGTATTATGCATTTTCTGTCCACCCGTTTCCAGGCCGTATTTAGAGCTCTTGACAATTATCTTTCCGGTGGGTAAGAAGCCATGTAATATTCATGCCGTGGATCGTAAGTGGACGAGACGAGGAGAAGACGCGCGCGCGCGGTCTGCGACGGCAACACAATACCGTAGATTCCGAGATTGCGCGCTCACCGTGACACTAATACCGGGAAGGAAACGGAGAAAATCAGTCTTAATTGGGACACACTGGAAATGACGACGCTTTATTTACCCGCCACGAGCGGATCCACCTCACTCGACGATCGACCATCCTACCGTTAGCCTCGATCCTAGATCATACCGCGCTCTCGCGCTCAAGGGTTACACGGAACCTTGAAACACAAGGGAAATTTAACAATATTTTTATGCACAAAATTAGGTTCGTTAAAAAATCCAGAAATAAGTCTTGTTCTATGATATTTAAACTATACTCGCTAAAAATTTCAGTTAGGTTGCTCAAACTAGAAGGACGTGGGACTCATTTTAGTAAAGCAGTGTACCTTTCCACGGTTCAAACCAAAGTGAGATTCTAAAATGTTTATTATATACGAAAGTAGGTTTATTAAATAATCCAGATATACGTCTTGTTCTATGATATTTAAACTGTACTTTCTAAAAATTTGAGTTAGGTAGCTCGAACTAGAAGGACGTGGCACTCATTTCAGTAAAGCAGTGTACCTCTGAACGCTTGAAACCAAAGGGGGATTCAACAAGTTTTTTTAGTGCAAATTTATGTTTTCTTAAAAAATCCAGATATACGACTCATTCTATGATATTTAAACTACGCTCGCTAAAAATTTGAGTTAGGTAGCTCAAACTAGAAGGACGTGGCACTCATTTAAGTAAAGCAGTGTACCTTTGAACGGTTGAAACTAAAGTGCAATTCTAAAATTTCTTTTATACACGAAATTAGGTTTATTAAAAAATCCAGATATACGTCTTGTTCTATGATATGTAACCTGTATTTTCTAAAAATTTGAATTAGGTAGCTCAAACTAGAAGGACGTGGCACTCATTTAAGTAAAGCAGTGTACCTTTGAATGGTTGAAACCAAAGTGCGATTCTAAATTTTTTTTATTTACAAAATTAGGTTTATTAAAAAATCCAGATATACATCTTGTTCTATGACATTTAAACTGTACTTGTTACAAATTTGAGGCAGGTAGCTCAAACTAGAAGAACGTGACACTCATTTTAGTATAGTAGTGTCCCTCTAAACGCTTGAAACCAAAGGGCGATTCAACCAATTTGTTTTAGTACACATTTATGTTTTCTTAAAAAATCAAGATATACATCTTATTGTACGATACTTGAGCAGTATTTGATGAAAATTTGAGCTGAACAGCTCTAACTAGAAAGACGTGGCAGCCACATTCTCAAAACCGTTGAGAGATGCATAACCCATTAAAATCTTAACATTTTCTTTACCTATGAAGTATCAATAATTGCTAACTGCAACATTTGCCAACATTGCTATTTGATGATACAGTGCACTCAGAACATCTAATACCCCTTCCACGTTTATACAATCCAGAATCTTTTCGAACAGATTCCGTAGACGCAGTTTCGCGTCTAACAAGGAGAAGACGCGGTCATCGGGTCTTAGATTTTGTCGAAACTGTGCATACTGGTAGATTTCGTTCTCATGTTTATAAAAGTATAGCATTATAGGCGTCGATACTCAATAATTTTTGAGATATTTACAATTTAAATTTCATTGTACCCATTAAGCCGTTAAGTACAGTTTTGGTTGAAGCTTTTGTCAAAGGCCAAACAGCGTGATGGGAACGTACTAGATTCATTACCGGAAAGGCCAGTGTTCAAATCCCTTTTTTCCATTTTTTCTTTTTTTTCTGTTCAGTTTATCTATTTTAATTAATTGTATTTTGCACATGAAAAATACACTCATAATATCTATAGGAAACAAAATATAAAAATTTTATTGAAAAGAAACATAATATGAAAGAAACACTAACTTCATCAATCTTAACGTACCTCAAAAGTTGTTGAGTATCGACGCCTATAATGCTCCATTTTCATAAACAGGAAAACGAAATCTACCAATATGCAAAGTTTCGAGAAAATCTGAGACCCCACGACCGCGTCTTAAACCTCCTTGTAAGATCAAAATCGCAATCGTGCGATCGTCGTCGTAGGCGCAGTTGTGGGTGTATGATAGCGATGTCAATTTCTAGACGGTATCCGACGACTATTTCATAGAACGCTACCCTGGCAGCGGTGTTTAAACAATCAAGCAAAGCACCCGTGACCGCGATGGCGTTAAAAACACGGTTGTTCATGATGTACGGGGATCCACGAGAGAGAAAGATAGAGAGGGAGAGAGGAGGAGAGAGAGACAGAGAGCGAGAGAGTATCATGGCGTATCCAACGACAAAAAGATACGATCTCCGGTTCCCACTCGAACCAGCTCGTTTCCGGCCGCTAATAAATTCCACGCCCGGTGGAAAGGATTGATAAGGGAGCACAGAACCCTGGGAAGGACTCCCTTTGACCTCGTTAAACCCATACGACAGTGACTTTCGCACCCATAGACTTGCTTACCTTGCTAATTCGCATTAAGTTCATAAATGGTCCATTCAATGCAAAAATGGTGCAAGTCAATATTTGTCTGTTTGGTTTAACACGAGGTCTGAAGGGTTGTTAATTTTAATTATACTAAGTTAAGTTACATTATATTATATTAAGTTAAATCATATTAAGTTATGAATTTTAAATAATTTTAATAAAATTTTAATATAATTTTAACGTGGCTTGCATAAGATATACGTAACATTCTTCGATTCTATTGCCTTTTATAGAATGTTTATTTAATTCTCTGTTTGTAATTTCTTATTTTTATCGACGCCGTCTTCAAACTGGGACGTTTATGTTCACGACTAATTTATTTACTGATATGGATTTTAATAAAAATCTAAAAAACTCTGGTATACGTATTGAAGTCCCTATTCTTATATACAGAGTGAATTATTTAATCGTGCCACCTAAATGTACGCTTATTTATTGTATATTTGACTTTAGCTTAAAATCCGTAAAGGTTCGTAGATAATACTGAAAATCCGTAAATCTACAGAACAGTCCATAGAACTGGGAACACTGCGTGCAACAGTCACATTTTGTGCTCGGTACGTTTAATATTAAACTTATTAAGGAAAAAAACTTTAACATGTGTTTCTTCGAATTGGTGCAAACAATTTTTATTTTGCATAAACATCCGCAGTCTAACGATGACGAATGACACTATATTGTTATATCGAGCATCGTCAACTATGTCGGAACACAAAATTCCGCAACGAAAATTACGAAACAAGGTCCGCGAGACGTGATAGGCGTGAAACCATACTCGACCTATGGCCGCCGCCCATTAACCAGCCTCTAATCCACCGCTAACCGTTTCGTATCGGGCGAGATTAGTTCCTGGATTTACTCTCGCGACGCGCAGGAATTTTCTGTTTAATCCCGGCGGACCGGTCCCCGATCGGCTCGCAATTAACCTAAGCGTGCTGCCTTGGTGGATGATTATTGATGCGTGGGAAGCGCGAGCGCCGTTCGTCTTTCGATGAAACGAAGCGAATCGCGAGATTCGAGAATCTTCCTGAGACGATTCACAATTTGTCCCACAAGAACGTCTCGGCGATATTTCTGCAGAAATTGACAACCTAATAGAAAAGGATTCGTAAAAAGAAGCAATTTTTGTTGTTGATGCTTATTGGGAAATATTGATTGCGAAAGGAGAATTATTTGAACGAATTTAGTAAAATAACGTTACCTGTAGTCTTCCTGTAGTCGTCTTTACCTGTAGTCTTCCTCGTCCTGCGAAATATCAACCAAGTAAACTAAACTTTTTCAGAATTTTCCCACACCTGTGCACAGCGCGGCCTCCGCGTGGGACTGCGTATTATAAATATATTAGAGCAATGAAATTTGAAATTGAAGGGACATAAGTTTAAAAAATTCACCGTGCGTTTAGAAAATACAATGTCGACTGATAAAACGCATATTAGGCCCCGGTTGCTTTTCGCATTCTAATTTAATAAAAAAAGGTGCTAGCGAGGCTAAAGTAATGATCTGCACGTCATTGGGACACAATGCTGTTTTATAGTACATGCTAAAAATTGTTTCCGAGATTCCCAAATGGACATTTCAATGTTGAGTTCCGATGTTCCGACAAGAATCGGAAAACGAATATTTAGAGACCAGGATTATCGTATCGATTATCAGGATTATTATTGTAATAAGTATTTGTTTCAACGAAATCATCGCTGCTTAAACATCGTCAATTTTTTGAGACAGGGAAATTTATTGTTCGAATACTTTTTGGATCTACTGTGTATCACAACAATAAATAAAGTTGTATTTTATTGTTTATTGAGGTTTTAGTCCCAAAATATATAAATATAACGTAATATAATGATGCTTCTGTCATAGACACTTGATTAAAATCTTGTAAACCTTAAAACCCCTAAAACCATTTACGTACTTCCAATTTTTAGTTTTGATAAGTAGAGGCTGCGTATGGATTCTCCATGTTTAGTAATTGTCCCCCTTCAGCATATCTATACCTGCCGAAGTTAGCCATATCTATTTGTTTGCGTGCTAGGTTAAACAAAAATTATGGGACCGCACGCGCAACGAGGACCTAACCTCACTTTATCTTCTAACATGTACAACGAGGAACCAACTTCAGGTCCCCATTTTGTTTTTTATTTTGGTTATACCTGGGCCCATAATCTATTGTTTATTAATGTTTTAGTCCCAAAATATATAAATATAATATAATATAATGATGTTTCTGTCTTTGACGCTTGATACGAACAGGGCGAGCTAATACCCAACCTTAAAACCCCTAAAACCATTTACGTACTTCCAATTTTTAGTTTTGATAAGTAGAGGCTGCAAATGGATCCTCCATGTGTAGTAATTGTCCCCCTTCAGCATATCTATACGTGCCGAAGTTAGACGTATCTATTTGTTTGCGTGCAAAGTTAAACAAAAATTACGGGACCGCACGCGCAACGAGGACCTAACCTCACTTTATTTTCTAACATGTACAACGAGGAACCAACTTCAGGTCCCGCATTCTGTTTTTCATTTTGGTTATACCTGGGTCCATAATCTATTGTTTATTATTGTTTTAGTCCCAAAATATATAAATATAATATAATGATGTTTCTGTCTTAGACGCTTGATCCGCACAGAGCGAGCTAATAGCCAACTTTAAAACCCTCAGAACAATGCTCTTTTGTTTATTCTCTACAAACTGAATCTCTAAGGCAGCATTTTTATTGTACAGAAGCGTAAGGCTAATTTCCAACATATTCATAGCAGCGGTCCAATACACAACTCGCAATTCTATCAGGTCTGAACATCGTGTGTTGGCGTCATCGATGGAAAACAACCCCACGAAGACGCTTCCAAAAATTAAGCAGCGCCGTGATTCGAGGGTGAGTGGGGTGTTTAAACACAGAGAGCGCGGGGGGGGGGGGGGGGGTTTGCGCCGGTATTCCAGCGGATTATAAATTATTTAATCAAGCTCGAAGTAAGCGGAAAGAAAATATTTGACCTATTAGGCGGAGCGAGAGGAGAAACGAGGGAGGGGGTGAAGGAAGAGTGGGGTGGTTTCGGGGGTTGCTCGAGAAACGACGGAAACGGTGGAGGAGGAGGGTGGCTTAGGTCAGGGTGGCTCCGGGCGGTAATAAGAACGACGGCATAGTTTTAACTTCTCTTTTATGCCGGCATCCGCGGCGGTGCTCGGGCTTTGTGCGAATGAAGGCACAAATTGCCGGGCCGTGCCTTCTGGGAGACATTGAGACACGCTCTCGACTATCGCTTCCTCCCCGTCTACGACGCTCTATACTGTTTTCTCTTCCCCACCTCCTTCTCTCCTCATTTCCCCCATCGAGCCCCAATACCGTGCACACGGCTTGTTTGAAACAGAGTCTCTCAACTCTCTGTGATCGCCACCCCCCTTTTTCGTCTTTTTTACTTGCGGAGACCCTCTATTGTACTAATCGGGTCAGGGAATTATCGAAATAAATTATTTGGGAAATAATCGTTAAGATAATTTTTTGTATATTTTTTTTATCCTTTATCTCAAAATAAAGGTTAAGTGTGAATTATATTACGCATATACACAATTGTTATGTATTTATATATATATTATATTAACATATTAAATTTATATTCTTAATTTATATCCTTAAATTAAATTAAATATATATTTAATATAGTATTATAATATAATAGTATATTAAATTTTAGTATTTCAATTATATATACAGAATTTACACAAATGCACAAGTTATACATTCATTTTCCAGAAACAAATCATAACGATTTTTAAAAATTGTGCAGAGTAACCAAGGTACCTTATTTTATCTGAAATTTTACTTTACCGATGCTAAAATCGTCGCGCATGCGCGAGGAAAGGATGCCCATATCTCATCACTGGTCCCCAGTGCCCTGGCGGGTCAAGTTGTCCCCGGTTGAGCACCGCTAGTTGAAAATGCGCGGCGTAAAAGCTCCGTCTTTGCGTAAGCGTCTCGCTTTCGTTGTAAATTCTTATAGTCGTCGGGAAGACGCTGTAAGTTGACGATGTTTCTCCTTCGCTCCCTCGGGGAGGTGGGTGCAACGAGATGCCCGAGACACGATTGCTTGCTACCCCCTCGGGTAATTGTTAATTCGACAGACTTTTGCAATTGCTCGCGATCGTTGCCAGTATTCTTTTCTCACTCGCTGCGGAGTGTCCTATAAATTCGGACGACCCAATTTTTACAACAATCTCTTTCCCGTTCATTCTCGTCAATAAACATTTCCAACACTGTCTCGATTAATGCTTCATCTACTGGAAGCATATCAATATGCTTTTGCAATAATTATGGTGTACCAAATGTACGTTTAAAAAATTTCATTTCAACAATAATCCCAAATGAAATTATTGGATTTCGCGATTAAACGAATTTTAAGAAAGTGGAAACAAATAAAATCATATTTTCGGTGGTAGTAGCCTTTGTAGATCTGAAATGAATAAAAATCTTACTAAATTCTATCGAATTCTATAATTTAACATTTTTGCAAAATTTTCAGAAGCTACAAATGCATAAAAATCCGCAGTCTAGTTATGCATTTCAGTTCTCGTTACTTTTTCTGCACGGTTCTTTTTGTACAGTTTTTTGAGCAGCCTATTTATCGTGTAGAAAAAGAGTTGAGTGTATTTACCCTTCGTACGGCTGATATAGGAATGGTCGATTAATTTAATTCAAAGCATAGAGAAACTAAGGACACTGATAGCAATTTCGAGAAACCAAGTCAGCAGAAAATGAGCACGCGACTCGCGGCTAAAAATGAACGTGCAATCACCGACTTTTTCACGCGGCAGAAAATGCACTAATGCACTCGAACGTTTCGAGGAAGCGAGACCACGACTGAGAAAAGGGGGTTTCCGGCCGGTTTGGTCGGTTGAAAAGCGGGGAAACACGGTATTAACAATTAGGGTAATAAAAACGGCGGCGAAGGGGAGGGGCGAGGAATGTCACAAGATGATGGAAAAGGGCGCGTACCCGCGACCGGAGTAATGGATTGCACGCCGCCACGGCGTGTGTACGTACGGTATGGCTCTGCGAGATGCACTATCGAATGTTTTATTCATAAGCCGAGAACAAAGCCTGCCTGTTTATCCTGAGGACATCTCGGTGTGTACGCAACAAGGCACCGCGCTTCCCAGAGCCACGACGAGAGTTGCACTTACGCGTCCTCTAAGTCCAGTTGCATCGAACGAGATGCACCTACGCGCCGCGCCGCTTCCTCGACAGATAAACTGCAACCTGGGCAACTGCAGTCCTCTCCCCTCTCCCGTAATCTGTGCCCAAAAAGCTCGCGTTCTGATCATTGACACATTCATGTCGTATTCGAATACCTTGATGACTTGCAATCGTGTTTACAGTATTCTCTCCGTAAGAGTCGTAGCTGCGGGTCTGCTGCGCGACATTCATAGAACAAGCAATTCGAGCAACTACACTTTTGCAGTGTGCCGAACGTAGAGAGGATAGTGATTGAAAAGAAAGAGGGATTGAGGTCTGGGCGTTCGTCAAACATCAAAGGAATCGTGTCAGCTCAGCCTTATAAAATTAAAAATCAAAATTCCTTATTTTTGATTTTTTGTCCATGAAACTTCTACCATCTTATTCGTATGTTTTTTCTAATTAAAGAGACATCAAACACAATACTATTACGGTCATAATTACTTATGTAACAAGCGATTCAAGTTACGGACTTCACATTTACAGAATTCATGTCTCTACCATGAATGTCAAGTCCGGAACTTTAATCGCTTGTTTCACGTGTAATTATTGTCGAAACAATATAGAGTTTGGGGTCATTTTAATTACAAAAACGAGACGAATACAATGGTAACAGTTGAAAATATTTTTTTCGAATCTTGAAAGCATCACTCATTTAATTGATGCAGAACTTCATTATTTACCGAAAAATTGCAGCTTATTCTTTCGTCACTGAAGGGATACAACCATTTGGGATCATAGTGGTGTAAGTCCACCTTACGCTCTTTCCTTCTCAACCGTTGATTTACAACGGATCTACAGAAAGTATTTTTAAATTTTCAATATAGGCAGATGTGAACAAATTGTGGTATTCAAATTTTAGTATCCTCTCCGCAATTCCGACCGATTGTAATTATTTCAAAATTTCATTTTTCACATCACAGTATGAAACTAATTGTTCCGACTTTTTAAAAAAAATTCATGTCGTTTTCTCAAAATTTTTCAAAAATTATTCCACTGCTGTGTTTATCAAATTTTTAGCCTGAAGTTGAGGACATGAGGTTTGGCCAGAATTTGTACGAGTCTGGTTCACAAGCGTGTGCCGATAATTCGATTGAGCTTGATCGATCTGCCATGGGCAACGGAATTTCTTCGTTTTTCGATTTTCCGGCATCTGAGAATACGATTCCCTGTCGCGGATGGGCAGCAACATTAATATTTGTCAATTACGGAGGGGGGGGCGGTGGGGGTCTGGCTAGGCCGGAGATTCATCGTGCGCCACGCGAGAATCCGCTTCCATCGTTGCGACAGTACGCGGCGAAAGCAATTATAATTCCCTCCCCGTATCTCGCCTGGCCGTTATAATTGGAGCACGAGGCTCCGATAATGGAGCACCAAAGAAGATTAAGAATCGGATGTTTGCGTGCGGAGCGACCGAGAGAAAAAAGGGAAACTATGATGGTGCGAGAAAGAGGAAGAACGGAGTCCGGCTCCGGAGAAGACTGGAGATGAATGGAGGAAGGAAAGAGAGGGGGAGAGAGAGAAAGAAGAGATGAGAGACCCCTAGGTACAGTCTCGATGACTTATGTGGCTCTGACGCTATCAGCGAAGCGTCTCTAGAGTCCAGCCTGAGCCCCGGAACGCAGGTCCTCGTAAATCATTGCGATCCACCCACGCCCGCACCGTCTCGCGCCCAGTTCGAGCTTCAGCTTCGAGAGATGCGATATGACAATTAACGAGGTCAAAGGGAGGACTACAGTTCGCTCGCGGAACCCACTGTACGGCTCCGCATCCGAGAATACATCGATATTTTCGCGGAAGGTTCAGCTTTTTTCACGAACTCACTTCTTGTTTTTAAATTGATGGGTATCTGTGAATTTATTTTGGGGGAATGTGGTAAAGCAATATTCTTGAGATTCTACGGACATTTTAATATACTATTGGATAAACTATAGAATTTTGTTGGGTTGAATGGAGTTGCGAGTAATGTTACTGCAGTGATTTATGTTCAGACAGTCGGTAAGTGGAAGGGATTCGAGATTAATGAACATTCGTGAATTTATTTTAACCAGAATAATGAAGCAATCTTTTTGAAATTGTAGGGATATTTTACTACACTATTTTAGTAAATGATGCACTTTTTTTCTTGTTGAAAATAGTTACAAATAATTTTGCTACAGTAGCTTATATTCATCTCGTTGTTGAGGAGGCTGCTTGATATAAACGGTTGAACATTAAAGGGCATTTGTAAATTTATTATATATAATACAATATATCAATCTCTTTAAACTTGTGGGGACATTTCACTATAATATTGCACTAACTATAGAAATTTGTTGCGTTCAAAAGAGTAGCAAATAATTTTTCTGCGGTGGTTTATGTTCAGCTAGTCTTTAAAGAGGAGGGATTCGATATTAATGAACTTTTGTGAATTTATTTTATACACATCAATGCAGCAATCTTTTTGAAATTGTAGGGATATTTTACTACACTATTCAAGTAAATAAGGCAATTTATTCTTATTGAAAAAAGCTATAAATTATTTTGTTATAGTAGCTCATATTCACCCTGTCGTGGAGGAGGGAGCTTGATATAAACGGTTGAACATTAAAGGGCATTTGTAAATTTATTATATATAATACAATAGATCAATCTTTTTGAGCTTGTAGCGACATTTCACTATAATATTGCAGTAACTATAGAAATTTCTTGGGTTCAAAAGAGTAGCAAATAAGTTTTCTGCGTTGGTTTATGTTCAGCCAGTCGTTAAAGAGGAGGGATTCGATAGTAATGAACTTTTGTGAATTTATTTTCAACACATCAATGCAGTAATATTTTTGAAATTATAGGGATATTTTACTACCATATTCAAGTAAATAATGCAATTTCTTTTAGTCGAAAATAGCAATACATAATTTTGTAGCTTATATTCAGCTCGAATTTTATTTTTAATTCGTTATTCTACTATACTTTTATTCGAACAATACCTGACACTGGTTTGTAGATAGTTCGATGGCCTGTCGAGTCTGGTTTCACAAGCTAGAGCTATTCGCGCGTTGAATCGCGAGCTTCTAAGAAAACACAGTATGAAACGTATCTGCGTCCGGTGGTAAAGGGACATCGTGCCGCTGCCATGAGCGGAGGCAGTGGTCCTTTGATTGTCATCCGGTGGCAGGGTGCACCCGTGGAGATACAAATGACAAAGATACGGGCCCGTGGCCCGGCTACCGCGTTCACGCTTATCTGGGAGCATGATCGTCTCGGTCTCGGTCTCGGAGTTGACTAGAGGGGCCTCCTTTTTTCGGTCGGCAGTTGGCCGACTCCCACGCACCAAAAAAAAAAAAGAAAAAAAAATCGCGGAGGCGACGTAACATTTTTATTAGGGCAATTCAACGAGGCCCGCGAGTGGTCGCCGTTCTGCGATCCACGGATATATTATATTCCTCGCATTCTCAACGTCGCGACTTTTTCTCCTCGACTCTGAGAGTCCCTTTTTGCGTCTTGATCCTTTTTCCTGGTATCCACTAGACTCGGGACGACAAAATTGAGATGTATGCCTCGATATGTGCATAGAAAAAAAGATGCGATCAATATTTGTGAAATATTCATACCCGCTACCGCTGCGTGTGTACCTTCAGGGACCGAGAAGTTTGAGCAGGAAAAGTTACAATACAAATTTAACGATAGAACTTGTTTGTGCTTCATTATCTTTTTCTGTGAACCTTTCGTCGATACATCGGTGACACTTTTCTGAATAAAATGAGTCCAAACGAAGCAAAATTTGGATCATATTTAATCGCGTCATCCATGAAATAGTAGAACCTCGATTATCCGAACTTGCTATTCAGTCACATAGGTAACATGCAGGAATTAATTACAAGGAGCTACAAGTTATACAGGATGTTTCGTAAATGGTGGGCAAATCTTTGGGAATAGATTCCTAATACTTAGGAAAGAAAAAAAAGTTATGTCAACATTGGTCCGGAAAAGATTAGTTTCGGAGTTATTCAAGTTTTTGTGCCACAATTCTTGTCACATCGTCTTAAAGGCCCATTTAAAGGAATCAACAATGCTTTTGAAGTAATCGTCGGTCTATGTTTACGTTATCGAGGTATCGTATTTGTGTTTACAATTTATACTGTATTCTAGTGGTGGGCAATTTTGCCTCAATTGAGGCAAAACCGTCCACACCGTAGCGCCCTCTGTCCCCGTTCAGCAAACGCGGTACAATGGGGTAACGAAGACACAAGACATCAGCGTACGCAACGAATGTGCACGCTGCATAAAAGAGAGGTTGGTGGGAGAAGCAGGCGTTTGAGGTGCTCCACCCGTGCCCACCACTGCTGTATTCCATGTATACATGAACACGTTGCCGTACGTGTGTCAAGATGTGTGTGTGTGTGTGTGTATGTGTGTGTGTGTGTATGTGTGTGTGTGTATGTGTAAGTTGAGGCTTGTATTGAGATCGGAGGTGGACATATTGGAAATTTCCTCTAAGACGATGTGACGAGAACTGTGGCACAAAAACTTTAATAACGCAGAAATTAATAATTTCCGGACCTATCTTAATTAACTTTTTTTATCTTCTCTGAGCAGTAAGAATCTATTCCTATAGTTTTGCCCAAAGTTTTACTGAATTGACTTCTCTATTTAAGCACATACTACAATGACATCCGTATAAAATTTAAGTAAATCTAATTTTTTCATTAGTATTACACGTTTGACTTTGATATGTTTAGTGCTTGGTAGGTGTAGTATTAAAAGAATGACAAAACATTTGAATGGACACATTCCCCTTATTTTGATAAAGTAACGTAAAATAGTCACTTTTACTGCTCCGTAAACGTTAATGGTTACAATTTGGCATGAAGAAAAATATACAGGGTGGGGCATTTATCCTGGCCACCTGGAATATCTCAAAAACTAAATTCCGGAGAAAATATGTTTCAAATAAAAAGTTTAAGTCAAGGAGGGGCTGATGCAGCAGTCATATCCATTTTCAATTTTCATCATGTTTTCAAGGTAATTCCAAGGTCAACTTAATTTTTTCAAATGGAAACATATATTTTTGGTAATTATTTAAATTAGGGGCTTCCTCACTGATTTTGGTGACGTTGAAATATGTTGTCAAGGTCATCATTCTGAACAACTTTTTCCTATACATGTTACCGCCGCTCAGCTTTAGTTTCCGAGATATTCGCAAAAAAGTTTCAACATCTCAAAAAGTGATCGGAGTAGGTCCTGGGTTAGGTCTGGGTTATTTATATATTATTTATATATTTATATATTTATATACTGGGTTATTATATATTTTCTTGATTGTTGCAGATATCCAAGAATTCGTATAGTTTCATGCTTAATACTCTGTATGCTAACACAGCTGACAATGAAATGAGTTCGCGTTCGACACCATTCATTTCACGTTTCAGTTCGTAAACATAAACGGACAAGACAGTGGGTCTCAACTGATTGAAGTCGTTTGAAGTTGTGACCGCGGCCTCGTTATCGGCGGCCACAATTTCAAATCTAACCCAGACCTACACCGATCACTTTTCGAGATGTTGAAACTTTTTTGCGAATATCTCGGAAACTAAAGCTGAACGGCGGTAACATGTATAGGAAAAAGTTGTTCAGAATGATGACCTTGACAACATATTACAACGTCATCAAAATCGATGAGGAAGCCCCTAATATAAATATTTACCATATTTTTCATTACAGATTCTTAATCTACGACTTGAAACAAATAACTTTTATTTGAAATGTTTTTTTCTCCGTATACCATGGTCGTTAAGTGACCCACTATCGTATATTGAAAGTTAATGCGCTTAATGTGCAAGAGGGAGAGGGGTAGAGGAGGAGGAGGGCAGTGCAGAGGCGGACCGAGCTCGATTTTCGCGAATTTCCCAGCGGCAACAAACGGCAGCTGTTGAAACGTTCTAATCGTGATTCGGCAAACAGAGGCGTTGTAATGTGGGCAAATCTAGGCGGCCGTGTTGGTCCGGCGAATCAAGTATTCGACCGGGCCGGCGGATTACACCTAGAAAATTATGCCAGCGGGCGTACAGTTCCCGAACAATGGCCCCCGGTTCCTCGAAACATGGCCGGCGCGATAAGCCGCTACAACGGCTGAAAATCGCTGTATACCATAACCTAAATAATGGTTAGGTAAACAATGGTTGAATCGTTGGCGTTAGCTGCTTCGCTTTGGTTGCCAGCGGCCCGCGTTACGTTACGACTGTTCCTCGTTCACCGAATAATTCGCAAACGGAAACCGCTGTGCGCCTCCATCGTGATCAATGACCATCGGCCGCGTCGTGTAATTCCTTTACGAATTTTCAGGATAATTGTCAGTGAATGATGAAACTCGGTAGAATTTTGTTTCGATTTTTATTTGATCAGTTCAAGCGTCGTACGCTCCTCAGAAATAGTTGCATGAAAAAATTTATAATTAATATCTGACCTATTTTTGCTTTAGACTTTGAACCAACAAATTGTGCATTTATAACGTCACATTTTAAGGATATATACAGGGTGTTTGGGATTCTACATGAAAAATAAATCGAAAATATGGAAAAAATTTTTTTCATGTGAGGCTTCGTTTTTGAGAAAATCGAGTTTGAAAATTCAGCGAATACGCGTACCATTAGATCAGGTATGGTCATTTTTGTCTAACTTGAGACAAAACCATCCCCACCATAGCGCCCACTGTCCCCCACCATCAACCGCCGTTACCATAGAGGAAGGAAGTGCTTCGACCGTCGCGAACAGTGCGCAGGCCTCACGCATGAAAGAGACGTTGGTGGGAGAAGCAGGCATTTGAGGGGCCCCTACGATGCCCATTACAGCATTAGATAGAAATCGGCTGTCGCGTTTGATCATGACCAACCAATTCTACTCTGTGCATATACTAATGCACATGATCCCGACGAATCTTTAAATTCGATTTTCTCGAACACGAAGCCTCACATGAAAAATTTTATTCTACATTTTCGACTTATTTTTTCATGTAGAATCACCCCCTTCTCGCTTGTACCACCAGTTACCGAACACCCTGTATTTCCCTACCAATTATTGAAATCGCAGTTTCTTACCATTTTTGCTGTCTTCAATTGATCATATTTCCTAGCAATCTTGGTCGATTTCGATGAAACTTTGCGTGTATACAGAGTGTCCCAGTATTGATGGTACAACCGCGAAGAGGTTGATTTCGCATGAGAAAATAATTGACGCCGAGAAATCGAGTTTGAAAATGCAGGGAATAAGCGTCTGAAGAGTCTGATCATGACCGACCAATTGTACTTCCTGCATATACTAAAGCTAAACTATACTAAATCTTTAAACTCAATTATCTCGGAAACGCGGCGTCAAATGAAAGAGATTTATTGCATATTCTCGACTCGTTTTCTTATGTAGAATCACCCTTTCCACGGTTGTACCAACAATACTGGGACACCTTGTATAATTTACTCGGATTTACAAAAGTCATCTTCAAAATTTTCATTACAGACACAGTTAAAAAACTTGAAAATCGTGGCCTTCACTTTTTTCTTCGCAATTTCGAACAATAGGAATTATTTAAAAAAAAATTATTTACATATTAGATAGTAAATCAATCATTCTGAAATCTCCAAGAAGGAAAAAGAAAACTGAATTTGTTCGGTCCAATTTGAAAAAAAGTTATTAGTTTTTAAATGGTGTACGAATAGTTTTTACAGTCACCGTAGCAACGCGGTAACACGAACAGAATGCACCAGGTAAATGTGGACGTGTCGTGTATTAAATCAACGGTGACATCACGAGACACGTGGGAACAGTTTCCGCGGGGACCGGTGACAAAGCCAACTCCCGTCGACGCAATCGCGAATAATTACAGTTTCCTCATTATTTTCCGTCGCGAAAGGGGAGCACGTCCCGTGAAAACTCGGTGAAACTCTCCGATTGTGCAACTGCATTGTACATACGTACACGCGTGACGACACGTGCTGCACTGGATGAAATCGCGGCTTTGTGACGCATCAGGCAAATATGAATTGTTAATAGAAATAAACGTGCACATTGGACTGTGAGACAAGTTTTCGTACGTGCGTATCGTGTGAAGGAAACCGTGTAGAAAAAGATTGTAAAACAGTTGACTCGCGAGAAACTGTAAAAGTTGTTAAAAATGAAGCTAACGATACAGCAAACAATTTTAAATGTAGGATTGCAATCTATGATAATTAGACTGTGGATTTTATGCATTTATAGTGTGAATGACTAGATCGAATACAAAACAGTAAAAAACAATCCAAGAATTTAAAAATATCTGTATGCTGCAATTAAGACAGACAATTTTTATTTTACTTAAAAATTCGCAGTCTAAGAATAAGATTTTGCTCGACAAACTGATGCAGAGGTTAATGGCTAAAGATAGTCAAAATATTTTTATTTATCAGTACGATATAGTGTGATACATTTTAATATACTAGGGTATAATATAATATGCTAGAATATAATACAAGATATTAAAATATAATATAGAGGAAAATAATATTATACAGCAGAATATACTAGAATATAATATAATATACAATAATATCGTATATTTTAGTATATTACACTAGAATACAGTATAATATGCTAAAATGTAATATAATATAGTAAAATGTAATTAAATCTACAATATTACCATATAATAGATCACAGTGGAATATAATACAACTTAGAGGAAGATCATAAAATGTAGGAGAGTATAATATAATAGAATGTACTAGAACATAATATGGTATATTATCATAGAATTTACTATAATATATTAGAGTATAATATAGTATAATATATTAGAGTATAATATAGTATAATATATTAGAGTATAATATAGTATAATATATTAGAGTATAATATAGTATAATATATTAGAGTATAATATAGTATAATATATTAGAGTATAATATAGTATAATATATTAGAGTATAATATAGTATAATATATTAGAGTATAATATAGTATAATATATTAGAGTATAATATAGTATAATATATTAGAGTATAATATAGTATAATATATTAGAGTATAATATAGAATACTATAGTATAATATATTAGATTATAATATAGAATACTATAGTATAATATATTAGAGTATAATATAGTATACTATAGTATAATATATTAGAGTGAAATATAGCATAATATAGTGTAATATATTTAAGTATGATATACTATAATATATCAGACTATAATGTAATATGTTAGAATATAATAGTATAATGCTCTAAAATACAATATTTAATAGTATACAGAAAAATAATATAATATAGTAGAACATTCTAGAGTACAATGTAATATGCTAGAATATAACATAATATAATAAAATGTAATTTAATATACTACATTTAATATAATATACTATATAATCTACTAGAATACAATATAAAATATAGAAGATCATAATATAATAGAATATACTAGAACATAATATAATATCGTAGAATGTAGTACAATATACTAGGCCATAACATTTCAAATTAAAACACAATACAACACGCTGGAATGTAGTACAATACACAAATATAAAATAAAAATGATTACAAGGAATATTCTATTACAATTGGATCAAAAACCTGGCTCATATATGACAATAAAACTGTCAATTAAAATGAGAAGGCTTAAATCATAAAGTTACCAGTAGGAACATGATAAGAATGATAAGAATTTGCAAGAGTAAAAATTCGCCAACCTCGAAACAAAGTTTTACCACGTAATTTTACTATGTCACTGGTGAAATACCACAGCGAGAATCATCCCCTAAGCTCGCCCTTACCCTCGGTCGAAGTCGGCAAGCCTGATTACAGAGGAAAGCGTAAAACCGCGCGACATACTTTAATCAAAGTACATATTGCAAGAGAAATAAAGAGCGATGGAGAGTGAGTGGAAAAGACAGAGAGAGAGAGAGAGAGACCTGTTTCCGTTTCGCGACCCCTTAATTTTTCCTTGCGTCGTCGCCGCAAGATATTTGACATATTTGAATCGCGGTCCGTAAGAATGCTCCCTTCGAAATAACTTGGGTTAACGCGGTCGCTTTGAACCTAACCCGGACCAGGCAATTTCGTTTCGTTTCGTTTCACGCAATCTCGGAAATACACCGTTGGCCTGTTGCGATCAACCAGAGACGCGCCCGGCACGTCAACGAGATCGGTCATGCTCGAAATGATCAAGAGATCGCGACAAACGCGTCGTTCCGATCCTAGAAATTCGCTGTGAATTGCATAACACAGTATTTTCTTCAGAGTTCACATTGCATTCAAACATTACGCGTTCTAAAACAAAAATTCAAAGCCACTTCCGGGTCTCGATAAAAGAGCGAAATATTGTGAACAGTGTGTCTTAAAAATGTTGTAAATCGTTGAAATGGACGGTTCCTGAGGTTATTTCAAGTAACTATTTCCTTAGCGAAAATTTCCACCTCGGCTTTGTTAAGGAGTTATTAACGGAAAACACGGACCAATCAGAACACCGGTACAGGGGACGGGCTCCGCCTCGGCGACAGGTCTCGCTCAGCGCGACGTTGCCATTGGCCGAGCCGGAATCCGTCTGCTGTAACGGTGTTCTGATTGGTCCATGTTTTTCGTTAATAACACCTTAATAAAGCCGAGGTGGTCATTTGTGTAAAGGAAAAAGTTACTGTAAATAACCTAAGGAAACGCGCATTTCAAGCATTCACAACATTTTTATAATTTTGTAATTTTTTGAGATCTTACGACCATATCAATATGCCCCATCAGGACATTAGGGAGAAGTGTGGATGGTCGATGCCGTCACTTGTTCCACAAAACCCCCGGCTGACTTGTGAGTTCTGAATTTTTTTTTTATTTATTTTACGTCGCTCCCAACTCTCTGCTAAGGTTATTTCGCGATGGGACCTACAGTTTATTAAGGTGAGGTTTCGAACCACCTTGGGCACCACAATATTAGATGGCACATGGAATATTTCCAGAGGTGCCAACATTTTCAAAATACAAGAAAACATTAACACTAGGTTTATGGAGCACTAAAATTGATTATTTTACATTGCTTTATAAAAATAATAAAATTGTATTTACTTAGATCTTCAGCGATTTTTATTGTAATATGTACACAAAAAAAATAAATCTATTTAATAATTCCTCACGAATGCCTCCTTACACTCTTAATAATCGTAAATTAAAAAGTTTTGAATCCGTCATTTTGACGGGCCCCGTAAATTTAGTGTTAACGACGTTTCCACTCTATGCTTACAATAACGAACTTCCTAGTTGATAAACCGACCTTGTTGCTCGTCCTGGTTTTTACAAAATAAACAATGAAATTAATTAAATTTCCATAAAGATCTGCCGTCTAGCGATCATGATCGATTCTCTGCACCTGCAGCTCTAAAACAACAAACACAAACGAACCATCTGCGCAGAGACTATCACCGTAATGAACTGTCTAGGTAGCAGAAAAGTCAGCTAGAGGTCCCAGCTAATCCTAGCGAACGATCTTCGTCCAGGGGTTCTCGGGCGGAAAGCAAAGAGAGAAAGAGAGAAGGGGGTCCCGAGGGCTCGAAAAAGCCAGGCTGAAGACCAAGGACCACGTAGAGAGTCTAACATCGTGGTTCCCACAAATCCGGGAATAACGCACACGGTAAATCCCGGGCTTCAAACAAGGCACAGTTAGCGGTGTTTGCAGGTCGCCGCATACCTGGCCCGTCTCTGCTTGAAAATGCTAGAAATGGACCGTGTGTAAAGCCCGTGCAAACTGGCTGAAGCTACGAACGCGGCTCGGCAACATCAAATATGAAAGCTCGCAATTATATAAAGCTAAGAGCGCGGCGCGGTGGTCAGAGAGAGAGAGAGAGGGTCCCCTCCCTCCATGTTAGATTCGCGGCAGAAATGCAGCGCGAACTGCAAACAGCACACGGAAACCGCCGTTCCGCGCTCTGTTCAAGCTCGAGAAATCCGTTCGCGAGCCGAAGCCGACCCGAGAGGAACACGGGAACTTCTTTGAGACTTCGCGAAGCATGGAAGCGTCGGACACTGTTCGACAAACGATTTAGGACAAATCCGTGACAAATGACATGTCCCGCCCAGTAAATGAACGCTTAACACTTTATACAGGGTGGTCCTTTTAAGTATGGCTATCTGAATATCTCTTCACGTTATTGTGATGCAAAAATTCGAAGATAAAGGTCATTTCAAGGTTATGTTATGAACACACGTATGATATTTTTACAAAAATGAATTTTTATTTAATGTTTGCACATAGAACAGAAGGAAAAGACAAAATACATAGAATTAAGAAGAACGTTTTAGTATTCCAAATAATGTTTACCGATCGTGATATTATTATTAGTTTAACAAATATAAACTTGTTCCGTGTTGTCGGTTGATGGACAAGACATACCTCAGCGAATAATAATTACACAAATAAATTTATCATTAGACAGCGGAGTTTATATACTTGTGACAAAAATGAGTAGGTGCGATTTAAAACAGTAAAAACATTAGAACAATGTAAACATATTGTTATATTATTTTCAACCTGTCAAACATTAAATAAAAATATAAATTTCTGATTTCGCTTCAACGCTGGAAACGAGTTAACCCTTTGCACTTGAATGGTGACTCAGTAATTATATAGAAAAGGTGTGCGTACTCCGATTTTTATGAAATTTTAATATGTTATGGAGCAACATATTCTGAACAACTTTTTCCTTTTCCAATATAGGGGGGTCGCTTTTAGTTTTCGAGATATTTTCTAAAACCTATTGCTAATACCATTACTGATGAGACCAACACAGCATACATGTATTATATTATCGTATTTGATTGTAAAACGAATTGGTATTGGTTTTAGTTAATTTTATATTGTTTAATGTGAGAACCTTCGTCTCAGAAACACTGGGTGGGTGTGTGTGGTATTGTCGCTTCTCATCTCCACAACGTGTTTACAAACAAAAAATAAACAGATGCGGCTCCGGAACAGGTTTAATTTGCCGCGGAGCGTGCAGGAATACGAAAAATTCAATACAGTATTAGCGATAGTATTTTGCAAATATATCGAAAACTAAAAGCGACCCCCCTATATTGGAAAAGGAAAAAGTTGCTTAAAATGTCGAAATCTATAATATATTAAAATTTCATCAAAATCGGAGTACGCAGACCTTTTCTATATAATTACCGGTGACTCTTAGCCACGAGTAAAAATTGCCATGACATTATCCAAAACAATTTTCATATTATTAAATTCGTCTTTATTTTATAAATTGTTAAAAATTCCACATCTGCATGAGAAAACAGATTTAATTTCAAGTGCACACTCTAATAAAAAATACATAGAATAAAAATGTTCTAGGTTGAAAGAAATATCTTGATGTTGGAATTAAAATTGCTTCGAGTGCTGAGGGTTAATATTTTAAATTGGCAGGTCTAGCAGGAAACGATGCTGATAGGACACGTTTATGAGATGTAATCACTCTTTGTCAGCGCGACATGTCGCAGTCGCACTGTGAACCGTGTTTGATCGATGCGATTCAACGTTCTCGATGAAACGAGGGAAACGAGATAATGAAAACAATCCGTTACGGAGCTGTTGATACGGTCGGACGCGTTTGGTGACGATGCTACTAAATATGCCGTGAGAAACGATTAACTTCTACAAGGACACCAGCGTACATAAATTTCCAATCGAATTAAAAGACTCGCTCAACGACGAAAAACATCAACTTGCAATTATTTCATTTATAAATGATATACAGGGTGTTCATTTGAAAACTTTCCAGCCGAGTATCTCTAAAAGTATGAAAGATATTAAAAAAGGGTAAAACAGGTGTCCAAGGATATCGAGGGAGAAAGAGGGGGGCAGTATTAGTTTTTTATTTGGGTGGCGTTTTCAAGATCATTTGAAGGTCAATTTTGTTTTTTCAAATGGAAACCTATATTTTTTATTATGGGATCTTATTGTACATAAAAAGACCAGCAATTTTCTTAGAATACTTTTTTTTATCTGCGCACTAGTTTTGGAGATATTTAAAATCCTATTAACATGTTCGCTACCATCATTTCTTTCAATGCTCATCTCCATCGTTAAAATGTTTGTCAAAAAGACGCTCATCAGCAAGACAGAGGATAAAGAGAGGGAAAGAGTAAGAGAGATAAAATTGAAACAGAAAGAACACGAAGAAAGAGGATCTAATATTGTCCAACAAAGGAAAGAGAAAGACACTCACCAACAAAATAGAGATAGAAAGAAACAGCGGAAGAAGTAGAGCTACAAGAAGAAGACGAAACAGAAGATTAAACAGAAGAAGAAGAATAATAAGAAGAACAAAGAAAATACTTTACATGCATTGATGTGACACTCAACGTATTAACAATTAAAATAAAAGTGCATAAATATAATAGAACATAAAATATTACCATACAGCAACATTAAAAAGAACAATACCAGACGACGTAAAACAACGATATTCACAAACCGGACAATAAAATCGAATTTAAGAATGAAGAACAAGAGCGGAAGGAGAAAAGGGGGATGAAACACCTCGAGTAGACTATCGCTCGTAAACACAGTGTACAGGAAACGCGAAAAGTAGGCGAATAAAGGCGTGTACAAGCGGCGCGAAAGTGTTCGCATAAAATCATAACGCAATAATCCTACACAATTTGTCGGAGCGTTGGAACAGAGAATGAGGAGCAGAAGGGTGTAGGGAGGGTGCGGGAGGGTTGGAATAGGAGATCGAGGCTATCGGAGGGTTCTCAGGAGTCCTGTGCTGCTTATGCCAGTCGTGGAATTCCGCGGTAATAGAATCGCAATATGGCCGGGGCGTATTGGAATACTCGCCGCGACGCACAATCATGGACTAGCCAAGCGACCGAATTTGAATATAACAACGGCCATCTCGCACTCATACACACCGGTGGCCGGGCATAAAGCACGACGGATACATATCTACAAGCGTGGATATTCGCCTGTACGGCGAGGGCCGTTTAGAACGCACCGGGGACACGCTCCCGTGTTGCCGAACGATTTTTGCCATGCTCGCGCAGGTTCGCACGGGACTCTGAACGGCGACATCCTCCATCGTGGCTTCTGCTTTTTAATCCAGTTCCGCGGGCCAGGTTGCCTTCGACCGAACAGGAACTCCGGGAACGAACATCGGTGAATTATAAATAATTAAATTATACTTATATTCAACATTTTAGGATTTTTCCTCAAAGTTTAAAGAGAAATTTATCTATTAGTACCAAACAAATCTGTGGATTAGTAGAATCAGCTGTTCGTTTGTCAAAAAATCAATTTTCTCATAGCGGCTTTTATTGAATGTTAATCACTTTATAAATGTTCGTTACTATTGAAAACGATGAAATGAATAGACTTTTCTAAAAATTTGAGTTCGAAAAAACATTCAAATATGAACATTTCATGAGTAGTGTATTGGAATCACTGAATAAAGAAAAACGTTGGTGATTATATACAAGTTGGTCCTCCTCACCGATTTTGATGACCTTGAAATATGTTGTCAAGGTCATCATTCTGAACAACTTTTCCCTATACATGTTACCGTCGCGAGTTTTCGAGATATTCGCAAAAAAATATTGCTAATACTGTATTGAATTTTCTCTCTTGGATTTTCGTATATCAGCATAGGCGATCGCTTAACGGCGTTCGTAACGTATTTTGCTTCTTACAAATATTATTATTTATTATTATTTACGCCCCCTCCACGACCTAACCACAACTCATTCTATTCACATGATTTTTCCATTACTAGATCAAATTCTGGATGACAACTACAATGCAAAGATTATGCAAATAGAATGAGTTGTTGTTAGGTCGTGGAGGGGGCAGAGCGGACACGACAATCGAAGAGTAGTCTTTCAAAATTGAAAGCTCACCTCATATATGTATGACCAGAGTGAGACCCTGTTTTCTCTCTCATCTCCACAGCGTGTTTACAAAAAAAAAGTAAACAGACGCCGCGCCGGAACAGGCTTACGTTGCCACAGAGCGTGCAAGAATACGGAAAATTCAATACAGTATTAGCAATAGTTTTTTGCGAATATCTCGAAAACTAAAACCGTGCGGCGGTAACATGTATAGGGAAAAGTTGTTCAGAATGATGGCCTTGATAACATATTTCAAGGTTATCAAAATCGGTGAGGAGGACCAACATGTAAATAATTACCAATAAATCTGTGGCTTAGAGTTTTATTACGTTGAAAGCCAAGACTAAAGTGGGTAATTATTTACATGAGGGGCTTCCTCACCGATTTTGATGACGTTGAAATATGTTGTCAAGGTCATCATTCTGAACAACTTCTTCCTATACATGTTACCGCTGCTCAGCTTTAGAGTCCGAGATATTTGCAAAAAAATTTCAACATCTCAAAAAGTGATTGGAGTAGATCTGGGTTAGGTCTGGGTTATTTATATATTATTTACATATTTATATATTTATATACTGGGTTATTATATATTTTCATGATTGTTGCAGATATCCAAGAATTCGTATGGTTTCATGCTTAACCTCTTGGGCACGACGCGCCACTATAGTGGTTTTCACGGATCTCATCTTTCTGAACGACACGCCACTATAGTGGCTCACTCTAGTAGCTCACCCGCTCACCGTTTGAATTAAATGATCGTCTTCCGATACGCATGTGAAATATATCGTACCCAATTAAAATTATAATTTAATCATTAAAAACTTCATTCCAATGTAATCGCGTAGAGAACAGCATTGTCCGTCACACATTGTAGGTTATATCGTTTACAAGTAATTCTCGTTGAACTCCGCCGTACAGAGAAACAGCCCCGCGCAAAATTCAGCCGTGCCAAAGAGGTTAATACTCTGTATGCTAACACTGACAATGAAATGAGTTCGCATTCGATACGATTCATTTCACATTTCAGTTCGCAAACATAAACAGACAAGACAGTGGGTCTCAACTGATTGAAGTCGTTTTAAGTTGTGACCGTGGCCGCGTTATCAGCGGCCACAATCTCAAATCTAACCCAGACCTACTCGGATCACTTTTCGAGATGTTGAAACTTTTTTGCGAATATCTCGGAAACTAAAGCTGAGCGGCAGTAACATGTATAGGAAAAGGTTGTTCAGAATGATGACCTTGACAACATATCTCAACGTCATCAAAATCGGTGGGGAAGCCTCTAATGTAAATATTTACCCTAAAGTGAAATGACCTCTAAAATGATAAAAAAAAAACTAGTTCTTTGACGGTATAACTGTCTTCTTTGTCGACGCGTCGCACAGTGGTCCGAATCGTAGAATCAGTTTTTCGTTTGCACAAAAAATCAACTTTCTCATATCGACTTTTATC
This sequence comes from Sphecodes monilicornis, assembly GCA_913789915.3. Lineage (NCBI taxonomy): Eukaryota > Metazoa > Arthropoda > Insecta > Hymenoptera > Halictidae > Sphecodes > Sphecodes monilicornis. The sequence continues at coordinate 10,108,502 of OU565284.1, read as the reverse complement.
GAATGATAATAACTTTATAAATGTTCGTTACTTTTTAAAACGATGGAATCAATCGAATTTTATAAAAATTTGAGTTCGACAAAGCGTTCAAATATGAACATTTCATGAATAGTGTTATCTTATCGGAATCACTGAATAAAGAAAAATGTTCTGTTTGACTCCATTAGCTTGTAACTCCAGGAAACAATTTTTATTTTAAAAATTGGCCGTCTAATGCTCGTTCCGAAACAACACTAATCTCGCAGCAGACGACAGTTCATACATTTCAGTATTTATTCCATTAGACTGTTTCTCTTTCTTTGAACCTGCTGTCCTCGGTCACCTTCCGGGCAAATTCGTGCGAAGACGCGTGGGAGGACGTCGGAGAAGAGAGAAAGAGAAAGATAGAAAGCTAGAGAGAAGGAGAGAATCAAAAGAAGATAGAATGAGAGGAGGAGAGAGAGAGAAGCCCGTAGAGAGAGGATCGCAGAGATTAGCCCCGGGAGGCTCCTTTGTGCAGCAATGAAAATGGCTTGTCTCAAAGAACCGCGACGGATACATTTTTAATTACCTCAAATATCACTCGGCGAGCTCGCCCAAGTTTCTTAATTAAATGTCATATTGCGCCCGGAGGGTGAGAGCGTGCTCTTCCTCTCTGTCTGATCGAAGAAAGAAGGACGTAGTAGAAACTGCCTCCTTCGCCTCCTCTTACTTCTCCCTCCTCCATTCGAAAGGATCGAGAGGATCTTTTGAGTCGCTCGGCAAATATTAGCTGTATTAATAACAGGCTCGATGAAGCGCGACCAACCTGAACGAGATCCGAATTGGCTGCGCCAATTTGCATTGTTCTTCGGTCAAGAATAACAAGACGAGGCGGGGGTGTGTGCCGATCCGCTCTGGAGATCGCAGATTCGCAGCGGTTTTATTACATTTTCCCCCGTGGATATTGTTTCACCAAGCCGATGTTCTTGCGGCGTGATTATATTGATCCAGCTGGGATCGCGAATGTCGGCGTATTGGTCCGACCGGACCGGCTCTACGAGTATTGGCGATTAGGTATTGCAACGATTACGAAGACGGGACTGTGCGAACACGTGTGCAAGAAGCACGTTCTCCCTTAACCAGTTAGCTGTTTCTGACGAGTATACTCGTCATGAAGAAATGGCACAATTTTTTGTTATGACGAATATACTCGTCACGCGTAAAAAGTAGCTACAATTTGCTGTTTACATTGCAATTTTAATGAAAACTAAAATATATTCTTTAAATTCAAGATGTTTTGAATGTTTGGAGGCCAAGACGAAATAAAATGCACAAATACGAAAATATAAATAATTATTATGAAAAAACTGTATACAGTGTGCACAAAGTAGTTCGCTTACTTTTTGCGACACATTTTAGGTACACACTTATCAAAGAGGTCGCAACAGCTATCTGGTTAAAAGTAGACACAGGAGATTCTCTTAACCCTTTGCACTCGAAGCAATTTTAAGAGATTTCTTTCAATCTAGAACATTTCTATTCTATATATTTTTCTATACATTGTGCACCTCAAATTAAATTTGTTTTCTTATGCAACAGTTGACTATTTAGCAATTTATAGGTTAGAGACGAATTTAATAATATGAAAACTGTTTTGAATAACGGTATGGCAATTATTGTTGGTGTCTCAGAGTCACCGTTGGAGTGCAAACGGTTAATATACAGGTCGAGTTATTTAACTATCGCCTGAATGTACTCATAACCTACTGGTTGCATAACAAAAAGTTAAAAAACAAAAGTTCCTTTGTATTGAATAAAACATGTAATGTGATCATGAGTTTTTTGATGTTCTGATATTTGATCGAGATACGAAGGTGACCTTGAGCTTTTGTATCATAATGTGTGAAATTTAAATACGCGATTCGAAGTACTATTGAATGCCGAGTGAAAAAGTGTTAAGGTTTATCCGGTGATGAAGTAATAGTTACCGAGATATTTTCAGTTAATGTTGATGGAATCTTCAGTGCATTATGGGTCAAATTGAATGATAACTTTTTCTTTTATGAAACTGCCGTGTCTCTTGATGACACTAGTCTTCTTTTAAGCTTGAGAAGAGTGTATTATATTTTTTACTTGCAATGCGCACAGATAATTTTGAAATTTTCTATGCTATACTTATTATATAAGCACTCTTTCTTTTTACTTGTCATTTTAGGTTAGGTACAACACCTGTCTGAAGCAGTGTCGCCAGATCGGTTAAATCGAGAGAAATACAGTTTACCACATCTCTGATGACCAGCGTAATATGTGACACGTTGCGCGGCACATCACGTGATCAGTCTACGGTCTTAGTGGGGGACGTTGAAAAGAGTGTTCTATATTTTTCACTTGCAATGCGCCCAGATAATTTTGAAATTTTCTGTGCTATACTCGTTATATAAGCACTGTTTCTTTTTACTTGTCATTTTAGGTTAGGTACAACACCTGTCTGAAGCAGTGTCGCCAGATTGGTTAAATCGAGAGAAATACAGTTTACCACAGCTCTGATGACCAGCGTAATATGTGACACGTTGCGCGGCACATCACGTGATCAGTCTACGGTCTTAGTGGGGGACATTGAAAAGAGTGTTCTATATTTTTCACTTGCAATGTGCCCAGATAATTTTGAAATTTTGAACTTATTTTTATTTTCATAATATGAATTTTATTTTTTGATAATCATACGATGTTCTACCCTATTTCTTCTTCAGCTGATCAAAAGATTATTTACACAAGACAAAATTGAATCTAAATAATTGACCATAGACTTTTAAATCAAAGTGGTATATATGTATAATAATAAATCTCTTGTTCTACATTGTCAATAAACTATCTAATAAACAAAATTGTATGAAGGCACCTTTAACAATTGTAAATGTATCATAGAAATCGGTTGCGTTATCCATGGATAACTCCGATTGGTAAGAAATGTCATCCAACAAGGGTTTCCTGCAAGTATGCTACCTTATACATTTAATTTTCACGACAACACACAATATTAATTTCCTGTCACGCTCAACACATATATATTTTGAATTGTCAAGCTTTATTTCAAAAATGATTTCTAATAATTTTCTATTGCTGTAGCAATCGCGATTTTTTTTTAATGAACCGCCATATTGTTCCCTATATTTTTCGCCTCAAGCGATAGCGCTAACCTTTTCTCTAACTCCTCGCTAACTCACTTCGAGCGCGAGTTGCTTATATCTATGTGTGTGTACCGCATTTTTGCGAAATATGTTGTTGTTTTACTTTTAAACTACAATGAATACATTCGGTTAACGTTAAAAGCATAAACTTCATTTAACATAACCCAACATTATCTGTTGAGATAAGCTTACAGGGACGACTCATTTCATGGATTGATAAAACATTATTGCCTGATCAAGAACTGGTAGTGACGATCGTCGACTATTCAGTGCAGGGACAGACTCGCGTGTCGCTGCACGTCCGATGGTAGATAGAAAGATGAGCCCGGCTTCCGTGGAAGCCGAAGGACGTGAGTGTCTCGTAGTATACGCGTTGCGTCGTCCAGGTAGCATAATACGCGCGATGCACACGAGCCGGCTCATCTGCATAACACCGGCGGACGCAGCCTCGACATGAATATTTACCGGTCATTTATAAGTCCGCGGTGTAGGGGCGTTTATCGCGATTCGTCCTCGTCCTGGTCGTCGAAACGACGACAACGACGACGAGGCACCACCGATCCTATTCGATCGGCAACGGGGGGATCTTCGGGACGCAGTACACACCGGAAGAAGAAACTCGCTGCACCGGCTGGCCACGATGAACCGCGGCCAAGGGGACCTAACTTTCTGCCACGGTGATTGCCGGGGCCCAGCCGAGTTTACGATATACGGCCGTTTACTTTATTGCCGGCTGCCTCGTCTCGTTACTTTCGACCGTTCCGGGAAATTTCGCAGATTTCTCGTACCGATTCGCGAGCACCGATCTCGATTCGAGTCCCTTGCCGTGGCTGCTTCCGCGAAACCACCTTGCTTCCGTCGCCGTTTTTCGCACAATCGAGACGAAGATGTTGCGAATTTTTCTCTTTCTTTTATTGGCCATTTCAAATCTCGAACGAGATTCATTTCCGCTGCATTAATAAGGGAAGATAACGAAGCGACGTCGGCTGATCTTAATGAAACTTTCGAAGGTTGTAGTGTTCAGACAGAGGATTGAATTAATGAATTTCTCTTACTTGTAGTTAAATAAATAACGTAATATTTAATTTAATATAATGCATAAATCGTATACTCGTATAACACGCAATTAATCGATATCAACCATATTTAATCTAGTGCTTCTTCCATGCATATTGATTTTTCTATTTTACGTAACTAAATTCAATTAAAACATTTTGTTTTTCTCTTTCTCATTCTCACCACACATATCCACACATGTAGTTCTTGTAAAAATTGTTGGACATGTATTTTGTTTTAACGGCCATTATTTATATTCTAGGGGTGAAAACAGGCCTCGATGTTGGGCGTCGGAACCATATTTGGTCGAATATCTCGGAAACTATCAGATCTATAGAGGTGGTTTACATTTTAAAACCGTGTACTTTTTAATAAGGAATCCAGCTGCGCAACACTTTTAGGATTTTTAGATATCTTAATTTGTTTCAACGATAGATTACAAAATGACACATTTTTGCGAATTTTTCCATGGAAATGCTAATCTATGTTCTTGAATGTTTGTGTGTGAGAAGTGCATATCCGAGTAGAAAACACGAATAACATGGAATTTTGATTTTTGCATTTTAAAAAGAGTTATTGTAATTTAAATACATACATCGGTGTTTTCTACATGTCGATAATTAATCGTGTACAAGATTTCCACGATATTTTGATTAATTATAGTAACACAAAGAAAAAAAATCTGCTGTATGGCTACAATTTCTTGCAATTGACAATTTTTATTTTGCCCCGAAACTCCGCAGTCTATTAACCAGTTAACTGTGTAGCTCGACTTTGTATGTGACTACTACAAATTTTTGAAAACTTTATTCATCACATATTGACCTCACGTCAATTTCATTGTTTCGTTTCTTTACTTCGTCTTTGACTCGAAAAATTCTAAAATGTCGACAAATTAATAATGTGTTTTAATCTTCACTACAAATTTTAACATAAATAGCAAGCAATTAATTTTTATTCCATGACGAGTATACTCGGCAAAAAGAGCTAACACGTTATTCGCTGTAGCAACGAAGAAAATCGAACATCAAGTTATCAGAATCGACCGGACGATCGATTAGAATTGTCTGACGGTCGCAAAAGGTTCAAACGAAGAAGGTAAAGGGTCCAGATCCGCCAATGGACGAGTGTAACTGATAAAAGAAAAACAGGATCGTCGGTGGTGTGCGGCGTAAGGGAGCTAACTTAATAAAACCGCGAGTCGGTGGTTACACGGCGAGAATCAGCGTGAAAGAGAAAGAGATGAAGAGAGAGAGAACGAACGAATAACGATTTGAAACGAGAGAGAAAGGGAAACAGCGAGAAAAAAGAGAGTGGAGGATAAGGGAGGCAAGAGGGAGCGAGGGAGAATTTTTCATATGCTTACTTGCACAGAAATAATGAGCTTGTCCATAAATAAAGAATAGAGGCCGCTCGCGGCGAATGGGTAATGAAGTCTCTCGTGGATAATTGTTATCGCTGGAAAACGTTGCCAGCCTTGCGTTTTCCACCGCGAAACGATGCAGACGCGGGCAAACGAAATACAACCGCCCACCATCACCACCATCCCGCTAACCCACCTCCTCCTCCACCACCCCCAAATCATAACCAACGAGAACCAGAAGCGAAGCGTTTCCTAGCTCGACTTTTTGGAAGCTCGTTCAACACGCGGATGGAATCAAAGCGACCAGCCTCGAGGCTTCAACCGGATTGCGAGACGATCTCTACCGTTGCGATGGGTCGTTTCATTTCGCATTCCGCCGAACAATTTTTTCGACCCGAGATGTTCACCCCCCCCCCCCCACCTCTCTCTCTCTTTGTCACTTTTGATAAATAGTTTTTGGCGGAGCAACCCGATTTTTGGAGCACCTGTGCAAAGCAAACAAATGTTTATTCTTTCTTGCTTGAGAAATTGGTCGAAATGATCGCCACCTCTAGCACTATTTCAAATATTGAATATGTTACAATAATAATTTTGTGAACCCTTTGCATTCAAAGCTATCGACTCTCTCAGTCTCTTTCTCACTTTTGATAAACTGTTTTTGGCGGAGCGATCTGATCTCTTGATTATTTCTACGAAGCAAGAAAAAGGTTTATTTTTTTTTCTTACGCGTAGATTGATCGAAACAATCGCCATCTCTGGTTCTATTTTAAATATTGAATATATTAATCGTTTGCGGAAGAGTGTCGGCAAATAGCCGCCCAATTAATTTGTACCATTTTGCGACTGCGAATAATTTTTTAAAGAAACTCTTACTCTCGAGAAATATCAAACAAATTTTTACAATAGCTGAAATTTTATAATAGGCCGTCGCTGACATAACATAATGGTTAAAAATTAACGGACAGGTAGGGACAACTAAATCTTGCATTAGTTTTTACAACATATATCCATGCATATTTTCAATAAAAAATCATGAATGATTTTTGAGGAGTATTTTTTCAAGGATTAATTAAAGTTACCGGTATCGTTTAAATTTACATTATTAATATGATATCAAGAAAGTGGAGAAAACATATAAACTAACATGAAAATAATAAGAACACATCTCCAGTAACATACTCTATGTGGAAATAATGAAAAAAGTGTGTGTAAAGATGGCGTAATGAAATAGAGAAAGATTGAACCTAAAGAAGAAGAAAAGAAATAGAAAAAGATTTAACCTAAAGGAGAAGAAGAGAACTAGAGAAAGATTCAACCTAAAGAAGAAGAAATGAAATAGAAAAAGTTTGAACCCAAAGTAGATGAAAAGAAGCAGTGGAAGATTGAACCCAAAGAAGAAGAAAGGGAATAGTGACAGATTGAACCTTAGGAAGAAGAAACGAAACAGAGTAAGATTGAGCCTAATGAAGAAGAAAAGAAATAAGGAAAGTCTAACCCAAAGAAGAAGAAAAGAAATAGAGGGGAATTGAACCCAAAGAAAAGAAAGGAAATAGTAAAAGATTTAACCTAAAGAAGAAAAAAGGAAATAGAGAAAGTTTGAGCATAATGAAGAAGAAAAGAAATAGAAAAAGTTTGAACCCAAAGAAGAAGAAAAGAAATAGAAAACATTTGAACCTAAAGAAGAAAAAAGAAAATATTGAAAGATTGAACGCAATGAAGAAGAAAGTTTACAGCTTCATTAAACGGTTATACTAGCAAAATTGCTAAATGAATTCTAATAGAAACTACGCACTTTCAAGTGAGGTAGCCAGGCATAGTTAATACTTGTTTATTGGTTTTAATATCGTTACTTAGCTTAGTAATAGATATCTAGGAACACTTCTGTGAAGGTTTTAAATACCAACGTGAAGGTTGATTTTTTTATTTTTCTCCATTGACAACGCACTGTGCAACGCAGCACTCTTTCGAAGCGTTCTCAGCGGTCGCCGGAATCGCAAGAAGAAGACAAAGTCTCTGCGAAAGTGGGAATCGTGTTCCACGCTCGTAACCATTATCACCGGTGCCCTTCTTCGATAGGGTCGGCACGAGGTCGCTGAAATAGCGACACGAAAGGGCCCCTAGCCTCGATTTATGTGCCGGCAGACACGTCGGGATCTGCTCTCTTGTGAAGCATCGATAGGCGGCACTCGCATCGATGCTCCTCTGGACCAGAAGAAGATCAAGAGGAAAGAGAATACACTAACACTGTATAACAGAAAGAGGGAGAGAAAGAGAGAGAGAGAGAAGAGACATTTACTAGTAAAAGGGAGAAAAAATGGGGTGGAGAGAGATTGGACCAAAAGAGGTAGCAGATAGAGAAAATCGAACACTGTAGATTACAAGGAGATGGAAAAGAAGACACCTATCCGTAGAATGCGGATCTTTATGCAAAATAAAAATTGTTTGCATTTATTGCAAGGACCAGCAGCCAAATACGATATGATTTTAGTGAGTTGAAGCGAATGTATAGACAGGGGATTTTATGCATTTATGGTAAAAATGAGTAGCAATTTAAACCAGTAGAAACATTAGAGGAATTTAAAAATACTGTTATATTAATTTCAACCTGTTAAACAAGTTACGGAAGAATATAGATTTCTATTTCATTTCAGTTTGTTGCAAACCAGGTAGAAAATTTTTATTTTGCAGAAAGATCCACTGTCTACTAATATATTGATGTTCTGAACACTAAAATAAGAAACAACGATTGACTGAATCGTGAATCGTCTCGTGAAGAAGAAACGAAATACAGGAAGATGGCGAAAAGAAATAGAGAAAGATTGAGCCCAATGAAGAAGAAAAAAAAAATAGTGAAAGGTTGAACCCAAAGAAGAACGGAGGAAATAGTGAAAGATTTAACCTAAAGAGGAAGCAAAGAAATAGAGAAATATTCAACCTAAAGAAGAAGAAACGAAATAGAAAATGATTGAACAAGAAGAAGGAGGAAGAGGCTCTAACACGGTCGAACAGAAATATCCCGAATCAGAGCAATACAGAAGGAAAGAAGGGGAAAAATGGAAAGAGATAGAAGAGGAGCCTCACGTCGTCGGCAGATTTGGTATAGTTACGGAAGGAGGGGAAGGGGGGTTGGTGGCGGCGGCTGTCTCTGCTTACTGTGCTTACTGTGGTGCTTACTGCGCGCACAGCTACTCCGTCTAGCTCGGAGGTATTTGATATTGACTTGCCGAGCCTCGACTTTGAACTCGCAGACCGGCAGGCAGCTCGTAACCGAGGGTGGGGGCGGCAAAGGGGGGTGTGGCAGGGGGTTGGCGACGGGAGAAAGAGAGCCGGACCGGGCCGAGCCACGTTTAATTAAAAAGCTTTCTGCACCCCCGCCCCCACCGGTTCTTGCACCCTTTCCACCGCGATATGTGCGGGCCCCGATAGTCGACACATTGGTGATACCCGGAAAAACGACCACCCCCTCCCCTTGCAACCCCCTAAGTACACACCGGCGGCTCCTCACAAAGGAAATGGAATCCTTTACTTTCCGGATGGAATTAACTCGAAAACTCGGCGAACACACCCCGGCACACCGGTACCGGCAGAGGCTTGATTATTTTAACCTGGGATATCGCCGGCTGCTTTCGAATTAACTGGCTTGTTTGGAGACGATTTTGTATAGGAGTAGTTTTGCGGGATTGTTGATTGGTGATTTTCGTAGTGATGTCGATGAGCATGGGTAGTACTGAGTGTACTGAAGCTCGTTGTTCTTGATTCGTTCTACTCGTGCTACTCGAGGCAGTGTTCATTGTGATATTCATTATAGTATTCATTGTACTTGCTGATTTATATACTACTCGAGTGCTGAATAGTGCATGGTATTCATTATACTATTCGTTATATCCCGAATTGTACTACTCATTCCACTACTTCTTGTACTATACAATGTAGTAGTAGTGGTTCTACTCATGGCACTAGTCATAGTACTACTCGTTGTGCTATTCATTGTACTACACATTTTACTACTACTTGATCAATCACATACAACTCGAGTGCTCAACATACTATTTATTATATTCTTCATTGTACTACTCATAGTACTTTTCAGTTTATTGCTCATTGTTCAATTAATTGTAGTTGTCTCGTAGTGCTCACAGTACTATCTATTCTGCTACTCAATACTCTGCTAACTCTACTTATGATACTATTCATTATATTATTTATTGTGCTACTCATTGTACTTGCTTCGTACTGCACATAGAACTGTTTATTGTACTACTCATGGTACTATTCATTGTATTAACCATCGTACTATTCATGGTACTAATCATTGTATTATTCATTGTATTGTTCATTGTATTAGTCATAGTACTGCTCTTTGTACTATTTCATGTACTATTCATTCCTCGATTAATTGTGTAAAGTTCTTGTAATATTTACTGCACTATTCACTGTACTATTAATTTTATTATCATTATATTATTCATTGTAGTATTGAGTATTCTATTCATTTTACGATTGTTTGTATTATTCATTGTACTAGTTGTTATACTATTAAATGGACTACTCATTGTACTATTCATTTTACTGCTCATGGTACTACTCATACTACTATACTATTAAACGGAGCACTCATTGTACTGTTAATTGTACTATTCATTGTACTGTTAATTGCACTGTTCATTATGCTATTCATTGTACTATGTAATGTAGTGTTCGTTGTACATACGTTGAACATATATATTGAAAGTATAGTATTGATTGTAGTATTCCTTGTACTATTCATTGTACTATACGGTTTACAAAATCCACGCGCCAATAGACTTTTAAATTATAAATTTTCCAACATCGCATCGAGACTGTCATTCATCAGACGGCCAAGAAGCGGATCTATTGTATCCGAGAGAGATAACTGTGTTGTAAAAAATGTTTTTTTCAACGTTCCCCAACACACATACTCGCCTCCATAGAGAATAAAGAAGATAGATAGCATCGTTGAATTAAACAACCCGCTGCCTAAATTTAATTGGACAAGACTCTTACAACGAGAAATAGAACCGTGACGCTACCGCGGAAGTCATCGCAATTAAAATGAAAATGAAAGAAAGAAAGAAAGAAGAAAATAGATGATACAACCCATTATATTATTTATTGTATTCCTTGATTCACATACTATTCAAGTGCTCGAAACTATTCATTGTGCTAGACATGGTACTATTCGTTCTATTATTCATTGCATTACTCATGGTGCTACTTTTTGTACTATTTATTGCACTATTAATTGTGCTACTTCTTGTAATATTTACTGTACTGTTCACTGTACTATTCATTTTATGAGTCATTATAAGAGAAAAAGACAAAAACGCGAATCATCGCTGTATCACGATTCTCACCGGTGTTTCTGGCATTGCTGGCGAAGTTCGAAATCCTGGACAATGTAGATGGAAAGCAGCCGCCACCGGACGCAATAGAATCACGGTCTGATTAGAACGAAAATCCAGGTGGCAACGTTTCGTTCCCGTTTCTGGAAAAACGTTTCTCGAACCAACCTGAACTGTGCGTCTGTAGGCGAAACAAATTTTTTTCATGTCTGTTATGCAAACCAGTACGTACAGAAATTTCGCAATAATTTTACTGTGCCAAGAATATAATTTAAAAATATTCACAACCCTCCATAGTTCAGTGTAACTTTGACGTTACAGGTAATGATACATCAATATATTATTATTACACTGCGGATTTTATGCATTTATAAGAAAACTGAATAGGTCAGTTCAATAGTAACTAAAGATTACTGTCCTATTATTTTTTATCTATCACGATTGTTAAGGATAGAAATACATATTTATTTATTCTTCGCTTCTCACAATCAGTGCAGAACATTTTCATTTTCCGTAAAGATCCGCAGTTTAATTATTATCGACATAAAATAAATTCCTAAAGTAAAAATATATAAAATAAAATAAATAAAACTAATTTGTATGTATATTTCCTCTTAACAGGAATTATTTTTAAGAAAATGTAACCAAACGACTTGACTTTTTTTAAATATTAAAAGAATTAGTTTATCAGTAAATGCGATCGAAAGAATTTTTTCAAATTGATATTGATCAGAGTTGCGAAGAAAAAAGTGTAGATCCCGATTTTTGACTACTTTCATTGGAGGCTACAATGTAAATTTAAAAAATACATTTTGTAGATCTAAATAAGTTGTACACGTGCAGAAAGTTATATCAAAATCAGTTGACGCATAAAAAAGCTATAGGCATTGGAACATGTAAGAATATTTCAATCGTCATGTTACAATCGATCTAAAGGCAGTTTCTCACGGTTTGTGCCATTAATCGATTTCCATGAAACTTCGCGCATATGCATGACTTACTTCGGTCTACAAACAGTGTTTTTCTGAAATTTTCATTATAGTCATAGACAAAACAGTTAAAAATTCTAACCTGTATTCTTCTTCTTCACAATCTCATCGAAAAACAGTTTTTAAATCATTTGTTTGGACATTCTCTGGTAAGCTAATCCTTCCTGCGTCTCAAAAACACTCGGGACGTTTGTTCAAATTTTTAAAACATTATTCCATTTTAATGGATGTGCCAATACTTTTTTTTAAACTGTGTCTCGCCACCTCCACGAAATTCCGAGCGTAGCCAGCTCTCGCTTGCGAAGAAAAAGAGCAAAACGGCCAGAAAGAGAGAAACAGAGAGAGAGAGAGAGAGAATCTCTGATATTTCGCGGACAGCGACTAGCAGAGCATTAGCCACGCAACGGTCGCTTTCTTGCGACCGCAAAAACCGCGACGGACACAAAGTCGCGTGTGCCCGTCGTATTTCGCATTAGCACGTCTCCTAGCGTGTCGAGTCCGTGCCGGTAAATGATACACGATGGCGAAATGACGTGAAATAACGCGAGGCTTTCCATCTGTTCGCCAGTGTTTTCTAACGAGAGAGCATTCGCCCCACTCCTTTCCTCTCTCCCCCTCTTACTCCCCTCTTGGCCGTTCGTCGGTATATACAACAACCGCTCGTAACCGATGAAATTCGCGAATGAATTATTCATTTAATCGCTCCACGGACAATTTATTTGCGAACAAGAGCGTTCCACCGCCCGTGTCCACGGAAATCGGCTTAAGAAACACACGACGCCGGGTTTCACCGATCCTCGAACGCTGCAACCGCCGCGCCGTTTTGCGAAACGGCCGGCTAACTTTTCTTTCGTGGCTCGACGTGAAATTCTTTGCCACATGAAGGAAATACACCAAGTTGAAAAATAATAAATTCGTAAAACAGACACTAAGGACTCGTTCAGAAACGGCGAAATCCGCGCGTTTTCGACCGCGCGATTTGAACCGCGTCAAAATTGGCAGTCTCTCAGGTAGAGGCGGTAACCATGTGGACTTTAAGGAGAGGGGCGAAGTTTTAGCTCACAGTACGAAGCAGTGATGCCAGAACTGTCAGCTTTTCGGGCATGCGTATTCGCGCGTGGCATCAGTAACGTACTAATTTCAAATTTTTAAGGTTCTTTAAGGACCTGTTTTAAAAATAATGTTTGTCATTCAACATTCACATACTTTCTTGACCTAAAAATGTTCGGATTATGCAGCATAACATAATATAATATTTTATTCTATTTGGCAGAATCTACAAGGAATACCAACATTTATTGCAAGACAAAAGAAAACTGCCGAAAACCTTTACAGTATCCAAAATAAGAAAAATATATTTTTTAATTATATAAATAAACACGTAAGTAAAAAATAACGTCCATTATCTACAAGTTCGTCTATGGCAATGCTAGGTCCCGGCACGCCATCTAGATGTTTCTCTTTTTTGTCGCGTATACGTCACTGGATTCCGCGCGCGCCGCAGTACGCATGCGTGAAAAGCTGACATTTCTGGCATCACTGGTACGAAGATGGATGTCGAAGAAACAATATCAAACCGCGCGATTTCCTTCGAACACCTGAACGCTCTCATAGCAGCCATAGTAAATAAAATCGCGCGGAAACAGCGAGGATTTGTTTTCCTGCGGTTCAGAGGCGGCAGTCGCGCGGATCTTTGAATCGCGCGGTCACGTGTGAACGAATCCATAAATGCTAATGTGAATAAGTCTGCGCGATTTGCATCCGCGCGGTTTGAATCCGCGCGATTTTATTTACTATGGCTGCTATGAGAGCGTGCAGGTGTTTGAAGGACATGGCGCGGTTTGATATTGTTTCTTCTATATCCATCTTCGTACCGAGCTAAAACCTCGCCCCTCTCCTGCGTGTCCGCACGGTTACCGCCGCTTCCTGAACGACTGCCAATTTTGACGCGGTTCAAATTGCGCGGATTCCGCCGTGTCTGAACGGGCCCCTACAGACTTTCAAAAATCGCCTCGTCGAAACACGACCGCAATGTAAACCGGAAGAACTGCAATGCGAGCTGGTCATACAGTAGACACGTCTTAACATACCCCACTAACAGACTTCCGGCGAATGACGAACCTGCAAGTAGATGAGAGGAAGGTTCGCGCGGGTTCGAAACGCGGAAATGGCGGCGCGTTGTTTCTTTCTGAATCGGCTTAATTGCGGAACGATATATGCATCCGCGAACCGCGGTTCCATCATCGCCCTTTGTGTGCCAATGAACGAACACCGAGAGACAGAAAGAGAAGACAGAGAGAAATAGTGGAAGACAGAGAGGGATAGGGAAAGATAGATAGTTAGAGAGAGAGGAGAGAGAGAGTGAGAGAGAGAGAGAGAGAAGGGGAGATTCAAGTCCGGGCTTAGGGAATCGCGCACGCTTAACGGCACCGCGGAAATTGCTTTTTCTCCGGGCACGGTGTATGACGCGATCAAGGATGCCCGTGAGAGCAGCCGTGTCCCTTGATAAACGTGACTCACGAACGCACACCTGCTCCCAGTCGAAGAGCACAGAGAGAGAGAGTCCTCTCCTTCATCCAGATTCGCACGCGAATCACCTCTTAACGATTTCCTCGTGTCCTCCGTGGAAAATCGCCTCGGCCGACCCGGAACGGTGCTCGTTCGTTCGTTCGAACGCTTCCAGGACATTAAGGGCTCATTCTTGTTTTTCATTTTCAAAAAATAAAACTGACTCATTTCGTCAGAATTTATTTTCAGTGCACCCAACTATTTTTTCTCACACGATTTGTACTGTGGACGATTTGTCGGATTACGATTGCAATTCCTATTGCCGTTCAAAGGTCTATCAAAAATTCCTCAGTCGTGGACCGTGGACATTCAGGAAATTATGAAATACATAGTCGCTGGTAGATTACAGTTGCTGAAGTAACTTGCAGTGCACAGGGGTTAATCGATTTGGCAAACGAACGATTCGCAAAACATTTTTTATTTTTATTATTATACAGTTGTAACCTCCAATAAGAGGTTATTCTGCAGTCTGTATTACATACATAATATTACAATAATAACCTTATTCTAATGTGTAGATAATGTAATAAATACATATCCGTTGGAGGCACTTAATTTGTGATGGACGTGATAGTTACATACATAATATTACAATAATAACATTATTCTAATGTGTAGGTAATATAATAAATACATATCAGTTGGAGGCACTTAACTTGTGATGTACGTGACTCGCATACCATCTTGTGATATCTCTACGGAGTGCAGCACTAGCCGTGCACAGTAGGCCACGGAAACAAAAATGAGGAAACAGCACAAACAAAACAAAAAAATGGTAGAACAGCACACGTGACAGTCATAAAGCCAGGCAGAGCTGTCTTCGAGGATTCTCGGAGCGGTCTCACGCGAGAATCTCTGCCACCTGGAGACCGTCGCCGCTCCTTAGCGAAGCGGATCGCGGATCGAGGAGTCGGATCGACACCAAATTAGTGACGACTTCGATTCGTGGCCGGTGTCGGCGGATGGAACGTATCGGTTCTCGATGGTCCTCTCAAAGATGGGAAGAGAGAAGCGTAGAAAAGAGAGAAAGAAAGGGAAACGTAGGGCCGTGCACGCGAGGGCTCCTGGTGGCCGCTTGTCAGCGCTATCTTCGGCACGGCGCACGTTTCCAAGCTCTCCTCTCCTCTCCGTTGGGGTCCTCTTAGTCCCGGAGGCAACATCCTCCTGCGAAGGACGTGCATCCGTGTGTTTCGGGTGATGTATATCGAGCGGTTGGCGACAATCATCGGCAAGGATGCGCTCTCTCACGAAGCCAATTACAAGGATACCAACGCCGCCGCCGCGAGATCATTGCGATTTATTTTCTCACACCGCTCTCTCACCTGCTGATTTCCCACTTCCTACGCTGTTCCTTCTATCCTTGGGCGTGTTACTCTTCGGCATCGAACGATCGTTTTGTTTACACAAATTCTACCATGACCAAAATGACTGGTCTCCTATCTCACAATTAGTGAAATTGTAAGTATGCTTTGATAGAAAACGACTGCATTCACTTCATTATTCATACACGTATTATGACGAAAACTTATAGAAAGTTTAAGTAAATTCAATCGAAAATAGTGCATTGACTTTTTTACTTAAGCTCATGTTACTAGACTGCGCAGTTTATGCATTTATGGCAGAAAATGGGTGAGTGTAATTCTAAACAAGATAAAGATTATAAGAATTTCAGAGCATCAACACATTTTTTACAACTTAATAGCAGCACTGAAGAGAGAAATAATTTCCAATTTGGTTCCTATATCTTGCAATTAATGCATATATTTTTTATTTTTCATGAAGATACGCAGTCTACGTATTGTAATGAAAACTGTACAAAGTTTAAACAAATTCAATCGAAATTAGTGCATTGATTTCTTTACTTAAGCTCATGCTACTAGACTGCGGATTTGATGCATTTATGGCAGAAAATGGGTGAGTGTAATTCTAAACAAGATAAAGATTATAAAAACTTCAGAGCATCAACACATTTCTTACAACTTAATAATTGTTCAAAATCTTTTCGCACGCCTCGACACGGGACTGCACGGCTATTTCTAGTTAAAATTTCTTATAACGCTTCTTGCCCGATACACCTGGGTCTCGGCATAAGCACGGACTTAAAGGACTGAGCATAAAGTGGGTTTATGGGTGAGAGGGGTCGTGCCGCGAGCGGGGAGGGATGGTAGACAGCGGCCATGTTGGATGGCAAAACTAGTGTTGCCATCTATATAACGTTACGGGAACATTGATATGATTTGATTCTGAAAAATGAATGCGTAACAAGTGTATTTGTATATATATATATATATGTATATATATATAATATATATATATATATATATATATATATATACACAAAATATTGCACATTCGGCTCCAATATAAATTTATAAATAAATTATGTGTATCTATTTCCCGCATGATTGCATTGCAAATTCGCGCAACTAGTATTTAAAGTTTCCTATAGATTGCGTTGGGATATGGTGCAAGATTTCACGCGCATGCGCGGCCAAAACAGTAATGTATCTATATCATGATGACAGAGGTAGTGGAACCCTGAGACAGTTATATTGGCGGGAATGTCTCGAAACAATCTATTCCGGACAAAAAGACTTCAGGACGTGTCCTACGAGTTACAAAATATACACAAATACACATGTTATACACTCAGTTGTCGGAAACGAATCATACCAATTTTTTAAAATTCTGCTGGGTGCTCAAGGTACCCCATTTTATCGAGAATTTTACTTTACCGAGGCTGAAATCGTCGTGCATGCGCGTGAAATCTTGCACCATATCACAACACTGCCTACAGAGCGCACCACAGTGTTTGCCATCCAAGATGGCCGACAAGTTGATACCCCTTCCGTCTTTCACCTCACCCCCGCAGCATAATGCACAGTCCTTAAGTCCGTGGGCATAAAAACCACCAGCCACGGTTGTTTTTCTGACTCGCACCGTGCTCAGCTGTTAGCGTTCGATGCCGAAATCCAGGTGAACGACCGCGATTGTAAACCGCTCGGCGGAGCGTGTTTACATGCCGATGCGGATCTGTCTCGCGGGCCATCGTTCCTATATTTCATATGCCAAATCAACTGCCTATTTTCCATTGTCTCCTTAGACGCACCGGCTGTTAGGGCATTGCTCTCATGCTCTAACAAACGGTCGGTGCTGTCGTCCTTGCAATTTCAAACTTCCCACTCCTTATCCTTTCCTAACCGATGGCCCAAAAGCAGTATAAATACAACAAGCGCTCTTCCTCATTGTCTAGTACAAATCTCGATCGACTGATCACGCGGTTTCTCTACGTTTTTCTAAACTTCTGTGGGCTTCACAGAATTGTTCTGTTCGTACATTCGCGGGGTTCGCGACTGTTCATCATCCTTCTCTCACGTCATCTCTTCTCATTTCTGTTCTTTCCTTTCAAGTCTATTTACCTATTTATCTGTATATTTCTCTTTCTGTTTTGTATATATTTCTGGTTCAATATAGTATTTATTTTCGTACATATCTCTACACCTTTCTTCAGCGTACACTTACCTACCTCAAGCTACCTATCTCTATATACCTAATTCTCTGTCCTTTTCATCCTCATCGTTTTTCTGTTTCCACGACGTGGAAACTTCCGAAAACACACGGCTAGATCTCTCACAATATATCTTTCCGAGGCTGAGGAAAACACGTGAGAAAGCTGCGTTCCTCGTAGTCGGTCGTTTGTATTCTCAAAAATTTCGGGATCCTCGACAATTTTATGAATTATTGACAATCCTAAAAATTCTTAGGAACACCGAAATTTTCGAGAATCCGTCGCAAATGAGAAAAATTCTAGGCTTGTCCCTACCCGATGTTTTTATTCTCGAATATGTTATGGGATTGTTGACAATTTTGAAGATAATCGAGAATCCTAAAAGTTCACGTGGAACCCGAAATTTTCAAAAATCCATCGCGATTCTGAGAAAAATTCTAGACCCGTCCCGACTCGACATTTTCGTTTTCGAAATCGTCGCGATTCTCGAATATGTAAGGTTGTACAATTTTAGACATTTTTGAGAATCCGAAAATTCTCAAGAACTCCGAAATTGTCAAAAATCCATCGCGATTCTAAGAAAAATTCTAGACCCGTCCCAACTCGACATTTTCGTTTTCGAAATTGTCGGGATCTCGAATATGTGAGGATTGTCGACAATTTTAGAAATTATTGAGAATCGCGAAAATTCTGAAGAACGCCAAAATTGTCAAAAATCCATCGCGATTCTGAGAAAAATTCTATGCCCATCCCACCCGGAATTTTTGTATTCCCAAAAATATTGGGATTGACGACAATTTTAATCTCTAGTTATGTCTGCAGAGTTATTAGCACTTTCTAAATCCTCAGGTTCTGTAAAACACCGTATAAGGCCTGAGTCGCATAAGCTTCCCTCGGCTGAGGAAAACGCGTCAGGTAGCCGCGTTCCTTGTAATCGGTCGGCTGGCGAAAATTTCAATCGAGTCTGCCCGTTATGCGAAGCCTTGGACGGCATGGGACACCTTTTTTCTCGTCAGCATCGGTTCCATGTACGTAGCGGATGTCGGCGTCGGCCACGACATGCCTTCGCGAACACGGGACCGTATCGTCTCTCTTTCTCTCTTCTCTCTCTCTCTTTCTCTCTCTCTCTCTCTCTCTCTCTCTCTCTTTCTCTTTTTCTTTGCTCTCTCGCGCGCGGTGTCGCCAAGACGCATTGCGCGTCGCGCTATCGGCAAAAAGGCCGGCTTTCCAATTGAATTTATTCGCCTAACGAGTGTAGATTCCCTCGCGCCGAGAGACCGGCTATGGCCAGGACAAATGGCGCATCTCGCCGCCATGTAGCCGGAACGAGTGAATTCCGTTAGCAGAGTGTGGAAAACGTCCGGAGAATTACCGGCGACAGCGTTACAGGATCACGTTGTGCTCGCCGTGATCCTACTCTCTCTCTCCCTCCCTCTCTCTCTCTCTCTCTCTCTCTCTCTCTCTCTCTCTCTCGTTTCTAGGCAGTCAATTGAAATTTCCGATCCGCCAATATTTTTTCCGCCATCTAATTACCATCGCGCCACAGTTGAGCATTATTCGAATAAAAGGTTTATGCGTTATTCGCTCATTCATTGTGCATGACCAATAATTCAATCGTTTATTAGTTCATGTTATTCGTCATTCATTAATTCCTTATTCTTTCGTCGAATAGCGACACACATCTTCATGGAGGCCTACATTTTGGTTTTTTGGTGAATTTTACGAAATGGTTGATGGTACAGTGATATAATTAACGATACACGGACAACTTACACTTAAGACGATTATATACATGTAACGTAATATTAACCCTTTGCACTCGGAGCTATTTCAACTAAAAAATCAAACATTTCTTCTAACCTAAAATATTTCCATTGTACATAATTTTTTCATTATATGCGTACGAAACTGATATAGTACCTCATACAATATTTAAATGTTTAGTAATTTATTACATATAAACAAATTTAATCATGTAAACAATATTCTGAATAATGGTGTAACAATTTGTAGCGACGCCTCAGAGTCGCCATTCGAGTGCTAAGGGTTAATACTCGGCTTTGTCACACAGACCTTTGCTTCGACTACTCGTTAGCGACTAACTTCTCTCGGCAATTCGTACTCGTGTGTAGCTTATTCGCGATTGTCACTCTATCTAGTTGGGTCACACGTGACCCATGCCGCGGAAGGCGACACCAGACCACACTACAGTCTAGCAATCGCAACCTAGAGATCGATTGTACGCCTCGGTTTCGATCGTTCGATATAAAACGTACAATCGATCGTGGTTTATAATGAAAGGGTAAGAATTGAAAAAGAAAGCAATCTCTATGCTTTTACAACATACGCTACTGTGTAGAATACAAGAGGATGTGTCCACAAGTCTTCATACTTCACATTAGGTTTCACAAAATCTGATTGAACCTGCTATTGCTGTTGGGAAAATGGCTACGATATAGCGGGGACCCGTTTGTGCATGAATTGCATTTTCCACAATTTTCGATTTATAATTGCAATTTCACTCGTTCTTAATTCATTTGAGTGTATAAAACACTTGTATTTAGAATTGCCAATACAGGCCCAGATGAAAAAGTAGTGAAAATTTTTCTACGCATCATCTACTAAACTAATCCTTCCAACATCTCAAGAACGCTCGGGTCATTTGGTCTAACTTTGAAAAACTCATTTTTTTTTATTTATACAATTTGAATCTCAAGAAAGAGATTATTTTGCAGTTCTGTACAGACATATCAATACATTACAATACTTTACATAATACAATACTTATAAACATTCGTATGCCAGCTAAACAAGCAGTTCAAGGGTGTACCCTTTTCTTAAATCTTTAACTCACAGTCATTTAGAAATGAGTAGGTCAGGTTACATATCTCCGACGTAGGTTTGGAGAGTAGGACATTTCATTGTGGCGGCTACTTCCTATGCTCGTCAACAGAGGGAATAGTACGACAACACCTTTCCCGCTACTACCTGAATCATCCTTTGTTTGTATACAGGGTGTCCCAAAAATGTCGTTCTTCCTTGAAAGGGGATATTCCTGACACCATTTGAAGCGACATTTTCCTTTGCAATAATCCCCGTTTCGGCTTCGTTAAGGAGTTATTAACGAAAAACACAGACCAATCAGAGCGCGACCTAGAGGCGTATTGTCAGAGACAGCCGCGCGCGACTTTTATTTGATTAAAACATTTGCAAAATAAATGGTGAAAAATTCATTTTTTCCAAATCGAAATATTTTCAATAGATAGTCTTATGTGTTTACTATAAGCTCCTAAAAACTCATTTTCCTCGGTACGTTAGTTCTAGTGTTATAATTTAATGAAAAAAAGTTCTTTACACGTCTGTAAAACCAACATTTTCTAAGATTTCGAAAAGTCCTTCGAGATTCGTTCATAGGTTACTAAAGACTACAACATAATCAAATTTGAACTATCCGAAATAGTAATTGAAAAAATTTTCTTGTCTTATTCGTTACTTCGTCCGCGGTGTATCACCATCGCCCGACTGCTGTCGCGCGCGGCCGTCTTTGCCAATACGCGTCTAGGTCGCGCTCTGATTGCTCCGTGTTTTTCGTTAATAACTCCTTAACAAAGCCGAAACAGGGATTTTTGCAAGGGAAAATGTCGCTTCAAATAGTCTCAGGAACCGCCCCTTTAAAGGAAGAACGACATTTTTGGACATCCTGTATATACCGTCCTAAACTGTCCTTGCAACATCCCGCGTCTAAGGCACGGGTCCGCTAGATAGCCCTACTGACGAGTCCTCTAGCGGGCCTAGAACGAAACGCTTCCTTCTCCTCTTTCACATTTTTCAGCAGCCATATATGAGAGCGGAGGAAAAAGATGAAGATTGAAAAAATCATGCTGTTTCAAATAGTGTTGATACACTTTTGCTACTGATTGTACAACTGTCGTGGCACACAAAGTGATTATCGTTATCTATCCGCATCGATCATCGTAGTCATCAGGGTGCATGGAAGGGGTGTCCGGCAATGGGAACAGCACGGCATCACAACCCCATAGATCCGTCAGAGTCCTGACCCTAGGAGCGGCAAGAGTGCAAGAGCGGCGCAAGAGTGCATCGTGTCCGGTTGTGCACTCGATCCCCCGGGTGTATCGCGCGCAGTCACAGAGAGAGCCTGCATTACGTATGGCGATTGCGTCAGGGTGATATCGTCATCGGACAGGCCGAACACGACTTTAGCCTTCTCGGCTAAGGACACGGGAGAGGAGAGCAGAGGTGCGTGTCCCGACACGGCTTGCCCATTAGGTGGACCCGCCGCGCCATCAGATTAGATTCCGTTTCGTTCTCGGTTGGTCCGCAACAATGCGGCTGAACCGCGATGCATCGCCGGAGCGACGACGTCCTGGCTAACACGCTTCCTGGATTCGTGAATCTCTGGGTCCAGAATCCTCTCTTCACCCCACTCTCTCTCTTTTTCTCTTAATCTCTATACCCCCCTCTCTTCGTGTGTCTCTCTCTCTGTCTCCGTCTCTCTCTCTGTCTCTCTCTCGCTGTCTCTGCTTCATCCCTGTCCGCCAAGTGAATTTCTTGTTGGCCGACACGCATCGTATTGTGGGATACTTTGCTCTACCTTGCAGTTTGTGAAATTCTACTTCGACGCTGATACCAACAGGCTAATAGTTGGATCCTCCCACAAACCGATTTGTATATAAGCGCGACACACTTATACACAGTGTGATTCATAAAGTCCGACTCATGTAAAGCAGATTGAAAATACACATATTCTTAGTCCACGTAGTTGTCCGCGTTTTCTGCCAACCTATTACAGTCCACTTACACATTCATATATTTCGACAGGACTTCATATTCGGTGAAGTTCCTCCGCGTTGTTCGATCGTCGCTAACCTAATTGCCGACGCCGCGCCACGACGCACATACAGAAGCTCTATTGGGTCGACGATAGTGTAAAGCTTGCTGTGTTTTTGAGGATCGCTCGACTTTGGAAATGTTAGGGTGAAGAGGATGACTATATTCATGTCTGAAAATGGTAGGGTAAAGGAGGTCACACCATTTTATTTATTCTAATTTCTTGTAATCGTGTTCCAATATGCAATTGTTAGGGTGAAGAAGAACGCTCTATGTGTTATTGAAAATTTTAGACTGGAGGGGGACAGTATGTACATTATTGAAAATGTTAGAATGAAAGAGGACACGTTACTTTAGTTTTTGAAATTTCCTAAATCGTACTGTAAGGTCACATTGTTAGTGCAAAAGATCGTTGCGTTTATTATTAAAAATTTTAGAGTGTTAGGGGACAGTATGTTCATTATTGAAAATGTTAGGTTGACGAGAGACACTGAATTCATTTTTATTTAATTAACCCCCTAAATTTTTTAAATAAAAATTTTTACCCCTATGTTTATTTTTGACAGTGTTAGGAAGAAGAACACTGTGTGAATTTTTAGAAATGTTAGAATGAAGGGGGGATGCTATGGTGATTTCTGAAAATGTCAGGATGTAGATCACTACGCCCATTATTAGAAATGTTAGGGTGAAGAAGAACGCTATGTTCAAACTTCAATGTGTTAAGAAGAAAAAGAATACTGTGTTTATTTTTGGAATTGTTCACGTCTGAAAATGTTAAAGTACAGGAGGACAGACTATTATAAGTTTTCTAATTTGTTGAATCGTGCTCTAATATCAAGTTGTTGGGATGATGAAGAAAACTGTGTCCATTATTGGAAATTTCAGAATGAAGTAGGAGACTATGTTCATTATTGAAAATGTTAGGACGAAGAGAGACACTATGTTCATTTTTGAAAGTGTTAGGAAGAAGAAATGCACTGTGTGAATTTTTAAAAATTTTAGAATCAAGGAGGGGTTGCTATGGTCATTTTTGAAAATGTCAGGATGAAGAGGATCACTATGCCCATTATTGGAAATGATAGGGTGAAGAGGACTACTATATCCATTATTGAGAATGTCAGAATAAAGGGGACCACTATGTTCATTATTGAAAATATTAGGACGAAGAGAGACACTATGTTCATTTTTGAAAGTGTTGGGAAGAAGGAGAACACTGTGTGAATTTTAAACAATTAAGAATGAAGGAGGGGTCGCTATGGTCATTTTTGAAAATGTCAGGATGAAGACGACCACTACGTCCATTATTGAAAGTGTAAGGATGAAGAGGACTACTTTGTTCATTATTGAAAATGTTAGGGTGAAGGGGGACACACTGTTTTGATTATTTAATTTATAAAATCGTACTCTAATATCAGATTGCTAGGATGAAGAAGAATACTACATTCATTATTGAAACTGTCAGGATGGAGAGAACCTCTAAGTTTATCATTGAAAATGCAACAATTACGAGGTCGAATCTATTCATTATTGAAACCGTTAGCATGGTGAGGAACACTACGTTCATTTCTGAAAATGTTAAGATGAAGAAGCACACATTGTTCATTATTGAAAATGTTTGGAAACAGAAGAACAATCTGTTCAATTTTTAAAATACCAGAAACAACAAGTGCACTATGTTCATTTCAAAAAATGTGAAACTGAAGAAAAACATTCTGCTCAATTTTCGAAACGCCAGAACCAACAAGTACACTATGTTCATTTCTGAAAATGTTAAATTCAGACGAACACTATGTGCATTTTGAAAAATACAATTACAGTTTCAATTTACAATAAATTTCTAAAAATCTTCTAATCTATAAAAACGAGTTTGGACAAAGCTTTCACAAAATTCTGAACTAAATTGTTCACCGCGGGGTTCCACTGAGTACTTAGTAGACACAGTCCTCATCGTGATCTGAGAAGAAATGAGCGGAGCCCCGAAGAAGGTCGACGAGCATTTAATAGGTGGCAACAGATAGCGAGAAGAATATAGTTCGTTGGATATCGGTCGGCGTAAAAGCGCGAGCATTTTCTACGGTGGTTCACGTGGTCTAGGACAAAAGTGGAAACCAGCCGATACGATTGGAGCGAAGCGGAAGCGTGCTGTGTCAAAGAGAA
This sequence comes from Sphecodes monilicornis, assembly GCA_913789915.3. Classification (NCBI taxonomy): domain Eukaryota; kingdom Metazoa; phylum Arthropoda; class Insecta; order Hymenoptera; family Halictidae; genus Sphecodes; species Sphecodes monilicornis. Next base: position 10,083,501 of record OU565284.1, on the reverse strand, counting down.
AGAAAGAGAGAGAGAGAGAGAGAGAGAGAGAGAGAGAGAGAGAGAGAGAGAGAACCGATAACAAAGCTTCGAGAAAGCATCGACCGAGCCCGACAAAAGCCCGATAAGATTAAGTGCGCCTCGGGGCAAAGGAGCATCCTTTACTGCTCGCGGCTCCGCTACGAAAGCCCGATCCTATAATCGAAACGATCGATCGAGCCCTTTCGACCTTCGCCTCTGCCGGGAAAAATCTGTCTTTCCGAAAACCTGACGATCTTTTTATTTCCGCTCCATAGTCTGCGGACATTTATGCGAAATAAGAATTGTCCAAGTTAATTGTAAGGATATACAGGTCAAACGAAATATATTTCTTCTATTAATAATTTTAAGATATCAAATACAATGTTAATTATCTAACTAGCTTACCAATATGACTAACATCATTCAATTCTTCTAATGTCTTTACAGTATTTATATTTTGGTGGAAGACAGGCACAATTATTAAGACGGATTCGTGAAAATGGTAGTGTCCTGTGGATCCACCGAAGGAATAGAAGATTATGAAACATTTGTAAGTATACTTTACATTAGCATTTTATCATGTAGGATAAATATTCTTATCTTTAACAATGTATGTGTATAAGATTTTATTTGATAGTTTGCACATGGGCAGGGAAACGTTGACATGGTACGGGCCTAGCGACGAATGTCTTAATAAATTTCGTTTGTCTCGAGGCATGCACACGATCATGTTCTGTCTCATCGATACCGTTGGGTGTACTCTAGTAATAGACTTTTGTCTATACGTATAACTCCACACAATCAAATATTGCAAAAACTTTAACAGCTTATATCTCAATAACTATTCGTTTACGACATATGGCTCCTTTCAAACTTTTTCTCTTCTCGATGAGTAGAAGGCGTTGATGTAAAAAACACTTTAACAACAATTTTTTTTGTTATAAACAATTTTTGCGACAAGTTTCTCTTATAAATGTCCACCGACCCAGAGGTGTAGATTTACCCCTAGGACGGATAACTATTACTATTTATACACCCTGGACGGTAGCGTTGGAAGGGCCAATATAATGACATCAAATTTTGTGATTAACGTTATTTTAACGTCATTTGAGTCGAAGAGAATCGATGTTTTTCAAATTTTCAAAGTTCCAGAATTTTCAAATCTTCAAAGTTTCAAATTTTCAAATTTTCAAAGTTTCAAATTTTCAAATTTTCAAAGTTTCAAAGTTTCAAATTTTCAAAGTTTCAAAGTTTCAAAGTTTCAAATTTTCAAATTTTTAGTTTCAAATTTTCAAATTTTTAGTTTCAAATTTTTAGTTTCAAATTTTCAGTTTCAAATTTTCAAATTTTTAGTTTCAAATTTTCAGTTTCAAATTTTCAAATTTTTAGTTTCTAATTTTCAAATTTTCCAAAATTCGTCACGATCCTGCGAAAAATTCTTAGCTCGCCCGACACAACGTTTTCGTGTTTTCTAAAATGATGGGTTTCTCGACAATTTTAAAAATTATCGAGAATACCGAAAATTCTCGGACCGTCCGAATCCGGTATTTTCAGGTTTTGCTCACGCCCCTATTAATTACGCGTATTCCGGGCGACGAGGCATGATTATCGCGTCAAGGATCGTTTCTCCGATGCTGATAGTCCGTGCGAAACTGCAACGTGTTCCGAACCGGTATGCCGGAATCGAAAAAAGCTGCAACAACATGGAGTGCGTGTCGCGCCGATTCCGAGGACACCGATTTCACGGCAGATACATTAATGCGGGCCCCGGCCGTGTACGTTATAAGTCCTCGAATAAATTCCCATCGGGACACGCCTCTCTTTCTTCGATAATTCCACGGGCTTTCCAAGAAAGGGCCCGCTGGAAAATTGTTCGCGGACATCCTAACGACCTCGCAAATTACGCGCGATCTCCGTTCGAAAAATTCTGCGAGACAATGGCGACTATACAGGGTGTCCCAAAAATGTTCAAGTTCCTTGAAAGGAGTGATTCCTGGCGTTATTCTAAGTAACTTTTTTCTTGTGCGAAAATGACATACGCGGCTTCGTTTTCGAGTTATTAATGAAAAACATGGCCAACCAGAGCGCAGCTACAGCTGACGGATTCCGGCAGGGCGTGTCGGCTGATTCTACTGAACGGTAGCGATGTTGTCGCGCCGTGCTCAAATCGCGAACAAGCGAAGGAGTAATAATTTATTGAAATAAAATTCGTATATTCAGCCGCAAATGCACTTGCCGTTTCGAATTCTCTTAAAACTATAAGGATGCATTTGTTGATAATAGTTATGCAAAATTTCTGGATAAATACAAACTTGTAATTTTTATAAAGCAACACAATAATGACTCGGCAGGTTTAGCGTTAAGTGTAGTGGTGTATGTATATATATTCGCATAATCTTTTGCAGCATAAAAAACAAATTCGTCGATCTAAGAGGGTTAAAGAAATGTGTGGTTTTGGAGCTGAAATAGTTCCGAGTGCAAATGGTTCACATCCTTTGAAATACTGAAAGAAGATTTCGCAGAGTGCTGATTAAACTCGAAACAGTTATTCAAGTTGTTCCAAGTAAATGAAAAATTGACTACTCCAAGAGAACAGGAACTCGCCGTTTCCCGGCTGTGTTCAAATTAGACAGCTAGCGATGATTGAGTTGTTAGAACCGATCAAACACATCATTAAAGTCGTCGAAGAGGAAGAAGCCTGATTAACATACCGTTGACTCGAAGACACACAGATTACAGACTTCGGTCTAGACGTTCCACATTCAAACCAGAAAGTTAAACACTTGATCATAGATGATTGTGCTATATAAATAATGCCGGTAGAAGGTACTGGTAAAAAGACAACCGTTGCTCTTCGAATACTCACCTTCTCGATGTCGTGGACCTCCTGGTTTCCTTCGCCTAATCGCACTAACGGAGATGATCCTGTTCCTGTTGCTCTGTAACACATAAAACACAAAAATGAAATAGTTTATTCATTGACCTGCAAACAGTCGTAATAGACTGCAGAGTTTTATGCAAAATTTCGAGTGATTTGATCAATTATAAAATTCATCAATTAATTGGTGCACAGTATCTGGAAACACTGTAAGCAATATTGTCAATTCAAGGACAATATTATAAAATTCTATTGCTAAAAATGGTAGTTAGACACATTTTATGCATTTATGAGAATAGTGTATACAAAATTGTAAAATGCTACCACACTAATTGCAGCCTATTAAAATTGTTAAGAAAGCAAATAGAATTTTTAATTTCAAACCAATCCGTTGCAATTGAGATAAAATTGAAAATTGAAATTGAGGGTTCGGATAGGCTGACAGTTTTTCAGACAATAGAAAATAAAAAGATTGACTTGATTGAAGTATTGAGAATTAAATGATCCACATTCTAGTTCTGAGTATGCATTATTGTGCAGAATTGCAATTCTCTGAGTTAGTTGTAGGAACGGAATGCTAAAGAAAAATCAATTAATTTCTTAAATTAAATAAGCTTCGTTTAATACTTTTAACACATTAAGAATGATATAACCACGTTTTCAAGTCCTTTGAATATTTTTGAATAAGTTCATAAAGTCCGCAGTCTAATAGCGAATAGACTATAGAATTCTGTACAATATCTTCTAAATCAGTTCTAAGAAAAGAACGCTGAATAAAAATCAATTTCTTCATTTAATAACTTCAACACAATAAAAACATTATAACCAAGTTTGTTAAGTCTTTTTAATATTTTCACCGTTTTTTATGGCTACCAGCGGTTGCTGCATTAATTGCATAAAATTCGCAGACTAGTAACAACTAAACCTGTAGACATCTGTGCGAAATCAAAATTTTCCGAGTCATTTTTAAGGAAAGAACGCTGCATAAAAATCAATTTCGTCGTTTAACACTTGCAATACGATAAAAACATTATAACCACGTTTGTTAAGATCTTTGAATATTTCCGCAGTTTAGTATCGCTGTCATCGATTTTGCAATAAAATGAGTACTGTAGTAACGAGGAAAGATTCACTGCGTGAATCAGTATCGCGTGAATTAAAGTATCCACCGAGCGAACACTGGAAGCCCCGGTAGATTTGTGAACGCGTTGGCCTGTAATAAATAATTACCGAAGCAAGACACAGCGGACGCATCCTCTATTCTTTCCTTTTTTTCTTCACGCGATTTTAACGACGCCTTCGTAGTAGGGAACCGGCGTGGAGCGTGAGAGGGGGGGGGAGGAGAGTAATCATAGCGCGCGCGTAATGATTCGCGGTTAATTCTTTGACCCAGCTTATTAGATTAATTAAGAGCCGGCAGAACGATCGAACGAGTGAGACTGAGATGCGTGACAGCCCGCGGAATAATACTTCTAATCACGGTTTCCCGGTAACGTTAATAAATTGGCTCGGGACATGGTACACAGCGTGCGCGCGCACACGCACACATATCGCGGGTCCGCCATTTTCACGCGAATCTTTGTTCAAAACAGTGACGATGGAAAACGAACGGGACTTTTAATATTGGCCTCCGTAATTTCCTGCAAATCAGAGCTGTGAGACAGAAATTTGCATGACATTCATCCGATGTATGCGCTGTCTTTTTTATGGATCGGTATTCACTATAGTTGAAATGCTTCGATATCGAAAAAATGCTGAAATTGAATCCAAGCCGAGAATCCAAATGATGCAAACGTTAAAACAATGTTCATGAATTTTTTTCAAACCAATCGAACCGTCTGATGATATAATTTGTTCTTTTGTAATTGATGTAGCTACTATTTTGTCGTACAGAACAATTTTTTGGACAGTTATAATTATTTATTTGTTGACTCTATCTCGCCCGCACAATAAATACACGTGTTTAGAAATTGTATTTCAAACGCTAAAACGTTAAAATTATCCAGTCGGAAGTTAATTATGTTTGTACAAAATTATATTAGATCGAGAATGCACGTATTTTATTCGATGAAGCGAAAACTGCGAAATTCAAATAATCACGCTGAAGTCTAATTTGCAAACAGGTACCTGCATATAATTTTCAAACAGTTATATACCTGTATATAAATTTTAAACAAATAAATACCTCTACAGAAGTTTTCAACCGGTAAATACCTCTACATCGTTTTTAAACAGGTGCCTGTACACGATTTTTAAGCAGGTATCTGCACATCATTTTTTAGCAGGTGCCTGTATATAATTTTTGAACAAGAATCTGTACATCATTTTTAAACAGTTACTTGCAAATAATTTTCAAGATAGATACCTCTTCATCATTTTTAAAGAGGTGCCTGTACACAATTTTTAAGCAGGTATCTGCACATAATTTTTTAGCGGGTGCCTGTATACAATTTTTGAACAAGTATCGGTACATAATTTTTAAGCAGGTACCTTTGCATAATTTTTAAACAGTTACCTGTACACAATTTTCGAACAGGTGTGTGTACATAATTTTCAAACAGGTAATTGTACAGAATTTTTGAACAGACACGTATACATAATTTTTGAATAGATGTCTGTACATAATTTTTGAACAAGTACCTGTACACAATTTGTGAAGGTGTGCCTATACGCAATTTTTGACCAGGTACATCTTTTGAGTTCTGATTTAAAAAAGAAAATACGGAAGAATTAATTTTTGTGGCTTCTAGAATTTCAAAAGTGAGGTTAAGAAACCCATAAAAAGAATTGCGTACGAACTCCAAAAAGAGCAGCCTGAAACTGCATTAAGTCGACAATGCAACACTGTAAAAGTTCTTTTAGATGCATTCTGCACCGTTGGCTTCGACCATAGAAAAAGGAAGACACGTTCGCTCCCCTCTTCTGCAGAACTTTATTCACGTTACTTCGCGCGCCTATTAACACGTTCATTGCCAGAACAATATCCATAATTGCCGGATGCCTAGTGTTTCATTCTAATTGAATTTTAATTGAACGAACCTTAATCAAATTTAATTTAATTATTCGCGACGGAGACCGAGCCTTTTGTGCGTTTTCTATTGTAACACGTTGATTTTTATTGATTGTAATGGTTTATAAATGAATTTCAATTCGACGAACATTATTTAAATTTAATTTAATTATTCGCAATGGAGAACAGACCTTTCGTTCGCTTTCTATACGAACGCGTTGATTTTCATTGCTTGTATTGATTAGAAAATTAATTTTTACGTTAAATAGGGTCGAAACTGTGGTTTATCTTCATCTTGTAGCGTGATGATCTGAACTTTTTAAATTGGCAATATTTCAGCTTTAATTTCGTTAAATCAATTTTAATAGATTGATCTTGGAAAATTTTAGTTGAGTGTATGTTCAATAATCTTAATTTTTTAATTTATGATTTAAAGAATCAATTTTTAATTTCGATTTTGTGGAATTTTAGTTGGACGTTAATCTAATTATCCTAGCTGTCGATCTGGTGTTTTATTGCATAATATTCCGATTTTATGGAATTTTAGTTAGATCTCAGTTTTTATTTCATTAAATAAATAATGTACTTGAATTTTGGGATATTTTAATTAGATTTGAGATTGATGATTTCAAGTTTTCAGCATTTGGTTTATTAAATAAATTATGCAGTTGGATTATATAGAATTTTGATAGAATTAGTCAGCTACAACTTTGCAATTGAAAAACATTTTGTATAAAAAAAATACGAGGTACTGTCAGAAACAAGCGCATTCAAAAGCAAAAATTTGATATAAGCAAAGTCTGTTTTCGAGAGAAAAATTCCCAAATATCACATCAACCACCAATAAAGAAACTCCATGAAGCGTCCAAATCGATCGCAAACAAAAACTCCATTTCAAAACAAACGGATACGAAAAAAATTCACACAACTCAACAAAAGTGCAATAAAATCCTACAAAAAGTTTCAAACTAATCGCTCGCTAATCGTTCCATTAAAAAAAATCCCAAAAGTCGACATTTTTTACCGATTCTAAAAAAAGAAATTTTGAAGGAAAATCAATCGAAAATTGCAGCAGCTCCGTTGGAGTACGTGTGAACGGGGACTTGTGCGTCGGGTAGGTTCGCTCCTAGCGGTTCCACCGCCTCGTGGGGCCCCATCGGTCCCCCCATGAATATTCATCGCTTTTCCGGCCGTCGTCGTCTGGTACGCGAGCGTGCGTTGCTCCCAATTTGTCACACACCGTGGCATTATCCCATTTCGCTAATAAAGTAATATTACGGTGAAGATGCGAGATGACGTAGGCACGGGGCTGATTTATTTTTCTCTCTCTCTCTCTCTCTCTTTCTCCCTCTCCGCCTTGTTTCTCTGCCCCCTCTTTTACCACTTCTTCCTCGTCGTGATACTCTTCCTCGTCTTCTGCGCAGCTCACGCGTCTTACTCTGTTACCACGCCGCAATTATGCAACTTGGTAATTGCACGGCGCCTTGCCCGGCAGGTAGCCGTATCATCGTATAACGAGACGCGACTTTATTACCGAGTTCCTTTCGTCCGGCCTCTTCCAAGTGTCTGACGCGTGGAAAAAACGACGAGTATCCGGCCGAAAGGACGAACACGCAAAAATACAGGGGACGGAGACACGAAACAGCGGTGTCGGGCTCAGAACGGGTACACGGGCCCGACACTTTATTCTCTGGTACGCACGCGTGCCCTTCACCAGACCTTGTGGTTTGAAATTTTCAATATCAATCTCCCTTTGCATCTTCTTCTACACGTTGCAACACGTTGGCTGCCATGTTACTCATACATCAGAATAACTTTTTTAAAATTGGACTGAGCAACCTGACAATTTTTTTGCAATTAAAAAATTTCTTTTTCTAAATGACGTGCAAAAGAGAGTTTGAAAAAATTACTATTGGTAGGGATTACATAAAAAAATGAAAATTTCACTTTTTAACAGTTTTTTATTTCAGTTTGTAATAACAATTTTAGAATATACGTTTGGTAGAGTTATGTTAGTTATGCATTTGCCGAAGATTTCATCAAAATCGGTTGTCGCAGAAAAAAACGGCACGCATTGAAAGATGTAAGAATCTGTGAATTTGAAGCTGAAACTTTCAGCAGAAATTGTCAGCATGTGCATAATTAACGTAAGTCTACAAAATGTATATTCTAAAATTTTTATTACGAACTGAAATAAAAAAATGGTAAGAAGTGCCATTTCCATTTTTTCTTGTAATTCGTACCATTTTCATTTTTTCTTGTAATTTGTACCAAATGCAATTTTTTCTAAATCTTTTTGCACTTCGTTTGGTAAATCAATGCTTATAATTGTCAAAAAAAAGTTAAGTTGTTTGCTCCAATTTAAAAAAAGTTATTTAGATTTAAAGAACGTTGGAATACTTTCGTGAGCCACCGTAAGGGTGATGGTACTGTTTATTCAGATTTCAAAATAAATGACTACGTTCATATATTCAATGTACCAAATTTGATTAATTTCCAAAAAAAATGGTAGCGAGTTCAAGGACTACTCGGTGTCATAAATTCAATCTTTTTCAATTTTTATTGCGTTAAAAAAAATCACTTCATTTTATGGATTATTTGAGGTTGCTGGATTGGCACTCAACGTGTTACCACTTCAGTACTGTACTGAATAGGTACAGTTTGAAACGTCAGACGAACTAAAAGAATTGTAGATCATCACATGAGCAGAATTTAAATAATTGTAGATTCATAGAATTGTAGATTCTTACATGCTCTTGCAGTTTGAAGCAGTAGAATGATTGCAAGAATTGCAATCTGAAATAATTCTGGATTGGTAGATTAGTAAAATTGTAGATGCTTATTATAGTTGCAGTTTCATATAGCAGAGGAATTAAAAGAATTGCAGATTAGTAGATTAGTAGAATTGTAAGTTTTCATTAATAGCTACAGTTTGGAACATCAGACGAATTAAAATAATTGTAGATCATCACATGAGCAGAATTTAAATTCTTAGCAAATATTGCAGTTGGATACCGTAGAAGAATTCAAATAATCGTAGATTCATAGAATTGTAGATTCTTACTTACTGTTGCAGTTTGAAGCAGTAGAATGATTGCAAGAATTGCAACCTGAATTGATTCTAGATTGGTAGGTTAGTAAAATTGCAGATGCTTACTAATAGTTACAGTTTCATATAGCGGAGGAATTAAAAGAATGGCAGATTAGTAGATTAGTAGAATTGTAAAGTTTTACTAATAGGTTCAGTTTGAAACATCAGGATTAAAACAACTGTAAATCATCACATGAGCAGAATTTAAATTCCACTAGCAGAGGAATTAAAAGAATTGCAGATTAGTAGAATTGTAAATTTTTACTAAAAGGTGCAGTTTGAAAAAGCAGAGGAATTGAAAGAATTGTAGATCATTGCGTGAGCAGAATTGCAAATTCTTGGTAAATATTGCAGTTGGATACCGTGGAAGAATTTAAAAAATTGTAGATTCTTATACTTTGAAGAAGTAAAATGATTGGAAAAATTGCCATCTAAAACAATTGTAAATGTTTTCTAACAGTTTGAAACAGCAAAAGCATTGAATTTTACAATCATTAACCCTTTGCGGACGGAATTATGTTTAGCGTACTTATCGACGGTTCGAATGTACAATTTTGCTTGCGAAATGAAATGGTGTACTGAAAGCTACGCATAAGAATTACGTGAAGGAGCAAGTGTTGCGTTTGGTAAAAATTTGTTTGGTGTTTTTTGACAGTATAGTTTTTTAAAAAGTGATTTTTAGTCACGGAGCAGCAATTTTACTTGGACGACTGTCTGCAGACACGCGTCCGCAAAGAGTTAAAAAAAGATATAAATCCGTGTCTCTTGTTGCCGACAACAGACCCGGAGAATGTCTACTTCGCATAAAGACCCATAGCCTGATAATCACCATTCGATAATAACCAGTAATAAACACAGATCGCAAGGCGATTTCCATGAGAATTTCAGAAATCGTGTTCCCCTGGAGACGAATGCTGTTCGATCGATCGGTTCGACCGGTGGATACGCGAACGGGAATGGCCTAATTGATCCGGAAGCGCGGCGCATACGCGTCAGAGCCTATAAATTCAATTAAGCAATTATTTAACACTTAATTATCCCGGCCGAGCTGTTGTTATCTTTCGCTCGAAACGTAACGAATCGGCGTCACGGGTTTTTTCTTCCATTGCCGGACTCTCCGGGGCTTGTAATTGCAACCAGCAAATTCGCGATCCGTTTCCTTCACGCCGATTCAATTACCGGTGACGTTAACTTCTTATCGCGAGAGTACCGAGTTTCTTGAGTGCTTCGGCCATTTTTCAACAGAACTGTACACTATACAGGTTACGGTATAACCGGATCGTTATTAGAAGAGGAATTGGATTCACTTTGGAATTTATCGTTATGCTTACCAACACGAGGAATTTTAATTTTTGGTCTCGCTTTATGCCCGAGAACAGCTGATGATGACTGTTGACGATGATCTACTAACTGAATAAAGAAATATTTAACTCTGATTCATATTGTGATTTATATTTATGAAAAATGTAGAAACAAGCATTTCAACGGATTTAAACAGCAATAATTTTATGTAAACAAAATAGTACAACAATGTACTTGGACTAATTTTGAAGCTTGTGTTCTTTATTATTCCAGTCCAGCGTTTATGATTGCTTAGAAAAAGTTTGCATGATGCGGCAGGCGAAAAACTGAGCACTCGTTCGTTCTCGAAAATACTACAAGTTCAAACATTAAGTAGGTAAAAACATTAAAAACGTTATCTCGTGAATAGGTCCACCACGAATTTGAATATTGGAGCTTTCTCTTTACAACGAGACCTTAAAACTTAAAACTCAATTTTAATTGTTTTCACTTCAAAAAAGTTGTAAACATTATCAGAACATAAACAAATATGTATGTAAAATGCCGATACTAAGCAACCTATATTTTCATTGCAAAAGAAATCATTAAAAAGACCTAAAAAATGGTGCTATAGACCACAATACCCCCTAAACGCAGAATGGACAGATTTCAGTCAATTTTAATTGTTTTCACATAAAGAAAAATTGTAAACATTCTCAGAACATAAACAAATATATGTGTAAAATGCCGATACTAAGAAATCTATAATTTCATTGCAAAAGGAATCCCTAAAAAGACCTAAAAAATGGTGCTATAGACCACATTACCCCCTTAACGCAGAATGGACAGATTTCAGTCATTTTTATTTGTTTTCACTTTAAAAAAATTGTAAACATTCTCAGAACATAAACAAATATGTGTGTAAAATTCCGATGTTAAGCAACCTATATTTTCATTGCAAAAGGAATCCCGAAAGAGACCTAAAAATGGCGCTGTAGACCACAATACCCCCTTAACGCAGAATGGACAGATTTCAGTCATTTTTATTTGTTTTCACTTTAAAAAAATTGTAAACATTCTCAGAACATAAACAAATATGTGTGTAAAATGCCGATGTTAAGCAACCTATATTTTCATTGCAAAAGAAATCCCTAAAGAGACTTAAAAATGGTGCTATAGACCACAATAACCCTTTAACGCAAGATGGACAGATTTCATGGTGCTGGAGCCGCTTAAAGGGGCGGTTCGAGGATGATTAATCCGAATGGACGGCGTTTAATGAACGATCTCGACGAGGCGCAGCCGGCTCGGATTTTCCTCGGAACGTCGAAACTAATTCACCGCGCGCCGGGGCCCGTGCTATATTACGACATTACTTTGTACCGTAATACAAGCCGATGTTGCCCGATTAACATCCGAGATTACAGGCCAGGCTCCTTACGCCAATGAATGTACTTAGGCGGTGAGAAACGATCGGTGCCGGGGAAGATAACGGCGACAACGCTTGGCGACGAGCAAGACTACGATTACCAGGCTCCTTTGTCCCCTTGCACCACGATCCGCCTGCATCGGCTGTGTTTCCTCGCGATTTTAATAACGATTCGACACTCGACCCTTCTCGTTTAACTACGCTCGCCTCGGAAAGTATGTTAACTAGCGCCATTCTCCATGAGGAAATAAAATGAACATTTGAAAATGTGGCTTGGGAAGCAAAAGTACAGTCGCTCCCATTAAGAACACTCTTAAAAAGTCGATAACTTTTTTAATGTTGGACCATGCAACTTGGACTTTTTTGAGAAGTTGGAACAATTAGTTTACTACATAATGTGAAAAAGAAATTTTGAAACAATTCCAATTTGTCGGTATTGCAGAGAAAATACTAAAAGTTATTTCTTACAATTATTGATGTGGGCCTATATCGAAAATTTAAATAATAGGTATTGTAGGTCTGTGTTAATTATATATACAGGGTGGAGCGTTTATCCTGGCCACCTGGAATATCTTGAAAACTAAATTCCGGAGAAAAAATGTTTCAAATAAAACGTTTAAGTCAAGGAGGGGCTGATGCAGCAGTCATATCCATTCTTAATTTTCATCATGTTTTCAAGGTCATTCCAAGGTCAACTTGATTTTTTCAAATGGAAACATATTTTTCATTACAGATTCTTAATCTACGACTTGAAACAAATAACTTTTATTAGAAACGTTTTTTTCTGACAAATGGCTTTCGGATTCGTATTGTGCACACAAAATACTATAAGGAGGTATATAAATGTTCGCTGTGACAAAAAAAAATGTTAATATCGTTGACTTGTGTTATTAAAATCAACTGTTGAAAGCATTGCAAGTCAGACGAAGCTCGCAAATTCTATGCTTCTTCCGATCGTTTCGCAAAATTTCGATCTCTGCAAATTGGCAAAAGCAATTTTGCAATAGGCCTCGAACGAGTCGATTCTTCCGCTTCCGTGGATCCTGCAGAATTTAAGAAGCAACGTCGTACCAGGTAGAACGAGGATCCAAGGCTACCTTCTATCGGGATAACGTGTAATAACCCGCGATGAGATCTAGAACGTTTTTTGTTCGCGAATCAATTTCTTTCTGGCCATAGAAAGGTATTAACGTAGAACTCATTTTCCCCGGGATAATGAGCTTGACTTCAAACTCAGATCGAGTGGAGCTTCGGATAATCGATTGTTTCCTCAATCTCTCAGACGTAAGTCCTTGAAAAACCGCTTTGGAACACTCCAGAACGCTGTGGACATCTGATCAGTTGCGCATTTTGATGAGAAATAAAAATTGTATTCTAATTCACACAAAACACTTTATAGATTTCAGAATAAAAGATAACATTGTTTCCTTAATTAAAGATTCTATTGCAATCCAGAACGTATAGACATCTCAATAACAAACTGTGAATTTTTCAGTAAAATCAAGATTTTTATGCACGAATTTGCAAGAAGCTATGTAGACATTTCTTTCTTTCTGTAATAATTTTATTGAGTCGAGTACATACAACTGTATTTTTAATATCTCCAGATGTTTAAACTGTTTTGTATTTGATCTACTTATGCACACTAGTTTTCAATTTTATTTAGTTATTACATCGCCTTACATTTTAGTTCTAGCGCTGACTACCCCCTTCGTACACCCCCCCCCCTAATAAAATTTTGTATGATACTTCATTTTATATAATCTTTTGCTTTCTAAAACTTAGTTTTCTATCCCATTATACTATATTATTATGTACGGAATAACGAGTAGAATCGAGTGCATTCAAAAATATACGGTTACATTTAAAAAAAGCAAAGTTGACCTTCACATGACCTCTATGCGTCTACACAGGAAAACGATATCTACATCAGAAGTGAGTCCCCTGGTGCCGTTTAACTTTCGCCTCAAACATTTTTTAGTGTCATCAATAGTTTCGGAGATATTTGACAGGGTCGATTTATTATAAGTGGGACACCCTGTACGATATATAATTATAAAATATAATTACTATTATGATATATATTTTTATATAATAGTATGCTCTCTAAAAATTAGTTTCCTATTCTATTATATAATATACAATCTACATATGATTATAATATATATGTAATATTATTATACTATATAGGGTGTTCATTTGAAAACTTTCCAGCCGAATATCTCGAAAAGAATGAAAGATATTAAAAAAGTGTAAAACACGTGCCCAAGTATTTCGAGGGGGAAAGAGGGGGGCAGTATCAGTTTTTTATTTGGATGGTGTTTTCAAGGTCATTCGAAGGTCAACTTTGTTTTTTCAAATGGAAGCCTATATTTTTTATTATGGGATCTTATTGTACCTAAAAAGACCAGCAAGTTTCGTACGATACTTTTTTTTATATCTGCGCACTTGTTTCGGAGATATTTAAAGAGAAGTGGAGCGTGTCGTACTTATAGTGTGAGAAAGTTTGTAATATCTTTATAACTGTAACAAATTTTCAAAATTTTCTCCGTTGTTTTCTAAACAATAATACAGACGATTCTCAAATTCTGAACGAACATTTTTGAAGGTATCTGTTGGAATAGCTCTACATTCCTCTAAAAACGCTCTACTTCTCTTTAAATAACTCCGAAACTATTACGTGGATAAAAAAAAGTATCCTACGAAAATTGCTAGTCTTTTTACGTACAATAAGATCCCATAATAAAAAATATAGGTTTCCATTTGAAAAAACAAAGTTGACCTTCAAATGACCTTGAAAACGCCACCCAAATAAAAAACTGATACTGCCCCCCTCTTTCCCCCTCGAAATCCTTGGACACGTGTTTTACACTTTTTTAATATCTTTCATATTTTTCGAGATATTCGGCTGGAATGTTTTCAAATGAACACCCTGTATATTACTATTATATCAATATATTTTTATATAATATTATGCTCTCTAAAAATTAGTTTTCTATTCTATTATACCGTATTTTATCTGCTATGCGTGAGAGAAAAGGCAATCAACGTGTTAAGAAATTTTGAATCTTAAAGTTCGTATTCAAACTTAATGCTAGGAAAAATGCATACTTGATTTGATCGGCAGGTATTGATTAAATAAATAAAAGATATTCAATGAGGTGGAAGAGGCAAACGTATCGTGCGACACAGCGTGAACCAAGTGGACAAGAAAACAGAGACAAAACAAGTCGCCTAACGAACTCTCGCACGAGAGAATCACGTTTGCTCTCGCGAGTCAGCGGACTTGAAATATAACGTCCGGGTAATGAATCGCAACATTCAATTACGCATTAATAACAGGGCGGCGGAGACGGGGCCCGGTCGATTATCTCGCGGCGGACAATGTGCGAAAGCCAGCGGCCTGTTTTATAACAAACAAACTGACGGTTATAGCTGGGACCGTGGACAAGGACCATAAATACGAGGAAGGCCCGCGAGCGAACTATAGCGAGAGAGAGAGAGAGAGAGAGAGAGAGAGAGAGACTCGTCGTCTTCCTGCGCGCGATTTCCTTAATTGATCGGCCATCGGCTCCGCTGACGATCTTATTGATTAACCATCGACTTATCGTCCAACAAGATCTGCTGTTTCCATTTGAAATTCTTCAAAGATTCTATAAAACACTACAGAAAATCATACAAATCGAATTTATGAATAATTTTATTGTTTTTGAAGAAAGAAAAGTTTCTTCTCCTTCTGACAAAAATTATTTGTAATTACTCGTGTCCACAATACGGAAAATGTTTCCATTAATGACGAAGGCGAGTGCAATGACAAAACTTTTCATCAGGATTGAGCAAATTACATTATTTTCGTTCCATTAAAATGATCAGGAGGAGAAATTAATCTCTATGCAGCTCCTGTACCTTGCCATTAATTTAGACAATTTTTATTTTCCATAAAAATCCGCACAATATTCATAATGAACTTGATCCTTTGTTATTGCAATAATTAAATTATTTATTTGCAACTTTATAGATGAAATACAAAACAGTGAACATATTCAAACCATTTAAAAATACTGTTACATTATTTTCGTATCATGAAGATGATTAGGAAGAGAAATTGATGTCTATGCAGCTCCTGTACCTTGCCATTAATTAATGTAATTTTTATTTTGCATAAAAATCCGTACAATATTCATAATGAGCTTGAGCCTTTGTTACTGCAATAATTAAATTATTTGTTTGCAACTCTAACACTAGAACTACCGAGCACTAAACGCGACTGGCATATATTGCCTTATAATAACGACAAGAATGCATTTCTTTATTTATTAAAAAATTACTCCTGAAAACATATTCATAATTTTAATATTTGTAAAAGAAAAAAATTAGAAACCAGTCATTTTGACTGGTCCTGTAGTTCTAGTGTTATGAATTATATTGCTGTCGCAAATATGTGTTTGTATCGAAGGAGTTAATTGTGCGAAAAATTCCTAGTGCACAAGTATAATCGAAACGAACCTCGGTGTATTCCAATGTATATAATTTTTCTGTAATTTTCAATTTCAACCATAGTATTCCAGAAGACGAGGAATTGTTATTTTCTAGTTCTCAAGTTGCAGTGGTTGAAATTGAGGGTGTACTTCCGAAAAGACCATACCTCCGATTTCTTTTATACTCTATATATATTTTTATACTATACTATACGTAAAAATCCAGAGTATAAAAAAATCGGAGGTATGGTCTTTTCGGAAGTTTATCCGAAATTGAATATTAGTTGACATGGAAGTTACGGTGTATTTTTAAAGCGATCATTGCGTGTATGTCGACTTTTGCTGGTAAGTGTATTTGCAGGTTCCGCGTCGCCGGCTCAAATAATTAAACGATTCTGACCGAGGTCTAACGACCGAGACAGCGCGGAACCGCGCGCTCGTGCCGGCAATGATTGCGTTCGCATAATCGCCGACATGGAATGCGACGGCGCGCGCTAAATGTCGCTGAAACCTAGCTGAACCCTTAAAACACATACGATTTTGATTACGGTCGTAGTCGATTGCTATATCAAGTACAGAAATGATTTTTCTTTCTGTGTAAACATAACAAAGAAACGGGGAAGTATCTTATAAGTAGCACGAAGAGGTTTCATTTTATTAACTACGATACGCTTTATACAAAAATCTGAAAAAAATTAGAAATATTGCTTTTGACAGTGAATGCAATTCTCAATAGCAAATTTTTATGGAAATGGAGTCTCTAGAACTTCTAGGAGAAACATACATTTTTCTTGAATGTTTTAGATTCTTAATTTTTTTAACCATGTTTGCCTAATATGAAAAAAAACATTTGTAATCATAACGAGACACAGCTACCACAATTATATAAACCTGGTCATCAGGCAACGTCAATATAGAATCAGTAATTTTCAGATTTTGGAATTTTTTAAAAATCGATTTCGCAATTAAAAATTCGGAAAAAATCACAGTCGTGTATGCTATTATATAGACTGTTCAAGAATTTTTTCTGAATTCTTGACTGAAAAATCTATTTTTAAAAAATTCCAGTGTCTGGGTTTGGTTTTGAGGATCAATACATTTTTTAAAAATCGATTCCGCGGGCGAAAATTTGGAAAAAATTCACAGTCGTGTGTGTTATTAGATAGAATGTTCATCAATTTTTTCGTAATTTTATGTTGAGCAGAACGAAGAAATAGAGCATAATTTCCGTAAAACCGTATTGATCCCATAAGTAGCCTTGTGGTGGGGGTACCGGCGTGAAACTTGGCACAGAGGATTATCTTTGGCGACTCTATCGAATGGTGTGATCAAAAATCAATTTTCTTCAAGGGCATTTTCGACCATTTTACCCGACATATCCTTTAACCGTGGATTACATTATTTCCGTTTCGTCGGAGTGCATAAAGGTTCGCGGAGGTCTCCGGCAAATCCAGCGTTTAAAGTGTCCCGAGAAGCGTGGGTGATCCGCATCGTTCCCGATCGTAATATTAGCCTGCGAAGGATTTCCGCGCGCGGACTTATCGTGCTCGACCGGCTCGTAAACTCGCGGATATTCGCGCCGGTATGGCACCGGGGAGCATTCTTTTAATTACACGACCGATAGCAGCCCTGGAGACAGCTTAGCGACCTCTCGTCCAGGCGACGTCCGATCCCCGTCGAATATAGTCGACAAAGTCCTCGATAGATGCGAGATAAACTTTGTTAAGTTGTTCCCGGAGCCTGTGAAATAGCACCCTGGCAAAGTTCCGAGAAGGAAGTACGCACGTTTGCGAAATTAACTGGAGTTCTACCTGGATAATCCTTGTTTCTTCGATCAGCAAGACGGAAATATTGAAATTGCTCGCGAAGACATCGTAAACATTGTAAAATTATAATCATTCATGGATGGAAGAATCGTTCGAACAATTATGGATTTTTATTGTCCAAGCGATTGGTCATTGGACACTTCGTAGCTTTATATGATACTTATAACTTTAATAATCGCAAAGTAACAAATTTTAAATGGGTCATTTTCGCTTTGCTTATCTTTGTGCTGCTTTAAACTAAATTTGAAAGGACATTTTTAAAACTTTAGAAGACATTTAAAATTTTGAGACATTTTGAAAGGAGATTTAAAATTTTAGAAGAAATTTTTAAAGGGCATTTAAAATTCTAGAAGAAATTTTTAAAGGACATTTAAAATTTTAGAAGACATTTTGAAAGGACATTTAAAATTTTAGAAGACATTTTGAAAGGACATTTAAAATTTTAGAAGACATTTTGAAAGGACATTTAAAATTTTAGACATTTTTAAAGGACATTTAAAATTTTACTAGACATTTTTAAAGGACACTTCGTAACTTTATACAGGGTGTCCGTTTTAATGTCCGATTTGGTCAATGAACAAAATTGTCAACGATATTCAATGGTGTTGCAGTTTGCATATTTGTGTGCCTCAAATCTAAATTAATTTATGATTATCCGAAAACATAAAAGTCTACAATAATTTTGCTAGTTACCCACAAAAATATCAAAGAAGTTTTAAGATAAAATCGAACGTGGATGCTCAGGTATACGATTATTGTCATAATGGTTAAGGGAAAGATGCTATGAAAAAAATGTTTGAACAAACGTTGCCCGGTATGGAGGGGGACGTTATGTGATTTACATATTTTGCTGCCACCTATTATGGCGAGGGAGATTTCAAAATTGTTTTAATTTTCTCAAATTGTATGCTACACTTTTGTATACATAAAATAACCTAAAAGACTCACTTGAATTTAAGGCAACCAAATTGATAAATCAAATACGCACACTATGGTGTCGCTGATAACCTAGCAGTTGATGCGACATAAAACCCTACTTACACAAAAAGCAAACATGATTATAGTGCGTTTTTAGACTTTTCTTTCATGGAAAAAAGCGTGGGTGCACTTTAAAACAGGAAATAAAGTAAAAGAATTTAAAAGCTCTTATCGAAGTGTTTGAAGGGGAAACAGCAATTTCTGTTTGGCCCTTGTTCATTATAATCGATGCGAACAATTTTTATTCCGCGTAAAAATATGTCTGCCAATCAATATGAGAATCTTGAAAATACGTTAAATGTTATGAATTTACAAAACCATATATAATATATAACTCACATAATATTAAAAAATGTTCACACGGTATTAATAGATTTTCTTGAAACAGATCAAACAGAAATGAGGAAAGCAAGTCTTTTGTATATGCACAGCCATATTTTTGTATTTCAGCTTAAATAAAAAGTCAGATGGAAAGCGAGACAAAATTGCCTTGCGTTTAACGTGTGAGTCAACGCTTTTCTGACCAGTTGCGTGTGCGTGTTCCTGTTTGACAATTCGGAAGAGAACCGCAATCATCCAGGTTCGGTCTCCGCGGAAAAATGGCGTCGACTCGCGAAGTGGTAGATTTTTCCAGTGGACACGTGCGATACTTCGCATCGTTCACGGGTCTGCTCGGGTACAGTTATGCTTAACGCCGGCTGGCAAAACATAGTGCCGCGAGTCACGCAGCATCTCGCCGCTGTCAGCCACAGGAGACTTACTCCGGTAATTAACCGGTAATGAGCTATGGTCGCGCACGGCCCGTGTCGAGTGGATAAATAAAGTCTTAGGCTGTGCGATATCGGGCGACCACCGGTCCACCACCGCCATGGCCTAATGGAATATAAATCTCGATGGACTGCGGGGGTGGACCGTCCCCTGTCGTCCCGGCCAAATGAACTGCGAGTCTTGCAAGAAGAAATTTGCCGGAAACCATACTCACGGTGCCTGTGTATCTAACTATACTGCCTAAAAAAGGTCTCAGCACACCATTTAAAAAGGAATAGTTTTTTCCAGTCCTGCAGGAAGAAATTTGCCGGAAACCATATTCGCAGTGCCTGTGTATCTAACTATACTGCCTAAAAAAGGTCTCAGCACACCATTTAAAAAGGAATAGTTTCTTAAAAAGAATTTTCCAAACGACTTGAGTTTTTTTTGGAAATGCCGGAAGAATTAGGTTACTAGAGAATGTACAAAAAAATGATTTGAAAACTGTTATTGGACGAAATCCTGGAGAAAGGAAATGAAGGTTAGAATTTTTAAGTTTTTCGCTTGTGACTATAATGAAAAGGTAAAACATACTGTTTGCGGACCTAAGTAAGTTTTGTACACACAGCGGATTTTATGCATTTACGACAAAAAGGTACAGGTGTAATTTAAAATGGTTAAATCAGTCGATGGATTTAAAAATAGTTTTGTATTGCTTTCAAAGTATTAACACTGAACCTACCGACCATTAAAACTGGCCAGTGTGTGTTACCATATAAAAATGGCACGATTGAATTTTTTTGTACTTTATGCGATTTTTACTATAATTTATACTTGAATAAAGAAGCGTGTATAATCATTTCCAATGGAAGCATATTTATAGCTGCAATAATTATAAAATAAAAACTCCGAAACTGGTCATTTTACCGGCAGTGGTAGGTTTAGTGTTAAACATACTAAGAAAGAAAATAGATTTCTATTTCACTCCAGTTTGTTGCAATTCAAGTAAAAAATATTCTTTTGCATTAAGATCCGCTGTATAGTTACGTATATGCGCAAAGATTCATCGAAATTGATTAACGTTGCTAAGAGCCACAAATAATTAAAAATGGCAACAATTGTGAGAAACATCGATTTAGATCGATCCTAACCTCAAAATTCAAATATTCTTACACAATTTAAGGGCTATAGCTTTTTTATGCGTCAACCGATATAGATGTAACTTTGTGCACATATATAACTTACCTGGACCCATAAAATGCATGTTTCAAATTTACATTGTAGTCTCAAACACAAAAGATGAAAATCGCGATCTTTACATTTTTCATCGAAATTCAGATCAATGGCTATTTAGAAAGATATTTTCTGTACACTAAAGTTCGCTAAAGCTAGTAAACTGATTCTTCTAACATTTGAAACAAATTCAAGTCATTCGGACAAAATTTTAAAAAATTATTTCATTTTACAGGCTGTGTCAATGCTTTTGTTGGGAATAAATCAATTTCTAGAAATGTTATTTTCTGAAGGGTACATGCTAGTCGATTCGACAATTATTTTCAGAGATACAGCCAATTAGCAGATTGCAAACTTTAAACTTTTTTCTCGAAGATGCAGATGTGTTATGAAATTTTAACCGCATTTATTTCGAAATCGCATTTTCGTAATGGGTGACCACGATTTAAAAAAAGAACTAATGCACCAATCATTCTGAAACTTTGCAGCATTGCTTAACATGTCGCCTTAAAGACTAGATTTTGACGTTGCGATTGTTTTTTGTTATTTTATCAAAAAAGAACTGTGGATTATTCGGACAGAATTGTGATTTTTCTTTTCAAACAGCTGCCATTTTGTGAAAAATAAATCTTTTTAAAAATCCGTCTCTTGAAGACAGGGTAATCTATTATACTAATGAGATCATTCTAAATTTTTTATTGCAGTTTACCTACTGGACTGAGAGAGTGGTGACCGCAAAACACTTTTGGGGGGGGGGTGGCGACGTGTTCACTTACGTCGTAATAACTTTTATATGTATGAATATTTTATCTTCAAAAAATTACAGATTGTAGCTCAATGATAGTCCTTTAGGATTAAATAAAATTCCTTGGATAAAAATAATCCAATTTTACAATTACAAAATCCTCTCAACAGAAAAACTGCTGTTTTTTAAACGATTCAAGTCCAATGACCCTTTCAAGCGCATCGCGCGTCGAACTAGCCGTTAATTGCCGAATGTTACGGTTATCCAGAAACCGTGTAGTCCGTGGCGCAAAGTAGCTAACTAGATCTTCCTCAATCGGAACAGCATCCTGTTCCGATAAAGGTTTCGTTAGATAGCGTGTCGACCAGTGTTATCAGACCAGGGTTGCCGTTTACCGTTGTCAAAGCCGACTACACCGGCCAATACCGTGCTCGTACAAGACGACCTGTGCCATTCCGAGATAATCCTCGCGTTGGTGGTCCAGACAGAACGCGGAAACGATGCCAACGACGTCGCACGACTGTCGCCGTCGTTCACGATAACGCGGAAACACGTTGAAACTATACTCATTTCCACGGAAAAGAAAAAGCTAGTTATTTCCACGAAGATCGAAAATCGGTGTCCATTTTCACGGTGCTATTCGCGCTGAAAGCAAGAATGTGTGTCGAGCACTGTCATTTGATGTCCTGTCTCGGTTTCAGTCAACTTGATTGTACATTGATCATGATTTTATTAATCCTTTCAACGCCCGCTCTAGCGGTTACGTCGCCCTGGACAAAAAGACAAATTGCCGCCCCTTAAGAACATTGTATATATTTTTTAAATAAAGCCAAAATGGCGCCCCTAAATTTCAGACAAATGTCCGACTTACCTGCGCCTAAAGCGAGCACTGATCCTTTGCACTGGAGTGGTGACTTGAAGCCACCATTAAAAATTGCAATACATTCTTCAATATATTTTTCACATTGTTAAATTTGTTCGTATCTAATAAATTATTAAATATTTGAAAAGAATCAGATAGAATTGAAATATTGTAGGTCGGAAGAAATGTTTGGTTTTAGAGCTGAAATAGTTCCGACTGCAAGGGGGTAATAGTCTGCGAAATGACACTTTAATTGTTTAAATACAAAATTAAGTTTTGACTTAATAATATTGTGGTTGACGTTAATACAAATCCAACTACTATACAGGGTGTCTGAAAACTGTTGTAAATCCTCGAAATAGACGGTTCCTGAGGTTATTTGAAGTAAGTTTCTCCTTTGCAAAAATGGCCGCCTCGGCTTTGTTAAGGAGTTATTAATGAAAAACACGGACCAACCAGAACACCGGTACAGCGGACCCACTCCGCCTCGACGACAGGTCTCGCTGAGCGCGACGTTGCCATTGGCCGAGCCGGAGTCCGTCCGCTGTACCGGTGTTCTGATTGGTCCGTGTTTTTCGTTAATAACTCCTTAACAAAGCCGAGGCGGTCATTTTTGCAAAATAAAGAGTTACTTCAAATAAGTTCAAGAACCGTGCATTTCAAGGATTTACAACATTTTTCAGACACCCTATGCCTTTAAACCTATAAATAACAGCAAGAATAGTTTTTTCCCCATTTTCGGGTTAAATACCGCACTGTCGCACACGTTGACGATCGTGATAGCCGGTGGTCCACGAAAAGGCAGAGACCGGCTAGTTATTACATTGCTGAAAATTACGGGGCTGCAGCCTGAAACCTGACTCTGTCCATATGTATTAAGATACACGCGGAGAGTGTCGCGCGAAGACCTTCTTCCGTCGTAGCCGTGAGAGAGAGGGGGAGAGAGAGAGAGAGAGAGAGAGAGAGAGAGAGAACGCCGACGCTGTTGGAGCAGTAGGCGAAATACCTCGTTCCTGACTACAAACTATCAATCCGCTGGCAACGTTCCACAGACACGATCCTAGTCATTACAGCAGCGATGACGACATTACAGGATCGAATGGACCGAGACTAAACTGGTGAACGAGAATGGCAACTTCTTTTACGCGGCTAGTCGCTCTTGAGGGGATCGATCCTCTTTCTTCGCGGAAGCGTCCAGAGTCCAGAGCTTCTTATGGTGTACACACTTTGGTGGAAGTGTTTTATAATTAATTTCGTGAACCTGAATCTGGAGCTGTTTTTGAGGTCATCTGATTCTTATTAAATACGTGATTTATATTAATTTTTCGATTTTATTTAATGTTCGTGTTAATATTCAGAGTTTTCTATGATGTTCAAAAGCATTGTCTAGTCTTTACACTTCATGGCTATTTTTGACAAATAATAGATTTTTAAAAGCTACGCGAAATAAATTTAATTTTTCGGTGCAAGGTTTTAATTAATGTTCGCGTTAATACTCAGAGTTCTCCATAACGATCAATAGTACTATGTGGTCATTACACTTCATGGTTATTTCAATCGTTTTCTTCACCTATACTAGATTTTTAATTCTATACTCAATATTTTCAATGGCGTTCAATAGAATTGTATAGTTTTTACACTTCATGACTATTTTTGACCCATAACAGATTTTTCTAAGCTGCGCGATTTAAATTAAATTTTTCGATGCAAAGATTCCAGCGTATTCCCGTTACGATTTCAACGGCAAAATGGAATGCCTGGCAATTAGAAAACATAGTCGAGCAGCAATACAAGGATTTCTTAACTACCACTGTCGTTAGCTAGGAGAAAAGAAAATGCGTTAACTCGAGACCGTTTATGGCTTCATTTAGTGCATTACGCTGCCCCGTGTAATTAAAGGATCAATAAATCGTTGATATTCGAAGTGTTCTATGTAGGCTATGAAACTTTATATAATTATGGTGTACAAATTTTATGAATCGGAGACTTCAATCAAAAGTTCCCTACCGTCTCATTTTAGTTTCAATCTGCAATTTAAGTAACTTAATTATCGACTCTGTGAGGATGAGATATTAATGAAGTATTTAATCGTGAACAAATTTTTATTATTGCTGTAATTGGCCCATGCAAGACGGTTTCAATATAACTAGGAGCACATTTTTCTTATTCGTATTATTTTTGGATTAACATGGTTTTCGGTGCAACACGGTTTTCATTACAACACGGCTTCCGATAGAATACCTTATTATTTCTACATTTTGTTTAATAAGGTTTCGATACAGCACGGTTTTTGGTACAACCGGCTTTTGATATAACACGATTTTCGGTACAACACGGCTTTTAGTACAACATGGCTACCGATACAATACCGTATTATTTATACCTTTTGTTTAATACGGTTTCGATACAAAACGGTTTTTATAAAACCGGCTTTTGATATAATATGGTTTTCGGTACAACACGGTTTCCGATACAATACCGTATTATTTCTATGTTTTGTTTAATACGATTTCGATACAACACGGTTTTTACAACCGGCTTTTGATATAACACGGTTTTCGGTATAACACGATTTTCGGTACAACACGGTTTCCGATACAATACCGTATTTTTTCTACATTTTTTTCAATACGGTTTCGATACAACAGGGTCTTTATAAAACCGGCTTTTAGTATAACACGGTTTTCGGTACAACACGGTTTTCAGTACAACACGGCTACCGATACAATACCGTATTATTTATACGTTTTGTTTAATACGGTTTCGATACAACACGGTTTTTATATAACCGGCGATGAAATTTTCAGCATATGTATAACTAACATAGATCTACAAAAGGCATATTTTAAATTTTCATTATGGGCTAAAATAAAGAAGTTTTAAAAAGTGCCATCTTTATCTCTTCATGTAATTCCTACTAATTGCAATTTTTTCAAAATCTTTTTTCACGTGATTTACTAAATGAATGCTTCTAATTGCTCAAAAAAAGTCAAGTGGTTTGGTCAAATTTTAAGAAAGTTATTCTGATTTAAAGGGCGAGCGAATATTTTTGTAAGCCACCGTATGTAGAATGAAATGACGTTGGTATACAACACTTTTGATACAATACTGTTTTTGACACAAAAAACTTTTCGTGCAACACGGCTTCGATGCAACATCAAACAAATCAACCGTGTTATAGAAGGGTCTACGAGTTCCTGGGACATTTCCACGTTGTTCGAACACTCCATAGAAACAGTCACGATGAAACCAGCAGTGCCTGGAGGCATCATTAGCGACAAGAAGCGCGCGCGCACACACGCAATCGTCGCGAGATCGTCGAGGATGAAAAACGCAGGTGAACGAGATCGACGAAGCGACTCGAGGAACAGAGCAAACCGGCAAACTAGGTCGTTCGGTGTCCTCAGGATCGGCTGGCGACCGGAGAAAGTGTTTCTCTCGAACGGGCCGACGACTTCTCGAGCTGCACCGGCTCTCCCACACTATTTTATTCTCGCTTGGTCGAACACCGGTGCTACGCCTACTCGTAATCGTTGCGGGTGGTCGTATTTTCCAACGGGTACCTCCTTTTCCTGATCTGATCGTCGAATGACGATCCAACACCGTTATCTGCCTTCAGACTCGCTAATCCGGGGCAACGAGTTCGTTCATTGTCGGGAGTATCGTTTATGCAAACTGAAAATTAGCGGTAGTTTCCAATTATCTTTCATTTTTAATGAAGTTTAAAACTTGCCGCCATACATTTCTTACAACTTAATGAAACCGCTGAAGATAGCTATAAATTCTGATTTGGTTTCCATGTCTTGCAATTCAAGCATACGATTTTTATTTTGCATGAATATCCGCAGTTTATTTATCATACAGTCTAGGTACCATAAATACATAAATGTCGAAGTCCAGCGATCATCGTAAAGATCTTTCATTGTACCCTGTTTGGAACTCCTTGGGACAGCTAACCCAGACCTAACCCAGATCCACATATCTAACTTCCGAGGTTGCAAGCATATAATTTAATTATGCATATAACAAAATCATTCCATACTATTTTCAATATAATGTATAATATATATTCTGTCTTTTATTCTATCATTCAAGACTTTGATACATAACCTTATTCTCCAAAGAACAGACCGTTAACATTTTTATATTTTGTTTTCCAAAAAAAAATGTTCCTAACATTTTTATATTTTATTCTCCAAAGAATATATTCTTAATATTTTTAAATCTAGTTCTCCAAAGAAAATATTCTTAACAATTTTATATCTACTTCTCCAAAAAAATATTCCCAACATTTTTATATTTTGTTCTCCAAAGAATATATTCTTAATATTTTTAAATCTAGATGTACAAAGAAAATATTCTTAACATTTTTTATCTTGTTTTCCAAAGAAAATATTCATATTTTTAGAACAATTTCTCCAAAGGAAATATTCTAAACATTTTTATATGTAGTTTTCCAAAGAAAATACATAGAAACTATATTTCCATTAATACCCAGAACACAGATACAAATAATACAAAGTGCTTATATTAATGCGATGCGCATGACGACTTCTACACTCGAACGGAGACCCAAGCCGTTCTTATCGCCAATCAGAATTATTGGTTTGATTGGATAGAGAAATTAAGCCTGGTTCCACCAACGTCCAATAAACTTCTCCCAATTCTTCTTCCGCAGCCCACACATATGCAACAACTCATCAACGATCGATCTCTAGAAAGTAGTCACAATCTATTCCACTGAACTGTCTGCAATTAACCTTGATATCGGTCACCATATGCGATCAGATAGTCACACCACCGTGTCCGACGTATCTGGCAACGGTGTCGGGAGCGATCTCCATCGATTCGAGCGGCTGATCAAGACGTGACAGAGAAAAAGACCCTCGCGATCAACGAAAGAGAGAAATAGCGAGAAAGAGAGACTGCAAATCGAGAGACTACGCCCCTCTCATTAACCCGGTTCACCCGACCTGGAATCCGATCGGCCCGAAAAAGAACCGATCTCGCGTAGATCCCGTAACGTGGCCCTCGAACTCTTGCAGACAGTCGTCCAGATAACGCAGCAGGAAGCGAAACACGCGGGAAAATCGCGCGACGTGTACACACGCATAAAAGTACACGCGCACGATTACAAGTTAGAGTACATAGATACGGGTAGAGAGAACGGGGGACCCGTTCGTTCGATGGAACGCGCAAGAAAATCACGTTCGTTACAGGTGTTCGGCCGTGTTCCGCCGCGTAATCCGCTCGTACGATCTTATCGGGTGAAATTAACCTTCCGCAGGACCCGAAGCGAGTCAGTCCCCGTGACAGACCCCTCCCCTCCTCCTCCTCCTCTTCCTCCTCCTTCCGCCCCTGTCTCCCTCACCCCATGGCAGCATGGGGCCCCGCATACCGTCGGTGCATCCATCGTGACGCGCGAGAGGACATCGAATAAACGCTGCGCTCTCGCGAGCATTTCCAAAGAGGTCGACCGGGGCCACTCCTCTGCACGGTTGATAATCGGCTGACTTTGTAACGGACTTGCTCGCTTGCCACGTCGCCTACCGTTCAAAGCTGATTGCCCGTAATACGGCCACCTGAGATATATCGGGGACCCTGGCACCTGTACACGCCTGAACGATCATGATGATGCATCGGACGCAGCAGAGCTTCCTCTGTCGGTGAACTCGAGATTTTTGGTCAGCCCCGCGGGGAGCCTTGTCCCCTGAAACTCGGGGACAGTCTTGTTGTGTGCTGACAATATTCAATATTTATTAGGCATAGAAATTAATTTGTGACTCTGTATGATACTATGTTGCTAGTATGCGAAGTATCAAAACCTGTTCGAGTGTTGAGAATAATCATCATTTTCTACACGGTTACACTATTTCAGAGGCGACTGATGAAGTCTGGGAACAAGTTTCAATATTACACGGAATGATTAACACTGAGTTTACGGGACCCGTCAATTTGACGGATTTCAAATTTTGAAATGAAATACCCCACAAACTATAGCATTCATTTAAACCATTTTGCGTCGTAAATTAATCACTTCATCCAAAGAATTTATACACACAATTATTTTTTCCTAAAGCTTTCTAATCTTTGAAATTTCTATGTAGTATACCTATCTCTACGAAACCCGTTAAATTGACGGGCTAGCTTATTTCATAAACAATCCTTATATGTTTGCTTCGTTCGTCAAATAATTCATCAAATAATAAATATAAGAATAAAAGTAAAGTCTATATTTTCTCCTCCTTCAATTCGTTATATCGATCGCGTCTCGATAATGTAAACTAAAGCGGATTGTATGAATGTTTATTTGGGTCTTCAACGAAGTCGCTTATGCCTATTGCCGATGAGACCTCTAAATCAAGAGCGATCTTCAGTATGATTGCTGCAATGACAGTGTAAGAACGTTTTTCAAAGACAGTGTGCAAAAGTTTCGGTTATTGTAGACAGTCTCCGCTTATTGTAAGTATTTACAATAGGGTAATTGAATTTGGGCACAGTATTTTTTTATTTTGACCAATCCCTCTTTTCTAGCAATCATGAGTAAATCCAGGAGATATAATAAAATATTGAACAAAATTGTCAACATCTCTGAAGATTCATCTGAGGATACCACCGAAGAAGATCAGTATGAATTAGACCAAAGCGAAGCTGACAGTGCAAGTTCTGAGTATATTGAAAGTGGAGAGTTAGAAGGATACCCTATACCGTTAATATTATTGTTACTGTTTCCGTGATAGTTTTTTAAAAAAACGACTTTTACTTATTAATTATTTATTTAAACGCGAAGCCTAATACTGTTCAATTCAGACTTAATTTAAATAAATCGATTTTTTAAAGAAAATGCGTATTTTCGTTTACCCGTCAAATTGACGGGTGCTCGTAGAGATAGGTATAGTATAAGAAACGCCCGTAAACCTAGTGTTAATTGTGAGGGCCACGAATTAATTAAAGAGGCACCAAACACGATATAATTACGATCATAAATATTCCGTATAACGAACGATTCAACTTTCGGACTTCACATTTATGGAATTCGTGTCTCTACCATAAATGTCAAGACCGAAACTTTAATCGCTTATTTCTATGTATCTTGTATCTTGTTTGGGGTCATTTTAATTAGAAAATCGGGACGAAAACGATGGTAAAAGTTTCATAAAAAAGAATCAAGAATTTGAAAAGTTGCAATCTGTCGCTTTGCTTGCATTAGTGTCGGGCCTTTTCTCCAGGAAAGGATCGGGGGAACGACCGGTTAGCGGCGTTGTGACAGATCGTTTGTACCAGCTAGATCAGAAATTGATCTGCGAGATCGCGAAGGAGCTTGGTTGGTCCGAAACGGTGGTCGTAACAGGTGGCAATTTGCATGCGAACGGCAATAAAAATCGCGAGAGAGGGCGGCTGCCGATCGGCGCGAGAGTTCGCGGCGCGAATCAAGCGGAATGCTCGCAATGTCGAGAGCGCGGCTGCGCACGCTCGTGGCCGGAATGTCAGTGGACGGGATTCCTCGTCGACGATTTCCTTCGGACGTCCCCTGTAATATCCGCGGCCGAAGACATATCTTATAGTGTACGCTCCAACGTAGATACGTGTACGCGTTCGAAGACGTACGGGCGCAAAAGAGACCTCGTGAATCGGCTGGAACGAGCAGGGCGCGGGGACGCGAGAATTATCGAGGCTGGAGAAATCCGCTCGATCTTGTCCGGTGATGGACGACACGCGGAAACGCCGCCTTTAATCGGCACGCGGTCGCCATCGTGCCGATTCTCGGTTGCCCCGTTGCTCGATAATTGCTCGCGATTTGTTTAACGCCGAGCGCAAGCTTTGCTCGACGCTGCGCGATTCTTACGATCGTTTATCCTCGGTCAGAGGTTCGTGGACATTCTGGTTTCGAATCCTTGCGAAAAATTCAATCGTTTTCTTCTATGTACTCGACATATCGCAATGTCTTCAGTATTAATAATTATTAGACTGCGGAAGTTTATGCACGGTAAATACGTGAAATACAAATATGACGTTTATGTAAGATAAATGTTAAAAATATGCAAAGTATGTGGTTATAAAGTATCGTGTAGTGTAATAAGTAGAGTCAGCATGTTTACGTAAAATAAAGAATGGTTGTATTGAATGCAAAATGCAGGAGCCAAGTAAAAATGTTTTCCTTCTTTTAACTATCTTATTAAGCTGAAACTAATGCGCTGATAATCCTCATATGTCCACTACTTTGACTTGTACGTACCATATTTTTGTCATAAATGCATAAAATCCGCAATATAATAATAAGCGATATATTGGTATGTTACAGAACACAGAACAGTATGTTACAGTTCACTATTATGCATACCGGGTGTGCATGCTATTACTAGCCAGCGTTTTTTTTGCAAATAATATACTTATATTAGAAGAAAATGATAGAGAAAAAAGTAATACTGTTCTTTTTGCAAGGGACGTAACGGCGTATGTAATTTTCGTGCTTTTGCACTATTTTTTTTAGAAATGAAGGTGACCTTCAACGTTTCAAATTAAATGCTAGGTATATGTTTTTTTACATCAAATGAAAGCGTGTGTCGAGACAAATTCATTCGTAAACGGCACTATAACCTTCAAGGTCATGCAAGGTCAGAAATGGAAGGAACATTTTGAATATCTCGTACGTGATATTTCGTAAAGATATCGTTTACGATACAAACTCACGAAACTAACGCAATCATTAACTTTTTGCACTCGAAGCAATTTTCATTCCAAAATCAAGATATTTCTTTCCACCAGAAACATTTTGATTCTACGTATTTTTTTTATATTGTGCACCTGAAATTAAACCGGTTTTCTCATAAAATAGTCGAATGTTTAGTAATATATAGAATAAAGACGAATTTAATTATACGAAAACTGTTTGGAATAACGGTATGGCATTTTTCAGAGTCACCATTCGAGTGCAAAGTGTTAATATCTCGGACAACATCAGAAGAAGTTACCAAGAACGTAATTAATAGATCCGAAATATACATTCGTGTACAAGGAAGTCGAATTTAACATTTACTGTAGCCTCGTCATTAAAGTATACTTGTAAACGCATTAGTACGAAATGTTTCTTCCATTTGTGACCTTGTGTGACCTTGAAAGTCATTGTGTTGTATACGAACAAATTTGTCTTGACACACGCTTTCATATGATATGAAAAAATATATAATATTCCATTTATAAAATTGGAGATCCCCGTCATTTCTCAGAAAATTAATTTGAACTATACACAAAATTTCATATTGATAAATAAACTTAAATTTTAAGTAAAAATTCTTAAATTTTGAAACCAAGATTTAGATAAATTATTATTAATAATTATTTTGAAAATAATTAATACAAGCAGAACAACACGAAATATTTTGCGAAAGTACTTCTTGACGGAATTCATGAAATTTGCAGTCATCTTCCTTTTTCGGGGGAAAATGTTTTTAACATTCGCGGACAGCCCGTCTACCGTTCATCTTAAACAAATGAGGTTGCGTTGAAAATTGTTTTGCAATGTGTTCAATGACGATGCAACAAAGATTCACTAGTGTAGACAAATTTTAGTTGCGTACTGTATTCATTAAAAGCTCGTTTCAGATTAGTGATGAACTCGTCATTGTCATTTTACAGGAAAAAAATTGAAGTTGAATTGAAATATTTCATTCAAACATTGGTATCAATCAATTCATACTGTGGCGTACGTGATAGAAGGGAAAGATTCGTTTAGGATACTTTCCCTTTTTCCAGAAAGTGAGCACTGCGTGCGTCCGAACTCAAGTACGGGCAATAAAACTGACGATTGCCAGAGCTTCGGTCGCCGCGGGAACATTTCCTGATCCTACGCGTTTCTCGGAAAGGACTTTCCCACGATGCCTTTGAAACGCGTAGAGTTTTTTTTCTAGCCTGGTTGTCGTTGGGACGATTTTCGGCGCGTCCACGAAAACAGGCAGAAGCTCTTTGAATGCCGTACTGTTCGTATCGGTCTTCGCTTTTGGTAACTTTCGTCGACACATTTCCTTACGCGTTCTTATTATGCCTAGTTAAGAGTTTTCTCCGTTTCTTTTATTGTTGGTTATTGTTAGTACTTGTTAATGTTATTGTTTTATCCGTATTAAAGTTTATCGTGTGTTATACGTGAGTGCTAATCATTTTTACCCGGACAATACTATTCCCACAATACAATAATAAATATAAAATGACGAAAATGGAATTTATAATCAGCGGAAAAATCGTTCTCCTTAAACATTATTAATTATTCAGTTTCAGCCGCCGTCGCCGCCTTTTATCTTCGGTGTTCAACGAGGTCTACACGCGTCCACGACATCCGCTAATTTGTGAATATATTAAACAGTTTTCTCATCGCGAATGTAATTGCGCGTATCATTATTGTTTGTCCAGGGAAACCCTGTTCCATCACTTCTCTTTCAGTTTGAAATTTCCATGTGAAGATCCGGAGTCCGGTTATCAATCTTCGTTTTCAATTCGCAAATCTTTACGCAGCCATCTCTTCGGAAATCGTAATCTTTATCAGTCAGATTCGTTTCCAGTTTATGTCTTAATCACGCAGCTTTCGAATCGCACGAATTTCGAACACGCTTCGTCCAGCCACGTCAATCTTCGACGTTCGCGTAAAGAGGATCGATTGGTTCGATAAAAATCGCATGGTTGTCTGCGAGCATAGGCGATCCACGGCTCCCGAAGAAACAGATGTCGATGTACGAAAGCCGGCGAGTGGCTAATTGACTAACGAGGCATTCGCGGCTCGTACACGTCGTTCATCAGCCGTCAACCGGGTAGCCGAAGAGAAAATATCGAGAGGTTAGCATGGACGAGCAACGAAAAAGAGACAGAGAAGAGGTGAACGGTTAAAAAGAAATCGAGAAAAACGAAGGACGAAGAAAAGCAGAGAGTGGAGAGACAGAGAGCGACCGAGAGCGACCGAGAGAGAGCGAGAGAGCGAGAGAGAGAGAGAGAGAGAGAGAGAGAGAGATCACGCTGTTCCTCGGCGAGCAGCCGCGAAAAGAGTAGCGCACCGCTGAGCGAGCTCGTTCTATTGGTTTTAATGCCGACGGTAATCGAGCCGGGCGTCCTTTATCATCGCCGAAAGAAATGGCCATTTAATCACGGGCGTTTCCCGACGTGGGGTCCAGGGCTCTCCTTCTGCGGGCAGAGAGCCGAGTCCAAGGGATCGGTCCCAATATTAATGGAGGACGGTTTCGCCGCGTAATATGAGGAATCGTCGGCGGACGCATATAATATCACTCGGCCGCGCCAAACCGGCCGAGGTACACGCTTGTTACATGGACAGAGCATGACAAATTAATCGTCCGTGAGGCGAGGCACTCGATGATCCACTCGGAGATATCGTTTCGCAGATAGATCGGAGATAGATCGCGTTTACTACAGCGTGATTCGTTTTTTAAAACATTTTGCGGTTCTGTTGTCAAGCCGATGTTTATGCAAATCAATATGTGCAAAATATATGTGTACGTAAAATATGTAAAAAGTGTAGCGTCCGGTCGTACACACGAGAGAAAGTTTTTTCTTTCGTGCAGACGGCCAACGTAATTTCCCTAGTAGCATTTATGGTTGGCATTTCGTTGGGCCTACGTTGCAGTATTCGTTGGCCAACCGTTAGAAATGTCGCTATCTTTTTCGTTGGGCCAACGATCGCGGCCAACGTAGGGCCAACGATCATACCCAACGTGGAGCCTACGTCGCTATAATACGTTTGTTCTGATCTTCTCTTTTACGGTTGTTTTCACAGAATATAATAAATAATACTTAAACAATGTATCTCCACGGTAAAAATTGGAACAAAGAAAAAAATTTCGTACCCTCCTCGGACTTGAACCTGGATCCTCCGCGTAGTAAGTTGATACGCTACCGTCGTAACTATAGACATTTCGTGGTTGCATATGCTATGATTTGGGTTACTAGATACGTCGACAAACGTAAATCATAATACATAAAGGGTTTCGTTACGGTATACGAGCACTAAGACCTCCGCATACTGTCGTCCTAAAAGCGAATGCAACACCCGTACCTTCCCCTTGTCAAATAGAGAAACTTAAAGAAATAAATAAACTCCAAGGCTGCACACAATAAAACTTTGGTGCATCAACTATCGCGCAAAAATAACAAATTGTGAGTATATTTAGAAATATAACATGTTTTTGGTTGCAGCAACATTACATTTCTGGTGTCTGTTAGACGATATATTTCAATGTTGGCAGATTTTCGTCGGGCCAATGTAGTATCACCGTCGTAAATTTCACGTTATTTAACCGACCATAATATCTGTAGGCTCAACGTTGGATATTCGTTGGCAAATTCACATCATTTTTCGTCGTCGGCCCTACGTTGGGGATCTGTAGGCAAAACCACTAACCATATCCCAACTAACTCCCAACCATTGGCCACCGTTGGCCAACCATAAATGCTACTAGGGTTACGACTCTCGTTCGACGAAACTATTTTTGAGTCGACAATTTCCAGATTTTTGCCGTCGCATGTTCAGTAGAGTTTTTCCGAATGTCCTCAATAGTAAACAGAGACCGTCGTAAATTAGAGGATTAGCTTAAGGTCACTCGAGGTGGACTCATCGGTCTAACGCCACAGGGACCAGCGCGGGTGGGCCGAAGGAAAGTCCCACGACAAATTCATCCCCTCCCCTCTGGGGTTAGCCAATCAGGGTGTTTAGGAATTTTACCAGGGCAAACTCGGGATAAAAGACGAAGCGGGATGAGAGTTCGAAAAAATACGCCGAAGAGTCGACATCAGCGGAGTCGGCATAAACGAGTTGTACATTTTCATTAACAACATCAACCCCGCACACAAGTGATATTCATTAAACGAAAACCTAGAACCACAAAAGTACGTAAAATATAGAGAAAATTTATTGAAAATAGTACACTACAATACAATCGAATACAATATTACAAGATATAGAATAGTTGTGTAATATCTCTCCCTATCTGTAATTTGCATTGAAATATGTGACTGTTAATTGACGCCTTTTCTTACATAAAATTAGTTTATATGCGAAAAATGTCCTTTCAACAACACGAGATATGCGATGGAAGCATATTTATATTTTTGGTAAATGTTACGTTAAGGGGAGTTACGTCGGATGACTTTGACCTTGACATATGTTGTCAAGGACAACATTCTGAACAACTTTTCTCTATACATCTATCCGGCGCAGTGTCGCCAGATCGCTGAAATCGAGGGGAATACAGTTTACCACCTCTCTCATGACCAGATTAACACGTGCACATATTACGCATGCGCGACGGGGACGCAACTCGCAACACGCAGTGAAATGGGATAGTGGAAGGGGAAAAGGAGGAGACGAAAATCCACCCAGTTTTGGGTGTTTCTGGCGACACTGATCCGGCGCTCGGACTTAGTTTCCGAGATAATTGCAAAAATCCTTTGTTAAATTTTCGTTTCAAGTACACTTTATTCTCGTACAATACTGTAATCCAAGTTGGTTTGTAGTTAGGTTGGTGAAAGCACTGCGTTTGTATACTCACAAAAGTAGACCTAACCTAGAAGCAACCCAGTCCTAACACCATTTTGAAGTTGTCCAATTTCAGAGAACGTCTTCGATAATATACGTCAAATCCAAAATCACATTCGTTTAGATACTGGCATTTTACAATTAGGTAGCATCGGTATATTTTTGTTCATAACTTTTTAATAAAAAACGAGCGACTACTAAAACCTCTTGGAGGTTACTTAGAAAGGTGACCTTGATAACATATGTCAATACAGTATATCGTTTTAGCCTTCATTACTTAAAATATCTGCTGCATTTTGAAAAATTCATTTGCTTATAACTTTTTAATAATCAACGAGCACCGGCTAAAACTTCTTGAGGGTCAATAAGAATGTCCTAATTCACGTATTGATAACTGAATTAGCGAAATTCGAAAATCGGGAAAGGAAAAATAAATTTATTGTCCTGCTCATTGAACGAAAAAAATAAACATTAAGATTGCAACATTCGACGATGTCGGCGTTCGACGCGAAACAGGTAGCCCCGGTAGAAGATCGCGTGGACTCGTTGGAAAAGGCATCTGGTCGGACGACGACGACGACGACGCCGTTCAATTTCAATGATCCGGCAACACATCCAGCATCATCCGCACACTCGCGTGTCCCGGCGTAAATATGGCAGTGGATAGACTTTTGCTTTTACGACGCCTCCGGCCCGAGCAACGTCTTTCACAACGAGCATCGGGAATAATTTATAGAGCAAGCAAGCCAAGCCATGCCAACCATCGACTGCCGCCAGGTCAAAGTTCCCATTCGTTGCGAAATTTTCCTTTAGGTACCCTTTGACACGCGGAAGAATTTCTAACCTGGGACCACATCGCTGTTTCTGCACGCTGTTCGACGATCATACCCTGTGTACCCTTTTGGCAACCCGTCGAATTCAACTTTCTCTGTTTCTCGTCTCTCGAACACGTTTTCGTGGTGTCATCCATATTTAGGTTTCGAGATTTGTTGCTCAGGTAATTGTACCGATACCGAAACTGGAAATCGTTCTCGATGAAGATTCGTACGAAGATTCGAGTCCTGTAATGAGATTTGTCCATTGCGAGCTGCCATTTTATGGAAAATTGATCGATGATTTTGGTTGAGGGCTTACGTACTTTCGGGCGGTTGAGAAGAAAATTATGTTTATGTAGCTATTGTGTTTTTTTAAAAATTCAGTATGTATATTTTATTGTATGATGTTTGAACAATATGTCCTTGAAATTTCAGCCACATAGCTTGAACTGGAAGAACGTGGCAGCCATTTTGGTAGACCAGCGTCGAGGAGTATCTTACAGCGGACGAAAAGCAAAAGTGATACTATAATCTTTTTATGTAGAAAATTGTGTTTCTTTAAAAATTCGGTATGTATGTTTTATTGTATAATGTTCGAACAATATACTCAGAAAATTTCAGCCACGTAGCTTGAACTGGAAGAACGTGGCAGCCATTTTGGTACACCAACGTCGAGGAATATCTTACAGCGGACGAAAAGCAAAAGTGATACTATAATTTTTTTATGTACAAAATTGTGTTCCTTTAAAAATTCAGTATGTATGTCTTATTGTACAATGTTCGAACAATATACTCAGAAAATTTCAGCCACGTAGCTTGAATTGGAAGAACGTGGCAGCCATTTTGGTACACCAACGTCGAGGAATATCTTACAGCGGACGAAAAGCAAAAGTGATACTATAATTTTTTTATGTAGAAAATTGTGTTTCTTTAAAAATTCAGTATGTATGTTTTATTGTATGATGTTTGAACAATATACTCAGAAAAATACAGCCACATAGCTTGAACTGGAAGAACGTGGCAGCCATTTTGGTAGACCAACGTCGAGCAGTATCTTACAGCGGATGAAAAGGAAAAGTGATACTATAATTTTTGTATGTAGAAAATTGTATTTCTTTAAAAATTCAGTATGTACGTTTTATTGTATGATGTTTGAACAATATGCTCAGAAAATTTCAGCTCCACAGCTTGCACGGGAAGATCGTGGCATCCATTTCGTTATACTTCTGTCGCAGAGTATCCTTCAACTCTCGAAAAATTTCATTTATACAGAAGACTATGTTTCTTAAAAAATTGTCATGTGCATCTTACTGTATGATGTTTTACTACTATGTGCTGAACATTTGAGCTAGACAGCATGAACTGGACGGGTATGGCAGCCGTTTTCACGAAACACTATTTCATATAAATATGTATCAGTGAAAAATGCTTGAAATATTATTAATGACATTAAATGATTACGAACTACGTTTTCGGTTTAGCTATACAAGATTTTGAAGCAAAACATGTTCATAGCCTAACATTATATAGGCTACCAAAGCTACATATGGGATTGTAATTAATAGACAGCGGATCTTTATGGAAAATAAAAATGTTGCGTTTCGATTTTAAGAAACAGCAGCCAAATATAAAGTTTATTTTTCCTTTAAGAACATCAACGCATTATTTTGAATTTATTAGAATTATTCTCTTAACCTTTGTACCATTTGAAATTGTGAAAAAAATTGTGATAAAATATCGTGCACATCTCAGTGACACATATCGAGGGATTACTGCAGTTTCAAGAGTTTTCAAAGGGAACCGTGGGCAACAGCGAAGGACGACGACGTGTCGTGAGGTGGCTGAATGTTTCAGGAAGTCGGCGTATCTCCCACAAACGCTTCTCACAGTCGACAACCGTGCGCGAGGAGGAAGACAGAGTCCATAAGCCTCGCTCGATTACTCTCCTCGGGACGCGACGCTTAATTTAACGAGGCTGGATCGCGTCCGCATTCCGCGGGTCAGAATTTCGCAGCAAAAGGGGACGCGTCGTCGATTTCGTGGCTGTCCTTAGGCTTGTTATCGGCGGACGTCGGTGTCTTTGATCTTTACGACCGATAAAAATCCCTGTGGACACACTCGATTTTCTGCGGTTTTCGAGAAACTGCGCCCCCTGTAGAAAATACCGATCGCAGTTGTAATACTTGCAATATACTGTTCTGGTCCGTAAACAGACATACGGATCATTATACGAAATAAAAATATTTCGCATCGATTGCGGGAAACAGGAGCCACATTATAATGTCTTTTATCGTTTAAAAGTTCTAGTCAGTTTGGAATAATGTGTTCATTATTCTTAATCCATCGTGGTTCGAAGTGGTTTCTCTCTTTTATTTCAGAATTTGCTTAAACATCATAGAATTCAATCATTTGAATTATTTTTATTAATTAAGACTGCGGATTATTTGCAGTCGTGACAAAAATCGGTCGGCCGAATAGAAAACAGTGAAGGTATTAGAAGAATGTAAGAGTATATTGGCATGTCATTTTGATAGAACTGAAATTACTAACAGGAGAAATAAATTTCTATGCAACTTCCTTTTCTTGCAAATGATGTATACAAATTTTATTTTACATAAGGATCCGCTTTATGTTATTCTCAATGGTTTCAAATGACTTCGATTCACCTAACTAACAAAGTTCAAGATCAGAGTATATTTTTAGCAGAGGACTATTGGATTTCCTCTGTATCGAATTCCTTTCCATCCACCAGGAATCTTATTCGAGAGAATAAAGAGGTGTGATTGGTTCATAGTGTCATCGCACAGGATTGTTAATTGCATCTAAATCGCGGCCGGGGTGTTGCATCGCGGCGCTGCAACCTGTCGGCGCGCTTTTACTCGGGTAATTTATCGGTTCGCCCACGCAAATCGAGATTCCATTAGCAAGTTATTAATAGCCGTCTCTCTGTTTCTCCCTCTCTCTCTCTCTCTCTCTCTCTCTCTCTCTCTCTCTCTCTCTCAGCGAGAGAAAATCGCCGCACGGGACCGGCGACAACGAGTATGCATCGATCAAATCGGCGACGCAGCTTTCGCGTGCATTTCAAAACGGCTGTTCTCAGCCGAGAGCCGTTTCGCAATAGCCATTAAGTGGAGACACTCGAACCGAGAGTCCTGGACCGTTTACGACGTTGATCATAATCCGCGAAGCTAGATCACCATTCATACATACGTGCCGCTTTCCCAGGCCCAC
Organism: Sphecodes monilicornis; assembly: GCA_913789915.3. Classification (NCBI taxonomy): domain Eukaryota; kingdom Metazoa; phylum Arthropoda; class Insecta; order Hymenoptera; family Halictidae; genus Sphecodes; species Sphecodes monilicornis. The sequence goes on along the minus strand of OU565284.1, from coordinate 10,043,366 downwards.
CGATTTCCGATATGCTTATATCCTTGTTTGGAAATTTTTCTTAATGAAAACGGATAACTATTTTGCATCGAGGATTTGCATGATTATTTTCAATTATTTGGACCATACAATATAATTTTTTGAAGTCGATATACTTAAATTTGTGGAAGCTATAGTATCTTGAAGAGGGGCATAACGTCTTCTTGAAGGCCTCGATTGGAATTTTTTTTTTTGAAATCGAATAACTATTTTCTATCGAAGTTATGTATACCTATTTTCCATTATTTGGACCATGCAATAGAATTTTTTGAAGACGATATATTTAAAATTGCGGGCGTCATAGTTCCTGTAATAGGAGCATCGTATTGTAGACCGCGTTTGGAATTATTCTTGAAGAAATCGCATAACTATATTTGTACCGAGGCTTTGCATATTTATTTTCCATTATTTGGGCCGTGCAATAGAATTTTTTGAAGTTGACATGCTTAAAATTGTGGGCGTCATAGTTCCTTCAATAGGAGCGTCCCGTCATTTTGTAGACCGCGTTTGGAATTTTTCTTAAAGAAATTGGATAACTATATTTGTATCAAGGCTTCGCGACCTTATTTGCCACTATTTGGACCATGCAATAGAATTTTTTGAAGTCGTTATACTTAAATTTGTGAGAGCTACAGTATCATGCAGAGGAGCATAACGTATTCTTGAAGGCCCCGTTTGGAATTTTTTTTTTAGAAATCAAATAACTATTTTCTATCGAGGCTTTGCATACTTATTTTCTATTATTTGGACCATGCAATAGAATTTTTTGAAGTCGTTATACTTAAATTTGTGAGAGCTACAGTATCATGCAGAGGAGCATAACGTATTCTTGAAGGCCCCGTTTGGAATTTTTTTTTTAGAAATCAAATAACTATTTTCTATCGAGGCTTTGCATACTTATTTTCTATTATTTGGACCATGCAATAGAATTTTTTGAAGTCGTTATACTTAAATTTGTGAGAGCTATAGTATCTTGCAGAGGAGCGTAACGTCTTCTTGAAGGCCCCGTTTGGAATTTTTTTTTTTAGAAATTGAATAACTATTTTCCTATCGAGACTTTGCATACTTCTTTTGTATTATTTGGACCATGTACTAGAATGTTTTGAACTCGATACACTTAGATTTGTAGAAGTTACAATTCCTTCAAAAGGGTTACATAGAAAGAGGTGCCTTACAGGCTGACACGATTCAGCCAAATTGGATTTCTCATTCAATGAAATAAAAGAATCGTTAAGTTATCCGAACAATTTATCGGAGTTTCCGGAACGATTTCGCTTATCGTTCTGTCGCGAGGATCGCCGTGTTAAATTTGAAACAAGAGAGCAGGAAGCGCGACACGGCGCGCGTCATCAGCGAATGTCATTAGTCTCGGTCGTGGTGCTATCTCACGATTTCGGAGACACCTTCTGCGCAGCCGAGCGTATAATTTACCGGGAATCACCGTCAATTCCGCGAGATACCCTGTCCGGATCCACGTGGAATCTATATTGGCTTGGAAAACTAGTCGAACCGGACGAAGAAAAAGAGAGTGTTAGGACTCGTTAAGATACTCTCGTGGACGAATCGTTAAACAGTCCGAGCATTTTATGGATGTGTGGTATCTAGGACTGATTAGGATTCAACATTGTGCTCACAGACTGTTGCGAATCGTTTCTCCCCTCTTTCATCGTTAGAAATAAGAATGTGTTTTCAGTTGATGCAGACCCCTGTATTAACACAAAGTTTACGGACTACTAAAAGTGACAATTTTACTATATCAAAATCAAGAATGTATTTATCCAAATTTTTAACCCATCATTTTATAATGTACACTCAAAGAAATATAAATGCATACAAAGTGCTACATGCAGGTTTTCTATTTTGCAAATTTTACGAATTTGCGGAAGGGCATATGAAAATTTGAAGTAACGAAGAATTATTAATTATTGTAAAAAATAAACTTATCTGCTCAAAGAAATAAATTGATTGGATAAGTCTATGCATCTTTACAATCTCAGTAATCGTAAATTAAAAATTTTGGGAATAGTATTGTCCGGGTAAAAGTAATTAGCACTCACGTATAACATACGATAAATTTTAATACGGACATAACAATAACATTAACAAGTACTAACAATAACAAACAATAAAAGAAACAAAGAAAACTCTTAATTAGGCGTGATAAGAACGCGTAAAGAAAAGTGTCGAGCTCGACGAAACGTTACAAAAGGCGAAAACCGATACGAACGGTACGGCATTCGAAGAGTTTCTGCCTGTTTTCGTGGACGCGCCGAAAATCGTCCCAACGACAACGAGGCTAGAAAAAACTCTACGCGTGTCAAAGGCATCGTGAGAAAGCCCTTTCGGAGAAACTCGAAGGATCAAGAAATGTTCTCGTGGCGACCAAAGCTCTGGCAATCGTCTGTTTTATTGCCCGCACTCGAGTTCGGCCGCACGCAGTGCACACTGTCTGGAAAAAGGGAAAGTATCCTAAACGAATCTTTCCCTTCTAACACGTACGCCACAAAACTATTAGAAAACCTAGTGTTAACCGCATATATCTAGACTAGGAAATACAGCGTCCGTTCGGATAATCGAGGTTCCATTGAATAGTGAATTGCGCAAGCACTCATGCTCCGAATTATATCATGCTTGGACTCGTTTCAATCAGAAAACTGTCACGAATATTTCAGCGAAAGTTGAATAGAAAAATTACGAATAACAAAAATGTTGCGGTGTGCATAAAATGGCAATAAAATCGGACAAGAAGTCGAACCGGTAGTAGAAATGGTAGTAATCACAGGAGTCAAAGATAATAATCATTAGCTCATCACAGCCTTCAAAAAGGACAACGCTAAGGCGTTCTATCAGCGAACGGTTCGCCTAATATCTGCGAAAACGTCACGGGAATTGACAGCATCCTCTCTTTCGCGTGTTAACAAGAAATCGGGCAATTTGAAGACATAACTAGTCTCATTGAGTGCAAATAAAGGCACGTTTTAAATTGCAGCACGCACATAAAGGCGCGTTCAGCCGGCGAATCCAATTACCGCTGGAATCAAGAGCCGCTTGTAATTGTCATAATAAGGACGATATTGTTGCCGTGCGTCAATTACTATCGGACGTGCGTAACGTGCGAGAGCCTGTGCACGCCGAAGTGTAATCGATTGCTGTCATGCAACGCCGATGGCACACGTGAACGCATCGGCTCCGAAGTTTTGCTATTCTAGATCATTTAAAATAAAGATGATAGGGTCACCTGTCCAGCAAATTAACACCTCCCAGTGAATGAACTTAATTAGTGCAAAAGGGAAAACTAACATTTATGATTGTTAAAGTTTCTGGTGGTTAGAATTTGCACGAGTTCTTTAACAGAAAATTAATACTTTTAAATGTTGCACATACACATAGCTAAATGAACGCTCTTTAAAGCTATATAGTTAGTATTGCTGAAATTATTACCAATAAAAAAATACAAGGAGGCAAACAACGTTAATTTCAGGAAAAAGTGCGATCATTCCAAAACTTGCATTTTTGTATGTTTTCAAACTTCTTTAAAAAAATAATTGGTGACTTATAGCACTTTATTTTTATGTTAAAACTTAGTCTGTATATTTGAGAAGCCATTAGCATAAATTTCGGTTAAACCTTTTTTTGGAGAACCAATTTTTTTAAACTTCATTTTATGCAGTCCTATAGATTTCGACGAGAAAACACCAAAAATGAAAGTCTTATTGCCAGGAGTTCACTGGTTCAGAAGTTATACGGCTGCAAAGTTGAGCACTTTTAAGCATTTTTGTCAGGTTAAAGCGACGCAGTATTGGTATATTTGCTAGGTGGTACACGTAAGATCGGCTAAGTAGTACCGCAGATACGTTAGATGGCAGCATAAGCACGTACATAATAATAACACAAACCTAACCTGTCAAAAACACTTAAAATTGCTCATGTTTACACACGAATAACTTATAAACCAGTGAATTCCTAACAATCATACTTACATTTTCGTAAGGTTCTCATCGATATCTACAGGATTATATAAAAAAAAAGTTAAAAAGGTGTTAAAGAAAGTTAAACACATCTGGTCCTCCAAAAGAAAGAGCATCCTAAATTTCATTCGTTTATGTCGAAGTTGAAAAATAAATTTTTGGCCACGTTTTGACGATTCTGAACCACTGTGCGACGGTGTAGAACGAACCGGTAGCGGCAAGGAGGATACCACCGATCCGTAATATCGGCTCGCGGCGGTAACGCTCGCATTTACAGGATTTAGGCGCGGTTACAGGGGCCGGCTAACGGCGAGAGAGTAACGAGCGGCGAGCACGAACGCGGCCGCGGTGGAATTCAAGCTCGATCATCGTTTCTCTTCCTCTCTCTCTCTCTCTCTCTCTCTCTCTCTCTCTCTCTCTCTCTCTCTTCCCCCCTCTCTCTCTCTCTTTCTCTATCTCGCTGTCTCTCTTCGTAGCCAGTATCTTCTCGCGGCGATAGGCAGCCTGTTTTCATCGGCGAAAATGCCTCCTTACGTGCGCCGCGAGTTCCACCTCCGCTACGATCCATCGATCGTTTTGCCACTCGGCGCGGCGCGGCGCATTCGGGCCGAGAGATCGATTATCCGCGGAAAACTGGGATCGTGTTGATCCGTTCTTTGTTGGGTTCGGATAGATACGAATGCAAGCGAAAAACGGGCACGTCCTCAAGCAGGGAAGCCCTGTTGCCGCCAACTGAAGGAAATTATGTTGTCTCTTAATGCGTGTCCGGCTCGATGTCCTCGGCAAATGTGATTTCCAGAACTCGAATTTGACGCTTTCTTTCGAATTTGACGAGCTACGCGTGTACTAGAATTCGCGGAAAGTAGAATTGGTTGACCATGGCCAGACGCGCCAGTCGAGTCGTATTCAACACGGCACACGTAACCGCTGAATTTTCAACTTTGGGTTAGACAGAGTTGCACACAGTGAAACGCAGTTACACGGAGTGAGACACTGTTGAACTATGTTGAACACACTTGTATAGTTGTTGAACAGAATTAATCACAATTAAATGATTGCAAACACCAATTCATCAGGAGTCAAACGTAGATGAATACAGTTGGACGGTGTTAAACACAGTTGAACGGTGTTAAGCACAGTTGAACGATGTTAAACCCAGTTGAACGATGTTAAACACAGTTGAACAATGTTAAATACAGTGAAGCCATGTCGGATGTTGTTAAACAGAGTTAAACACAATTAAACGATTGCAAACACCAATTCATCAGGAGTCAAACGTAGATAAATACAGTTGGATGATGTTAAACACACTTAGACGATGTTAAACACAGTTGAACGACGTTAAATACAGTTGAACGATGTTAAACACAGTTGAACAATGTCAAAACACAGTTGAACAATGTTAAATACAGTGAAACCATGTCGGATGTTGTTGAACAGAGTAAAACACAATTAAACGATTGCAAACACCAATTAATCAGAAGTCAATCGTAGATAAATAGAGTTGGACGATGTTGACTACAATGGAACGAATTCACCCGTAGTTGAACGAAATAAAATAAATACTCAAACACAAACAAACGGAGTTAAATACAATTAAAATCAGCGGCAAAAACACAATCAAACCGAATGAATTCTATAATAAACAGTAACAAACATAATTAAGGAGAATCGAACGCAGATAAACGGAGTTCAACACGACGGAACAATCTCGTAGCAAGGTTCCACTCCCCTGTAGACGCGTTTCGGTCGGATCGCAATCTAGTACGGTCTCTGGACGGAGTCCTGTCGAGGGAACGGTCGCGAGTGGTCACGCGCGATTGGTATTTTTCGATTCCGTAGCCCGGAGTCGTAAAGTGTCCTCGACCCGTCTTCCGCGTGATCAGATATAAAACCCTAGGGTTCCCCCTGGCTTTTTCACCGGGCGAATCCTAATTGTATCTCTCCGGAGCCACCGTGTCGTCGCATCGCGTCGTTCGGCCTCGGATTTTTACGCGGCAGCAACGAACCGAAGGCCGTGCTCGCGCGTGCACGCTTTCGTCGAGGCTTGCGTGAGGAAATCTCGAGGGTGGTCGACCGATCGCGAGCCTCGGAACGGCGAAAGATCATTCCGTGATTACAAACTCGAGTGCCGGTGTGGATCTCTTCGCTTATTCCCTATTAATCTCGTATACGCCGATACGGCAGCCAGATACGCGGCCACGTTCGCGATGAGTGATCGCCGATACCTTTCGCTCGGGTCAACGACGACTCGTCTTCGTTATCCTTGCCGGGATTCACTACGCCTTGTTATAGTCTGGGAGAACCTGCACGGTGTTTCGAAAGAGAACAGCGGTGGATGGCGGAGAGTATGGTGTTTGATCTCGTTCGACCCCTCAAGTTCGAGTCGATCGTATCGATGCGTTTCCCTCGGACCGTCACACTGTTCGAGGAGTTAACTAAACGAAACCTTCGTTCACTTTTTTTTAGTGTTTTCTTTTCCTAGAATATACTAGAATATACTAGAATATATTAGAATATACCAGAATATACTAGAATATACTAGAATACACTAGAATATACTAGAATATACTAGAATATACTAGAATATACTGGAATATACTAGAATATACTGGAATATACTAGAATATACTTTAATACACTAGAATATACTTAAATACACTAGAATATACTAAAATATACTAGAATATAGCAGAATATAGTAGAATATAGCAGAATATACTAAAATATACTAGAATATACTAGAATATACTAGAATATACTAGAATATACTAGAATATACTAGAATATACTAGAATATACTAGAATATACTAGAATATACTAGAATATACTAGAATATACTAGAATATACTAGAATATACTAGAATATACTAGAATATAGCAGAGTATACTAGAATATAGCAGAATATACTAGAATATAGCAGAATATACTAGAATATACTAGAATATACTAGAATATACTAGAATATACTAGAATATACTAGAATATACTAGAATATACTAGAATACACTAGAATATACTGAAATGTACTAGAATATACTTGAATTTACTAGAATATACTAGAATATACTTGAATACACTAGAATATACTTGAATATACTAGAATATACTAGAATATACTAGAATATACTAGAATATACTAAAATATACTAGAATATACTAGAATATACTAGAATATACTAGAATATACTAGAATATACTAGAATATACTAGAATATACTGTGGGATCAGGACCGCCCAGACGCCCAAATAGGAGGGTTGCGTGGGTATGTGTAAGAGCTGATCAGCTACAACCGTGAGGGTCCCGGGTTCGATTCCCGGCGCGGAATTCCTCATTTTTCCTAAGATCCTACATTGAATATACTAAAATATAGTAGAATATACTAAAATATAGTGGAATATATTAAAATATACTTGAATACACTAGAATATACTTGAATACACTTGAATATACTAAAGTATACTAGAATATACTAAAATATAGTGGAATATACTAGAGAACATACTAGAGAATATACTAGAATATACTAGAATAGACTGGAACATACTAGAATATACTAGAATATACTTGAATACACTAGAATATACTGAAATGTACTAGAATATACTTGAATTTACTAGAATATAAACTCGTATAGATTTTTTTGTTTCTGCACACAACTTCTCTAAGACGATTGTCTTCTTGAAAATTCCTCAAATCCCCTAAAAATTAAAATCGTGGAATAGCGATCGTTATTACTTAAAAATATAAATATTGTTCATTTCCGTACGTTGAAGGTACGCATTATAAAATGTACATGAAAAAAAGCTGCCGAATGCTAAGAACAAAATCGCTTTAACCAATTTCGATGAAATGTTCAGAATAACCTTTCAGTACACAATTTTTTTTCAAAAAGAAAATATATTAGACCTATCAAAAGGTACGCTAAAAATAATCCCCGTCCGCTAATGGTTAATTCTGCCTACTGTAGTTTGAACGCTTGTATCATGTTAACACAGTTCTGATAGGATATGGAACGAGCTAACTATGTTATGGGGCAGTTGATTGTATTTTTGTGGGGACCTGGTTTCCTAGGTGCTCTTCGGTTTGATCGTCGCAGACGGCTGGCGCCAGCGCGGCGCATTATTAATATTATTTAACGGACAGCGACGCGTTTCATCATCGGGATCCGGCCACGTCATGATGAAGCCAGTTACGTTGATCCTCGGACCGGGATGCTGCGTGTGACTCGTGCGGCGCAACGATGAATTCGTGGAATCGCCGACAGCGGGACGAACGGCTGTCCCTTCGGGGAGATCCAGGTTGGAATGCCAACGCGCCTCGCGAAATCCTGATCTCTCCAGGCACGTGTGCCATAAATATGCGCGTCAAGATCGAATTAATTGCTCCATACTGTCCCTAGAATCGCAACGGCCTTCCTTCTCCTCCTCCTCCTCTTCTTCTTCTTCAATCCACTCTCGAGTAGGGATGGAATTAAGTATATTACAAGTATGTTCGAATCTAGCTGGACAGTTTCGATGTTTCACAAGTATTACGAAAAACAAAAGCTATACTTTCAAACAGACTCGAATCCTGGCGCTGTAGATTCGAATTCATTGTAAGTACAGTAATCCCGCGAAGAGTGTTAAACCTTCCGGTGCGTAACTTCACTATCTTTCGAGGGACACGATTCCTCAGAGGTTCTTCTATCTTTTGCCGCCACTGCATACAGGTCCGGGATCCACGAGAATGTGGCCAAAAGTCAATTTTTCAACCTCAACTTTATAACATAAAATAAAATTTGAATACTATCCGTTCTTTAGATCATTTGTTACAATAGAACATAGGAGGCGGGTGAAACAAAGTGCAGGTGAATCAGAAAAGTAAAACATCAGTTGTTTGAGGATTGTTAGCGTAAAGCATTGACTTCTAGTGACCGCACTGGAAACAAACAAGGGATCAAACAACGTTAACAATCCTGAAACAACTGAACAGCTTCGAGTTAACATTGCTCAAGCAATTGGAGAAATTGGACAAAATGTCTGCGAAAATGTTATCGAAAATTTTGAGGAAGAATGTCATCACGCCAAAGAAGCAGAGGGGGTCACTTGCGGGGTATCATTTTTCATTATTAACCGCAGCATTTGTACTCCAAAATAAAATAATCAAATTATAAAATTGAAAGTGTTTTGTATGTTTTATTATTAAATTAATTTGGAAGGTCAAGTTTGGACTCCCTTTACCACTAAAACTAACAGAACATAAAGCTTAGTAATGTAACGATGAACATCTCGACAATTCTTTAAAGTTTATAAACCAGAAGCAACGTTACAGATTTTTTATCGTCGTCGAGTCGTTTCGTCCTGTGGTCGGGTTTAGCGGTTTGGGTATGGTGCATAACCTGCTCCCTTGTGATACTTAACAATTATACAATATTTACAGTGGCGCGTTATTACTACTTGGGGCCCCTGGGCAAAGTAGAATTTCGCGGCACCTAACCCCAACTAAATAACTTTCATGTTGGAAAAAATAAAACAATTGTAAAAACATCTACATATTTATTCTTGCATAAAAAGTGAAATAAATTCTCCTTCAACCATGAAAACCTTTTACATAAAAATACAAAATATTTGGTTTGTGTTGGGGCCCCCTTTTGCTTGGGGCCCCGGGCATTTGCCCAAGTTGCCTATAGGGCAATACGCCACTGAATATTTAACACAATATGTAATACACTTTCGCTCGCAACTATTTTCTCAACGTAACTCTATTCACCAAACTAATTAATCTATCCTGACTATACAAATATAATAAAATATAATAAAAATAACCTTACACGTCCCACTGCGCGGTGATGGTGGTAGACTTGGCGTAAATCCCTTACAACAAAATTGAAGCCAAATTAAAAAATAGAGAGGCTCTCGCGATGTTGTCATAAAACGAGTGATGCGTCTGCCAGTGTGTTTTGCGACTCGGACGACCCAGAGTCAGTACCAATCTCTTCTTAAGAATTCACGACTCTGCGCGGCCGAACGATAACCTAGAAAATCCAGCGAACGGCCTAGAGCCTCTCGCATAGGGAAACGGATTACGTGCTCGCCTGGATCCTGTGTATCCGGAAGTCTCCGTTGGATCTTGCGTTTACGTCTCGCCTTATACGATCGGCCGTTCGTTCGGGGCCGATGGAGCAAGCGCCGTTCCATCGCTATCTTAATAAACCGCAGATATACGGTAATCTTTCGAGTTATACGTCGGGCCACGGAGCAAACATTAAACCGGTGCGGTGGTAGTAGCACGGCCGAACGGTTCCGCCCCGATTTACGAACCCCGACGTCTTATCGAACACCGGCGCGTTAATCAGTTGCACAAGGATAATAACGTTCCGCGGATTCCGAACGGAGATTAATACTGACGTGGATCCGTGCCGAGATCCACGTCGATTATGCTCCCAAAATGGAGAGCTTGAACCATTAAGTTGCCAAATTTTTATTTTAAAATTTTTCCTCTTATTGGTAATTATTTGTAGAGTACGTTTGGTGATGGAAAGAAATGTCAGAGGAAGCTTGCTTGGTTTCGAGGTTCGCATAATCTCGTGTTAATTATTTCTTTTTGTAGGTAGGCGCGTAGAGGACATACGAGGGTCAACCCGGTTGCTTTTTTTAAATGAAATGATATATTTTTGTACGTAGTATTGAATAAGGCGTTTTAACACATTATCTACTGGCGACTATTTCATTATTTTTGGATACCTACTGGCAGTGGCAGAGGACTTTTTAATAGACCCTTCAGCAGCCACAGAAACTGCAATCATGACCCAATCCTCGGTAACGTGATCTAATAATTTCGTTTGGTAAATTGTTCTGTAACTGAAGATTCTTAAGCTCCCATTCGATACAGCACAAATATTGAAAATTCTATTAACACTAAAACCATATTAAAATTATAAAGATGTTTTCATAAGGAATGATTGAATAAATATCTTTAGTAGAGCACATATTATAATAAAAATAGCACAAAGTACAAATTTCACAACGAAAATGTGTAGATGTTAGATAAATCTGTACAAATATTAAAAGAATCTAAGAGTTTTATTGTCTCATCCACAATTTATTGAAAGCATTGAAAGAGGAGATCAATTTCTAAATAGCTCCTATGTCTTGCAGTTGATGCGGAACATTTTTATGTCGCACTGAAATCCGCAGTCAAGTTATACATTCTCATTGTGTTTGATGGAATGTATTTATCGACTGTGCAATTCTGCCACTTAAATTAGTGACAAGACCAGACAAGTCCACATTTTAGTACAATCACACTTGTTGAATTGAACAAAATATAAATCGAGGATCTGTTTCGTCGACAGTTGCGTACCTTCACAACGTCCTGCAAATTCATCCTCAAAAATGGCTAAAACAGCAGAGTCACTTGTCCGCATCGTATAACTAATTTTTTGTTAACAAGGGTTGATAAGGCAGCTGCAAGGTACGATGAACTTGTAGATCGCGTAAGCCTGGCACCGTGTTTGTACGCTGAAGGACAGCGATCGTGATAAAGGGTCCGCGGAGTCGGGAAGACGCGTCTCCTCACAGGATCCTAATAGTCGTAAAGAACATGCTTACGTCTGTTAGGTTGTAGCTTACCTTTTCCATTACCGAAGGCGCATATAGTCACCTAAAGTATAGGGATACAGCGAAATAGTACCCACCGAAGGTAACTGTAATCGCCTATTGCCGAGCACTTATTGCTTCACAAAGATAGCAACTAGAGTCACTTGTCAAAATTTGCAATGTTTATCGGGACGGGGGTTGGGAAGGCTTATCATTGTCGCGATAATGAAGATAAGAGACGCTAACGGTAGTCCGCGAGTGTTGACGGTATCGTGAAATAAAATGTTGCAACATGACTGATGAGGTCTTTGCCTGGGGTTCGGGGAAATTGTTGGTAATTCCTAGTCGTCAATTTTTTAAATTATATTTTTCAAATCACATCTTCCACAGATAAAGGGTTTTTATTGCACGTACGCGTTACAGTTCAGCAGCTGCCAACTTCATTCAGTTCCCATAAATGGAATATAGTCGAATGATGCTTTTGAAACGCTAGATTAAAATAAACATAATCGGTATATGTTGTCAGTACAACGACAATGAAGGAAATTGTTAAAGGACCCATTCGTTCGGCCAAAATAACATTTCGAAAATTGTTGTTTCAACCTTCACTCCACTCCATTAACAATCTTCACGTCTTCAAGTCGTGAAGCGTCATACGTCATCGCGAAGATTGTCGACGCAATAGTGAAACGTGTATCAACTTCCTAGACACAAACATAGTAATTTCACAATTTTTTAAAAAACGTTTAACAAAATCCGGTGAAATTGTTGAAACAGTTTTGAAATATTGTTCTAAACGATGTTAATTTTTAGTGGCTCCTCGGAGTAGCCATTCGGGTGCTAAGCGTTAAAGCTTGAGCCACGTTTCGTTCACAGTTTATCGATCGTTGACTGAAAAGTGCGCAACAGAACCAGCCGAGGCAACTTGCCGCCGAACATAATTATTATTGTTTAATTGGGTGTCCAATTCGAGATTAGCTCGGGAATTCGAAAAGAAGGCGGCGTTGGTCGAAGGATTCGGTGTCGGCTCGCAGGATTTCAGCTCGGACAGCCGACTCCCACACCGTAGTTCACGTGCTTGACCGGTGCGTGGTTGATCACGGTGTTAGCGCCGTGGGGCAAGCATCCACCTGCCCGAGCCAAACGCCCACGCAGCGTGCTCGCCTTGCCCTGTACGTGCACGCGGTGCACACGGAGCGCGGATCAGTGCCGAGCGGAGCGCGGAGCGGGGCGGGGCAGTCCGCGGAGCACCGTACCGCGTTGCGTGGTGGGATGGGGGAGAAGCACGGAGGCAGGGCGGAACGCGGTGCGCATTCTGACGAGAGAGTGGCCCGCGGGTCTAACTCCGTTACAATGAGAGCTGCTCGTGGCATTCCGTGAAACACGTTGAACACGTCATCGGTCGGGAAGAGCGGCGAGCGACGACCTACGCTCTCGATGCTGACCAACAGAGGGAGAAAGGAAGAGAGAGTGCCGGGAAAACGTTCCCGGATCAGAGATGGTTTGAAGGGGTGGGGAAGGGACATCCCTCGGAAGAGAGAGAGGGCGTTAGGGGGAGAGAGGTAGTGGTGGTTGAAGCAACAATTTTTGTAACTGCATTTTAGCGATTAACTGATTTTATCCTTTCGGCGATTGACAACGTGGCTGATGAATGGATTGTTGAGGGAGTAGGCTGGTTGTTGGAAAAACACTTTTCGAAATGCTATGTTCAGTGAACGCGTAGGTGCCAATTTTGACGGTTGAGGACGAGTATTGTTATATCGACGGTATATCGACGGTATATATATATAACATTGTCTGTATTGATTGCAAGCCACAACTACAGCGGGCAGTTGTTTCTTCTCTCAGAGAATTTAATCAGTTGAAACGAAGACAATCATACATTTAAATAATTTAAATGTTTTCACCGTTTTGCATTGGAATTATTCATTTCTGTCGTAAATATGTAAAGTTCGCAGTCTATCTATACTGTTGCGTAACGACTAAACAGATTGGTGAAATGAATGCATCGGTGGCAGAAGGGAGTGGAAGTTGTGATAACAATATTTGATTTCGACTGGAGGTATAGGATATTTCTTATTTTGACCTTTGAGGGCACATGTCGTTACATTGATGACACGTGTGATGATGCCTGAGGATTGAAGGCAATGGTGATTGGGGGATTGTTGACAGGAGGAAGTGGAAATTGGGAAAACGGCACCAAATCCTTCGACCGACGCCGCTTTCCATTCGAATTTCCGTGTTAATCTCGAATTGGATACCCAATTAAACAATAATAATTATGTTCGGCGACCAGTTGCCTCGGTTGGTTCTGTTGCCGGTACACTTTTCAGTCAACAATGGATAAAGTGGGAGCAAAACATCGCTCCACCTTTAACGCTTAGCACCCTAATGGCTACTTTGAGGAGCCGCTAAAAATGAACATCGCTTAGAACAATATTTCAAAACTGTTTCAACAATTTCATCGGATTTTGCTAAACGTTTTTTAAAAAATTGTGAAATTACTATGTTTGTGTCTAGGAAGTTGATACACGTTTCACTGTTGCGTCGACAATCTTCGCGATGACGTATGACGCTTCACGACTTGAAGACGTGAAGATTGTTAATGGAGTGGAGTGAACGTTGAAACATCAATTTTCGAAATGTTATTTTGGCCGAACGAATGGGTCCTTTACCAATTTCCTCCATTGTCGTCGTACTGACAACATATACCGATTACGTTTATTTTAATCTAGCGTTTTAAAAGCATCATTCGACTATATTCCATTTATGGGAACTGAATGAAGTTGGCAGCTGCTGAACTGTAACGCGTACGTGCAATAAAAACGCCTCTATCTGTCGAAGATGTGATTTGAAAAATATAATTTAAAAAATTGACGATTCGGAATTACCAACAATTTCCCCGAACCCCAGGCAAAGACCTCATCAATCATGTTGCAACATTTTATTTCACGATACCGTCAATACTCGCGGACTACCGTTAGCGTCTCTTATCTTCATTATCGCGACAATGATAAGCCTTTCCAACCCCCGTCCCGATAAACATTGCAAATTTTGACAAGTGACTCTAGTTGCTATCTTTGTGAAGCAAAAAGTGCTCGGCAATAGGCGATTACAGTTATCTTCGGTGGGTACTATTTCGCTGTATCCCTATACTTTAGGCGACTATATGCGCCTTCGGTAATGGAAAAGGTAAGCTACAACCTAACAGACGTAAGCATGTTCTTTACGACTATTAGGATCCTGTGAGGAGACGCGACTTCCCGACTCCGCGGACCCTTTATCACGATCGCTGTCCTTCAGCGTGCAAACACGGTGCCAGGCTTACGCGATCTACAAGTTCATCGTACCTTGCAGCTGCCTTATCAACCCTTGTTAACAAAAAATTAGTTATACGATGCGGACAAGTGACTCTGCTGTTCTAGCCATTTTTGAGGATGAATTTGCAGGACGTTGTGAAGGTATGCAACTGTCGACGAAACAGATCCTCGATTTATATTTTGTTCAATTCAACAAGTGTGATTGTACTAAAATGTGGACTTGTCTGGTCTTGTCACTAATTTAAGTGGCAGAATTGCACAGTCGATAAATACATTCCATCAAACACAATGAGAATGTATAACTTGATTGCGGATTTCAGTGCGACATAAAAATGTTCCGCATCAACTGCAAGACATAGGAGCTATTTAGAAATTGATCTCCTCTTTCAATGCTTTCAATAAATTGTGGATGAGACAATAAAACTCTTAGATTCTTTTAATATTTCTACAGATTTATCTGACGTCTATACATTTTCGTTGTAAAATTATAACATCCACAGACTACGTATAACACGATAATAAAACTGGATATTAAAGCGTGATACACGTTAAAAGATACACTTTACGACGAGAAAGAGGAAGTCAACGATATGCACGCAAAGACAAATTGGCCATAAAAAACTTCAACTTTACATTACTAAAAATGTACTAGTAAACGTATCCTCGGTAAAATAACTGGACTGCAGATTTTACACATTTTGTGACGAAAATGAGTAGGTGAAAAGCGTAATAATAAAAAAGCATTGGGAGAATTTAAAAATATTGTCATATTATTTTCAAACTACTGGACCTATTAAGAAAGAAAGCAAATTTGTATTTTACTGCAGCTTTTTCAATCGAGGTAGACAATTTTTATTTCGCATAAATATCCACAGTCTAATCATAACAATATTCAATTTTCCAAATTTTATAATATATTGATTAAAATAAATAATATATTTACGTATAATAACTGGATTGCAGATTTTATGTATTCTGTGACAAAAAGGGGTAGGTGAAACGCATAATAATAAAATAGCATTGGAAGAATTTAAAAATATTGTCATATTATTTTCAATCTACTATTAAGTAAGAACGTAAATTTGTACTTTACTTCAGTTCGTTGCAATTCAAGTAGACAATTTTTATTTGTCCTTAAGATCCGCAGTCTGCTGACCGCGTTAATCACCCGGATGGTATCCGAAATGATCGATCAAAGCGGTATCGCGAGATGGGCTGTCGATGAAAGCGGGCTGAGCAATCAGAAAAGAGACAGGGTCCAGCCCACAGCTCGGGGACAATTAACGATCGTACGCGGCCGGATCGGCAGGGACACGGAACAGACGGTGCTCGGCCGTAGGTGGTTTTCTTTGGCGGGCACAATAAATGGATAGCCGGGGTTATGTTTGCGTTATTCGTGGTCAGGAGCTTGGGAGCATGTGCGGTGATTGCCGTAACCATCGGGGCACGCCTGCCTCGCTGGTTGACTGGCTGACTAGCTGGCTGCTAAGCTCGTTCAGCTCTCCACTTCACCTAGGCCACTCTCCTCGATCGCCTGTGTGTCGTCGCTCTCTCTCTCTCTCTCTCTCTCTCTCTCTCTCTCTCTCTCTCTCTCCTCGTTGCCTTCGCTATCTTTTCCATCGTTGCTCGCCGAATGCACTTTGCTACACTGAAACGCCGATGCATCGCAAATCTACCTGCGCGTGGACACAGCTGAACTCCTCGAACCCTCCTTTCTTTTTCTTCTTCCACTCCTTCTTCTGATCTTGGTTCGTTGTCATTGATTTAACTTTTTGGTACTTTCCTGATTTCTTTTCTCTCGTTTGCTGTGATTCGATCGATGGTATTTATTGCAGTGAAATCACTAGACTGCGGATTTTTTTATACATTCATGACAGACACGAGCAAATGCAATTTAAAGCAGTAGACACATCGAAAAAATTTAAGGACGTTAATACAGACATCTCATAAACTATTTGTTGTATCAAAAATGTTTCCGAACGAAATTTGCATAGTTTCAAGAGTGGCATGCAACGTACTAATTCGTTTTTTTTCTGTTTTACTTTTTTATTCAGGTGTAAAGGTCACCTTGAAGTCTCGCCGAAGCCATAGATCGCAAAAGGCCCGGGAAAACGACTTTCAAATTAAAAATGTTTTATTTTACGTTTCAGATTATCAAAATAAAAGTATTTTATCTGTGGAAACATTACTATTTGTTTAAAATAGTATTTTATTAAAATGGTATTTGAAATATTTTCCCCCAAACTTTTACCCAGCTCCGACTATTACTTGCTGCATTGCCGTAGTAGAAAGAATTTTGTTTAAGGAAACTGATTTTGGAAATATTTATGTTTTAACGAACGCTGCAGTTGTAAATATGATCGAGAAACAAGAATTCTTCGGTGTAAAATAAAACGAGAAACGGGAGAGGAGGTAAGAAAGCAAATAAGCAAAGATTTCAAGCAAAGAGAGCTGTGGAAAGGGGAACAAGATAATTCGCGATTAATTCAGCCCGCGGTGGCCAAGTTCCCGCGAGCGCATAAACAATAGCGCGTTGCAGTGAGATGCAAATTGGCTGCGCATCGACTCGCATTAATATGAATTAAATAACGCACGGGATGATTGCGCGGAACTGCGTGGAACAGAGATACTATTATAGAACTGTGTCGAGAGAAACTGGAGGAAGAAAAACGGATGGAGTGGTCGGCTGGAAGGGAAAGTAAACAGCGAACTTGAAGAACTCGTGGCAGACAGATATCTGCGCAATTAAATTCAAATGATCTAATCTCTAGACGAGCGAGAGACTTTTGTTTTGTAAGATTGAAATTAAACGATAGCGAATAGTTTCATTAGGTTCTTGATCGATTAATGTCTGATCTGTTTACTTCTTCTAATTCTCTGTTTTCTTGTTATTAAATTGTACTTATTCTTTTCAGTGTTCAGGATTAATTAATCAGAGAGGTTTGCCTTTTTGCTTTGGTTTTGTCTCGGTACTTTCTCTTTCTATTTTAACTCACAATCGTTTCCCACTCTATATTGCTACTTTTCACACATTCTCAGTTCTTTCACTTTTCCAGCTCTTCCTTTTTCTCGGTTCTTTGTCTATCTCAGGTCTTCCTCTTCGCAACTGTTCCTCTTTCTTACCTCTTTCTCGTTCACAGCTTTTCTACTTTTTCAGATATTCTTCTCAGCTGTTCCTCTTTATCAAATCTTCCTCTTTATTAGCTTTTCTCTTTCTCAGCTTCTTATATTTTTTAATCCCCTCGTTATAACTTTTCCTCTTTCTATACAAGTTTCGTTTTCCTCTCTGTCTCAGAGTTAACTCTCTATTCTTCTTTTTCTATCCGCCTCAGAATTTCCTCAGTCTCAGCTCGATTATTTTCTCTGACTTTTACTTCTCCATGCTTCTGTAACCGACTCTTCAATCTACACGATCTATTCACCTCACTATCTCCATCTCAATAACCTCTAAAACTCATTCGCTTTCAGTCTTGAATCATCTTCAGCATCACCTCTTCACAACAATCATTCTCTTCGTCTCAGCAGAGACTCCACATCATTCGCAATCTTCATGTCTATTTTCCACATAGATCCATGGCCCTCTCATTGTTTTCCCTCTATTCTCCTTCTCCGTGCCTTCGTCTCACCTCTCGTTCCATCTTCCTTTCAATGTCCCAAATTTTCCCCAGCCTCAACAAAATTTCTTCCAATATTCTTTCTGTAACAACTTCCACAATAATCTGTCCCAATTTTCTCTCAGACTCAGATCATTCACAGCATTACCTCTCAACAACTATCCTCTCTGCCTCAGTGTCTCAGTTTCATCTCCATCTCTATCTAAACATCTCTCTCACGATTTTGCCCCCTTCCTCAATTATTTCTATTTCTCCCACCATCTTCGTCTCAGCTCTTTTCTTCTTTCCCTGCCTGTCTCAGATTTTCCCCAGCCTCAGCATCGTTTCTTTCAATATTCTTTCTCTAACAACATCTCCAATCTCTTTCTCCAGCTGTCTTCATCTGAATATCATCTTTCAGTCTCAGATCATCCTCAGCATCAACTGTCGAGCATCAGAGAGAGAGAGAGAGAGAGAGAGAGAGAGAGAGAGAGAGAGAGAAAGAGAGAGAGAGAGAGTGAGAGAGAAATGTGTGGAAAGTAGAGACGGAGCTGAGACTCTCTCTCTCTCTCTCTCTCTCTCTCTCTCTCTCTCTCTCTCTCTCTCTCTCTCTCTCTCTCTCTCTCTCTCTCTCTGTCTCTCTCTGTCTCTTTCTTTCCCTGTCTCGCAACATTGCCATTTCATCAACGATCTCTATATCAATACTCTTCCGTCTCAGCACACTTCTTCTTCCTCTGTCTGCTTCCAATTTTCCCCAGCCTCAGCACTATGTCTTTCCATATTCTTTCTATAACAACATCCCCAATCTACACAAAGCTCTATCTCCCACTGTCTTCATCTCAATAATCTCTCAGTCTCAGATCATTCTCAGCATCACCTCTCCACATCCTCTCCTTCTCAGCTCCATCTCTAATCTCCACACATCTCTTTCTCTCTCCCTCTCTATCTCAAAACATTCCATCTTTCTCAACGATCTCTATATCCTTCCTCTTCCGTCCCAACACACTTCTTCTTCCTCCGTCTGCCTCAAATTTTCTCCAGCCTCAGCACTATTTCGTTCAATATTCTTTCCATAACAACATCCCCAATCTACAAAAAGGTCTATCTCCCAGTGTCTTCATTTCAATAATCTCTTAGTCTCAGATCATTATCAGCGTCACTTCTCCACATCCTCTCCTTCTCAACTCCATCTCCAATCTGCACACATCTCTCTCTCTCTCTCTCTCTCTCCCTCTCTATCTCACAACATTCCCTCTTTCTCAACGATCTCTGTATCCTTCCTTTTCCGTCCCAACACACTTCTTCTTTCTCCGCCTGCCTCAAATTTTCCCCAGCCTCAGCACTATTTCTTTCAATATTCTTTCTATAACAACATCCCCAATCTACACAAAGCTCTATCTCCCACTGTCTTCATCTCAATAATCTCTCAGTGTCATTCCTTCTGAGACTCAAATCATCCTTAGCATCACCACTCGAGAATCCTCTCCGTCTCAGCTCCATCTCCAATCTGCACACATCTGTCTCTCTATCTCACTCTCACAACTTTCTCTGTTTCTCAACCATCCCTCCGTCTCTCCTCTCACAGCTCTCCCCTCCCCTAGTCTCGCCAATCCCCGTACCCCCCTCTATGGACACCGTTGCACGAGAGCACCTTCCTCAATCCCAGTTTATCTATAAGCACGGCGAAGTGACTCACCGGCTCGGCGGTGAGTGGTACGAGCACTTGTCGCGACTCGCGAGTAGCCGTGCGACGCGGATGCCGATTCCCGGGGCCCGATCCGGGCCCGATCCAGCCAGGCCCCTATGCAACGAGTACCACACCGCTAGGAAAGGTTCTCGGGCATGTCGCCGTTGCGTAAGATGATTTTATGTCCGTGCAGGTGGACACGGAGCCTGGCCAGCGTCGCCGCGAACCTTTCCGCGTGAGAACTCGCAGTCTCTCAGCCACGATCCCAGTCGTTCCTGTTCTACCCTGACTCTCATATGTCCTTTCCGTGTCCTCGTTTCGAATTAGCGAACCACCAATCTTTGCACAAAAATAAAAATTGATGGAACCAATTATAAGAAACAGGTGTCAAATTAAATTATCAGGCTGTCTTTAGTAATTTCAATAAATGAAAATTAGCGAACCCTTAATTTTTATACAAAAATAAATATTGTAGGGTTGAATGTTAGCTACGAGAGCCAAATAAAATAAAATTAATATTAATAGAATTATATATAATTATATTCATTCTACGAAAATAAAATAAAATTAATATTAATAGAATTATATATAATTATATTCATTGTACGAAATTTGATTAAAATCTAGAAAACGCTAGATGGTTGAAGGACTACTAAGCATCATACATAGACAAGGGATCTGTATGTAAAATAAAAATATTCTATGTGAATTACGATAAAACGGAGTGAAATAGAAATTTATTTCCTTCGTTAATAAATTTAATAGGTTGAAAATAATACAACATCATTTTTAAATACTTCTAATCATTTTATTGTTTTACTGTTTTACTTCACCTCGATTGTGTGGAATTGTTGGCGTTGTTGGATTGGCGCTCAACGTGTTAAACGCATCTCAAGCAACCAACGTTTATAAACGATGTCCGAGGGATCCAGAAGCAGAATCCCACGGGGCCCCATGCAATAAGATCCACGCGTCCCAGTATAGCCACTAAAGAGATCTCGAATCGCGAGGAATAGTCGCGTTCGCGCCAAACTCAGCGTGCTCCGCGGCCATCTTCTTGGGCATATTCGACACGCTTCATCGACATGCAAATTGTCGGATCGCGGGACTCGAGCCCCGCGGAATTCGCATTCATCGATGAGCCTTCGACGAGGTCGAAACGATCTCGAGCGCGTCGATCGAAAAGAAAACGGAGTCGGAAAGCGCAGAGAAAGAAAGAGAGAAAGATGAAGAACTCTCTCTCTCTCTCCCTCTCTCTCCCTCTCTCTCTCTCTCTCTCTCTCTCTCTCTCTCTCCCTCTCTCTTCGTCGACGTCGTCGTCCGAGTCGGCACACGTGGCCGATCTACGGAGCGTGTCGATCACGTTCGCCGGAATCATTATCATTGATCATCCTCTCCGCCTTCTCTCGAGCGTCCAGTGCCTATCGGCTAATTGCCATCGTGCCCGGCGATCTCGCGGGCGTAAAATCGTGAACGCTCGGTCGCATACGATCGTGAGAGCTGCTTCCACGTGGATTTTCTAATTTTTCGACCGCTCGGAGATCGCTCCAAGAGATTCCGTGATGCTGGAATCGGTTTGAAGGCGAAAAATACTGGGGAAAAGGAGCTTGGATCTTAGACTAACCTGCCGATGGGTTGGAAATCGGTGGGATCGATGATTTACCCTTGAGGAGCCAAAAATTTGTGAAGCCAAAAATCCTGATGAATGCAAAAGTACCCAATTTTTAACACAATCCCGTAAAAACATATTAAAATTATTTGATACATATTGCCTTATAAAAATGGAACACTAAGTTTGTTGAATCGGTTTGGCGGTGGCAAGTACTCACGAAAAGGAGCTTGAATCTTGGACTACGCCGTGGATCGGTTGGAAATCGGTGGGATCGGTGATTTACGTCTGAGGAGCGAGATTTGTGAAGCCAAAAAATCGAGGTGAAAACAAAAGTACCCGATTTTTAACACAAACCCATAACAAACATTATAATTATCTGGCAAATGTTGCTTTATAAAAATGGAACACTAAGTTTGTTGAACCAATTTGGTGATGGCAAGTATTCACGAAAAGGAGCTGGGATCTTGGACTAAGACGTGGATTGGTTGGAAAATAGAGGAATTGGTGATTTAAGGTAACAAATACATGCAACTATCTTTATGGTAACCAATACATGCAATTTTAAGATTGATTTCAGCACAATGGATATACTGTATTATTTTTATCAGACCCTGTCTCCATGGCTAGAGTTCTTCATTTTAATTGCTATACTAAGAAACTATGAACGATGAAGTATCTATTACAGACTGGCGAGAATGGTACATATTGTAATTTAAAAAATTGTTAACTATACAGTAACAGAATCTACACGTGTATACATAAACTAGACCATCTTGGACGGTCTCCATAACCTCTCCGCGGATTTTATGCATTTACAGTGAAATTTGGTGGGTGAAATTTAAAATGGAAGATTGAATGAATTGAAGCATATAATATTTTCAATCTAATGAAATTATAATAGAAAGAAAGAAATTTCTATTTCTTGCAATTGGTGGTGACAGCTTTTATTTTGCATGAAGATCCACAGCCTAACAATAATTGTTTCTATTTTATTTTCAACTCCAACACGATCTTTTATCGTTTTTTCTTTTATCCCTATATCAGAACATGTGTACTCCTTTATGTTGTTTACGAACGATAATATAATAAATGAACTATCAGTGAAGAACGGTTGAATAGAATGTTGGAAGCCACTTTGCGAATAATGAATGATTTTACTTGTTTTATAGGAAATTAGTGGAAAGAGACATTCATCTTGTAAATATAATATAACCAATGTATATACATGCTATTACGTATACAATTAAATCATATTGGACTCTAGATGAACCGGCTGGCAAATATAAAAATATTCAAACAATCTTGAAAAATCCAATTAAGAAAAAGTTATTTTCTTTCGAAGGGAAATTTGATCGCGTGCAATTTCATGATTGGTCGAACAACGTTGCTCGCTAGTATTAAAGAGGTGACGAAAGAAAAAAGGAAAGGCCAGGAGAATCTGATGTGAAGGAAGAAGAGCGGCCGCCGAGAAAAGGGAAGAGTAGAAGGCAGAGAGGATGTCCTAATAGATTATTAATTTACACGTCGACTCGTGGAGCATGATGGCGGCGAGTGTGGTGGGATAGAGTGGGGTGGGGGGACACCGACACACACCTGTCCCAAACCCGTCCCGCTCAATTATCTTGCATTATGCAAAATGCGTTTTTTACTGAGCCGCAACCCCGTAATAAACGGTTGTCCGCGGTACGGTTGACATAATGCGTCGGCTATTACTCGGCCGGTAGCCGAGCGCATCCTCGTCTGCTCTTGCAGGCTGTTCTGCAACTGAAACTTCCGTGACATCGTTGCTACTCTCGTTCAGCAAATTGATAATAATTTATCAATCTACAATCTCCAGTAAATTGTTTACAAAACTTTTCGAAATCTTTGGGAATCTTTGCAGACACGTTACTTTCGCTATAGAATCGATGACCCCCCCTCCATGGGCAACGAGGATCGTTTATCTTCGAAACCAAATTTCACTACTTGCATTTCTTTCATTTTGTCATATTTAGTTTTCCGATTAATGTTTCAAACCTTTCACGTTCCAACGATTATATATTAAAATAAAGACTTGGATACGTGTTCTAGAATTTTTTTCGATAGTTTTGAAGTCTAGAAACTAGAAATACAAAGATTAGTCGTGAACATAAACGAACCAGTATGCAGACGGCGTCGATAAAAATAATGTTGCAGATGGAGAGATATAGCAAGATTGAGGAATAGAGAGATAGCAAAATAGAGACAGCGAAATTGGAAAGGATAGAGGAATATCAAAGTGAGAAGATAGCAAGATTGAGACACAGAACGAAATGCAGAATAAAAGAAATAGAGAATGAAATAGAGAGAAAAATAGAGAAAGAAAAAATAAATAAATAGAGAGGGAAATAGAAGAAACAATAGAGAGGAAAATAGAGAAATAAATAGAGAGGAAAATAGCGAAATAAATAGAGAGGAAAATAGAGAAATAAATAGAGAGGAAAATAGAGAAATAAATAGAGAGGAAAACAGAGAAATAAATAGAGAGGAAAATAGAAAAAGCAATAGAGAGTAAAATAGAGAAATAAATAGAGAGGAAAATAGAAAAAGCAATAGAGAGAAAAATAGAAAAAGCAATAGAGAGGAAAATAGAGAAAGCAATAGAGATTAAAATAGAGAAATAAATAGAGAGAAAAATAGAAGAAGCAATAGAGAGGAAAATAGAGAAATAAATAGAGAGGAAAATAGAAAAAGCAATAGAGAGGAAAATAAAGCAATACATAGAGAGGAAAATAGAAAAAGCAATAGAGAGGAAAATAAAGAAATAAATAGAGAGGACAATAGAGAAATAAATAAAGATTGAAGCATCGAATGAGAACGAAAAGAAGAAACCGAATGATCGTGTGGTCACAATGTCGCAATGTCACAAAGATATATGAAACTGACCCCCTTAATATTCGCAAATTCTCGCCGCTTGCATAAATTGCCAATAAAGCTATACACGTAAGATAAACCAGACATCTAAGAATCCCCCGATAATGGGATTGGCCGGTCTAATGCGCTCGTCCGACGAGCATCAAAACGCAGTTCTCTAGGCGATGGAGGATCTCGTTCGAAGATAGTCAACGTCCCAACAGGAACAGGAAGCGGAGTATCACCGGCCGGTTCCGCGCAGATAATCGGTCGAATATCGCTTTCGGATTTATCCGAACGACCGATAGATCGGGCCCGGTCTCCATTGTCAGACCTTGGGTACGGATCTTTACGAGCGACATTTTTCGCGGCTTCTCTCTGATAACCGGGGCCGAGGCCCCCGGAGATTATATTCCACGGCGCTGATATTTCCGTGGCGCGTGGGAGTGCGAGATCGGATCTCGTTCAATTTCGTCGAGAGTTAATGGCCACGACTTCGCTTCACGTAACGGCACGGCTGTCCGCGTTTTTAAACGCAGCCCCGTGGCACACCGTACAATGGCGCATTCAAACCTCGCGAGAGCCTTCTCTCGATTACTCGATTATTCGATTACCGGACCGCGATACGCCGTTGCACGATTAGAAATTTTCACCGATTCGAGAAACGCACCATTTAAATTTATCCGACTTGTCCAGAGCTTTGTCTTTTATATTTGTTTCTTTTTCTTGGTTTGTCAGGCTGTCCGTTTGTGAACGATTTTGTTGCTGGTCGACGAAAAAATGTGTGTAAGATATTATCGGGAGAAATTAACGTAGTGACAATGTTGAATGTGATTGAGAATGCTTGTTTATTGCAGGCTACTATAAATATTCGGACACTCTTAGAAAGACATTGCATAAAAACTTTTTTAATATTGGACTTTTCGATTTGGATTATTTTTGAGGTAGTTGGATAATGTAGATGTTTTGACATTGTAGAATTTTTTGCAATACTATTTTTACATCCTAGTCATTTTGACATTGCAGGATTTTTGACACTATTATTTTTACGTTGTTGATATTTTTACGTTGGAGGTACCACATTGTTGGCATTTTAACATTAAGGACAACATATTGTAGATATTTTAACCATTGCAGAACTCCACATTGTTGACATTTTTCAATGTGGTATTTTAACATTGCATGTATCCTAACATTGCAGAGCAGACATTACAGACATTTTAACATTGCTGAATAACGTTTTGCACAGGTTATTAAATTAGTGTCATAACAATGTAGCTACTTTCCATTTTTAATATTTGAACATTGTAAAATAACATGTCGTAGGCATTTCTCTACTAGTATTTTCACATTGTAGACATTTTAACACCAGTATTTTCACATTGCAGACATTTTAACACCAGTATTTTCACATTGTAGACATTTTAACACCACTCTTTTTACATTGTAGACATTTTACCACTATTATTTTTACATTGCAGACATTTCAACACTATTATTTTTACCTTGTACATACTTTAACACTATTTTCTTTACATTGCAGATACTTTGACATTGTAGACATTTTAACACCAGTATTTGTACATTGCAGATATTTTAACATTCTAGACATTTTACCACTATTATTTTTACATTATAGACATTTTAACACCGTTCTTTTTACATTGTACACATTTTACCACTATTATATTTACATTGCAGACATTTCAACACTATTATTTTACCTTGTAGATACTTTAACACTATTATCTTTACATTGTAGATACTTTGACATTGTAGTCATTTTAACACCAGTATTTTTACATTGCAGATATTTTAGCATTCTAGACATTTTACCACTATTATTTTTACATTATAGACATTTTAACACCAGTATTTTTACATTCTAGATATTTTAACATTCTAGACATTTTACCACTATCATTTTTACATTGTAGGCATTTTAACAATATTACTTTTAGCTTGTAGATATTTTGACACTATTATCTGTACATTGTAGACATTTTAACACCATTACTTTTACAGTGTAGAAATTTTGACACCATTATTTTTTCATTGCAGATATTTTAACATTCTAGACATTTCACACTATTATTTTTACTCGGCAGATATTTTGACATTGTAGAACAACACATACACGACAGAATAACCGATCGCCGATCACCGACAAATTCGACGACTTGCAAATTTAGCTGTGTTGCGAGTTTTTGTTTGCCAAAGCGTGCGCAAACAGGGGACCGCGTTGAATCGATTTAATCTCTCGATTCGACCCTCCCGAGTGGCAGGATCGATTAGATTAGATCGACGCCCGGGAGATTTACGTAAATCATCGGACCCCGGCGATCCGATAGGATCGGACGCGATCGAAGATCGATCTTCCCTGGCGTAATTTATCGCGCGATTGATAACCGGGCCTGGGTCCCCTTGATTTGTCGTCTTCGACTCGCGATCACCTGGGCGAGGCTAAGTTGCAGGCGACAAGCAGTTAATGACAGTAACAAATTGTTGTTGATCCTACAAGTGGATTGATACTCGCCTGCCAGCCGTCGTCGATCGATTTTTTTCCGCGGTTTCTTGATCCTCATCTATCAGACATCCTGACCAGTGCAGGTCGAAATAGTACAATAGTAAAACGTTATTAACAAATTATTTAAAAAATCACTGTTTATGTGTATCTTTCGTGGTACTAAGTGTACACTCATTTTAAATGATTCTTTATACGTTTTTGTTTTTATTAAGCACCTCAATCTTTATGGGTTTATTTAGCTTTACGAGTATGAAATTGTAAGTACATCTGATACATGCTTAGATTTACAATTTTTAATGAAAATATTAGTGTACACCTGATTTTATTTTATACCGTATACATATATGTTCCTCAAAAATACGCCGTCAGAACTAATGAAAACTTAAGTGGGCTGTTCTTTCTTTTGGAGGACCAGATGTTTTTAATTTTCTTGAACACTTTTTTAACTTTTTTTAAGTAATCCCGTAGATATCGATGAGAACATTGTTAGGAATTCATTGGTTTATAAGTTAGACGTGTGTAAACATGAACAATTTTAAGCGTTTTTGACAGGTTAGGGCGTCGCCATATTGGGTATTCATAGGGTGGTAGAGGTAGGACTGCAGAGGTAGATTAACCCTCAAATGTATAAGTTCCGAGATACCTAAGCACAGTGAATCGAAAAAGTGTTTGAATATAAAATTTCTGATGCCAGCGTAACTACAATGTGTGTCCCGCAATATTAATATATCTGTAATATAAAAATGATAGCGGAAAAATATCTACAAACATGCAGCTCTTCCAAGGTCATTCAAGGTCACTAATTGTCATTCACCCCCAAATTTCATTAAAATTCTAGAGACTGTTCTCCATCTTCTGTACTCATATATAATAATATATATGGTTGTTAAAATATCAAAGAAATCTGTGACGCGTACGCGAAAGAATTTCAATTTCACTTGCCTCGACGTCGCGGATGACATTTCGCGGTGAGCTATACTTAAGAAGCCGACGTCGTTCCACGGCGATTAAGCACGGTCCCCGATCGATCGGATCGTGTCCTCGTCGAGGCAAATCGTTTTCAGCGGACAGATCCGCGAGCACAAGCCCCGGGACTGCGATCCTCGTGGCGATAAGCGATGAAAGTCGATCGCCGGGAATCGATTACACGATTCTTGTCTACCTCCGGCCGCACTTGTTCAGCAGTCACTGGCGTGTTATTATGATTATTATTATTGTTATTACACCCGGTGGATGTTTGTGCATTTACAACGTTTGTCGACCTACTAACGGTAATGTAACGCAACAAATTTCAACAAAGTTGAACACTGGCGATGTTTTACGCGCAACCTGGTCGCCGGGTGTGGGAAACGAAATTACAGCCAACTTGCCTTATAAACAACCGTTAACAATTGGGAATTCGCGCGATCCTCTGCAAATGAAGAATATTAATGTTTTGTGTAACGTTTTTGTGTAATTCATTTATCGTAAAAATGGATGAACAACAGACAACACATGTAGAATTTAACAATGTTGTTACCTTATTGTTCGATTTGAAGAAATATATTTTTATTTCATTTCCTATTCTTACGATTGACTTAGAAAATGATTATTTTGTTTAACACGTTCAGCGCCATGTCATCCATATCTGGGTGACGGAATTATTTATACAGAATTGAAAATGAATTTTTACGTTGGTAGATTGAGTGTACAAAATTTCCTTACGATCTGAGGAATAGAAAAGGTTTGGAACAGTAATTAATATCACAAAACTAAACTTCTTAGTTTTTGTTTTATTAAATATATTGCTTTGATTTTGTGTAATTTTTATGATTGTGGAGTAGGCGCTGAACGTGTTAAAGATCCCCAGTCTGGTAATGTGATCCCAATTTTTCTTTTTTGCGGACAATTCGTTGTGACCATGGGAAGGGGAATTCTTATGCAAAATAAAAATGTTGCTTTGCGATTGCAAGAAACAGAAGCTGCATCGAATTATACGAACTCTACGAATTTTTATTATCACAATAACTAATTGTTATTCTATGTAACCATTCTGATCATTAATATTATTTCATTTCTATTTCAATAATTGTGTAATGTCTAGCGACTCAACCCAATAAATCAGTGTAGTCTTCTTTTTCTTGTTCTCTTATTCTCTCTCCGTCTTTTTCTCGTTTTTTCTTTCTCACACTCGCTCGTTCCTTCTCTCTTTGTCTCTTTGGCTGGAGGGTTCTTTCCGCTTGCAGCTCATAACATATAGGCGCATCGAATCGGCCATTTGGAAGCTCGATTAGCCGTTAATCTTCCTCGGGCAGAGCTTCGAAAAATCTTCCCCCTCCCGGCTCTTTTACCCCTTCGCCACTCTTCCAGCACCCTTCGCGCCGTACGTTTTCTTTCTCGGCCGGCCACGCGATAAAACTTCGGCTAATTTGTGGGTCGATCGGCTTCCAATTGCGTCCTCGATCTTCCCATTGGTGTGCGCCGGGCCTCTCGATTGTACTTTGCATGTGTTCGTCCGCAGGGGAATTTCTGAAAGTCTCTCTGCTCGCTTGTAAATGCTCTGATGGCTGTTATTAATGTTAATACGATCATGTTTCAATTTCTACGGAAGACAGACCGGCGTCTGGTAATTGAGATCGTGAATTAATGATCGGTGACCGGTATTCTTGTAATCTGTCTTTTCTTTCTTTTTTTTCGATGTGGTTTGCGAGAGCGATCGATCCGAAGCAATGTTATTGATCTTTCGATCACGTCTTCATGCTGTTTTGTGGAGTCTATGCTTCCGCGAAGTTTTTATAGTGCAGGCGGCAGAACGATTCTGCCAGCTTTTTAAAATAACGTCAAATGATTTGAACCAATTTTTGAAAAGTTATTTTAAAGTAATTTTTCGAATTGCTCAATATTTACTGGATCCTATAACTCCCATAATGTCAATTATTTTGACTTCAGCAGAATTTTATTGTTCAGTTCAAATAATGGACAATATGTATGCGAAACCACAACACAACATAATCATCCGATATTGATACAAAAAATTTGAGAAAATAGAGATATAACAAAATATAAAGACAGTGATATAGCAAGACAGAGATACAGCAAGATTGAGATAATAAAATGGGAAGATATAGAAAGATAGAGAGATAATAAAATGGAAAGATAGAGGGATAATAAAATAGAAAGATAGAGCGATAATAAAATAGAAAGATAGAGATATAGCAAGGTAGAGAGATGATAAAATAAAGAGATAGATATATAGCAAGACAGAAAGATAGAGGAATAGTAAAATACAGCAATAATAAAATAAAAAATAGAGAGATAGCTATAATGATAGGACAATAATAAAATAGAACGATGATAATATGGAAAGATAGAGATATAGCAAGATAGAGAGATGATAAAATAGAGAGAGATACATAGCAAGATAGAAAAAATAGAGGTATAATAAAATAGAAAAGTAGCGAGATAGTTCTATAGCAAGATAGGCGAAAGATAAAATAGAGCGATAAAGAAATATAAAAATAGAGATATCTATATAACAAGATAGGGGAATAATAAAATTTAGCGATGATAATATAGAAAGATAGAGCGATAAGAAAATAGAAAGAAAGAGATACAGCAAGATAGAAGGATAGAGTAAGCTAGAGAGATATTAAAATAGATAATGATGTAGAAAAATAGAGGAACGCCAAGATTCAGAGATAATAAAATAGCAAGATAACGAGATAATGAAGTAGGAAGATAGAAAAATGGGGAAACAGCAAGATAGAGGAATAGAGCGATAGCAAACTAGAGGGATAACAAGATGAGACAATATCAAAACAGAAAATAAAGAGAACTGCAGAAAGATATAAATAGAGAGAAGAATGCATGAAGACATAAATAGAGAGAACAATACAGAAAGAAATAAAGATTGAAAAATTGAATGAGACCAAGAGGAAGAAAGAGAAAGATGGAAGCAAAGTAAGATCGTGTGGGGTCGTTTCACAGGCGCCCTTGAATGGAACGTCGTCCTCGACGCGTTGTGGGGTTATTCGCTTTAACCCCGGTTAAATGCATATCTCGAGCGGCCCTGTACGACATCCTTCTGGATGGTGTTTATGTAAGACGATCATTGGCGATCACGACTTCTACATCCCGGATCCCGCGGACGCTTTCTGTGTCGTGCCCGCGATACCGGCTCCATTCGCAATCGATCATCGTACGGGTAATTAGTCCAGCTCTTTCACCTGTTCGATTCCATTCGACACGCGTGATGAACGAACTTGTCGCAACTGTTTGATTTTGTTCGTCACTACTCCGTCCTCAAATTCGAATTTACCGCCATTCGGTTAATTCGGTTTTAATAGCGATGCATTCTTTTACAATATACAATTAGTCACAAAAGATTGTATACAAGGTGTACAAATTGATTCGTCCATCTCGCAATGAGTCAATTGTGAATTGATATCGAGTTATGAATTAAAAATGAAATTGAAATTGTAGTAAAAATATCTGTGACAATTTTTCTTATTAAAATGAGTCGAAGCATAATACGATTCGTTGTATACACGGTCTACCCGTTAAGTTTTGTCACTATTTTTTAGGCATTTCCGGTAGTGCAATTAAAAAATGTTTTAGACAAAAGTTTATCAGTACTTGGTGAGCTACATGCTCGCATATTCTTAAATCTGAAAAAATGTTTTTTTACACATAAATGTAAAGGTCACCTTGACTTTTGTAGATGGCACCATTTGTTTTGGACATCACAGGATTGTTGCTGACGTCGAGACGAATTCGATAGTATATTGTAGTATGACCTTGAAATGACCTCAAACTCAAATATTTTGTGCAAACTTACGTAATTTCAAGATAAAACTTGCCTTATAAACAACCGTGAATAATTGGTGATTCGCACAGCCCTTCTGCAATGGAGGAAGCAACACGCTCGATTTTTGATATATTGTTTTTGTGTAACGGATGTATTGTGTACTTTATGGATTTTATGAATTTATGGTAAAAATGGATAAACGACAGACAACATTGTAGATATCAGTAGAATTTAAGAATGTTTTTACCTTATTGTTTCACTCGAAGAAATATATATTTCTGTATTTTCATTTCATTTCAATTTTTTATGATTAACTTAGAAAATTTTTATTGTGTATAAATATCCCCAGTCTAATTACTTTGAAAATCCCTCTAAAAAGTAATTGAAAAATTAAACTAGAATTGAAATATGTGTTCTCGAAAACGAAAGATATGCTATTTATATCTTATGTAATTCCAAGATAAAAATTGTAAATCGAGTCAACTATAATCTTTTTTAGGAATAATGTTCAAAGTCTTCAGGATCATTCCGCGCTTATTCGTCACATGCAGGATGTGTCACATAAATTCCACTGATCTTCTTTACACAGGAGAATAGTCGAGAATAGTTGAACATCAAACCGTTTATTGTTTCATAAACCGTGTCCGGCTCTAATATGTAACTCTAGTAAACAAACGGCCGATAAATTGTTCGTAATCGGTTTATTCGGCGATGCAACGCGTCACCTAGAGGTACTGGGAAGGCTAATAGTAATCTCTCCTCGAGTTCTAACGCACTTAGAACGATAATATCTCAGGCATCTCGGCGACACCGATAATAATCGAATAAGATATAGCCTTGATCGGCTTGCTTTTCCACATAACTCCTACGCCTATCCGAGGATTTCCTTGAAAATAAAGATACCTCGGCCATCTTTAACTCTTGATATACTGCGAGCGGATATCTGTATTGTATATTATACAGTGAGCCCCGAAAGTATTCGCACGGCCTTTAAATCCGAAAAACTTTTTAAAAATTGAACCAAACGATTTGACCTTTTTCCGAGCAATTGGAAGTATTTATTTACTAAATAACGTGCACATAATATTTTAAAAAAATTGCAATTCGTAAGAATCACATGAAAAAATGAAAATGACACTTTTTCAAACTTTGTTTTTTTTTAGCCCGGAATGAAAATTTAAACTATACGTCTTGCAGGTCTATGTAAATGATTAGTATAGAAAAAAAAATTTGTAACGATTTAATTGACTTTTCTACGATTTAAACAGTGTCCTCTCCTCCTCCACTTCAAGGAACTATAACCTATAATTTGAAGCGTTTCGAGTTCAAAAAATTCTATTATATAGTCAAAATAGTAGACAATATCTATGCAAAACATCGATATAAAACAGTCATCCGATTTCTTTAAATAAATTCACAGGCGATTTGAACTGATTATTATTTGGACAGGAACTATAACTCCCACAATTTGAAGCATTTCGAGTTGAGAAAATTCTGTTATATATTCCAAATAATAGAAAATAAATATGGAGAACCTCGATACAAAAAAGTTGTCCGATTACTTTAAAAAAGATTTGAAACAAGGCCTACAAAATGACTCTTAATACCCGAAGACCTCCTTAAATTAGCCACGCAGTTTCGCCGGCCAGGGAATTTCAATTTGTCCGTCGTTAAAATTCATCTCGACCGAGCTAAGTACCCCGGAAGTGGTTGGACGAGGCTCTGGATCTAGATCCAGACGACACTGGCCCCTTTACGAGCAGGTCTCGCAGATGCACCGCGACTTAAAACGGAACGGTACTTTTACGAGGTCCGCTCGCAGAAGTCGCTTCGCCATTTTCTTTTTTTTTCTTCTCTCTTTTATCCTCTTTCTCTCATTCTCTCTCTGGAGAGAGTCGAGGAACACGTGCTGCAGTGCTGACTGATTACGAGAGTCCACGTGGGAATTGTACCACACAGGTGGAAACGGTGTTCGAGAGGATACTGAAGCTGGCACGCTGTGGGCTAGGTCAGTGCTCGACCCATTCACGCCCCAATTTTTCCCAATAACTTTTTTAACACTTTACAGGCCAAATTTTTTCTAAAATGAGAATAGAATTCTATGGTAGCGATTTAGCCAGTTCAACTTGTCCCTAACTTCGGACATGTCAACGCTGGTAAAACTTTCGAATTGCACGTCCCAGCTTTTGGCACCTGATGTACATCATTCTATTACTTTTGACCTGCTGAACAGGAATATAACTCACGTTCTTGGCGAAAATTACAAGTTACCAGGTGATTTCCAAAAAAACCTTCTTTCTAGACATTGAAATCTGAGTGATGGTATTATTGAGCCGGAAAGGGTTAAGCGGGTATTCTGGTTTCAGTATATTCAAGTATATTCTAGTGTATTTTAGCACATTCTATAGTATATTCTAGCATAATCCAGTATCTCCTAGTATATCCTATTATATCCTAATATATTCTAGTATATCCTAATAAATTCTAGTATATTCTAATATACTCAAGTCTATTCTGATGTAGTATATTCTAGTGCATTTTAGTATATTCTAGCATATTTCAGTATATTCCAGTATATTTTAGCCTATTTTAGTATATTCTAGTATATTCTAGTACATTTTAGAGTATTTTACTATATTCCAGTCTATTTTAGTAGATTCTAGTGTATTTTAGTATATTCTAGTGCATTTTAGTACATTCTAGTGTATTTTAGTATATTCTAGTGTATTTTAGTATACTCTAGTATATTCTAATGTATTTTAGTACATTCTATAGCATATTCTAATACACTCCAGTATATTCTAATGTAGTATATTCTATTGTATTTTAGTATATCCTAGTGAATTTTAGTACATTCTATATTATATTCTAATGTAATCCAGCATATCCTGTTGTAGTGTATTCTAGTGTATTTTAGTATATTCTAGTACATTCTAGTGTATTTTAACAAATTCCATGCTATATTCTAACATACCCAAGTATCTCTAGTATCTATTATATCCTAATATATATCTAATATACTCCAGTCTATTTTAATACACTCCAGTATATTCTAATGTAGTATAGTCTAGTGTATTTTAATATATTCTAGTGTATTTTCGTATACTCTAGTATATTCTAATGTATTTTAGTACATTATAGTGAATATTAGTATATTCTAGTGTATTCTACTATATTTCAGTGTATTTTAGTATATCCTAGTATGTTCTAGAAAATCCTAGTATAGTCTGGCATTTTCTGGTATGTTTAAGTATATTCTAAGACATATTGTATTTATACATTTATATTTATTACTTATTGCGGAAAACGTCGGAGATAACCGCCACGTGGTGAGGGTTGTGTTAGAACTAAACATTGGGGGTTATGTTTCTCTACGCAGAGGGGGAGGGGCACGCACAGTTAAACCTAGTATAAATGTAAGTACTTCTCCACAATCACAAACATACAATTCACAAAGGTGCTATTCGAAACAGCCGACTGGTTCAAAGAATTTAAGAACGCCAATGTGTTCGATTCAATATTGTTCATGCAACACCACGGACAAGATATCCCGCTACTCATTAGCGGTTGCATGATGCCACGAAGTATCTCGCAAGATTTTCACTAGAGTATGTTATAATGTAAACAAAAATATCTAAAATTTCATTAGGCTCTTTCTCCTGTGATTAGAAATGATTTTATTTATTGTTGCGTATAATACAACTTAAAACATGGAGTCACACATAACGCAACACCACAATTTTTGCAAAAATAACTTGTTTCCTTACATGTAAGTTATGCTTTTTACACACTAAACAACGTTTCATTTGGTGTATCTGAATTTTCCAATTTCTTAGTTCCACTAACTTCTGCTATCTTTCAGTACATCATCATCACTTACACATAATTGCATATCTTTATAGTCACTATCATTATCACTGATTTTTTGATTACTTACGCATCGAGCTATCGTTACGTACAAAATCAATGTGTACCTGCCAAGTACTAACTGAAAACTGAAAATATCTTCTATGCAAGTAAGAAAAACATTGCCCCTACTGTCCTGTATATTGACATTTAATTGTAAACATAGAAAAACAGACTTGCGGGATATCTCGTCCGTGCCGTTGCATGAACAACATTGAATCGCAAGATATTTCGTCTGTGATAGCCAAGGGGTTAACAGCCAATAACTTTGGCCGCTGCTTTTCTCGCGCGCGTTTCCACGTGCATATTTTGTTTACGTCTGGTGACTCGTCTGGTTGAACGGACTATGCCTGTTCCTACGTACGCCCACCTGGTCTAAGCGTTAAATTTATCGCGTTATTAATCTACGGGCCGAGGTTCTAGGCGCGATGGATGGCCACGAATTTACGGCACAGGCGGAGGACGACGCTGTCCGCGGGGCATCCTCGTCCTTTCGCGTGGCTAAGCCGGATCCGTCCAAGAAAAATCGCACGCAGATTTTCCAACCTTCGTAATTTTGCAACAAAGTTTACTTGCCGCGATATTTCACCTCGGTCGCTTTTGCGCCTTCCGCCGACTCTGCTCCTTTGATGACCGATTTCATGAAATATCAAACACGGTGTAATTCCGAAGCGTTTGTAATTTGATCGAAATGATTTTTCTGATTGATTGTTTAAATGGTCTGCTTCTGTATATGTGTGTCACTTTTGTTTTCGTTGAAAGTTTCTAGAATTGAGCTGTGCGGTGCTAAAAATGTGCAAAATTGTTGATCATTGGATGTAATGTGTAGAGCTTCATGCGAAATAAAAATTGTCCAAGTCAATTGTAAGGAACCGAAGTTAAATGAAAGTGCATTTTCTTTTATTTTAGTCATCTGGAAAAGTTAACAATAATTTCGCTTATACTCTTGTACAAGAAGGGGCCTAATACCTAAGACCTAATATATAAAACATACAACTAGTATCGATACAACTAGTTTTGTGTTTTCATTATCAGATGCAGGTGTAGTTTCAACAAATATTATATACAGAATATTCTTGCGAAATCTACTGTTACATTATTAAAAACTCAAAGACGATTCTGGGGCCCAAAACTTTTACAAACTAAAATATCTGCAGAAACATTGAAAAAAATTTTCCTCGTGAGTGAAACCTCTGTGGAGTTAACAATTGAAGCTTCTTCTTCATATCGAATACTTAGGGCTTGATCTGCCATTTTTCTAGGCATCTAATACCAACATAATCGATATAATTAGTTTCGCGTTTCCCTTGTCAGATCCAGGTGGAGTTTGAACATAGAACAATGTTATATAGAGAATATTCTTGTGGTATTCAACGTTAGATTATTAAGAAATTTAAGACGATTCTTCGGTCCAAAATGTAACAAATTTGTCTGCAAAAACATTGGAAAATGTTTCCCGTTACTGAAACCACTGTAAAGTTAAAAATTGAAGATTCTTCGTCACATCGAATGCTTAGAGTTTGGTCTTCGATTTTTCTCTAAGCATCTAATACGATCGATACAATGTGTTTTGCATTGTCAGATCCAGCTGTAGTTTGAACAAAGAACAATATTATATAGAGAATATTCTTGTGGTATCCAACGTTAGATTATTAAGAAATTTAAGACGATTCTTCGGTCCAAAATGTTACAAATCTGTCTGCAAAAACATTAAAAAATGTTTCCCTTGACTGAAACCACTGCGGAGTTAAAAATTGAATATTCTTCGTCACATTGTATGCTTAGAGTTTGGTCTTCGATTTTTCTCTAGGCATCTAATACGATCAATACAGTGTGTTCGCCGGGTCTGATCCAGCTGTAGTTTGAACAAAGAACAATATTATATTCAGAATAGTCTTGTGGTATCTAACGTTAGATTATTAAGAAAATCAAGACAAAAAATGTTAACAAATGTTTCCCTTGACTGAAACCACTGCGGAGTTAAAAATTGAATATTCTTCGTCACATCGAATGATTAGAGTTTGATCATCGATTTTTCTCTAGGCATCTTATACGATCAATACAGTGTGTTTGCATTGTCAGATCCAGGTGTAGTTTGAACAAAGAGCAATATTTTTGCCCGTGGACACTGAGACCGATCGACAATCGTAGGGCCATGTTCCCATGCTTAGCGTGTCCCGTGTAGTCGTCGGCATCGATCACACGTCGGCACACGGTTTCGCGAATCCATCTTGGCTGTCCCTGCGACACACGTAACCCAGTTTCATACAAATCGGCCGGTGTTCCTAATAAGAAGCTGGCGGTAGCCGCGGCCGTTCAGCATTCCGGTCCGCGAAAGGAGCCTCAAAGAGCGTCGATCGAGAGAGACTACCGCGAGCGACCGGGTCCAATTTGCCGGTTAGTCAGCTCTCGTCGAGAAACCCGATTTTCCGACGCTTCCTCGTTCCCCACCTAGGTAGTAGGTCCCCTACCTGGTCTATCGGTTACGCAGTCGTCGAGGACGGTCGCCGAGAAAACTCAGGTCTGAAAACTAGCCGAGTCGAGCCGAGAGCTGAACCGTGGGTCTCTATAGTATAGAGTCTATACGAGCTTCACGAGGTCTTAGCTCCGAGTGGAAGGAAGGCGAGGCGAATGGATATGCAGGAACGTAGAGGCACTCGCGGCCAGAGGCGATTAAAGAAAGCGACACGCCGCATATGTCACAGCGTTCACACGCCCCGGCATTTGCACCGACACCGACACCCACCGCGCCTATGACTATGCCTATGCCTACCTGCAGCAGTGTTGGGGAAACTTTTATTCGGATAACTGTAGTTTTATGCAAGGGATAAACGTGAAAAAAATATGATTTTCTTGTAATGATAACACACGGAATTGATCATTAAGTGAGTAGGTAAGTAAGTGGAACAGTAACAAAAATATACAGGGTCTTATTCGTTAAGTTTTGTCACCATTTTTTAGACATTACCGGTAGTGGAATTAAAAAATGTTTTAGACAAAAGTTTATCAGTACTTGGTGAGCTACATGTTTGCATATTCTTAAATCTGAAGAAATGCTTTTTTACATAGAAAAGTAAAGGTAACCTTGACTTTTGTATATGGCACCATATGTTTTGGATATCACAGGAATGTTGCTGACGTCGAGACGAATTCGATAGTATATTGTAGTATGACCTTGAAATGAACTCAAACTCAAATATTTTGTACAAATTGATGTAATTTCAAGATAAAACTTGCCTTATAAACAACCGTGAATAATTGGGGATTCGCGCAGTCCGTCTACAATGGAGGATATTAGACAACACGCTCGAGTTTTAATATATTGTTTTTTATGTAACGGATGTATTGTGTAGTCTATGAATTTTATGCATTTATGGTAAAAATTGGATAAACAACAGACAAAACTGTAATTAAATCTGATAATATCCTTTTTACGCCATATGTTTTGGACATCGTGGGATTGTTTGCTGACGTCGAGACGAATTCAACAGTGTATTATACTATGACCTTGAAATTACCTCAAACTCAAATATTTTGTGTAAACTTACGTAATTTCAAGATAAACTTGCCTTATAAACAACCGTGAATAATTGGTGATTCGCGCAGCCCTTCTGCAATGGAGGAAGCAACACGCTCGATTTTTGATATATTGTTTTTGTGTAACGGATGTATTGTGTAGTATATGGATTTTATGCTTTTATGGTAAAAATGAATAAACAACAGACAAAACTGTAATTAAATCTGATAAAATCCGTTGTACGCCATATGTTTTGGACAGTAGGGATTGTTTGCTGACGTCGAGACGAATTCGACAGTGTATTATATACTATGACCTTGAAATGACCTCAAACTTGAAAATTGTTTGCAAACGTAATTTTAATGAAAAATGATTTCTTACGAAATAAATCAGGTTACATCACATGTTCGAACTGCGATCCATCTTCTGTAATACAGAACTCCGTTCTTTGTATTAGATTTTTCGTTGTCGCCATAATTAGGGCGTCTCGGTTTATTTTACTTGCGTCGCTTCCCATATTATTTTTGTATTTATCACGTACGCATAATTAATTATAATATATTTTTTAAAGGTGTACGAATACTTTTTACACCTACTATATGTTGTAAGAGTTGCTGGAAATAAATACATTTTACAACAATATAATGCCGCAGATAAGTCTCGCGGATACGTTTTCACGACGTCCGTTTTCTGGCTCGTGACTGCACCGGCTGCAGTTGCAGGTAGCTCTCTCGCGTACCTGACCCCGTGAATGCGATCGCGAACAAGCGCGTCCGATCCACGCGCGCGCCTAACCGATCGCAGTTCCTTATCGACCGTGGAACTGATCGCCTAACGCTCATTCGCGCAGATGATCGATCGTGACTCGTTCAACGCTCCCAGAAAACCAACGAATTTTTCAAACGTTTCTTCACTACTTATTCCACAATACATTTTTCAATATTCAAATTACAATTCGTTCAATTGCAAATTAATCCACTTGTGGAACAATTCGATTAGACATCTTCTCAATCTTTTCGCTTATACCTAGACCGCGGATCTTTATTGTAAATAAAATTTGTCTTCATCGTGTGTATGATGATTACAAGAACCCTATGGAAATTTTTTCCTTACTTTAATCATTTTAGCAAGCCAAAAACAATAGGTAGATGTTCGTAAATTATCTTAATGTTTTTACTCTTCAAAATTTAACATTTTTGTCATAAACGCGCAGAATTAGCATTATAATTATAATTAATTTCATTTCACAAACTCAAACAAATCCTTTTGTGCACACGTTCCAGAACACTTGTTACACACTTATGGGGAATGCAAAACAGAAGAATTGGTATTCTGAGCGGTCAAAACCAGAATATACTTGGATATTCGAGAATATACTTATGAACATATTAGCATCTACTGAAATATACTAATGTATACTAGAACACAGTAGAATAGACTAGAATATACCTGCATCTACTAGAATATACTAGAATTTACTACAACATACCTGAATGTACTAGACTATACTAGAATACGCTATAATATACCAGAATATACTAGAATACGCTAGAATATACCAGAATATACCAGAATATACCAGAATATACCAGAATATACTAGAATATACCTGAATGTACTAGACTATACTAGAATACGCTATAATATACCAGAATATACGTGAATGTACTACAATATACTAGAATACGCTAGAATGTACCAGAGCATACTAGAATATACCTGAATGTACTAGATTATACTAGAATACGCTATAATATACCAGAATATACCTGAATGTACTACAATATACTAGAATACGCTATAATGTACCAGAACATACCAGAATGTACCTGAATGTACTAGAATATACTAGAATACGCTAGAATGTACCAGAATATACATAAAAATATTACCATCCACTGACATATACTGAAATACGCTCTACTATACTAGAATTGAGTAGAATATAATAGAATACGCTATAATATACCAGAATATGCTAGAATATACCTGAATGTACTACAATATACTAGAATACCCTAGAATGTAGCAGAATATACTAGAATATACCTGAATGTACTACAATATACTAGAATACCCTAGAATGTAGCAGAATATACTAGAATATACCTGAATGTACTAGAATATACTAGAATATGCTAGAATGTACCAGAATATACTAGAATATACCCGAATGTACTAGAATATACTAGAATACGCTAGAATATATCAGAATATACCTGAATGTACTAGAATATACTAGAATATTCGAGAATATACATAAACATATTAGCATCTACTGAAATATACTAAAATAGGACAAACTATACTAGAGTGCAGTAGAATATAGTAAAATATATCTGAATGTACTAGAATATACTAGAATATACTAGAATGTACTAGAATATGCTAGAATCTACTGAAGTGTACTAGAATATGCTGGAATCTACTGAAGTGTACTAGAATATGCTAGAATCTACCGAAGTGTACTAGAATTAAGAATGCAATAGAAAAGTGTGGTTATTCTTTCAGTCACAAAAGCAACTTCTAGGGCACCGGAGTCAGCATCGATGCTCTCGAAGATCGCAGGAGAGGTTCACGGTTCCAGTGCATCGCGAAAGGAACGAGGAAGGCAGAGAGTACATCGTTGCATCGTTGCAGCGCGTGCAGCCTGCAACTGTCCGCGAGACGAGTGGAAAAAGAAAGAGACAGAGAGAGAGAGAGAGAGAGAGAGAGAGAGAGAGAGAGAGAGAGAGAGATCGAAAGGCTTGCACACCGACGTACCAACCGTAAAATAAACAACCTGGTAATAAACCGGCAGCGGTGTCCAGCGTTGTAAATTACCGCGGCGTGGAGTCCTAACGCGGCACGGAGCCGCGTTTTATGGACCGCCCTGCACAATTCCCGGATCCGCGATGATGGCTCAATACGTCCGAGGGACACCGGAGTTACATGTACGTATCTCCGTCTCTCTACCTGTATATTCTGTATCTACCCCGCGATTGTACCCGCGCTTGTAACCGAAGAGGTTCTCGGAACCGCGGACTCTTTTTCTCGGAGCGCAGTGTTCCGGGCGAGTAAAGTCGCGCCATTGTGTTCGGGAGACAGTTAGTCAGCGGATGCAGCGTTCAGGACTGTTTCAATGCCACTTATTTATCGCTCGAAACCAACTCTTCTCGTCTCGAAAGATTCGTCGAACTGTCCATTGTTCGGGCACGTTACATTCGAACTTTCCTTGAGCCCCGAGACGATCGTCTATCGAATTTTCGGCATTCATTGCACTTTGGATAAGGTTTGATATAATAGAGTCGTTGACGCTTCATTGGCAGCGGTTAGTCAGCCATAATCTCCATAGTTAGGTCACAGGGTAAGGATACAAGTGGCGACACTCGAGAGAGAACTACTTTTTTAGAGAGAGAAGAGATAATACAACCAATTTAAAGAGCCATTCGGTAAGGATCGATAAATTTCGACAATGCTCGTTGAACTGTGCTATAAATATTTTGTAATATATATTGTAATATATTTAGATTATTATTGATTATTTGATTGAAGTAGTTTATTTATTTTGACATTAGAAACTGGGCTTAAGGGGGTGATGTGTAGACGAAGGAGGATATGTGTGTGCAAAGACATGATGTGAATGTGTGACGTCAGGTAAAAATTTAGTTTATAAACCAAGTCCTTTTCCAAGAATCAGAGATTAAAAAATATACTTATTATTATTACTATTATATTGTATTTAAATTACTGCAAGCAAAATTAAATTCTATAATATTTATATTATTAGCTATGAATCGAATTGTAAAAGATAATAGTTAGGAATATTTGTATGAGAAAATAATGATGTGCAAGAATGACAGTATGATAGTAAAATGGCTAAGAAAATTGTTATCAGTGTCCATTCTATGTAAGAAGAGGCTAAAATTATAAATATATATATAGTATATATTTAATTTATTCCTCATATGTTTTTAATGTAAGCAACCATAATTTATTTGTAACATACTTGTTTGTAATTTATCTATCTCCAAGATTTTTGTAATATATCCGTAATGGATATTCTTAAAATATATTTTCTACAGTTATCATTTTATTATGTTGCTTCTTTTGTAACTTTTGAATTTTCTAAAAATAATATAAATACTTCGAATGCCAATTGCAATGAATATTACATTATAAATTAACACAAATAGATTTCTAATTTTTAGACATTGACATTTTAACGGTACTTCGCACGTGCACACTCGTTCGCTTTCCTGATGCTTCCATCGGACCTACGCAATTTCTTCCCCCTCTCACGCATTCATCCTCAGTCATACCAACCTGAAGCCGTACCTTTCCCT
Organism: Sphecodes monilicornis; assembly: GCA_913789915.3. Classification (NCBI taxonomy): domain Eukaryota; kingdom Metazoa; phylum Arthropoda; class Insecta; order Hymenoptera; family Halictidae; genus Sphecodes; species Sphecodes monilicornis. Next base: position 9,999,653 of record OU565284.1, on the reverse strand, counting down.
ACTTCTCCGTTCATTCATGTCAACTCAGAAATTACACTCTCAACAGAGGCGCCTGTAGATGTGAAACAACGCATCCAATTGTCCATATCGAATTTCCATAAAAACAGAACATGGAAACAGTGATGAGATATTGCCTGTTTTTTCGCGCATGCGCGTCCAAACGCAGTAACATATCTATATTGTGGAGAAAGTAGTAGGGAAGTGGGGAAGCTATTATTGACGAGAATGTGCCGGAAGAGTCCAGGACGAAACAACAATATTAGCTTATTACGAATTTACTGTAAGTTATTGTTAATATTTGATTGTCACACATATTAAATGTACACAGTGTCGCCAGATCGGTTAAATCGAGGGGAATACAGTTTACCACCTCTCTGTTGACCACAGTAATGTATAACACGTTGCGCGGCACGTCACGTGACCAGTCTACGGTTTTAGTGGGGGATGCTGGAGTGTGCTCATGGTAGTGGAATTGGATAGTGGAAGGGGAAAAGGAGGAGAGGAAAATCCTCCCAGGCTTGGATGGATCTGGCGACACTGTATGCACATTCATATTTCAAAATCGAATAAAACAAATTTTGCGAAATTATGCGTGGTGACCAAGGTACCCCATTTTAGCCAAACTTTGTACTTTAGTAACGCTAAAATTGTCGCGCATGCGCTAAAAAATCACACAATATCTCATCACTGCGATGGAAACCAAGTTTTGTATAGTAATCTGTCGAAATACCGTGCATCGTTTAGAGTTTAGATAGTGCACCTTGCGTATCGATAGGATCAAGTTCAGCGGCTGACTCACGGGGCGCTATCGATTCGATCTGAACAACTTGTACGATCGATTCTGAATCCCAATCAGACATCGGCGAGCTTGGGCATTCCCGCTGCTCGTAATTTACCGTTTCGTCATATTTTCCAAGGCGATCCGGAATCGATCGGCCTCTGCGACGAGAAAAACAGGCAAAAGTCACTCGACGGGATTCCGGGTAAATGAAAGAGAGCCCCGGCTGTAATTGGACGATGATAACGGACTCCGTTACAGCATCTGCATAGAATAGGCGCGCGTTCAGCAATTAATTTGATCGGTTCGTGGAAATCGAGCTTCAAACAGAAGCAATCATCATCAGGACGAGGATTTTCGAAGGGAACTCGAGAACATCGTGGTAATTGTTCGGACAGCGGACGAAATGAATACAGTGAATTCTCGATAATTGTCCCAAATATCTGGCCTGTAATTGTCGCAGAACTATCCCCACTACCGCGGGGTACACTCCGTGAGGAGCCAAGAGGCCTCGGTCGCCGAGAAGTGTAACGTAATACGGGTCGGGTATGTCGGTGTGAGACCAGAAGACCACTATTAATCCAGTAACAAAACTTCTTTATTTTTCATAATTTTTTTTATGGAACTTTCACCAACATGTCCGTGACATTTTTCTAATTAAAAAGGTTACCAAATATAATATAATTCTGATAATATTTATTTGTGTAATGAATGATGAAGGTTTCGGATGCAAAGAAAGACAGCTTATGGAAAAGAAAAAGACGTGGATAGTCGCGGTCGACGGTACAGTTCAAAGGCCCGCCTAAATAATCTAAAAAACCAATAATAATAACTTATTTTACTTTTTAAAAAGACTAAATAATAAAAAAACACTCTTTGCGTCCGAAACTTTTGTCGTTCACTACACAAGTAAATGTCATCGGGATTATATCATACTTGGTATTATTTTCATTAGAAAAATGCCACGAATATGTTGGTGAAAGTTCCATAAAAAATAATGAGAAATGAAGAAGTTTTGTTATTGAATCAGGTGTGGTCTCACACTGATATAATCGCCCCGTATTGTGTTACATTTCTCGGCGTTCGAAGCCTCTCGAGCTTCGTTGACCTTCTTTACCTCCAGCAGAGGTCGAAAAATAGTATCTTCTGCACGATAATTGACCCTGGCCGGACCCGTGTTGTAGACAATTATGTATCGAGAATCCACTGTAGTTTGTTTCATTATTCATTGGTTAAATAAATAACTACATATTTAACCCTCTGCACTCGGAGCTATTTTAACTAAAAAACTAAATATTTTTCCAGCCAATCATATTTCCATTCTATATGATTTTTAGAAGAAAGTCCCTTCACAAAAATTGCAGTATCTCATTCAAGAATAAATACGTTAGGCTGAAAATTTGTTCATACATTCCTCAAAGCCGTGCCTAAATATATCAACAATTTCACAAATCTACATTTTTCCCTTCTACTTTGAAAAATTTGTTAAAATCCGGTGTATCTACTTATTCATCCAAAAAGAAAGTCTCTTCATAAAAATTGTAATATTTACGACAAAAATTAATAGTGTAAGCTGAAACTTTTTTCATACGTTCCTCAAAGCACTACTTAACTATAGAAAATATTTCAAAAATCTACATTTACCCTTTCCACTATGAAAAATTTTTCGAATGCAGGTGTATCAACTTGTCGATCCAAAAACAAAGTCTCGCCATAAAAATTGCAGTATCTCATTCAATAATTAATATTTTAAGCTGAAAATTTGTTAATATATTTCTCCAAATTCTACCTAAACATATAAAAAATTTCTCGAATCTACATTCGCCACTTCCACTATAAAAAATTCCTAAACAATCCCACTTTCTACGCATATTCCAGTAAATTAATTCGATTCTTATTTTGCTTTTGGAAATTTGTTGAGAGTCCCGATGCAGTGTTAGAGTGTTGTTCAGTGTATGAACGAAGAGTGTAAGAGTCAAAGTGTTAAAAATAAGACGGAGATCGGTGCGAGAAGATCGTGTACGTTCGGTGCGCCAGAGATATAGTGTTCGCTCTCCGCTAGCACGTCGATTGGCGAAACACAAGCGTTGACCTTTCGCTAGGACGAAGATCGAGGATGATCTACGCCGTCCGCTACATCCTCGATCGATCGACCTTCGTATTTGGCAAAGAAACTGCGCCCGCGCGAGAGGTCGATCGGCATTGACCTAGGTTCGAACGTTCCCGTTAACGCTCCTTCCTTTCGCGGCTCGAAACTTCCGCGGTGAATAATAAATCTTGTAATTTCACCTATAGAGCGTGCTGCACCTGCGGATAAACATTCAAATGCACAACCTGTCGATCGCCGAAGCTACAGTGCATTGCAGCATATCGGTAAATTCTTACCAATTTTCGGGCGAAATGAAAATTTCCTGGAAAAATAATTATGCGACCCTGATCATTGATACATCGCATCACACATTGGCCCATAGTGATCTTTAGACTGCGGTTCTTTACGCGGAATAAAAATTGTTTCCATCAATTGCAAGAAATGGAAACCAAATAGAATAGTCATTCTTTCTTCGATAATTTTAATAGATTGAAAATAATACATTGAAATCCCTGAATTCATTCAATCTTCCATTTCAAATTCCACCTACTCAATTTCGCTGTAAATGCATAAAATCCGCGGTCAAGTTATCATTTTAAAATAACCTTTTAAAAAAAGGTTAATATTTTAAGCTGAAACTTTTTTCGTATATTCCTCGGAACTTTACCTAAATATAGCAAATATTTTAAAAAATCCGCATTCATCCATTCTACAATGAAAATTTTTTCAGCTGTATCTACTTGTCCATCGAAGAAGAAAGTCCCTTCATAAAAGTTATATCTACGGCAAAAGTTAATATTGTGGGATTGGAAGGTTTGGCAAGAACAAGCTTCGACTTAACGTATTTATTTAACAAACTTATAACTAAACTAATCGTATAACCTAATGTTCTACGTGGTACGACTTTATCCCGCACGGTATACACTACTTCTACGCTAGACTTCGATGTTTTTGACTTCACTGTCCGGCTTCACTGTCCTAACTCCAAACCCGGAATGCCTCGACATCGCACTCCCCACTTGTACCTCACACAGACTCTCTCTCTCTCTCTCTCACTCCTTTGCTCTCTCTTTCTTTCTTGACCACAGCGAAAAGGTAAACAAACACGGAGGCCTGTATCGAGCCACCTGCAGACGCTCGTGAACTCGCTGAACACCTGCGAATCAGGCGATCCTACAATATTTCAAGCTGAAACTTTTTTTGTATGTTTCTCGGAGCCTTACCTAAATATAGCAAATATTTAAAAAAAATCTGCATTCATCCATTCTACTATGAAAATTGTTTTCGATGTTAGGTGTATCTACTGTCCGTCCATCAGGAGAGGGCAGTGATTTTCGACAGTGGGATGCAGACGAACTGCGAGACCCCACTCTAGACGCCAGGCTGCGGACCCCACTCTTACGCTTACGTTCTGGAGGGAACGGTCGACATAGGCGCTCAGCGTCACCACATCTCTCTATTCCAGTTACATTAATATACGCGTTTCCGTCTTTGTCGCGCGATTCGGCCAATAGCGATAGACGTGTAGCGCGTAGAAGGGAGATCACGTGGTACCTACAAGTTTCTCACTGCCATCTCCTGATAGACGGACGGTACTTGTCCATCGAAAAAGAAAGTCCCTTTATAACAATTGTAATATCTACGACAAAAGGTAATATTTTAAGCTGAAACTTTTTTCGAATATTCCTCGAAACCTAACCTGAATATAGCAAATGTTTAAAAAATCCGCATTCATCCATTCTAGTATGAAAATTTTTTCGAAATCAGGTGTATCTACTTGTCTATCGAAGAAGAAAGTCCCTTCATAAAAGTTATAATATCTACGACAAAAGTTAATATTTTAAGCTGAAACTTTTTTCGCATATTCCTCGAAGCCTAACCTGAATATAGCAAATATATAAAAAATCTGCATTCGTCTGTTCTACTATGAAAATTTTTTCGAAGTCAGGTGTATCTACTTGTCTATCGAAGAAGAAAGTCCCTTCATAAAAGTTATAATATCTACGACAGAAGTTAATATTTTAAGCTGAAACTTTTTTCGCATATTCCTCGAAGCCTAACCTGAATATAGCAAATATTTAAAAAATCCGCATTCATCCATTCTAGTATGAAAATTTTTTCGAAATCAGGTGTATCTACTTGTCTATCGAAGAAGAAAGTCCCTTCATAAAAGTTATAATATCTACGACAAAAGTTAATATTTTAAGCTGAAACTTTTTTCGTATATTCCTCGGAGCGTTACCTGAGCATAGAAAATATATAAAAAATCTGCATTCGTCTGTTCTACTATGAAAATTTTTTCGAAGTCAGGTGCATCTACTTGTCTATCGAAGAAGAAAGTCCCTTCATAAAAGTTATAATATCTACGACAGAAGTTAATATTTTAAGCTGAAACTTTTTTCGCATATTCCTCGAAGCCTAACCTGAATATAGCAAATATTTAAAAAATCCACATTCATCCATTCTACTGTGAAAATTTTTTCGAAATCAGGTGTATCTACTTGTCCATCGACAAAGAAAGTCCCTCCTTAAAAATTGTAATATCTACTTCAAAAGTTAATATTTTACATTGAAACTTTTTGCGTACATTCCTCAAAGCTCTACGTAAAGATATAAAAAATGTCAGAAATCGACATTCACCCCCTCCACTATAAAAAATTTGGCAAAATCGAATGTATCTACTTGTCCATCCAAAAAGAAAGTCCGTTCATAAAGTCTAACGAAAGCAACGAGAGTATGGTTACCCCCCCGATTCTCGCGATTCTCGCAGAAAGCGCGATGCAACCGCATCGTCCTGCGAGTGGTTTCGTAATCAAACGAACAAGGCGATGCACGGGTTACACGTACTGGTTCCGAACGGTCGCGCACGTACCACCGTTCCCGTGGTACGCAAGTACCGCGTATACACGAGTCGCGTCTCTCGCGTGTATCGGGCCGACACGCACCGCTGATAATATCTTTAATTACTGGCACCTCTGCGAGGAGGGCACCCTCTAACTCTCATCGACCAATGACAGCCGCACAGCGATCCAACTTCGACAACCACCGATCTGACTAACACCGAGAATTTAACCCTTTCCATTTTGCCCTCAAACCATAATTATCGGAGTGTCTCGATTCGTACGAAAATCGAATTATAGGGTGCCAAAGTGCCATTTATACGTGGCAAAATCACCAAAAAGTGGACTTCTTTAACATTGATATTCTTACAGAATTCAAATTTCTTTTTAAAGTCCATCTGTTTGTCCATCCAAAAAAGGGCCTCCGTAAGAATTGTAATATCTAATACAAAAGTTAATGTTTTCAGCTGAACATTTTTTCACACGTCCCTGAAAGCCCTACCTAAATATAACAAAAACTTCACTAATCTACATTTACCCATTCCACTATTAAAAACATTCCGAAATCAGGTGTATCTACTTGTTCATTCAAAAAGGAAGTCCCTTCACAAAAATTGTAATGCCTACTACAAAAGTCAATATTTTAGCCTGTAAATTCTTTCACGTATTCCTCAAAGCTGTATTCAAACGTACAAAAAACACCACATATTTACACTTTCCCCTTCCACTTTGCGAAATTTGTCAAAATCAGTCTACTTGTCTATCCAAAAGAATATCCTCGCCCACAATGGTAATATCTGCTACAAGAGTTAATATTTCAAAATGAAATTTTTCTCATACATTCCACAAACCCCAACCTAAACATGTAAAAAATTTCAAAAATCTACATTCACCCTCTTCCCTACAAAAAATTCCTAAAGAAGCCCACTTTGTACGCATATCGCAGTACGCAAAAAACCACGCCAGAAAAAATCGATTGAAAACGTACCAAAAAATGCAAGAAAAAATAGCGTAAAAATTCAGTAGACTCTGTGCTGTGTTAGCAACGCGGCAATTGCACCACGACCCCGTTCGTGCTCGTTCTCCGCGGATTCCGAATAATCGCGAGCGAATAGTCGCTTGGTTATCGCCGTCGAGGTATGCGGTTTGTCGGAAAAATCAGTGGCCGGATTCTTTTTCCGGCGACGTATCGGTGCGCGGCGCATTTCCATGGCTCCGTGTTACTCCGTGCCACGGAGTAACATCATAAATTTCCGCGGCTGCGTTGTAATTACCATTATTAAGTTCCCTCGCGCTGACCGCGGCGCGGCACGCTTTATCGGCTGGCTTTTGCTTTTGCGTTCGTGGACCCGAGGCTGGCCCTGTCGCTCGCCGAGATGGTACCGGATACCGATCTCCAGGTGCTGCTAATTGAAAGCAATACCAGGCGTGTCTTTAGGACGTTGAAAGAGTGGAGAGGTTCACCAGGTTGCTGTTCGCCGGGGCTTCACCGACTAGAACCGTTTCCTCGCGAGAATTTTACATTTACACAAGACCTCAATTTCGAAAATGTTTTTCTGCGAATTTATTTCAAGAAAACTAATGCACCATTCGGATTGCGATTCTTCACATACATTTACTGGTATTTCAGGCCCATATGTGATTTTTTAAAAGTAAAAGTTCTCGAAATCACACGAGTTGTATATTTTTTTTTTGTAGAATAAATATTTTCATTTCCGAGGGCCAATTTTGCACGGATTTTTAGGAATTTTTTTCAGGAGAAATATTCTACCTTTTGCATTGGGATTTTACACACAGATTTACTGATGTATGAAGTACACGTGTGATTTTTTTCAAGTGAAAGTATTCGATATTACAAAAGTTATATATTTTTTTATGTAATACATCCGATAGGTCCGTCCGACAGGTATACCTCCTTAAGAAATAAAGAAATATAAAATAGAGCAATTAAATATATCTAATTTATTTTCAAAAATTCTAGAAATATAAAATTCATGGTAATTTTACAGAAAATTTTCATATATACTGTGAATACTTCCCCAAAATTCGAAACGGTTTTGTACGAACAGGCGATTGATTTACTTTATAATTAAACGAATTTTCAAAATGTGGACGTGAACAGTTGTTCCGCCATGTCCTCGATCGCAGTAAAACACATGTTGCTAATGAGTCGATTATAAAAGCGGTACTCATTATATAGGAACATTGTATGTTCGTTGATTCTCGATTACCTGGACATGCGAGGCGAATTGCCTCTCGCCAGAATAATCGAGATCAGACATGCTATTATCGACTGATTGACTCGCGACTTGTGACCACGTCGTCTTTCAGTTGGTTCTCTGGATGAAGGAGGATCGCCAGATCCCGGTTGCTCAATGATCATAATCGTGGTGGTCGAACATCGTTGAACAAAAGACGATTAATGAACGATAGAAAATCTGAATCGTTTAATTCTTCTTATTCGAAGGCTGAATCGGTTCTTTGTTAACGACTAGCGGACTCACAAATAAATACACGAGACTCCGCGAGGCTATGATTTGTACAGATGATCGAAAATAAAGTTATGTTAACGTTCATTATGGTCGCGAATCGATTTCTCTGTGGACTGTGGAAATGTAAATTGTACTTTTCTTTCGCGAGGTTCTAGTGAGAAATTACTATAGTCAATAATCTTTACAGATGAAACACTATTTTAGAATTTGCAGGTGACATAACATAGATTATGCAGCATTACTTAACAGTTATATTGCTTCAATTTCGCTAATAAATAAGTTGTTTGTTTTCGTGAAAAATAAAAATGGTTTTTTCTCCTAATTATTCTAATCAGTAGAAAATGATACAACAGTATTTTTTAATTCTTAATAAAAACCTGCAGGCTATAATAACCAGACTGCGAATTTTGTGAATTCACAACAAAAGGAAGTAGTTGCAATTTAAATTAGTAAAAGGATTGAAAGAATCTCGATATACCATTTTTAACATGACCGAATTATTAATGAAGAAAACAAAATTGTACTTAGCTTCCCTGTGGCCTACAATCGATGCTCAACAATCTCATTTTGCATAAAGATCCGCTGTCTACTAATAACAGCATTTTCATTTTATTTTTGCAACGAGAATTGTTCCAGTCTCCAAAAACAAATGTCTTTTTATTCCAACGTTTATTAAGCATTCAAGAAAAAAGTAATTCAAAGATCCACTATGTTGTTAATAAATTCGTAAGAATTGCCTCCATTTATCTCTCCACGTGTTATAATTCGTATCATTGGCTAAATTGTCTATTCGAATGTTGTGACTCATCATTAACTGTTCTCTTGATCGCGAACACGTGGCACGTTTAGGTTATGTTAATACTCGAGGTTAGGTTTGCGTTGTTCTTAACGAGTTTACGCTACTGGGCCCATAACCTGTTGTTAATAAATTCGTGAGGATGTCCTTTATACTTACAACACGTTTGTTTATTAAGGACACGTTTAATTTGCTACAACGGAACTATATTCTATAATTCAATAAGTATAATTTCACTCGACCGTGCTTATGCGTGTGCCTACCGCGTGAGATCAGCGAACATTGTATATTCATTTAAAGGCGGGAAAAGACGAAATGATATGGAATGACGCAAATCAATATGGCGGCGCTTTAATCTGTCAAAAAGGCTTAAAAGTGTTCCACTTTATACGCGTATAACTTTTGAACCAATGAATTCCTCACAATAAGATTTTTACTTTCGGTATTTACTCGTCGAAATCTATAGGATTACATAAAAGAACTTGAAAAAAAAGAGTTCTCCAAAACGAAGTTCAATGAGCTTTAAATATATTATCTGGAGCACGATTCTGAACAATATTTTCCTATACATGTTACCACTGTTCGAGCTTAGTTTCCGAGATATTTTTAAAAAACTGTTAGGTTCACTACATCCGCCATTTTAAACGCATTTTGGTAAGGTCTTGTGGTGGGGGAGCAGTGGAGGGAGCCCTTCAAAATGGCCGCGGTCCACCAAACTCGTGTTCGGATAATTAAAAACGGTAGAATTCGCTGTAGTGAGGGTCCGTAGATTTTTGTAAATATCTACAAAACGAAGTTGAAGTTGTTCAGAATGGTGACCTTGATAACACATTTCAAGATCATTGAAATCGTTGAGGTGTCCCCTTTCCCGTGTATGATTACCCTATAGTTGTTTGCAGAATGATCGTGGAAACGTCTAGTATGTTTTCGAGCGGATAAACGAGTACACGACGAGAGCGATTCGCATGATTTTATTATTTTATCGGAGTTATTAACGTGATAATCCGTTTCGTCGATGCTCGGATCGTTATTTTAATCGTATGTTTAGGGATACTGGCAAGGAAATAATCTCGACAAAGTAACGATCGGCTCCTGGCCCCGACAACAACCGACGTATCCCAGATTACCGGCAAACGTCGTTTAATCGACGTGTTTATCCTGCACCGGGGCCTCTTTTTTTTCGTCTCATTATCACGATATTATTCATCGGCAGGCTAATAACATGTGACTCACGACAGAAACGCAGAAAAACAGTATACACTCCGGTTTTTGCCGCGGCTATTACGGGGACCTTGCGTATTATACTTATCCTGTCACGAGTTCCGCTTTAATCTCATTAACTTGTCAGTCGATTTTTGCCCGCGACTCGCTAATCGATTCCGCGGACGCAATATACTATTTTCCCGCACGATACTCGCTCGAAAAGATTCGCTTGTCTGGCAAAACTTTTCATCCGACCAGCTGTCGGGAATCTTTACATTTGTTGCTTGTCAATTTAATACACAGTTAGTAGAAATACAAATTCATGTCGTCTATTTGCTTTTCTTCCTGTTGCGAATTTATTTGTGAATTCTGTTCGCAGCTGTTCTTCCATTTGTACTCGGAGACACGGAGTAATTAGGGGTTTGATGTTTTGCATGTAAAAGGATTTAATGTAATATTCTAGGTCTTCTTAACAATATTTGAAATACACTGCAGAGATCCAAGATATTCTAATGTTTTCATTAAATCACATATAATATATTCCAGCTATTTGTTCATTCAAAAAGAGGGGGCTTTTAGAAAAATTGAAATGTCTACTAGAAAAGTTAGTAGTTTAAGCCGAAAATTTTTTCACACGTTCCTCAAAGCCCTACTTAAATACAGGAAATATTTCAAAAATCTGCATTCATCCATTGCATTATGAAAATTTTTTCGAAATCAGGGGTATCTACTTATCCATCCAAGAAGAAAGTCCCTTCATGAAAGTTATAATATCTGCTACAAAAGTTAATATTTTAAGCTGAAACTTTTTCCGTACATTCCTCACAGCCGTACCTAAATGTATCAATAATTTCACAAATCTAAATTTTTCCCTTCTGCTATGAAAAATTTGTCTAAATCAGGTGTATCTACTTATTCATCCAAAAAGAAAGTCCCATCATAAAAATTGCAATATCGCATTAAAAAATTAGTATTAGAAGCTGAAAATTTGTTCATATATTTCTTGAAACGTTACCTAAATATTTAAAAAATTTCACAAATGTATACTCACTTATCCCACTGTGACAAATTTATCGAAATCAGATCATCCAAAAAAAGTCCCTTCATAAAAATAGCAATATTTCACTGAAAAATTAATATTTAATGTTGAAAATGAATTCCCACGTTCCTGAAAGCCGTATCTAAGTGTAATAAAAATTCTAGAAATCTACATATTTGAATTATCATTTTATCTATATTTATGTTTGTCATCGTGTAGTGTGTTCACCTGAGCATTCTTGTGCGCAGGCACGGACAGTCTCTTCCGTCTCGTTGACATTTCAACAAGCACCATAATCGTACCGCATCGACGCCACGTGACACAACAACTTAATTTTCCCCGGTACCAACGACATATCATTTCCATACCCGTTTGATAGCATGATTGCCTGGGGAACCGATACACATCGGCATTAATAGATACGTCATTGAATTTGTTGCAGTGCCGCAAACATTGCCGCGCGATGTTTACACCGCGTTGCACGAGCCTGTGTGTCATTATGGAAGCGGACTGCGACACGCTTTACCATTTATGTATTTATAAATCACTTTGCTGGCCTGCGGATTTAAAGAAATCGTGTGTGTGTCTCCGAGCAACTTTTTCCGAACAGGAAGAACTAACTATTGCGACTAATTGCTCCTTGATTTGCTCTGTCAGGTTCTTTAGTGACTGTAATACTAAACACTGATATATTTCATTCTGCTCTCTTTCCTAATACTTCAATTTTTCATATTAACCGTTTGCGCTCGGGTAAATTTTAACTTAGAAAACCAAACTTTTTCGACCTGGAATATTTCTATTCTACATACAGTGACTCTGATAAATATTCGGACACTCTTTAAAAAAATGATAACTTTTTTAATATTGGACCTTACTTACAAATTGGTAATTTTTTTTTAGAAGATTGAACAATTAGTTTACTATATGACGTGAAAACAAAATATTGAAGAAAATAGGAATTGGTTGCAGAAAAAGTACTAAAAATTGTTATGCACAACTTTTTTATATGGGCCTATATTGAAAATTTTAGAAATACGTATTGTAGATCTGCGGCAGGTATACGTATTCTAAAAATTATATCAAAATCGATGTCATGACAATTGTCATCTTTTGCTTGTTCACTAAACCTTGTTCAGAATCGTCAGAGAATTTTGTCGATAACAAGTGACTTGTTCCCTTACGACAATTTCAAAATTGTCATCTTTCGGTTCATACCACCTCATGCAGGATTGCCAGAGAATTTATTGAATAACATTTGATTCGTTCCTCTAAGACAGCTTCAAAATTGTCATCTTTTGCTTCACCAGAGCTTGTTCAGAATCGTCAGAGAATTTTGTTGTTAATAGTTGTCTCGTTTCCCCAAGGCAGCTTCAAAATTTGTCATCTTTCTGTTCACAGATGTTCATTTAGGATCATCAGGTAATTTTGACATTAATAGTTGACTTGTTTCCTTAGAACAACTAAAAAGTTGTCATTTCTCAGCTCATAGAAGCTCATTCAGAATTCCCAGAGAATTTTGTCAATAATAATTGATTTGTTCCTCCAGTACAGCTTCAAAATTGTCATCATTCGGTTCACGAGAGCTTGTTCATAAGCGTCAGAAAATTTTACATTAATTGACTGGTTCCCCTAAGACAATTTCAAAATTGTCTTCTTTCGGTTCATAGAAGCTCATTCGGGATCGTCGGGGTATTGTGTCAATAATAATTCACTCCTTTCACTAGGACAGCTTCAAAATTTGTCATCTTTCTGTTCACAGATGTTCATTCAGGATCATCAGGTAATTTTGACATTAATAGTTGACTTGATTCATTAGAGCAACTAAAAAGTTGCCATTTTTCAGTTCATAGAAGCTCATTCAAGATTCCCAGAGAATTTTGTCAACAATAATTGATTTGTTCCTCCAGTACAGCTTCAAAATTGTCATCATTCGGTTCATTAGAGCTTCTTCATAATCGTCAGAAAATTTTACATTAATTGACTGGTTCCCCTAAGACAATTTGAAAATTCTCTTCTTCCGGTTCATAGAAGCTCATTCGGGATCGTCGGGGAATTATGTCAATAATAATTGACTCCTTTCACTAGGACAGCTTCAAAATTTGTCAACTTTCTGTTCACAGATGATCATTCAGGATCATCAGGTAATTTTGACATTAATAGTTGACTTGATTCATTAGAGCAACTAAAAAGTTGCCATTTTTCAGTTCATAGAAGCTCATTCAAGATTCCCAGAGAATTTTGTCAACAATAATTGATTTGTTCCTCCAGTACAGTCGCCAATAACTGACTGGTTCCCCTAAGACAGTTTGAAAATTATCTTCTTTCGGTTCATAGAAGCTCATTCGGGATCGTGGGGGAATTGTGTCAATAATAATTGACTCGTTCCACTAGGATAGCTTCGAAATCGTCTTCCGGTTCACAGAAGCATATTTCGGAAGAATGATTGAAGAAATCGCCAGGTGAGAAGGCAAGCCCGTCCATTAGTGATTCGAAGATGCGATTCTCTCGAGGTCAAGGAACATCGGACGTGGTTTGATCCCATTTTTCGTGGCCAGTGGAAACAGCATCGGCCTCGGTGAACGCGTCTCTGTAGAACCGAGCACAGGATCGCGGTGTTACCGATGTTAAATGGGTGCCACGGCACACCTGGACGCAAACTAATGTCCGCGTCCACCTCGTATATAGCATCGCGACTGCTACCGCGATGCAAATACCGGATTCCGCGGGCCACCGCATAATGAATCCACTTTGCGCCGAGCGGCGTTTCTTCGTTGCTTCTTTCGTCCGGTTCCATGTTCCTCTCTTTCACCCTCTCTCTCTCTCTCTCTCTCTTCTTTATTCTCTTATTTTTTCACTCTCTTAACTCCAAGAGAGCGGGACAATTCTGACCCGGAGTATCGTAATTTTCATTCAATCAGTCAGTTTCAAATTAGTTATCGTATTAGGAACAATAGAAAGATTAACGTGCCTGGAAGAAGTACCATGAGACATTTATAAATAAAGCAGTAAATGGTCCTCAACATCCTCAATTATCCAGTTAGAAGTAGACTGCGGATCTTTATGCAATATAAATATTTTTTATCTGAATTGCAACGAACAAGAATCAAATTTCTTTCTTTCTTTTATGATTCGAATAAATCGTAAATAATATACAGACATTCTTAAATTCATTTAATTTGAATACTATTTTAAACTTCATCTACTAGTTTTTATTATAAATTCACAACATCCGCTGTCTAGTTGTAAGTAAACTACGAATCTTTATGCAATATAAAAATTTTATATCTGAATTGCAACTGACAACAGTCAAATTTCTTTCTCTCTTTTATGATTCGAATAAATCGTAAATAATATACACACATTCTTAAATTCATTGAATTTGAATGCTATTTTAAATTTCATCTACCAGTTTTTATTATAAATTCAGAAAATCCGCTGTCTAGTTGTAAGTAGACTACGGATCTTTATGCAATATAAATATTTTTTTATCTGAATTGCAACTAAAAGTAGTCAAATTTCTTTCTTTCTTTTATGATTCTAATCGTAAATAGTAGACATTCTTAAATTCATTTAATTTGATTACTATTTTAAATTTCATCTACCAGTTTTTATTATAAATTCACAAAATCCGCTGTCTAGTTGTAGGTAGACTACGGATCATTATGCAATATAAATTTTTTTTTCTGAATTGCAACTTACAACAATCAAATTTCTTTCTGTCTCTTATAATTTTAATAAATCGAATCTATTGCCACCTGAAATGTACTTTCGGTTCATATTACATTTTCTTCGAATACAGTATAACCTCAATTATCTGTGCTGCTCCGTGGAACATAATTGTTCGGATAATACAACAATTACTTAGCTTCAGTGCTGAACTAAATCATTATTGAATTGTGCCATAAATCGTGCAGCATATGGGTTGGTTTAAATCGAACTATTTCTTTGTGAAATGTATTCAAACAAGAACAAATTCTGACCTCAGAGGCCTGGATAATCGAAGTTCTACTGTACATTAATTTTTGCAGAGGTATCGCCAACAAGTCCATGTGGAACAGACTATTTCTTTATGGAAAGTATTCAGACAATAAAGTGTTCCAGACCTCAGAGGCCCGGATAATGGAAGTTCTACTTTACATTAATTTTTGCAGACATATCGCCAACAAGTCCATGTGGAACAGACTATTTGTTTATGGAAAGTATTCAGACAATAAGGGGTTCAGACCTCGGAGGCCCGGATAATCGAAGTTTTACTGTATATTAATTTTTGCAGAGATATCGCCAAAATGTGAGTGTGGAACAGACTATTTCTTTATGGAAAGTATTCAGACCATAAGGAGTTCAGACCTCAGAGGCCCGAATAATCGAAGTTTTACTGTATATTAATTTTTGCAGAGATATCGCCAAAATGTGAGTGTGGAACAGACTATTTCTTTATGGAAAGTATTCAGACAATAAAGAGTTCCAGACCTCGGAGGCCCGGATAATCGAAGTCCTACTGTAAATTAATCTTTGCAGAGATATCGCCAAAATGTGAGTGTGGAACAAACTATTTATTTATAGAAAGTATTCAGACAATAAGGAGTTCAGACCTCAGAGGCCCGAATAATCGAAGTTTTACTGTATATTAATTTTTGCAGAGATATCGCCAACACGTCCATGTGGAACAGAGTATTTCATTATGTATTGTGTTCAGACAATAAAGAGTTCAGACCTCACAGGCCAGGATAATCGAAGTCCTACTGTACATTAATTTTTGCAGAGATATCGCCAACATGTCAGTGTGGAACAGACTGTAGCTCGCCTTAAATTCGCAGATCCTATTCATCCACTCTGACAAGTTGAAGGTACATTTTAAAATCCAGGAAAAACTTCAGCTTTCGAATCTCGCCGTTTTCCAGGGTCTTCGATGCGCATTCCCCATATGCCGAGGATGCTCCGCACCCTGTAAGACGGAATGCAATCCCGGGGCCATGAAAATTAATTAACCCAGTCACGACAAACTTCCGCGGGCATCCAATCGAAATCGCCGGTGTCTCGCGGCGAATCGCGCCGCGGTAATCGAAAGCAATCGTCGGCGAGTTGTTCGGCGGCGATCCAGCCGAGACCTCTTGGTCCCTCGAGAAGATAAGATTCCAGGATCGGAAGAGGATCGCCGAGAGGATTGCTGCGAGAGAGAGAGAGAGAGAGAGAGAGACGCACCGTACGAGTGTACGTATGTATGGTATAGTCTTGGACATTGCTTTACTCGAATCGCTAGGACGCCAGGCTTTTGCTGTGTACGCCCCAGCCACACCGGTATCTTTGTCGTCATCTTCGCGGCATTCCGCGTAAAGTCGAAATCGCCGCCGCGGACCCGCTTGATTCCGCTCGATTCCGCTCTCGACGACGAGAGGCGGGGTATGGGAAGCCGGCGACATTTAGCTCGGCAATCGGTAGGACACCTGTGACATTTCATTAAGTGGCGGTCGCACGGCCAAGCAACGGCGAGCATAGGAGACACTCGCCGTGAAACCGACCGCAGGACCAAGAAAGAGACAGTGGTAGACAGTCGGTGATGGTAAGAGACAGCAAGAGGCAGTAGGAGACAGTGAGAGACGGTATGAGGCTGTATGGGACGGTAGGAGGTTGTCTGAGACACTGAGAGGTAGCAAGAGACAGAGAAAGAACAAACGGCGGTGAAAATTTAGGAATTTTTTTCAAGAAAACTATTGAACTCATTGAGACAGAATTTTGCACACATATTTGCGCATATTTGATGTATATAAATTATTTTTTTCCGGTATGAACAATCAAAATTATAAAATTTGTATATTTCTTAATGGACAGGCAATGAAAGAGTAAGAGAGAACGAGACAGTGAAGCTTTAGGAAATTTTTTTCGGAAGAACTATTGCAACTGCTTCGACAGAATTTCACACACACGTTTGCGCATATTTGAAGTATATAAATTATTTTTTTCAGATATGAACAATCAAAATTATAAAATTTGTATATTTCTTAATGGACAGGCAATGAAAGAGTAAGAGAGAACGAGACAGTGAAGCTTTAGGAAATTTTTTTCGGAAGAACTATTGCAACTGCTTCGACAGAATTTTACACACACATTTGCGGATATTTGAAGTATATAAATTATTTTTTTCAGATATGAACAATCAAAATTATACAATGTGTATATTTCTTAATGAACAGGCAATGAAAGAGTAAGAGAGGACGAGACAGTGAAGCTTTAGGAAATTTTTTTCGGAAGAACTATTGCAACTGCTTCGACAGAATTTCACACACACATTTGCGGATATTTGAAGTGTATAAATTATTTTTTTCAAATATGAACAATCAAAATTATAAGATTTGTATATTTTCTAATGGACAGGCAATGAAAGAGTAAGAGAGAACGAGACAGTGAAGCTTTAGGAAATTTTTTTCGGAAGAACTATTGCAACTGCTTCGACAGAATTTCACACACACATTTGCGGATATTTGAAGTATATAAATTATTTTTTTCAAATATGAACAATCAAAATTATACAATGTGTATATTTCTTAATGAACAGGCAATGAAAGAGTAAGAGAGGACGAAACAGTGAAGCTTTAGGAAATTTTTTTCGGAAGAACTATTGCAACTGCTTCGACAGAATTTCACACACACATTTGCGGATATTTGAAGTGTATAAATTATTTTTTTCAAATATGAACAATCGAAATTATAAGATTTGTATATTTTCTAATGGACAGGCAATGAAAGAGTAAGAGAGGACGAGACAGTGAAGCTTTAGGAAATTTTTTTCGGAAGTGTGAGAAATCGGTAATATAGATTGCCGATCGTATTAAGTGTATCGAGTTGACCCAGCGTTACCTGGGAACATCGCGGGGGGGTTTACCGCCAGGGGGAACGCGTGGCGACAAAAGACTAAACAGTTGCTTCGGAGATCTCTCAACGAAATGTACTAAAGATATTGTTGTTCTATTTCATTTTACAATAAAAGGCCGTAAGGTGAAATTACTGTGTCTAAATAAAGCCAACAGGAAGAACTATTGCAACTGTTTCGACAGAATTTCACACACACACATGGATGCTTGTAGTATATAAATTATTGTTTTCAAGTAAAAACCGTCAAAATTATATGAGCTGTATATTTTTTAATAGAGGCGGAATGAGGGAGTAAGACTTAACAAGACATTGAAGCGTTAGGAATTCTTTCAAAGGAACCATTGAACTTGTTTGCAGTAGGATTTTGCACACACATCTGCATATATTTGAAGTACATATTATTTTTTTAAAGTAGACACTGTCAAAATTGTGTGCGATATATTTTTTAATACATGAATGTTTGAAAATAAATGTGTTAAGTGTCGCCATTATTCCGAACCTTTCGATCGGAAACAAAAACATGAGAATGTACATCTTAATCAGTATGAATGTGGCTGTGGTCTGAGACAAAATAAATAAGTATTATTGATTATTACCAGATTATGGACTTTTTAAACTTTCGTCCGGTTATAAGATATTAAAAATAATTTTCAGTCTAGCTTTCTGAAAAGGAAAACATCTTTCATCGACTCGCCGGAGTTTAATAACTATACTCGCAGATAGTAATGATATAGTAAAGATCCAATAAAATTCAACTGGATATTATCCCCTCCGCCGCAAAAGGTAGTTAACTTAAGAGCCGTCCGATGTTGAGCTCGTGCGTGCAATTAGCGCGATCTATTTAGCTAACAAATGAAAACAAACGTAAAACCGTTACACTGGAATATTTATCTATATCAGACAGTATTATATATCGTTATAAAGGCATTAATTTTCTCGAGTTTGCACATTATAAGATTGTTTAGCACTAACCGTACCAAGCAGAAAATGTGAGAGGAATGGCTTGTTTTAAATAAATTACCAGACTCAATCTATTTGGATTTCCCGCAATTTTTATAACAAATTGTGGTCTAAAGGATTTCAAAAAATTTCTACCACATCGTGAACTAGAAGTACCACATTATTTTTTAAAGAATCAAACATTTTTATCAGTTTGTGGTATTAAGTTGAAATATTAAGGAAATTTATTTTTAGAATAAAAATAGAATATCAGTGAAGTGATGGGCAATAAAAATTTCAAAAATTCATAAAACGGCCTATGAATACTTTAATTATTATTTATATGACGAGGAGAAAAACTAATGAATTTGAACGATTTAAAAGAAATTATGTTACATCATGAACTGGGTGTACCCCATTATTTTTTAAACTTTCAAACATTTTTATCAGTTGGTGGTATTGAGTTAAAATATTAAGGGAATTTATTTCTAAAATAAAAATGGAATATCAGTGAAATGCTGGGCAATAAAAATTTCAAAAACTGATAAAATAGCCTATGAATACTTTAAATGTTAATTATATGACGAGGTGAAAAACTAATGAACTTAAACGATTTAAAAAAATTTATGTCATATCATGAAATAGGAATACCCCATTATTTTTTAAACTTTCAAACATTTTTATCAGTTGCTGGTATTAAGTTGAAATATTAAGGAAGTTTAATTCTAGCATAAAAAGTGGAATATCAATGAAGTGTTGGGCAATAAAAATTTCAAAAGTTCATAAAATGGTCTACGAATGGTTCAATCATAAGACGAGTTGCAAAACTAATGAATCTAAACGATTTAAAAATATTTGTGTCACATTATTCGGTACCAAGCACTCCAAGAAGCTGTACTACCAATAAAAATATGTTTATTATTCCTCACGAAAGACTGCCAATACGATACACGATAGTTTTTCGATCGGCGATATTGATCAGTAGCGATTTTCTCGTCGGTCTCTTTCGTATTCTAAATTACGACAACGGTCACGCGCGGTTTCCACCGATCGGACATGGATTATTCAATTAAGCATTATTTAGCAATTAAGACAGTTGCGCGGCGAGTCGCGAAATGCATTTTACGGCCGTGTCGCAACCGGCTGGGTTTGCATAACGCGTCCTTGCCGGGCTTCGGCGTTAGGAAATCGGTTGTCAAAGAAATAAAAAAAGGAAATGGAAAAAATAATGGCTACCGGTTCGTACACGGCAGAAGATGAGAATGGTGTCACCGGTGGAATAAACTGGTCGTTCACCCATCGAACCACTGAATTACATCTCGTGATTCATCGCCGGGATGACTGATCGATCGGGAATGCCAACATGCTAATCGAATCGCGGTTTTCTCGTGGCGAGGCCGCGTTGTCTGGAAAATCGAGCCGCGATTTTACACACGACCGAACGAGTCGCTTACCTTTTTAATTACAGGCTGATTTGCCTCGAGATTAAGATCAGCTGTTGTATATTAAGTGTTCACACTTGTTTCTGTCGGATTAAGACCTCGATCGATCGCTTTGTTCTGCGAATCCAACTTGACCGATTCGTTCTCTTGGACGTGTTATGTCGCGACGCCGGTACTGTTTGTATATGGTTACAGACGAGTTAACTCGCGACTTAACTCCTTATCCTACAATAACGAGTGGGATTCGTGGTAGTGGTGTACGAGTACTCGATTTATTCGACTATTCGAATTTCGACTCGAGTAATGATCGGTCTTTCGAGCCGAGTCAAGCGTTTGAATTTTCCGAGCTACTTGAAATCGACGAACTGCTTGAAAAGAATGCGAGCTACTTGAAAAAATCAACTGGATCGAATATTCGAGCCATCGTGAAACTTCAATTTATTCGAAAATGAATTCTCAGCTCGAAATTTTTCGAATTACTCGAATATATTCGAACAGATCTTTAACTTTCGAGTTACTCGTAAAAATTCGAATACGTTTTCTTCATGAAAACAGGAAAATAAAATAAAACATTAAATTAGCGGCATATTTTTCTTCCTTATAGTTAGGATAGTATTTGATAGTAAATAAATGAATGTTCGAGAAACTCGAACAATTCAAATTTTTACGAGTACCTCGATAGTTAAAGATCTGTTCGAATATATTCGAGTAATTCGAAAAATTTCGAGCTGAAAATTCATTTTCGAGTAAATCGAAGCTTTACGAGGGCTCGAGTATTCGAACCGGTTGATTTTTTTAAGTAGCTCGCATTCTTTTCAAGCAGTTCGTAGATTTCAAGTAGTTCGGAAATTCAAACGCTCGACTCGGCTCGAGCAATCGAATCGAGTTCAGCTCAGCTCGTAAATTACGGGTACTCGCACACCCCTAACTCCTGATAAGAAATTTGGTCCAAAAACAATAAGGACGAGCCTGACTCGTTGAACTTTGTTCGGACCAAACGTAAACAATGCAAGCCTGGCTCGTGGTACTTCGTTCGGACCAAACGTAAACAACGCGAGCCTGGCTCGTTGTACTTCGTTCGGAACAACGTAAATATCAGCTCGTCAATTACGGGTACTCGCACACCCCTAACTCGTGATAAGAAATTTGGGCGAAAAACAATAAGGACGAGCCTGACTCGTTGAACATCGTTCGGACCAAACGTAAACAACGCGAGCCTGGCTCGTGGTACTTCGTTCGGACACAAACGTAAACAACGCGAGCCTGGCTCGTACTTCGTTCGGAACAACGTAAATATCAGCTCGTCAATTACGGGTACTCGCACACCCCTAACTCGTGATAAGAAATTTGGTCGAAAAACAATAAGGACGAGCCTGACTCGTTGAACTTCGTTCGGACCAAACGTAAACAACGCGAGCCTGGCTCGTGGTACTTCGTTCGGACCAAACGTAAACAACGCGAGCCTGGCTCGTTGTACTTCGTTCGGAACAACGTAAATATCAGCTCGTCAATTACGGGTACTCGCACACCCCTAACTCGTGATAAGAAATTTGGTCCAAAAACAATGAGGACGAGCCTGACTCGTTGAACTTCGTTCGGACCAAACGTAAACAACGCGAGCCTGGCTCGTGGTACTTCGTTCGGACCAAACGTAAATAACACGTGCCTGGCTCGTGGTACTTCGTTCGGACCAGACTAAACAAACATTGCATCGGAACAATCAAAATTATTAATATAATTTTTTAGAAGTAAAGTAAGATTGGAAATGGTAAATAATCCTAATGAAGCGACAACAAGATCAGGAACAACTCTCGATGCAGTATTTGCAAGACATTTAGACAAAATTGATTCAAGAATATATTTTAGGTATCACAAGCCAATTGTTTCAATAATAGAATCATAGAAAATTAAATGTCATAAAGTGTTAATAAAAATTCGAAAAAAAATTAAAGAATGAAGTTTCACTTCAGCCATGTGGTCTAAGTACACACCAATTTTTAAAATTAGACCAAACTACTTTTGCCACTGTTAATCAGCACAAGCGGAACACTGCGAGCGATTTTCGACGCCTGTCTCGAGCTTTCAGGGAGCTGATGGGTCACCGGCAGTTTAAACGCCGTACCGCTTCTTTATTTTTCATTTTACCGGCCTCTCAACCCCTTGTCCTACAACAAAGAGTGAGGCTCGTGGTAAGAAATTTGGGCCAAGAACAATAAGGACGAGCCTGACTCGTTGTACTTCGTTCGGGCCAAATGTAAACAACGCGAGCCTGGCTCGTTGTACTTCGCTCGGACCAAACATAAACAACACGAACCTGGCTCGTTGTACTTCGTTCGGTCCAAACGTAAACGACGCGAGCCTGGCTCGTGGTACTTCATTCGTGACAAACGTAAACATCACTAACACGAATATTACTAATTTTCTACGAGTTTTCTCAAAACATTATTAATTTAAATTAAGTATTAATTTACAAATTGTTACTGATACATTATCCACTTTCAAATTATAATATCATTTTTATTCACCGATGAATTGATCATAATTACTTCCCAGACATCTTAAAAGTATTAGTTGTGCCCAAACGTGTTTATTATTTCACAATTCCTTTCGTTGCGCCGAAATATACATGTCATAAGACGCATACATTTTGCGCAAGTTCGAACACACGGCTAAACAGCTAAATAGCTCGACGCGTGACCGACCTTCTTGTTTATTATGGCCCGAGCAATCGAGAGTTAGCTGGTAGGACAAGGGGTTAATACCGTCCGTGCGATGCTACAGACGACATGGCACGAGTATGATTTCCGTGGCCCCTCGTTTTGTTCCATCCCTTCCACGACCTAACCACAACTCATTCTATTCACATGATTTTTCCATTACTAGTTCAAATTCTGGATGACAGCTACAATGCAAAGATTATGCGAATAAAATTTCATTTTCTACAAGAAAGGTCTCTTGATATTTTGCCATATTTTGCATAGTTACCGAGATATTTGTAAATTTATAAAAAACAGGAAATCTACTTTACCGGCTAAACCGACAATTTGACACCATGTTATATATAGATTTTTTTCTTGAAATAACCCCAAGAACACAAATATAACCTCAAAACGAGGGGCCACGGAAATCGTACTCTCCCCGACGACATATCTCGCATGCTTCATTATTAGAACAAAATTTAATTTAGCGAGATACGTCGTTTGTAGTATCGCCGAACGGTGGTATTGCGTCGCGGGATAACTCGTCCGTGGCATCGCACAAGCGGCATAGCGTCGCGAGTTAACTCGTCTGTGACCTCATACAAACAGTATCGGCGGCGCGACATGACATGTCCAAGAGAACGAATTGGTTAAGGAGGTATTCTCCTATAACAAATAGAAAAATGATCGTGATCATTGCGATTTTTTCTCCCTAAAATTATTTACGGTGGGTGTAAAAATTATTTGTACACCATTAAAAATTGAATAACTTTTTTAGAATTGGATCAAACGACTTCAATTTTATGGAGACGTTAGAAGGATTAGTTTACTAGGTAGCGTGTAAATAATTTTTTCTAAAAATTGCTGTCGGTTGGAATTGCGCCGAAAAAATGTATAGATTACAATTTTTAACTTTTTGATCTGTGTTTGTAATGAAAATTTAAAAGACGTCTTTTGTAGGTCTATGTAAATTATACAAATGTACAAAGTTTCATCGAAATCGGTTAACGTTGTTATGAGTTACATGCTGTTCTGGTCACCGAACCTTGGACAAGCGGCGTTTCACGGGGCCTCATGCGATGTACGCTCTATGGCGGAAGGGACGCACTTTGTTCCGCGGTTGCGAACGTATCCCCGGGCTCTGATCCACCCACAAGGAAGCACCGACTCGAAGAAACCGGAGAGGAAAAGATAGTTGGTCGCTGGGGGAAGCCACCTCGAGGAAGATCGTTGAGAACGACACGGGGCCATTTCTATAGGGTGTTGCTGGTGCATACGTTGCAATTTAAAAGATAGAATTAGGAGGAAGCTTCTACATAGATCCTCGAGAATTCCTAGGCAATTAGGTCATCAGATAGTGCTCCCGACAGGTCTTGGATTCCAAAAACGTTGCAATTTAAGAGACGGAACAACAAGGAAACTTCTAAAAAGGCTCTCGAAGATTTCTAGGCAATTAGGTCCTCAGATAATGCACCCGACAGATCCTTGATTCCAAAAACGTTGCAATTTAAAAGACGGAATTAACGGGAAAGCTTCTAAAAGAGTTCTCGAGGATTCCAAGGCAATGAGATCCTCCAATAGTGCTCTCGACAGGTCTTGGATTCCAAAAACGTTGCACTTTAAGAGACGGAACAACAAGGAAACTTCTAAAAAGGTCCTTGAGGATTTCTAAGCCATTAGATCCTCAGATAGTGCACCCGACAGGTCCTTGATTCCAAAAACGTTGCAATTTACGAGACGGAATTAAGGGGAAAGCTTCTAAAAGAGTCTTCGAGGATTCCAAGGCAATTAGGTCCTCCGATAGTGTTACCGACAGATCCTGGATTTCGAAAACGTTGCAATTTAAGAGACAGAATTAAGGGGAAAGCTTCTATAAAGGTCCTTGAGGATTCCTAGGCAATTAGGTTCTCAGATAGTGCTCCAGGCGGGTCCTGGATTCCAAAAACCTTGCAATTTAAGAGACAGAATAATAAGGAAACTTCTAAAAAGGTCCTCGAGGATATCTAGGCAATTCATCCTCGGATAGTGCTCCAGACAGGTCCTGAATTCCAAAACCGTTGCAAT
The DNA here is from genome assembly GCA_913789915.3 of Sphecodes monilicornis. Taxonomy (NCBI): domain Eukaryota; kingdom Metazoa; phylum Arthropoda; class Insecta; order Hymenoptera; family Halictidae; genus Sphecodes; species Sphecodes monilicornis. Next base: position 9,974,402 of record OU565284.1, on the reverse strand, counting down.
TTAAGAGATGGAATTAAGGGGAAAGCTTCAGAAGAGGTTCTGGAGGATCCCTAGGCAATTAAGTTCCCAGGCAGTGCTCCAAAACAGGTCCTGCATTTTCAAGCAACAAGCTGTTCTAGGCTTGACATAGCAAAAGTACCAATGAACTGGCAATGAGAATCGTTGCAGTGAGAGACACCCTGTATGAAAATCCAAGCCGAAAGCCGTACAGAAAGGACGGTCAGAGCTGCAGGGGCAAGAAGGAGAGACTCGGCAGGTGAGGTGTCACGAGGCGCGCGAGTAATATATCGTTGCTCGGCCCATCGTAGGTGGGTGTGCTCGTCCCGTACCCGTCCCGTACCCGTCCGTATTCTCGCAGGACGGCTGGGTCCGGAGCTCGGGTATCTCACCCGAGCCCCTGGCGCTAAGAGAAAGAAGGGTAATGCCGGTATAAACGCGCCCGATCACCTTTCTCTCTCTTTCTCTCTCTTTGTCTGTATGTCTCTCTTTGTTTGCGCGGGAGGAGAACAAAGTCTCCTTCGGCCCTCCTTGGGCTCTCCTCTCTTTCTCTCTTTCGACTTTCTCCTTGTTCGGGATTGCCATTAGCAAATGCCAACGTGAAACGCGCACGCCCGCGCTCACCTGCCTGCCACCACACCTCGTGGACGTTCTCCTCTTCTGCCTCGTGCTGTCTCTCTTCTTCGTCTTCTTCTTCTTCTTCGTCGTCGTCTTCCTCTTCTTCTGCAGCTTCTCCTTCGACCTGACTCTCCGGACTGTTTTTGTTGTCTTACCGCATGCGTGTCTTCTACGCGAGTATTCAACGAGAGACGTGTCTTTGCTGATCTAGCGGGTGTTAGGGCTTGGTGTGTTCGTTCTGATAAGGTTATAGTAAGCGGAACCTGGTTTGTATGCAGTCTGTCCATCAATAATTCTAATATGTTCGTGTTAAATGATTCTAATTTAACTATATTCTAGTATGTTCTAGTAATATATTATATTCTGCAACATTATAGTACATCCTAGTATATTCTGGTTTATTTTAGTATATTCTAGTATACCGTAGTATATTCCAGTATACTGTAGTATATTCTAGTACATCGTAGTATATTGCAGTATATTCTAGTATAATTGTAGTATATTATAGTATATTGTAGTATATTCTGGTATATTGTAGTATATTGTAGTATATTCTAATATATCGTAGTATATTATAGTATACTGTAGTATATTCTAGTGTATTGTAATATATTCTAGCATATTGTAGTATATTCTAGTATATTGTAGTATATTCCAGAATATTCTAGTATATTCTAGTATATTCTAGTATATTGTAGTATATTCTAGTATATTGTATTATATTCTAGTATACTGTACTATATTGTAGTATATTCTAATATATTCTAGTAGGTAGGTAATGATATTTGGTCCCTTTAGGGTTTCAAATCCACTTTTACTACTCTCCCCTTCCATTTTTCCACTCTCACTATCGCCTAATTTTTCAACCTATTTTTCGGCGGGACCTACTTGATTATTTAGGTGGGGTACCGAACTACCTTTTTGCCAACAACACGCGGCGTATACCAGGCGGTCACCCATCCAAGTACTGGCCGCGCCCAACGCTGTTTTACTTCGGTGATCAGACGAGAACCTGTTTTTTCATCGAATAATATATTCTAGTATATTGTAGTATATTCTAGTATGTTCTAATATATTAGAGTATATTTTACTATATTCGAGTATATTCTAGTATTTTCTTGTACTTTCTACTGTACTTTCGTGTGTTCTAGTTTATTCTAGTATATTTTATTATATTCTACTACATTCTAGTATATTCTAGTATATTCTTATATATTCGAGTATATTTTAGTTTATCCTACTACATTCGTGTATATTTTAGTATATCCTAAGACATTTGTGTATATTTTAGTATATTCGTGTACATTCTACTATATTCAAGTATCATCTAGTGTATTACAGTATATTACAGTTTTTTATAGTATATTACAGCATATTATAGTATATTTTATCGTACCGTCCATTACATTCCAGTATAGTCTAGATCTAATAGTATTAATAAATTGGGAATAATACATAACAACATCGTTTAATTCTCCTAATGCCTTTACAATTTTCTATTCGATCATCCCATCTTTGTCTTAAAAGCATAAAATGAACAGTCTAGTTATCGGTGCTGTAAGAGTTTTGTTTCTCCTCCTTAAGCGAAATAAAATGTTAGCATTGCCATTAGCAGTATTAATTGGCTATAAACTGTGGATTAAATCTACCATTACGTATTGCCTCGTAAAAATAACATGATTCAATTTATTTAGATTTTCCTCGATTTTTATAATAACACCTGCTCGGATGAAAAATTTGTATTAAATTGCCATCTCCTTAATTTCAATAACTGCGACCCCAAAAAATCTAAAGCCGGTCGTTCGATCGGCAGTGGTAGGTTTAGAGTTAATTACTCGACGAGAGTTTTACGATTTTAAATGTAATAAAAAAGAAACACGGGAGGAATATTACCAAAGGGCAGAACGTTTCACGGCCCTAAAACGAGACGAATCGATTCCGTGAAGGATTTCAGGGTTCCGTAACCTCGCAGACTCGATTAATATGTATGATTGGCCGGGAGTCCTTCGGGGCATCTCGCAGGATACGGTGAAGCAGGGGCAGATGTTGCTTGGCCCCGTGTCACAGCATAAATCGCGGAACTGGCCGCCAATTAGCCGGACGCAGAAATTACACGACGTGGAATTAGAAACCGGCCCCGCCTTTCCGGGAACACACTCTCGTCCGTCGTTTATCGATCTCTCGTCGACGATAACTAAAAATACACCCCCGTTGTTCCCGTAAATCGCGCGATTAAATGGCTATCGGACTGCTCGATCCTCTTCGGTGTATTTAATTCAACGAGCACCGCTAGTCTTGTTAACTCGAAAATCTGCCGCATCGAACAACGAATTACTAATTATTAGATTGCTTATTAATATGTGTTTATGCTGAAAATTGGAGGGTGTTATTTAAAACAATAACAAGATTACAACAATTTAAGAGTTTCAATACAATTCATACAATCTAATACAATCATCAAAGAGAGTAATAAATTCCTATTTGGTTCCTACGCCTTGCAATCAAGGCAAACCATTTTTATTTTCCATAAAGAGCCGCAGTTTATTAATTATTAGAAGGCGTTTCAATGCATAGCATATTTTATGAAAAATGGGTCTTCGGTTTCTCGTCTGCTATATCGTGTAAAAACATTTTAGAAAAAAATGAGTAATGGTGTGCGAAAGTTGAGTTTCTTTACAAAATTACAACAAGTTACATATCGTTTTTTCTCATGGAATAAGTAGGTGTAATGAAAAAAATTATGTTTCCATTTAAAAAAATGGACTTGACCTTAAAATGACCTTCAACACGTCAAATAAAATATTTTAAAAATGCATCTTTCTATAGAACTTTGAAAACCATACAAATTTCATACGAAGTATTCTTTTCAAATACGGTGGATGAAGAGATATCCCGTGTAACAGAAATTTTGGGACACCCTGTATATGTATATTAAAGTTTAGTATCTCATATGTATATACCGAATATACACACATGCACATGTTATACATTAATTTTTCACAATCAAATCATAAGGATACTTAAAAATTTCGTAAGGCGATCAAGGTACCCTATATGTATAGTTGATACGGATCTACAAATCTTATTTTTTAAATTTTCAATGTAGTCCTATACATAAAAAAGTTGTGGAAAACAACTCAGTATTTTCTGTAAGATATTGTGTGTATGTCTACACACTGTATAAGCGTATTCAAATGTACCGCGTGATCGGTAGTTCGGGGATGGCTGCGTGCGCAGGTAGCCGTGCTGAGACGCGTGTGGGCCCCTGCTCTGGCTTCTCTCTCTCTCTCTCTCTCTCTCTCTCTCTCTCTCTCTCTCTCTCTCTCTCTCTCGACCAAGCGATTAAGATAGCAAAGCGACGCCGTGTAATTTTTCTGTATTGTACTTATTATTATAACCAAGTTTATCACTTATCTTATATATATATATATATATATATATATATATATATATATATATATATTCGTGTGCATTTAAATATATCCATACTCTAACATTTTCTTTGCAGCTCAGACCAATTGTAATTTTTTCAAAAAGATATTTTCTTGTCACATAATTAATCAATCCTTCAAACGTATAAAAATAATTTAAGTGGTTCAATCCAATCTTAACCGTAAACTTACCAATAGATTCCAGATTTTTGATTTTACAATTAATGAAATTATAGTGATGCTTTCTTAAGAAATGATTGTATAGATATCTTCAATATACCACATATTACAGTAAAAACCGCACAAAAATTAAATAAATTCAATCGTGTCACTTTTATGTGGCTATATGTACCAGTTACTTTTAAGACTCGGTAGGTTTAGTGCTAAAAAAGTTATCGTCTTTTTAAAAGTGTCCGAATATTACTGCGATCGACTTTATCTAAGAAGTTATACAGATTAAGTTTTCATTACTTGTTTCGCAAGATTTTTTTAGGAACATATCTACCGTGTAAAAGAAACAAGAACAATTGGGTGTAACTGGGTCTATCAAATGCATCGAATCTGTTGCAGCGCACCTCAACTTCCCATCGGATCGGATCGCATCAAATAATTAGCGATCCCACGGGGTGCATCGACGGGGAACGGCATTCGAATCCTCTACTCGCCGGCCCACTGAAAAACGAACCTGAAGATCGTTCCATTTCATCGGTAAAAGTAGCTTTCTAGCGTTTCTTCGATCTCGTTGCTCCCCATTGACCCCGTCATAGATTTGCATAAATCGACCGAGTGGATTTCCCGCGGCTGGCATAAACAGGATAAAAAAAAACAACGAGGCAATACCACTGCCTCCGAAGTCGGACACAGAGCGTGCATGCATGTTCGCCTACTTCGGTCTCTCTTCTAGGTCCCGGTTCCGCTTCCTCGATCGGCCCGATTCGTTCCGATTCGTTCCGCACGCGCGTCGCGATTTCGCACCGGCTTCTGACGGAAGATTATACTTTTGCACGTGTGCACCGACACTTTGACTGTCGCACGTGAACTCACAGAATCGAACTAATTCAATGAAATCGCAATTTATATCACACGCCATCGCAGGGAATATACCACGGCCGGCTCTGATACAGGCCGGAATGTATGATATGGCAACACCGCATATTGATAGATGATCGGATCAGCTGGTCCGATCAAACTGTAGATATTCACTGTTGCAATTTACAGGGTGTCCCATTTAAGTTGAGATTGTTAACAATCTCGAAGACATATGATTTAAAAAAACACAAACTGACACATGTCCCTTAGTGTTTCGAGTGGGGAGCCAAATGGCACTAGTAGTTTTCTAATGCGTGGGCATTTTCAAGGTTATTTCAAGGTCATTTTGTCTTTTTTATCATAAACCCATGTTTTTTATTTTGGAATCATATTCTACATAAAAAAATGCATAACTTTTGTTTGAATCATTTTTTTGTAAGTTTGTAAGAACTTTATTATGTGTTCATGAGTCTTTTATTAAACGAATTACTAAGTGTCTAGAAGTTGAGGGCAAAAATTTCGAGCATTTATTATGGTGTTCTTAAATGAACTAAAAAATCTTTCAGAAGAAAGTAACGTTGTCATTCTAATAGAAAAACAAAATTATCCGTGACATGAACATGAAAAATCAGCTAAATATTTTATGAAATACTGAACTTACAAAAAGATATTTCAAACAAAAGTTGTGCATTTTTTTACGGAAAATATAATTCCGAAATAAAAAATATCGGTTTATGATAAAAAAAGACAAAATGACCTTGAAATAATCTTGAAAACGCCCACGCATTAGAAAACTAGTACTGCCATTTGACTCCCCACTCGAAGCACTAAAGGACATGTGTCAGTTTGTTTGTTTTAAAACACATGTCTTCGAGATTTTTACAATCTCAACTTAAATGGGACACCCTGTATATGGACAGTTATTCTAATTTACTGTATAGAATAAGATCATCTGCTAAATAAATTCATCCTGGCTCAACCCTCCTTGGGTCGCTGAATATGAATTTGATGTAAAAAGTACAAGAAACAAAATAGCGGATTCAATATGGCAGATGTGTTACTAAAGAAATTATCGGATTTCCTTAAAAATTAGTATTCCCATATTTCTTGGGTCTCTGAATATGAATCTGATGTTAAAATTTCAAGAAAAAAGAATTGTACATGCAAATAATATAATATCCAGATAAATCAAAATTTTGATTTTCGCGTTTCAAGAAATTTATAATTATAAATTTTTATATCGAATTCACAATTGATTTCTGGCCACGTTTTGGCGATTCTGAGGTAGGTTCACTGTTCAAATCAGTTAGGCGACTTCCCTCGGAGTCCGAGGCGGCAGTCTTCGGCAGACAGGTGAGGTCACCGGACCCGACGCGCGCGTCGACTTTCTCCCGGGTCCTGGAGAGCGTGCCACGATCGATAATAATCGGCCGGATGCTTAATTGTCCGCGCCGGATCGGCCCGGGAGACCGATCCAACCGATCAAACGATCTCGCGAGATCGCGAGCGTTCCGCCTCGCGGAGAGAGAGTTCTCCGTCGACTCCCGGCTCCGTACAATTTATGGAAAGGCCGGGAAAACGACTGCCCGCTACCCGCTTTCACCCGCTTCACCGATTTTTCTTCAACGTCCCGCTGCTGCTGGCCAACTGCGACCGAAAAGCCCGACCGAGGCCCGCCGCAGGTGTTAATTAGCTGCAGACCTAGACCGAAACCCGCGATTAGCGCGGCGATCCTGTAATTGCCGGCCTCCTACCGTGACCATTTCCGAGACCCGTGGTTTAACATGTTTTCGAGAGATCCTGCAGTTTTTACTTCAGGAGTCGATCATTATTTATCTTTGAACACAGATCGGGGTGGATACCGCTAGAATGGGACACCTGCTTTTCTGAGGTTTCTTTTGAAACTTGTGCAGCTCGATTTTTAGAGAGTTGCCTATTAACCGGCTCGACTGCGTTTTGGAGAACTCCGTGTTCTTAACTTTTTTGAACTTTTTTTTATGTGATCCTGTAGATATCGATGAAGACATTCCGAAAATGTCTATATGGTTGTGAGGAGTTCAATGGTTTATAAGTTATACGCGTGTAAAAATGAGCAGTTTTAAGCGTTTTTGACAGGTTAGAGCGTCGCCATATTGGATGTTCCTTGAGTGTTCAGCGCATGTGTTAGATAGTATGGAATATTTGCGGGATCAGCTAAATAGTACTGAGCGTATGCGCTAGATAGTAATTCAGTGGTTACACATACTTTGTAAACATAAGCAATTTCAAGTGTTTTTCACAAATTAATTATTAATAAGTTTATTGTTGATTTTGAAATGGCTAGTTCAAGTATTAGAAATTTTAACTTTAGAGACATGCCAAGTAGTAAAGAAGAAGCAATTACTTGGGCTCAGAATTGTGGATTGTTCCCGAAACTTAAAAAATGTCGTACTCATAGGTGCGAAATGAAAATTTATAATAATAATCATGGAATCGGTCGTTTTCGGTGTCCAGTAATTAAAATATACAGAATCACATACAGGATTTCAAAAAGAAGGTACAGTCCAAGACGGTTTGGGGTTAGGTCGTCGTGAGAGCGGAGAAGGCTGGCCCGACCATAGTATAATGTTTCGCATTTTGATTTAGTAAATGTGTTATTATTATGTATATGTTTGTACTGATATGTAATGGATTTGTTCGGAAGTATTTAGCCTATTTTGTGTGTATTACCTAGCAAATATATCAATATGGCGGCGCTGTAACCTGTCAAACAGGCTTAAAAGTGTTCAACTTTATATGCGTATAACTTTTTAATTAATGAATTCCGCGCAATAAGATTTTCATTTTTGGTGTTTCCCCGTCGACATCTATAAGATTGCATAAAAAACGTGAAAAGAAATAGTTTTCCAAAACGCAGTTAAACCTGTTAACCAGTTACCTATTTTTGACGAGTATACTGGTCATGAAGAAATGGCACAGTTTCTTGTTATGACGAATATACTCGTCATGCGTAAAAAGTAGATACAGTTTGCTGTTTACATTGCAAGTTTAGTGAAAACTAAAATATATTCTTAAATTTCAAGATGTTTTGAATATTTGGAGGCGAAGACGAAATAAAACGCACAAATACGAAAATTTAAATAATTATTATGAAAAACCTGTATACAGTGTGCACAAAGTAGTTCGCTTACTTTTTGCGACACATTTTAGGTACACATTTATCAAAGAGGTCGCAACAGCTAACTGGTTTTAGATCAATAAATTCAAGATTAATTACTACGCCCAACTCTCATTTTTACACGGTAGATATGTTCCTCAAAAAACCGTACCTACCTCATGTATGTCTCATATCTCCAAATAATTGAAGTCGTATGATCCAATCTTAAAAAAGTTATTCGATTTTTAACGGTGTACGAACACTTTGTACATACACCCACCGTATGTATATCGTTGAGGTGAATTTGAGTTCGTGTTCCGCGTCCCCGCAGAAATCGCGAAGCTCGCGATAAATCCGCAAAGATCCATCTGGCCACACCCAGAGCCAGAAGATCGAGCTTCCCCGCGTTCGGCAGAAGGAGATAGATAGTTGTTTTCGTTATTAACGCGAGTTAGTCACGCGCACGAAGGGTCAATTCGTAAGGAAATTTCATCGATCAATCACCGGTAGGGGACCGTCTATGCACTGGGTATGAAAATGGTGACCAACCTTTTTACAATGAAAAGGAGAACAGAAATAAATTGAAAAATGAAAATGTAAATAAAAGGAACATTGTGAATAACCTTCTCCCTTGTGATAATTAACAATTATATATTCAACACAATATGTTTTCAATTAAAATCAATAAAAGAAGAAAGGAACTTCTACTTCTAACTCCTCTTTCTTTATTTTCCATAAAGTTCCGCAATGCACAATGAAGAGGAGAACACAAATAAATTGAAGAGTGAAAATGTAAATAAAAGGAACATGGTGAATAACCTTCACCCTTGTGATAATTAACAATTATACATTCAACACAATATGTTTTCAATTAAAATCAATAAAAGAAGAAAGGATCTTCTACTTCTAACTCCTCTTTCTTTATTTTCCATAAAGTTTCGCAGTGCACAATGAAGAGGAGAACACAAATAAATTGAAGAAAGAAAATGTAAATAAAGGGAACACCGTGAATAACCTTCTCCCTTGTGATAATTAACAATTATATATTCAATACAATATGTTTTTAATTAAAATCAATAAAAGATGAAAGTAACTTCTACTTCTAACTCCTCTTTCTTTATTTTCCATAAAGTTCCGCAGTGCACGTATTATCCAGCATCGACAAAAATCGCTAAAAACTCGATCTTTAATATTTCTCGATCCTCGGAACCTTGTTCGAAAAATCGAGCGATCGTCGGTGGAGAGAAAAAAAGGTTAGGGGGCCCATTGTACCCGAGGATGGAGGGCCCATGATCGGTGCACGCGCGGCCGGTTCGAATAATCGAGATTCCATCGTGATTAATTCGATCCGGAAGACACGCGTTACATTGAGGATCGAGCAAGAAGAACCGTTGTCGGGCTCCTCGGACGTCTTCATCTGCGAGACCGTACAGCCGATGCTCGCTGTGACCCGGCAGAAAGAGAGAAAGGATCACAGAGAGTGTACGAGAAGACAGAGAAATCCAGAGAAGCAGAGAGAAACAGAGAGGGGGGGGGCAACGAGCAGCTGACTGAGATACAGAGAGAAAAAGAGGAAGAGAAAGGGAGAGGTATAGAGGATACCGGGGTCGGAATTAGAAGTCTCTACGCGCGTCCACGGTTCTTGTTAACATATTTTTCGTCCCCGGCGAGCCGAGAGAGGAACAACTCACTCGGAGAGACGGTGCACGCGAGTCCCGGTCACGCACGGTCACGCACGGTCACGCACTCGGCCGATATGTAGCCCATATATCAGCCGACGAATATGTGCGAATCGCTGCTGTGAGCCTGTATCTACAGAGTGTCTAAAAAATGTTGTAAATCCTTGAAATAGGCGGTTCCTGAGGTTATTTAAAGTAATGGTAATAATTGCCAAAGGGTCACTATACTCCGATTTTGATGAAATTTAGATATGTTATGCAGCAACACATTTTGAACAACTTTTAGCTTTTCCAATATAGGGGGGTCGCTTTTAGTCTTCGACATATTCGCAAAAAACTGTTGCTAATACTGTATTGAATTTTCTCTCTTGGATTTTCCTGACGGCCGGTCCTCTTTGCCCCCTCCACGACCTAACCACATCTCATTCTATTCACATGATTTTTCCATTACTAGATCAAATTCTGAATGACAGCTGCAATGCAAAGATTATGCGAATAGAATGAGTTGTGGTTAGGTCGTGGAGGGGGCGGATACGTATATGCCCGACTATTCATACGAAAATTCAGGAGTAGTCTTTCAAAATTGAAAATTCACCCTATATAGAATGAAACCCTGTTTTTTCTCTCATCCCCACAACTTGTTGAAGTTTACTAAAAAAGTAAACAAACTTCGCACCGGAGCAGCCTCACGTTACCACGGACCGTGCAACAATACCGAAAATTCAATACAGTATTAGCAATAGTTTTTTGCGAATATCTCGAAAGCAAAAAGCGATCACCCTATATTGGAAGAGGAAAAAGTTGTTAAAAATATCGGAATCTATAACATATTTAAATTTCATCGAAATCGGAGTATAGTGACCCCTTCGCAATAATTACCAAAGTAATTTTTTCCTTTGGAAAAATGGTGGCCTCGGCTTTGTTAAGGAGTTACTAATGAACTGAGCCACCATTAACAATTGCAATGCAATCTCCAATATATTTTTCACATTGTTAAATTTAACAACTACTGCATTTTTATGAAACTGGTACCTCCACAACTTCTGGGAGAAATATGTATTTTTCCAGGATTTTTGGAAATTCCAATTTTTTTAAACGACTTTGGCTCGTCCGAAAAATCCAGAAAAAATACACATTTATAATCGTAATAAAACGCAACTATACTATAATAATATGAACGTGTTCGTCTGATAACTTCAATATAAAATCGGCGATTTGAAGGTTTTGGAATTTTTATAATTAATTTTGCAATCAAACATTCGGAAAAAATTCACGGCAGTGTGCTGTCAGGTAGAACGTTCATGAATATTTTCTGAATTTTATACTGTCAAAGCGAGTTTTAAAAAATTCCAGAGTCTGAGTCAGGCTCATAAAATCGATAGATTTTTAAAACATCCATTTGGCAGTAAAAAATTCGGAAAAAATTCACAATCCTGTATGCCTCTATCAGGTAGAATGCTTATAAATCTTTTCGTAATTTTTTGTTAAACAGAACGGAAGAAATAGAGCATAATTCGTTCAACAATCTGTATCCTATAACTACCCTTGTAGTGGGGGTATCGTATTGAGACTTGTAAAAATTCACGGCCGTGTGCTTTCAGATAGAACGTTCATGAATATTTTCTGAATTTTATACTGCAAAATCGAGTTTTAAACAATTCCAGAGTGTGAGTCAGGCTCTTAAAATCGATAAATTTTAAAAAAATCAATTTGGCAGTAAAAAATTCGGAAACAATTCACAATCCTGTATGCTGTCAGATAGAAAGTTCATGAATATTTTCTGAATTTTATACTGCCAAGTTCGGGTTTAAAAAATTTCAGAGTCTGAGTCAGGCTCATAAAAATGATAGATTTTTAAAAAATCAGTTTGGCAGTAAAAAATTCGGAAAAAATTCACAGTACTGTATGCCATCAGGTAGAATGCTTATAAATTTTTTCGTAATTTTTTGTTCAGCAGAACGGAAGAAATAGAGCATAATTCGTTCAACAATCAGCATCTTATAACTACCCTTGTAGTGGGGGTATCGATTTGAAACTTGTAACTGCAATCAAACGTGTAACTCCAGAAACCGACGGTCATATGCGAGTGACATCATCCTCCTACTAGCTTGACAAAATAATTTTTATCATACATTTTTATCATATTATTTGCATATAAGCTTCTCGAGATCCACATCGCAACAAGCTCAACACTTAATGTAAATCCTCAATAAAAGTCCGCAGCAAATTAGATAATAGGATTTAGAAAGATCATCGGAACACGGCTTCGACGATACAATATTTCCGCGGTCGTAACGTAATTCGCGGATGGCCGAGGAAGCCTCGATTGGAACTTTAATTAAAATTGCGCGCAGGGACATTAGAATCCTGGAGCGGAGGATCGACCAATTACTTGCTCGGCAGCGTAACCTTTCGTAGCATAAACTCTCTATCAACGTCGTGCCGTGCATACCGCGTGGACTTTGTATCGCGGGCACACGGATTATGCGATTCCCCTAAAAATACGAAGTAAGTTAGTGGCCTGTTGTAGCTCGACAGGACTTTCGATTAGTGGCGACTGTAATTAGTACCGTTCGGTAACAATCGTACGATCGATAATCCACGTTCTATCCTTTCGAAACGGCGAGGCTGCGTTTCGCTCTGACGGATCTTAGGACTTCGCAACGACGCCGATTCGATGTATCCTTTCAGCGCTGCATTTTTATGATCGCCATCGAACATGGGGCAACACCGACGATCGACGTTATGGTTGTCCGAGTTGCGAACCGTACCGGGCGAACCATTTAACGCGATGAAGACATTATCAAGACCAGTGCATTTTATGAGATAGGAATAACTGTAGTAAACTATATCGCGATGAAAATATTTTTTAAAAATTACTTTATATATATATGTATCTTTCGTGGTAGTAAGTGCAGTTTTTTTTTAAAATGATTCTCTGTATATTTATTGTACATTTACTCTGACATGAGATATTATTGTACATTACATTTTCAGAAGTTTCAGTATCGGACTTTCTCCATCATTTTTCCCGGAAACTGATCACCGTACGACAGAATGTAATACAATATAAATGATGGGGCCCATCTAGATCTACAAGTTTTGTCTGACATGTTTTTTTATATCATCAATAATCTACGAGATAAATGTAAAAAAGGACTGTACATATAGTTGATCAATTCGATGAATCGTATCAAAGGTTCTTGGACAAAATATTGAATATAGCTTTTTGGTAATATTTTGGATTGGTGCAAAATTTAGTCAAGAATAAAATACATTACATAGTAAATTAGATGTAATATAATTACAATATTAATTGTTTCTCAAGCTGAAATAAATGTAAAATCATTTGTTCATTTGTTTATCTAAGACTCGCATTTTTGCTTGTTTACAAACTCCTCAAAATATAATAGGTCACTTATGAATCTGAGTTCAAAATTACAAAAAACAAAACGGCGGATTCAATATGGCAGATGTATTACTCAAGAATCTGTCGGATTTCTTTGAAAATTAGTATTCCCCATATGTTTTGGACCGCGAAACATGAATCTGATATAAAAATTTCAAGAAACAAAGTGGCGGATTCTATATTGCAGAAGTGTTACTGAAAAAATTGTCGGATTTCCTTGATAATTAGAATTCCCATATGTTTTGGGTAGCTGAATATGAATCTGATGTCAAAAGTACAAGAAACAAAATGGCGGATCCTATATGGCAGATATGTTACTCAAATAATTTTCGGATTTCCTTTAAAATTAGTATTCCCATATGCTTTGGGTCGCTGAATGTGAATCTGATGTCAAAATTTGAAGAAAAAAAATGGTGCATATATCCAAATAATATAATATGTAGATAAATCATAATTTTGATTTTTGCGTTTTGAAAAAGTTATTATGATTATAAATTTTGGTATCAGATTCTTAATCAGCGACCCGAAAACCGCCGGAATATTACACATCGCTGAAAGCATGCTCTTTAATGCTATATCGTTAATTTTGCTGAAATTATTACCAATAAAAAAAGTACAAGAAGGCAAAAACGTTAATTTCAGGAAAAAATGCGATCATTCTAAAACTTGCATTTTCGCTTGTTTTAAAAAGCGTTAATTTCAGGAAAAAATGCGATCATTCTAAAACGTGCGATCTCGCTTGTTTTCAAACTTCTCTCAAAAAATAATGGATGACTCATAGCAATTTATGTTTATGCTGGAACATAATCTGTACATTTAAGAAGCAACTAGCATAAATATCATTCGGTTATTACGAAGTTGAAAAATTGATTTTTGGCCACGTTTCGGCGATTCTGAGCCACTATGCGACAACTAGGTAGGACAAGTCGTTAAAGTGCATCGTATCGTCGAGCGGGCGCGACTCGTGAAAGTATTTCTGCAAGATCGGCTTGCGAAAATCGCGGCCGCACGGAACCGTGAAATTCCGTTCGAACTGTTGTGACTAACGCCCGGCCGATTAATATAAATCGCCTTACGTTACGAGTGTCTAATTGCGCCGAGAGGATCGGAGGCTGGCTTGGAACCTGCTCGCGTTCCCGTTTCTCGATCCTCTGAGTCACCGTGCCACGCCGATCTCTGCCTCCGATACGGACGATAAGTCCGCCAGTGCTCTTATCGCACGTTTTGCTCGCGTTTTCATCCTTTCTCGTTGCGTAAGCGAGACGCATCCTGCTCTTTTGCGCAGGATCACTGCGCCTACAGTCTACGGTGTAAATCTTCGTTCACTGTCTAACCCGTTACGGCCCAACGACTTCCCTCTCTTTTGCTTCGGAACATGCTACAAAATTATCTATATTATTTTTGTCCCACCAATTATCTATATAATTATACACAGAGTGTCCCATTTAAGTTGAGATTGTAAATAATCTCGAAAACACATGATTTAAAAAAAACAAACTGACACATTTCCTTTAGTGTTTCGAGTAGGGAGTCAAATGGCACTACTAGTTTTCTAATTCGTGGGCGTTTTCAAGGTTATTTCAAGGTCCTTTTGTCTTCTCTATCATAAACCTATATTTTTTATTTCGGAATCATATTCTACGTAAAAGAATGCACAACTTTTGTTCGAAACATTTTTTTTGTAAGTTCGTAAGAACTTTATTATGTGTTCATGAGTCTTTTATTGAAGAAGTTGAGGGTAAAAATTTCGAGCGTTTATTACGATGTTCTTAAAAGTAATAAAAAAATATCTTCCAGAAGAAAGTAACGTTCTCATCTCGTTCTCCGAAATTAAAAATATGGGTTTATGATAAAAAAAAAAACAAAATGACCTTGAAGTAACCTTGAAAACGCCCACGCATTAGAAAACTAGTAGTGCCATTTGACTCTCCACTCGAAACACTAAAGGATATGTGTCACTTTGTTTGTTTTAAATCACATGTCTTCGAGATTTTTTACAATATCACCTTAAATGGGACTTCATTTACTTCAATGCTTACATATTGATTACACAAAATTTTATTTCGTCTGAAAATAAAGATATAATCTTCATCTGTGTTAGACTTTATTTAATATCTCCATCACGAGTTTGACTCGTTAACATACGGCAAGGGATTAAAGTGACGGAATATGTTTAATGCTTGATAAAAATTTCTTTGATATTTTTGGGGAGCACCTAAAACTGTAATAGCGATAAAAAACTAAAAAATAATAGCGATAAGTAACTCATTGCTTTGCGAATAGTTTTAGGTGAATGCACAGAGAAATTTCAGCGTGTTTTAGTGCGAGTGTTCCCTGTGGAAGAATTTCGTCGAGGTTTTCAGCCATTTGTCAACCGGCTTCGAGCGAATTGGCATCGAAATCGAGGAAATGCGTCCCGCGGCGAGCAGAAACGAGCTCGCGATCCTTGAGCAGAACGTCCAGCGTTAAAAGTGGGGTCGCGAGCTGCGAGGCAGAGCGGCCAGCACCACGGACGGATGACTTGCAGGAGCGTTAATAGCGGTCGATCGCGAAAAATCCGCGCCGTTAATCGTCTCGGCGCATACGAATGGTCATCGTTACCTTTCTCACGCTCGAGCCGGAGCCGAGCGAACGAACGAGCGGACATCGCGAGCCGAGAAAGGTCCCGAGTCGCCCCGCGATTTCTTATGCGCGCGGACACCGGTTACATCCTGCGCCGCCGTTATCTTCTTATTTCGCGTGCACCGCCGCCCGTGGAACCCGTAAACTGTCCCCGGGAGACGTACCACCGCAACGGCCAGAATCCGCGCGGGAAACGCCGCACAGTGGAACGAAACAACCTGAAGGCGATCAAAAATCTGTACCGTTGATCTCTGCTTTGTACAATTAAGACCAAAAATGTATCAACAACATTTGATATAACATAACTTTTTGAAGTGCAACTTCTTTAGGCGCGTTAGGCTCAAAACCTCGACGCGGTAGGAGTAAAACCAATCTGACGATGAAACGGTGAAACAATGAAACGATGAAACGATTTAGTAAAACCTCGACCCGGTGGTAGGCGTAAAACTTCGACGCGGTAGGAGTAAAACCGATCTGGCGATGAAACGGTGAAATGATGTAACGATGAAACGCTTTAGTAAAACCTCGTCCCGGTGGTAGGCGTAAAACTTCGACACGGTAGGAGTAAAATCGATCTGACGATGAAACGGTGAAACAATGAAACGATGAAACGATTTAGTAAAACCTCGACCCGGTAGGCGTAAAATCTCGACTCGATAGGAGTAAAACCGATCTAGCGATGAAACGATGAAACGAAATTCTATTCTATTAGCATATACGGTCGTCGGTTCGGCATTGCTTAATAAAGATTATGATAAAATTCCGATGATACTAAGTGGAGATTTCAACGTGAACTTTGTGGTGAATAAACGATTGGAAACACATATTTACTAATATACTTTAATAATATAACACGTATAACTAGATATGAAACACTTTATCAGCTCTCACACGTGCTCGCCATGCATCGTGCATATACCTCTCTACGTTCAACCCTAACCTCAAACAATCTCTCTTCCTCACATTCCGGATTCTCACTCACTCTAGCGCTCACTCTTCCATCTGTACCATTCATTCTGAACTATCACATACAATATAAACAATCATCATTCACAAACTTTGCATCGGAACAATCAAAATTATTAATAGAATTTTTTAGAAGTAAATTAAGATTGGAAATGGTAAATAATCCTAATGAAGCGACAACAAGATCAGGAACAACTCTCGATGCAGTATTTGCAAGACATTTAGACAAAATTGATTCGAGAATATATTTTAGGTATGACAAGCCAATTGTTTCAATAATAGAATCATAGAAAATTAAATGTCATAAAGTGTTAATAAAAATTCGAAAAAAAATTAAAGAAAGAAGTTTCACTTCAGCCATGTGGTCTAAACACACACCAATTTTTAAAATTAGACCAAACTACTTTTGCCACTGTTAATCTGCACAAGCGGAACACTGTGAGCGATTTTTGATGCCTGTCTCGAGCTTTCGGGGAGCTGATGGGTTACCGGCAGTTTAAACGCCGTACCGCTTCTTTATTTTTCATTTTACCGGCCTCTTAACCCCTTATCCTACAACAAAGAGTGAGACTCGTGGTAAGAAATTTGGTCCAAGAACAATAAGGACGAGACTGACTCGTTGTACTTCGTTCGGACCAAACGTAAACAACACGAGCCTGGCTCGTTGTACTTCGTTCGGACCAAACGTAAACAACACGAGCCTGGCTCGTTGTACTTCGTTCGGACCAAACGTAAACAACACGAGCCTGGCTCGTGGTACTTCATTCGTGACAAACGTAAACATCACTAACACGAAGATTACTAATTTTCTACGAGTTTTATCAAAACATTATTAATTTAAATTAAGTATTAATTTACAAATTGTTACTGATACATTATCCACTTTCAAATTATAAATCATTTTTCTTCACCGATGAATTGATCATAATTACTTCCCAGACATCTTAAAAGTATTAGTTGTGCCCAAACGTGTATATTATTTCACAATTCCTTTTGTTGCGTCGAAATATACATGTCATAAGACGCATACATTTTGCGCAAGTTCGAGCACACGGGTAAACAGCTAAATGGCTCGACGCATGACCGACCTTCTTGTTTATTATGGACCGAGCAATCGGGAGTTAGACGGCAGGAGAAGGGGTCAATTGGATTAAACATGTCAAAAATTGTGAGAAAATGCGATTTACTAAATTTGTACATCTCTCGACAACTGTGGCTTTTTCATACGTCACCCGATTTCGATGAAACTTTATAAATATGTATAACTTACTTACACCTACAAAAAGCATATTTTATATTTTCATTATAGGCACATATAAGAAAGTTAAAGATCGTAACCTTCATGTACTTATTTTTTCATCACAAAATAAAAATTGTCTTCTTCAATTTCGAGACCGTAAAAAAATATTGAAAAGTACATATCAACATCCTCGAATATATGTAAACATTTTACCGTTCGCAATTCCTTCTACTTGATTTTTCTTAAGAATGCATAAAATTTGCAGTCTATTAATGTATCTTTGTCTGCTAAATAAAAATCATTCAACTAGATTCCTAATTTTAATTAGTAGACTGCGGTTTTTTAAGCAAAATAACCCTTTGCGGACGTGAATTATGTTTAGCGTATTTATCGACGGTTTGAATGTACAATTTTCCTTGGGAAATGAAATTGTGTACTGATAGCTACGCATAAGAATTAAATGAAGGAGCAAGTGTTGTATTTGTTAAAAATGTGTTTGATGTTTTTTGAGAGTAATAATTTTTTTAAAAATAATTTTTTGTCACGGAGTAGCAATTTTACTTGGGCGACTGTCTGCAGACACGCGTCCGCAAAGAGATAAAATATGTCCTCTTCAATTGTCAGACATATGGCCCAAATAGAAATTTTCTTCTTCCTTTAATAATTGCCAAAAATTGAAAATTCATCTAAACTTTCTACCGTTAGAAATTCCATCTACTCATTTTTTCTTATAAATACATACAATTCGCAGTCTATTAATGTATCTTTGTCTGCAAAATTAAAATCATTCAACTAGATTCCTGTTTTTAATTAGTAGACTGCGGATCTTTAAGCAAAATAAAATATGTCCTCCTCAATTGCCAGACATAAGACCCAAATAGAAATTTCCTTCTTCGTTTAATAATTGCTAAAAATTGAAAATTCATCTAAACTTTTTACCGTTCAAAATTCCTTCTACTCAATTTTTCTTACAAGTGCATAAAATTTGCAGTCTATTAATGTTTCTTTGTCTGCTAAATAAAAATCCTTCAACTAGATTCCTGTTTACAATTAGTAGACTGCGGATCTTTAAGCAAAATAAAATATGTCCTCCTCAATTGCCAGACATAAGACCCAATAGAAATTTCCTTCTTCGTTTAATAATTGCTAAAAATTGAAAATTCATCTAAACTTTTTACCGTTCAAAATTCCTTCTACTCAATTTTTCTTACAAATGCATAAAATTTGCAGTCTATTAATGTTTCTTGGTCTGCTAAATAAAAATCCTTCAACTAGATTCCTGTTTACAATTAGTAGACTGCGGATCTTTAAGTAAAATAAAATATGTCCTCCTAAATTGCCAGACATAAGAGCCAAATAGAAATTTCCTTCTTCCTTTAATAATTGCCAAAAATTGAAAATTCATCTA
Organism: Sphecodes monilicornis; assembly: GCA_913789915.3. NCBI lineage: Eukaryota > Metazoa > Arthropoda > Insecta > Hymenoptera > Halictidae > Sphecodes > Sphecodes monilicornis. The sequence goes on along the minus strand of OU565284.1, from coordinate 9,954,867 downwards.
AACTTTTTACCGTTCGAAATTCCTTCTATTCAATTTTTCTTACAAATGCATAATTTCCGCTATTTCCGGGCACCACAGTTCACTCCTCTAAGATTACTCCTTGAGCCACCACTTTCGCGTCGTTCATTTTATCCGATATTCCTAAATGAAACAGCGGGCCTGAAGGTAAGAATTCTTGAAAATATTTGTGCCATGGGCAGACTCGTGGGTTGGTCGTTCTCGTTAATTATCAGCAGAAGATATCCGCGCGTATTCGCGAGGTCTCGCTCGCGCGGCATGTCTCGCGCGCTGTCGAACTCCTCGGCGATATATCACTCCGTAAATTAGACGGCGTACAGACGCTTTATGAATCGTAAATATTTGCACGACCGAGTGAAACTCGCGTGGCCTGCCAGTCTGCCTAACACCGGTCGAACGTTAATCGTTGGTTTTCCAGTTGAAATGCTCGTGCGAACCATCGGCGTCGCTTGCCGATCAAAACGAACAGCTGGATGCGTTCCCTCGTTCCTCGCATAACGTTGTCTCGAACAAATTACCGGTTTACCGGGATGAGTGGGACCGTGTGCGCCTCTCACAAGCCTCTCGGAAAGTTCCGTGTTGATTTAGAACCGTTTCCGGTTCGCGCTTTCCTCTTGTCTTCGGAAGAAAATGCAGCGACGCATTTTTATTCCCGAAATTTCACTCGTAGGGTGGACTTCTTCAGTGAATGAACATAATTCGTAGTGAACGAAAAAATAACATTTACTGTAGCAAAGTGACTTGCAGAGTGGAGGCACCTCAAGGAGATAGAGAGGAAGCAGTATGAATATGGCGGGAATGAGGAGTGTGGTGTGTGTATGAAAGCGCGTAATATAAAATTAAGAGAAATTTTAATATTAATCTAATTTTTCAATTAATTTGTGGCGGCTACTTCCGACGCTCGTCAACAGAGGGACACTACGACAACACCTCTTTCCCGCTACCACCTGAATCTTCCTCTGTTTGTATATATACCGTCCTAAACTGTCCTTACGACATTCCGCGTCTAAGGCACGGGTCCGTTAGATAGCCTTACTGACGAGTCCTCTAGCGGGCCTAGGACGAAACGCTTCCTTCTCCTTTTTCTATCTTTTCATAATTCAGAGCCGCCATAACTTTATAGGGGATTTTAAAAAGTTTTAGCATGTTATAATAAACACATATGTTCAGTAATGGTGCCCAGAATTATTTAACTCTCGGCCACATTGCTTTATCCACGATACGTCGCGATCAGCCAAAATTTACGATGCCCTCTTCAAGTTGAAATATTGTAGAGTAATTTTATTGTAAATTCATAGATGTCTCGCTAAAGAGACTTAATTTTTTTTTATAATCTATTTGCCATTACATTCACCTATTTAGCAGTGGTTCGAACCACATATATCCACGGCAAGTATTATTGTCATCTAATAAAATCAATCGTCTGATCGTAGTTGATTTGCAATTTGTATTTTGAGAAGATGTTTCGAGTGAGGTTGATTATTATGTTTCGATAATTATCATACACTGGGGTACCTCTGTTCATTCGTTAGAAATGAACCCTTTGCACTCGAAGCAAATTCTAATTCCAAAATTAAGATACTTCTTTCTGATATGCTTGAATATGGCTTTTTTTTATTATAAGCATTTCGGATCTCAACTGAGATCTATTTCTGCTCAGTTGAGATCTGAAATGCTTATGACAAATGTCAGAAAAGTATTTTGAATGTCCACCAGGCATGGGCACGGGTGGGGCCCCTCAAACGCCTGCTTCTCCCACCAATCTCTCTGTCGTGCGCGAGGCCTGCGCACTGTTCGCGCCGGGCGAAGCACTCCTTTCTTCTATGGTAACGGCGGACGGTGGTGGGGGACAGTGGGCGCGATGGTGGGGACAGTTTTGTCTCAATTGAGACCAAAATGCCCATCCCTGACGTACACTAAAGTTGGACTAAATTTTCTAGCAACATTTCGAGAAGAATCGAAGATTTATTGAATATCTGAAGATTGAGAATCTAGCGAAGAGATTAAGCCTTTGTATTCGAAGCAATTTTAATTCCATAATCACGATACATATTTCTTTCAACCTGGAACATTTTTATTCAGTGCAATATTTTTATGATACTGTGGCACCTGAAATTAAACCCGTTTTCTCGTATAGAGACGATTTTAATAATATGAAAACTGTTTTGAATAACAGTATGGCAATTTTTACTGGTGACTCAGAGTCACTATTCGAGTGCAAAGGTGTGGGAGGTTTTAAATACACTATTGCGGTAGAAGATCAAGCAACCCAAAGATCATTGAACAAAGAACAATTTATTTAGAACATAATTATAAGGAAAATATAATGTACATCTTAACAGAACGGAGTTTATCGGAAGACTGAGGAATACGCTATTCTAATAAATCGATATCGCACGTCGTGAAGGAATGATTCGCTATTATATTATAAACAACTTGAAATCTCAGGCTTTGTTTCCTTATACTGGGCGTTTAAATCCAAATGGAGCAAATTAATTCACAAAAGGGTTAAGCTATGCTGGAGGAGAATTCTTAGAGGACGGAAGTTCGATTTGCTATCCTGACGCAAATAAGTTCGAAGATTACGGAATACCGGAGGGCAATCGTACCGTGACCAAACCTCCTGTAGATCGAGCTTAAAGGCACTAAAATCGAGTTAAGGAAAATCAATTACAATATCCAGTGAGACGGAACTAATTTGCGGCCTGTCCTTCGGACCACGATATATCCTTCCGTTGATTGTCCTAGTCCGTGAACAGAAGCTAGCATTAAAACTGGATTAAATTCATGCGTAGATAAATCGAACGAAATCGTAGCGCGAATTGAATGCAGTTCAAGGTGCCGTTCTCTCTGCTATATCTCACAAGTTTTATCCCTAGTAAAAATTAAGCTTACGAAATTTTCCCGAAGCTTTTTAAAACTTCTCGTCATAATATGTTTTAATGAATGTATACAAAACAAAAACTAAATTCCGGAGAAAAAATGATTCAAATAAAAAGTTTGTCAAGTAGAGACTGATGCAGCAGTCATATCCATTTTTAATGTTCATCATGTTTTCAAGGTCATTCCAAGGTCAACTTTATTTTTTCGAATGGAAATATATATTTTTCATTACAGATTCTTAATCTACGACTTGAAACAAATAACTTTTATCTGAAACGTTTTTTTCGTCGCCAATTATTTTGTATAAAATCGCACAAATATTAAATAAATTTAATCGTGCCATTTTTATAAGGCACCACACACTTGCGAGTATTAATGGTGTCGGTTAGGTTTAGCGTTAAAGGGCGTTCGAATAATTTCGTGGGCCGTTGTACATAGAATCCGATACAATCAACCTAAAGTGGTGCGCGAATGAAACTCACGAAAGTACCCACTACAGCAGAAAATGTGAAACAACGGATAATTGCAGCATGTGCTAGAATAAGTTCAGAAACGATAAGACACGCACGCGAGGCAGCGATACGAAGATTGCAACATTGCATTGACGCAAACGGTCACCACTTCGAGCATCTCCTATAATGTAAGAAAGTTTATTTTACTACCACATTTGACCTTGCATGACCTTCAAAGATAGCTCGCTGAAGTCGTCTCAACACCGGCTCGAATTCCATTAAAAATAATAGAGATGACCTTGAAATCTCCTCTACGCTCCCACCCACGCAGAAAATGTTTGTGCCACAACATTACCCCCCCTTATACCGCGCAAATTTTGTTCATAACATTTTTCCATATTATTACAAATAACGGAGATATTCAAGGTGGACATAGTCATTGCCCCTGTATAACAATTATTAAAGTTATTTAACGCTTACAGACGTGTAACGTTTGAACCAATGAAATCCTGACTTTGGAAGTTACATTTTTGGGTTTATCTTGTCGAAATCTACGCGACTATATAAAACCGTTTAGAAAATTGTTGGTCCCCCGATGTGAAGTTTAACCTGCAAGAAGTTCTCCGCTGTAATTGTGCAGTCTGCCTGGGGCCGCCCACGCGGTGAGTTTCAATTTCTATAATGACACTCGTAAACCAATCGATCGTACGATCCGCAAACAAAGTCGGAGGTGTGGAAGATCAGAGCTTGTACCGACATACGCGGGGAGAGACGGGAGGGATAGTCTTTCGATCAGTGATCATGTCCGTGATGCGAGAAAGAGCGGAAAGCTCGGGTGTCGATTACTCTCGGACACACATCGTCCAAGAAAATGGCTAGGCAGTTAGAAGGAGCCGATAAAATAGCCGGCGAAATCGTTTCCGCGGCGTGGTGGCGCGTACAAATGCGCCGTGGAACATGATATCTATTTCATAACACCCACAAAGCGTCTCCCGTGCGAACGCAATCGCCGTTTGCGTAATCCGGCCTTAAAGACACATTCGCGAGAGTCGGGAGAAAGAGATCCTCGGTGCCGCGTAACAGCCGACCGTTCTAATTTTCCCCGTCGATAGATCACCAACCGAGACACCAGAGAGTCGTCAACAGGACCGCCAGAACTTGCTCCTGGCCAAAGCAGACAATGCGCCGGGTGATGTATCACGACGATTCTTCGTCGCGATCTTGAAAAATCGACGGCCGACGCGGTCCCGTTTCACCTGACGAGCCATTCAACGGCACAATGAGCTGGATGATGGCGAGGAAACGCGGTTGCGAAACAGCGGTACCTGTGCTCGTCGCACCTGGATGATGATCTGCACGCTCTGAGTATTTTTGTTTGCGTATCTGGCGACCTAACGAAAATTGTTGACGTTAGACGTGGTTTTATTTTATCGTTGAATTTTTGTTACATGTTCCAACAACGCGATCTTCATCGTGTTACTTAGGATGTTTAATCTAGACCTCTAGCTAACTCTTAGATTAATTTTGGCGATAGCCGGGAGGTCGTTTGTTCATGGCACAATTTTTAGTCTGGGAAGTTTGTCATGGATGTTATGATTTTCGAGATGAAATAAAGTGAAGTGCTTGAATTTTTTTCATAAGTTCTAACATCGCAATCTTCATTTTGCAACTTAGGATGTTTAGTCGAGACCTCTAGCTACACCCTAGATTAATTTTAGCGATATCCGTGAGGTCGTTTGTTTATGGCACAATTTTTATTCTGGGAAGTGTGTCATGGATGTTATAATTTTCGAGATGAAATAAAGAGAAGTGCTTCAATTTTTTCAGATGTTTTAACAACACGATCTTCATTGTGCCACTTAGGATGTTTACTCTAGACCTCAAGCTACTACCTAGATTAATTTTAGCGATATCCGTCAGGTCGTTTGTTTATTGCACAATTTTTAGACTAGGAAGTGTGTCATGGATGTTATGATTTTTGTGATGAAATAAAGAGAAGTGCTTGAATTTTTTTCAGAAGTTCTAACAACGCAATCTTCATTTTGCAACTTAGGATGTTTAGTCGAGACCTCTAGCTACACCCTAGATTAATTTTAGCGTTATCCGTGAGGTCGTTTGTTTATGGCACAATTTTTAGACTAGGCAGTGCATTGTGTTTGTTACAATTCTTCAGATGAAACGAGGAGAAGCAATTGTACGTGACTTCAAGTAGTATCAGACAATATATAATCAGACACTATTGCGACAGTCACCAAACAATCACACAAACGTTTGAAATGGTACAAACAAACGTATTTGACTTGGACCAATTTAACAATAATCAGTAGTAGGTTACGTTGTTTGATCAGACATAGTTGTAGCAGGATCACTTCAAACCTTCTCAAACCAATTCAAACTGTCGAAAAACCTCTTATAAGCTTCATATCCAGTTTCAGATCCAACCGTAGAACTATCTTCCCATCCATGTTCGCTCCAACAAACACAGTAGCAGACAGCTCTCTTCAAGCGTCCTCAAACAAATTGAAACTCTGTCGAGCAAACTCTGACAACTTCATATCAACTTTCAGGCGCAAACGTATATCAATCTTCCGAACGATATCAAATACGGTCTATGTAGTTCCACTCCATCGAGCACGGTAGCGGACCACACTCTTCAAACGATCTCAAAAAAATTCAAACTGTCGGAAAACCACTTATAAGCTTCATATCCAGTTTCAGATCCAAACGTAGAACTATCTTCCCATCCATGTTCGCTCCAACAAACACAGTAGCAGACAGCTCTCTTCAATCGTCTTCAAACAAATTTAAACTCTAACGACCAAACTCTGACAACTTCATATCAACTTTCAGGCTCAAACGTATATCAATCTTCCGAACGATATCAAATACGGTCTATGTAGTTCCACTCCATCGAGCACGGTAGCGGACCACTCTCTTCAAACGATCTCAAACAAATTCAAACTGTGTCGAACAAGCACCGAGTGCGACTAGCAAGCTGTATCTCCTCTGGTGGCATCCGACAATCGGTATGCGACAGTGGTTGGACTTCCTTTGAGGAAAAATCGCGAGAGATCTGTGACGCATTGTGCTTGCTCGCGGAGCGTGCGATGCGGCGCGGCGATGGCCGAGGCGGTACGGCGATCGGTATCGAGCCGCGTTATTTCTCTAGGGTATCGTCGCTCGGCTTCTCCTCTCTATATCGTCGATCGGCGAACTATTAATCGTCGGGGCAGACGTTCACCCACGCCGGGAGCCGGCCTCATTAAAGGTAGCCCGAGAGACGCGGAGATACACACGCGCGTGGCCCCGCGCCAGAAAACGCCCGGCGTTCGACTACACTAACTCTCGCCCCCCGGGCTGCTTTATACATCGCGGGGAATTACAACCGGGCAGAAAACTCCGGGCCCCGGCTAGTTAAGGCGTACCAATATTGAGTTACCGAGCCGCCGGCCTCAAACGAACCGGCGAATTTATGCTCGCGAAGTGGACCCCTTTCCTGCGTCCACCTCGAACACGATTACCCGGACCCTCTTCCTCGCGATCGAATCCCTTCCCGCTGGCTCTTGGCTAGCGGTCCCTCCACTTTGGATTGGGTACTCTTCCGTTAGGCTTTTCAGATAGGCTAGAATCTCGAGTTCAGTTACAATCGACACGTTCACAGTTCCACGCTTCAAACATGTTCAAACAAATTCAATCTTACCTTAACAGACTTTGAAAATCATCCAATCTACTACGATAGCTTATTGCTCTTGTACTCTAACAAGTTTGTACAAACAAGTTTGCGCAAACTCTTCAGTTTATTCAAATAAACGAATTTCATTTGAATCAAGTCAACAATAACCAGTACTATATAGTTGATTATCCATCAGGAATTGTAGTGTAGATCTATTTTGCATCAAACACTATCAAACAATCACGGACGTAACGGAACGGCTTCTAGGATCCTGTGTGTCGCGACTTCAATAGCTTGTTTCACTGAAATCTAACACAAATTTCCTGAAAGACATCAAAAACTGTATGCTAGTATCCAGGTTTACAGAAACATCTATTCGCTTCAGACATACTTGGAGAGCTTCAAACGTGACTGAACAGTTTATTCAGTCTCGGTTGAAGTGAGAATTGACACATACAGATTGTTGCATCAAGTTCGCGAATGTTGTTGACGCTGATTGCTTGATGAGTTTCGTAGATGAGTTTGATACTTTCTGATGTTTGACGAAGTGTACTTCGGAGCCTTGGCTGACAGTGACTCCTTCTATTCGAATATATGTTCAAGACTGACTCTGGAATTGTATCGTCGTCATTTATAATGACCAGCTGCGAGAAAGTTCAAATTTGAGCTATTTTGTGTTGTTGTCGCGTATTGTTTGACGGGGTTGTTGTAGACGAATTCGACGATACCCGTTTTGGCTGATGGTAGTGTATATATTCCATAAAATAAATAACAAATGTAAGAGTGTCGACGGTACGTTGACTGAATATCGCTTGCGTGTGTTTGCACATGTTTGACGAAGTGTACTCTGGAGCCTTGGCTGACAGTGACTCGTTCTGTATGAATATATGTTCAAGACTGACTCTGGAATTGTATCGTCGTCATTTATAATGAGCAGCAGCGAGAAAGTTCAAATTTGAGCTATTTTGTGTTGTTGTCGCGTATTGTTTGACGAGGTTGTCGCAGACGAATTCGACGCTGCCCGTTTTGGTTGATGGTAGTGTATATATTCCATAAAATAAATAACAAATGTAGGAGTGTGGACGGTACGTTGACTGGATATCGTTTGCGTGTGTATGCACATGTTTGATGAAGTGTACTCTGGAGCCCTGGCTGACAGTGACTCGTTCTGTATGAATATATGTTCAAGACTGACTCTGGAATTGTATTGTCATCATTTGTAATGAGCCGCTGCGAAAAGGTTCAAATTTGAGCTAGTTTGTGTTGTTGTCGCGTATTGTTTGACGGGTTTGTCGTAGACGAATTCGACGCTGCCCGTTTTGGTTGATGGTAGTGTACATATTCCATAAAATAAATAACAAATGTAACAGTGTGGACTTTACGTTGACTGGATATCGTTTGCGTGTGTTTGCACATGTTTGACGAAGTGTACTTTGGAGCCGTGGCTGACAGTGACTCGTTCTGTATGAATGTATGTTCAACACTGACTCTGGATTTTTATTATCGTCATTTATAGTGAGCAGCTTGTGGAAATATTCAAGTTTGTGCTGGTTTGTGAAGGTTTGATGAAGCACGATTTTCCTAAAATGTATCCATTCTGGAACGAAACATAGGGATCATGAATATTTCAAAAGTAGAAGTGAACAGTGTGAACACACCAGCGTTCTCCGAGCTATAGCAAAGTTACCATGCGGCAGGTATAATGAATTCAGCGCCGATTCCGTCGGATCCCTTCCGGTTTCTATTAGGGGACGCAATTTCCCCGGTTCTGGTACAAATAATCGTCGTCGGACGTCCGCGGCGCGAAATCCGTGTGCGACTTTGCAGGCCGGTTGACAGAACAGTGGCGAACGCAGCGCAGCGTTCGCTGCATCCAATTGCATCAGGCCGTGTGTGTGCACGCGGTGCCGCATGCCGTAAGGACGAGAGCCGAGATGCGATCGCGGAGGCCGCAAATGGTAGCAGACGGTGCAGCCACGGCGACAAAAGGATCCGGGCTCGATGAGTTTTCAAGGAGCAGCCTAACGCCGCGAGATATCTCCCTCGGTTTTCGATCGTTATCCCATTTAGGGGAGTCGGATCTACGCGCAGCTGCGACGATTTATCGATCCCGCTGTGCCCTGCACCTCCGATGCGCGAGCCGCGTCCGACTTCTGTGGGATCGATCGATCGGTCCTCGATTTTCGGTAGGGACGTTCGAGAGAAATTTTTTTTTAATATTTACAGATGTATTTAGAATGACAATAGGCGATTGTTGAGCAAAATCAATACACACAATTATCAAATTGTTGCTTTTAACGCCTGCAACATATATCTTCAAACAATGAAATGTTCAACATTGTATAACGTATTTAAAGAATGAAAAAAATACAATAGCGTCAATAGAATTGGTTTTTATTTTTTTTTTTAACTGTAACACATGTTAGCCAAAAATATGAAAAAATTTAGAGATAGCGTTGATGGTAATACTTTATTATTGAGTTCATTTCCAAAGCGGTCTGAAAGCGAAATGGAGATCTGTATTTTTTCGAATTTTCTTATGTTTTTCATTTTTTACAACGAGAGTATCCGACTGAAAAATCGGAAAAAAATCTTGTATATGTGGTCCGACGTTCTAAACGCGTTACATTATTTTCAGAATTATTAAACGCGATTAAGTGGAGAAAATGGTGCAAAAACTGGTTCTTTGTTTGTTTGCCTTAACTACCCTTACAGAGGGGGTAGTAGGGGGTTGAAACTTTGCAGAAAGGATTCTTTCTTGGTGAGCTATCTAACCAGTCATTTCCTTTTAAAATCGGCTGTAGCGTCATTTTGACCACCTTAATAACTTTGGGACCTTTAACAGACCCAAACCGTAAAATGTAAATTCTTCACTAGCTTGCGGGTTTTGTGCATTTATGGTAAATGAGTAAGCGCACTTTAAAGCAGGAGATGAATTAAAAACATTTAAGACCAACAATGCGGTTGTTTCAGTTTATAAAAATAATTAAAGGACGAAATCAATTTCGGTTTAGCTCCTATTCAAAATAATCGACGCAAAACATTTTGATTCTGCACGCAAATTGATTTCTGTTTCAGTTCTATTAAACTCTACGAAATTTGATAGGCTTCAAAGCAAGAGATGGATTGAAAGAATTTAAAGGCTCCAATGCAGCTGTTTCAGCTTATAATAATAATTAAAGGAAGAAATAAATTTCTGTTTGGTTCCTACATAAAATAATCGATGCAAAACATTTTGATTCTGCACGCAAATTGATTTCTGTTTCAGTTCTATTAAACTCTACGAAATTTGATAGGCTTCAAAGCAAGAGATGGATTGAAAGAATTTAAGGGCTCCAATGCAGTAGTTTCAGCTTATAATAATAATTAAAGGAGGAAATAAATTTCTGTTTGGCTCCTACTTAAAATAATCGATGCAAAACATTTTGATTCTGCATGAAAATTGATTCCTGTTTCAGTTCTATTAAACTCTACGAAATTTGATAGGCTTCAAAGCAAGAGATGGATTGAAAGAATTTAAGGGCTCCAATGCAGTAGTTTCAGGTTATAATAATAATTAAAGGAGGAAATAAATTTCTGTTTGGCTCCTACTTAAAATAATCGATGCAAAACATTTTGATTCTGCATGAAAATTGATTTCTGTTTCAGTTCTTTTAAGCTCTACGAAATTTGAGAGGCTTCAAAGCAAGAGATGGATTGAAAGAATTTAAGAGCTCCAATGCAGTTATTTCAGCTTACAAAAATAATTAAAGGAGGAAATAAATTTCTGTTTGGCTCTAATTCATTAGTAATTGTTTGCATGATTCTGCATGAAAATTTACTGTTGTCTCAGTTCGTTTAAACTCTACGAAGTCTGACAGGTTTAAATTGTTTTTTCGGTGTAAAGGATGCGCAGAAGGGTGCTGGAGCGAGAGGATCCAAAGGATCTCGGCCAGGGCCGTAAAGAAAAGGCATCGCGACGGAAGAGCAACGGGAAGGTTGGTCGAGCAACTTGTCCCGGAGGTATAAAGCTCGTCGTGTGCACGTGTCTCTCGCTGGCAAAGAGGACATCAACGCGGAAGCGGCGGCCCTCGTGTCGCCGCGACGAGAATCACGGCTCGTCCCCGCAGTTTCTCTTCAGGGTACCGAGACACCGCGTCCCCGATGCACACGCAGTGCACCGTGCGGTGCAACGCGATGCAACGCCGGGCAACGCGCAAGCGTTCGCTTCTGCGACCTGTTACGTGCCGTGATGGTTTTGTTTCGAAGAGCCGGGACACGCTTGCCACCGCTCTTACCGAGACATTGATTCATCCTGCTCTTCCATGTCTCCACCGTTACTCGCCGGTGTGCAATTGTGCACGTTGCATGCCCAGGATGCTGCGCTCGATGCGTGTATCGCGCGATACAGACCCTGCGACCGTGATCAAACCCATTCCAAACTGTTCTCCTCTTCTTCTAACTCTTTGCACTCGAAACAATTTTAATTCCAAAGTCAAAATATCTCTCTCAACCCAGAACATTTTTATTCCACTCTTCTTCTAACCCTTTGCACTCGAAGCAATTTTAACTCCAAAATGAAAATATTTCATTCAACCTAGAACATTTTTATTCTACTCTTCTTCTAACATTCTTCGCTCGATACAATTTTTATTCCAAAATGAAAATATTTCTTCCAACCCAGAACATTTTTATTCTACTCTTCTTCTAACCCTTTGCACTCCAAGCAATTTTAATTCCAAAATGAAAATATTTCTTCCAACCCAGAACATTTTTATTCTACTCTTCTTCTAACCCTTTGCACTCCAAGCAATTTTAATTCCAAAAACAAATATTTCTTTCAACCTAGAACACTTTTATTCTACTCTTCTTCTAACCCATTGCACTCGAAGCAATTTTAATTCCAAAATCAAAATATTTCTTTCAACCCAGAACATTTTTATTCTACTCTTCTTCTAACCCTTTGCACTCGAAGCAATTTTAACTCCAAAATAAAAATATTTCATTCAACCTAGAACATTTTTATTCTACTCTTCTTCTAACATTCTTCGCTCGATACAATTTTTATTCCAAAATGAAAATATTTCTTCCAACCCAGAACATTTTTATTCTACTCTTCTTCTAACCCTTTGCACTCCAAGCAATTGTAATTCCAAAATGAAAATATTTCTTCCAACCCAGAACATTTTTATTCTACTCTTCTTCTAACCCTTTGCACTCCAAGCAATTTTAATTCCAAAAACAAATATTTCTTTCAACCTAGAACACTTTTATTCTACTCTTCTTCTAACCCATTGCACTCGAAGCAATTTTAATTCCAAAATCAAAATATTTCTTTCAACCCAGAACATTTTTATTCTACTCTTCTTCTAACCCTTTGCACTCGAAGCAATTTTAACTCCAAAATAAAAATATTTCATTCAACCTAGAACATTTTTATTCTACTCTTCTTCTAACATTCTTCGCTCGATACAATTTTTATTCCAAAATGAAAATATTTCTTCCAACCCAGAACATTTTTATTCTACTCTTCTTCTAACCCTTTGCACTCCAAGCAATTTTAATTCCAAAATCAAAATATTTCTTTCAACCCAGAACATTTTTATTCTACTCTTCTTCTAACCCTTTGCCCTCGAAGCAATTTTAACTCCAAAATCAAAATATTTCTTTCAACATAGAACATGTTTATTCTACGTGTCTTTTTAACATTGCGGATCTGAAATTAAACCTTCTTTTCTTATGCGACAGTTAAGTTTTTACTAATTTATAGAATAGAGATGAATTTAATAATATGGATACTGTTTTTAATACTGGTGTATGGCAATTATTACTGGTGACTCAGAGTCACCATTCGAGTGCAAAGAGTGGTTAATATATTTTAATATACTGACATTTAGTGTATTTTCCATTTTTTTTGCTTGATTCGAAATAGTGGTGCTAGATTGAGAGAATTAAAGGATGAAGTGTTTGAGGAACGTGAATTTTAAAATTAAATATTATGATCATCGAGTATGAAGATTATTAATGCAATAAATGCATGATGCAATAAATCTATGATGCATTAAAGGGGATTTTTCAGAAAAACTATTCCTTTGAATATATGTAGTATATATTGCATATACAATATACCGTGCGTCCCATATGTTGTAGGAATGGGTGGTTTAAGTATGTTGAATAACTTACTCACTGTTGTAACTAAACAACTATATATTTAATAAAATATGTAATACACTTCTTTCGTCGTACTTCTCTTTACACACTCTCGCTTGGACTCACACACACACAGACGCATCTCTCTCCCCTCTCATGCCAACCTTAATCTTGTTATCCTAATAATACCAACCTCGTGAAAATATAATAAAAATAACCCTACACCATATTGTTCGTAACCAAAGAATTATAAATACAATTAATTCTTTATCAAATAACATGAATCCTTTTACAGTTTGCAATACTACGAAAATCGATTTTCGATCATCGTTAAAAATCGTTTCAGCACCACTGTGCGACGCAATCATCACAATTTCTCCGTGTCGCTCTCCGCGCAACGCCAACACACGATCTCCCAAGTCAGCCGGAGCACTTAATCCTCGTTTCATTTCAATCTCGACCAAACTCACCTTTCCAAAGTGCCCGGGCGACTAATGCTCGAGCAACAATACTTCATCAATTTAGCATCCGAGAATGGTTTCACGTTGACACTCGTTCGCCGATGGTATATCACGCGAGGTTATCCAAGCGGAACGCGAAATTCCCGGGTAACCTGACTAAAAGAGTAAGAAAGAGAGAGAGAGCGAGAGAAATAGAAAGAAAAAGGGAGTAAATCCAAAGAGAGAAAGGAGAGAGGCAAAAGGTGAGGATCGAAAGTAAAGTGACACCGATTGGCCTGACAACGGGGACCGCTCTCTTTTGCTCCCGTGGCCTGTCGCGCAGCACCCACGACGCTCGGAGCGTGAAAACGGTCGGATTAACCTTTGTAATTGTAGAATTATGCGGTGATTAATAACTCGACAAGGCGTGCGTGGGACTGCCGTTACAGTCTCGGTGCTCGGTGTTGCTTTGTGGTTGTTCGGGGCACAGAGAGAAAGAGAGATAATGATCGGTCGTGCCCGGAGCGCAGACGATACGTACCGGCTAACTATCTACACCTATGCGAGCCAACGAGAATCGGAGAGCCAGGTTCTACAGGCTGTTTCAGAAACGTTGCGACACACCGTGCACACGGTGATTGATCGACCGAACGATTTCCCTGGACCAAGCCGGATTTTGAAACAACGTCTTCAAGATTGATGAACCCCCGAACATTCAATTTTCGAACCGATTCCCGCCCTACGGCCGCCACGCGTGCCCGTCTCTTTGTCTCTAACAATCCGCGGGATTATTTCTTGCGAAATATTACTGCCACGATGCATTCAGTGTGTGTTACTGTTTTTCGGAGCGTGAGAAACTATTGTCTTTTATGGTAATCGGTAGACTGAGGATTTTATGCATTTATCGCGAACAGGCTGCGGGTTTTCGGTGATCGTACAAAATATTCGGTTGTTCGGAATGTAATTTCGTTTTATTTTACCAAAGGAATATGAAAGACGATTTTTCACTATTCATTTTCTCGGCAACGCAGAGTTATTACAATTCCTGTTGTATATTAATAAACTTTATGATTTCGGCGCAAGGTTCGATCATATTAAGAAGCAGCAAATTTGCAATTAAATTATTCTCGACGTTTCGATCCTAATGTGGATCATTTTCACAGATGCTTTATTGAAACAAAATTTAATATTCCGTCACAGCCGTGTAGAGAGCACAGAAACTGGAAAAGAAAAAACACACTTACTTGCTGTTAAGTAAATACAATTTTATTATTTTTATAAAGCAATGTAAAATAATCAATTTTAGTGCTCCGTAAAACTAGTGTTAATAGACTATACAACATTAACAGGAACTTCAATAACAAACTAACAGATCACCCTCAGTAACGTAATCTAATTAGTTTGGGATTATCGTATAACAGAAAATTTTTAATCTTCCAGCACGATTATTAAAAAGCCGATTAGTTTGCTTCCGTTAGATAAAGCGTAAATATTCCAAAAAAATTATTCGGCAATAAATGCATAACATTTTAACGATTCACAACATTTCGCTCACGATCGTTTCCTGAATATTGCGTTTCTCCGACATCTGCATAGTACGATTGTTACACCGCGAATGTACTCGGGCACCGAAAATTACCGAAAGCCTACGGATTACCTCTAATTATACGTTGATTACCTCGCAATCACGCGTTCAGAAAATCGTTGTAATTCCGCACCGGGCAACTGTGTACCAAATTTCAATGCGGCTCGAGCGACATACTTTCCATGCATCTGTTGCACCTGTTAATTTCTCGCCGTGCAGGAACGGTTCGATCGGAGGATTTTTTCTTGTAAAGTGTGTTCTACAGAGGGATCCCTGCACGGGGTGGTCCAATTAATGGGGAAGACCCTCGAGCGCTCCGAGGTATCGATTATACGGCTCGTTTTTCTGATTCCGCGTCGGTAATCTCCGAAATTTCGGTTTCCTGCGGATAGCACTCGCCGTGTCGTCTTTTAATGAGACACATATACACCGGGTCTCGCTGTGTGTCCGACCGCTATTATCGAGCAGATCGGCTGGGCGTGACTGGACCCATCGAAAAGTAATTGCCGGTTTACCGAGCCCTTAGAACAACTGCAACGAGGAGCCGTTGATGCCGATCTCTTTCTCTCTCTCTCTCTCTCTCTCTCTCTCTCTCTCTCTCTCTCTCTCTGTCTCTATCTATCTATCTATCTATCTATCTATCTCTATCTCTTTCTGTCCGATGCGCCAATCGTTCTCGCATGGCTGCGAACTGCTCGCAAATCGACAAACCACTGTCCTCTAAATATTAATCTTTAAATGGAACTATTACATTGCGATTATTTTACACTGTCGTTCAAAAGTATGGTGACACTGTGCAGTTTAACGGAGCACTAGAAATAAACACTTGATTTCTATTTTAATATAAAATATATACAATATCCTACAATATTCTTACAATATATGTGTACTATATACACGCACTATACAATATATACAATATTTACAATATGTACAATATTCTACAATGTTCTACAATATTCAACAATATGTACAACATATACAATATCCTACAATTAATACAATATATTATGTATATAATGCATATATCGTATTTATTGTTGGCTATTGTAGAACATTGTAGGCTACTGGCAAAACATTGTAGACTAATGGCAAAACATTCTAGGTTGTTGTAGAATATTTTAGGATATTGTTAGGATATTGTAAGATGTGGTAGGATATTGTTGGATGTTGTAGGATATTGTGTATACTGTTGGATATTATAGGATATTGTAGAAGTTATAGGCTATTGTAAAACATTGTAGTCTATTGTTGAACATTATAGATGATTATGGAACATTGTAGGCTGTTGTAGAACATTGTTGTATTTTGTAGGCTGTTCTAAAACTAGGCTGTTCTAGAACATTGTTGGTTATTGTTGGCTGTTCCAGAACATTTTTCGATATTGTGGATCATTGTTGGCTGTTGTAGATCATTGTAGACTACTATAGTACATTGTAGGATGTTGTAGAACGTTGTTGGATATAGCATGTTATAGCATGAATCGAAGTCAGTATTATCTCTATGTACGACTGAATTCCTTAATTGATTATAGTCAGTGATTGTACAATGGATTAATATTTAAGAATACAACAGTCGAATAATTTCATCAAATATTTGTAGCCTGAACACTTGTAGTGAGTATCCGTACATTCGAATAAACTGTCTAGTTACTTATAGTCATCAAACCTATAATCAGTACCCCGTGCATTGAAATAAATTTGTATAATTTGGTGTAGCAAGGATCGAATAAATTTCCAAATTCTTTGTAGTCATATTATCTGTACACACGAATACGTTCTTTGACCTATAGTCAATGGTTGTACAGTGGAATAATAGTAGAACAATATTCAAGTTGTTACTAACATCTTGTTAGTATTGTGAACACTTGTAGTCAGTATCTGTAAATTCGAACAAATAGTCTACTCGCTTACAGTCATCAAATTTGTAGTCACTGTCTGAACAGTTTTGTATCCCAAAAATCAAATCAATTGCATTATCATTTCGATTGGTTTTGCTTCATCATCGTTATTAGTCAGTGTCAGTACAGTTCAAATAGATTGCATAGTATAGGTATCGCAATAATCGAAAAAATGTCTTGATGCTTTACAGTCAATATCTGCACAATTTAAACAGATTTCCCAATCACTGCTTACACTCGGCAGAAATCTAATCAATAACTGCACGCTCGACCAGATTTCCCACTTGCAGCTGACAGGATATTTACGATCGATATCTGTTCGGTGAAATAAATCTTCTAATCGATTATAGTCCCTGTCCGACACTCGAATGGCTCCCGTAAGGTGGCAACGAAGGCGCAAAGGTGGTTACGAGGAATTCGCGAAGGGGTCGCAAACGAAAATCCGTGCGTTCTCACGCATCTTGACTTTTCGATGGAATTCTTGTTCGCGGGATCGGGAAAGCAGCCAATCGGGACAATACGCAAACGCTGGAATTCCTATCGTTTATTACGAGGAACAATGCGCGGAACTATCCTACCCTTTTACCACCTCTCGTTATTAGCCGGCGGCGCGTTCAAATGGCAAAGCGTTGCCGAGGAAGTTCGAGATAAAACAACGATATACCTGGATTCCCGGGGCGCGCGCTCGATTAATCATTCGCTGGCGACTTTTCTCGCCGGTGATAGACGATTGTTCGGCTTCCACATGATCGTTTCTGACGATCGGTTACGAAATCCCCGGGCGATACCGCTCTCGAAAGATTCGGGCAAGCGGGAAACGAACGAAGAACCATTGTCCGTCTTTTATAGAAATTACAGACTCGTTGCTGAGATAGAGCAACACACATTTCGATAGTGCGGGAAATATTTCAACGCGACGTCAATCAGCTTGTAAATACAATTTTTGTAAATATTTACATTAGAGGTTTCCTTCTCCGATTTTGATGACGTTGAAATATGTTGTCAAAGCCATCATTCTGAACAACTTTTTCCTATACATGCTACCGCCGCTCAGCTTTAGTTTCCGAGATATTCGCAGAAAAGTTTCAACATCTCGAGAAGTGATCGGAGTAAGTCTGAGTTAGGTCTGGGTTATTTATATATTATTTATATATTTATATATATATATAGTGGCTTATTATATATTTTCTTGATTGTTGCAGATATCCACGAATTCGTATAGTTGCATGCTTAATACTCTGTATGGTAACACAGCTGACAATGAAATGAGTTCGCGTTCGACACGATTCATTTCACGTTTCAGTTCGTAAACATAGACGGACAAGACAGTGGGTCTCAGCTGATTGAAGTCGTTTTAAGTTGTGACCGTGGCTACGTTATCGGCGGCCACTATTTCAAATCTAACCCAGGCCTACTCCGATCACTTTTCGAGATGTTGAAACTTTTTTGCTAATATCTCGGAAACTAAAGCTGAGGTTGACCTTGAAGGAACCTTTGATAGAACTCAACGTCACCTTCATATCTTAGAAAAAGAATGATACATAAAAGGTTTTCTCAAGGTCAACTCAAGGTCATCATATTCCAAGTTCATGAATTTGACCTGAATTATATTGCTGAATATAAACAACATTTTTGAAAAGTGTCATTTTCATTTTTATATGTAATTCTTACCAATTGCAATTTTTCCAAAATCTTATTTGCACGTTATTTAGTAAATCAATGCGTCAAATTGCTCGAAAAAAATCATGTCGCTTTTTTACAATTGTAAAAACGTTTTAAAAAGTGGTTTCTTAATTTTTCCATGGAATTTTTACCATTCGCAATTTTTGTCAGAATCATTTTTGCAAGCCATTTACAAAAACAGTGCTATTAATTGCTAAAAAAAGTCGTCTTTTTTTTCAATTGTAAAAAGGTTTTAAAAACGCCGTTTTAATTTTTCCATATCATTCTTACAAGTCGAAATTTTTGTCAAAATAATTTTCGCAAGCCATTTACAAAACCAGTGCTACTAATTACTACATAAAGTCATGTTGATTTTTTTTAATTTTAAAAAGATTTTAAAAAGCGCCTTTTTCATTTTTCCATGTAATTCTTACCAGTCGCAACTTTTGTCAAAATCATTTTCGCAAGCCATTTAAAAAAACAGTGCTATTAATTGCTCAAAAATGTCATGTCTTTTTTTTCAATTGTAAAAAGGTTTAAAAAAGCGGTTTTTTAATTTTTCCATGTAATTCGTACCAGTCGCAATTTTTGTTAAAATCTTTTTCGCACGCCGTTTACTAAATCAGTGCTTTTAATTGTTCAGAAAAAGTCGTTGTTTGGTCGAATTTGAAAAAAATTATCCAGATTTAACACATTATACCAATTTTTACACGAATATATTCAGTACACCAGATTTAAGATCTATAAAATATACGAAGATTGAAGAAGTAGTTGGTACTGTACATTTTATCTTCTAAAGTTTTATATTCTTAATTGCTCTGTATCTAGTCTTTGTTTTCGATCTTTTGTAAACGATTGTCATCTCTTTGGCAATGGCTGACATTGATGTTCTCGTACGATGTCCATCGAACATTCTTTACCGGCAGTGTCATAACATACTTCCATCGTATCCATTGCATCTGCCAGGATAGAATAAAAACAAGAACAATTGTATGGAAACGAAAGAAGCGTGTAGATTCTGGTAGTTCGTCAAAGGAAATGTTTACAATTAAGGATAATTGCGGACGGAATGAGTTATTTTCTGGTTGGAAGCAGCGTGTACGGCAAGGCAATTTATACCACCCACTTATCGCCCGATTAGAGGCGCGATCAGAAGGTAGCAAAGCGTGGTCCGATTGAATGCAGCAAAAAGTCTGAAGTAGCCGAGATTACGGGCCACGGGAATGGTCCACCGTGGGCGATATTCCGTGTTTCCACGGGAACGGTCCCTTTGTGTCCCGTGTGCCACAAGGAACAGCCACGTAACAAATGGGCCCGCTTTCAGCCAAGCATTACGCATTGGTCGCGCTGAATTACGCACGGAAGTAGCGAGTTACAATGTCACCGGGCCCCCGAATAGGTGCACGCTTCTTGGGAGGCGAGTCGCCGCGATAATTGATTAGGCTCGCTTCTTATCGGGCCCAGCTAATACCCTCGATTGCCTATAACTGCTCCTCGTTCCGGCCTGATAGTCTTGCCAGTCGCTTCCAAACTATGTCGAGCTAGTCTTTCGAAGCCACCAATAAATTCGATTTACAGTAATGCCTCGATACATGCAAAAATAATACAATTTGCTTCTTCACGATGATTTGTCCATGAAACTTTTGTCAAGATATTCGTCACACTTTTCGGAACAAAACTGTACGAAACACCATACCAAAATGTCACTTACATTCTCTAAAGACATTATTTTTTTATTTCTTACCGCTGTTGTACAGCCTAGAAAATTCAAATTTTAATGATATTTTTATGAAACATTTACGGACATATTCCTCACATTTTTCTGATTAAAATGAACCCCAACACGATATAGTTTGGAGCGCATTTGTCTGTTTAATCCGCGATATAGTGGAACCTCGATTATCCGAACCAGTACCCCACCCGCTTAACGCGTTACTACACAATTCGATTTTTGTGTAGTTTTATGGGTTGCAAAAAATCATTGAGCAAGTAAATATGCTCGAATTTTTGGGAAAATGAGGCCTGCGAATTTGTTAATTTTGACAGAGGCTGTACACTAAATTTTCCATCCAATTTTCGAGCAATTTTCTCGATTATCTGATCGCTCATGTTCGAGTTGCGGTGACTTTGAAGCAGTTTTTTAGTGGATGACACCGTGCAGATCCGCGCCAGGTAATTTGTCCGGAGTGACGACAGATTATTAAAAAGAAACCGGTTATTAATTGAGGCAGTCTTGTTAAGGTGCCGACGGGGGACGCGGGAGCATTGAATCAACATCGCGCATCCGTATCCTGTGCATCACGACATCGTTAACACGTTGATTGCCCACTAAACAATCACAAAAATGACACGAGGTCAAAGAATTATTAAACAAAACAAAACTGCGAAGTTTAGTTTTCTGATATCAATTAGTCTTTCAAACCTATTCCATTTCGTATCTCGTAAGGAAATTTTGTACACTCAATCTGCCAACGTAAAAATTAATTTTAAATACTATATAAATAATTCCGTCAACCAGTTGTGGGTGACATGACGATCAAAGTGTTAAAGCGAATATAATGAAATTGTGATCGTAAACAGGAAAAACGTATTATAAAGTAACCGATTTTCTCGGAGACGCGACGCTCGCGTGGATATAACTAACACCGCGGATCGTCTTACGGTAATTACGTCCTGTACAATTATTATAGATTATCTGCACCGTCCGGCTTCTTGCGCAGAGTTCTATAGTGCGACGCGATAAACTTGATGATAATCGGACAAAGAATTAATTCTCAAAGTCATTGCACCTTTTTCAATACCACGTTGTTACCGGTGGATAGACATCGTCAGCAACTTAGAATATGATGACCCTGAGTTGACCTTGGAGGAACCTTTGATAAAACCCAATATATATATTCTCCATTGAGACCTTGAGTTTTATCAAAGGTTCCTCCAAAGTCAACTATATATATATATATATATATATATATATATATATATATATATATATATATATATATATATATCTCTGATAGAGTATTCCAACACAAATACAATGTACAATTATTAAGGTCATTCAAGGTTACTCAAGGTCAACGTAAGAGAAAATAAATTGTCTCGAAGCACTCTTCGAACACTTCGACGATTTAGATGCAACACGTTATTTACCTTGTCAACGTCAATGTTATTGACCTTGAATGCCCTTGAATGACCTTAATAATAGGTCATTGCATTCTTCTTGAAATACTCTGTCAGAATGTAAGTAAAAAACATATTGTTCCATATAAAGAAACAGAGTTGAACTTCTCCTTGACGCCTCCACCTATCAAAGTGGTAGGAACCCTTCAAAATGGGCGGGGCCCACGAAACACGTGTTCGAACAATTAAAAATGGTAGAATTTGCTGTAGTGGGGATCCGTAGATTTTTGCGTAAATATCTACAAAAAGAAGGCCGAGAGGCGGTAAGATGTATAGGAAAAAGTTGTTCAGAATGGTGACCTTGATAACATATTTCAAGGTCATCGAAATCTGTGAGGTGTCCCTTTTTCTATATAATTAGCATAATTACAGCAAGCAATGAATTCATCAAGTTTTGTTGTTCGTTTCCTAGTGAACGCACTGTGCGTCTACTCGACACGCAATAAAGGACGTAGAATGTCAAAGGATCGAAGAATCGAACGACGACTTTCCAAGACCAGGCTCGTCTCGGTTTTCCCTCGGCTCTCAGCCAGCTTATCGCGATAGAATATGGAAATGTCCCAACGTGGGTGCGCTTGGAACGAGGATTAACGTCGAAGATAATTTTCCAGCGTCGCCTCGACCGTTACGTAAAATGCGGACGGTATCGCGTTCCCTCTTAAGCGTTTCTGTCAACCATTTTCGCATTAATATGTTAACACGTTGAACGCGGAGCAATTTTGTCTCGGTTGCCATCTCACTTTTTATTCTTCAGTTTAAACACAAAAATATTACATTGCACAAGCAAAAGACTTGGTCATTGAACCAAGTAAACAAACATACGCGTGCCTACAATAACTTTGTCAAAAAATATCATAGAGGGATCATCGAGGGGTCATTTTAAAGGTGAAACTCCAATCTTCGAATCTACGGTGGTTGCATTCATTGAAAACAATTTTCAACGTCTGTGCGAATATTTGAATTAGCAAAATCTTCCAAACAAAAACGTTCCCTTTGTCATCCGTTGCGTAACGGAAAAAACTTTGTCAAAGATAAGCCAACAATGGGTTTTGAAAGTAGAGGGTTCAAGCTTTACAACAAGATAAGAATGAATATTCTACTATGTTTTTTTCAGGAAGTTACAACACTATGAACGTGTGAAATTTTTGAACGAAAATTTATTGATGCCTTCATTTTGCAGGCCAGTGGAGTTTCTTAAGAAAAATAATTGGACATTGACGAAACGATTGTTATTTGTAAATACATGCGCTGGGTAATGACTAGGCTGCGGGTATTAATGCAGTGGACAGATTCAATGAATTTGAGAATATTAATCTACAGTATTTTCTTCGTGCGAGTCGTAACTTCGTGTGTGCCACGCGACATTTATAGAATAGGGACTACATTCTTTGTAGTGTGCCAAACGTATGGAAGGATAGCGATTGAAAAAGGAAGGGAAAATGAGGTTCAGTCCTTCGGCAAACATCAGAGGACTCTTTCCAGCTCAGCCTTTTAAATTCAAAAATCAAAATTCCATATTTTTGGTTTCTCGTCAATGAAACTTCTACCACCGTATTCGTCTTTTTCTGATTAAAAAGACACCAAACACGATATAATTACGATCATAATTACTTCTATAACAAGCGATTCAAGTTTCGGACTTCACATTCACCTAATTCGTGTCTCTACCATGAATGTCAAGTCCGAAACTTTAATAGGTTGTTTCACAAGTAATTATAATCGCAACTATATCGTGTCTGGGGTCATTTTAATTAGAAAAATGAAGCGAACATGATAGTAAAACTTTCTTAAAAATAATAACAATTAGAAAAGTTAGATCTTTTGCTTCGCCTGCATTAGTGCGAGTCTCACCGATACTCAACCTCTAGCTGGTACGATCGTACAGCGTGTGTACCGCTTAATTGGTTCCATGGGGATCCCGCAGTGGTGGGGATAAACCTCCGACATTCGCGGCATAGATATTTGCGACACTTACGGAGAGAATACCATATTGATATTAGCTTATTAAAACCAATGAAGCAAGGAAGCAATTTATATTTGGCTTCTGGTTCTTGCAATTAATGCAAACAATTTTTATTTTGCACAAAGATCTCTAGTCTAATAATCACACCAAGAATGCACATTTCGAAAAGCGATTTTTGGTGTGTTTTGAGGAGCATGACGGAAAAAGAATTTAGAATTATTAATTGTTCGTATCGAGATTGGTCAATGTCCGATTTCTCGCAGAGTGATTTAGTGGAGCGAGATAAGGCCATGTTCCGAGTAGGCACAATTCATTTATCGGTGCAACCTGCTGCTCCTTTAGAGATCAAGAGATCGAGGGAGAGAGTGAGAGAGAGAGAGAGAGAAATAAATAAAAAAAAGAGAGAATGACCGTGCCCACTGTTAACGATTCCGTGATTAAGTGAAGGATGATCATCTCGCATTTAGCATGCTCATGCATGCGTAAGTTCGAGGGCAGGATACGGTTATACCGATCGGGTGTGTCATCGAGGCTCGATGATCATGCACCAAGCTGCAGAGTCATCGAAACTGCTCGATGGTTGCTCTCTTGCAATTAGATAAGCACTGACTAAACTAAATAGACTATCTCACTGAACCCATCACTGTTGGGCCAATGACTGGTTTTAAATTTTTTCCTTCAGTATTATCGATGTATCCCGGCAGACTTTCAGTGAAAACCGTTGAATTCAACGAGATTTCAATTCGCGATCGGTGATTTCTTTTCCTCGACACTCGACTCCCCAGAAGTGCAGCCGTAACTTTCGACCGATATCGCGGATACTCATTAATCACCGTTGCATACGTCGACACGTAGCGTTTATTAAGTACCACACCGCGTTGCGGAGAACTGTTAATCAGTGAGAACTGCCAGTTTAATTTCCCTCACGACATGCGTGCCCGTAATAAGCTTCGACTTTGTTCTAATATAACGGTATACCCCCTTTAGTCGGCCAGACACCTGCCATTTTCATTAGACGTAAATATCCCGAACGAAAGTTTTCTGCGTTTTTCCCTACGCGGATATCGCACGCTCCGGCAAACGTGAAAGCATAATTAATCGGACGAGCGCTGATTGGCGTTTCAGCATCCTTGGTACTAGAACGGCCAGCTCCTTATCTCTCGATCCATGTGTATTTCGCATGATTTTGACATATTCTGCAATCTCTGCGCTGTGATCTATTTTAAGGAATTTTTTGTAATTAAACTTTGTTCCTCTTGATTTTCTTTTCTGTGAAATTTTTGGTTCAAGGTCGTGTCAAGGTCACGCTGGGGTAATTCATTCAGAAAATAAGTTTTAATACAGATTACGCAAAATATAAATAAATGTAGCCTCGTCATTTTTATAAGATAAACATTTTAGTTGTAAAACAATTTGTAACACAAGTAATACAATTGTAAAACAATTTGTAATACAAGTAATACAATTGTAAGGCAATTTTTATAGAAACGTAATAGAATTGTAGGGCAATTTGTAATACATTGGTAATACAAGTAATAGAATTGCAAAACAATTTGTAACACAAGTAATATAATTGTAAAACAATTTGTAATACAAGTAATACAATTAATACAATTTTAAGGCAATTTTTATAGAATTGTAACACAATTGTAGGGCAATTTGTAATACATTGGTAATACAAGTAATATAATTGTAAAACAATTTTAATACAGTCATAACAAATTTGTAATACAAGCATTACAGTTGTAAAACAATTGCAATACAGTTGAAAAACAATTTGTAATACATGTAATACAAGTATTGCAAGTACTACAGTTGAAAAACAATTTATAATACAAATAATAGAATTGTAAATCAATTTTTATAGAATTGTAATACAATTGTAGTGCAATTTGCAATACATTTATAATACATGTAATACAAGTATTTCAAGTGTAACAGTAGAAAAACAATTTGTAATACAAGTAATGCAATTGTAAGCACAATTTGTATACAATTATAATAAATTTGCAATAGAGTTGTAAGGTTATTTGTATGCAATTGTAATACATGTATAATACATTTGCAATAAAAATAATATAATTGTAAAACAGTTATAATACAGTTATAATAACAGTTATAAATTTGTAATACATTTGTGATACAAATATTACAGTTGTAAAACGATGTGTTACAATTGTAATACATATGTAATACATTTGACACACCAATATATTTTTAACACAAGGGATACAATATTTACAAATATAATTGTATACAATATGTATACAAGTTTTGAAGGATGAGTTATTCGTATTTGTCTCCCATTTCTAACAACCGATGAAGAAAATTTTAATTTCAGAAAAGTCACAGGAACTGATAACAAATTCTAGACAATTCTGTAACAAGTCTGCCAGGTAATCACTGTTCCAAACCAGTTTCTATTGGAAAGAAAAATTCGTAGGAAAATCTCGGAGGTATAGCAAACTCGTGAGAAGGAAAACGTACGAAGCTGTGTTCGTCGATTTCCATCGAAGCGTTTCGAACAGCCGGCAATTACTATGGTGGACAGATCGGCCGATCGTGATTTGGCGTAGCCCGTTAACTGGTCTTTAATTTCGCTGTGGGGGGCTAACGACGACAACGAAATTCCTCGGCGGCTGGTTCGCGCCTCTCACGTGAACGTCGCCCAGCTTAATTGTCCGGGGATAATTGGACCGGTAGCGGTGACCGGTGACGATCGTTCCCGATGTCACTCGAAGGCTTTCCCGTCGCGTCGGTTCACGGAAGGAATTTGTATTGGCTCGATATTCAAATGAGAAGTCTCTCTCTCTCTCTCTCTCTCTCCACCCAAGCAAACACGATTTTATCAATCTAACCGATACCGAGGGATTAATTAACCCGTGGAACGAGGAAGCTGGATACGCTCGAGCTCCGACCGATTTTTTTACTATCGATTCGGCGAGCTCCCAAGAAAAATCGCTGAAAGCGATCCTCTGAATTTCAATCGCCTCGCGATTT
Organism: Sphecodes monilicornis; assembly: GCA_913789915.3. Taxonomy (NCBI): domain Eukaryota; kingdom Metazoa; phylum Arthropoda; class Insecta; order Hymenoptera; family Halictidae; genus Sphecodes; species Sphecodes monilicornis. The sequence continues at coordinate 9,927,982 of OU565284.1, read as the reverse complement.
ATCGAACCCTTGCCGATTTTTCTGAATCGATCAGTGAAATGATTATTAGACTGCGGATCGTTCGTATCATGAATGCATAGAATCAGATTTACTAAAATAACTCTAATAAACTATTAGATTACACTAAAATATTGGATTACACTTAAATGTGCAGAATGATCAGCCTCCAGGGTTACAAAAAAATATACAACTCACGTCATTTTCATTATTTTAACTTGATAAAATTCGCACATGTACTTCAAACATAAATACACGTGTGTGAATAATCCCAGTGCAGAAGATTTGACAGTTTTTTCGAAAAAAATTCCTAAATATCCTTACAAAATCAGCCTTGAAGCCAGAACACCTACTCTATAAAAAAGAATATAACTGCCGTAATTTTTATCATTTTTATCTGAAAGAAATCGCACACGTATTTCAAATACTAGACAATATTTGCGCAAAATCGCATTGCAAGAGGTACGATAATTTTCCTGAAAAAAATGTCTGCACACTCGTGCGGAAATGGTAAAAACCAGAATACCGCCTTAACAAGAACATTTACTGCCACATAAAACACACATGTATACAGTCTTTATGAACAATTTTTTGCTCACTTTATACGAGACTGTGGAGTATTTATTTTCCAGAAAATCGAGGCCACCATCGATCAAGCATAAAGCCGCGAGCGACAGAATTATAGTCCCGAGACTTGCGAGCGAGGTTAAGGTCGTCGGCATCGTCCAGGTCGTCGTCGTCCAGCCCCAGGATTCCGTGGACGTTACGCAATTGCTTGATTCGAAGTCGAACTCGTTGCCGGTGCACCATAAATTCCCATTCCCCTTGGGTGACCGCTTCGTTGCACGCGGAAACCCGTCCAGGTATTAATTTTCTAATACGATTCCACGTTTCGCTACGACCCTGTCTCCGCGAGCGGTCCAGAAGATCGCGGGTACCTCTATACTACATGGTCTCGCATGGCCGTTGATCCCCCATGGATACAGCCATGATGGCACAAGTATATACGGCGCTATCGTCGTTACCGCTCTGTGTCATAGCGGCGTCGTTAACTTAATCGCCGGCAAATGCGAGGCGAGGTCTCGTTTACAAGGACCCCGTTGCACCTGCGCTTCCCTCCTGATGGCTCTTCTGCTTTGATAACTTTTCCCCTTAATAGATACCGCCTGGCGAAATTACTTCTGGTATTTAGTCTGCCCGGAATAGCTCCGTTCACCGCGGCCCGCGATAGTCTTTGCGTTCTTTCGTTATCGAGCTCGTCGCGTTTACGGCTTCCGGTTCAATGTGGGAAATAGAAATTATGTGGACAACGCGAGTCAAATTTTGAACATGTGTACGTACATGTTCGTTAACGTTTTATTACCTCTTTCGCTTTCTTTGAGACAAGAAAAAGTTGAATTTGCTTTGTGTGCATTAATCGAATCAGAAACGAACTTTTCTCTTGTTGAAGTATGCGGTGTGAGGCACCTAACTTGACTAACTCGAATAACTTCTAAATTATGCGTTTTAGCATTATACTTTCGCTAATACCTCGTTAATTATTAATTTTATTGTTTATTAATTATTAAAAATTAGTTTATTAATTATTAATTTTAGGACGTTCAATGTGTAACACTTTTCTACTTGGGAATTAATGAGCTTTCGAACTGCCGTAAAAAATAGGGCAATTCATTAAAAAAAAAAACAACAAAGTCGACCTTCAAATCTCCTAAGCATCTCCAGTTACAAAGAAATCGTGTACATCGCGCGATATCCCTCTTGATACCATGTAACCTTCATAGAAATAATTTTTTGGTACAACGCACAATTTAGAAGATATTCTAGTTGGTCAAGTTAGGTGTCTCACCCTATATGTATAAATTGGTTGGACACACACAGTACTTACAATACAGTATCCGGATACTAGCGTAAATACATGTACAAGATGTTGAAATAAAATCCAAAACTGTTAGGGTAACGACTACAGCATGTCGATTTGGGAAAAACCCAGGAACTGCGGAACTGTACCATTTTCTTGGTAACAGCGTTCTGTCCTGGTCGTAGGTATAGCGCAGTTAAGATGGTTCTCTACAAGCATTGACGGCTGCTGGTTTTCAGCAGTTCGACTAGATAGTCGGTTTTTTAAATTTTACTGAACTTTCTTTTGGGGGACCAGACGTTTTTAACTTTATTTAACGTGATCTGCTCGGTACTACTTAACTGATCTTACGTGTATCACCTAGAAAGTATGGCGGCGCTTTAACCTGTCAAAAACGCTTCAAAGTGCTCAACTTTACACGCGTATAACTTCTGAACCAGTGAACTCCTGGCAATAAGACTTTCATTTTCAGTGTTTTCTAGTCGAAATCTATAGGACTGCATTTAAAAAAGTAAAAAAAAATTGGTCCTCCAAACAAAAGTTTAACTCCAACATTTGTCACTTTAATATTTCTTATTAAAGTTCCTTTTTCACTAAGCTGTGTTATTTTTCTATAACAAGTCATCCACTCTAATAATAAAGTTCAATAGAAGAATATGAAACATCTCGCACCATTAATCACCTCATAGTTCACGCAGTATAAATGTTCGTTGTGTCTACGGTAAACAAGAAATAAATTCGATTGCTTTGAGATTTAATAATTAAAATTAAATCGTGACTGACACTTATAGTTTGCTTATACTGTAAGATAGTCTTACTTGACACAAAAGAGATTATCTCAGCTTCTTGTGAAAGCTATCGCTATTCCCGGAGATAATGAAGAAAAGCCACTGGTGAAAATCGAGCTGATGACGTGCGCGATCGACGATCTTATAGCGAGCTACCCGAGAAAGTATAGATAGGCGCTCGGCTCGTTAGCCGCGTGCATCTGCATCAAATCCAGCAATTAAACCAGGAAAAGACGGGCAGGCGATCGCGTTCCAGCCCGAGATAAGTGCCGGTCATTTCAGCAGACAGAACACGAGAGACTTATGGTTCGGAGGAGAGGATCGCAAACGCAGCAAAAGGCGACAGCGCCGGCAGATATCCGCAAACACGAGAAACAGCCGCTCCCCTGCGTTCTCACCGCTATCAAACGCGCATCTTCTGCTTAGGCTACCTGGTCGATGACCTCTTTATATCGTCAACGCACGTTTTACAGTATTCTAAAAATTTTTAAATCATAATTTTTTATCTCATAATTTTATACAAAATTACATGCAGAGTTTTTTATATTGGGGTAGTGGTAATTATTTCTTTTTTCATTTTTATTTATAGGAAACTTCCGCTTAGGCTACCTGGTCGATGATATCTTTACCTCGTCAACGCACGTTTTACAGTATTCTACAAATTTTTAAATCAAAATTTTTGTTCTCATAATTTTATACAAAATTACATGCAGAGTTTTTTATATTGGGGTACTGTTAATTATTTCTTTTTTCATTTTTATTTATAGGAAACTTCCGCTTAGGCTAAATGATCGATGATCTCTTTACCTCGCCAACGCACGTTTTAGTGTATTTTGGTTTTTCATTTGAAAAAAAATTTTTCTTTGCACTTTCTTTAACTCTCCGTCTGCAACCAGTTTTGTCCGCAGCAAAATTTCACTCTTGAATTTCGTTCTTACCGATTTTTATTTTTTTCTATTAATGCTTTAAACCAGGCAGTTCCAACCAGTAGCTCCGGAGCTATCCGAGGCACCTTCCCCGCTAAGGTTCTTCCCCCACTCTTAGACTTCATCGTTATAATGTATAGTAGTGGAAAGCTCCCACCACGAGAGCCGCGCGGCGCACGCAGCACTCACTAACTCTACGGCTGTACGTAGTAGTAGGAAGAGGTTCAGTGGTGGGGAGCTTGCTGTTCTCGGAGGGGAAAACGTTATAACTCCCTGCTTTAAATATTTGACGCTGAAACAATTATATACAGGGTGAGTCACCTAACGTCTGTACCTCAAATATCTTTGTTGTTTCTAAAGATACGTAAAATATGGTAAGGACAAAGTTGAATGGTACAATGGGGCTGACACGATGCAAAAAAAAAATTTTGTTTTTATCCAATGGCAAGTCAATTTTTGAATAATCCCGACCTTTTGTCTCAAAACGCATGTTTTAGATGGCAAATGTCAAACGGGAAGAATAATTGTAATTATTTTGTAGGTGGATGGAGAGTTTCCTGAAGCCGGTGGTTGGCAAAAGGAGTCGCCGAGGCGAGAGATATCGAATATCCGCCGCGCAAATTGGCGAACACTAGAAGCGATCCCGATTATAACGTCGACCTGTCAAGGGATTTACGGAAGACGATCGATTTCGGCGGACGTCCCCGCGGACCATGTCACCGACGTCTCTCGATATGCAAACGTCGATAGTCACTTAGCGGCTCATCAGAAGCCGCTAATCTTAATTCGCTTATCGGATTATTCGCGGTCCCCGCCGATGGAGATGTTTCGCGCTCGAAAGATAATCCGGCCGGTATGGTAATTCAAGAGTGGACCGGGGGAACCGTCGCCTTGTTTCTGGTCCAGCAACTCGTCTCCTACCAAATCCCGTTTTTCAACACGTTCGTTTCCGAATATCTACCCCCAAACAAAGTCAAAATAACCTAACACAGCATCTACCGATAGATACACAATACTTTCTGAAATTACGGTGCACAGCTTAGGATTGCTTAAAAAGGGAATTTTTTCCCGAAAAACTATTGAACCTTTTGCATTTGGAATTTTATATACATATTTATTGGTATTTGAAGTACACGCTTGATTTTTTAATAGTACACATAAACTAAAGAACGTGAGTTATGTATTTCTTTTTGTAGAGTAGATATTCTGATTGTCGAGGCCGGTTTAGTACGGATATTTAAGAATATTTATCAGGAAAACTAATCCATTTTTTACATTGGAATTTTATATAAACATTTACTGGTATTTGAAGTATACGTTTGATTTTCTAGTAGTACACATAACCTAAAGTACGTGAGTTATATATTTTTTTTTTATAGAGTAGTATTCTGATTTTCGATGCCGAGTTTATACGATTATTTATGAATTTTTATCCGAAAAACTATTTAACATTTCGGCTTGGGATTGTATATACATATTTGTTGGTATTTGAAGTATACGTTTGTGTTTTCTAAATGGAAAAATGATCAAAATTACGCGTGTTATATATTTTTCTATAGAGTATATATTCTCGTTGTCGAGACCGATTTTGTACGGATCTTTCGGAATTTCTTACAGGAAGACTATTGAATCTTTCGTGGTGGGCTATTGCACACATATTTATTGGTGTTGGAAGTATAAATGTGATTTTTGTCAAGTAAAAATAATCAAGCTTACATGAATTGTATATTTTTTTGTAGAATATGTTTTAAAAAACATGGGTTGACGATTGTCACGATTCTGATCTATCTACAGACCGGAAATAAAAAAAATGAACCTGTTTATTAATTAAAATGAATGCAGTTATGGTCCGAACCAATTTTAATTTAACATCTTAATTTTTTACAAAATGATGATATTTTGAAGTCAAACTACCGATTTGTTTGATATTCTTCGACCTTCAGCGCTATAAAAAAAAAAGAAATAATTGACGGATATTAAAAATTTTTGGTTCATGCGATATCAGGCTGTGTGCTGACGATTCTCTCAAAATTTCAAATCAATTGGTCCACTGGATATATCCTGTCAGCAGTGTAATAAAATAAGGCTTCGTGAAAAATGCATTCAATGAAGGTAATTCCCCATAAATGAACGTGCACTCCTGAAAAGCGGAAATGTAGCAATAAACGTTAAAAGATACATTACAGTCTCCGATCCCGGTAGCTCGTGTTACGCTTCAACTAATACAATTCGATATAAAGCGAAAGAAATAAAACAGCAGAAAAAAGAAAGAGAATCGCAATTGACGGAAACGCTCAGGCGTGAAAGTTGAATGCAATTTATTGGCGTCTCCGCTAAAATCTACGAAAGGAGACTGGTCGAGGATCGATCCTACAGTATCGTTGACTCCTTCGTTGAAAGCGTCAGTCAGTTCCCACGATAATGTACGCATAAACCACAATATCAGCGTTCGAACGTTTCAATATACATTGAATATAATTGATACTGTGAAACGTACTTGCAGTAGATTCAGTCGCGGTCCGACTGTAGCCAGACGCAGAACTCCAAACTCCTTATATGTATAGTAAGCATGATTCGTAAAAATTCTATACAATTTGCAACATAGGAAAAAAATAAATGTAAAATGTTTCAGCAACGGTTGTTTGCAGAGGAAACTAAATAGAATTGGGATATTTTCAAACTTTATTCTTTTTTTTTTCGTTACGTTCTCAAAATTGTTTGGTATTTTTAAGACGCTTATTTTGTAAAGGAAGATTCAAAGAATTGATTAGTATTTTTATTTCAATCGGCACATGGAAATAGTGTTGAACTTATGCTTGACCATCACTAATATTTAGACTGCGATGTTTATTCATTTATCGCACACATGGCTGGGTGCAATTTCAAACAATAAAAACGTTACAAGAATTAGTTACAGCTTCATAAAACCACTAAAGAGAGAAATGAATTCCCAATTGTTTTGCATAAAGATCCACAGTCTAGTAATATTTTAGGTGAATGTATCATATATGTGGAGTGTCATGTATACAATAATTAATAGTATTCGTGGAAAGGGGAATAAATGGATGAAAATTTATATGAGTAGAAATAGTATTCTTCTGACTTCAAACTATAAGGAACAGTAATTTGGTCAAAGTGAATCAGAAATATTAATTTTTAGTCAGATGAGTGTCTGGGAACACTTTCAAATCTAAATTTAATTATTTTCCTTGAGACGTTCGTTACGTATGCAGTAAATTACGTTTGAAAAGTGCAAGTTTGTGCGGACGAAAATTTATGTGCTGAAAGAGTATTCTTCTAGCTTTAAAATGACTATAAGAAACAGTAATTTGGTCAAAGTGAATCAAAAATATTAATTTTTAGTCAGATGAGTGTCTGGGAACACTTTCAAATCTAAATTTAAATATTTTCCTTGAGACGTTCCTCACGCATGCAATAAATTACGTATGAAAAGTGCAAGTTTGTGCGGACGAAAATTTATGTGTGTAGAAAGACTATTCTTCTGGCTTTAAAATGTATATAAGAAACAGGAATTATCTCAAAACAAAACGAAAATATCAACGTTTAATCAGATCATTTTTGGGAACAGTTTCAAACTTAAAACTTTAATTTAAGACGACCACTGCGTTTAGAATAATTATTTTCTAGATTGAAGGGGCATTTTCCCATGCATGCAAGTTTACGTGTATAGAAAGAGCATTCCACTAGTTTCAAGATGGCTATAAGAAATTGTAATTTGGCCAAAGTGAAATAGAAATATCAGTCTTGGATTAAATCAGTGTCTAGGAACAGCGTTTTCAAACTCAAAAATATTTTCCTTGAAATATCTCTTACGTTTGCAATGAAGAATCTACGAAAACAGCATTTTTAAACGGATGAAAATTCTTGCGGCTCAAAAATAATTGTAAGAAACAGTATTTACCTCGAAGCTAAACAAAAATATCAACGTTTGATCAGGATCATGTTTGGGAACAGTGTCAAACTTAAATCTTTAATTTAAGACGACGATCATAATAATTATTTTCTATATTGAAGGAGCATTTATAATGAAATAGAAATATCAGTCTTCGATTAAATCAGTGTCTAGAAACAGCGTTTTCAAACTCAAAAATATTTTCCTTGAGATATCTCTTACGTTTGCAATGAAGAATCTACGAAAACAGCATTTTTTGGATGAAACTTCTTGTGGCTTCAAAATGACTATAAGAAACACTAATTATCTCAAAACAGAACAAAAATATCAACGTTAGAGAAGATGTTATTGGCGCAAGGTTCGATCTTGTACGACCAGTCCTTAAGAATTTTAACTGTTTCCACACCAAACGTCCTTGACATTGACGCAAAAAAAGTCTGGTTGTTTGTAATTGTTTCGCCATCCATGATATAATTGTGATTTCTATCGATCGAATATTGAATTATGTTAGAGAAGATGTTATTGGCGCAAGGTTCGATCTTGCTCCAATAACATCTTCTCTAACATAATTCAAAATTCGATCGATAGAAATCACAATTATATTAAAAATATCAACGTTTAATCAGATCATGTTTGGAAACAGCGTGGATCTTAAATCTTTAGTTTAACACGAGTTTAACGTTTCGTTTAGAATAATTAATTTCTATATGGAACGAGCATTTTCCCAAGCATGCAAGTTTATATGTATAGAAAGAGCATTCCGCTAGTTTCAAAATGGCTATAAAAAGTAGCGATTTACTCAATGCAAAAGAGGAATAACGATCTCCAATGAAACCAGTGTTCGCGAACGTACTTGCACGCGAATTTCGCAATGGCACAGGTTCGTGCGGGTTTTCCGTCGCGAATGCCGCACAGTGCGAAATTCGCCAGTGCGGATCCCGTCGCTGGGGTTCATTATTGTACCCGGTGGCTCTAAAGTAGGCGCGTTTACGACGTCCCGTGGAAAAACGGGGGCCGTAAACGTGTGCGTCGCGGGTCGGGGCTTGTCGTAAATTGCTTTGGAGGCCGGTGCTCTCACGTTCCGGGCCATTGAGATCTGGGCCCGTGGACAGGGAAAGAAAAGGGAGTCAGTCGCACGCCTCCGGACCAGCTGAAAGGATACTTTCTCCGTCGTCGGTTTGCACGGCGAGAGAACAGCGCCAAACGAGACGAGAGGAGACGAGACACGTCGATCGGCACGACGCGATCGGCACCCGACTCTCGAGCGATAGATCGACACCGGACGGTGATAAAACGACCGTGTTGCAACCGAGGACGACAGCTCCGGGACCGTCCACGATTGATAGCCGACCAGTCGAGATCATCTCCGCTTTAGAAACCAGTCATTTGTTCAGAGAGATTCTTCTTTCTGCTCGATCTTACGATGGTGCTCTGCTCTAGCGCGCGCCGGCCTCGTGATCGACTCTCCGAATTTTTTCGGTGTAATTGGAGAAAATTTCGTGGACAAGGCTTTTTCAATGACTTAGTTGAACTTTTGAGAATATTTTTGGGAATTTTTTGGTCCCAGAAATATAGTTGTGGAATGACTGTGTGGAGGTATATAGGTAGGAGGTTCTTTCTGTTGACTAGTCTGATTCCGACTTCTGTACGTCCTGAAGAATAGACTTTCATCTTGTGGTGTGTTAATTGTGGTTAGTCTGCAAGTCATTTTTGTAAATTCTATCGAAGAATGTCCGAAGTGGCAATTTACACTTTCTCATTAATCGTACAGATCACCATTTCTCTTATCCCTGCGTTTGTAAATTTCTACGTTTCTACGTTTCTACGTTTCTACATTTCCACATTTCCACAATTCCACATTTCCACATTTCGATATATCTACAATTCTACATTTCTATGTTTCTACGTTTCTGCATTTCTGAATTTCAGCACGTATACGTTTCTACATTTCTGCATTTCTGAATTTCTACACATTTACGTTTCAACGTTCCAGCATTTCTGAATTTCTGCACGTATACGTTTTAACATTCCTGAATTTCTACAGGGCTCTACGTTTCTACGTTCCTGCATTTCTGAAATTCTACACGTTTACGTTTCAACGTTCCAGCATTTCAGAATTTCTGCACGTATACGTTTCAACGTTTCTGAATTTTTACACGGCTCTACGTTTCTACGTTTCTTCATTTCAGAATGTCTGCACGTTTACGTTTCAACGTTTCTGCATTTCTGAATTTCTGCATGTTACGTTTCTACATGTCTGAATTTCTACACGTCTCTACGTTTTTACGTTTCAACATCATCTGCATTTCTGAATTTCTTCACGTTTACGTTTCAACGTATCTGCATTTCTGCACATATACGTTTCTACATTACTGAGTTTCTACACGGCTCTACGTTTCTACGTTTCTGAATTTCTATACGTTTCTACGTTTCTACGTATTCATGTTTCTACGTTTCTACATTTCTGAATTTCGGGGTTAGGTCTGGGTTAGGTTTGGGTTTCTACGTTTCTACATTTCTGAATTTCTGGGTGTCTCAAATTTCTGTATTTTTATTTAAAATATAAAAAGAGTAATACCACTTTTAAAAACGATGGCTCATATGTACTCTTAGAAATACAGGTCCATAAAAATCTTGGGTTTCGGCCAGGAGATGTCGCTCCCGCAGAGCAGACCGTGCGTCGGTGCACTTTGCACCGAAGCCGAAGAAGAAGAGGATGGCCGTTCTGCGCGTGACTGGCGTTAGGTGTTGCCGCGTCTATCACGCTCGCGTACCCGCTGCCACCCGGTAATTTAGCGGCGAGTCCGCAGTCGATTCCTCTCGACGATAAAGCCACGCGGGAAAGAGACAAGGGTGAATCGCCTGTGGAGAATAATTCAGGGTCGAATCTATTTTACGGGGACAGCAGATAGAGACAGAGAGAGAGAGAGAGAGAGAGAGAGAGAGAGAAAGGGAACCAATGCTGGAAAAATAGAGAAATTTCGTGAGTAAAAACACGGACCATACCACTCGCGTGCGGGTTATTCCAAGCTGGGTAAAATTTTAAAGAAAAAGTAAACCAAATACTATTATAAATAATTGTTGGTCTACAATTTGTTGTAACATCGACAGTTTTGTCGTGGAGAGTCAATGCACATGTCAGATAATTGAAATATAATAAACAAGACCGAACAACGGTTGTGTCAAACTAATTTATAATACAATTAAAATAAAACACTATCATCAACAATTATTAATATTATCAGTAGCATAATATAATTCATATTTTCAGAAACAATATTTGATCAGTACGAATAAGAGAACAAATAAAATGAAATAAATAAAATTCTCACTAATTTCGAAATCTTTGAGAGTAAAATACCATTTTTTAGTAAAATTTCTGCTAATAAAATATTTTCATTTTGATAATCTGAAACAAAATAGAATATTTGTATTTTGGTAATACAAAACATAAAATAAAATATTTGCATTTTGCGTTAAATAGTATGTACAATATTTCTTGACGATTACTTAGCCATTGGTGACGAGTAAAATTTCATTTCAATTCAAAAGAGTCGACCGACATTCGTATTTGATAAAATCTTTTCTAAATCTTCGTGACTCCTTATTATGCAGGTTAAATGTAACCTCACAATTTTCTTGCGTGGCCAATGTATTAGCTCAAAGGTGCAATCAAAGGTGCGAGAAAAGCTTGCCAAGCTTCTTCGCACTTTGAATATGGAGTCCGTCGATTAATTTCTTCAACCAGCTTCCACAATGCATCCCAGTGGAGCGGAACAATAGAATCGTGCGGTGACCGTTCACGATTGGCAGCAGCCGTGTCCCTCTGCACCGAGATGACCCTGCCACACCGTAGAAAGCGACTATGTCATTCTGTCACGGAACTCTCTCTCCTCTCCTCTCTGCTACCCCCTTCTTCCTGCTGTCTCTTTCCAACGTGTCAGCAACGTGCTGCACTGGTACTTCCGTTCACGTGACTGCGACAGCAACCAGCTCTCTCCGTGACCAATAGCGACAATTCCGACATCTTGTCTCTCATCATACTATCCAGCCGAAGAACAAAATACGGTAGTGGACTTGCAACGGACGGTTTTAAACAAAGGTCACTTCGTCTGAACATCAGAGATTCTTCAGGGAAAAATTTCTGCAGGTTCTGTGCTGGGTTGCTAAGCTACTTTTCTGCAATTTTAATATTGGTTCTTCAGGATAAATATTAGTGTACTTGTAAGGAATGATTTTAGACAAAGGCTACCTCTTCTGAACCTCAGAGATTCTTCAGAGGAAAAATTTGTGCAGTTTCTGTGCTGGGTTGCTAAGTTACTTTTGTGCAATTTTAATATTGGTTCTTCAGGATAAATATTAGTGTACTTGTAAGGAATGATTTTAGACAAAGCTAACCTCTTCTGAACCTCAGAGATTCTTCAGAGGAAAAATTTGAGCATTTTCTGAGCTGGGTTGCTATGCTACTTTTCTGCAATTTTAATATTGGTTCTTCAGGATAAATATTAGTGGACTTGCAAGGAATGATTTTAGACAAAGGCTACTACCTCTTCTGAACCTCAGAGATTCTTCAGAGGAAAAATTTCTGCATTTTCTAAGCTATGTTGCTAAGTTACTTTTGTGCAATTTTAATATTGGTTCTTCAGGATAAATATTAGTGTACTTGTAAGGAATGATTTTAGACAAAGGCTACCTCTTCTGAACCTCAGAGATTCTTCAGAGGAAAAATTTGAGCATTTTCTGAGCTGGGTTGCTAAGCTACTTTTCTGCAATTTTAATATTGGTTCTTCAGGATAAATATTAGTGGACTTGCAAGGAATGATTTTAGACAAAGGCTACCTCTTCTGAACCTCAGAGATTCTTCAGAGGAAAAAATTTTGCATTTTCTGAGCGATGTTGCTAAGTTACTTTTTTGCAATTTTAAATTGGTTCTTCAGGGTAAATATTAGTGGACTTGCAAGGAAAGATTTTCGACAAAAGTTACTTCGTCTGAACCTTAAACACTCTTCAGGAAAGAAATGTATGCACTTTTTGTGCTGCGTTGCTAAGTTACTTTTGTGCCAATTTTATATTGGTTCTTCAGGGTTAAATTTCATACAATTTTTGGTCCGAAATATTATAAGAATGTTGCATGTAATGTTTCATTTAATATTTCATTTACTTTGCCAAGCCTTCCCAAACGTTCCTCAAGCTAAAAATGAATATATGCTTCAAGCAAGTTAAGACAAAAGCTACTTTTTGTGAGACTCTTGCATTTCTCAAGGTAAAAACGTATGATTTTCTGTCTGAAGATACTGTAAGATGTTACATTTAAGAGAAAAATCACTTCTTTTGATCCTTTTAGCTCCTGAGGGTTAAAATTCAACAGTTTTCTTGTACTAGATACTGTAAAATTATTAATTTAAGACACAAGTTACCTTCTTTCAACCCTCAAGCGCTCCTCAAGCTGAGACTGCATCCAGTTTTTAATTAAACATAAGGTAAAATATTTTATTTAAGAGAAAAATTACTTTCTGTAATCCCAATAATTCGTCAGAGTTAAAATCCACTTATTTTCATGTTCGAAATATTGTAAAATGATCCATTCAAGACAAGTATCACTTTCTTTAGACACTAGTACATTTCTCAGGATAAGAATAATACATTTTCTGCTTCAAGATGCCATAAACTATTTTATTTTTTCCCTCATTCTGTCGTAAAATCTATTCCTTTAAAAAATTAATCCCTCGCCGTATTTCCACGAGTCAGACCCGTCACGAAGATTTTAACACTAACCGTACCGCGACCGGTCAAATGACCGGTTTTACAATTTTTATTTTATAATTATCGAAGTTGCAAAGATCATTTCATTAGAAATTATTAAATGAATTTCTTCATTCAAGCACGTATTATTATAAAAATTGCGCGAAATTTAAATAAATTCAATCTTGCAAGTTTTATAATACAATGTATACCAATCGCATTTTGTGCTCGGTACGGTTACTGCTAAACAAATACTTAAGAAATATGAATATAATGCCTGTCTTTCCACGCGAAGTAAAATTATACTCTTTTGTAATCAATATTTAAGCATCGAAGTAAACTTGGTCATAGAGAAAATGTAAATTTGCTTTTCTCTTCTTTGACATTTATGGACACAAAGACAATAGAAAAGAAGATAGCACGGCAATGGTTTAATGCACTGGTTCTTAACCGGTGTTCCGCAAAATTATGAAAGCCGAATTTTTTTTTAAATGATTTTTGAAGTGAAACTTTTTTAGGCGCGTTAGGCGCAAAACCTCGACGCGGTAGGAGTAAAACCGATTTGGCGATGAAACGATGAAACGATGAAACGAAATTCTATTCTATTAGCATATACAGTTGAGGGTTCGGCATTGCTTAATAAAGATTATGGTAAAATTCCAATGACACTAAGTGGAGATTTCAACGTGAACTTTGCATCGGAACAATCAAAATTATTAATAGAATTTTTTAGAAATAAATTAAGATTGGAAATGGTAAATAATCCTAATAAAGCGACAAGAAGATCAGGAACAACTCTCGATGCAGTATTTGCAAGACATTTAGACACAATTTAATCAAGAATACTTATATCATATTTTAGCTACCACAAGCCAATTGTTTCAATAATAGAATCATAGAAAATTAAATGTCATAAAGAGTTAATAAAAATTTGAAAAAAAAATTAAAGAAAGAATATTCACTTCAGCCATGTGGTCTAAGCACGCACCAATTTTTATAATATAGAATCTATTTATTTCTACGCAGGATGTTTTTGTTTGTTTTTTGGGATCATTACTTTTGGTGTTCCGCAAATTTTTCATATAATCGAAAGTGTTCGTTGACTTCAGAAAGGTTAAGAACCACTGGCTTAATGCCGAAGAGACAAGCCTCTATATTAAGCACTGTTATATAAAACCAAGAAAATGTCAACGTTACTCGCAGACATGATCACCTGCGACCAAACAGCATCGCAAATGGTTCATTGCGAATACTTTGGTTCGTGACTCTATGATCAGTAAAGCGAAACGAACAAGAAACAGTGGCACTCGAAGGAATAAACGATACTGTCCAGCACGTTCGGCGGCCATGTTGGTTCGAAACGTGCCAGAGTACTTAGGAAAGCCTGGCGAACCACGAGGTTCGGTTAAAGGAAAGCTGTACGAGGCATAGTCACGCGAATTTGATCCTCGAGCAAAGGTAGCACCGCTCGAGCGGTAATTGCCGAGTGCTCGAGAATCGCGAGCTACATTGTCCGCGGGTTTCTTCTTCTTCGATCGCAGCCGCGCGTTTCCTCCGTTCATTTTCCCGAGCGGGGACGATAAAAGACGATTCTATCTGGTCTAGTCGTTTCCAGCCGACCGTTTACCGCCTCGAAAATCGCTCGAGCGAGCCGTTCTGTCTCGTGACTCGTGCTCGTCGCCGATCCCGAGGCTTCGTGACCACTGCGATTCGAACCGCGAGCACAATTTAATAATTCTTATAGGCGGAAGCCCCACTGGTTTTCCGCTCCTACAATGTCCTCCCAGAACGCGATACTCTATTGTCCGGGACGAAACTCCTCGAGGCTCAATGCTCTTCGATGCCTCTTTAAGAGCGTATTCTCGTTTTTCATCTTCAGAAAATCGATTTTTCTTTTCTTTTAGGTCTAGTTTGTTTTAGCACTTTATCTGCTGGCTATTATTCCACAGTTTTTCGGAAGTACAGTGGCTCATAAAAGTATTCGCTCGCTCTTTAACACTAGGTTTACGGAGCATTAAAAGTGATATTTTACATAACTATCGAAAAATAACAAGAATAAGTCTATCGAAATTTTTAGCCATTTTTTAAAGAATATATACAGAAAGAAATAAATTTGTTAACTAATTTCTCATTCTTGCATCTTTACAATATAAACAATCGTAAATTCAAAATATTAGAACCCGTCATTTTGACGGGTCCCGTAAACCTAGTGTTAAATCAGAGTAACTTACCTAAAATTTGACCAAACTACTTGAATTGTTTTGAGCAATTAGAAACATTGATTTAGTAAATCATGTACAAAAAAGATTTTGAAGAAATTGCAATTAGTAGGAATTACATGAAAAATAAAAATGTGCCACTTTTTAAAACTTTATTAATTCAGACCGTAACAAAAATTCAAAATATGCGTTTTGCAGATCTATGTTATTTACACATATGCTTAAAATTTTTTATCGAAATCAGTTAACGAACATATCAGCTACAAGTGGTTGAAAGTGGTGATAATCGCAGTTTTTCACGACTTTTGGCCAGCTTCTGCTCAAAATCCATAGTTTCTTACATCTTTCGAGGCGCGTCGTTTTTTTCTGCGTCAACCGATTTCGATGAAAGGCATATTTTAAATTTTCATTATGGGCTAAAATAAAGAAGTTTTAGAAAGTGCCATTTTTATCTCTTCATGTAATTCCTACTAATAGCAATTTTTTCAAAATCTTTTTTGCACGTGATTTACTAAAGCAATGCTTCTATTTTCTAAAAAAAAGTCAATATTCGTATAATGTCGGCCACGAAAACCAGAATATCTACTCTATAAAAAAATTTATAACTCAGGGAATCTTAATTATTTTTACTTTTAAAAAATCAAACATATGCCTCAAATACCAGATTTTTCTCGATGCAATTATTGAAATTATAAGATGCTTCCATGGGAAATAATTAAATAAATATATTTAGTAGGGCACATGTTATCATAATACGAATCGCACAAGGCTCGGTAGGTTTAGTGTAAAGTCACTCTTCAACATCTTCGTATATATTCTCCATTTCATGTTTATCTAAAAATTTTGTAAAATATCCAAAAATTAACGATAGCTTCCAGTTTTCATAAAAATAGCAAACTCTTCAACTTCTCTGACTATTTTCTTTGCTTCATTTTTGGCTAAAAATGTAAAATGTCAAAAAATTAACGATTCCTTCCAGTTTTCATAAAACTAGCAAACTTCTCTGACTATTTTCTTTGCTTCACTTTTGGCTAAAAATGTAAAATGTCCAAAAATTAACGATTCCTTCCAGTTTTCATAAAACTAGCAAACTCTTCAACTTCTCTGACTATTTTCTTTGCTCCACTTTTGACTAAAAATGTAAAATGTCCAAAAATGAACGATCCCTTCCAGTTTTCATAAAACTAGCAAACTCTTCAACTTTACTGAATATTTTCTTTGCTTCACTTTTGGCTAAAAATGTAAAATGTCCAAAAATTAACGATTCCTGCCAGTTTTCATAAAATTACCAAACTCTTCAACTTCTCTGACTATTTTCTTTGTTTCACCTCTCGCTAAAAATGTTGTAAAAATGTCCAAAAATTAACGATACCTTCCAGTTTGCATAAAAATAGCGAACAATACAACTTCTCGATTATTTGTTTTGGCTAAAAGTGTTGTAAAATGTCCAAAAGATAACGATATGTTTTAGTTTTCATAAAAATAGTAATTGATTAATTTTATTCTCTGAATGATGAAAAAGTATGATTGTAGTACGAAAAACTTTAGTGTCTAGATCCTTTTCTCCATCAACGATAATTAATGTGGTGTACTCTGTCTTTCTAGAATGAATATTTTTCACTGTAGGTGATTTAACCTAGCGAAGCAGAATAGAAACGACGATCATAGAAACCTACATGGAAACAATTAAAGAGGAGCGACGTGACTCTTCAAATCAATAAAATTTCACAGAAACCTAGTGACACTTGAAATAGCACAGTCGCAAAAACTAAGTATCACACGTTTCCCAACAAATTTCGTGACGAATACAATCCGTGCAAACATTTGAACAAATTCATTTGGCGCACGAAGACTTTCGACGCCCGTAATAATTGTCCCTATCAAAACAAGATCTCCAATCATGGGGATCCTTTCACCTGTCAAGCGGCCATCAAATCATCCCGTGATTTCAACAACGGTACATCTTCCTCCATCCTGGGACCTTCAAAATCATGTTCCAAGTAGGGTCACCCTGGGTCCCGAGCGTATCGTGTTCGGGACACGCGTGACACGAGCGACAGTGGAGAAAGGGACCTCGTAATCGGCGGTTCGACTGTCTGGGACTGCTGCACACGGGTCCATTGTGCTCCACACGACTCCATGGAACTTCGCTATGCTCTACACAACTTCATACAGCTCCACATAGTTTCGCTACGTTCCATACAATTCTCATACACAGCTCTACATACTTCTACACAGCTCTACATACTTCTACACAACTCTACATAATTCTGCGACGCTCTACACAGCTTTATATTGGTCCACATAGCTCAACAGGCCTCTACATAGCTCTACAAAACTTCATGTAGTTTCTCTACGCTCTCCATATAGTTTGACACAGCTCCATACATCTCCACACAACTCTACACAGCTCCATACATCTCCACACAAGTCTACACATCTCCATAAATCTCCAAACAACTCTACACAGCACCATAAAGCTTCACACAGGTTCGCTACTTTCCATACAGCTTCCATACAGAGCTCTACATACATATATAAACACAACTCTACAATGCTCCACACAGCCCTACAAGATTCACACAGCTCCACACATCTCCATACATTTCCATGCAGCCCCACGTAGCCGTACACAATTTTAAATATCTCCACATACATAGTTGTATCCATCTCCACACAGTCCCACACAGCTCTACACAGCTCCACATAGTTCTACACAACTCCACACAGTTATAAACATCTTCACACAGCTCTACATTGCTCCACACAGCTCCAAACGGTCCCACACAGTCTTAAGCATCTCCACACAGCTCCACACAGTCCCACATAGTTCTACACAGCTCCACATAATTCTATACAACTCCACACAGTCCTATACTTCTCCACACAGCTCCACACAGCTCCATACAGCTGCACATAGTTCTACACAACTGTACACAGTTCTATACATCTCTACACAGCTCCACACAGTCCCACAAAGTTCTACACAGCTCCACACAGCTCCATACAGCTCCATACAGCTCCACATAGTTCTACACAACTCTACACAGTTCTATACATCTCTACACAGCTCCACACAGTCCCACAGAGTTCTACACAGCTCCACACAGCTCCATACAGCTCCACATAGTTCTACACAACTCTACACAGTTCTATACATCTCTACACATCTCTACACAGCTCCACACAGTCCCACAGAGTTCTACACAGCTCCACACAGCTCCACATATTTCTATACAACTCCACACAGTTCTATACTTCTCCACACAGTCCTACACAGTTCTACACAGATTCACACAGCTCCACAAAGTTCTATACGTGTCCACATATTCCCACACAGTTTTACACAACTCCACACAGCTCCACATGGTTCTATACATGTCCACATAGTCCCACACAGTTCTACACAGCTCCACACAGCTCCACATTACTTCGCTACACTCTGCATACATCACCATACATTTCCACATAGCTTTACAAAGCTCCACACATCCCCACACAGTTCTGTACATCGTCACACGGTTCCACACGTGTTCGCACAGTCCCGCGTAGCTCCATTCATCTCCACACACTTCCAATCAACATCACACATTTCCAAACATCCCCACACATTTCCAAACTCCTCCACACAGTTCTTCAGAGCTCCACTACATACCACACAGCACCACAGAGCTTCGGTACACATCACACAACATCGCTCTGCTGCATACAGTTTCACACAGCTCCACACAACTCCACACAGCCCCATCCCGCTCCGTTTCGCGACACGGCTACACAGAGTGTGTCCGCGATTAAATCAGCCGGACGCGATGTCACCTCTCTCGCGCGCGGTATGCGGCTCGGAGGAGCCTTGACAGGAGGTCGCCGGATCCTTGTGGCCCCCTGCGGCGCATGAATCACCTTGGCCCCGCCCCGACGGGGCCCCGGAACGTCTTGTCGCCCCTCTCGCGAGGTGACAGCTGTCAAGCGACTGCTATACCGCGCGTATAGCTTCGGACCGTAGTCCTGAACCGCGTGTAGGAGGCAAAGGCGTCTCTCCGCGTGAAGTCTCCTCTCGCGGACTATCGCGTACGCTTTTGCGATTTCAACTTGCTCTACGCGGATGTTTCATGACCGTTCCGAGCACCCTTTGAGCACGATTTGAGTGTGCTTTGAGCACGTTTTGAGCTCGCTTTGAGCACGTTTTGAATTCGCTTTTGCGCCCGCCACTTGACACATTCCTGCTCCTATCGTAAATTACCGTGGCAGTTTGAACCTTTCGGGATGGGGCTCTTAACGCGAGTGATTAACTCGCTTGCCCGTGTTCCGCGCGACTCGGACACCATTGCCAAAGGGACATTCGACTGTTTTTATTGCGACGCGCGTTCTCAAAGCGAGGACAACCTTTGTACTGTGTCGTGAGACGGGATTTGTATTGTGGCCATATTTTGAAATGTATTATTATGTTGTTCCTTCGAAAACCCTCCGTGCTCAAGGACGAACGCGCGAACGAGGTCGGGTGAACTACCTGGCTACGTAGCGAACATAAATGGCATAGACATCGTAGGACTCGCCCAAAGTACAGCTGATAGCCAGAGGTTTTGAAGACCCTGTACCGCGTTTAGCTACGTTAATTATTAACCCTTTGCACTCGGAGCTATTTCAACTAAAAAATCAAACATTTCTTCTAGCCTAGAATATTTCCATTGTACATAATTTTTTTCATTATATGCGTAGGAAATTGATATAGTACCTCACACAATATTTAAATGTTTAGTAATTTATTACATATAAACAAATTTAATCATGTAAACAATATTCTGAATAATGGTGTGGCAATTTGAAGTGGCGCCTCAGAGTCGCCATTCGAGTGCTAAGGGTCAACTACAGTGGCCCACAAAAGTGTTCGTACGCCCCTTAAATCAGAATAACATTCTTAAAATTTGACCAAACCACTTGACTTTTTTTGAGCAATTAGAAGCATTGATTTACTTTTAAAATGTGCAAACAAAATTTGAAGAAATTGCAATTAGTAGGAATTACATGAAAAAATGAAAATGGCACTTTTTGAAACTTCTTTATTTTAGCCCATAATGAAAATCAAAATATGCGGTTTGTAGATCTATGTTAGTTATACATATGCTGAAAATTTCATCGAAATCTGTTGCCGCAGAAAAAAAAGTCGCGCATCGAAAGATGTAAGAAACTATGGATTTTAAGCAGAAACTGACCAAAAGTCGTGAAAAACTGCGATTATCACCATTTTCGATCAAATTTTCAGCATATGTGTAAATAACATAGATATCTACATACCGCATATTTTGAATTTTCATTATGGACTGAAATAATAAAGTTTTAAAAAGTGCCATTTTCATTTTTTCATGTAATTCCTACTAATTGCGATTTCTTCAAAATCTTTTTTGTACATATTAAAAGTAAATCAATGTTTCTAATTGCTCAAAAAAAGTCAAGCGGTTTGGTCAAATTTTAAGAAAGTTATTCTGATTTAAAGGGCGTACGAACACTTTTGTGGGCCACTGTATACCTTTTGTCACTCTCAGAACTGTACTCCTACTACACCTGAATTTTTCGACATTCCCACTCTGACTTTTCGACATCTCCACCACTTTTTCCAGCACAGCCTACAACCAATCATATGCAATTTTGCAAAACCACACCTACATCCAAGCTTACGTAAGATCTTACGCGACTTCAACAAATTAGAACTTTCTCGACCACCGATCTACCGATATCTTCTAATTATAGTCGAGCTTATACCTAACCGAAATAAACGAATTTGTTCTCCGGAGTTGGACTTTACACCCCTTCTTCGTAAATCCTGTCGGATCCAAGTCCCCTTGTTTCAAGGTGACCGATTCGGCACCACATAACTATGTAATTATTAGACTGCGAATCTTTTTGCAATTTGTGATTTTTGTAGACGAATGCTAACAAAGTTTAATCAAGTAAAATATTATTTTCGGTGATGGTAGCCTTTGTAGATCTGAAATACATGAAAATCATACTGAATTCTGTCGAATTTTATAATCTAGCATTTCTTGAAAATTTTCGGAAGCTATAAATGCATGAAGATTCGCAGTCTAGTAATTATATTTAATATTTGTATTATTATACGTTAAACAGCTAGGCAAAATTTTGCTATTTCATGCATTTATGACAGACATGAGTGTATTTTGGACACAAACAAAGAATGTACAAAATAAAACGTGTTAATTTGATCTGACTAAAATCATTAAAGAAAGAATGAAATTTCTAGTTGGCTTCTGTTTTGTACAATTTATACAAACTACTTTTATTTTGCATAAAGGTACACAGTCTACTAATTATGTAACACAGCTGGGTAAAATTTGTAAGGAAGGAATATGACAAATACTACAATATTTTAAATAATCGTTCCTCTGCAATTCAAATAAAATACTATTTTTAAAACTTTTCCGAACAAATGAAATATTTTATTTTTTAGAAGTGCACATATGATTTCAAACAATATAGACTATTATCCAGCATATTCTCCGGACCTCTCACCAACGGACAACCATTGTTCCAAACACCTCGTCCGCTGTTTGCAAGTGAAAACATTCACCAACCAAGCAGCTGCTGAAAATGCGTTCAAATACTTCATCAATTCTACAACATCAGAATTTTACGATACTGCAATTAAAAAAACTGATCTCGAATTGGCAGAAATGTGTGGATTGATATAAACCTTATTTCCTTTATTTAAAAACGTTTATTTTAATTCGAGATATGTGGTTTTAAAGATAGAGTTTGAAAACCCACATTAACTTCTTACCAACAATTGGTAATAATAAATTCAGTATTGTAATTTTTATAAAACAACGGATACCAGTCACATTTTGTGGTCGGTATGTTTAGCGTTAAACACATGCGTCTCGCAAACTGTTCTCATCGCGACGCGTCTCGAGCAATCAAGAAAATGCCTGCGAATAATTCTACACGCGCCGGTGAAGTAACGCAAGTCACCTTCGAAACGTTAAGCACGGTCCCGTTCCGGATTTCGTCGGGGTCCAAACGGAAGCGGCTTGGCGAATTATTCCAGGGCAAGAAAGACAGACACGGAGAGAGGGAGAGAGCGAGAGAGAGAGAGAGAGAGAGAGAACAAGAGAAAAAGAGTAAGAGAGAGAAAACGCGACGACACGCAGGCTGTTTGACGAGCCTCGTTGCCGCTCATTACTCTCCGGTGGCCGCGTCATTTGTCTCCGGAGAATAATCGACGAGTCTCCTTCGAGCGCAGTCCAAGAGAAAAAGGGAGATAGAGAGAGGGAGAGAGCGAGAGAGATAAAGAACAACAAGAGAAGGGGGAGAGTAATGGGGGCTGTCGCTGCACGGAGTCAACGAGAGCCCCGCAATTATGTAATCGCTGTGTCATTGCGTTAAAGTAATTCCATTAGCTAACGAACACACCGGCGGCAACAGCGGCGTCGGCTGCCAACGAAAAAGCGTCTGACCCCGAGCGCTGGTTTACATTGTACAACGGGGGTCACGTTCTCACCTTCCACTACGTTTCCCTTTTGCTCTCAACTATCCTCTATCAAAGCCAGAGTCTTCTCTTCGGGCCCTTCGGACGCCGAGAGTCAATCGGATCGAAGAGACTTTAATGCCCTGTCGGGAACAACGATCTGCCCAGTCATCTCGTGCACTCGATTCCTGAAGCGATTCCGATCTCTACAGTGCACTACGTGCACCAGAAATGCATTTTTTTTAGAGATACACTTGCGTCGTCTTTGTTTTTGTGGTGGATTGACTGTTTAGTTGGCAGGAGAGAATTTTTTATGGTTGTTTTATTAAGAGGAAGTAGAGGACTTGTTGAAAATTGTGGACTGGTTCTAAGTTTTTTAATTCACAATTGTTGGAAACGTGACGTTTGTGGGCGATTGAATATTTGGGCATTTTAATATTTGAACATTTTAACATTTCGCAATTTTGACACGAACGTTGCATCATATCATTTTGCTATTTGGACGCTTGAAGATTTTATTAATTTACAATTTTATCTTTTGGACATTTGAACATTTATCACATTGCAATTTTAACATTTTTATCATTTTGCAATTCTAACATTTGATCCTTGTATATTTTGCAATTTTAACATTTGAACATTGTCTCATTTTGTAATTTTAACATTTGGACATTTGAACATTTTAACATTTGAACATTTTAACATTTGCACATTGCACCATTTTGCAATTCCAACATTTGAACGTTGTATCATTTTGTAATTTTAGCATTTGGATATTTGAACATTTTATCACTTTGCAATATTAAAAGTTGAAGATTATATCATTTTGCAATTTTGCTATTAGAACATTTTAACATTTGAGCATTTTATCACATTGCAATTTTAACAGATGAACATTGTATATTTTGCAATTTTAACGTTTGGATATTTACACATTTTAACATTTGAACATTGCATCATTTTGCAATTCCAACTTTTGAACATTGTATCATTTCGTAATTTTAATATTTGGACATTTGAACATTCTATCACTTCGCAATTTTAATAGTTGAACGTTGTATGATTTTGCAATTTTAACATTTGAACATTGTCTCATTTTGTAATTTTAACATTTGGACATTTGAACATTTTAACATTTGCACATTGTACCATTTTGCAATTCCAACATTTGCACATTGTACCATTTTGCAATTCCAACATTTGAACATTGTATCATTTTGTAATTTTAGAATTTGGACACTTTAACATTTTATCACTTTGCAATATTAAAAGTTGAAGATTGTATCATTTTTCAATTTTGCTATTAGAACATTTGAACATTTGAGCATTTGAGCATTTTATCACATTGCAATTTTAACAGATGAACATTGTATATTTTGCAATTTTAACGTTTGGATATTTACACATTTTAACATTTGAACATTGCATCATTTTGCAATTCCAACTTTTGAACATTGTATCATTTCGTAATTTTAATATTTGGACATTTGAACATTCTATCACTTCGCAATTTTAATAGTTGAACGTTGTATGATTTTGCAATTTTAACATTTGGATATTTGAACATTAGAACATTTTAACATTTGAACATTTCATCATTTTGAAATTTTAACACTTGAACGTTTCATCATATTATCATTTTGCTATTTAAACACTCGAACACTTCAATAATGGGCATTGGCATATATAAACACTTGAACGCTTGAATATTCTCATACGTATTTGAACACTTCATCATTTGAACATTTTAATGCTTCCATATTTTACTACTTAAACAATTATCCATTTGATCGTTTTGTCATCTAAACATTTCATTATTTTACCATTTGAACAATTGAACATGGCATCACTTTGCTATTTGAATATTGAAATAATCAGTCCCAATTTTTGATATGACGATTATCTTGTCTCCCATGCCCTAAAGAAGGAATACAGTCATTGGGAAAAGGCGGAGTTTGCTATAGTCATTATAACAGTTTCTTGCGAATATCTAAAAACCTAAGGCCGAGTGGTGGTAACATGTATAGGGAAAAGTTTAGAATGATAACCTTGACGACATATTTTAAGATCATTGATATCGGTGAGGTGTACCTTCTTCTGTATAATTACTAGACAGCGGATTTTATGCATTTCCGCTGTCTAATAAGTACCAATTTTGCTTATTGACACAAAGGATAATATGCCACGATTTCTGCTCGTCTACGTTTGTCTTGAAAAGGTCAGGGTCAGGTGATGACGCGTAACCTGCAAGACGACTCGGAGAGTGCAAATGGTTAATAAACCAAAATGAAGTAGAAGACAGTCCATTGGTCGGGCAAGCATTGGTCGGAATATCCAGCGATCGTGGAGAACTTTCGCCGCGGCACCGTTGCGACCTATATAAATCGCGAGAGTTCTCCTCGTCCAAGGGGATTTAATGGACATTGATGTATCGACGATTCGGGAACGTCCGTACCCGTGGATCCACGTGGCGTGATTAACGCCAACCTGTCGGCGAAGGCGAGGATAACTCGGCAATGACGTCCACGGGCTTTCTGGTGTCGCCCGTGTGTAACGATACGTGTGCTCGGACCTTGTCCCCTCGTGGGACGAGTGTCCCTCGACGCGTCGTCCCGTCGCGTCGGCTTCTTTCTTGCGACGACTCGTGCCCTGTCTTCGGCTTATCGACCTTATTACGTCGAGAACCACCGGTGACTCGGTTGTAACTTAAAGAAACCCGATTCCACCTCACCTTCCACTTCGGCCTCGGTCCTCGGACTCTGGGAACTCGCTGCAACTCCTTCCGCAGCACAAACCAAGGAAATACAGTAAAGTCTTGATCCAAATCCGATTCTCGGGTCCGTACTCGGACATAGATCGCGTACCGCTACTATTTCCTGATCTCAACGACCGCGCCGAACGTAGAAAAGGA
This sequence comes from Sphecodes monilicornis, assembly GCA_913789915.3. Taxonomy (NCBI): domain Eukaryota; kingdom Metazoa; phylum Arthropoda; class Insecta; order Hymenoptera; family Halictidae; genus Sphecodes; species Sphecodes monilicornis. The sequence continues at coordinate 9,902,148 of OU565284.1, read as the reverse complement.
CAGCATGTAAGCACGGACTGCTATCCTTTTCTACGTCCAAAAGTCACTGTATATATCGTCAATTAAACCGCTAAGTACAGTTAAAATTATATCGTGTTTAGTGTCATTTTAATCGGAAAAATGGCACAAAGAAGATGGCGAAGGTCCCATAAATAAATAATGGAAAACAAAGAAGTTTTGTAATTGGATTAGTAGTGGTTCACATCGATATACTCGACCGGTATCGGATTACGTGGCATGTTTACACTACACGGCGACCGAGGCAGCTCGAGCTTTTTCGCCACTCGCGGATATGCCCCCCCCCCCCACAGTGGAGGGGGTAGGCGACCTGACAAAGATCGCATACCTCCGTGCGACATAGATCAAGACTTTATCGTACTTCATACCAATACTTAATACGTTGACTGCCGGACAATCATCCCCCGAAAATCCCACAAAAGCAATGTATAATTTAATCGGTGTACTTGAAATTGTAGTGTTAAAGTTTATCATAGGAATTACTTTTCTCGAACTCTTTTAGATTGTGCTGGTCCCAATCGCATTCGATTCAAGTAACTCTATTATTACCAAAATTAATTTTTGAAAATAGACGAAGAATTTTGTCAGCCATATGCAGGGTGTCATTTAACTGTGTCACCTAAATTTACTCGTAAACTATTTGTTGTGTAAAAATTTTTTTGAATCCAAAGTTGCATGGTTTCAAGAGTAGCATGGGATGTAGTAATTCGATTTTTTCTGTTTCGCTTTTTTATCGAGGTACAAGAGGCACCTTGAGTTTCTTTATTGTAAAGGGTAAATTTTAAGCTTGTGATTGAAAAGACAATTGAATCGTGAACAAAAAACTGTAGAGGTATATCGGATGAGAAACTAATAGTTCTTACAGTTTTCACTCATCAGTCAATACAATTTCTAACCACAAGGTCAAATATTACACATGATGATACAAAAATTCAAGGTGACCTTCATATCTCAACAAAAAAGCGTATCATAAAAAAAACCGATTGTTATATTGTGTGCCCTACAAGATGTGAGAATGTTAAAGAAATTATTGTTATTGATAAACTTTGTCTATTCCATTCTTGCATTATTAAATAAGTTGTTTCAATTCTGTATGATTTTTATGGGCATTGACGTGGAACTCAACGCGTTCAGAATATATTATTTATAATTTTACATTATCATTTTTTACATTACATACAATTTTCAATTTTTCTACACAAATTTTAAGAAAATGTAGATCCAAAATAAAGAAAAATTGTACTAAATATAGGATTTTATATTCTAGCAGTTTTCGAAAATTTTCATAAGCCTCAATGCATAAAGATCGCAGTCTAATTATAACATACTATGCATTACTATATTATTATATTTTTAATATTTAACTTGACTGAATATAACGATGTTCAGCGGGATAGCCAAATATGCAAATTTAGTTCAATGTTTTCAGTTAGAACAGCTTGTGCAGCCAAAATGAACCTCATCAGAGGACTCCCGAAGCGATGAAGAAAGAAAATGGTCACATCGTCGCACGGTTGAGTAATAAAATGGACAAATAGTAAAATAAACAAATTTGTATGTATGTTTTCAAATAGACTAGCCTGTGCAGTCAAAATGAACCTGATTAGAGGACTCCGGAAGCGATGAAGAAACAAAATGGTCACATCGTCGCACGGTTGAGCAATAAAATGGACAAATAGTAAAATATACTATACATGTCTTCAGTTAGACCATTCTGTAGAACAGTCGAAGTAACCAAATGGTCAAATCTCAGCACGGAGCAGCAACCAAAATGAAAAAATAGTCAAATATGCAAATTTAGAACAACGTTTTCAGTTAGAGCAGCTTGTGCGGCCAAAATGAACCACATCAGAGGACTCCGGAAGCGATGAAGAAACAAAATGGTCACATCGTCGCACGGTTGAGCAATAACATGGACAAATAGTAAAATACACAAATTTGTATGTATGTCTTCAAATAGACTAGCCTGTGCAGTCAAAATGAACCTGATTAGAGGACTCCGGAAGCGATGAAGAAACAAAATGGTCACATCGTCGCACGGTCGAGCAATAAAATGGACAAATAGTAAAATACACAAATTTGTATGTATGTTTTCAAATAGACTAGCCTGTGCAGTCAAAATGAACCTCATTAGAGGACTCCGGAAGCGATGAAGAAACAAAATGGTCACATCGTCGCATGGTTGAGCAATAAAATGGACAAATAGTAAAATATACAAATTTGTATGTATGTTTTCAGGCAAATCAGTCTGTGCAATCAAAATGAACCTCAGCAGAGGACTCCGGAAGCTAGGCAGAAAGGGAAAATAGTAGTCGGACAGTTTCGTGCAAGAGAACCGGCGGGCAGGTCGTTTCCATCGCGGTTCTTCTTGCTGCCAATCAAGGGGCCAGCAACAAACATCGCGAGCTTCTATTTATTGCCCTCCGCAGGAAAGGAATGATCGATTCTCCGCAGCGGGGCACCTGCAGCATCGGTCGTCGCGCTAATTCCGCGGAAATGCGGGTATCTCGAGGGCCATTAGTCGTTCGCCGCTTCCATTTCCGCGGCGGAACAAGAAAGCAGCTTTGTTAGCTCGCGGGAGACGGTAACGCGCCAAGAAAGTTCGCTTAGACGTCTAGTTGGGAATATCCAGGAACGAACGCGTTGTAGTCGTCGGAGCTTGTCTCGAAGCAGTCTAGTATACAGTTCTCGTTATTATGTTCCCTGCTAGCAAGTGGCGGCTTTATTAAGCCTCGGGAATGGCAAGAAAGTTGGCGAGCTACTTCCTTCCGGTCTCCGTGATCGCCGATTCCACGACCCGTCGAAGTCGATCCTGTGTTTAAAGGTTGCCGGGAGCTCAAGCTCGTTCCTTCTATTTCTGGCGATTGTTAGATGGTTATCGCGGACCGTGGAACGGCCAGACACCAAGGTTAGAAACTGCACGGCCCCCGGTCCGCGCGTATCGATTTAAAACTGCCGCCCCTTTATCGCACACCGACGCGAAATCGCGGATGTTTAGGGGCCGATGGTATACCCACATCGATATCTTCGCCTACGAACGATCGATTATTAATCGGTTATTACTTTGATCTATTTAGATCGTGAGCCGTCGAACGGCACACTCGCCTTTCCATAAATTCGACCTCTTTGACTTTATTCGATCGGCTTGCAAGAAAATCGGTGCAAGCTTTCTCATTTCCATACATTATTTGAACAACAGAGTTTTTGTACTCTTTAACGTATTTAATTTCTGTCGGGAGAAGACTGCAGAATTTTAAGAAAAATATAAACTGTTCTGCATCGATGGTCGAAAACAGAGAATGAATAGTTTATTTCTGCGCTTCAGTCCATTTCTATGTTATCTGCTAATAAATTTATTCTTCTATAGTCTTCTATATTCTTTTATATCCTGCTATGTATATCTTTCTATATCATGCTATGTGTGTTCTTCTATATTTTTCTATATTTATCTATATTCTCCTATATTCTTCTATATTCTTCTATAGTCCTCTATATACTTCTATATTTTTCTATATTTTGCTATATCTTTCTATAATTATCTATATTCTTCTATATTCTTCAATATTCTTCGATATTCTTCAATATTCTTCAATATTCTTCTATATTCTTCTATATTCTTCTATATTCTTCTATATTCTTCTATACTCTTCTATATTCTTCTATATTTTGCTATATCTTTCTATATTTATCTATATTCTTCTATATTATTCTATATTATTCTATATTATTCTATATTCTTCTATATTCTTCTATATTCTTCTATATTCTTCTATATTCTTCTATATTCTTCTATATTCTTCTATATTCTTCTATATTCTTCTATATTCTTCTATATTCTTCTATATTCTTCTATATTCTTCTATATTCTTCTATATTCTTCTATATTCTTCTATATTCTTCTATATTCTTCTATATTCTTCTATATTCTTCTATATTCTTCTATATTCTTCTATATTCTTCTATATTCTTCTATATTCTTCTATATTCTCCTATATATATTTTTCCATATTTTTTTTACATCTTTTTATGTATGTTCTTCTACATACTTCTATATTCTTCTTAAATTTTTCAATATATTTCTATATCCTTCTATGTATATTCTATATTCTTCTATGTATTCTATGTATATTTTTCAATGTCCTGCTATGTGTATTCTAGATTCTTCAGTATCCTTCTATGTATATTTTTTTATATTTTTCTATATTTTTCTAAATTTTTCTATATCCTGCTATGTATATTCTATATGTATTCTTCTATATCCTTCTATATATGTATATCCTTCCATATTTTTCTATATCCTGTTACGTATATTTTTCTATATTCTTCTTCGTAAACAATCGCGCGCGAGACTTAAATATATAATTGTTAATTATCACAAGGGAGGAGGTTATTCACAATACTGAAACCACTGATCCTGACAACAGGATGTTCACGGGATTCGTTGAGAAAAATGATTTTGCCCGGTCGTCGAACTCCGGAGTATCGGGCAAGGACTACCGATCGATTCGAAGGAATCTGGGAAAGTCCCCCGGCAACATTTATCGTTATTTGTCATCGTGGTTGGCCCCGCAAAAGGAGCCCGCCACTAATTTACCGCGGGCAAGCTTAACGAGTTCGTGCGACGGTGGCCGTGGCGCCGCGCCGCGCCGGTTTTCGCGCGACTACCAGCTTTTGATCTTGATTAGGGGATAACAGGGAATCGAGCAAACGAGGACCCGGCCCCGTGGTTCTGGTCTTAGGCTTCACCGAGGCCGGCCAGCAAGGCCTTGTCCTGTAATTTATCGAGAAGCCTATACCGGACGCGTCGCGTTCCTCGTAACTCAGTTTGAGAAATAAATGGTCCTCGTTCGTGCGCGATTCGCTCGTTCGTTATTGCCGCGGATCCGACCGGCTCATAAATGTCCTAACAGCAAATGATACACCCATCCTGCTCATCCGGAGATCCCGATGAATCGGGAGACACGCTTGCTGAAAGCGGGACGACCTTCACCCTGGATAAAATCGGTGGAACACAAGCATTCAAATGATCGAACGATTACTTAGTTTCTAAATCGAATGAATTCCTTACCGAGTTGTACAGGGTGTATCAAAATTATATGTCCCGAATACCATAACGAGATTCTATACCTCTGGATCCTGCAAACCTTTTAAAAAAATTAGCCGCAGATTTGACCTTGAGCCCTTTTTCAAGGTCAAAATTTTTTCTATTGCAATCTTATGGTATTCATTGCGAGGAACATAAGTCTCAGAGAAACCGTGGGTCTCAAGTCAACCATTCTCTTGAAAAACCACTTTAAAGTTTCCGTAAACTATTTTATTTAACATATCTGCAGGGTGTCTCATGATGGTATAAACGTGGAGGAGGTAATTCTACATGAGGAAATGTTGGATTATTTGTCATAATCCGTCGGCTAAGATGCAATAATGAATCTTGTTATATTTGAGAAACACTGCGCTTAGCCAGACTGATACAATAGACCAGATGTCATCAGGCGCATAGGCCTGTGACTGTTTATGCCTGGGCGTTCGGGATAGAGACAAGATTCAGCCCTAGTCCTTTCCTGTTAACTGGGAACAGAGTTTTCTCTGTGCCCTTGTAGAATTTTCTCTTCACTTCTTATAAGACTTCCAAAGCGTCAAGACGTCCTTCCAAGCTATTAACACGTTGACTGCCAGGCATACTTTCCATGGTTTGCCCAAGGCGCCAACGTGAATTTTTCATTATGCGATGCATATTATGTTGAAATATTATTTGCAGCAAATAAAGTGAGTTATCAAATCATGCTTGAAGCATTTTTCGTGTATTAATTTTTTCAAACCACTATAGTAACAATGGTATTATTGAAAAATTTATCACTATCCATATTTACTCTAATTATGTATTTTTATTATTTGCTGCGTCGCCGGTCACCGGTGGCCCCCACGGCGCTGTAGCCAAGTCGAGTGCCGGTCACCGGTGACCCCCATGGCAGTCAACGTGTTAAATAAAGCAGTGTTCTCTAAAGCTACATCGAATCTTTTACAGTTAATCATAACTATTGAAATGGTAGGATACTGAAAGTATATTTACTCAACCGAAGATACAAAACGACGCGATCAATGATGAAAACGTACTGAGGTAGCCAAACGCATCGAAAAAACAAAAACATAACAAAGAAGGCAAACCCATAACGCTTGCGCGCACCCCGCACGCGCGACGCACACATGCAAACACGTAGAGTAACTCCAAGCACAAATTTCACCTCGAAGTTTTCAACAATAACCCATTTCCAATAGAAAATAAGTCTAAAATATAGAATCATTTTTTTTCATTCGACGCCCCCATTTTCAAAAGAAAATCTGTGGTCTAGAGTTTTATTACGGAAAAAATCAAGAGTAAACTGGAAAGCCTAGATTGAGCGAAAACTGGTTTCTTAACGGTGCGTCTACAATATCTTTCTACAGCGCAAGAGTTGCAATTCGGTTTTCCCTTCGCGTTGCAATCTTCGCGTGCAGTATAGCACGGTTACGCGGTATACAGTATAGCGCTCGGTTCGCGGCCTTTTGATTGCAGCAGTACCTTTACATTTGTAGATTACGCGGGCCGTTACGAGCAGCCGCCGGTATCTCGCAGATCATCCCCCCCCCCGGTATCTTCTCCCTTTGCTTCTTTTTTTTTATACCCCGCCACCCTTTATCCTCCCTTCGCGAGACGCTGATATTAACGACACCCGGTAGATCGTAATTTTGTCACCCGGCGAAGAAAGGGGTCGGAAGGCTCTCCTAAGAAGAAACGCGCCCGAGCGCGCCGCGACGCTAATTGCATGCATTTTTAACGGCGATACGTCCTAATCGCCGAGCGGTATGATGGAAACGCGTGCATAAAGCTTTACGCTCGCGGCACCCTGGGGAAAACGATCGAGGCGAGGGTCGTGACTCCTCTGTAACGGCACCGTGTGCCGCTTCCTCCCCCTTTGCTTCTCCCGCCGCTCTATTTCTTTCTTTCTTTCTTTCTATCGTTTCTCTGATGATCTTTTGCTTCCCTTTGCTCGCAGAAAGGGGTGCAACTGCCATACTCGTAACTAAACGGAGAATTTCAGGGAGACTGGGGCTAATTGACTAATTTTTAACACGCCTAATTTTTATAAATAAACTGCTGGCATTTGGTTGAGCTGTTGCACAACGAAAGTTGCGTTTACCTAGGTATACAGGATTTATTTTAAAAATCGCTTTAATTAGGCATAGGTTGAAGTTTTTGTCACATTTGTCTTGATGAGTGCAATAAATCGACTAGGTTAATTGACATACACGGTGGAGTCAGTTGACTTGACATTTATTTCTCATATTATTTCTTTAATAAATTTTCATCAATATCCAAGTTCAATTATGTAGTTCTTTAACAGATATTTCTTAATGTTAAGAGAGTAATTGAAAGAGTAACTCTAGATCTTCACTTACATCGCGACAACACTGTATTTCTATTTTGAAAATTCCTAGATTAAAAACCACAATGGCTATCCCGTATTCTTGGTCGCACCTTTCGTGGTGATTGAGTCTAATTGACTAATTTTTAACACGCCTAAATTTCATAAATAAACTACTGGTAGTTGGTTCAGTTGTTGCGCACCAAAAATTGCAATATTTACCTATGTATACGGGATTCATTTTAAGAATCGCTTTAATTAGGCAAGGAACAACGGACGGGAGATTCTCTTTCTTCCATCAATAATGTTAATTAGTTGATAAGAATATTCTACAACACAAAAAGTCACGCAGAATCAAAACAAATTATTAAATAATACAAATAGGTGTTTCGGAGGAGACAATTTTCAAAGTGTTTAAATATATGTATATAAGAGTCACCTAACGTTTTCACCTCAAATATCATTGTTATTTTCAAAGATACATTAAATTTTTTCAGGACAAAGTTGTATGGTAAAATGGAGCTCACACGATATCACAAAAAATTTTGTTTTTGTCATTTTTTTTTAAAGATATCCAGGTCACCTTCATTTTTTTAAATGGAACCACCCATTTTCAAACGCCTACAATGGTAGTTCCTTTCATTACGAATTCAGTGATTATAATTACTCAAGGTCATTCAAGGTCACGGACATGGATAACGTATAAAATTTGAAATATAAAATTTATATATGTATATTGTATATGCACAAGCTCTTTAACGTTACATAGTTAGTTTTGCTGAAATTATTACAAATAAAGAAGTATAAGAAGGCAAACAACGTTAATTTCAGGACAAAGTTCGATCATTCTAAAGCTAGCATTTTCGATTGTTTTCAAACTACTTTAAAAAAGACTATGGGCGCCTTATAGCCATTTATTTTTATGTTAAAACTTAGTGTGTACATTTAAGAAGCTATTGGCATTTCCATTCGTTTTTGACAAAGCTGAAAAATTGATTTCTAGCCATGTTTTAGCGATTCTGAACTATTGTGCGACGTACCAATCAAATTATACTAACCTGGTCTATTAAAAGCCATTTTACCAGCACAAGCTCGTCGAAAATCTTCTGACGCTTCGGCTGAGAAAGTGTAAACGCTGGGAAAACAGTAACCATATCGCCGATGGAAATATGAAACTCTGTCCACGTTCCCCGAGCAATAATTTTCCGATTAGCCATTCTAAATTCAGCTGTTCAACGAACCTGAAAATTGCTCCAACAATCGCAAACGAGCCTCGTCCAGCAATCAAATCGTTTTCCTCCTCGGCGGACTTTCTTTTGCAATAATTCGCCCGATTCGTTCGAGTCGTTTTTCCAGCCGTTCACTCGCGAGAAAAAAGAAGCGTTGAGAAGTTAATTAAAGAACAGAGGAGAGGATAGGCACAAGCCGGACTCGTTTAACGATCAACAAATTCATTCGGCTCCTTTCTCCGACATTGTGGCCAGAAAATATGTCTTTATCTCTAGAATCTAGAGAGATGAAAAAAAGTCTTGTTAAACTTTAATTTTTCGAAGATCAAGGTCATCTCAAGGTCATGTTATTATACACATCTAAATGTATTTTTCGATCAGATGCACGATGCAATAATTAAAAAAAATGTAGTTCTATAAAGAAAACACCGATGACCTTGATAACTCCGAGAAAAATGACGTTGGAAAAAAAAAATTCTTGCCAGATATTGAACCCTTTGACACCATGCACATTACGTAAAAAATATTTTTTGCATCACAATAAGCTGAAGAGATGATCTTACTTAAAAGGACCACCCTGTATATGCACAATATTTCATTGAAATCGGACGATGCGTAAAAAAGCTATACGCATTGGAAGATGTAAGAATCTTTGATAGAATCTCATAGAAACCTTAATCAATTTTGACGAATCTTTGTGCACGTACATAACTTACTCAGTTGTGCAAAAGGCATATTTTCAATTTTCATTATATGCACAGTTATTAACACAGTTAAAAATCGTGACCTGTACTTTTATTTTCTCAGCCATTTCGACCAATTGTACTTTTTAATTAATTTTTTGACAATATTACCTAGTAAACTAATCTTGTTACACATGTATTGTATTATGTTATACTGTACTGCAGGGATGGGCTATTTTGCCTCGATTGAGGCAAAACCGCCCACACCGTACGCAACGAATGCGCGCGCTGCATGAAAGAGAGGTTGGTGGGAGAAGCAGGCATTTGAGGGGCTTCCTTTGAGGATATTATAGGATATTCTGTTGTGCAATGTTGTGGTATACTATGTTATGTTACGTATACTAAGTGGTATATTATGTTATGTTATGTCGTGTTATATTTTGGTATATTATATTATGGTGTTGTATTGTGTTATGTTCTCCAGGATTACGAACTAAGTTATGCTGTATAATGTTACGTAAAATTGTATAAGGGCGAAGATGTCTTGTCAAAGCCGAGAGGCAAGGCGATAATAATAATTAAATAAAATAATAGTAAACTAATCCTCCTAACATCTCAAAGAAAGGTCAAATGGTTTCGTCCAATTTTTAGAGCGTCCACTTAATGTTTTCTCCGAGTGTATGTCCGACTGTTATCGATAGATCGACGTGGATTTGTGCTAACGGCTTTTCGAGTTCTAATTGCCCGTGGCAAAAACGTTCTCTCGATTGGTCTCGCTTCCCCGGTAGACAGGCTCGATAGTGACGAGTTTAAACGACTAGCATTTCGAAGACAAAAAGCTTCCAATCTCATGATAATTAGGTTTCTTTGTCGCGTGTGGGCGCACCTCTCGTCCCAGTTGTTCCTCCTTTTTGAGAATGTTGCACGAGTGCTGGTTTTTAGTCGTACAAAAGGGAAAGTCCGAGCGGATCGCATGAAAGAAAATATTGCTAGTATACAGTGGCTCACGAAAGTATTCGAGCACCTTTTAAATCAGAACAAATTATTTAACATTGCAACAAACGATGGCGATATCTCATCGACTGCAGAATATACAGTGGCTCACGGAAGTATTCGAACATCCTTTGAATCAGAATAATTTTTTTAACATTGCGCCAAACAACTTGTCTCTTTTTTAGTACCATTGATTTATTAAATGGCGTGCAAAAAAGCTTTTCAAAAATTGGAAGGTGTAGGAATTACACGAGAAAATAAAAATGGCACTTTTCAAAACTTTTTTATTTCAGTCCGAAATGAAAATTTAAAATATGCATTTTGTAGATCTACGTCACTTATACGCATGTTAAAAATTTATTACATGTTGAAAGATATAGCAACCTGTGGAAACTGACCAAAAATCGTGAGAAGCTGCTATTTTCACAACTTTTCACGATTTCGTTGAAATTTTCAGCGTGTGTATGTACTAATATCGATCTGCAGAACGCATACTTTGAATTTACATTACGGGCTGAAATGAAAAAGTTTTAAAAAAGTGCCATTTTTATTTTTTCATGTAATTCCTATGAATTTCAATTTTTACAAATTTTTTACGCGCGTCATGTAGTAAATCAATGTTTCTAATTGCTCAGAAAAATTCATGTCGTTCGTTGCAATTTTAAACAAATTATTCGGATTTAAATGGTGTTCGAATACTTTCGTGAGCCACTGTATATTCTGCAGTCGATGAGATATCACCATTTTGCAAAAAGGCGGAGCTGGGAATGTGATAGTTTTCACCGCGTCGAGAGAAAGTTATTGTATATGGACAGGAAAGCATTTGTCGTGATGATGGAAGTTAAGAGAAGAATGTTTGATAAGTTCAATTAATCTTCATTGAAAGGAGAAAATTTGTGTCTGACAGTGCAATTTTGGTTTTGTAGTATTGTTCGTCTGAGATAATAAGTCTCTTGTAAAGAAACAACATTTGGATTTTATACACTTATGACAAAAATTAGTACAACCCCTGGCATAAAGTATGGAACCAAAGTTAAAAATCGTGTAATTTTCTTAAAATTGACCAAACGAATTAAGATGTTTGGACATGTTAGAAGAATTTGTTTACTAAATAACGAGTGAACAAAATTTTGAAAAAATTGTTTTTGGTCGGAATTGCGAGGCAAAGAGTAAAAAAGTTGGTTTTTGCAACAATTTTATCCGAACCTTGTGTAAAACTTTAATCAACGCGTTTTTGTAGATCTACGTCAATCATATACATCAGGGATGGGCATTTCTGGCTCAATTGAGACAAAACCGTCCCCACCATAGCGCCCACTGTCCCCCACCAGCATCCGCCTTTACCATAGAGGAAAGAAGTGCTTCGCCCGTCGCGAACAGTGCGCAGGCCTCGCACATGAAAGAGAGGTTGGTGGGAGAAGCAGGCTACCAAGATGGGCCCCTACCGTGCCCATTACGGATATGCATGATCAAAAAGTATGCTCAATGATAAAAGTCGCAGATTTTCGGACTTATCAGGGAAATTTCGACCTTAAGTGACCACATTCACAGGAGTTGAATAAAAAATTATTCTACTTTTAATTATTCTATCAACCTGAAACTAATACGTTGATGTTCTTTAATTTTTGTTAATATATCCACTGCTTTAAAATATACGTATTCATTTTTGTCATAAATGCATAAAATCAACAGTTTGGTATTTTATCTAGCCTCTTTTTATATCATTAGACACCTGATATTTATGCAAAATAAAAATTGTTTACCGGAACCACAACAAACTGAAGTGAAATACAAAATTCTTTTTCAACGCGTCCAATAAACTAAAAACGATGCAATAACATTTTAAAATTCTTACAATGTATTTATTGTTTTAAATTATACTTAATGATTTTTGTCATAAATGCATAAAATCCGAAGTCTGGTCTCTACAGTCTGCTATTTTACCTAGCCTCTTTTCTTATCATTAGACAGCGGATGTTTACGCAATATAGAAATTGTTTACCTGAACTGCAACAAACTGAAATAGAAAGCTTTTTTTTAACATTTTGGATAGGCTAAAAATGATGCAATTTAAAATTCTTGCAATGTATTTACTGTTTTAAATTATAGTTATTGATTTTTTGTCATAAACGCATAAAATTCGCAGCTTAGCTATTACTTATAAGACTGACTGTAAATAATTTACAATCAATTTCTCGTCGCATAACCACACAAAGGACAATGCTAATGAATTCTTCCGGTGACCTTTAAGCCGACACTGTTGACGCCATCCGGCGTTGTCAGTCGTGCGAAAAAACTCCCCATCGAAAGATCCAGTGGAGATCGATCGCCGACGCAAGGGGACAAGATCCAAGGATCCAGGATCCTCGGCGACACCGAAACGTCTCGCTCGATTTTGACAGTCCCCACTGTCCCGCGCCATGATGAATGAAGGACCCGGCGAGGAACGATCGACATTATCGTAAATCTCTCGACTCGGGGCTATTGTGAAGTCACTCGTCATCCGTTTCGATCTTGTCGCACCTCTCGTTTACTCGCTCTCTTACCCGTTTAACCCGCTCGTTTACTCGCTTGCTCGCTTGTTCGCGCGCGCGCGTTCGCACACGCGGACAAGCACCGATCGAGGCAAACTGAGGTCAGATCGTTATCGGCAACGGGGGAAGCCCGACGAACTCGATTCGAATTCCGATTAAGACCTTTTAGAACGTTCGTAAATGTCGTACAAGGCTGTGAAATCGACGGGAACCCGCGTCCTCGTGAACCATCGCGATCCTTTTTCAGATCGCGACTGACCCGATGATGCGCCCTGACTTAGAACTCGACACCCTGGCTGCCATCTTGCACGCGATGCGCGGGGGAAAGTTGATCATGTCGTTCTGTTTGAAACAGTTTTCGATCTTCGGAGACAGTTGGTGCGATTGTTTAACACCAGAACCATCGGACCAGTCAAAATGACTGGTTTCTAATTTTTTCTTTTACAAATATTGAAATTATGAATATGTTTTCTGGAGATGTTTGAACAAAAATTTCACGAAGCCTGAATAAATGCAATCTTCTCGTTATTATAAAGCTGTACAGGTGTCCCACGCAACAGTTTTCACGATTTTTTAAGTACTTCCAATAATCTGACAAAAAATATTTTCAACGAAAGTTGATCAGTTTTCGATTGGCTATATAATGCAATAAAAAAGGTTCGAAAAACATTTTTTTTTATAGTATTATGAAGGTCACCTTCATTTTTTTAAATGACACTTTGTATATTTGACTTAACAGTATTATAGCCTGTGTCAAGAAGAATTCAACGATCTAGAATACCATGACCTTAGGATGACCTTGAAGGCGAAGAAATGAAAATTTCAACAAAACATGAGAATCTGCTTGAATGGGTGATAATAACTTGTGTTTATTATTAAGACTCGAAATCTTATTTTACCATCGCATTCGTTTCGTTTTTATGATTAAAATCACACCAAACATGATATAATTACGATCAGAATATCTTGAGTAACAACCGTATCATGTTGAGGATTTCACATTTACAGAATTCGTGTCTCTACCATGAATGTCAAGTCCGAAACTTCAATCGATTGTTTCACAAGTAATTAATATCGTAACTATATCTTGTTTGGGGTCATTTTAATTAGAAAAATGAGGCGCATGCGATGGTATTCAGTTTCATAAAAATAATCAAAAATTAGAAAAGTTGCAAATAATGTTTCTAACATTTCAAAAGAAAATCTAAAATAGTTTAATTCTAGGACTTTGTCGAACAGTAAAGGATGGTCAGAACGATTTCGATGGGAGATTCGGTGGTCGGTAAGAATGCACGGAAAAAGGGCAACCGCGCGGTGATTAAGATCCGAGCTGTGGTGTTCAACGGGCAAGAAACTTTTACTGGGTTATGTTCTTTTTGCCGGGCCTTTTCCTCCGGAAAGGATCGGGGGGGCCGGACCGGCTAGCGGCGTTGCGACAACAGAGAGGATGAAACGGGACACTGAAAAACAGAGGACGGACGACAGTAATCGGCTCTGATTATCGGACCGAGCGGGTAGATTACGAGCACAGGACAGGCAACATCTGTTGCATCCTTTAGCAGGCACTGGATACACATCGGGGGCATTCCTTTGGTACACGATTGTCGCTCGCGAGATAGCAAACCACTTTTCATTTGTCCGCGCGAGCCGATTAATTCGTTCGGGACGATGATTCTTCTGATGACCGTGGATTACTCAGATTCGAGATTTACGCGACTGGTCGAACGATAAGCTTTGGCAACTCGACATTACTGTGAGGAAATGTGTAATTGTATTAGATGGTGGAGAGAAGTCTTTGTCTTGTAATAGGTGTTGTTCGTTTGTATTACTGTTTGCTTTGGTGTTTTGTTGGGATGTTGATTCTGTACATTTTGAGATATGATTTGAGAGTTTTAATTGAGAAGTGTGTGGGACTAGGTAAAAATGGGAGAAACGTCCAGGAAGCAGGCACTAGGGATTATGGAGTAGGCAATGTCCAGGGACTAAAGACTTGGGACTAAGGACTAGAAAAAATGTCTATGAAGTAGGGAAAACGTCCAGGGACTAAGGACCAGGTAAAATGCCTACGAAGCAGGGATAACACCCAGGAACTGAGGACTCGGCACCAAGGACTAGGAATAATGCCTATGAAGTACGGCTTTGATGGGCAATTTTGCCTCGATTGAGGCAAAACCGTCCACACCGTAGCGTCCTGTGTCCCCTTCCAGCAAGCGCGGTACAATGGGGCAACGAAGACACAAGACATCAGCGTACGCTACGAACATGCGCGCTGCATAAAAGAGAGATTGGTGGGAGAAGCAGGCGTTTGAGGGGCTCCACCCGTGCCCACCACTGAAGTAGGGGCACCGTTCAGGGACTAACGACTCGGGACTAAGGACTAGGCAAAATGTCTATGAAGTAGGGGCACCGTTTAGGGACTAAGGACTTGGGCCTAAGGACTAGAAAAAATATCTACGAAGTAGGGAAAACGTCCAGGGACTGAGGACTCGGGACCAAGGACTAGGAAAAATATCTATGCAGTAGGGGAAACGCCCAGGAACTAAGGACTAGAAAAAATGCCTACGAAGCATGGATAACACCGAGGAACTGAGGACTCGGGACCAAGGACTAGGAATAATGCCTATGAAGTAGGGGCACCATTCAGGGACTAAGGACTTGGGACTAAGGGCTAGGAAAAATGCCTATAAAGTAGGGAAAACGCCCAGGGACAAAGGACTAGGAAAAATGCCTATGAAGTTGGGGGACCGTTCAGGGACTATGTACTCCGGAATAAGGACTAGGCAAAATGTCTATGAAGTAGGGGCTCCGTTCACGGACTAAGGACTTGGGCCTAAGGACTAGAAAAAATATCTACGAAGTAGGGAAAACGTCCAGGGACTGAGGACTCGGGACCAAGGACTAGGAAAAATATCTATGAAGTAGGGAAAACGCCAAGGACTAGCGAAAACATTTAGGGACCAGAGACTATGGAAAAAGCTCAGGGTCTAGGGTCTAGGAACTCGGGAAGGGTCCGTGAATAGGAACTAGGGAACAGTCCTAGAAAGGTAGTAGAGACTAGAAATAGAGACGAGGGAAAGGACTAGGGGACAGGTGTATTGTATATATTTGTAACCCGTACTTACAACCAAATTCAAACATGGCCGCCTAACTGTATCGCTCCCATTTCAAACCTCTCTTCTCAACAAAAATAATTTCCAAGCCACATTTATCTATTCTCACACATTCTCGCATATTCCAACGTTTTCTCACATACATTCAATTACTCGATTGTCGCCCATGGGTACATAATCAATTAACCAATCTTCACCTCGCATATCTCTAATCCAATCGATAATAGAGAGGATTAGAGAAAGAGAGAGAGAGAGAGTTCATACAATAATTTGTAATAAAGATCACCGTTCACAATTGTAGCACAGCTCTCTTCTCAAGCTAAAAATGATTATATCTTCCTGCAATTAATCATTCGAAAATTACACATGCCGGAGAAAGATTCGCGCAGGATTCGAGGCGCAGGAAGGTCTTGAGAAAAAGAAAAGCCAATTATTTCCAAGATCGGTTATTAGAAATCCGACAAGATAAAGCAGGAAATGAACAAGTGCAACAGTCGATCGGTCACTCCCGAAGATCCCCGAGAGTTTCCATCAGCCGTGGAGGTTTTTTTCCGGTGGTGTGGTTCGCGCGCGCTTTACCACACGAGCCGAACGTGTAATCGGATTACGGAGAGAAACGATTGCGAACCCGTGTTCGCGATTTATTGCCGCGTTGACGCGCCCGGCCCCGATGAACTCGATATTCCGCGGGTTTGCGCACACTGTTGTACCGTTAGCGAAGCCCGCGCGTTCGCGCTCGGACATTATTAGTCCACGAGTAATTTGTTTTCTTGCGAGAGAGTCGCCTAATGCGACAATCCTTCCAGCTCGGTTTATCAACCGGGGTTACCGTTAGTTGAACGTGCTGCTGTCATCTAATTTCTGCCTGTAACGCGTGACCGTTTCGCGCGCGCACGCGGACGTGCGAATCGAGATTTCCGAGAGGTTTTGCGCGCACCGAGCCCCACGAATATAGATCACTCGAGAGGCTACCGTGCAGGAAATTGCAAAAACTTTCCTGGTCACTTACGGTGCCGGGATGATCCCTGATATCCTCGAAAAAGTTGCTATTAACGTGACCATTACCTTCGCTGGAATATAAAGTGAAGGGCAAAAGTGTATCGACACCATTTCACACAGTTATAACTCTTTTAATATTAAATACTTGAATGGTCTTGAGATGTTAGAAGGATTAGTTTATTAGATAATGTATACAAAAATTGTGGACAAAATTGCATTTGATCGGAATCGCGAAAATGAAATTAGTAAATGTTGATTTTTACTACTTTTTTAGCTGAGCCATTAATGAAAATTTAAAATATGCTTTTTATAGATCTATATTAGTTATGCATGTGCTGAGAATTTGATCGTAATCGGTTGACGCAGAATAAAACGGCACACATCGAAAGTTACTTTTCAAGTCTTTTAACCCCATGTGCTATGACAGGGAGTTGCAACGTATTCCCCTCCGAGAACTGCAAGGTCCCCACCATCGAACTTTTTCCCACTACTACGTACAGCCGTAGAGTTAGTGAGTGTTGCGTGTGCCGCGCGGCTCTCGTGGTGGGAGCTTCCCACTGCTATACATTATAACGATGAAGTCTAAGAGTGGGGGAAGAACCTAAGCGGGGAAGGAGTCTCGAATAGCTCCAGAGCTACTGGTTGGAACCAGTGATGGTCTCGGTTTTCTCGCGCATGCGCGACAATTTCAGCGTCAGTAAAGTACAAAGTTGGGCTAAAATGAGGTACCTTAGTCACCTTTCATAGTTTCGCAAATTTTTTTCTCGATTTTCAAATATGAATTGACAAGTAGCTCCTTCGCCAATACTAGTTGCCATTATGAAATCGAATATATTACCATTAACTTACCAAAATTTCGAAGTACGGTCGTCTCGTCGTGTCGTCTTGCACTCTTCTGCCCGGTTTCCCGCCAATAACAGTTCTCCCCTAATTTACCCACAAACATAAGACGTACGGTACGTTCCTGCATTTAGTCGCGCATGCGTGAAAAAACCGAGACCATATACCATCACTGGTAGGAACTGCCTGTGCTATAACATCGAATCAGCCTCGTGGTGGATTCTGAACAGCGTCTAACAAATATGTATGTTATTAATTTCCTTTGAATCGAAATAACTTCTATTTTGTTGTTATCAATATGCAGCTATTGGAGAACATATAGGCACACAGCAGATATCAATTTTCTTCTTCTACCATGAAATTATGATAAAGAAGTTCTAATCATTACAACAATAACATAAATTGTAGTGTAAGGGATTGATTTGTCCACTGTCTCAAAATATACTGGTATTTGTCATCAATGTGTCAAATAATATATGAAATATTGTTTCTCCAAAATAATTTGCGAAATCCGTCGAATCGAGACACAGGGTTCCAAAAGAATGTGACGGATGACGTCAAAGCCGTTGGAGCATGAGAGAGAGAGAGAGAAAGGTGGTGCGAGCGTTGTCCGAAAAGTCACGGGAGGAGCTAGAGCTCTGCTAGCTTATGCATGGAAGCCGATCGACCATCAGCATTGACAGTTTTTGCGTGGTGTCATTATGGCCGGCGACGGCACAAAAGACCGTCGTCGACCGGGCCAGCCATCCGTGACGAACGCGGCGACTCCCGAAAGAAAGAGGAGATCTCGCGCTGCGGAAAAGAGAGCACGAGGAGGACGATGATGGAGAGGAACAGGCGGAAGAAGGATCGCCAGGGTCCACCGTGAAAGAAGGACGAAACGAAAGCCGGGAGGAGACCGTGGGACGTGGGGCCCGAGTCGGGCCAGGTCGGGCCCGGGCTCTTATCATCGCCAGGCAATCGGCGAGAGACGACACTTTTACATCAGCTTTTGCCTCGGCTTTTGCCAAGCTTTTGCTTCGGCTTTTGATTTGCTTTTGTTCGGCGTTTGCTCCCTTTGTCTTATACACGGTCCAGAAAATTAATACCAAAGGAGGCAGAGAATAGGCGGCCGTGCGTGTCCGCTCGGATAAGCGAGACGATGCTCGTTCGGCTCCTCGGCCCACGATGACAAACACCCGGGGAAACGGGAGCGCGTCGATCTGCTTCGTAAAAGGAGATAGCCAGGTTGCGGTTGCGTGTACTACAATGTACGAAGCACGTCGCCTCGTGATGTCCACGCCCGTGAAATCGTTATCGACGGACTGAGAGAACCTATATCCCACCATGGTTCAGGAGTTTCAGGCCTGTGTAATCCGAGGCGAACGCTGTGCTTCGGCCGACCTGCTGCGAACGGGTGCAATCATTATTTGAAAGTGCTCTGGTAAATTCTTTCTTCCTCTTCGACTATGGTAGTGTCTCCAAGTATGCGAAGAATTCCGGAACTAATTCACAATTCTGTAGGGAACGATTCCTTGATCTGTTGCTGCTGGCATCGAAGATGTAAACAATGATAGAACCATTTTATTACGAATGATATTTTTGTGTAACTTTTATCAGCATATTGCTAGTGTTTTTCTGAGTAAAAGGAGTACAAACATGATATAATTCGGAGTATGTTTACTTCTTTAATTCATGATGTAGTAAAACCTCACTTATCCGAACCAATCAATAGAACGTGAACGTTTGAGTAATAGAATAGTTATCTAGCTACAGTGCTATATTAAATCGTCACTGATTTTTATAATGAAACAGTATTTAGGACGCACTAAAATTATTAAAGGAAAAACGGAATTCCTAAGTTACCTCTGCTTAGTGCAACAGTACTGTCTCGATATATGCGAAAAAATCGGCACGGAAATGACAATGCTATATAGACACTGTTCCGTGATCTGTTGCTGCTAGCATTGGGCGTATAAATATAATGATGGATGTTTGTTGTTTCGAATCATAGAACTTTGTTCCATATAGTAGAACCTCTCTTATCCGAATTAATCAATAGAACGTGAATGTTTGAGTAATAGAATAGTTATCTAGATACAGTGCTATATTAAATCGTCACTGATTTTTATAATGAAAAATTATTTAGGATGCACTGAAATTATTAAAGGAAAAACGGAATTCCTAAGTTACCGCTGCTTAGTGCAACAGTACTGTCTCGATATATGCGAAAAAATCGGCACGGAAATGTCAATCCTATATAGACACTATTCCGTGATCTGTTGCTGCTAGCATTGGGCGTATAAATATAATTATGGATCTCTGTTGTTTCGAATGATAGAACTTTGTTCGATATAGTAGAACCTCTCTTATCCGAATTAATCAATAGAACGTGAATGTTTGAGTAATAGAATAGTTATCTAGCTACAGTGCTATATTAAATCGTCACTGATTTTTATAATGAAACATTATTTAGGACGCACTAAAATTATTAAAGGAAAACCGGAATTCCTAAGTTACATCTGCTTATTGCAACAGTACTGTCTCGATATATGCGAAAAAATCGGAACGGAAATGTCGGCATGTGTTGCTGCTAGGATTAGGCTTATAAATATAATGATGGATCTTTGTTTGTGATTGAATATTTCCGATGATAGAACTCTGTTCGATATAGTAGAACCTCTCTTATCCGAACCAATCGATAGAACGTGAATGTTTGAATAGTAGAATACGTACCTCGCAATAGGATGCTGCATTTAATATGTACTGATTAATTCAATTAATCGCATTGAAGTGAACGGCTTGAAACAAATATTCGAACAATATTCGTATTCTCATACAGTAGGTTCGGGTAATCGAGGTTCTACTGATTCGGGAATGAAACAAGCAAATAAGCTCCGAATTACAACGTGTTTGGACTCATTTTAATGAGAAAAATGTCACGAACGTATCAATAAACGTTAAGAATGTGCGAATCGTGTATATTATTTCCAACCTACTAAAATTTGTAAAGTAAGAGCGAAATTCCTTAATTACTTCCTCTGCTTCCTAAAACATTCTGGAAAATAAAAGATATTCTTTGCTGAAATTATTCTCCAAAATCTTTAAACACGCAGACTCAAAATTTCCAAATAAAAGAAATTCTTCGCATTTTATAACTTAAATGCAAAACGTTTGTTTTCTTATAAAGATCGAGAGACTAACAATAACGAGACTGTGGATTTGATGCATTTGTGACAAAAATAAGCGTACGCAGTTTAAAACAGTAAACCTATTAGAAAAACTTAAAAATACTATTGTAATATTTTCAACCTATTAAACATATTAAAAAAAGAAAATAACTCTCTATTTTACTCTAGTTTGTTACAAATTCAGGTAGAAAATTTTTCTTTTGTACAAAGATCGGCAATCTAATGATAACAATTGCCTGTACAAAGGCTGTGATTTCGAACACCTCGTTGAATCGGCGCATACCGGTAATCGCTCACGACAAATCGGGCGTAGTTTGACAGACCGAGCAGGATAAACACCGCCGAGGAATGATCGAGCAGATGAAAGGAGATAGAAGAGGACAGTAGCCGCGTAACTGGGAATCGAAACCACTAAGGAGGTGCACGTGCAGGTTCGTACACGTTGTCGCTCGGTTCGCCTGAAATCGGTCGATTTTCGTTGAGCCGCGAGATCGGATGCCAACAGCTTTTTCATCGATCCGATCGAGTTCATCTGCGGAGAACTTAATCGAGCTCGGCCGATCTCATCCGCAATCCACGGTCGAGGAAAAACCGTGACGATCGTATCTGCGGTTACAAAGTAGACTGCCAATATTACGTATTCGACAGGATTCCTTCCTCGAATAGATTGCTTGATCGTTTAAGGGATCACTCCAGTTTTGCCATTTTTTAACAATTTTTAAAAATTGGTTTCGGACGAATTCTTTCGCTCCTTGTATTAGAATTGTGTACACACATTTGTTGATATTTGAAGTACATGCAATAATTTCTTTAAGCGAGAGCCATCAAAATTACAATAGTTACATATGTATATGTATTCTTGTGTGGGGAGGGTTTTAACAAAATGGAGATTGTAATTAAACCAATGAAGTCATTTGGGATATCGATTACTGCGAAACATCGACATGTTGATGGTCCAGCTAAATATTAAAAATATGGTAATATATCATAATACATATTAATGTACATATATATATATATATGTATATATGTATTTAAATATATACATTATATGTATATTTTATTAATATATAGATATATTATAGATGTATTATATATTATAGATGTACTATATATATACATATATAATATTATATTAATATATAGATATATAATAGATACATTATATTAATATATAGATATATAATAGATACATTATATTAATATATAGATATATAATAGATACATTATATTAATATATAGATATATAATAGATACATTGTATTAATATATAGATATATAATAGATACATTATATTGATATATAGATGCATTATACAGATATTATATTAATATATAGATATATTATAGATATATTATATACATATATTATATTAATATATAGGTGTATTATAGATGTATTATAGATATATCATATTAATATATAGATATATTATAAACATATATTATATTAATATATTAATATATAGATATATTATAAACATATATTATATTAATATATAAATATATTATAGATATATTATATTAATACATAGATACATTACATTAATACATAGATATATTACATTAATACATAGATATATTATATTAATATATAGATATATTATATTAATACATAGATACATTATAGACCGGCGATAGCATGTATAGGAAAAAGTTGTTCAGAATGGTGACCTTGATAACATATTTCAAGGTCATTGAAATCGATGAGGTGTCCTCTTTATTTAATTATCGAACTGTCTATGTCGCTGCAATACAATTTCGTAATTAAAGCAGATAATTTTAATTTCGCATAAAGATCCGCACTTACAGTAAAAACAAACAGGCTCTGGTAGGATCTAGCGACAGAACGGATGTTTCATCGACGGATAGAGCAACGCCGGTTAATTGGCGTATCAATCCTGTCGGAAACGGGAGATAACTCTTCGAGAGGTAGAGAGTCGATCGAGGTCCCGGCAGGTTAATAAAGTTACGGCAGCTCATGCGGCTGTCCGATTAAGCGTGTTTCGGCTGACGCTCGGGCCACGTCGATTAATCGAATATGAAAAATCGGCAGACTCGAGAGAGAGGAGCGTAAACTTGTGAAACCCGTAACCGGGACGAGCCTGTCCCGGAATTGATATTGCGAGCGGGACGACGCTGCGTGGCGGCTGCCGGACGGGAACGTGTGCTATGGAAAATGAGATAACGGTGCGGCGCAGCTGCCGCGGTGGCAATTACTTATTTATTAAAAGACTGAGATGCACTGCATTACCTTGGACGGTGCAACGATACACGGCAAAATCGACTGGTTATTTCTATCATTATCTTATAATTCACGAACGACGTTTTACCATTCCAAGAGAAACATCTTATTCATTTCCAATATTCTACTCTCTCATGACAGACTTGTATGTGGTTTATGATGGATAAATATTTCTCGGTAAAGGGTTAGCCGGAAAAATCGATCTTTCCCCATAACATTCGATGTGACCCTCAAAGATAGTCCTCTGTGGCAAGTTTCAAGTCAGTACCCTTAATACTAGGGTAGTTTAGGGTAAGTACGGTTTTATGAATTATGCTGTTTTTCTTCTATTCTGCTCTACAAAAAATTATTAGAAAATTAATGGATATTCTACACGATGGCACACACGAATATGAATTTTTTCGGAATTTTTGACTGCAAACTCGATTTTTGAAACATTTATCCATCTTGAAAACTTAACCCAGACTCCAGAGATTTTTAAATATCAATTTTGCTATAAAAAAATCTAAAAAAATTCAGAGTCGTGTACATTATCGAGGATAACGTTCAAGAATTTTTTCGGAATATTCCATTGTAAAATCGAATTTTTTTAAATTTTATAGTCTGGGTTAGGCTTTTAAGATCGACACATTTTTTATAAATCGATTTTACAGCCAAATATTCGGAAAAAGTTCACAGTAGTGTGTATCATCAATTAGAACGTTAATGAATTTTTTCGTAATCTTTTTCAACAAGATGAGAACAAATACAGCACAATTAATGAAACTATACATACCCTATAACTACCCTTGTGTTACGAGTACCGACTTGAAATTTGACACAGAGAGTCTTCTTCGGATGCCATATCGACTGGCATGAACAAAAATCAATTCAATTTAATCAATTCAAAGATCCATTTCAAAAACTTCGTCACAGAAAAGTCGCAAATCTTGCGGATATCGCCCTAGATTCTCCATTCAATCGAAACCATGTTCTCAGAATACCGTGTGGTTAGCAGAAACAATTTCCTGCACATTGATCGAGCGCAACAATTCGGCACGATCGGGCCCGCAGAACGCATCCGATCTCGGCCGAGCAATTAACAGAAACAAGAAAGGGGGGAAGCTTCTTTGATAATTATAGCCCCATCGGAGAAAACGTTCGGTACGCTGCTGTTCAGAAATCGATGGGGAATACTTTGTTTGCAAAAGGGGAGGAGATCGTTTGTATAGCGATTCCGGTGCGATCGCCGCGACCAAAAGGAGACCATCGCTCAGGTAATAACGACGCACGATTAATTTGCATGGTACGCCGGCGCAATCGGAATCGCTGTTACACGATTCGAGAGCCATAAACGAGCAACGCGGCTCGAGATCGGATCGTGTACCGCACACGGCAGATCGGTATCTGCCTCGGAGTGCTCCTCAGACCCCGGTGTATCGATATCGTGTGCCGCTGCCGTGTCGTAACGACTTTATAACGGATATATCGGTGCCGGGATCGGAGAGAGAGAGAGAAGAGAGAGGGGGGGGGGGGGAGAGACCATTGACGTCAATTTTCCTCTCAATTGCCGCTTCGTGACGGCCCTTTGTTATGTTTGTATAATGTCCAGCGCGGACACGACAATCGTTGTTGTATGTAATCGCTGGTGAATTACATTCAATCGAGAGTCGTTTTAATCGCTCGCCGATAGAATATCGTGCAATCGGCCTCTCCGTGTGGGTGGTGGACACCGAGGTCCGACAGAGAAAGCGGTGGAGTGACCTGGCAGAGGCTACGGAACTTTTGTTCCCGACTTTTCTTTTATTTTACTTTTTGTCAAATGATCGAATTGCAGATTATTGCGCGATAGAAAACTTGCGTACATTCGTGGCAAGATATAACTTTGTAGAGATTAATTTTTGTGTGAAACTTTAGGTTAGAATTGTGTTGTGTCGTGTCAGTGCTCAAACAGTAATTTGTGAGCCGCTGAGATACACACCTCAAAGAGAGGTAAATTAAATAAAGAGATAATCGGGTTTCGGATAACTAAGTAACTTTGGTGGCAGATACGTAACTGAACGATGGGTTAAATCACCGTTCTCCGTAACTCCTAATATTCTGTTCATAATTTTTCTTTTTTTTTTTCGTTTTATTTTACCCGTTGGCACAGCAAACGCAATAAAGCCTCTGTGAAAATGATTCACATTAGGATCAAAACGTCGAGAATAATTTAATTGCAAATTTGCTGCTTCTTAATATGATCGAACCTTGCGCCGAAATCATAAAATTTATTAATATTTTTCGATGAAGTCGACAAATAATGTGTTGTTCCAGGTGATCATTTTGATTGACTAATCCTGCATATTGATGGTTCGTTGCGAGAGTGCGACGCCGTCGAAAGGTTAAAGCATTTGCTAAAGCTCCGAAGCTTTTGGTAGCTGGATTAGAGGGTGGCGAGCTCGAAAAGACACTCGAGGCGCGGTTCAATTCGGTCAATTAACCCGGCAGCTAATCGTCGTGCATCCTCGGTCTCCTAAGCCCAGGTGTCGGCGGTGTCGTGAGAAAGCAATGAAGCAACCGGTCGTTAAGGGCCCCTCCGTTAGTCCGTTCCGGCATAATCGTTTATCGGAGTCATGCGACCGTCGAACTAACAGTTTCCAAGTTTCGCTGAACCGCCCCGAGACCCGCACGCCGTCTGCCAAGGGGAAAACCAGACCGTGCTGCGCAAACGAAAGAGAAAGAGAGGCGAGATGGCGGGAGAGAGAGAGAGAGAGAGAGAGAGAGAGAGAGAGAGAGAGAGAGAGAGAGAGAGAGAGAGAGAGAGAGAGAGAGAGAGCTCGATCGTAGGTTTGCAACGAAGTAACACCTTCGACCGTCGCGTGATACCGGTAATTACTCAAAAATAGCCGGGCTCCGCCGTGTGTTCTCGGTTTAGCGCGGCCCGACAAAACGCCTTGCCAATTGCTCGTTACGTTGGGGTATCGTGCGCGTAAACGCCCCGGCTCTCTGCCCTCGCTGAAAAGTCGGCCGCATCGAAACGCCTCGCGAGAGTGTTTCGTTTCTTCGTCTACTCTACTCGTTACGCGGCAGCGCCACGCCGCGCCGCCGCGCCGGGGACCTAGGAGGTCAACTATGCGGACGAAGGTTAATCGTTTCCAGGAGAAGCGGGTTCTCGCGCCAACGGATCCTGCCACTTGCACTGTAATTTGTTTGCTGTCGGTGCCCGGGACTGTAAATTCATTTTTAACTTAGTTTTGTGGTGCAATGAACAGGGAGGACTTGCGATTCCGGTACTGGGACAATTGGTTATCAGCACGGGATTGCTGATATCTACGTAGATACGTACTGTGCTAACTGGATAGCTAGATACTGAGCTAGCTGGATAACTGGTTAGATATGTGCTGGGCTAGCTGGGTAGCTAGGTAGTTAAATAGCTATATAGCTGCATAGTTGAATAGCTGGATACTTAGATAGTTAAACAGCTAGATAGTTAAATAGTTGGATAACTGGATAGTTGGGTCGCTGGATAGTTAAATAGCTGGATAGCTAGATAATTAAATAGCTAAATAGCTAGCTAGAATACTGGGCTAGCTAGATAACTAGACAGCTATATTGTTGCATTGCTAAATAGTTAGATACTGACCTATGTAGCTGGATAAATATATGTTGGTCTAGCTAGGTAGCTAGATAGTAAAATAGCTAGATAGCTGAATAGTTGAATAGCTGGATAGTTAGATAGTTAAATAGTTGGATAGCTATATAGATGAATAGCTGGATAGTTAGATACTTAAATAGTTGGATAGCTGGATAGTTAGATAGTTAAATAGTTGGATAGCTATATAGATGAATAGCTGGATAGTTAGATACTTAAATAGTTGGATAGCTGGATAGTTAGATAGTTAAATAGTTGGATAGCTATATAGATGAATAGCTGGATAGTTAGATACTTAAATAGTTGGATAGCTGGATAGTTACATAGTTAAGTAGTTCGATAGCTGGATAGTTGAATAGCTGGGTAGCTAGATAGCTAAAGAGTTGGGTCGCTGAATGGTTGAATAGCTGGAGAGGTAGATAATTAAATAGCTAAATAGCTAGCTAGATACTGGACTAGCTAGATAACCAGACAGCTAGATTGTTACATTGCTAAATAGTTAGATACTGAGCTATGTGGATAGCTGGATAGATATGCGTTGGCCTAGTTAGGTATCTAGATAGTTAAATAGCTAGATAGCTAGATAACTAGATACCGAGATAACTAGATAGCCAGCTAGATAGGTACTGAGCAGGGCAGATAATGAGTTCACTAGATACTGAGCTAACTGCATTAAATAGCGATCAGATATTGAGGGAAAAGATAGCGGGTCGGTTGACGTGATCCGACGAAGAACGACTCGCGTATATCGACGCGATGGCACGCAAGCTTTTCGCCTTTGCGTACGCGATGCAACCCGGCAAAGTGGAGCGTACGCAATCGGCGGCTCCTCTCTGTTGTGGTCTTCCGCGGCGTCACGCATCGTCGGTCACACCACAAATCCGCTCCGGCCGCGATATCGCATCGGCATACCCGCGCTTCTGTAAATTGATTGCACCGCAGCGTCGAGGACCCGCTCGAGCTCGCTATCTAGCGAACTATCTAGCTATTTCGCTGTCTAGCTAGTAGCTAATAGCTATCTAACTCAGACTATATGGCTATTTAACTAGCTCAATATCTACAAATCAAGGTATCTAGCTAGCTCTGTATCTGGCTATATCTAACTATGTAGCAAGCTCTGTATCTGGCTATTTAACTATCTAGCTACATCTCCATCCAACTGTCTAGCCACGTAGGTATCTAGCTCTTTAGTTATCGCAGTATCTATTTATTTAGCTATCTAGCTACCTGAGTATTTAGCTAGCTCAGTATCTAGCTATCTAGGTATCTAACTAGCTCAGTATCTATCTATTCAGCGATCATGGTACCTTAGTATCTAGCTAGCTCAGTATACAGTATTCAGCGATCAAGGTACCTTAGTATCTAGCTAGCTCAGTATTTAGCTAGCTCAGCATCTAGCTATCTAGGTATCTAACTAGCTCAGTATTAATCTATTCAGCGATCAAGCTACCTTAGTATCTACCTATCTCAGTATTTAGCTATTTAGCATGCTCAGTATCTAGCTATCTACGTATTTAGCTGGATCACTATCTAGCTATAGCTATCTTGCTATCCAGCTGGGTCAGTATCTATCTATTTAGCTATCCAGCTAGCTCACCCCCTAGCTATCAAGAAATCTAGTTAGCTAAGTTTTTATCGATTTTGCGATCTCAACTAGCTCAGTATCTATCTATTCAGCGATCAAGGTACCTTAGTATCTAGCTAGCTCAGTATTTAGCTAACTCAGTATCTAGCTATCTAGGTATCTAACTGGGTCAGTACCTATCTATTGAGCTATCTAGCTAGCTTGCCACCCTGCTACATATCAAGAAGTCTAGTTATCTTAGTGTCTATCTATTTTGCGATCTAAGCTAGCTCAGTATCTACCTATTTAGCGATCAAGCTGCCTTAGTATCTAGCTAGCTCTGTATTTAGCTAGCTCAGTATCTAGCCAGCTCATTATCTATCTAATTAGTTATCTAGCTAGCTCGCCATATAGCTAGCAAGAAATCTAGTTTGTTTAGTATCTATCTATTTTGCGATCTAGCTATGCAGTTGTTTAGCTACCTAGCTATTTAGCTAGCTCACAATTTATCTGTATAGAATAGCTAGCTATCTAGCAATTCATCTAGAATATTATCTTTCAAACTCCATCTTCCACACGACTGAAATCCTTTGGAAACATCAAGCTTTTTTCGTTCGTGCGGCAGACTCGCAGGTCCCGATCCATGATTAATACTAATCGCACGGAGCAGAAAATATGACCGATATGTTTTTTTTTATAAAAAGTACAAGACTAAGCTTTCTTGACATAGCATTGAAGTATCTTTGTAATTTCAATAATTATAAAATAAAAAATGTGGAACCGGTCATTTGACCAGTTGCGGTACGGTTAGTGTTAATCCTTTCCGTTGAATCGAATTTTTATTTCAGCTTGAACGGCAGCGTAAAGTTCAACCGTTAAAAGCAAGAAAAATTGAACGAAATCATTGAGGTGGGTCAATACCGACCCAGGCACAGCCACCCGAAGGTAACAGAAGTTAATCGGATGCTCGGTTAATGTTAACTCTCTTTCATCATTCCATCCATACTTTTCTTCGCAACTCTGCACGCTTCATTTCCTCCGCTTAATAGACTCAATTACAACCTACCAGATTTATTACGATACTATTCGCTCGGGGTCGTTATCAATCATCCCTAACCATGTCCATGTGTTTTCATAATGGAAAACGCATCCGGTTAACAGGCGAACAATTTACGATCACCATCTGTACGATTATCTTCCTCTTTCGTGGTCGAACACTATGCGAGACGCGCTAATAGACTGCGAATTTTCTATATCGATGACAAAATTTAGAAAAAAAATTCGAAATTGTAGGAAGATTCAAAGAATTCAAGAACATCGACGGCCCATTTTGTTAAATTATAAATGAACCACAAGTTAACGTTTTACTGTTTGAAAATTGATGAACCATCATTTGAGCAACTATTTCTGGGAAACGTATAAAGATGAGACTGTTACAAATCGAAATACTGGACCACATATATTACAGTAATTAATAATTCCGAAAATAATGTGAATTCTAATCCCAGAATTCTAAACCTTGACTGTTTTTTAAAAATGGTCGTATGATTAAAAATAAAATAGACTATTTAATATTTTAAATAATTTCACCCAGGTCTGTCTGCATTTGAACACGTTTAAATCTTGACTGTTTCTAAATGTGTACTTATGATTACAAATATTACTAGACTATTTACTATTTACTATGTATTTAAAATATTATTTCGCCCAGCTCTCTCTGCATCTAACAAGGGGAAGACGCGGTTATGGGGTTTCAGATTTTCTCGAAACTGTGCATATTGGTAGATTTCGTTCTTCTGTTTATGAAAATGTAGCATTACAGGCGTCGATACTCAACAACTTTTGAGATACGTTAAGCTTGATGAAGTTAGTGTTTCTTTCATATTATGTTTCTTTTCAATAAAATGTTTATATTTTGTTTCCTATAGATATTATGAGTGTATTTTTCATTTGCAAATGTACAATTAATTAAAATAGACAAATTGTACAGAAAAAAAAAGAAAAAAATGGAAAAACAGGATAAAGGGATTTGAACACTGGTCTTCCCGATAATGAATCTACTACGTTACGATCACGCCTTTTGGCACTTGACGAAAACTTCAACCAAAACCGTACTTAACGGTTTAACGGGTATAATAAAATTTAAATTGTAAATATCTCAAAAATTATTGAGTATCGACGCCTATAATGCTATATTTTCATAAATAGGAGAACGAAATCTACCAGTATGCAAAAGTTTCGACAAAATCTAAGACCCGATGACCGCGTCTTCTCCTTGTAAGTACGTTTAAACCTTGACTATTATCAGATTACTGACACCAATCTGTGCGGATCTTCTAATACCTAATTCTATCATAAAATTCGTGGAATTTCTACACCAACCGAACTCGCTGTCAAAGCCCGAGGCTCTGCTCGGCACGAGCTGCTAAATCGGCCAATAACAAAATTGCCGAGGCACGATTAGCGTAACATCTAAATATATCGCTTCGCGTATCGGCGTAATACGTGCGATTTATAACGCAATTTACATGCGCGATTTGATAGAAGAAATTCTATACTACACTTTCCCGACCCCGCGTTTTCTTTCGCATTACGTTAATGGGCAAAGCTATTAGACGCACGTATACCTAGGCCGGCTCGCCGAGGTAGCACAGCCGAAGAAGAAAACGGTGTCACGTGTTCGTGGTACTAACTTATCGATTAATGTCTACATTACAATTTGTCGGTACCCCTTTACGCGTTCGTTATGTCGAAGTTTCGAGAACCTCGAGCGAACTTCCCAGTCGATTTCTCAGCCATCCGTGACGTTTGTTGCGAACCTTGGGGAAATCAAACCGATTTCAGTCGATTTAATTTCTTCGTGGGTGAAAGAAAGAGAGAGAGAGAGAGAGACATAGAAAAGGGAGAACCTGTACGAACCAACAATTTCCATCTTGGTCACGGAACAGACCGGAAACCAGTTACCGGAATCGTGTCGTGTCGCTTCGGCCGTCTAATCTTCGAAACAATTCTTAAGACGCTTAGTCAACGAGCTCCTCCAGTCACGGAAACCCGGCGAACCGGTTCCACTTGCCAGAACGGAACCACCGCGCCGTCATTCGAGCACTTCATTTCGAAGGATACTTTTCGGGAGAAAGATTTGAAGTGATCACGGAACGGGAAGAACCGTCGAAAATTTTAGCGGAACTTCGCCAACTTCGAAAACTGGTAATGCTAGTCTGCAATTATGGGAAATAGTTCCGCATGAAATCGACGGCGCCGACGTGCTCTGCAACCACTTTCTTTTCGGTACGGTTTGGGAGACTTTTCCGTGCATGTGAAGTAGACTCCATTAGATACGATTTTTAACACTAAATCTACCGAGCATTAAACGCAACTGGCGTGTATTGCTTTATAATAACGACAACATTGCATTTATCCAGATTTCGTATAATTTTTGTTTAACGCTAAACCTAGTGTCAAATGACCGATTGTATATTTTGCAAATACTGAAATTATAAAATTTCATTTATAAATTAAAATCTTGATCTAAGCATCTATGTATTACAATAAAAATTACAATCTCGTTAGGTAGAATACAACGATATTTTTTGTAGAATATATTATTTTTCTACCTTGGAACTCAGTGTACGAGACTCAATGCTCAATGATTGTTGTTCTGGGTTCTAGATCCACTATTTAAGGTTCAGAGTTTGCGGTTCAAGGTACAAGGATACATGTTTCAGGTCCAAGGTTCAAGGTTTAATATTCAATGTTTGGGTTCAGTATTCCCCGCTTAAAATTCCAGGATTCGAGGTACAAGGCTACATGTTCCAGATCCAAGGTTCAAGGTTCGAGAATTAAAGTACGAGGTCCTAGGTTCAAGTTTTAATACTCAATGTTTGGGTTCAGTATTAATTCTCAGTATTGACGACTTAAAATTCGAGCATTCAACGATCAAGAGTTAATGTTCGAGTTCCTAGGTTCAAGGTTCAGGGTTTAATATTCAATGTTTGGCTTCAGTATCCTCCGATTAGAATTTGAGGTTTCGATGTACAAGGTTACATGTTCCAAATCCATGGTTCAAGGTTCGAGAGTTAATGTACGAGGTCCTGGGTTCAAGGTGTAATACTCAATGTTTGGGTTCAGTATTAATTCTCAGTATTGACGACTTAGAATTCGAGCATTCAACGATCAAGAGTTAATGTTCCAGTTCCTAGGTTCAAGGTTCAGGATTTAATATTCAATGTTTGGGTTCAGTATCCCCCGCTTAGAATTCGAGGTTTCGATGTACAAGGTTACATGTTCCAAATCCAAGGTTCAAGGTTCGAGAGTTAATGTACGAGGTCCTAGGTTCAAGGTTTAATACTCAATGTTTGGGTTCAGTATTCAAACCTCAGTATTGACTGCTGAAAAATTCGAGCGTTCAAGGTACAAGTTCCATGTTCATGGTTCGTAGTTCAATGGTTGACACTCAAAATTCGGTGTTCAAGATTCAAGTGCAAGTGTCGTAGTTGAGGGAAAGATGTACAAAGCTCCACGTGCAATGTTCGAAGCTTGACGTTCAAGGTTTGATGTTCAAGATTCGATCGTTCAAAGTGAAATGTGCAAAACGAGGTGTTCAAGGCTGGAGGTGCAATGTTCGAAGCTGTACGTTCAAGGTTCGATGTCCTAGGTTCAACGTACGAGGTTTGCAGTTCAAAGTTCGATGTTCAACGTTCAATGTTCCAGATTCGAGGTTCAGGGTTCGTGGGTTAAGATTCAATGTTCAAGGTTCGTACTCCAGCTTCGAAGGCTCGAACATGGTTGCATTCACAGAGCTCCGTAATATAACCTACAGAAAAGTATGATGTGCGTTCGCAAGTAGGCTATGAAGAAGCGACTGCTCGCATCCCCGAGATCAGATTCGGTGCGCGCGTAGCCGGGTGGCTTTCTCGAGCGGCTCTCCTTCGCAGAAAACGACAATTTTTCAATGTACCGGAAACAGGTACGAAAATTGTGGACGACGGCGCATGAAATCGCGGTGTAAGGGGGCCGAGCAACAAAGAGAGAGTCAGAGAGAGAGAGAGAGAGAGAGAGAGAGAGACCGGAGGTCGTGTAGCGTGTTTATCGACGCGAACGTTATCGCGAGCGGATCTTCCGCGAAGAGCAGCAGTCGTTCGGGTGGTACCAATTTGTCGTTCCTTTATCAAGCGTCATCTGATGGCGACCCGACACCGCGCTCCGCCGAATGGCAACGTTACCTTGAAGTGACACCGGCCACAATGGGAACAAAGCGGCGCGGCGTCCTCGCCGGGGTTTTGTTTCATTCCGCGGTGGACAAGCCGCGTTATTTGTCACGCATTTTGATCCTCGCCGATTTCATCTTGAATATTTTTCTCTGCCTCGCTCTCGCTCCCGCTCTCCTCTCCTCTCTTCGTCCGGCTTTCCGTGCGCGAAACTCGCGCGCTCTCGCACATGGTCGCACTCGCGCCAATTCTATGGCTCTCTCTCTCTTTCTCTCTCTCTCTCTCTCTCTCTCTCTCTCTCGCCTGCCATTTCAACGTCCCGCCAACAAAAACCGCTTGTCCGACGCGCAACAGTCAACCGACACGTAGCGAACGGGATCGAAAGGCAAGATGGTGTCCTTACCGATCTGATAGTCGAACCATCCTCTCGACCGTTTTCAATGTGACCACTGGCCTAACCATTCTGCTAACCACACCCTTTCATACTTCGCCTCTGGAATAACACGGTTACGTTCTGTCCCCTCGCTTTATTTTCCTTACCTTGCGATTACTGTACACGACATTTCTATAACACTGTGATCCGCAGAAGAAATATTAATGTACGTACAATGGCTCACGAATGTATTCAAACGCCCTTGAACACTTTGACCGCCATGTGGCCCACATCTGGGTGACGGAATTATGTATACAGAATTGAAAATGAATTTTTACGTTGGTAGATTGAGTGTACCAAATTTGCTTACTATCTACAAAATAGAAGAGGTTTGAAACGGTAATTAATATCAGGAAACTAAACTTCTCAATGTTTGTTTTGTTAAAAAAATTGCTTTGATTTTGTGTAATTTTTGTGATTATTGAGTGGGCGATCAACGTGTTAAATCGGAATAACTTTTTTCAAATTGCATCAACCAACTTGAATTTTTTGGAGCAATTAGAAGCATTGATTTACTAAAAGATGTGTGAAAAACATTCTGAAAAAATTGCGATTGGTAGAAATTATATGAAAAAATAAAAATGGCACTTTCTAAAACTTTTTTATTTCAGTCCGCAATGAAAATTTGAAATATGCATTTTTGAGGATATATGTTCGTCGTACACATGCTGAAAATTGTATCGAAATTGGTTGACGCAGAAAAAAACTATACGCATCGAAGGTGTACGAATCTGTGGATTTTAACAATGGGTTTACGGAACCCGTCAAATGGCACGTTCTAATATTTTCCATTTAGGATTGTTGAGATTGTAAAGATGCATCCGTGAGAAATTATTCGTAAAATTTATTTCATTGGGTACATATTATTTAAAAATGTCTAAAAATTTGGATCGATACGTTTTTGTTATTTTTATTGTCCCGTAAACCTAGCGTTAAGCAGAAACCGACTAAAAATCGTTAAAAATTGCGATTTTCACTATTTTCAACGGTTTTTAGGTTGTCTGTACGTTCATCGAATTCGATGAAATTTTCAGCATGTGTATACCAACATAGTTCTACGAAACACATGTTTTAAATTTTCACTAGGGGGCGAAATAAAAAAGTTTGAAGAAGTTCCTATATTATTTTTTCATGTAATTCGTACCAGTTGTAATTTTTTCAAAACTTTGTTTGTATGCCATTTAGGAAATCAATGCTCCCAATTGCTCAAAAAAAGTTAAGTCATTCGGTGCAATATTAAACAAATTATTCTGATTTCGAAATTCATTCCCATAACTTTCGTGAACCACTATATGTCAAGTATATATACAGTAATAATTTAAAAACTTGTTGATGTAAATGTAAATGAATTTGTACACCTAACACAAACTTCCTCAAGAAAAAGAATTGAACGGAAATATTAATAAGGTAACTAAATATTACTTTGAAGTTATCCAAAGACGCGACTGTGAAACGGAAACAGAAGCGAATTTCCAAAATTGGTAAAAAAATTTTTATTCGATGGCAGAAAAATCTGAACAACTGTAAGTGAGAGTTTCGATCGTTTCTCGTAAATCGTGATGCCGTTTGGATCGCGATCCGATCTGCGTTCCGAGAACAAAGGCTTCGGACGCTGGCCAAAACGGTGCTCGAGAAATTTCACAAGCCGACCGTTCCGAAGGATTCATCGGACCGTCCGGGACGGGTTCGTCTTACGACATAGACAAGCTCGCGGAACATCGTTACAAGAAAACCGGAGTCTGCTCGTCCTCTTTCCTCCCGTTGTTGCGGGTTGCCACGATCGGCCGCGATGATTGACTCGGATGACATCGACGGTTATTAAATCAAGATAACCGGTTTACACCGGCCGCTCCAACCTCCGCCGTCGCTGCCAGGAAATAATAGCGATTGAGTTTGTACGGATATGTGCGCCGTGACAAAGGGAGGACGCGGACCGTGTACAAAGCTGGTTCAATCACGAGCTACAAGCGATCGAAGGAACGTCCCTCTTTGTCCGGACCAGTGGCGTAATCTTTTCCAGCGATTTTTCATCGGCGGCTCGATCGACTATCTGCCTAGAAGAAATGCTTCTGCAATTGCAAGACGATGCAGAAGCTATTCACGGGCTGCGTATGCTTTGCCACGCTTACACTGAGATTGCAGGTCTAAATGTCAATTCTGGACATTTTTTTACAGTTTGATGATTTAAAGAATTCGTAACAGGGTTCAGTGTCTGCTTAACCGTTCGAGTCCCAAGCAGCGCGATCGCGCCGTTGAGATTTTATGTCGAGAAAACCCAGCACATTTCGAGCATTGTGGACAACTGACGGTGCGTTACCGATTGTCGAAGTCGCGCGCTCAGATTTACTGACGCAAGTACATCACATAGCTCCATTTAATGTAAATAGTACATTTTACAATAGGTAGAATAATACTCTAATAATGCATTAATACATTACAAAATAAAATAAAACAAGCGCTGTCTCGCTGCTTGGGTCTTTTCGTAGTCATTTAGAGAAAGCGCGGTTGCGCTGTTTGGGATTCTTCGACAGTGTTTTTTCAATACTCTCTGGGACTCAAACGGTTAAAGGAATAAAAGGTTCAATATGGAGTCAACGTTTTAATGTTTAAGGTTCGAGATTCAAGATTCAAGATTCAAGATTCAAGATTCAAGATTCAAGATTCAAGATTCAAGATTCAAGATTCAAGATTCAAGATTCAAGATTCAAGATTCAAGATTCAAGATTCAAGATTCAAGATTCAAGATTCAAGATTCAAGATTCAAGATTCAAGATTCAAGATTCAAGATTCAAGATTCAAGATTCAAGATTCAAGATTCAAGATTCAAGATTCAAGATTCAAGATTCAAGATTCAAGATTCAAGATTCAAGATTCAAGGTTCAAGGTTCAAGGTACAAGATTAAAGGTTCAGGTACAAGATTCAAGGTTGAAGGTGCAAGATTGAAGGTTCAATGTTCAAGATAGATATTAAAGGTTCAACGTACAGGATTCTAGGTTCAAAGTTCAAGTTACAAGATTAAAAGTTCAACGTACAGGATTCAAGGTTCAAAGTTCAAGGTACAAGATTAAAGGTTCAGGGTGCAAGATTCAACGTGCAAAGTAGAAGGTACTAGATTAAAGGTTCAGGGTACAAGAATCAAGATGCAAAGATCAACATCAAAGATCTACAAGAATCAACGTATAATGTTCATATTTAAGGTACGAACTGCAAGGTGCAATGTTCAAAGTTCACGATACCAGGTGTAAAGTTCATGGTAAAAAATTCAAGGTGCAAAATTGAAGCTACAAGAATCAATGTATAACTTTCCAAGTATGTGGTTCAAATGGCAAAGTTCAAGGTGCACGGTGCAGGATTCAAAGATGAAACATTAAGGTACGAGGTACACGGTGCAACAGGGAAGATTCAATATTCAATTTTCAATGTTGAATGTTCAAATTGAAGAAAATGAAGGCTAACATTCACGATCAACATTCATGATTCGACATTTCAAAATCAAGGCGATGTATTGACATTTAGATTGCGTCCACTTTGCTAAAAGACATCCAAGCACAAATCAGAATCAGATTGAAGCAGGTACATCTGATTGCAAGATCTTGGGGACTGATAATTCTGCGCGTTCAGCCCACGCGGAATGGCGGCTCGTCTCGATCAAAGGGGGTTTTCTCTTGGCTAGAGCGGAAGTCTCCATGGAGAAAACATCGGCAGACACCTCCGGGCGAGAGAGGAGCACTCGCGCACAACATTCGCCGCCTCGGACGAAATAATGAACCGTGGTCTCGGGTGCTTTACGCGCTCGACGGGTAAGGTCCCGGTTCCCGTGAATGATAACCATTAGAGGCAGTTCGCGTCCGCGTAATATCCCCCGAATTAAACGGGCCGAATCGTTGGGAAGAAA
This sequence comes from Sphecodes monilicornis, assembly GCA_913789915.3. Lineage (NCBI taxonomy): Eukaryota > Metazoa > Arthropoda > Insecta > Hymenoptera > Halictidae > Sphecodes > Sphecodes monilicornis. The sequence continues at coordinate 9,864,212 of OU565284.1, read as the reverse complement.
ATTGCTGTTCCCGCGTGTGTCAAACGGAGAGTCTCGCGGTATCCGGTTGCGAAAGATCGGCGCGTGTAATATCCGGTCCGCGCCACGGAGCAGCCAAAAATGCAATTTTCTCGGCAATTACGCGGACCCGACGATCTCAGGACGATTTAAACAATGTACTGCTCTTGGCTCGGTTAAACCATCGCCGTGTGGAATCATTTAACACACGGGGAGAACACGGTGACGCGGGCAACCGGTTCCCGGCAACTTCCGTTTTACAGTGAGTTATCGGCTCCTCGAACTCGGCCGCCCCTTCCTGTATGCCCCGCTGCGTTGATATGGCCGATTATGATACTCGCGGAAGGATACCCTCTCGCGGTTCACGCTCTCGCTCATTTTTCTATTTCACCGGCGGCTTTTCCTATTGCTTTCTCGATACTATCGACTGAATCAACGGTTCGACGTATTTCATTTTCCGCGGTGAGGCTTGATACATTCGCCGGTCGAAAGTGAAGGTTATTAAGTTATCCTTATGGGCTTTGCAAGTTCCCGAGTCGATTCGACTTGGGAAAATTGGTTCCACAGGTGTATGCAATACCAGATTGTACAATTTTATGTGGCAACTGAGTCTACAGATTTCCGAATGCGAAATTCATAGTGTGTACCTTCATGCGAAATCAACGACAGAAGGCTCGAGATTCGAGGAACATAGTTGAAACATCGGGATACAGGAAGCGAGTCTCAAGGTTCAAGATTCAAGATTCAAGATTCGAGATTCGAGATTCGGGATTCGAAATTCGAGATTCAACATAGTTAAACCATCGGGATACAGGATTTCGAAGCGAGTCTCAAGGTTCAAGAGTCAAAATTCGAGATTCGAGATACGAGATTCGAAATTCGAGATTCAACATAGTTAAACCATCGGGATACAGGATTTCGAAGCGAGTCTCAAGGTTCAAGGTTCAAGATTCGAGATACGAGATTCGACGTTCGAGGATCGAGATTCAATGTTCAGGATTCGACGTTCGAGGCTCGAGATTCAAGGTTCAGGATTCGACGTTCGAGGCTCGAGATTCAAGGTTCAGGATTCGACGTACGAGGTTGCAGATGCACGGTTATAAGTTCAAGGTTCGATGTTTAAGGTACAAGGTTCATCAACGAGATACACGGGTTCACGATTCAAGATATGCAGTCCGTGATTATAGGTTCAAGCACCACATATCGAGGTTCGAGGTTCAAGGATCATATATCAAGGTTCAAGGTTCATGAATCGAGGTTCAAGGTTCAAGATTCAAAGTTTGAAGCTGAAAAGTTTTGAGGCCGACAGTAAAAGATTCGAGATTGAAGACGTTCAAGGTTCAACGTTCGGACCTCAATGATCAAGGTTCGAACCTCAATGAAAGACAATCGTACAAGGTTCAAATTTAATGGTTCGAACATTAATTTACAAATCTACAAAATTTAAATCTCAACATACAAAGTTCAAACTTCAAGGTTCGAGCCCCAATGTACAAATGTGTAAGGTTCAAACCTCCACGAAGAAAGTTCAAAATTCAAGGTTTATGGTAAAGCTATATTAAAAGCCACAAAGTCGCATAAACCATTAAACAGGATCTGATGTCGCAGCACGGTGTTCCGGGAAAGGAGATTTGTCCTCGATTGGTCAGACATGCTTTTCTACTTTGCCCTATCCTTCTCAACACACACAAATGATATATTTGCGTCACAATTTGTATCTTTGAATGCCAATTTGAACAGAGTATGAATCCAACATATTTCGCGTATTGCTAAGTAAGATATTTATTACTGACAATGTTGTATAGCAACATCAAACTTTTCGGAGATGTAAAATCAAATAATTTCGCATTTCACCATTTTACTGAAACATATCGTATCCCAATTCCTGCTTATCGTTAGAATATATATACTGATAAATATGTTGAAAAATACAGTGACAAATATTATGGATAAATATGATTTCTAAAAGACGCTAAACATTGACATTTTTTCTTTTCCAAGTGGACCTTTCGAACAGAGTCGCTGCTCGATCCTCTATTCCTGCTAGACTGCGGATCTTTATGCAAAATAAGAATTGTCTGCATCAATTACAAGAAAGAGAAGTTACATAAAAACTGATTTCGTCTGTTAAACATTTGTATATGTTGTAAATAACGTGGCAATAATATATTTAGACGATGTTTTCTTTATTTTGTATTTGGTTTACCCATTTCTGTCGCAAACGCATCAAAGCCGGAGCCCAGTTCCCACGTAGCTTTCGAATCGCAAAATTTCTGGATTCGTCCCGTGACACTAAGAGGCCCGGAGCAGTGTGCACGTGGAGGACTCTGGGATATTGTGTTCCGCGAGCCGACAACCGTGACGGATGAGCGGGAACGTGGGTCAAGGAGCGACACGCCTTTTAAGGAGGAGGACTCGGGTCCCAGGACGAACTTTTCTGTCAGAAGTCGTCGAGTTTCGCGCCCGCACAAGCAACCTCGGACTCACCTCGACGCCGAGACGCTCACGACCAACAACTTTCTGATCAACTCGCTGGGATTTTGATTGATCGAACGCCAGTCCCCCGTGCCAATATCATTCCCCTCCAGTCCTCTTCTTTTTTTCCCGTCACCTGTCCTCATAATTCACGATTAACTACACGAAAACACGCGTAATACGCACTGTTTAATATTGTTCGATACACGCGAAGATTTATCGCTGCCTCCGCCGTTAAATTGTCAACGGTCCGTGCCGGTGTAAGTTTCACTGTTTAATGTCCACGGGGAAAAATTTACAGTTCACACATAAAAATAATAGCAAAAATAGTAGCTCAAAAATCACAGTTAATCATTTACAGTTAAAAGTTCACAGTTAATAATTCATAGTTCAAATATCACACTTAAAAGTTTACAGTTCAATGTTAAAAATTCACAGTTCAAAGTCCACTGTTTATAATTCATTGTTCAAAGATCACAGTCCACAGTTTATAATTAATTGTTCAAAGATCACAGTCCACAGTTTATAATTCATTCTTCAAAGATCACAGTCCACAGTTTATAATTCATTGTTCAAAGATCACAGTTCACAGTTAAAAATGTACAGTTCAAAGTTCACAGTTCACAGCTAAAAATGTACAGTTCAAAGTTCACAATTAAAAATGTACAGTTCAATGTTCACAGTTAGAAATTCTTAGTTCATAGTTCAAGGTTTACAGTTCAGGGTACGTGGTTCAAATTTTACAATTCAAAGTTCATAGTTTCAGCTTCTCAGTTCAAGATTAACGTTGAAAGCTTGAAAGAACAATATTTGTGTGAAGTTCAATGGTCACAGTATAAAGTAAAAAGTTCAAAACATACAGTGTTCGACGTTCAAAGTCTAAAACGCACAAAGTACAATATTCAACACGTACCATGTACAACGTCCAAAACATACAATATAAAATGTTCAAACCGTACAATGTGCAATGTTTAAACCGTTCAATGTAAAATGTTCAATGTTGAAAACGTACAATGTAGACTGTTTAAACCGTGTACAATAATCAATATTCAAGACGTACAATATTTAAGGTTCTATGTTCAAATCGTAGAGTATAAAATGTTCAATGTTCAAAACGTACAATGCACAGTGTTCCAAGTCTACAATGTTCAATGTTCAATGTACAGTGCTCAACGTTCAACTCCACAGTTCGAGGATCGTCGGAATTTAAAAAATAAGTTAATATTAATTACTCGGATTCCGTTTAACACATTTCAAGGAATCCTCATTAATCAGTAGCTGAATGTAACATTGTTCTATAAAATCAGGCTTACAATTAGTCACGTTATCCAACGTAAAAAGCTCTGAATATTAAAATTGCAAAACTGCAATCGCAAAAATAGCATAATAATTATGGAAATAGCAAAATTGGTACGACTTTCACAATTCATGAAAAATATTTTCAACACGTATCGACGTTAGCGTTTTCTAATGCACGCCTTAGTCATGTATTTGCATGATGTATAAACCTGGTTGATCGTGAAAGCAAGCTGCATAGATCTAACAGTAAATATATAAATATTGTAAATCTACGCCACCGCAGATTTGCATTTTGAGTTTATTCGTTCCGATCGTTGTACACGGCAACAGGATCGTTTTTCCTGAATACCAGTTTCAACAATTTTTCATGCTCGGTGGTCTCGTGCAATTTGTTGCAGCGACTTTCGAACGGATTAAAATTGAGCTACGATGTTAAGATTTTTCATATCTAATCGTTTCCAGTCGATTAAATTCTGTTAACGTTCACCGGACGACGAGACGTATGACTAATTAGTCGAGTCTCCGCGGACAAGTTGCACACAGGAAACATTGCTACGACACACTGTTCTGTCGAATTAGACACAGTTGTCGGTTCTCATCAGCACGTTATCGGCTCGATTCCTCAAGAACAACGATATCGATGTATTCGTCTCGCCTAACTGTACCCCGACTTACTTAGTTTACCACATGACGCAAGAAGAACTTTTGAAAAAATTGTAAATGGTCGGCATTGCAAAGAAAATACTAAAAGTTGCATTCTACAACTGTTTTATTCTATATTGAAAGTTTAACAAACGTTGCAATGAGTTACAGCTGTTTAAAAATGGCGAAATTGCATTTTTCACAATTTTTTGCCTTAAACTGTTATAAATCGAAGTCTACCGATTTTGATGAAATTTTCAGAATCTTGAACATTTTATATTGTACGTTTTGAACATTGCATCTTGAACATTTTATACTGTACGTTTTGAACATTTTTACAAAATACGGTTTGATCATTTTGCATTGTACGGTTTGAACGTTGTGCATGGTACGTGTTGAACACTGTACTTTGTACGGTTTCCACTATGAACGTTGAACATTGTGCGTGTTCATCTTCGAACTTGGAAAATTGTAAAAAACAACTTTTAGTATTATCTCTGCAATGCCGACCAATTGCGATTGATTCAAAATTTCTTTTTCACAACATGTAATAAACTAATTCTTCTAACTTCTCAAACAAGTCCAAGTCGTATGTTCCAATATTTAAAAAGTTATCGTCTTTTCAAGAGTTTCCGAATATTAATGGGAGTGGCTGTAGGTAATTGCTTTTTAAATTCGGTAATTATTTTATATATATTTTTAAAATTTAATAATTTATTTTAGTTAGCAAGTTGTGTCTAATAATTTCAGTACACCGTGTTTGAAAAAAGGACTGGAACGACCTTAAATGTATGTAGAAAGCCTTCGGGAATTGCATTATTTTTTATCTCGGTTATTCTAATTAACAGAATTGAAAAGTGTACAATGTTTTACAATGAATGTCCAAGCCGTTAGGAAGAAATTTCCATGTCCAATTATTTCTCTTAGTCGTTCCACTGTGCGCTGTATCAAATTAAATCAAATCAGCGCGACAAAACACACTTTGCGGTATGATTTTGTTTGCATGTCTGAACCGTGAGATCAAATGAAAGCCGTTTCATTCGTGACGAACCGGTTTAGTCTTAAAGTCAACGTTTCAACAAAAATTGATTGAAGTGCACGGCACGGAACATAATTATCGTTACTTGTTGCAGGATAGGAAAAACTGTACTATTGTGTCGAAGCAAGTTCTGAGGTACGTTGTTCTGAAGAACAGTTACTAAAACACGTGCTTGCAAGCCAGGAATACTGGAATATAGTTTGTTAATTGAACGCGTAATTTTTCTGCAAATGCTGGGCAAAGAACGACGAATAAATTTAGTTTGAAATCCAAACAATACATTGCAAAGATACAATGTGCTAAATTTCGGAGTTTGTGGTTCACTATTCAAGGTTCAAGTTTCAACACTCACTATTCAAGGTTCAAGATTCAACATTAACTATTCTGGGTGCAATTCTTACTATTCAATGTTCACCACTCATCACACAAGAATCGAGGTTCAAGCCTCAATATTCAAGGTACAAGATTCAACATATACTATTTTAGATTCAACATTCACTATCCTGGGTGCAATTCTTACTATTCAATGTTCACCTCTCACCACACAAGAATCGAGGTTCAAGCCTCAATATTCAAGGTACAAGATTCAACATATACTATTTTAGATTCAACATTCACTATCCTGGGTGCAATTCTTACTATTCAATGTTCACCTCTCACCACACAAGAATCGAGGTTCAAGCCTCAATATTCAAGGTACAAGATTCAACATATACTATTTTAGATTCAACATTCACTATCCTGGGTGCAATTCTTACTATTCAATGTTCACCTCTCACCACACAAGAATCGAGGTTCAAGCCTCAATATTCAAGGTACAAGATTCAACATATACTATTTTAGATTCAACATTAACTATTCTGGGTGCAATTCTTACTATTCAATGTTCACCACTCATCACACAAGAATCGAGGTTCAAGCCTCAATATTCAAGGTACAAGATTCAACATACACTATTTTAGATTCAACATTCACTATCCTGGGTGCAATTCTTACTATTCAATGTTCACCTCTCACCACACAAGAATCGAGGTTCAAGCCTCAATATTCAAGGTTCAAGATTCAACATACACTATTTTAGATTCAACATTCACTATCCTGGGAGCAATTCTGACTATTCAATGTTCACCTCTCACCACACAAGAATCGAGGTTCAAGCCTCAATATTCAAGGTTCAAGATTCAACATACACTATTTTAGATTCAACATTCACTATCCTGGGAGCAATTCTGACTATTCAATGTTCACCTCTCACCACACAAGAATCGAGGTTCAAGCCTCAATATTTAATGTTCAAGATTCAACATACACTATTTGAGATTCAACATTCACTATCCTGGGAGCAATTCTGACTATTCAATGTTCACCTCTCACCACACAAGAATCGAGGTTCAAGCCTCAATATTTAATGTTCAAGATTCAACATACACTATTTGAGATTCAACATTCACTATCCTGGGAGCAATTCTGACTATTCAATGTTCACCTCTCACCACACAAGAATCGAGGTTAAAGTTCAATATTTAATGTTCAAGATTCAACATACACTATTTGAGATTCAACATTCACTATCCTAGAAGCAATTTTCACTATTCAATGTTCATGACACAAGGATCGAGGTTCAAGCCCTAATATTCAAGGTTCAAGTTTCACTATTCAAGGTTCATAATTCACAACACGAGGTTCAATGATCAAGGTTCAATGCTTAATGTCCAAGACCCATATTCTAAGTTCAAAATTCAATATTCCAGGTTCACGGGTCGATACCCAATATCCAAGGTTTATTATTCAATATTGAAGGGCCAAGATTCAAAGTTCACAATTCACGACAAAACGCGCAATGCTCAAGTTCCCACAATTCCGGGTTCATAATTCAGTATTATAAGGTTCGATATTCTAGGTTCATGGGTGAAGATCCAATATTCAAGGTTTAATACTCAATATTGAAGGTTAAAGATTCAATACTCAGAGCTCACTGCGTGGATATAGTTTCAATATACCAGGTCAAAGGTAGAACATTCAAGGCTCCAGGTTAAATATTTCAGGTTCACGGGTCATTGTTCAAGGTTGAACACTTAATATTCAAGGTTCAGGATCTAACTTGCACTATTCAAGCGCAATATTCAATATTCAAAGGCCAACATTTACTATTCAACGTCCAAGGTTCAATATTCAACATGCAAGGTTCAATATCCAAGGTGCCACACCCACGGTTCAATACTCAAGGTTCAACACTCAAGTTTGAACACCCAAGTTTGAACATCCAAGGTGCAATATCCAAGGTTGAACATCCAAGGCTCAGCGTTCAAGGTTCAATAATCAAGGTTCAGTGTTGAATGATCCATGTTCGATATCTATATGGTTGAAGACTATGACGTTAATTGCACGAAGTTTAAAGTGCAAGATTGAATATACAGTACTTAGATATCAAGGTTCAATTTACAATGTAAATGGCTTCAAATTTAGATTTCGAGATTTAAAACTCAAGGTTTAAGGTTCAATGTCTGCGGTTAAAAGTTCAAGGTTCAAGACTCTAATATCTAAAATTAATCGACATTTTGGTTTTGAAGGATGTACAATACAAAAAATTCATCTGTTTTCATCTTTTCAATACAGTGGAACTCCGTTCATATGAACTAAATTCTAGTAATGCCTCGTGAACTGAACTCAAGCTGAGCGAAATCATAGTCACTAGTGGGAGAAATATGGGCTCCTATTACACGAAACAGTTGATTATGTGAACCGACTTGGTCTCCTGACAGGTTCATATAAATGAAGTTCTACCGTACTATCAAAACGTTTCATTTTATATATTTTTACGTACATATTTCTATGAAGCATAATTCGTAGATTTCGGCTACCAAATTGACGAAATATTATCCTAGAATCTTTCATGGAGCTATTCCCGAGGCTCGCAGAAGGGTCAACGTCCACGAACAGCATCGGCGATCGATCTCAGCGATCCGAATTCATCGGATCCCAATAAAATGCGATCGACACGCCGGCCAATAATAAATAAAAAGACCTAAAGTAGAAGATGGCATAACTTGCACGGTACGCGGAAACGCGCAATTTATTCCCTTCAATGCCGGGCACGATAAGAGGGCCGTGATCCCTGGACGCGCAACACGCCGGTCATTCGATTTGACCTGGATTTATACGATCGCGATCGCGAGCTTCTTCCACGCGAGCGAGATCAGTTTCTTCTGATCGTCAACGGTCTCGATTTGTTTCTGGTGCATAGCGTGCGGACTTTGTAATGCGCGAGTCATCCCGGCTGCTTCGCGCTGGATGCCTTGATAAATCGCCTCGGTGTGTCTCGACTCTCTGCGACCGCTTCCGTGACCGTACCGACCAACGATCTATCATACTTACCCAAAAATAAAATACTATCGTTATCCTTGAAACACGAATCTGAATTTCATCGATCGTTTTCGGTCCAGCATCTTGTACTGAACAAATTTTAAGAAGCTGATACTTGTTAGTTTATATGTGCCTTCAAATGAAGGACATTTATGCACATATGAAATTTAAGCAATTGATGAGTAGATTAGGGATTTGTGTGCATGTTTGGTATATAAAAATTGTTCATGTAAGCTTATATTTTATTATACAGGGTGGCCCATATAAATGGGAACACCTAAATATCTGTCGTATCTACAGTCCTATCAGAAAACTTCACAGGACAAAGTGACACTATTGCAGGGGGAAAATATAATGGTAAAGAAAAAAAATTTTTATGTCGTGTTTTTTAATGAAATTTCAAGGTCACCAATGCTTTTTTAAATGGAATAGTATATTTTTTTACGATAGCATGATAGACAATAAAAAACTGAATGTAGTGGATACCACATTTTTGACTTTGAAATGACCTTGAGCAAAAATAATCATGTTGGAGCGGATAAAATGTGGAAGTTTAAAACTTACGTGTTTCAGCAAAGATTACGCGTTGTTTACGGAGGATTGACCTTTATATATCACAATAAATGTTCGAAATGTTGACCATCCTCATTTATGTAATATTGCAATCTTGCATTAAATGATTTGTAAGCATTGTCGATTTCCTGAGACGGAATTGAAGCACATGCTGCAGTAATTATTACGATTTTTAGAACTTACACTACCGGTATCTTTAAATTGTTTTACCACAACGGAAAATGCGTGTAACGAATGGCAAATACGATTCACAAATTTTTCACGATAGAAATGTACTGCTTGCCTCAAAGATTGGTGGCTTTCGCCATAAGTGGAAACCATATCGATTTGTTCCTGTACAGTATAACGCTTTGTTATCACTTTCACGTTTCGAATTCGAATAATGCAGACGGAACAATGTACTTACTCTAACCGATTAACCTTCTGTTAACGATCTCAATGATACATACTCTAACATAAACATACGCTGTTTACTATACAAAATATTTAAAACATTTATTGTGGTTTGTAAAGGTCAACCCGACTTAAACAACGCGTAATCTTTGCTGAAATACATAAATTTTAAACTTCCACATTTTACCCGCTCCAACATGATTATTCTTGCTCAAGGTCATTTCAAGGTCAAAAAGGTGGTATCCACTAAATTCAATTTTTTATTGTCTATCATGCTATCGTAAAAAAATATACTATGCCATTTAAAAAAACATCGGTGACCTTGAAATTTCATTAAAAAACACGACATAAAAAATTTTTTCTTTACCATTATATTTGCACCCTGCAATAGTGTCACTTTGTCCTGTGAAATTTTCTGATCGGACTGTAAATACAACAGATATTTAGGTGTTCCCATTTATGTGGGACACCCTGTATATGTTAGAATAGCTAATTACCGATAGTTGTTCTGGATTATCGCGTGTGATAGGTAGTTATCGACAGAGGACACTTACTTATCCTTTTTGTTATTCTTCGTCTGCGCGTGCGTTCGGTTGCTCTCGTTACGTTATGTCCGTATGGCGACCCCGAAATGTTCTCTTAATACGCGTTCTCGCTGATAAGCCAATTATGTAGTAGTGTTTAGTTTTCTATTAAATTACGATTATACCAAACGTTCGTGTGGATTCTTCGCTCAAAACCTCAACAATATAATAAGCTTTTATTTTATTTATACAGGAAAGATTGTTTCAGTTGATGGTACACATCGAGCATACAAAGACGCTGATCCTTGCTAGCCCGTTTCTGCGTTCAAAGAAAGGACATTTATGTTGGGACGAAGTTAAAACATTTGATGAGTGGATTGGAGATTTCATGGTTTATAAAAATTGTCTATGTACAAAGAAATATATCCAAGAATAGTGTACTTGTATTTTATTCTTAGATGAACTTCGTTGCTATTCTATGCGCACCTTCAAAGGAAGGGCGTTTATGGTCAGATAAAATTAAAGCATTGATGAATGGATCGTGGATTTATGTACATTGATGGTTTATAAAAATATATATAAATATATACAAAGGAAAATTTCCCAGAATAATATACTAACATTTTATTTTTGGTAACAACAGTATTTCAGTCGATGCAACACATTTGTCTACAGTTTTAGTGTTCGCTGAGATCAGTGTTCAATTAAATATGAAAATAAACGAATGCATTTGTGTGTATATATATGTACAGGGTGGGGCACTATAAACAGGTCACCTGAATAACTCGCTTGCTTTTGAAGATAGAAGAAAATGCGTCATACCAAACTTACTTGATATCGAGGCGCTCGTAATCTGATGTCATTAATTTCTTTATAGGTAGAGACGTCAAGGAGATATGAAGGTCAACTCTGTTTTTTTAAATGGAACGGCATGGTTATTTATTTACATTCTTATAGTGTGTTTCAAAACGAATACAATGACCTATTATGAAGGTCATTCAAGGTCACGCAAGGTCATTTGCAATAGAAAATAAAGTGTCTCAAAGCACTCTTCGAACACTATGACGATTTATATGAAACATGTTATTTACATATTCATTGCTACTATATTCAAGTATACCGCGAAAAACCAACAACCACAGTTGATATGCAAGAACGTATAAAAATAGCTTGCTCTGTAATAGATACAACTGAAATTTGTCAGGCAGTATCATCAGTATTGCAACGTTTTAGATTATGTCTTGAACACTTTAAGTAGCAGTGAATACATAAATAACATGTTTCATGTAAATCGTCATAGTGTGTGCTTTGCGACACTTTATTTTCTATTGCAATTGACCTTGCGCGACATTGAAACTGCTTCGACCACTCCCATGAAAATAAACCATATTCTTCCCTCGAACTAAATAAACAATTTAACCAATATAGCCGCTGCATGTATCACGAATGGCACCGTTTCCAGCAGATGTGTGTCCCGAGCAACCTTGAGACCAGCTAGAGTAAAAGTATCGTTAATCAAAGAGTCATAATTCGGAGCATAAGCGAGCATAAGCGATTAACGGCTCTTCAACGAGCGAAAGCCGCGGTCGCATTAATAAAATCAAAATTGTAAACGAGTCGCAAGCGATGAAGAAATTACACAAACGCGAAAAGAAGGGAATAAAAAGCGTTTATATATACTAGCTCGTTTATGGTGGCTCGGAGCCATTGAAAATTCTTCGAGCCAGCCATTCAGATCGAATAACGAGATAGAGACTGCGGGCCGGGGCTCGATTTGAATATGCAACAGCTGCGATGGATTCCGCGCGCATTTATTTCAGCCACACTGCCGAGAGACGCGTAACGGCTTCACACTTTCTAGCTCGAAAAAATGTCGCTTCGATCAACGCGTACCCTAAATTGCTCAGGCGTCCAGGGGCCCGAATCGCGATTACTATTCCACGATTTCACTCGAGGGGCCCCGTCCTACACGAGCAGGAAAAATCTGCAACTTTCCCGAGCGGACATCGCGCACCTGTACGATCGCCTTTCACGCTGTCCGTTTTTCGCTTCGAATCCACGCGGGACGGCTCCGAAAGACATCGACGGGAACTAGGCAAAAGGTACAAACAGTTAAATAATAATTGTTTCACTAATATACGCACACGACACTTGACAGGTAGAAACTATAATTTTACATTAGCTTCCCGCGGGAGAAAAGGTCGAAAAAAGCGGTATTTGTTTTTTTATGCAGTTGCGCATTTCACCAAAATATCTGAAAAAATTCGTGAACTATACTCATATTTATACACTTACACTGTAAAAATGTAAACAATGTCGTTGTGATATTTCAGTCAGAAATCTGAATTTTTTCGATTTTTTAAGGTTTTTGTTGTGTTTTACCGCGGCGTACATCACAAAAAAATTTGAAAAAATTCGTAAACAATACTTATATCTATACACATATACTGTAAAAATGTAAACAATGTCGCTCTGATATTTCAATGAGAAATCTGAATTTTTTTGATTTGTGTGGGGTTTTTATCGTTTTTACCGCGGCGGGCAGCACCAAAAAATATGAAAGAATTCGTAAATAATACTTATACCTATACACTTATACTATAAAAATGTAAATAATTCCGCTGTGGAATTTCAATGATAAATCTGAATTTTGTCGTTTTTTTTGAGGTTTTTATCGTTTTTACTGCGGTATACATCGCCAAAAACATATGAAAAAATTCGTAAACAATACTTATATCTATACACTCATATTGTAAAAATGTAAACAATGTCGCTGTGATATTTCAATGAGAAATCTGAACTTTTCCGATTTATTTGAGGTTTTTCTTTTTTTTACTACGGAGTATCTCAGCAAAAAATCTGAAAAAATTCATGAACAATAGTTACATCTATATACTTATACTTTGAAAATAGAATTGAAGTCGTTCTTACACTTCAATTGCAAAATCTACATTTTCCCGATTTTTTGAGGTTTTTATTGTTTTTTTACCGCGGCGTATGTCATCAAAAGACCTGGAAAGATTCATGAACGACACTTGTGTCTATACACTGATACTGCGAAAATATAATGGATGTCGCTCTGAATCTTCAATGTGAAATCTGCACTTTTCCGACTATCATATTTTTGATTTTTTACCGTCAGGATTATCAACATAAAAATTCGAATTAATTGTTGTGTACATATCTAGGTATTTAACATGTATTCAATCTTTTCAAAAATTTTCTCAAACGGCAAAAAAGCGTACATGAAACAGTAGAGAGATGAATGAGATTCACGACTATCGGCGCATTATCATTGTTATTAAAACGATTAGAGGAAGAAACAAATTTTCATTTGCTTCCAGAATCTTGCAAATGCCGCAGAAAATTTCTGTTCTGTACAAGGATCCGTAATCTATTTATGATTGGTCGAAGTACCTTAATCGTTCGAATTATTCAGACAAAAAAAAAGAAAGAAAAAAATGGAGAATTATGAAAACCATTGAAAATCTCGATAATTATATAGAAAAGGTCTGCGTACTCCGATTTTGATGAAATTTTAATATGTTATGGAGCAACACATTCTGAACAACTTTTTCCTTTTCCAATATAGGGGGGTCGCTTTTAGTTTTCGAGATATTTGCAAAAAACTATCGGTAATGTTAATTTCATAACGGAAACCTTCTTTTTAGAAACACTGTGTGTGTGTGTGTGGTATTGTCGCTTCTCATCTCCACAACGTGTTTACAAACAAAAAATAAACAGATGCGTCCCGAAAATCCAGGAAGAAACAAGCAAAATTAACTCCTGTAGATAACTCTGATCATACATAGATAGTCTGAGCTTTCAATTTTCAAAGATATTCCCTGGATTTTCGGGCCGCATCTGTTTATTTTTTTTTTTTTGTAAACACGTTGTGGAGATGAGAAGCGACAATACCACGCACACCCACCCAGTGTTTCAGACGCACCCAGCTTAAAATTCAATACAGTATTAGCGATAGTTTTTTGCAAATATATCGAAAACTAAAAGCGACCCTCCTATATTGGAAAAGGAAAATGTTGTTCAAAATGTCGAAATCTATAATATATTAAACTTTCATCAAAATCGGAGTACGCAGACCTTTTCTATATAATCACCAAAATCTCATGTAATCATAATTCAGTGAAGCTAGAAAATTTTTCCATCAAATGGCATGGGACATCCGCAGGACTGAAGCGCACCAGTTGCACAAACGGGTTGCATCGGACGACCATAACGGGCGAGACAGTGAGAAACAGCGATGCAACGCGTCCGGAGGGATCGGTGATTGATGAACGGCGAGCAATACGGTGAGCAACGAGCAGAAGACAATGCAGGAGAATTAAAACTGTCCTCGGCTGGCAGAAATTGATTTGACGCGAGCGCGCGCGCGCGCGAGCGTGGCTCGACCAGCAAGGCAGGTGGAACAAGCACGCGTGCGAGCGGCACAGGTTCGCGAAAGCATCAGGTAATCTAGCTCGGAATGCCGAACGTACCGAGGAGCGATCCTCTCGAAGAGTGACTCCTCTGCTTTCACGATAACGAGCCACCGTCTATAAATCATGGCGCCGCGGCTGGAATCGTTTCCGCGTAGCCTCTCGGCCGGCTAGAGGCTTTTCAGGCTCCTAATGGCGAGATGGACGCAACAAGGCGTCGAAATCGAGCCGCGTGGGACGAATGGAGATCGAAGGAAGTTATTAAACATGGAATATTTTGGTTCTTCAACGTTTGTGATCGATGGAGCAATAGTTACAGTTCAAAATTTGAGGAAGGGAGATTGAAGGAAGTACACTGGCGACAGGATCTTTTTGGTCCTTCAACTTCTGTGATGGGTGGAGCAATATTTACAGTTTAGAATTTGAAGAAGGGAAATTGAAGGAAGTCCTTGAACAGAGGATCTTTTACTCGTTAACTATCTATGATCAGAGGACCGACGCTCACAGTTCAGAATTTGAGGAATAGAGATCGAAGGGAGTCCCTAAATAGAGGATCTTTTGGTCCTTCAACGTCTGTGACAGGTGGAGCAGTATTCACAGTTTAGAATTTGATGAAAGCAAAATTGAAAGAAGTCCCTGAACAGAGGATCTTTTACTCGTTAACCGTCTATGATCAGAGGACAAATATTTATAGTTCAGAATTCGGGGAATGGACAGCGAAGAAAGGACATGAACAGAGGATCTTTCACTCGTTAACTGTCTATGATCAGAGGACCAACGCTCACAGTTCAGAATTTGAGGAATAGAGATCGAAGGGAGTCTCTAAACAGAAGATCTTTTTTGGTCCTTAACTGTCTGTAATAGGTGGAACAGTACTCGCAGTTCAGAATTTGCGGAAGGAAAATTGGAGAAAGTCCTAAACATAGGACCAATTGAACCTTGAACGTCTGTGATGAGTGGACCAAAATTACAGGTAAGAAGTCGAGGAATAGGGTTCGAATCGAGTCTCTAAACATAGGATCTTTTGGTCCTTCAATGTCTGTGATAGTTGGAGCAGTATTCACAGTTCAGACTTTGAAGAAGGAAAATTGAAGGAAGTCAACAATTAGAGGACCTATTGCACCTTGAACGTTTGTGATGGTTGGACCAAAATTACAGGTCAGAAGTCGAGGAATAGTGATCGAATCAAGTCCCTGAACAGAGGATCTTTTGGTCCTTCAACGTCTGTGATAGGTGGGGCAGTATTCACAGTTTAGATTTTTAGGAAGGAAAATTGAAGGAAGTCCCTGAACATAGGACCTATGGCACCTTGAACGTCTTTGATGGGTGGACCAATATTTACAGGTCAGAAGTCGGGGAATGGATAGCGAAGAAAGGCTATGAACAGAGGATCTTTTACTCGTTAAACGTCTATGATCGGAGGATCGACGCTCATAATTCAAAATTTTGAGGAACGGAGATCGAAAGAAGTCCCAGAACAGAAGATTTTCTGCTGCTTGAACATCAGTGGTCGGTGGACCAATATTCATAGTTTATAATTTGACGAATGTATATCGAAGAAAGGCTCTGGACAGAGGATCTTTGGGTTAGGTGCAGTTGAATGCAGTTTAGTTGAACTTAGTTTATAATATCATTCACAACGCGAAAAATTGTACATACAGGGTGTAAGGAAATTACATGTCGCGACTACCATAGGATGATTTTACACCCTCGATTTGGTGGAAATTGAACTCGGGAAGGTGTCGCAAAATTGCCCATGACCTTGAATGTCAAGATTAAAACGTCGAGAATTTTTTTTCAATTTTCAAAAGTGCACAAGGAACCATGGGTCGTAACTCAACCGTTCTCTTAAAATATGATGTCCATGGTGTCGATCGACCGGGAAAAGTTTCGTTCAGCAACTTGCGATTCGCAGGATCGATCACCGGGCTCAAAGATCACGTTTTCACCTAAATTTTCCGATTGACGTCACGCGTATAATCGACCAGGCTAAACTCACAGGTGCTGTGCTCGACGCCGAGCGGATTACGCGGACCGTTTTCACCGGATAATTAGAGAGACAGAGAGAGAGAGAGAGAGAGAGAGAGAGAGCCGGTTGCGAATTGACTTTCCTGCGAAGGTCAACGTTGCCTCTATCAATTAAGAGCGTGGCTGTTAATTAGCGGGGGAACCGGGTAATTGATACCATTCCGCACTAAATCGCGATCGAATTAATTCCTCGGTATCGCGGCGCTTAATTGGCCGGCGACGAATTAATCGCGAGCCGCCGCAACGCCGAACGGGATTTTCGTTTTTCCAGATTTTAATTGGTTCCCGTGACACCGCCGCGCCGTGGTGAATGACGGGAAGGGAGGAGCGTAGAAAGGGTACAGCAAACGCGAAGAACATACTAGCAGCGAACGGAGAGCATGTCGCAGACTTTCGGCAAAGCCTCCGACACGGCCAGCCGGCTTATCATTTAATTTCCAACCATGATTTTCTGCGAAACTACGCGTTAATGACGCTCCTCATGAATTTTCATCGGTGTAATTTAGTTTTTAATAGCCGTAGTTGGCGCGAGCTTGTTCGACGCTGCGCTGTGGAATTTTTCGAGCGGCCTGCGCTATGTATTCTATCTCCTCGATTCACGAACAATTATTAACCCTTAACTCGAGGTAATTTCAATTTCAAAATCAGGATATTTCTTTTAACCTAGAACATTGTATCCTATGTATCTTCGGTAATTATTGCGAAAGGGTCACTATACTCCGATTTTGATGAAATTTAAATACGTTATAGATTTCGATATTTTTAACAACTTTTTCCTTTTCCAATATAGGGTTTTTGGTTTTCGAGATATTCGCAAAAAACTATTGCTAATACCGTATTGAATTTTCCGTATTGTTGCACGCTCCGTGGCAACGTAAGGCTGCTCCGGTGCGGCGTCTGTTTACTTTTTTTGTACACAAGTTGTGGGGATGAGAGAAAAAACAGGGTTTCACTCTATATAGGGTGAGTTTTTAATTTTGAATCTCTGCCCCCTAATAATGAAAATTTTTTTAATACAAATAAATTATTTCATAAATGAGGATTAAGTCCACTGCACTAATCTGCCATATTAAAATTTGCGACCTAAGCACAACTCATTCTATTCGCATAATTTTTGGATTGTAGCTATCATCCAGAAATTGATCTAAAAAGTTACTTTAAATAAACTCAGGATCCGCCCATTTCAAGGATTTACAACATTTCTTAGACACCCCGTATAATAGCAAGCAGATCGCGCCGCCCAGAAAACGCATCATAATTAACCCATTGCACTCGATTGATGATTCTGAGTCACCATTGAAAATTACTATACACTATCCAAAATATTTTTCACATTGTTACATTTGTTTGTATGTAATAAATAATTAAATATTTCAATATTGTATAATTTATATGCATAAATTGAAAAGAATCAGGTAGATTTAAAATATTGTAGGTCGGAAGAAATGTATTAGGTTAAACTAATTCTAGTCTATTAAATTATTAAATTAGACTGTTAAAATAGTCGAGGTTAATCCAACGACACACATCTAGAAATTTCATTGTTCAATGTTTCAACAACGCCTATATTCAGTAACCGTTTAATTTGCAGAAATACGAAGCCCGACGCTGGTACACGGTTCTCGTCTGCGAGAGGATCGCGTTGCTAATGAATTTCCTCATGAATTTTCATCGGCGTGCCCACCAGGCTATTTTTAACCGGCCGATCTCAATCAATGTTAAGGTTACAATGAAAATCTGACAAGCGAGAGTAAGATAGCGGCATCCTTGAATTTTTACCGACGTGCACGCGTCCCACACAAGAAAGCGTGAATCGTTTCAAAGGAATTATACCGTGCGTGTGCTCGTAAACGAAATACCTAGTCGTTCGGTTATGCGAATAGAACTACTGGTGGAACACAATGCCAACTTATCTGTGCTCACCTCGTTGTTTATCGGACCACACGTCAGAACAATCGCGTACAATGTTTTGATGTACGATTTCATCTTCAGTTCAGCCAAGCTGAACTCAAATTTTACGAACCATTTATTATTGTACTTTTCTATATCACCTCTCGAAGATTTATACTGTATTTTTCTTTTGAAACAACATTACAATCTGGATCAGGGATGGGCACGGTAGGGGCCCCTTAAACGCCTGCTTCTCCCACCAACCTCTCTTTCATGCGCGAGGCCTGCGCACTGTTCGGAACGGGCGAAGCACTACCTTCCTGTATGGTAACGACAGATGCTGGTGGGGGACAGTGGGCGCTATGGTGGGGACGGTTTTGTCTCAATTGAAACAAAAATGCCCATCCCTGATCTAGATACACTAGACCTCATATAACACTATTAACACGTTGACTGCCCATATATAGGTGATGGAATTATTTGTACAGATTTAGAAATGAATTTTTAGGTTAAGTGATTCACTGAACTAAATTTGATTAAGATGCGAAAAATACAAGTTTGGAAGACATTTTTATTTCAATAAACAAATTACTTTGATTTTATAGGATTTTTGAGTTTGCTGGTTTGGCAATCAAAGTGTTCAAAAAATGTTTGAGAAGACTATAATTGTACAAGCAGGTTCCGTGGCAACAAGTGTACTATATTTTTAAGCAATCTTTAGTATATTTACTGTATACTTACTGCTATGTAAAATACATACAGGGTCAATACGAACTATTATCTAAAATTACTCGGTATCTATTGATACTATTCAAAAACTTTTTAATTAACTATGCAGCATTTTAAGGGACGCATCAAACGAATTCAATTTTATTTGTTGTACATTTCATTTCTTTCCAAGGTATCAAGGTGACCTTCAGCGTTTTCGATCGTTTTTTCAAGGTCAACTCAAGGTCGTCATATTATAGGTCGCTGAATAGGTGATGGAATTATTTGTACAGATTTGAAAATTAATTTTTAGGTTAATTGATTCACTGGACCAAATAGTATCCTCTAATTTTTTCTTCACAATTTCGACCAATTACAATTAAAAAAAAAAAATTTACACATTACCTATTAAACTAATCCTTCTAACATCTCAAAAAAAATCTGAAGTCGTTTGGTCCAATTTTTCAATACTATTTACAACCACTGTATTAATACAAAATTGAAAATTAATTTTTACGTCGGTAGATTGAGTTTACAAAATTTGCTTGCGATCTCCAAAATGTAAGAAGATTGAAACAATAATTAATATAAAAAAAAAAACTAAGCATGTCAGTTATTTTTTCTGTTCAATGAATTGCTTTGCTTTTGTGTCATTTTTGTTATTCTTAACTGGGCAAACAACGTCCTAAACCTTTGCAAGAACTCATGACAGAGCTTTTTCAAGCCTTGAAAGTTGCTCTTCACATAATTGTCAGAATCGTAGCATCTTCTGTCAGACTACCCAAATTCATTGCAAGTCCTGCGGCACAATCAGATTTTTTGAGGCCGGTAAAATGAAATATGAAGAAGCAGTACGTCGTTTAAACTGTCCGTGACCCATCAGCTCCCCAAAAGCTCGTGGCAGGCGTCGAAAATCGCTCGCAGGTGTTCCCCTTGTGCCGGTTAACAGTTCCGGTGTCCGAATTTTCACGTGAGAGTCGGCCACGGCAGCAATTTGACAGTGGCGATTTATCAAGGAAACTCTCTCGAAAATGAGCGGACGTGCCACGGGCACGGAGGATGAGGAGAAAGACAAAGAAAAGGGGGCGCAAGAAAGTCGTGCTCTCCGGCCCCGGGCCCTTGCAACGAGACGGTCGATTTGTTAGGCGTACACACCTGCCCGGCCGTCGTTCCCGGGACAATAAGCTCTATCTCGATCTCCCGAAAGGTCCTTTTACCGGCTTGCCAGCAGCCAGAGACTCACGGGGGCGATATATCGCTCGAAATAATCGTGTACATATAGCGTTTCACTGCGAACGTACCACCGGCCATTGTCCTTGGACGGCTAAGTAGTCGCTGGCCACACTGGATACACAGAGCGAGCCTAATCGCTGCGGGATCGATTTTAATGTGATCGTTGCGCTGTGGACGATGATATCGAGGTAATTCGAATCGTCAATGAATGTCGTTCATAGTTTCGTGGTGTAAATATTTGGTCATCTTACGAGTCCTGGTGTTGGAATTCATATGTATAATTATGTTCCTTGAAAAATCAATATATACATCTTGTGTGAGATTTAAATAAGATTTACTGAAAATTTGAGCAAAGTAGCTTAAACGGAATGGACATGGCAGCCATTTTCATATAATATTGTTACGGACAGGTAGATTTTGAGGTTAGCTAAATAAGAGCAAATCAACCATTTTTTTCATATATAAATCCGTATTTCATTAAAAGATTAGCTAAATAGTGTGAACAGGAAGGACGTGGCAGCCATTTTGATACAGTGTTGCCAAGGAGTGTGCTCCTTAACGATTGATGTCGTTCATAGTTTCGTGGTGTGAATATTTGGTCATCTTACGAGTACTGGTGATCGTGGACAATTTTTATTCATATGTAAAATTATGTTCCTTGAAAAATCAATATATAAATCTTGTTGTGTGATGTTTATATGAGATTTACTGAAAATTTGAGCAAAGTAGCTTAAACGGAATGGACATGGCAGCCATTTTCATATAATATTGTCACGGACAGGTAGATTTTGAGGTTAGCTAAATAAGAGCAAATCAACCATTTTTTTCATATATAAATCCATATTTCATTAAAAGATTAGAATATACATCTAATCTGTGATATTCAACTAATAATTGCTGAAGATTTGAGCTAAATAGTTAAAACTGATTCGCTGCCAAAAGCCGTCTCTGCTAAACACAATTTGTGAAATGCGTGTGCAAATCTACAAGAATAGTGTTCGATTCCGTGCAATTTGAATTTTCCTAAATTTCCTTTAACACGTCATCTCGTAAACTAAATCCTCTAACTTCTTAAATAAATTCTAGCTTGTTTGGTTGACTTTTCAAAAAGTTATTGCATAGTGAGTCCCACTATGTATAAACCTAATACGAGTAACTGCCTATACATTCCAGGCTCCATAATCCAAATACCTAAAAATGACATCACGCATCATACATACCAACAACTTCTGAATCATATCGATCAGGCACAGAATCGACCAGACGTTCAAAAAATCGGCGATCTTCGCACGAAAGGCCTCAGCCATATCGCGCATAATCTCACGCGTCGTTGGATAGGAATTAACGGGGTTCAGGTCGGCGCAACCTGTAATTACTAAATTGGCTGCGTACACAACGGTTTGACACTGCAACAGGACTGGTTGCACAATGGCGCTGACGCAAGCCGCGCTCGCGAACGTTTGCGAACGAGAAAAAGTTTCGGTGGACGATTATGCGATTCGTTTTCCATGGGGTTTCGCGTGGAACAGCGAGTGAGTCGGTCCGAGCTGGTATGTGTAACGAGCTCCGGACAGGTACAGGAAAGCGGGATTCTTCCAGGGTTATAGACCCTCCGAGGATTACACATCGTTCGCGTACTCTCGAATGCAACAGCCAGCGGACACATCTCCCTCTCTTTCTCTCTCACTCTCGTGAACGAGCGCGCATGGACCACGTGTGTGCATGTACAAAGTATCCTCGTTTCAAATTACAATGTCCTCCTGTATTATTTTTCCGTTCGAGCAACGGCCGGCACCGCGAAACGAGTTCGAGATTTACGAGCCAGCTAATCTTCCTGGATTTTCGCTGAAACGGACCAGTTCTGACGTACCGGCACCTGGGAGAAACGCCTAACCGGCCACCGCCGTGAATCAGGATCCGGGAACACAACTGGACCAGTACCGCGAACGATTAATTATAAATGAACGATTAATAATTAATCGCACCGCCGAACTTCGTGCGAAAATTGTTTCCTTTGATTCCGGGACGTAGCAATCACATGCGAATCTGTTTCTATGTTTGGTCTGGGTTTGTTAGGTTTTAAAAGATGTCATAGAGTTCTTAAATTCTATGCCATTTAGAACCGTTCAAACAAAATGGAACTTTAAACATTTCTTTTATCCGCAAAATTAGGTTTCTTTAGAAAAATCGAGATATACATCTTGTTGTATGGTGTTTATACAGGATTTACTGCAAATTGGAGCTAAGTAGCTTCAACCTGATGGCCGTGGCAGCCATTTTTGTATAATCTTGTTGTGAACCCCTAGATTTTTGAGGGTGACCAAAAACACGGAAATTCAATAATTTTTTGTATATATAAAAGTATGTTTCTTTAAAAATATCAATATATAGATCTTATTGTATAATGTTCGAGTAATTTTTCTAAAAAAATTGGAGTACATAGCTTAAACAACAAATACGTGAAAGTTTCCCGAAGCAATTTCTGCAAAACATCGGAATAAAAATATATTAGACTTGAACAATAAAATGAGATATAATTCGGAAGTAATAATTTCTTTCATGGTTCAATAGAAGTCATTCGATCAACATTCTTTGTACTCCAAGAAAATAGTTCTTCAAAAATGAACAAATCTTGAACAAACTTGAGCTGTTTCAATCTCTCAGCTGAACATTGTTCACTGTATCGAACAGTAGACCATACTACGATAGCAAACCCAGTGTTGCGAAAACGCAAGGGGCTCATGGGACTTCATAGAGGGTACACAATTCGACCAGAGCACAATATCTGACCTCGCGGAGCGCTGGTAACACGTTCGTGCGCATAAACAGCTAGGCAAGGTACATTAAACTAGTTCGAGATCGTGGCTGGTTTGGAATGCATTTTCCGAAATGTCTGCTATGACTTAAGAGCGTTATGTTTCTGTAAAATCCCCGGTCAAATGTCTTCTCGAAAAGAACAAACTAAATACCACGTACGCAACAAAATCAGATGACAGTGTTTCCTCGTGTAAATCATCAACAGTTCTTATTTGACCTTCATAAACTTGCTGGTATGGTAAATAGTCATAGAAACTAATTCTATTGTCGATTCGATAAATGATTTTTTTTTAAAACAATACTGCTTTGACCGAAAAATTTTAGTTCGCCTTTTAGAATTTAAGAGAAACTTTCAATTGATGAAGTCAAATTTTATCAAATATGATTGTTGCTTATTTTGTATATTTACAGCTTTCCTTATTTTTGCTAAAAACTAGTTACGCTGAAACGTGCAAAAAATTTTCAGTTGATTTTTATACTATTTAATAAAATATAATAAATCTCTTAATTTAATACAAATTTTAAATTTTGATTAATTATTAATCATTTTACGCATTGCTTATTTTTTAAACTAGTCGTGGTAAAACGTGTAAAAAATTTTAAGAATATTTTTCTACTAATTGAAGTATAACAAAAGAAGCTTGTAGTTGCTAATAACCCTTGTGAGGTTGATGCAACTTAAAAAGAAAAAACAAAAAAATCTTCCTCCAATTTCTGGAAACAAATAAAAATGTAAAGAAGAACTTTGCTTGATCAAGTTTGATTTTATAAAGTATTATTACACATTTTATGCATTTATAACATATTTCTTATCTTTCTTTATCTTCTTATCGTAAACAAAGTTTAAGATTTGTGTACTATTTGGAATATAACAAAACCCTCAGCGTAATATAAGAATTAATATTTTGCTCCTTCAAATTTCTGGAAAATCTATAAAAATTTCCATCTGCTCGTCAGTCTAATAATTCAAATATCTTCTACAAACATTGATGTTTCCACGTAATATAATCACAGTGCTGAAAGGAAAAATGACAAGGCCTTACACGGTACCAAATAAATTAGAATGGAGTTATTAGCCTCGGTTAAAGCGTTGTGTCATACTCCATGAAAATCGTGATAGCAAGCGCGTGAAAATTTTACTGCGGAACGACACGACCCACGTAAAGATACAGAACGTAGATTGTCGGTGACTGCTTTGTATGGTAAACACCCTTCACCCGGCGACGACGTTCAGCATAATCAGAGACCACGAGAATTATTGCTCCTGTTTGCCAGGTTTCTTTTTTTTCTCCCCAAGTTCGATAACCTTTCAGTTGAAAGGCTGAAAGGATGAGAAAGTAGCGACTTTAATCGTCTATCATTTCCTTTCCACGGACTGGTGGGTTCCGAGCCGCGAATCGGCACAACAGGTTTTCCTGGAGACACCGTTCCCTTAACGCGACGACGACCGGTTGACCTTCTTGCATTTTCCCATGACGAGCTCCTGCTATACTATTTTCCCATGCGCAGGCCGATCATCGGCGGATAATAATCCTAAACCCCCTTTGCCGCAGTTTGTTTTGCTGGTGATCGCGTCGGGACTGTGACAAGGTCGTCCGACTGTTTGGACGAACTTGTGTCTCCTATACACAGAGTATAGTAAGTCATCACAATATTATAAATAGTTGAAAATATTGACATTGGATCCTAGCTACCACAAGAAATGACCGGTATATGAGAAGTTAACCCTTTGCACTCGAATGGTGACTCTGAGGCACCACTCAAAATTGCCGTACTATTATTCAAAATAGTTTTTGTATTATTAAATTCGCCTGTATTCTATAAATTGCTAACCATTCAAGTATTCTATAAGAAAACAGGCTTAATTTCATGTGCATAATATAAAGAAGGTTATATCAAATGAAAATGTTCTAGGCTGAAATAATAGACTTAACTTTGGAATTAAAATTGCTTCGAGTGCAAAGGGTTAAATTTGTTTAGACGCAGTATGGTGTTAATTATAATGCACTCTTCATTAACACTAAACCTATCGATGCTTGAAAGTAACTGGTACATCTTATTATAACATAAACATTTTATTCTATGATATTTATGTGGCAATTACTGATTTGAGCTAAAGAGTTTCAACCGGCAGGACGTGGTAGCCATTTTGTTACAGTACTATCGAGGAAGTGTACTTGTCGACGATTACAAAATAATGTGTCTTTTAAAAATCGACATGCATATATTCTTGTACGATATTTAAGGAGTATTTGCTGAAAATCTGAACTAAATATCTTGCGAGGAAAAGACGCGGTCATGGAGTTTCAGATTTTCTCGAAACTTTGCATATTGGTAGGTTTCGTTCTCCTGTTTACGAAAATATAGCATTATAGGGTCAGATACTGAATAACTTTTGAGATATTTACAATTGAAATTTCATTATACCCGTTAAGTACAGTTTCAGTTATTGTCAAGTGCCAAACGGCGTGGTGGTAACGTACTAGGTTGGTATTGTCCGCGCAACGAGAGTTGGCACAAAATCTCGTCAGTGGGGTGCAGGTGAAACGGCGAGTCCCCACTCTTGACGCAAGGCTGCGGATTCCACCACTGAAGACGTGTAGCGCGTAGTGGGAGCATCACGTGGTACCTACAAGTTTCTCTGCGCCAACTCTCGTTGCGCGGGCAATAGTGAGAAGGCCCAGGTTCAAATACCTTGTCCTCTTTTTGCTTTTTTTTTCTTTTCTGTTTATCTATTTTAATTAATTGGATTTTACAAATGAATTATGAGTGCTTTTTCATTTGTAAAATCCAGTCAATTAAAATAGACAAACTGAAAAGAAAAAAAGAGGACAAGGGATTTGAACTCTGGCCTTCCTAGTACCAACCTAGTACGTTACGCCGTTTGTCACTTGACAATAACTGAAACTGTACTTAACGGGTATAATGAAATTTCAATTGTAAATATCTCAAAAGTTATCGAGTATCTGACCCTATTATGCGATATTTTCATAAACAGGAGAATGAAACCTACCAATATGCAAAGTTTCGAGAAAATCTGAGACTCCATCACCGCGCCTTCTCCTTGTTAGAGTAGAAGAACACTCCACCTATTTTCTTATAACTAGACTGCGGATCTTTATGCGAAATAAAAAAGTTGTGCGTCAATTGTAAGAAAGAAGAGCTACGAAAAACATTATTTCTTTCTTTAATAATTTTAGTTCAGTGAAAATAATACGTTTCCAAATCTTCTTAACCTTTTTACTCATAATATTTTCTCAATAAAAAAAAAATGATTCAGAGACGATTCAGCTCGCGATTTTCTACAAAAATGGTGTATCTACGATATGGAACCGCTAAATTCTGATTTAGGGGACCGATCCTTCGTCCTTCGATCGGGCCCCCATTGGTAACGGTCGACCGTTAGCGGACCTTGAACGGGCCGGGTCGGGCCTCGCATGAACACTCGCGTAATTTACTATGGCGATCGCCGGAGGCGGCGTCGTTCTCGTTAGCTCGCTCGATCGAGGAATTAAGAGGAGAGAAAGGAGGAGAGAAAGAGAACGTGAAAGTAAGAGGATCACCGGCTACCGGCTCGGCCAAACGATCCGTAAGACCGCGAGGATCGGGGAGAGACAAAAAGGAGACGGCGCGGCGGGGAGGATCGATCGATGAATCACGATCGAGGTCGCGGATAAGCCGGAGGAACGCGTCAGTTTGCATACAGCAAACTTTGCGGCAGGATGCGTTGTCGCTGCACTCGACAACGTCCCCATAGTCGTTTATGCTAATCACCTGCGTCCTTCGACGTCCGTCGAAGCCCTCTGGCCCTTCGGACGCGATAAAACCTCGGCGATCGTTGCTCATTTTCGTCCCCGGGAAACGTCCGGGAGATTGCTAATCGGCCAACAGAGAGATAGCGGCTGTCT
Organism: Sphecodes monilicornis; assembly: GCA_913789915.3. NCBI lineage: Eukaryota > Metazoa > Arthropoda > Insecta > Hymenoptera > Halictidae > Sphecodes > Sphecodes monilicornis. The sequence goes on along the minus strand of OU565284.1, from coordinate 9,836,887 downwards.
TCTCTTTTCTTCCCTCTCTCTCCTCATCTCCCGCCTCCTCTCGTTTGCTGATCTCGCGTATCGGCTTCTTCAGGGGCTGTTGAAAGCGCCACAGGACCAACCGCGAGCCTCGTTAATTTCGCAGTCTAATATAAACGATTATCGACAGCATCGATGGCCAAGAATTCGACGGAACTCGCTCGTTGTTTTCTTCTTCTTCGCGATGGGGTTTCGTGGCGGGCTTCTTCCTTCTGCCTCAATGCCGATAACCAAATACCCGAAGACTTCCTCTACACGCGATAGCGTTGCAAGTTTTTCGATGCGGCGGGGAATGGAATCTTTGATAGCGTCGGGTTCGTTGGACTTGGTTGGTTGATGTTGGCTGTTCTTCGTGATTAAGGAGGTACTCTGGTTTTCCAGGACGTTTCTGCAACGAATTTTGGAAAATTTTTGCCGGAGAAACTGTTGAACCTTTTGCATTGAGATTTTACAACCATATTTATTGGTGCTTGAAGTACGTGTGCGATTATTTTAAAGTAAAAATAATCAAAATTACGTGACTTACATATACTTTTATTGAGTAGATAGTCTCGTTTTGAGACCGCTTTTGCAACGAGATTTTGGGAATTTTCTTCGGCAAAATTATTGACTGTTTCCCATTGGAATTTTATGTATATATTTAATGGTGCATGAAGTATATGTTCGATTTTTTAAAAGTAAAAATAATCTAAATTACCTGAGTTATATTATTTTTTTTATGGAGTAGATAGTTTTCGAAGTCGATTTTGTTTCGATTTTTAATACTTTTTTTTGGAAAAACTATTGAATCTTTTGCATTGGGATTTTACATACGTATATATTTAATGGTACTTGAAGTACGTGTGTGATTTTTTTAAAGTAAGCATACTAAAAATTACATGAGTTATATATGTGTTTATGAATTAGATTTGGAAACCAACTTCTGATCGACACTTTCTAAAACTTTTTTATTTTACCCGGTAGTGAAAATTTAAAATATGCGTCTTGTAAACTATGTTGGTTATATACATGCTGAAAATTTCATCGAATTCGATTAACGTACACACGAGCTACAAGCGGCTAAAACCATTGAAAATTGCAGTTTTTCAGGACTTTTGGGCAGTTTTTGCTCAAAGTCCACAGATTCTTGCATCTTTCGGTGCATGTCATTTTTTTTCTGCATCAGCTGATTTCGATGAGTTTCAGTATCTGCATAGCTGACATAGATCTACAAAACACATATTTTAGATTTTCATTACGAGCTCGAATAAAAAAGTTATAAAAAGTGCAATTTCCATTTTTTCATGTATTCCGATGAACCGTAATTTTTTCAAAATCTTTTTCAAACGTCAATTAGTAACTCAATGCTTCTAATTGCAAAAATAAATTCAAGTTCTTTCGTACAATTTTATAAAAGTGATTTAAAAGGTGTCCGAATATTTTCGTGAGCCACCGTATGTATATTCTTGTTCTCTGATAATTTCCCTGGTTTGTTAATCTTACATTGAATGATGTATATTGTTGAAATAAATCTCTTATGAGATCCTCTATAAAAAAAAAGATTGATTTGTGCAGGCCAAAAAGTGAAAAAGGTTCACGGTTGAGACATAGAGGATTCAGAATACGGCCCTGGGAGCACCAGAAATCCTTTCGCTCTCCTACGATCGTTTTCCATCGAAGGTGATTCCGATTTCACGACGTCCCAAAGAGGAGCTAGTCTCGATCGTCGCGTTATCTGCTCCCTTGAATCTCGGAATCAAAGCGTGTAACCGAGGGACAAGCCAAAGAGAAAGACAGAGAGAAATGGATAAAGAGAAAGAGAAAAAGAGAGAGAGAGAAAGAAAGAAAGAAAGAAAGAGTGGCTGCCAAGCAAACAGGCAACACAGCTCGACGGTAGCGAGCTTTAATTGGTGGTTCGGCAGCTTCGCGCAATGTGGTATGGCGAAAAGAAACGCGAAACGTGCGCTGAGTGAAGATGCCACGTCGTTTTCTGCCGATTCGGTCCCGATCGGCCGTCCCGTTACCTTTGTCACCATTTCTCTCTCTCTCACTCTCTCTCTCTCTCACTCTCTCTCTCTCTCTCTCTCTCTCTCTCTCTCTCTCTCTCTCTCTCTCTCTCTCTCTCTTTCTCCCTCTATCTTTCTCTTTCTGTCTTCTTCTCTCTTTTTCCCTGTGGATGCTGACTATCCGACTGCTCCGCTTTTAATGTCCGCCACAGTGTCACCTGAGATTCTGCTAATTGGACGGTATAAATTCACCGGCGCAGCAGAAAGTTGAAACGACGGGAACGTGACGAGCAACGGGAACGTTAGTGACACTCCACAGGGCTGCGATCGTTATCGAACGGCTTGACGAATGGCCGCTTTCCAGAGGCGTGTCAATGAAAAGAGAAAAATGGAAGACGGCTGAGCACGGTCACTGTGAGTCAACGCAATGTCCCAGGTAATATTGTTAACAATTATTTCCAAATTCGATTGTACGCCGAATTATTACGAAATATTGCACAATAGATGAAACATACAACATTAGCGCGATATTCGGGTTGAAGTACGATAAAACGTTAACTAAAAATTTCAGATAAGCCTTTGAGACGTTATTGTAAAAAGCAGGTTTTCCACTGTGTGTTCACATCGTAACAAATCCGTAAACAATTGTTTAAAACCGATAGAGACGGATCAATCTGTTAAATGTAAAAAATGAGAGCAACTTCAACTTCTTGCTCTGCTTTATGAGAAAATAAAATCAAGGGTGCCGTAATGCTTGAAATAAGTGTTCTCTAAAAATTGGAAGAAGGCTGAACACGATCACCGTCGGTCAAAGAAACGTCCCAGGTAATATTGTTAATAATTATTTCCAGATTCAATTGTGCGCCGAATTTTTAAGAAATATTGTAGCTGAAATGTACAAAATTAGCGCGATATTTAACGTGTTCAAGTACAATAATTATTCAATAGAAAATCGCAGATCAACTTTTGAGACGTTATTGTAAAGAGCAGATATTCCTCCGTGTGTTCATATCATAACAAATCCGTAAAAAATTGTTTAAAATCCATAAAGACGTTTCAATTTTGTAAAATGTCAAAATTGAGAGCAACTTCAACTTCTCGCTCTGCTTTATGAGAGAATAAAATCCCGGGTGCTCTAATGCTTGAAATAAGTGTTCTCTAAAAATTGGAAGAAGGCTGAACACGATCACCGTCGGTCAAAGAAACGTCCCAGGTAATATTGTTAATAATTATTTCCAGATTCAATTGTGCGCCGAATTTTTAAGAAATATTGTACAATAGATGGAACGTACAAAATTAGCGCGATATTCCACGTGTTCAAGTACAATAATAATTCAATAGAAAATCGCAGATCAACTTTTGAGACGTTATTGTAAAGAGCAGATATTCCTCCGTGTGTTCACATCGTAACAAATCCGTAAAAAAATGATACAAGCCCCATAGATTCGTTTAACCTTACAAAATGCGAAAAATAAGTTCTTAAAGCAATTGTTTACAATGTCTCATTCTGTTTTATAACAAAATGAGAGGAGAAGGTTAAACACATTTATTGTAACTTAACAAAAGCATCCAAATAAAGTTGCCAACTATTTCTAGATTTGATCGTGTTCCGAATTTTCAAGAAACAAATGAAGCTTGCATGAAACGCACAGTATTCGCTCAGCATGCGACGTATAAAACTACGATAAAATCTTAACAAAAAATCGCGCATCAATTTTAAAGGCTTTATTATAAGGCGGAGAGTTGCGTTTATAGGTTCAAATCGAAACGAATCCGCAAAAAAATTGTTTAAACTCCCCAGAGTCGTTTGAACCTATGAAATGCTAAAAATTAATAAAGCAATTGTTGAGAATCACTCGCTTCATCTTATGACAAAATAAAAGAAGATTAAACACGCTCGGTGTAAGTAATCAAAAGGTAATCCAGATAATATTGGGAATCATTTCCAGATTCGATCCCGATTTCAAGGAAGCTCGCTGAAGAAATCGATGCTGGTTCGGGAAGCCTCGGATATCGTCCGATCGAGATAGCACAGCGACGAGCCGTCCACGTGGACGTCCGAGTCAATGGTCGTTAAATTTAATGGGCCCGCTCGTTAATTCCGTACATCGACGGTTTCACGTACGCAATAACAAATTACGCAAACGACTCTCGGCTCGGCCCGGTTCGAGCTGACGCGCTCTCGCCGAACAGCGCGCGTATTTTCATAATATTCTCTCCGAGAACGTCGTCAATTAATGCGCTCGCGAGTTCACCCTCTCCTGCATGCTCTGCTCGCGAGCTGAAATTCGAAGCGGGTAGCAGAATTTTCGAACGGCCCAGGATTAATTTTAACGTTGGAACGCCGGTCACGATAACGCTCGTAACCAATGCACCGAATTATCACCGCGATCCCATAAAGATGCATCGCTCACATCTTCTTTCCTTCTCCCCCTCATTTTTTATTGATCCTTGCAAAGACCTCCACGCGAAGACCCGAGGTGATAATGTAAATAAGAAAACAACGTTTCGATCTCAATTTGCTTGGCACGCGCATAATTTCATTATTGCATTATGCGAGACGGTGAAATTTTATTTACAACACTTTCGCTCATGCTACGATCACTGAATCGTGATTATTAGACTGCGGATTTTATGCGTTTATGATTAAAATTTGTAAATACGAGGCAGTGAAAATATTTTCACCATTTAAGAATATTATTGTATTAATTTCGTTGCGTCAAAATTATTTAAGAAGAGGAAGATATGTCTATGCAGATCCTGTATATTGCAATCGGTTCAGACAATTTTTGTATTTTGTCGAAATATTCGTAGTCTGGTGATTATCAACAAGTTTGTATCAAATCCCGCGAATTTGTTGGGCACTGCTTCTTTTAGAGAAGTTTTCTTCAGTTGTTCTGTTCTTGGTTTATCAAAAATTTCGGCTGCGTTTTGTATAGTCTTACAGTGCCAATTTTTCTCTGATTTTTACTCTTGAATATGAGGAATGGTCGACAATTTGATCTACAACAAATATATCTTTCTGCTGCTTCATTTTTTCAAATTAACTTGTACGATAGAGCAAATCAGTTTTCCTTTAATTTTTCCTGTCGAATTCGGAGAATGGTCAAAAAGGACCATTTTGATCGACAGCACAAATATTTCTTTCTGTCGTTTTATTTTCTTAATTAGACTCGAACAAAAGAATGAGTCACTTTTTTCAATCCCTTCTGCCGAATATGGAGAATGGTGAAAAAGGACAATTTTGATCTACAGCACACATATTTCCTTCTGTAGCTTTATTTTCTCAATTAGATTCGCACAATAATACAAATCACTATTCCTTCAATCTCTTCTGTCGAATATGGAGAATGGTCAAAAAGGACCATTTTGTTCTACTGCACAAATATTTTTTTCTGTTGTTTTATTTTCAGACTCGCGCAATAGAACAAATCAGAAGCAGGGTAAGTGTACCTTATTTCAGTCAGTCTTCCTGAAAATGAATTATTACTTATTACTTATATAAACAATTTAGAAAATGAAGTACATCAATATAAACAGTATTCTAGATTGCTGAATATTGGCTTTAATTGTTCAAGTACTGGAATACTTAACCTATTTCGTTTTCTTCGAACTCGACCATGCACAGGTCTTAACTTGTAAAACAAAAGAAATTTTCAAACAAATTTGAGAATCTAAGACTGTCTGGAAGTTGAAATTTGGGACTGTAAAATAATAGAAAAGCTTTGAATTTTTCAGATAAAATTACACCATTTTCAACTTAAGACAAAAGAAGCTTTTAATCAAATTTGAACATACAAAATACATTTCGAAGAAAAATAAGAATGTGAACCTTTTCTCAAATAAACTCGCAGAATATAATAAATCTTTTTTCCTTAAACTTTTTCTGTCGAACATGGAGAATGGCCAAAAAGGGCCATTGTGATCCACAGTCAAGTATCAAATGGTCAAAAAGGATCATTTTGATCTGCAACACAAATATCTCTCTTTGTTGCTTTACTTTCTGAATTATACTCGTAGAATAGAACATGTCTTTTTCCCTTCAATATTCCCAAAGAACAAAATAAACTTTAAAACAAATTTGAGAATAAACAAATACCGTTTGAAAAAAGAAATTTAGGACTGTAAAATGCCAGAAAAGCTTCGTTATTTTTGAGATGAGAATGCACAATTCTCAACTTGAAATAAAAGAAACTTCATCAAAATTTAGACATTCAAGATGCATTTCGAAAAAAAATGAGAATGTGAAGTGATAGAACACAGCTTTCTATTTTCAAGATAAAATTGTGTTCGAGAAAGAAGCAAGTATAGCAATGAGATAAATGAATGAGAGAAGAAACGATCATGGAATGACAACGGGATAACGTTCGTTCGCCGATTTTCTTTTTGGCAAGGGGTCGTTCGTTATCGTTTTGCTCTCGTTAAGCCGGCCCCGATGCGATCTACGAACACGCGAGCCTCGTAAAGACGCAGACAGTTATTTTTTTTTCTTTTTTAGATTGTTTCGCGTTAAACCACGCGGAAACGTGTAATTAAGTCGAATGTATCGCGTACGTGGCGGGGCATTAACTGTTGCCCCTTTAATTATTGTGCGTTCGGGGCCGCGTCAGTTTCACGGAAACCGACCGGATGCGGTGATACCTTCTTCTTTTATGTACAAAGCATAATTTTTCGGACGGCGAAATGTGTACATGAACTGGAAAGTGAAAGGTGTTGACCAGCTGTTTCGTTAAAAAGTTATACTCTTTGTGATTGTTTGGTTATTCTGACGAAAGTAATTTAAGGGAATCTAACGAAACAAATTTTGATGGTATAGTAAAGCCTCAATTATGCGAATCTTCGAGGTCTGAGGTACAGTCACTCCCATTAATATGCGGACACTCTTGAAAAGTCGATAATTTCTTTAATATTTTACCATACGACTTGGACTTTTTTGAGAAGTTAGAACAATTAGTTTACTACATGACGCGAAAAAGAAATTTTGAACAATTGCAATTGGTCGGTATTGCAGAGAAAATACTAAAAGTTGTTTTCTCCAATTTTTATATGTGAGCCTATGTTCAAAATTTAAAAAATAGGTTTTGTAGATATGTATCAATTATATATGTTACGGTAAATGTGATTAATTCGGTGATCATGTATAATTGCCGGTGAATATATATAATTACCGGTTATTATACAGGGTGAGTCCGAAGAAACAGAACACCTAAATATCTCCGTTACTTTTCGTTGTACAAAAAAATTTCTTAGGACAAAGTTTCACTGTTTGAAGGGCCACATGTAACGGTGTAAGGGAAAAAATTTTCAAGGTCATCAATGTTTTTTGATCAATGTTTTGGTCAATGAATTTTACACATTGAATTTTATTTATTCCATTTTTCTGGATTGAAGGTCATTTGTAGGTCATATTGTGTTACATGGATGAATTCGTTATTTTGTTAGCTACAACATTACGTTAACGAAGATATATCATTCCATTTAAAAAAACATTGATGACCTTGAAATCTCATTAAAAAAAATGACCTTGAAAATTTTTCCCTTTCACCGTTACATGTGGCCCTTCAAACAGAGTAACTTTGTCCTAAGAAGTTTTCTTGTACAACCAAAAGGTAACGGAGACATTTAGGTGTTCTGTTTCTTCGGACTCACCCTGTATTATAATCACCACTAAGTTTGGTCTGGATTAGGTCCTAAATATTCAAGAATTCACCACATTTGCCAATTCTTCCCCTAACCCAGAATAAACTTAAGACCAAAAATTATGCATAATCTCCGATTCATTACATTACCCGTAACAATTATATATAATAACCCGTAATTGTACATAATCACCGGATTAATCACATTTGCCGTAACATATACATTCTAGCCACACTGAATTTGTAGAATTTTGTACGACGCATCGGTGGTTGCAAATTATAAATGCATATTTAACAGTATTGTAGATTGACAGAAGTGTGAATCATATAGTTGAACACTGATTGAGACGGAGTTTTATTTATACAATTATAATTTATAAATTAATATATCGGATAAAACATCCTGTAACATTTGTAACACACGATTAAATATACAAGGTGGAAATTATAAAGCGTGGCAGACGAATATCTCCAAAAATATTGAGTATACGCAAAAATCTTTCAGATGAAAGTTATTTAGTACCAAGGTACTTTGATTTTTCCCGGTGGACACTCCAAGGTGAGTTGAAGGTCAACTTTCTTTTTCTAAATGGAATGATATGTTTATTTATCCACCATCAAATAATGCGTTTTAGGATGGGTTCAATTACCTATGACTCAAGGTCATTCAAGGTGAAACTTGCAGGGAAATGCAGAAAAGGTGTGTTTATAACGAAGCTCTCACTTTAAACTATGAGCTAGTTGAGATCAGTATTAGTAAATTGCTACTCAGTGATATTTATATCATGATAATAATTTTTAAATCATTCCATAATGTCGGTGACTCGTGTTCCACTCGTTAACAAAAATTTAATTTAGCATTATTATTGAACGACTGTTCCAATATTCGAATAGTGATGTTTCACTACTTAGTTCGGATAATTGAGTATATTAAATTCACGAATTCCAACGAATCCTTTCAAAAACCGAATTATATAATATATTACATTCTAATCTTGAAACCATGCAACTTTCGTCTGAAAACATTTTTGATACAACAAATATAGTTCTTTTGGTGGCACATTGGATGAAGTTCTTTTTAGCACCCACCTCCGATTGGCTCCCAACTTACCCAAAATATTGCCCATGCCCAGTAGAGTCATGTGGGTTGGTCACGTGACGCGAAAATGCTCTGCGCATGATCAAACAAACTGTTTGCGTTAATGACTCGTATCCGCCATTTTCACTTATTAACACACCCTAAACCAGGCAAGTCCAGAAGTAGCTCACTTGGAGGCAAATTCGAGGGAGACGCCTACTTCTCCTGCCCGCGCGTCTACGCTCCCCGTGGCAGCCGTAGTCCTCCGAGCTCCTCAGACCCGTGCCTACTGTGGGTCCGAGAGTCGCCCCAACGCGCCACACGCAGAGTACATATTGCAAGCGGTAGGCACTGGTCTGCGGAGCTAGGAGGACTACGACCGCCACGGGGAGCGAGACGCGCGGGCGGGAAAAGTAGGTGTTTCCCTCGAATTTTCCTCCAAATGAGCTACTTCTCTAAATGCCTGCCCTAAACTGGTTTTTCTTATCTTTAATAAGTTTAATAAGTTACAATGAGTGACAGTTCTGATGAATCAAATCATCCCGAGTGGAAGTAGCCCAACATGTTGCGCGTGGCCAATATTAAACTAGTCATATTACTTTATTTGGTTAGGTTAGGTCAGATTAGGTTAAGTTAGATGAGTTCAGGTATACTGGGCTTGGGGTTTGCTTAATAATCCTGATTTGTACTTTTATTCCTCAATTCGGTATTAAAATTGTGTTTCGCCAGAAAAAAATTTATTTGATTTCCGCGCCACCGGAAAATTTAACACAAAATCTACCGCCACCGTCCAAAATGTACGGTTTCAGACTTTTTACTTTACAATTATTGGAATTACAAAGATGCTTTCGTGGCAAATGATTAAGTAAATATATTTGGTAGAGTACATTTTATAATACGAACCGCACAAAGTTTAAATAAATTCAATCTTGTAATTTTTATAATCCAATATGTAGCAGTTACGTTTAAGGCTCGGTAGGTTTACCGTTAAATGACTCGTCCTGTATACAAATACTAACCATTTAGAGCAAAAATTTGGTAATTAACGGTTTGGAGTGAGAGTGTAGAATTCTCTAGAACTCTAACAATTCCTGTTTTTTTTTTTCTATTGCCGCGTCGATTCGAATATCAAGGGACAATTTCAGTAGGAAAGCCGCGGGACAGGTGAGGGTTAACAGGTGAATATTTCGCGTAACCTATTTCCGGTGGGAAAACGGCGAGTAACTGGAAATCCGCGCAACAGCGTCAGCAATCCCCACCCCTCCTCCCAAACATAGGGGATGGGGTTGGTTGGATTCTCTCGTTTTCAATGCGCGCGCGAGAACAAGCTCTCTTTTCCCATCGGTTGCTCGATTGGGCAATCCTCGTTACGGCCAGCCGTAATCAATTTCACGCATTGATTAATACGAAGTAAATGAATACCTGGGAATCGTTCCAGGGCTCTCGATAGCGTGCGCGCGCGCGTGAGAGAGAGAAAGAAAGAGAGAGAGGGAGAGAGGAAGAAAGAGAGAGGGAGAGAGGAAGAAAGAGAGAGAGAGAGAGAGAGAGAGAGAGAGTGCAGGCCATAGCGAGAGCGAGAGATGATTTATCCGGCGTGGGTCGAGGGCTGGCTGCCACGCGTAATTATCATACGACAGCCGATTAAAATTGCGGCGGTGCTCGCGTTCAACATCAATTTCAGCTAATTACATGCATTTTCATGTCTATGGCGCGGGACTCGGCCGAGACTTCGACCGTGGAAAAATCGGCCGATACGTGCTGCTAGATCCTAGCTAGACCGGATTAGATTCGCGTCAGCCGGTGCATTATGGGATCGATCAGTGTCTCCCAACCTTGCACGGACCAAAAACGAGCCGACCTCGTTAGACGCGCCCTTGCTAATTGAACAGGTGGTTGCTCCTGATTTTTTCACGGGTTACAATTTCAGTTGTTCAAATTAAGGTATTTCAGTTGTTTAAATTAAGGTTTTTCAGTCAAATTTAATTTAATCTAATTGAAGTTAAATTCGCGCTAGGCTTTGAAGCAGTGATCCGCAACCTATGGATCGTTTGTGAAGCGGATTTAAGCACTTATTTATTTTAATATGCTATTTTTAATTTTCGTAACATTTACAGAGCTTTTACGTAAATTCTCATTAATAACGGTATTAAATTCACCTTTATCTTACACCGTCGGAGGGGTGGGGGGGGGGGGGGTGTCGCAGATTGTTTGAATATTATAAAAGGAGGTCGAGATTCAGAAAAGGTTGGGAAACACTGCTCTAAAGTGTAACATGACGAAGAAATTGTTTAACTGCTTTGAACGGGGCGGGTCATCTTTGCAACTGTAAAATTTACGCTGCTTATAGGCTGACGCCCGAGTACATTTGTCAACTTTTTAACGCATTTTAACGCATTCTGAAGGTCCATTGACTAGACTTCTTACAGATACATTACTAGACTGCGGATTTTTATGAAAAATAACAAACTCCTAGCGCAATTAACTTTTCAATCGGCTATGACGGAAATAATTGTTGTCACTGTATGTAATGCCCATGACGTATATATTCGCATAAAATATCATGTAAAATGAAACGTTGCCCATGTCGAATGTACAGGATGAGTCAATAAAAATTGCCACTTGAAGTAGCTCATTGTTTGTCGATTTTATCGTTTGTTTTTCAAATTGTATACTTTTTTTATAATAAACAGATTGCTCTCGTCAATCTATGTACGAAAGTATTCGGATAGAATGGCAAAAAAATGATTATTCATCGAGATATTTTAAAAAAGTATCTTTATCGAAGACGCGCTGTGTGAAATGTATTCAATGTAACGGAGAAGAGTTTGAGCATCTTCTTGAGTATAGATATTTTTTAAAAATATCATAATAATTAATAACTCACAGGAGCCAAGTAAAAAATTCTGTCTTTCCTTAATCGTTTTAGTAAAGTGATCATAATACATCAATGTTTCGAAATTCTATTAATTTTCTTCTTATTTTAAATTGTACCTAACCCATCTTTGTAATGAGTGCATAAAATCCGCAGCCTACTAATACACACATAACCCTTTGCACTCGTAGTTATTTTAATCGTAAAACCAAATTCCTTTTTCTAATTTAGAATATTTTCACTTTCTACAATTCTTACATTTGATGTATATGAAGCTGATCCAATATGCACATACAATATTTAAATATCCAGCAATTTATTAAATACAAATTCAATAATCTGAAAAATATTTTGAATAATGGTGTAACATTTTGTAGTGGTCCCTGAGAATCACCACTCGAGTGCAAAGGGATAATACTACGTTAAAACAACATATATATCAATAATATATTAATAACAAAAAATTAAATAACATACACTACTACTAAACAAAATAAGGAATTGCTCATCCTCCGCAAAACCATCCTCTAAATCGCAAAATTATAAACCAAAAAATTGCACTCACCGAACAGGAGCAAACGCCAGTTCTCCAACACGTCTCCCAGACCTCAGCTCGAATCCCCTAAGTTTCTTCCTGAAGCTGCGTCTCGGTCTGATTCTCGGTACACTCGAACTGGCCCTAGGAATCCAGAATCCTTGTTGATCCTGATTTAAAACAGATCCACCGATCCTGCTCTCATCAAGATCTCTCTCGGACACTGTCTTCTCCAACCTGACAGGTTGTTTCGAATTAAAATCACCCTCTCCGGAATCGATCTTCTTCTCAGCATCCAATCTCTCATCATTCTTAGTTGTCTTCAGGATCGTTTCAGACTTTGCATTTCCCAGAGAAACCTTATTAACCTTCTTAATGACCTGAGGATCGTTCTGGTCGCCGTTGATGAGACGATTGAAGTACTTCTTCCTTTCAAGGACAAGATCAACAGCTGGGGTAGTGAAGACGTCGTCAGAGTTTGTCAAAGAGGACTTTGATAAGTTCAAATGTGGCACCGAGAGATCTTGGACCGATGATGTATCGCGAGCTTCGTTGATCTTTCTGTCTCTGGCGGAGATGCTGAGATTGCTGACTGCATAGTCATCAGTTTTCATAGAACTCTGACTATGAGTAGCCTCGCTACGGTCTGAAGTTTCATCTTTGCTGCGATCAAGGATCGATAGACGCGAAGAGTTCTGGAGATTGATCTCGATGGTCGCGGTAGCATCTTCCAGTTCGGTTACGCGCTTTTCTAAGAAGGCGATGCGACGATCCCTAGCTTTCAGCAGGAAGAGAGCCTTCTGCGCACGTTCCTCTTCGTCCAAGGCGTTTCTGAAACGATAGTTCAGTTATTATTATTACTGATCCCTAGAAAAAAAATCTTTGTATTTGCTGAGTTGAAAGAAACTTGGTCTTTTGGGTTCTGAGTTGATCATAGTTAGAAGAGGTTAGGATTTGTTTAACCAGTTTATCTTTGTTCTTCGCTAGTCGGACTCGTTGTTATAGTCCAAGGAGTTGATCAGTTTTCCCATCATGTTATCACTGCGTGATTAGGTATATTTTTCACGTAGTGATAATTTCGTATCATTATTGTAAAAAGAAACACATTAAGAACTGAAATTTTTCTTTAAATAAGCGTAAAAATGTAATGTATAGTTACAGCAAAGCTTCTGACATTTATAAATGTTTGCATAATAAGAAAAGTTTAACCTTATATGACTTTCAAATATTGTTACCTTTAAATGGTATTTATTTTAATATACTGGGTGGACCATGTAAATGGGAACAACTAATTATGTTCCGTATTTACGGTCTTATAACAAAACTCCTCAGCACGAAGTGACACTATTTTAAGGGGTAAATGTAATGGTAAACAAAAAATTGTTTAGGTAATTTCTTTAATAAGATTGCAAGGTCATCGAAATTTATTGAAATGGAACGGTATATTTTTTCATAGATCAGCATGATAGATAATAAAAAATTAAATTCGGTGAATACCATCTTTTTGACCTTGGCATGACCTTGAGCAAAAATAATCATGTTGTAGCGAGAAAGATGTAGAAGTTTAAAACATACGTGTTTCAGCTTGAATTATGCATTTTTTACGTCGTGGTTGTCATCTGATTGACACTCCCCAAGAATCAAATAATTAACAAAAACAAAAATGCTGGTTTTGTCGTCCATCACCGATTTCGGAGTGAGCGTCAACGTGTTAAAAACTAATCTTGTACATATCTTGCAAACCCATTTTTGCCAATAGTTACAGGTAAATTAATTCAATTATAGCTTTTGCTGAAGTGTGACTTTGGAAGTAGGTTTATTTACACGATTCCACTCATGGCGTCCAAAATAGACTTTTACGTTTCAGCAATTATTTTGAAATTGTAAATGCAATAAGATATACATCAATCCATAGGTTAACTATAAAGCAAAGTTTAAAAATATTCATAATTTATTCGTGCATGATTCTTTACACAGATTCTTTCAGTTTAGTAAAATAAATAAACGGGCAATTACACGGACGCAGGCAGTTATAGGGATACATCTACCCTACTGGAGTTTATTGCAGTCCGAAAATGTTCTGTCCAATTCGTAACTGAAATATTTCGGAGCGAGTAATTTTCAAGGAAAATCAAACATTTCGCGGGGGTCGTTCGCGTATTAGTGTAGCAGATTACGCGTTTGTTTCATCTTGCCAAAGGGGCGGGGGTCGTTTGGAATAAATGGGATATCGCTTTAATGAATTTCCAACGGGACGTCAGGAGGCGTCATCCCCAGCGCAGAAGGCGGTCGCCCGGGGGATTAAGTGGGGCAATCTGCGGCATTTCTCTTTTCTTCTTTTTTTTTTGTCTTTTTTCTTTCTCTTTCTTCCGTTCCTCGCAAACGACCAGATTTTTATGCTTAATTAATCGCCGGGTATATTCGAGGGCGGGGAACGAGGATTACGGCGAAATTCGCGCGCGCGATACCTTCTTTCAGCTGGGGCGACGCGGTGATTTGTGCCCGCGATTAGGAAATTATACCCCTCTTAATTAGGTTTTACAGAAACGCCCGCGATCAATCTACTCTCTTGCTATTAATTACGCTGTATGCTGGCGTATTGACTCGCCCTGTGACAGATCGGCTAGGAAAGACACTATTTTCTTGTAATATCGTCAATTAGCTTTATTAATCTTAGTCCATAAAATAATTCATTTGCAAATATTAGCTTCTATTCTGACATATTTGGAAAAGCCAAAATTTGTTGAGATTTGTAGGATATTCAAATTTTTTTAAATTAGTGATCAAAGAACTGCGGTCAATTTTAACTATGCAGTTTGGGAGTTAACGTGTTAATAATTAATAATAAAAATAGTTCCTTAATATTACGCTATAATCTTCTATCATCTTCTGATTAAATATTATAAAGAAAATCATAAGTTCATTAATTACGATACTCAGAATATACATATACATATATTTTCACCATATTTGACTAATATTCTATCATCTTGAGGTAGAATATTGTAAAGAAAATTATGAATTCAAAAGAATGATCATATTAACGATACGTTCACCATGTTTAGCTAATATTCTAACACATTGTGATTAAATATGATAAACGATGAATTCTCAATAGAGGTTATGTTACGCAAACGACTGATGCAGTCAACATCTGCGTATTCAATGTCCATATCTTTCTCTTAACCAAACTGCATCGATAAAAACAATTAAAAAATACAAACATGCTTCTACATTTGTACTCGAGACTATACAATCAATTAAAAACATTCTAAAAATGAGAAAAAGGAACATCATTGAAGAAAGACAACGACAGGGGGTGGTGTAAAATCAAAACACTTTCCTTCTTTTAAACGAAGTAGATATAGAGAATAACGACCAAAGAAGAAAAAGAAATTTAAAAGTATTCCGTGAATTTGAAAAATTCGAATAATGATAATTAAAGCAAGGAAAAAGAAGTACAAGAGGACAAGAAGTATTCAAGTCAGAACACTGTTCTTTCTTTTAATTGAAAGTGCATATTGAAAATAACAACTAATGACGCTTCTATATTCATACTTACGACTACACATACAATCAATTTAAAAAATTCCAAAAATGAAAAAAGGAACATCACTGAAGAAAGACGACGATAGGGGGTGGTGTAAAATCAAAACACTTTCCTTCTTTTAAACGAAGTAGATATAGAGAATAACGACCAAAGAAGAAAAAGAAATTTAAAAGTATTCCGTGAATTTGAAAAATTCGAATAATGATAATTAAAGCAAGGAAAAAGAAGTACAAGAGGACAAGAAGTATTCAAGTCAGAACACTGTTCTTTCTTTTAATTGAAAGTGCATATTGAAAATAACAACTAATGACGCTTCTATATTCATACTTACGACTACACATACGATCAATATAAAAAATTCCAAAAATGAGAAATGGAAGAGAATAAGCAGAAAAGGACGACGAAAGAGTATGGTACTCAAATTGGAACACTTTCTCATCTTCAACTCAAACTGCATCTGGGATACAAGAGAAGGTGAAGGAAATACTAGATGAGGATGGGAGGGGAGCGGAATGGATGAAAAAATTAGACAGGGAGAGAAAGGAGAGACAAGAAGGAAGTACGAAGGAGAGAGAGAGAGGGGTGAGAAGACAGAGGAGTGAAAGGAAGAATGAGAGAGAGAGAGAGTGAGTGCAATGTAAAAAAGATAAGATGCGTATATAGTGTATATAGTATAGTATAGATGTATACAGTTTAAATAGTTTTAGATGTAAGAACCATAAATTACATTAAGTAAGATAATTGTAAAGGAAACGGTGTCTCCTTGTAAACCGCAAAGGGCACAAGAAATAAACATACATACATACAACTCAAACTGCATCGAAAATAACAAGTCGGAAAACAAAAGCAAGTTTGCAGATTGGAAATTGCTGCTAATGAATTGAAATAATTTCAAAAAATATGAAAAGGGGAAGAATGATACGAGAATGAGGACGAGAGGGGTTGATAGTAAGATCGGGACACTTTCTCCGGTTATTTATCAATCGTTCGGCCAGACAAGAAGGAACGGTGCGCCGTTCTTTGGAGCCGTTTGGTAGCCGGGAGAAGAAACTGCAGGAGCCCGAAGTTATCCGCGAAGTTTCGAGTGCAGAGCCGGTTGATTTATCGGGCTCATTACTGCCAGGAAAGAGGGAGGACTACAGCAACAGCCACCCCAGCGGCGTGTTTTACAAGACGGCATTAATTGCTCGAATTAAATATGCACCTCTCTCCGCGGCGTAATTTATTTCGGTTTCCTTAAGCGCTTTAAGTCGTCGGGAACTCGCCGGCGCTTTCCACGAACGTTAATAATGGCTTCGCAGAATATTAATTGACGAGACCGGGGTGCTGCGAAAAGCGTTCTTGCCACGGTTTAATCTTGACCATGGACACATTCTGTAAGTCGGACCATTCATGGTTGTTGTCCTACTTTCGTTTTCTATGAAAAGTTTAAAAACCTTGTTGTTTGGTAGACTCACATAAGTTATTATACATACTAAATATACATTCTCAATAAAAAATATAAACACCTACAAGAAGAGACGCTATTTAATACCAGTTTCTTAGTTCAAGGTCAATTCAAGGTCATAGTACAGTAGGTCATTGAATCCATCTTGAAATTCAACAAAACTGTACGGTCAGATATACGTAGTGACATTTAAAAATGTCAAGGTGACCTTGACTTTTCAACGAAACGAAACCTTTTCTCAGATACCTAATGGTGCAATGGGTCCATTGAAATCTGATTAAATCTTTTTGTTCGAAACATTTTTGGGAAGTGTCATCAAAATCGTGGGGATTAAATTGTAGACCATCATGTAGAAAACTTCGAGGTTCGATAGAGTCTCTGGGTTAAGCAGCCAGAATAGCTTCTGCCAAGGGTTATGGTTGCGAATCGTTCGTAAGACATCGGCCACCCTGTTTAGCAGAAGGGGAGATCGTTTCCGTAGACAGGGGCTCGTAATATGGCTTATTAAAATTACAGAGCAGTACTGGGTGGAGGGTTTGCGAGTGTCGACCGCATCCCGGCTAGGGACAGACCGCGACAGAGCCAAGACAGCTCGTGACCAGAGCCGGAGGGAACCGAGTTTCGCATAAGTCCATTCCACGGGTCCGTTGGTTTATACTATACAACCATGGTCCAGGAGAGCTCGACCGCCAGGGATTGCTCTACGCGGACCACACCAGCAAGCCTTCCCGGATGAATGTTATAGTCTTCGGCCGGCCTTCAACCACGAGGAACACCGGACAAGTGCTCGTCAGTTTCCCAGCGACCTCAAACTGCGTCGCCTGGGTATGATTTAATCGGCTGGTTCTGATAACCCGGCGAAATTGCCGCTCGACCTACCCTCCTAACTGTCCGGACGACCCAAACACGCCATTCGTCTTAACAGCTAGATCCTACTGGCGCTAAATCATTCTCTAGACACTGCTTTTTCTAACCTGAATCAAGATTTTTACCTTCTAACCCTTTGCGAATGAGAATTTCCTAGAATACTGAGAACATTTTCCTGAGAAAACTAGATATAAAATAGTGTGAAATTGTCTTCAATAGTGGAGAAAATGAACAATGAGAATGTTTTTCTTAATCATACGGAGGTTAATCGTTCTCCTTTCTCTTTTAATTGAATTATTTAGGTCGTATGCCCCTTGTAGTACTCATTTAAATAATAATTAATAGGCATGCAAGCATAATTACAATACAAAATGTTACAGATTTTGATTCTCGGGAAGAGTACTGAACGATGCAATAGCAAAAAGATATGACCTTGAACATTACGCTGGTGCGGCCACTTATTTTGCAAATTTCTGCTGATCCAAAGGTGGGGAATCACCCGAAGAAGCCACGACAAAACATTTTGTTGCACCTCGTACAGCGAAACAATAAGTCGAAACAAGCTAATAGCAAGAAGATATGACCTTGAACATTACGCTGGTGCGGCCACTTATTTTGCAAATTTCTGCTGATCCAAAGGTGTGGAATCACCCGAAGAAGCCACGACAATACATTTCGTTACACATCGGACAGCGAACCAATACGTCGAAACAAGTCAATAACAAAAAGATATGACCTTGAACATTACGCTTGTGCGCCCACTATTTTTTTACAAAATTCCGCTGATCCAAAGGTGTGGAATCACCCGAAGAAGCCACAACAATCATTTTGTTGCACCTGGTACAGCGAATCAATACGTCGAAACAAGCCAATAGCAAGAAGATATGACCTTGAACATTACGCTGTTGCGGCCACTTATTTTGCAAATTTCTGCTGATCCAAAGGTGTGGAATCACCCGAAGAAGCCACGACAATACATTTCGTTACACATCGGACAGCGAACCAATACGTCGAAACAAGTCAATAACAAAAAGATATGACCTTGAACATTACGCTTGTGCGCCCACTTTTTTTTTATAAAATTCCGCTGATCCAAAGGTGTGGAATCACCCGAAGAAGCCACAACAATCATTTTGTTGCACCTCGTACAGCGAATCAATACGTCGAAACAAGCAAATAGCAAGAAGATATGACCTTGAACATTACGCTTGTGCGGCCACATTTTTTATTTACAAATTCCGCTGATCCAAAGGTGTGGAATCACGAGAAGAAACCACGAGAAAACATTTTATTACATCTCGTACAGCGGAACAAAACGTCAAAACAAGCCAATAGCAAAAAGATATGACCTTGACCATTACGCTTGTGCGGCCACTTTTTTTTACAAAATTCCGCTGATCCAAAGGTGTGGAATCACGAGAAGAAACCACGACAAAACATTTTATTACATCTCGTACAGCGAACCAATACGTCGAAACAAGCAGCGATAAAAGAAAACCACGAGTCACAGATCGTCTACGTGACCCGAAGGGGGACGTCCCAGGGAACCACGTCTTCGAAGACATACTCGAAGGAAACCAAACGTTATAGGAGAGGGCACAGGGTCGGACCATTAACACCTCCCGGACAAATCACTCGATTTTCTCGGACGATTTTCCCGCAGCACGTCCGGCAAATAAGAAAACACGATGTATCACCCGTGGGACGTGGACAAGGAGTTTCTCGGACATCGGCTGAAAGGTGCGGAGAGGGGTGGATGGGGGAGGGAAGGGTGTAGAATGGGATGGGTGGTTTACTGGCCGTTGGTAATGACGAAACAGATGGCCCTTCTTCAGGAACGCGAGTAGCACGCGTGTCCCGCAGGAAGAAGAGGGGACCTTCGCTCGAGAGAAACCTTGATGAAGTGCCGCCATTATCGGTACAGGACAAAACCCACTTCTGCCTTGGACGTCCGGCGACTTTATTACCCGCGAACACACGCATCCACCACGGGTCCCACACCGGGACCAGCCTGTCATTCTCGTGGAGGAGTTAGCTGGAACGGGGAGCTTAACGAGCTTACCGTTCTCTATTGGACCTTCTTCTCATCGCACGCTCTTAGGATAGTATAGCGCCGCCATGCCACACCGGTAGATAGTATAGTATGGATAGTTTGCCACACCGCACCGGTCGAATCTCTCTTTCTCGTGAACAGACCATGCGCCAGGTATATTCGAGGCGGTCTTCAGGAATGCTCGGACAACGCTCGTTTGGGAAAATGGATGGGAAACGCTGATGGATCCAAGCAGCTAACTTCTAGCTCGCGAAAACGAAGCAAGGATTGACACAATCTACAGCAGGCGTCCGTAAGGTCTTTTTGTATGCCGGTAAAAATCAACCAAAATGTGATTATTAAGAAGACGCTTTGGGTTAATGGGTATTTTAATTATGAAACAGTCTTTTAGTGAATAATTAGTAAGATAAATTTTATTGAGATGATTATTACGATATGCTTTTAAACTCAAAATATAAAAAGAATAAAATTATAATTATAATTATTATAAGAACACATATAATTATCAAGTTTTAGTTCAGACCTTTTGACCTTCAAATTCCTCGTTCACTGAATAAGTAAATACAATCCAGATTATATCGTGATTGGTGTCATTTCAATCACAAAAATGTCAAGAATGTATTTGCACAAGTTTCATAACAAAATAATTAGAAACGAAAAGACGATATTGATGACCCTTTGACCTTGACATTCATCGTTCACTGAAAAAGTAAATATGATCCAAATTATATCGTGATTGGCGTCATTTCAATCACAAAAATGTCAAGAATGTATTTGCACAAGTTTCATAACAAAATAATTAGAAACGAAAAGACGATATTGATGACCCTTTGACCTTGACATTCATCGTTCACTGAAAAAGTAAATATGATCCAAATTATATCGTGATTGGCGTCATTTTAATCAGAAAAATGTCACGAATGTATTGGCACAAGTTTCATAACAAAATAATTAGAAACGAAAGGACGATATTGATGACCTTTTGACCTTGAAATTCATCGTTCACTGAACAAGTATATATGATCCAAATTATATCATGATTGGTGTCATTTCAATCAAAAAAATGTCACGAATGTATTGACATAAGTTTCATAACAAAATAATGATAAACGAAAAACGTTTTGTAATTTGATTAGTATTGTCTCATCGGCACGCTGCACTGGCGTTGATTGTTTCGGTTGTTCGGTTCGACAGGCAAAAAGTAAAGGAACCTCGAGGAATCGTTTCCGTACACGATACTTTTTATCATTGTGACGAGTAGAATTCGAACAATATTTGTGATCGTATTTATAATTTTTAATGAAATTATAAAAGACAAACTAAACGGTAGACAGGAACAGTCATCTCGAAAGTTGTATAAAAAAGTTCAATGTTCAAGCTTGTGCAAAAAGGTTATTCCAATGAATTGCTACTTGGTATATAGGAGCAATTTTTGCTAATTATGTTGAAAGTATATGCTGGAGCAGTCAACTAAACATTTCAGAAGCCGCTTTCCCCTATTATAAAATAGCAGCGTTCCACTTCTTAAATTTAATATTAAATGGTTCGAACGAATCGAGAAACCGATTCTAATAGAATTGATTTGTTGAGTCACTGCTGGGAGACACTTCGACATGCACGAACGAATACACAGAATTACCGTTTTTACAATTCTTACTTTTTCCGCAACCTTTTGGCGAAGCGTGTACAGATCGAGATTAGGTTATGCACGGAAACCTGTCGAATAGCTTATTAGTCATGCTGAAAGTATGACTGGTAGAAGTGAAACGGTGTGACAAAATATGAGGTTCACCATTTTTACAACAACGTTTACCTTTCGTTTTATTTCTCGTTATTACGCATTGTTCAATTAATCTGCAACCACAGACAATCGATAGGGGGTCGAAATATTCAAGAGTGAGTATATGAAGAACCTCGATTCGAATTAGGGGAATGGGCTTTGGTAATTTGAAAATTCGACGTGATATGCTGCTAGAAGTATTGCGGATTCGTTGATGTTGGTAGAATATTTATTGTATTTTTTAGAGAATTAATAGAAAAGAAACGACTTTGATAGTGTGGCGATTACTTATATTTGTCTACCTTGAATATTTCCGTTGCTTGTAATAATATGAGAAAATGATATATACAACAGTTGTACGATATAGGGGAGGAAATATTGTGATGTAAAAATTTTTTATGTGCGTAAAGGCATTTCGGAGATTTCGAGGTCCCCTTCATTTCTTTAAATGAAAAGACCTACTTTTTATATTATGAATCGATAGAGTATCAAATTCTGCGTAACCTGTTAAAGAAACCAATAAATATTCTCGGAAAATAAAAACCGAAGATTGTCTCACGAGAGAAATTGTCCGGACTCCGTGATTCGTGCAGCTTGTCATCATCCTCGAGCAACAAAGAAAAAAGAACGACGGCATAAAACCACGATACGAGGTCAGAAGTAAAATCGAAACGCTCGGAACATAATTACACCGCATCTACACCATAGAAACATTCGAAGCAGAGGGACAAGAACTGATCGCACACTATCAGACATCAAAGTAGCGCTCCCGATACCGCGTCGAGAAGGGACGACACTTCTAACTCGGTAATTGCAATTTTACATCGAGCGAATCTCACCTGGCGAATACACCGCAATGAAAAAACCGATCTTCCTGTAACAGTACGGTCTATCTAAGTGGTGGTTTTCTTGCACGGCTCGTCTTTCGCGATCGCGCGAAGACAAATCTAGGTTCTTACAGTGCTCTCCGAACGCCTTAATCCCGTTGAAATCGTCCGGCGGATATTAAAACCTCCATCCGTCCAGGAGTAATTGTAACAGCATAAATTAGAAAAAGAAGACAGGCCTAACAACCCGTGCCCGGTCTGGATTAGGAGAAGAAAGAGAGACACCTCGGCCAGTTAATTTGCGAGTAGTTGTCAAACGTAGACCATCAACGTTCGCGTAATCGCTTGATATCACCTGCGGGCTGCGAACCCGCGATTTGCAGCGCTAAACAACTGTCGTAAATTTTCGCGTTTTACAGGAATCCGGCTCCTGGAACGAATAAATCACCGGCGTACGCGTTTTTGTTGATTATCGCGCCGACTACGCTCTAATAGAACCAGTTTCCCTGTGGTTTTTTCCAATTTTGATTCGTTTCCTGGTCACGGTTCGTCCATTGGTTGATTTTTTTGTTTGTCGTTTTGTTTTGGACACTGCGGAACGGATAGGGGATACCGAGGCTGGTTGTACTAATTACTTTCAGCACTTATATTGTACAATCGATGATATCTCCATTCAGGATTTTGAAATATAGCACTCCATTAATATTCGGACACTCCTAAAAAGACGATAAATTTTTTAATATTGGAAAATGTGACTTGGATTTTTTTTTTTTTTGAGAAGTTAGAACAATTAGTTTACTACACGACGCAAAATAGAAATTCTGAAATAATTGTAATTGGTCGGAAGTGCAAAGAAGAAAACGTCTTTATCCTAAAAAGACGATAAATTTTTTAATATTGGAAAATGTGACTTGGATTTTTTTTTGAGAAGTTAGAACAATTAGTTTACTACACGACGCAAAATAGAAATTCTGAAATAATTGTAATAGGTCGGAATTGCAAAGAAGAAAACGTCTTTATCACCAAATTTATACGGCAACATTTACAACAATGTTCAAGCATTGATCGCAAAAGAACAAAATCTTATTTCGTCTAAAAAGGAAGGCATAACATTCGTATTTATTATACTTTGTTTAAAATCTTCATCAAGAGTCTGACTCGTTAAAATACCGTAAGGGGTTAACCTGTAAAAAATTTATACGCGTATAACTTCTGAACCAGTGAATTCCTAACAATAAAACTTACATTTTTGGAGTTTTCTCGTCAAGATCTACAGAGTTACACGAAAAAAAGATTTAAAAAAGTGGTCCACTGAAAAAAAGTTTAGCCAAAGAATCAATACTGCGTCTCGGTGAAAATCTTTCTGTATCATATTTCTCTCCCATCTCAATATTCTAACCTTCTCTTCTACAAGTTAGCAATCCGATGGGTCTGTGGATTTCGAGCGGAAGAAAAATCGCGCGACATATCCGGGTGTACGAGTGCTGAGCCGGCGATATTAATTGCGGTAATTGCGACCGCGAGATGATTAATGAACGCCGACCCGTCTATTGAACCGGCCATCGTCTCCCGTTCTAGCGACAACGATCTTGTTCGTCCTGTAATTAAAGCCGGCTAATGAAGCTTGCAACGAGCGCCGTCGATCGGGCCTTCGTCGATTCTTTCGCTCGTTACGATTACGCGAATGCTGGCGTCTGCGCCGTTGTTCTGTGCAGGATGTTTCAAAGATAATGCTCGTTTTTGCTACGTAAAACTACACACGTATATACAATATCTCACGAAAGTATTCGAACGCCCTTTAAATCAGAATAATCTGTTTACAATTGCACCGAAAACTTGACTTTTTTGTGTAATTGGAAGCATTGATTTACTGAATTGTGTGAAAAAAATTTGGAAGAATTGTAAATTATATATAGGGTGAAATAAAAAAGTTGTAAAAAGTGCCTTTATTATTTTGATATTTATACAGTAACGGGAACACCTCACCGATTTGAATGACCTTGAACTATGTTATCAAGGTTTCTAAATATTTACAAAAATCGACAGACCCCAACTAAGCGCATTATATTGTTTTTAATTATTCGACCCCGCCCATTTTGAACGTAACCAAAATGCGTTTAAACCGGCAGGGTTCGCTGTAGTGAACCTAACCTTTTTTTTTTAAATATCTCGAAAACTAAGCTCGAACAGTGGTAAAATGTATAGGAACAAATTACTCAGAATCATGCTGCAGATAATATACTTGAATCAGCGGTAACATGTATAGGGAAAACTTGTTCAGAATGATAACCTTGATGACATATTTCAAGGTCATTGAAATCAGTGAGGTGTACCTTCTTCTGTATAATTACCAACTGCAATTTTTTCAAAATATTTTTTACACACCATACAATTATTTATTATTATCCAAGAAATAAAAGCAGATGCAACTATTTCTGCTCCAAAATAGGGTGTACTGATCGCTGATATGTTTGCAAAGAATGTTCATCCTGCATTTTGCCAAAGATAATATATTTAAATCAGCGGTAACATGTATAGGGAAAAGTTGTTTACAATGATAACCTTGATGACACATTTCAAGGTCATTGAAATCAGTGAGGTGTAAGTTCTTCTGTATAATTGCCAATTGCAATTTTTTCAAAATATTTTTTGCACAATGAATTATTGTTATTATCCGGGAAATAAAAGCAGATGCAACTATTTCTGCTGCAAAATCGGCTGTACTGATCGCTGATATGTTTGCAAAGAATGTTCATCCTGCATTTTGCCAAAGAATTATCGATAAGTATTGGTTTTTATGGTCGTGTATCCCTCAAGAAACCGTTCATAAGCAAAACGAATAAACAAAGTGAACGTATATCTATTTTCTGACATGACTTTTTTCCACCTCTGAATGGCCTATTCGTTCTTCTGTGCTGCGTCAACCACGGCGAGCATAATCCGCTCGGAAGATTTCTCCGTAGGAATATCTCGGTATCCTGTAAGAACGTCGGATACCTCAGACTCGTAGGTAGAAGGTATTAAAAGGGCCCGCGCGATCAGGCATCGAGACAAGAGTGTGCTCGGTGTGTATCATCGATCGACGTGTATTTCATCGGTTCAGTAATTACATAACGTCACCGTGGTGGCTGGTATAGAAAGCGGAGAGCAAAGCTCTCTCGGGCGGAGAACGTTATGTGTCGGCGCGTTCCTTTTACAGGCTGATGCTGCTGCTGCTGTAGTTGCCGTTGCAGCCGTTGCAGTTGCAGTTGCAGCTCCTTAACGATCTCTCGCGCGATACCGCCTAATGACTAGCGGCGCGGGCATCATCGTGTCCCGATACGGCATTCGAAGAAAAGCATCGGGACCCGGGCATCCGTCAGCTCTCTGTGCCAGAAATCGAGCTGCAAGTCACGCCGGCCCCAGCTTCCGAGATCCAAGGGACCATATCCTCTTCTCGCCTTCGTTGAATCCTCCCCTTCATCTTCTTCTTCTTCTTCGATAGAGAGAGAGAGAGAGAGAGAGAGAGAGAGAGAGAGAGAGAGAGAGAGAGAGAAAGGGAGAGAGGATGAACAGGGATCGACGCTCTCTCATTCTTTCTAAGCGGCACTTCTTTTAGGCTATCGAACAGTCTCCGGAATCCACCTTATTGACAGGTTCACAGCTCCTGAAGATACTCTTCTGCTATGGTATACTCGGCACGTATCGCTGCCACCTTTCATTCTTTCTTTCTTTCTCTCTTTCTTTCTTTCATCCTTGTCGTCTCTTTCTTTCGAGTTGATGAGAAGATCGAGAATTTTTCTGTTAAGTAGAAGTCGTATCGATCCCGAAGGGGTTGAATGCGCTGTAGTGGATCCATGTTGCACGAAACGATAATGCGTGACAAAATCGTGATTGTGCTTCCATTCTTTATTTCTTTCATCCTTGTCGTCTCTATCTTTCGAGCTGATGAGAAGATCGAGAATTTTTCTGTTAAGCAGAAGTCGTATCGATTCCGAAGAGGTTGAATGCGCTGTAATGGAGCCATGTTGCAAGAAACGATAATGCATGGCAAAATCGTGATTGTGCAGCGGAGGAAGTGATCGATCATAGTAAGTCGCGGTGTCGATGCTCTTGCGTTTCTACGTTGTCATCGGAATCCCTACCAGGAGTTCTAGAACTCGTGACAACTGGTGACGAGTATTGCTAGCGAGCGACGAACGGGGGTACAATAAATTAGGTTGCAACAAGCGAGATTCTATACCATACTTCACGAAAATAATTAGAACGAGCACAGACAGAATATTTGTTAGATCTTTTCACAAGAAGTTACTGGAGCTCAACGATTGATTATTTTTGTCGAATGTGATTCAGTGTTGAACGATGCGGGACACCATCGAATGCTCTTAAACAAAGCGAAACCAAGCCAAACACAGTAAAACAGAGTTCGATGCAGTTACACAAAGTGAAACATAACTTTAGAAGCGGTTAAACGGAATAGAACACAATCGCGTAGTGTTGGACACAATGAAACGAAGTCAAGCACAGTGAAACAGAGTTAAACTGAGTTAGATGCAGTTACGCGAAGTGAAACAAAACTTTAGAAGCGGTTAACCGGAATGAAACACAATCACACAGTTTGAATACAATGAAACCAAGTCAAGCACAATGAGACAGAGTTAAACTGACTTAGACGCGGTCACACAAAGTGAAACAAAATTTTATATGCGGTTGAACGGAATGAAACACAATCGCACAGTGTTGGATACAATGAAACGAAGTCAAGCACAGTGAAACAGAGTTAAACTGAATTAGATGCAGTTACACGAAGTGAAACAAAACTTTAGAAGCGATTAAACGGAATGAAACACAATCACACGGTGTTGGACACAATGAAACGAAGTCAAGCACAGTGAAACAGAGTTAAACTGAGTTAGACGCAGTCACACAAAGTGAAACAAAACTTTAGAAGCGATTAAACGGAATGAAACACAATCACACAGTTTGGATTCAATGAAATCAAGTCAAACACAGTTAAACACGGTGAAACCAAGTGCAATACACGATTAAGCAGTGCTAAACACACTGATACCAAGTCAAACACAGTTAAACAAAGCGACACAACATTGAACAGTGTCAGACGCAGTTCAACAGGAGCAAACACAGTCAAACAACGTGCAGCACAGTACATTTCACTTTCCGTCTCTCACAAATGATCAACAAAATTCGGATTTCAAGATCGATTTAGCCGATTGAACAATCACGAATTCAAATTGTGCCGTGGTTGGTCATATTTTAATCAGAAATATGTGACGAATACGTTATTAAAAATGTCATAAAAAACCAATTAAAAACAAAAGGGTGTTGTCGCTAAATTACTATAGTGCTAGCAATGTGTCAAGGTTCTGAGCACGTCAAACATCGTGCACATCTCTTTCGCATAAGACGGATCATCATAGGCATTCTGTTACAGCAAACCATCACCGAAACCTTCGTTTTCAATCACCATGGCGCAACAACGACCACGCAAAGCACCTGGAGGACCCAGAAGAGTTTGCGTATCGAGAATCAGGTCGCTCGATGACTCTGTCAGCGTGACGCTCGATCTCGATCGCGATCGCCTAATCGCGCGATTCACACGAGGCAAGGACGTGGAACGGGCCTCTTGAAAGGTGGTGCGACGGGGACGATCGCTCTCGCCACCGCATTTACAATCGTTAGTCCGCTCCTCCGAGCCCCTCTCTCACTCCCTCTCTCTCTCTCCCCCTCTCTACCCTACGGTGGAATCGTTTAGCGTAATTACGGCTCTTGTCACGGTTACTCGTCCTTTTCCCCTTGGACTCTCACAGAAGACCCGCCGACAAATGCAAGCGGTCGATTTTTTCCACTGGTGGGACCCGCTCGAGACGTGGCCACTGGAACCAACAACAACTCTCTCTCTCTCTCTCGCTCTCTCTCACTCTCTATCTTTTTTTCTCACCTCTCTGTTGATATCGTTGATGGATACCCGATGGATGACTGCATTCCTACGGGCTGGCGACGACATTAAGCCGACGCAACGGATCGGATCCGCGCGCGATGAATTCTCTCGCGAGGCAAGCGAAGCGAGCGAGCGCCGCGTATGCGAAACGTCTCGGGCGCCTTTCATTCACTCACGGTATAATGCACCGAGCATAATCGAGCGTTAATTCATTGGCCCCCGGACAAAGGACCCGGTCCAGAGTTATACAAAGTCGCCGTTACGCTGCGGCGACCTCGGCCGAGAAGAGCAGCCCGAAGATCGGCTTTTTGCGAGAGCCCAAACCCGACGCGTTTGACTTGCTTCGATCTTTCTTTTCGATCCGCGAAAAGCAAGCGAGCGAGAGAGAGAGAGAGAGTGCCGAGTCTCCGAGAGTAAAACACCGCAGTGTAAATACCGTGGAACTGTTTTATGGGAAATTCTTATTAACCGGAGGCCACAGTCTCATCCGATAGAAGACTCTTCGGGTGCTATTGTGTTTCAGTTGTTGCCCCGCCCTTCGTTATTAACTATTTTTCATCGCAGGAGCGTCGGAGCAATGTTGTCCTTCGCGCTTCGTAAACACACCGGCTTCGTGAAGTTGAACACAATTTTTGGAACACTGTAGTTTCGTGTAAGGTACGCAGGTTTAGTCAACCGTGTCTCAGTTTGTTCACCGCGTTTGACACTGTTGAACTGCCTCTGGCTGTTTAATCTTGTTAACAGTCTGTTCTACTGTGTTTAACTTGGTTTCACTGTGTTTGATACTGATTAACCGCGTTGCGTGTGGTTTCACTACGTTTAATTTTTTTTGACTGGATTTCACGGTGTTTACCTGTGTTTGGCTTGGTTCCACTGTGTTTCACATGGTTTCACTGTGTTCATCAACATTGTTTAGTTCAAAATGGTGCGTGAAACATATCCGCAAAATTGTCACTCTTGAAACCGCCGTTGCTTCGAAAACAGAAGTTAAGTAAAGTGTGCTGCACTATGTTGCACTGTGTTTGGCAATGATAAACTGCATCTGACACTGTTTAATGTGGGGCACTCTGCTTAACCGTGTTTGACTTGCTTTCAGTGTGTTTGACACAGCTTAATCGTGTATTGCGTTCGGTTTCACTGTGTTTAACACCGTTTAATTGTGTTTCACTCCGTTTAACTGCAATTAAAATTGTGTTTCACTATGTTTAATTGTATCTAACTGTGTTTGACTGCATTTAACTCTGTTTAACCGTGTTCCACTCTGTTCATCTGTATTCGGCACTGTTAAACTGTATTCGGCACTGTTAAACTGTATCTGACACTATTTCATGTTGTGCCACTGTGTCCAACGGTGCTTGGCTTACTTTCAGTGTGTTTAACACAGTTTAATCGTATATTGCGTTTGTTTTCATTGTGTAACACCGTTTAATTGTGTTTCACTCCGTTTAACTGCAATTAAAATTGTGTTTCACTCCGTTTAACTGCAATTAAAATTGTGCTTCACTCCGTTTAACTGCAATTAAAATTGTGTTTCACTATGTTTAATTGTATCCAACTGTGTTTGACTGCACTTAACTCTGTTTAACGGTGTTCCACTCTGTTCAACCGTGTTCCACTCTATTCAACTGTATTCGACACTGTTAAACTGTATCTGACACTATTTCATATTGTGCCACTGTGTTTAACGGTGTTTGGCTTGCTTTCAGTGTGTTTAACACCGTTTAATAATGTTTCACTCCGTTTCACTGCCATTAAAATTTTGTTTCAGTACCATTTAAACGAGAGAACTCACATCGTTGGAACGTGCCACTGTCCACTACCAATTACCAAACCCACCGCACAAATATTTCTTGATCACGCTTCTCCGGGGATAGAGCAATGATTTCAATGATCGTCGCAAGATATTGTTAACGATCCCACAAAAATCTCGCCCGAGTCGTCCAATCACCGGATAAATCGTGCTCGCGGCAATATTTCTATGTCAAGGCCGGTAAGTCAATCCCCGGCGATGCCGGCATTAATCGCGTAATTATTCCGCAAAACCAGTTATGCATAATTGGCCGGATAATTGCCAACGTAACAGCCTGCGCACACCGCCCAGAATACAAAGTATTAATTCCACGCGAAAATGTTGACGATTGATGGCAGGTTATACTCGTAACTTATAGTATCGGGACTCGTATAGTTAATTTATCGCGGGAAATTGCAGGATGTCCTTCCACGGTGGACCCACGTGTGCGTCGTCGCCGATGGATTGCGAGAGCCGTTGGCGTCGATGCACGCGGAATGCATAAGGATAAGTGTCGCCGGATCTCCCTTCCTTTCTGTAATGAAATATTCGCTCTTATCATGATCGCCGTTCCAATAATGGCACTTTTTTCCCAATCAAACCACCCGATGACACAACCGGCTAGCTGTTCTTGTGGACTCGATGATCGCTTAATTATCTTGGAAAATGCGGATCTGTTTTTCAATAAACACTCCAGAAAAAGTCGGAGAAAATAGCGTTGCTTCAGATAGGTTGCTATAAATAGACTGAGGAATGCATTTGTGACAAAAATGGGTAGACTGGATTTTATGCATTTATGATGAAGATGGGTTGGTCAAGTTTGAAACAGTAAGAAATTAGTTTATTGTTGCCTACTGCTCGCTAGTCTTGTCTACCGTTGTGTATTGTTGTCCACTGTTGTCTAATAAACTGCTGCATACTGTTGTCTCGTGTATTGTTGTCCACTATACTGTTGTGTACAGTTGTCTACTGTACTGTTGTCTAGTGTCTACTGTTGTGTACTGTACTGTTTTCTAGTGTCTACTGTTGTGTACTGTATTGTTGTCTAGTGTCTACTGTTGTGTAGTGTTTACTGTTGTGTACTGTACTGTTGTCTAGTGTCTACTGTTGTGTACTGTACTGTTGTCTAGTGTCTACTGTTGTGTACTGTATTGTTGTCTAGTGTCTACTGTTGTGTAGTGTTTACTGTTGTGTACTGTACTGTTGTCTAGTGTCTACTGTTGTGTACTGTACTGTTTCCTAGTGTCTACTGTTGTGTACTGTATTGTTGTATTGTGTCTACTGTTGTGTACTGTACTGTTGCCCAGTGTCTACTGTAGTGTACTGTATTGTTGTCTAGTGTCTACTGTTGTGTACTGTCTTGTTGTCTAGTGTCTACTGTTATGTAGTGCGTACTGTTGTGTAGTGTGTACTGTTGTGTACTGTACTATTGTCTAGTGTCTACTGTTGTATAATGTCTACTGTTGTGCACTGTATTGTTGTCTTGTGTCTACTGTAGTGTAGTGTTTACTGTTGTGTACTGTACTGTTGTCTAGTGTCTACTGTTGTCGAGTGTTGTCTATCGTACTACCATCTACTATTGTGTACTGTACTGTTGTGTAGTGTCTGCTGTACTGTTTTTTAGTGTCTACTGTTGTGCACGATATTATTGTCTAATGTTGCCTAATGTATTGTTGACCAGTGTCCTCTAGTGCCTACCGTCGGCCGCATCATTCATTCAACAGACACCTGAAAATCTAAAAAAGATTAGTACGATACAAATGTGTAGTTTTATATTACAGACAATTAATATGTCGAATAATTTCTAACATTTTACACCAATTTCGTTTCATTGTCGCCCAACCAACACCAACACCCATCAAAATGGAAATGTATAAAAAAATGAACGATACCACATCCTACGCACAACTCGATCTAAAAATTCTCGTTCGGAAAAATGTATTGCCGACAAATTATTTATGATGAAATTTCATTTGCGAGTGATCTCGGGTTAAGTGACTCGCGCTTTTTTTGGTGACGGTAATTATGCAAAAATACGCGTTTGCATTCCCGCGGAAAAATAGTAAAAATTATGGAGACTTCCGACAGGTACATCGAAATTTACGAGGCAATTTAAGGTCACCACACAACGAGCATAATCGCGATAATCAGAATTGTATTCGTGCCGTTATTGCCGGCTGGGTAAGTAGAACTTAATTTATACACCGGCACGGGTATTTTATAATATTCCTCGGAGCGGCCGGCGCGGCGGAGGCTCATTACGACTTTCTCTGTTCGTTTACGGTGCACCGTGGCTTTTGCATGGCGATTTATCGCGTCGAGTCCGAAGAGATCCATTACGGATAAATAAACTAGGATCGTTTCACCTTGTTCCGGGGACACTGTGGAATTTTGAAGTCGCCGTTCCCACAAAGAATAATTAGTCGTCCGCAGATCTTTATACTAAATAAGTGTTCGGTGTCAATTGTACGAAATGGAAACTACATCAACATTTATTTCTTTTCTTAACGATCTCAATATGTTCAAAGTAAGGTAACGATAGTCTTCCGACGTTCTTACTCTTTCGTATATTTCACCTATTCATTAATATCATTGGTGCATCAAATTTGCAGTCTAGTAATTAATGAAGGGTACCGTGAATGACCTTGATTGACCTTGAGTAATTCTAGTCACTGAATTCCCAATGAAACAAACTATCATCGTGGAGTTTTAGACAAGTTCCATGTAAAAAAAGCTAAGGTGATCTTGATATCCAAAAAAGAATAATATAAGAACAATAATTTTGTGAGGCCCCGTTAAAGATTTCAATTTTCTCCTCGAGACATGTATTTTTAAAAGCAACAAAGATATTCGAGGTACAAAACGTTAGGTGGCACACCCTGTATAAAGAAAATATTAATATAAAAATTAATGTATTTCATTTTTCATAATGTACAGTATGAGAAAATTAGACAGTGATTTAAGGAAGCGTTTAACCACCCCCATACTTTCAGACTATTTTTCTGAATATTGTCATCTTCACCGTTGCAAATATTAAAAATTGTTCTATTGTGTTGTTATGCAATTTAATATTTGTATAATTATTCGTGCAGAAAAGAAATCGTATAATTGTCAGAGTAATAGTGGAATAAATGTAATTGAAGTTTCGAGATAAGAATGGCGGACCGACGGAAGAAAGTGCTATGAACCCGCGTTGCAGTCGTTGCACCAAGGGATGAAACGCAGATCGCATGATCGCGATGCACCGTTACCCGTCGATGAACTCGAACGAATGAAAGGACGCCGCGAGATATCGATTGGCACAATAAATGATTTCTAAATTGGATCGAAGGCGCGTGGCGCTCGCGCTCGCTCGTGCGTAACGCGAAAAATCATCCGCGCAAAAATCATCGGTGATCTCGGCTCGATTCGAAATACGGAAGAGGTATCGCCAGTTGCGGTCGAGTCGCGGCAGAAACGATTTTCCAGGAGACGATGCTCGAGACATCAGTGGAAATGAATATTTGACAGAGAATGTGCGAACTTCATATTTTATTACAATATTATATTGTTGCAAAGGTCCTTGAAATATTAAAACTAACCGTACCATGATCGGTCAAGTCACCAGTCCCACATATTTGATTTAATAATTATTGATAATTATTGAGATTGTTGTAAAAGTTGAGGGGAATCTAAATTAATTCAGTCTTGTAATTATTATAAATAAACGTGAACATGTCACACCTTGTGCTTGGTACGGTTTTGTGTTAATAAAAGATAGTTTGTTCAGAAAAAAATTGATCGAATTTGACAAATTCTACAAATTTACTGTGGCTGAATTCCCATTAAAAAAATGGATTAAATTTTACAAATTCTGCAAAATGAGTGTAGCTAGATTCTGATTGAAAAATGAATTGAATTTTACAAAATCAGTGTAGCTAGGCTATCATTCGAAAATTGATAGAATTTTACAAATTCTGCAAATTTAGTGTGGCTAGGCTCTCATTCAAAAATTGATTGAATTTTACAAATTCTTAAAAAATGGATAAAATTTTATAAATTCTGTAAAATCATTGTGGCTGGGCTCTCGTTCAAAAACTGATTGAATTGTACAAATTCTGCAAATTTAGTGTGGCTAGATTTCCATTAAAAAATGAATTCAATTTTATGAATTCTTCAAAATCAGTGTGGCTGGGCTCTCGTTCAAAAACTGATTGAATTGTACAAATTCTGCAAATTTAGTGTGGCTAGATTTTCATTAAAAAATGGATTCAATTTTATGAATTCTGCAAAATCAGTGTGGCTAGGCTCTCATTGAAAAATTGATTGAATTCTACAAATTCTGCAAATTTAGTGTGGCTAGATACCCATTAAAAAATGGATTAAATTTTATAAATTCTGTAAAATCAGTGCGGCTAGGTTCTCCTTCAAAGATTGATTGAATTTTACAAATTCTGAAAATACGGTGTAGCTAGTCTTTCATTCAAAAATTCAACCCCACCGCATCGGTGACTTTAAATTATAAATGCATATTTACCAGCGTCGCAGAATGCAATGTTTCGATAGAAAAGTGTCGTCTCACGTGATTTTAATGTTTGCATCGGCCATTGTAGATTTGCAACTTGATGCATAGCGCGACAGACGGATTTCCGATCGGTATAAAGAATTTCCGTGCGATAGTATGGTTGTTTGCGTGGCGCCAGCGTGTCCATGCTCGCGTCGAGCAACAACAAACATCGTCGTTGTGTAGAGCTCGCCGAAAAACTTTATGAACGGTTTATGAGCGCAATAATCCGCTCGCGAGTAACACAATACAGGCTAATTATAGAGGACGAGGTCCAGGCCGGTCGACAGGCATTAACGTACCCGTTAAACTCGCGGCCACGACAGCCTGGGTGGCTTCTCTATTTTCGTCTTTTTTTCTTATTTCTCCTCCTCCTCCTCCTCCTCCTCCACCCCCCTCCTGTCACTGTATCTCTTTCTCTCATTTTCTCTTTTTCCGTGTTCGTCTCTCTTTCTCTCGAATTTCTTCGCCGGTGTTCCTCGCACTTTGATCCTCGCGACGCTAATGCGTCTCTGTTATTTCAGTCCTTATCCCTGACAGCTAGACCCCGGCGAGACGCTTGACAACGACTTTTTCGATTCGTGTAAACCGATCCTGTACGACCTCGAGGATCGATCAGCCTTCACGATGTCGTCGTGTTTTATCGAACGTGAATCGAGATTAGTGTTGTGGTATTTTACGAAGTAATTATACGATCAATTCGAAGAACTGCGAAAGGTGATTGAGTTTAACTAGTTGTAATTCTGATAAAATTGGACTTATCGAGATTGTTGAAAAATTATTCGAAAATGTGGAATCTCTAGTTCATTTAGATGTAGTTGGAAAATTTGCTGGAATCACTGGATCTTCGCAAAAAATTGAAATTCTCCAAAATTTAGGGATCGCCTCTGTGGATAGGATGAATGAGGTTAAGTGCAAATAGGAATAACTCTGGAAAAATGGCTATATGTATATTGTTAAAAAATCATTGGAAACTGTGAAATCTCTAGTGAATTTAGGTGTAGTTGAAACATTTGTTACAATGACTGGATCTTCACAGAAAATTGAAATTTTCTAAAATTTAGGGATCGCCTCTGTGGATAGGATGAATGAGGTTAAGTGCAAATAGGAATAATTCTGGAAAAATGGCTATATGTATATTGTTAAAAAATCATTGGAAACTGTGAAATCTCTAGTGAATTTAGGTGTAGTTGAAACATTTGTTACAATGACTGGATCTTCACAGAAAATTGAAATTTTCTAAAATTTAGGGATCGCCTCTGTGGATAGGATGAATGAGGTTAAGTGCAAATAGTAATAACTCTGGAAAAATGGCTATATGTATATTGTTAAAAAATCATTGGAAACTGTGAAATCTCTAGTGAATTTAGGTGTAGTTGAAACATTTGTTACAATGACTGGATCTTCACAGAAAATTGAAATTTTCTAAAATTTGGGGATCGCCTTCATGGATTGGATGAATGAGGTTAGGTTCAAACGGGTATAACTCTGGAAAAATGGCTATGGGTTTATTGTTAAAAAATCATTGGAAACTGTGAAATCTCCACTTAATTTAGGTGAAGTTGGACAATTTGTTGCAATGTCTGGATCTTCGTGCAGAACTGAAATGTTCTGAATTTGAGCGTTCTCCTCTGTAAATCCGAAAAATATGGTTAAGGTGAAAAGGTCATAATTCCGACAAAAATAGGTCTATCAATATCGTTAAAGTCTCACGTGTAAGTATAAAATCTGTACTATCAAACCTTCTTTTCAGATTTTAGTTACATCACTTATTATTTCAGTTATTGCAATCTAAAGAGCGCCTTGTAACAATTTCTAAGAATTTTGTCGAACTGTGTAATGTCTCATGGTACGAACAAAATTTTGTACACAACTTACATTTTAACCAGTCGAAAGTGTCTACCCCTCCACAAACCCACCAACCTTTCCATAAGAATTAAACAATTAGATTCCGACTTATATTCTATAGTACATAATTGCTTCCTCATCTTTTTCCTTTTTCGAATCATCCTACTCCACTTAAAAAATGAAAAGGTTAAAATCCACGCGCCCCTACGAGTTAAAGACGTGATGAATCGCCAGGGAGCATTTTTTCCGGAGCTCGTGTGTTCGTGCGATCCGAAAACCGACAGAAACATAATCGACCGGCGAATATTTTCGTTCGGCTGACACACCGCGATCAGTCATTGTAATTGGTACCCCCTCGCGAGACGAATGTTAATACATCGCGGAGAGGAGAAAAAACCGAGGAACAAATTGAATCACCGATGCATCGCGGGTTCAGGAGGTCACCACTGGGATCTCGACCTTGTTCCCAACCGACCCGGCAACGGGCTGATAATTAAAATTCACCGAACGATCCTCGCCCGAAATTAATCGACACCGTAAACTACTTTCCTTAAATCGAATCGCAGAAAAATTGGCCGTTTTCAAAATTTATTATTGGGAAAACTGAATAACATTCAGGTGAAAAAACTTTTTGCAATATCTTCATGCATGATTCAGTATTACAGACAAATTTTTGTAACCTGCTACATTCAACGATAGTTGATTAAAAAATAAAAATTGCACAACTGTGTTTCAAGCTGTATTTATTCAGTCAGAAAAAGTTACACGACTGTGTTTTTACCAGGAAAACTAGATGGCACGCTGGTGAGAAGCTTTTCGCAATATGTTCACACTGGATTCAGTATTATGGACAAATTTTTTGCAAACTGCTACATTCAACGATACTTGATTAAAAAATTAAAATTGCACAACTGTGTTTCAAGCTGTACTTATTTAGCTAAAAAAAATTACTCGGGCTTTGTTATTACCGGGAAAAATAGATGGCATTCACGTGAAAAACTTTTTGCAATATGTTCACATTGGAGTCAGTATTATGGACAAATTTTTGTTAACCTGCTACATTCAACGATACTTGATTCAAATATTAAACGTATTAAAAAAGAAAATAAACGTCTATTTCACTCCAGTTTGTTGTAATTCAGGTAGAAAATTTATTATAATTTTACTGGTCGTACTCAGCTAACAGGTTAATGAAATCAATTTCTAATGAAACTAGATGTGCTTGGATTAATTAATAATTGAATCGGAAGCGAAGCGGTCAAAATATCGTCGGAACAGCTTTTTCGAAATTAGAAAAATTATTTCTGGGTTATCCGGAGGAACGTATGCCGCGAAATCGTTCCGGATAAGGTTGTTTTACATAGCGGTAGACGCGATTACGGTATCGGATTACGCTCCCGGTTCGGGGTATTAATGTTGATTTCGCGACGCGGAAAAATTGGAGCGATTTGCGGTCGGGGGTTCGCCAGCCTCGGAGAAAAACTGGCTGCAAACTCGATTTCAGACGCGGCGCTGACCGCAAATCGTTTCCATTCTTTTCCAACGGGGCAAAACCTGTCCGCCACGCCGCCTTATCTTGAAATCGAACTTCCACACCGGCCTGGGTACGAAAGGTCACCAGTCATCACGATGATGGGAAAGTGGAGACGGTTCGCGATAGTCGACAAAACGTCAAGGTCACCTCTGCTTCCGCCGCCAAGGTCGCGAGGAGTTTTTAGAAAACACGTTACGTGCGGAGCAATTTTGTCTCGATTTCTATGGCACTTTTTATTTTTTTGTTTTTAAAGTTGCTTTATCAAGGTCGCATCAACATCTCGGGTTATTAGCGACCGCTTTATAATACCATATATTACCTTAAATTACATTACGTTACGTTATATCATCTTACATTGCTTTGCTTTATATACGTTACTTTATTGGGTTGATCGGAAAGTAATTTCGTTTTTCGTGTAGAGATGGTATTGCTGCCATTTAGGTAAAACTTACGTTTAGGCGAGGATGCTCCGATGACCTTGACCTTGCCAAATGTTGTTGAGGACAACATTCTGAACAACTTTTGTCATTACAACTACCCGGTACTCGGTCTTAGTTTTCGAGATATTTGCGAAAAACTATTGCTAGTACTGTATTGAATTTTGTATTATATTGCCGAATTTTTATTTAAAAGAACGTACAATTTTGATAAACGCATTCATGCTTCTTTCGAAATAATGAATTCTATGTATCCATTAGATCATTTAAATACAGATTAAAATTCTCAGTTTGATATAGATACTATTAGAGATACTCATAATTTCGTGTGAGTGCTCTCTATTCCCCCCCCCCCCCCCCGCCACGTAGTCCTAACCAACACACGACACCACACACACCCACCCAGTGTGTCTGAGACGAAGGTTCTCACATTAAACAATGTAAAATTAACTGAAACCAATACCAATTTGTTTTACTATCAAATGCGATAATATAATACATGTATGCTGTATTGGTCTGGGTTAGGTCTGTGTTAGGTTTTGCAATTTGTTTTACTATCAAATGCGATACTATAATACATGTATGCTGTATTCGGCTCAGTTGATTTTATATTGTATAATGTGAGAGCCTTCTTTTTAGAAACACTGGGTGGGTGTGTGTGGTATTGTCGCTTCTCATCCCCACAACGTGTTTACAAACAAAAAATAAACAGATGCGGCCCCGGAACACGTTTACGTTGCCACGGAGCGTGGAAGAATACGGAAAATTTAATACACTATTAGCAATAGTTTTTCGCAAATATCTCGAAAACTGAGACCGAGCACCGGGTAGTTGTAATGACAAAAGTTGTTCAGAATGTTGTTCTCAACAACATATGTCAAGGTCAAGGTCATCGGAGCATCCTCCCATAAACGTAAGGTTTACCGCCATTTATTATTACTTAACATTATTTTAAGTCGCGAAATCATTGTATATTTTCAGAACTGACATTTCGAACGTCATTCCGTGCCTTATAGAACTTTATAATCTTTCAAGCATTTTTTTTGTCACCGCATTAAGTATGGAAAATCTAGGTGAGCATATCCGTCACATTTTGCTGTTTTATTACCGCAATGGTGAAAATGCAGTGCAAGCAAAGAAAAAGTTGTTATCAGCAAACCGGTTCCAAAACGTAGCATTCTATTTAAAAAAGCCAAGGTGACCTTCACATCTCTGAAGCGACTCCACCTAGCAACAATGGACTAACACGGCACACTACGGCCCCTGTTGTCCGATGTAACTGTTATTTCGAAAACTTTTCTACTACCATCATATTTTTGGAGTTATTGTAGGTGGCAATATTTTGAGCCTCATCCTGTATAGTACATGTTTTTATGTAAACCTACAGGTAAGTTCATTGTTTTGTATATCTTCTGAGTTACGCAAAATATTTAGTAGTTTTGGCATAAAAAGTCAATTATTGTTTGTGTCACACTCCCCTTTTCTACTGTTTATTTCATTTTCTTTTTAAAATTTTGAAAATTTAAGAAATACTTGTTTTATTATTCGCGGAAAGCTAGCAAAACACCTGTTATTTTGTCATTTTTAGGAAGTTGTGATATAAAGCAGCGGTGTCCAAACTTGACTCACGGGAGCTAAACGCTATCCCCACCACCGTTCGCTGTTTCCATAGCGTCGAGACGCGGTAACCAATTACCAATATGCTCTCTTCCCGCGTTAAAAACATGATCGTCGATTGTTTTATGACGCGTGGGTCGATTACTCGAATTCTTGGTCGGCGGCGTGAGAACATGCTGCGCCTGCGCAAACTGACAGTAGGAAATGGTAACTGACACCGCTATTATAAAGGATTAAGTCGTTTGCTTCAATCTTAACAAAAGTTATCATCTTTTTAACACTAGAACTATCGAACCAGTCAAAATAACCAGCCTTTAATTTTCTATTTACAAATATTAAAATTATAAATATATTTTCCCGTAATAATTTTTAAGTAAACTTCTCTATTGAAGTACATAATCAAACAAAAATTATACGAAATCTGAATAAATGCAATTTTGTTGTTATCGGAAGGCCACTCGCGTTTAACGCTCAGTTATTCTAATTTTCATAGCGTCCGAAACTTTTTGTGATCGAACTGTATACATTTTCTGTGATCGGTACCGTCAGCGTTATAGGCCAGCTTTTCGTGGCAAACGCCCCACAATGCACCGCACAATTTCCACCGAGATATTGCGTCTGGCTGGCGCGACAGAAAAATACGCGAGATTGCATCGAGAGATCCATCGTTCCGCGGAACGAAGGTAAATCGAGGTCCTGTAAAAAGGACCCGTGGAATAATTCCAGTCCGTGTCGGAGCCGTGTACAGATTACACCGGTGATGCGATGTCAAGAGTCATCTCGTGACGCTCGTGTTTCTTGTCGGCGACAAGTAATCCGGAATCAATTACTAGCTCGCAGCCCTAAGGAACTGTCTTCGTCGAGAGGACAGAGAGAGAGAGTGAGAGAGAGAGAAACGGCCCGTGGGACGCGACGACCTTTTTAGAGGCCGGGCGATCATTAATCACCCGGTTTTTAGCTCGAAATTCCCTCGCGCCTAGTTTACAAAACGAGGGTCGTCGAAATCGCCCCGTCACCCACGACAAGGGTGCTGGTTTTTGTACTTCCACCGGCCCGGACAGACGATCCCCGGCTTCCACGGTATACAACACAACGAACCGTTGTTGCGTGTATGTATGTATGTATTGTACATCGTTGCTCGTTCCCGTGCGATTACTCCGACCTCTTACTTATCCGAACGATCGTCGTCTTTCGACTATCGCGCTCGGTGGGCGTAGAAAATCTGGCTCCATTAACTACACGCCGATTCACACTGCGTGTGAAAGTTTACGAGTAGCTGCGGGTTATAATTGATCTGGCTGAAACCGGAAAACCACTGTTGCAATACACGGACAATGTTCTCTCGGTTTCTTAACCCTCGACCGAACCCTCTATGCGAGACGGTTCCGTTTGCAAGCTTCGCGATAGGTAATTCTTATCGACAGTTTTATTAGATTGACCGTTTGCCGGCGGGAATTTATTTTCAGCGTACTAAATCGACGAATCATGTGTACAATTTTCCTTGCGAAATGAAATTGTGTACCGACAGCTAAGTATAACATTTAAATGATGGTCAAATTCAGTAAACATACGTTTCAATGTCATCTCAAGGTTGAAGTATAGGAGGTCGGTAAATTCGTCTTAACATCGGCTTCTATGATATCAAGTTAAAAATATGTGTTCCTATTTGTAAAACCCAAGGTGACCTCGATTTTACTATGAGAACAAACTGTTTTCGAAAGCTTTTTTTACTGACACCTATCTTACAATCTATACCTTGCAACTCTTGTTCTAAACTGTTATTTTGTCAGATTGCTGCAAATGGGCGGAAAATCGTTGTGTTCAGTAAACATATGTTTCAATGTCACCTCAAGATTGAAGTATAGGAGGTCGTTAAATTCGTCTTAACATCGGCTCCTATAATATCAAGTTAAAAATATGTGTTCCTATTTGTAAAACCCAAGGTAACTTCGATTTTACAGTGAGAACAAACTGTTTTCGAAATTTTTGTTTACTGATATCTATTTTACAATCTATACCTTGCAACTCTTGTTCTAAACTTTTATTTTGTCAGATTGCCGCAAATGGGTGGAAAAACGTTGTGTTCAGTAAACATATGTTTCAATGTCGTCTTAAGGTTGAAGTATAGGAGG
The DNA here is from genome assembly GCA_913789915.3 of Sphecodes monilicornis. Taxonomy (NCBI): domain Eukaryota; kingdom Metazoa; phylum Arthropoda; class Insecta; order Hymenoptera; family Halictidae; genus Sphecodes; species Sphecodes monilicornis. The sequence goes on along the minus strand of OU565284.1, from coordinate 9,794,398 downwards.
TCGGTAAATTCGTCTTAACATCGGCTTCTATGATATCAAGTTCAAAATATGTGTTCCTATTTGTAAAACCCAAGGTGACCTCGATTTTACTATGAGAACAAACTGTTTTCGAAAACTTTTTTTACTGATATCTATCTTACAATCTATACCTTGCAACTCTTGTTCTAAACTTTTATTTTGTCAGATTGCTGCAAATGGGTGGAAAATCGTTGTGTTCAGTAAACATATGTTTCAATGTCATCTCAAGGTTGAAGTATAGGAGGTCGTTAAATTCGTTTTAACATCGGCTCCTGTAATATCAAGTTAAAAATGTGTGTTCCTATTTGTAAAATCCAAGGTGACCTCGATTTTACAATGGGAACAAACTGTTTTCGAAATTTTTTTTATTGATATCTATCTTACAATCTATACCTTGCAACTCTTGTTCTAAACTTTTATTTTGTCAGATTGCTGCAAATGGGTGGAAAATTGTTGTGTTCAGTAAACATATGTTTCATATTTTTCGAAAGTAATAGTTTCTTTAGAAATTATTCGCAAATCGGTGAAATTGCTCGGCTGACTGTCAGATGACACGCGCCCACAAAGGGTTAATACTGACAAGGAGAAGACGCGGTCATGAGGTCTCAGATTTTCTCGAAACTGTGCATATTGGTAGATTTCGTTCTCCTGTTTATGAAAATGTAGCATTATAGGCGTAGATACTCAACAACTTTTGAGATACGTTAAGATTGATGAAGATAGCGTTTCTTTCATATTGTTCCGTGTCAATAAAATTTTTATATTTTGTTTCCTATAAATATTATGAGTGTATTTTTTATGTGCAACATACAATTAATTAAAATAGATAAACTGAACAGAAGAAAAAGAAAAAAATGGAAAAAGGGATTTGAACACTGGCCTTCCCGGTAACGAATCTAGTATGTTACCATCACGCCGTTTGGCACTTAAAAAAAATTTCAACCAAAAGTGTACTTTTGTATGCAAAGTTCCGACGAAATCTAAGACCCGATGACCGCGTCTTCTCTTTGTGAGGCAAAAATTGTTAAGATCATAACTGAAGAAACTTGCTCCCAAAAAAAAAAAATTGATTGTTTGAAAGTCGAAAACCAGAATACTCCCATGAAACAAGAACAGTTCTACGGGTGTTGTGGAGCTCATTACGATCGAATTCCACTTCGGCTGCGGCATGCCTAGTGAAAAAATTGTCCAGCGCCTATGTATGTATTTCTGGCTCGTAGCCCCCGGTGTCGCGTCAGAAGTCACACCGCGTGACAAATGAGACGTTGTCGTACGTTTGTTCAAATTACTCCCGGCATTCCTTCTGCCACCGTCCTCCTCTCTAGCGCCCAACGAGCTTTGAAATATTACCCTCGTCGCCTCAACAACGCCTCGACGATCGCCTAACGGTTCATACTCGCCGCGACTACGACGCGTTTCGTTTTTACCAAACCGAGACAGGAAGACCGCCTCGAGAAAGACAGAATGCCAACAGACAGACAAAGGTACAAGTGAGACAGACACTCGAAAAGGACAGAGACCCAAAAAAGGCAGACATCCAAGAGACAAAGATCTAAGTGAGATTGAGTTTTGATAAATACAGAAATACATGAAAGACAGGTGGAAATGGAAAAGAGAGATCCAAGAAAGAGAGAGACCCAAAGAAAACAAAGATTCAAGAAAGACAAAGACCTAAAAAAGTAAGTTTGAGAGTTAAGAAAGACAGAAATACATGGAAGACAGGCAGACAAGGAAAACGGAGATCCAAGAAAGACAGAGACCCAAGGAAAACAGAGTCAAGAAAGACAAAGATCTAAGTAAGATTGTGATTTCAGAAAGACAGAAATACATGAAAGACAGGAAGACATAGAAAAGAGAGACCCAAGAAAGACAGAGACCCAAGGAAGTCAAAGATTCAAGAAGGACAGAGACCCAAGCAAAACAAAGATTCAAGAAAGACAAAGACCTAATTAAGTAAGCTTGAGACTTAAGAAAGACAGAAATACAGGCAGACAAGTAAGATTGAGATCCAAGAAAGACAGAGATCCAAGAAGGACTGAGACCCCAGGAAAACAGAGATTCAAGAATGACAGAAGCTCTTTTGTGATAATAAGTGCGCAGTCTTGTTAAATGGCTCTTTATACATTTATTATGTACAATTACTGCCACATGAAATACTACTCCGTACATTTTCAGAAGCAAGAGATAATGATAGTAATAGTGAAAACTGCTCACCGTGCGAGAAAAGGTAAGAGAATATAATTAATCGATGTTATCTAGATCTACAAGTTTTTTCGACACGTTTTTTGATGTAATGAATAATCTACGAGATATTCGTAAAAACAACTGTATACGCACTTGATCAATTATTTTGTCGTCATTTGATCGATTTCAAATTTTGTATAGATTATTTCATTCTTAATTGTCATTCTAAGGAATCCTGGGAAACAAGGAAGACCTAAGGAAGACAGAGATCAATGTCTAGGACTGGTAGCCACCAATCGCTGACGAGTCCTCGATTCTACGTTTCTTGTGGTCTCGTCGCGTTTTCTTGTCGTGCGAGGAGAATTCCGCTTCCTATGATTTCTCTGGCTTAACAGCGTCATTTGTGTCATAAGTATCAAACTTCTTTCGCGCGAGAATGCAACGCGAAATGGCTGCACACACTGCCGTTTCTTGATTCGATGCTGATTCGCGCGAGCCATTTAAGTGTCTGCGATTTTCGAGATTGTATAAATATTTTAGCTAAATCTGCGGATATTCTATGAATAATAAAATTTCTCTCCATCGATTACAGAAGACAGAAGTTAAACAAAAATTCATTTCTCCTCTTAATAATTTTAGTAAGTTGACAATAATGCAACTCAGATTATTTAAAGTAACTTTTTCCTTTGCCAAAATGGCCACCTCGGCTTTGTTAAGGAGTTATTAACGAAAAACACGGACCAATCAGAACACTGTGTTACGAACGCGTTCAGGAGTCTGTCCGCTGTAACAGTGTTCTGATTGGTCCGTGTTCTTCGTTAATAACTCGCTAACAAAGCCGAGGCAGCCATTTTTTTCAAAGGAAAAATTTCCTTTAAATAACGTCAACAACCGCCCATTTCAAGGATTTACAACATTTTTGAGACATTCTGTATAACAGTGGTGGGCACGGGTGGAGCCCCTCAAGCTCCTGCTTCTCCCACCAACCTCTCTTTCATGCAGCGCGCACGTTCGTTGCGTACGCTGATGTCTCGTGTCTTCGTTGCCCCATTGTACCGCGCTTGCTGGAAGGGGACAGAGGGCGCTACGGTGTGGACGATTTTGCCTCAATTGAGGCAAAATTGCCCATCCCTGCTGTGTAATGAAAGAATATAACAAAACATATCATAAAGGTGCTGAGTTACTTTACACACCTGATTGTGCCAATGTACAGGCTGACATAGGCGTATTCTACATCTTCGGATCAACGAAGATCCGTAAAACAAATTTGACGCAAAATTGTTTTTGACCTTGAACTTCAAGGTCAACTTTTTTTATTGCATTGTATTCTACGCGTCATGGTGATAGAAATTGTCAAACAAATAATCAAAAAATAATAGCAAAGTCTCATTATATTATTAGAACAACTTATTATCATAAAAATTGTTTACATTTCTAATAAAGCAAGTAATTAGTGTTGTTGTTTATGTGAGGTTTATCAGAAGTCTTACATAATCAATATTACCTTCTTGAAAAATGTTCATCTTCAATTTCTTCTTCGATGCCAAAGGACCGATCCATTTTTCCTAATATTTCTTAATAGAAGATGATCATCTTCCATGATTTAGAAAGTAATATTGATAATGATAGATTATGTTAGACTTCTGACAAACAGCATATAAACAACAAAGGTAAATACTTGCTTTATTAGAAATGTAAACAATTTTTAAGAAAATAAGTAGTACTAATAATGAGACTTTGCTGTTATTTTTTATGAGAACTATCGAGTTTTGACACATGGTTCCTTCGACACTTTTTGTTCCCATGACGCGTAGAATACAATGCAATACAAAAATATGACCTTGAAATTCAAGGTCAAGGACGAAGATGTAGAATACGCCTATGGCAACCAAGACCAAACATTTCTTTACACCCTGTACATCGATCGCATAGTCTTCTCTCCTAAATAGCATGTTGATAGTACGCTAAATCCATCAAAGATGAACGCTAGGGATATTGACAATCGGAAACACGTTTCGTTCAACAGTGATAAAATCGAGGAAGACTCTTGATAGCGAGCACGCTATCAAAGCAGAGCTGGTCCGAGAGGATAGCCCGCGCTCATGCTGGATGGCAAATAGTCAAAGAACCTAGTCAGAATTTTTCCTTTGAAATCGGCCCCGCGAGCCGCGGTAGCACGATAGAAGCCATATTGCCGGATGTTTGCGAGGAGCAAACGTTGCTAATTAAAATCCCGCGGCTCTCCTCGGCCAGTAATCAACGAATGCCTTTGGGCTGCGAGGATGGTCAACGATCCTCGACCCTTCAACCCCTTTTCATCCCTCCCTCGAACCATCCTTGTCCATTCCTGAACTCGTTCGTTCGAAAAATCGGCGATCGATTCTGTCGATTCATTAAATTAATTGTTAATCGTTGATAAAAAAAAAATTAATCATTGAAACAATAGATTAACGCTAAACCTACCACGGTCAAATGACCGGTTTTATATTTTTCAATTATTGAAATTATAAAAATTCGTTTATGAAAAATAATGGAGTAAACTTCCTTGTCCAAGCATTGATTATATTAGAAATTACGGACAATTTGAATAAATCTAGTGTTGCCATTTTTACAAGGTAACATTCGCTAGTAGTTTTAATGCTTGGTAGGTTTAGTGTTAATCGTGACATTGCAGATCTAGATAGTCATTTATTTTTCTCGTTAACAATTTTAATGAGTTTTTCTAATTTACACAGAATATACCTCACTTTAACTTAGTTAGACATTTTATAAGTTCAGACGAGTATACCAACGCTGACAAATTTTTTCCATTAATAAAATCCCTGTCGGTTTGAAGATTTTTAATTCCAAGAAGTCGTGAGACAAAAATTGCTTAGCACTAGTTTTTCAGTAGACTGGAAAGAAGAGTGTCTAGGTTACGTTGACTGGAAAGAAGAGTGTCTTCCGAGAATTATTTTTAAGACACACAAATTTTTTTGAAAATTTTTAAATAGTGTGTTCGAAAGAGCACATATTGGTCAATAATTGAGAATTTTTTCATTACAAGCCATTGTAAAACACTGCATTTTGAAGTGGGTTATACGAGGGTTATATGTGCTCACAGTTCTGAAATTTATATTAATGCTTCATTGACCTAAAACTGAAAGTTGATACAACTTAATAATCTACATTAATGTACAATAACTTTAACTGAGCTTAGGAAATTTTCGTTTCAACAAGTTTTGCAAGCATTCCGGGAACCGAAAAAATTACAGTTCTGTTTTAACTTTATTCAGAATTCTCCCGATTCATTCAATGACATGTATCAGAAAACAAATTGCGAAGAACTAAAAAATGGGCGGTGATGAGAAGCTATAGTTAAGAGTATAAGGAATTGCGAAAGACATACCTAACGATGCATCCCTCGATCTTCTTCGCGAGTCTTCTCGGCGTGCACTCGGCGTCGTCTGGCATCATCTGCGAACACACAAACAGATCGTTCAGGCTTTTCGTGTTCCGGCTAAGTGAGCCGAGCTTAATTCTTTCAATTCGCCGCGTGTCGGTTTCGAAAACACGTGTCACTTTGTAGCTCGTAAATTGGCCCGGTTGAAACGAGGGTGCAAACGAGGTGCACGATTTCCGCTTTATTTTAGAGCGACGATAGCACGTGCTCGTCAACCACTTCCGCGTGATGTACGAGCGAAACTTAGTCTTCTTGGTGACATACTTATGATCCCGATGCCTAAGCACATGGAGCTTTCGGTTCCGAGGTGTTCAATCACTGACGGATCTATGGTTTCGGTTACCTTGAGCTAAAACGTCGTTTTTAGTCTATCAACTTAATTTTCATGTTTAACAACCAAAGCATCTTTACTCTGTCAAAAATGTTAAATTTAATGAGTATTTTGGGTAAACAATTTTAGCACATATATGAGCCAGTGTTTTGATTTTTTCATCTAAATGTTAGTTATCTAGCAAAAAATTTCAATTGTTGTTCATTTCTGTTGGGTCCACAATGCTTCTTTATCTTGAAAGATAATGTTTCTTAAAAATAGATGAGGATTCATATGGATTTTTAGACACCATTAAAATCAGCAATAACGATTCTAGTATTCTAAGAGATAATATTTACGATATTATAGAATTTTTGCTAAGTTGTGCAAAATATTGTTTCAGAGCGAGCATCTTGTGATTGATTTAATTTTCAAATTGTGAAATTGACTCAGGGATTTTAAAATGGCACTATTTAATCTTCTCACAACAAATTCCCCAAAACAATCTATATTTACATTATCCAAGAACAATTTTCAACGACACTCTGAATATGGCAAGAAAATGTTTCAAACAACAGTCGATCAGCATTCACTTTTCTAGAAAAATCAATACAAAAAATTTCCCCAGAAAATTGTTTTCCATAAAAAATTGACATCATCTGATTTTTTTCATAAAAAATTATCATCTGATTTTTTTCATAAAAAATTATCTGATTTTTTTCATAAAAAATTGATATATTTTTTTTCATAAAAAATTGATATATTTTTTTTTTCATAAAAAATTGATATATTTTTTTTCATAAAAAATTGATATATTTTTTTTTTCATAAAAAATTTACATCATCTAATTTTTTTTCATAAGAAATCGACATCATCTGATTTTTTTCATAAAAGATTGACATCATTTGATTTTTTTCATAAAAAATTGTCAACATCTGATTTTTTTAAAAATGTCACTACATATGTTTGACTGTGTCGAGACGAATTTAACGATGCCCTATAGTATAACTGGGCTGAGGATGTTTATATAATTTTCAATTTTTGTAGGCAAATTCTAAAAAAAATTGAAATCAAATAAAATCTTATTTTCAGTGGTAGTAGCCTTTTTGCATATGACATAATTCACAATCGTACTAAAATCTATCGCATTTTATATTCTAGCATTTTTTGAAAATGTTCAGAAGCCATAACACATAAAGAATTTAAGCTACTGAACCACCAATCAATCAAACATCAAATCTTATTTTCAGTAGTAGTAACCGTTGTGGATCTGACATAATTCACAATCGTACTAAATTCTACCGAATTTTATGATCTAGCATTTTTTGAAAATGTTTCGGAAGCCTATAAACGCATAAAGATCCGTAGTCTAACGACTGAACTTTCCTCGTCTCATCGCATCGATCACGATCCATGCACACTTTCTCTCATCCCTCTGAAAGGATCCTCTCACCAGGTCGGGCCAGGTGGACCTCGTTCATCAACCACGTTGCTATCCGAAAAATCAGGATTCCAGCATATCGGTCTGGCAAAGAATCGCAGCGCAAAAACGAGCAGCATCATCCTAGAGATCTTGAAGCAGTGCCTCTGCTGTACACCGAGAGAGCAAGAACGTCGTCCACTGGACGTCCTCCTCCATCAACCGAATTCCGATCGAAGAACTTTGTCGGGCTCCGGGATCTGAAACCCTGCACCCCGAAAATTTTTCCCACTGACCTAAGTCCCTCAGATGGTATCTCAGGAGCTGGCTCCATCCGCTGCCCGAGGTCTTGGAAAGAGTTTTGCCGGGGGCAGGGCTATTAATAATCTTGGGCGCGAAGGCGCGTGCTCGTTGGGGCTAGGTCGTGTGTCGCGTAACGGGTGGCGAGGAGCGTTTGTTTGCTCCCGGTGGCCACCGGGTTGACAAACTGGCCGCAGCAGTCAACGTGACCCGCCACGAGACGTGCCACAAGCCGCCTATCCACTTCGATGTTGCAGTTTCTAGCTTTAAATCAACCGATTCTTACGATTGGTAAAAGAAACTATAAAGTGCATTCGAATTTTTTTAGATATTATTCAAACAAATGACTTTCTCGCAAATTGTTTTACGCTATTAAATTCGACGCCACGAAATACGCTGTTGAGCATTTTTGTTGTTGTGCAACACTCTCAGGTTCGCGAGAGATCTAAAAGAATAGGTCACCCATCCCAAAGTGACGAAAAATGGAAATTGAAACATAAATTCTAATTTTTTAATATATTGCTTAAAGATATGATTTTCTCGCAAATTTTATTATGGGCTTGAATTCTCCGTTTAAATATACGCTATTCGAAAACAATTTTGTTGTGCTACAGTCTCAGGTTCGCGAGAGATCTAAAAGAATAGGTCACCCATCCCTAAGTGACGAAAAATGGAAATTGAAACATAAATTCTAATTTTTTAATATATTGTTTGAAGATATGATTTTCCCGCAAATTTTATTACGGGATTAAATTCTCCGTTCCAATGTACGCTATTCGAAAACAATTTTGTTGTGCTACAGTCTCAGGTTCGCGAGAGATCTAAAAGAATAGGTCACCCACCCCTATGTGACGAAAAGTGGAAATTGAAACATAAATTCTAATTTTTTAATATATTGTTTGAAGATATGATTTTCTCGCAAATTTTATTATGGGCTTAAATTCTCCGTTTAAATGTACTCTATTCGAAAACAATTTTGTTGTGCAACACTTTCAGGTTCGCGAGAGATCCAATAGAATAGGTCACCCATCCCTAAGTGACGAAAAATGGAAATCGAAACAAAAATTCAAGTTTTTTAATATATTGTTTGAAGATATGATATTCTCGCAAATTTCATTATGGGCTTGAATTCTCCATTTAAATATACGTTATTTGGAAACAATTTTGTTGTGTTACACTCCTCCGTTCGTTAGATATTTGGAAAAATAGATTAGCCATCCTTAACAGACGAAAAATTGAAATGGATGCAGCAATTCGAATTTTTTAAAACACTGTTAAAAAAGATGACTCTAGCAAATTTTCATGCAGCATGAAATTCCCCGTTTGAAGACACGCTGTTGAAAATAAATTTTGTTGTCCCTAACCACCCCTAAGTGATAGCTGTTTTCACCCTTTACGTATAGATCACTGGAAATCAAGAAAATTCGTGTCAAATAGTTTTCAGCGAGTTATATCGTAGCTTACTTTTATTAAAATTGGTGTGTTACACTCACATGATGTCACTTTTGAGGGAAACAGTTGAGGGTGTTGGCTGAAACATGCTTAATAATAAGCATACTGCAGACGTTCATGCGAAATAAAAATGATCTGATTCATTTGCAAGAAACAGAAACGATATAAAAGTTTCGTTCATTTTTTGGCAGTACTACGAAAATTAATTGAACCCCCAAGCTTAATCAACTTCGTTCGTCGCGACGACATTGATCCAAGCTCCCTAATTTCTTTTTCTCGCAAACTTCCATTTCATTTGGAAGACAAAACGATTATCATCGGAGGGAGGTTGATGACGATTGTATTCGAGTTCCCATAGCGCGAATCGAAATCGTTTCCTCGTTACGACGAACGCAATAACTTTTCCTGGGAACAGCCGGCAGCACACTCGAATTAATTGTGCTCGTGACGAATGTCCTAATTCAATTCTCGATGATCGAGCGCTCTGAGTTTCACCGAAACCCTCCGAATTCTCGCGAAAACAAAGAATAATTCGGACAGTAGATCCAAAAAGCATTTGAACACTCCGATTCTTGCGAAATTATCAAAATTATTCTTAGTTACCAGATAATGTAGTTTTCAGCTTGCACTATACCTAATCTAGGTAATTTCTGTATATCAGTGGCATTAATTCTACCATATTCCAGTGATACTTGAAGTGACACACTGTATTAAGAATGCGATAAAAATCCCAAACGCCAAATATTGTAAAATATATCAGAACACTTTTTGGTAGCATTATTGTCTTTCTTGTCGTTTACTAAGAGGATTGCCTCAACACTTTAAGAGGATCTTCCGAGCCCGACAATTTCGGATTTGTAAAAAGATCGATTTTCGTCGACCCGTTAAATTTCCAATAAACAAACAGAGGAGCTCGAACTTTTGACCCCGAGACCAGAATACGCTTGCTCCAAATTTACCGAGAAGCTTTCTTTGCAGGGTCGGGAGAGGGGACAACGGGCTCGTTCTTTATCTCGTCCATCGAATAAACAAATTGTCCAGGAAAGGAACGTCGGCCCCGTTCTTCGAACGCTCGTTTTCCGGCTCGCGCCACGGTCCCCCGGTGTCGTGGCTATAAACAAGTCGTCGTTAACGTCGGAATAACGGTGTGGCAGCAGCCAGCCACCGCCGGCATGGCAGCTGTTGGCAGCGTGCCTCTGTTGACACAAGTTCGACAAACCCGTTGACAATGTCTCGGTTGCAGCCTTTCTTTTTACGATCCCGGGGCCATTAAGCCCTGATAAATCTCTCGGCCCCGGCCGTGGACGGATCGTTACGCACTATTTTCATCCGGCGTGAAAACATCGTTCTCCCCCGCATCGTCTCTCTCTCTCTCTCTCTCTCTCTCTTTCTCTCTCTCTCTCTCTCTCTCTCTCTCCACCGCTCTCTCTCGTACACAGTGAAAGTGCATATCCATTCGAGAGACCCCTTTGACAGTTGCATTTGAAAGTACATTCATATTAACCCCTTCTTAAGGATAGATAGGGTAAGTTCGGGAGAGTTCGACCACTTTTTTGAAAGCACATCGTAACATTATTGGTTTTAGTAAATTATAGCAATTATAGCATAAAAATATTAATTTTCATTTTCATCAATATTGCTTTGAATTACTCAATTGAATTGATTTGAGTTGCTCTCAATTATTGTTGAGTGATTGAATTGAACTGAGATGAGAATTCAATTAAACTGCTCTGAATTATTTAAATGAATTGAATTCCTTTGAATTATTGACTTGAATTGCTGTAAATTATTGCGTTAAGTGGCCTGGAATTATTAAATTAAGTTACATATAATTGAATTGCTATGAATTATTGAATTCGATTGGTTTAAAGGCTTTGAGTTGCTTGAAATTATTTAATTGAATTGCTTTGAATAGCTTTGAATTATTGAACTAAATTGCTCTGAATTATTTAAATTAATTGAATTGCTTCGAATTATTGAATTGAATTACTTTGAAATGCTTTGAATTATTGAATTCGATTGCATTGAAGGCTTTGAATTATTGATTTCGATTGCATTGAAGGCTTTGAATTGCTCTGAATTATTGAATTTAAGTGCTGTAAAATTCTTTGAATTATTGCATTTGATTGCTTTGAAGACTCTGACTTTCTCTGAATTATTTATATGAATTGAATTACTTCGAATTAATGAATTGAATAGCTTTGAAATTCTTTGAATTATTGAATTCGTTTGCTTCGAAGGCTTTGAATTATTGAATTGAATTGCGTTGGATGCTTTGAAGTAGTCAATTGAATTGCTTTGTGTTACTGCATTGAATTGCTTTATATTGCTTTGTATTATTGCATTCAGTTGCTTTGTATTGCTTCTAATTATTAAACTAAATTGCTCCGTATTATTGAATTGAATTTCTTTAAATTATTGAATTGAACTACTTTGAAATTCTTTAAAATATTGAATTTATTTGCTTTCGTATATGTATATAATTGCAAAGAAAACTCAGTTGGAATCTGAAAATGAAACGTTGTAAATGCAGCATAATTGTTTGGTTCGAAGTAACTATGATAGCATATGTGTGTTAAAAATCGCGTTGGGGTGATCGGGACAGGTAATTTCCTTCCACCCTGTAATTCGAGTGTTTCAAAAAGATTATCACCTCGATCACTATACCGAGTAGATCGAGACGAGGTCCGTGAGATCCTCGGAGCATCCAGTTTTCGTACAGTGAAGCGCACGAACGTGTCGCAAACTGCGAGCGTCTGCAGCACGTGTTTAAATCGGTATTAAGTGCATCGGCGTAGGAACAGTGCCAAGAGAGGCGAAGTCAAACAGACGTTTATCTAATGTGTAATGGCATAATTTGCGAAGGGGCTTAATCACATCAGTGTTACTTGGCCGTCCAGCAGAGTGGAATAAGCTGATCGTGTCTCAGACTTCCCTCCGTCTTCGGTGTGCTTACCGTTCGCCCGTGGAGAACCAAATTGCATTAACCGTAAAATTAGGGGCCCGCGAACCGTGATTAATCGGTTGACAAGATTCGCAACGACAAACGACTGGATATCGCCGCGGAACCCGCGAACAAATGTCCTGCGATTTACTATAGTCAGCTGCGAACTACGCGAAATAAATATTTAGGAAGGTATCCTGGCTTCGCAGTTTCGAAAAATTTATTCTTCTTCGCGTTTTATTTAAGTATAAGTGTTTTTAACCATATGATTTGTTTCAGAAAGGTAAGTTAGTTTTGTTAGAGGGGAGGAAACTGAAGATACTTTACTTTATAGTTAGTTTGGACATTTTTAAAAATTCAAGTGGCTCTAGCAATGTTGAGAAAAAGTTTTTCCGTCGATAAGCTTAACATAGATTTGAAGACTACAGTATCCCCTACAGGACGATATTTTAAAATTTGTTGTTCGATTCTTTTTCGCCATTTTATCGCAGTTTGACTGAAAAGTGTGCAAGTGTTAAAATAATTGTGGTTCCTCTATAGTATGTGCTTAATGTGTACAAAGTGTGAACTTAATATATGTACACAAAGTGTGTGCTTATACAAAGTACGTACAGTGTGTGTTCAGTTTATGTTTAGAGAGTATTTGGTGTGTATTTAATACAAGTTTCGTATAAAAATGATTATTAACCTCTTCTCGCACCAATGCATCTTGTTTAAATTCAACAAACTCGTATATTCATCTATTTTATCAGTATATTTCCCCTGTAATTGCAAACAGAGGAACCCAGAACACTAATTAGGGCAACGAACAGCCCCTGCATAAATCGTTTTTCACCGCCCCTGATAATCCTGGGAAAAGACAGCAGTTCGGGTGTCACTCGCGAGGGAAACGCCTGTTGTTTCAGTGCTGTGCTCGAATTAGGTCATTTAACCATGTCCAATGCTGCCTACATGTGTTCATAGTGAGTGCACGTCACAGTGAAATTACGAGAACCAAGAAAAACATGCCTGGAAACTTTTAATTAAAATCGGAAGGCAACAGATGAATATTTGGCACAATTTTTAAAGATGCTATTTGGTTGTCAAATTAGAGAGCGGATGTTTGCATTTATGACAAAATTGTGTCGGCGAAATAAAAAACTGCGGAGACATTAGAAGTATTTGGAGCCAAATCGACTATGTAGCTACACAAAATAAAGAAATAGAGAAAATTGATGAAATAGTTGATAAAATAGAGATACACTCATTTTTAAGAGTTCTTTCAATTTTTATCAATCGGTGGTATGAAGTTTATTTATTATGGGAATTTATATGAAATGCAAGAATAATTGAACTGCTTATTTGAGAATATTATTTCAATATTTTCGACTCCTACAAATTAGTAAGGGTTTACATTCATTTTTATTTAATTCCAGTTGCTTGCTATCGACATGAAATATTTTCATATGGTATAAAGACTAAAGTTATTCAACTAAAGTATAGTTATTAGTTTAGAATGTTGAAGAAAACAGTTTTTGAGCTGCATAGAGCCCCGTATTTTCTTGATTACCGATCTTATGATAGTAAATTGCAATGGAAACCGGCAGAGGAGAGCGTGAAACACGAAAATTCGATGGGAACAGTGAATTAACCTTTTCGTAGACGATCTGTGCTTTTCTCAGTGGTCCTGGGAAAAGGGATGTTAAAATGGTATAATGCTGTACGTTATCGTAGATTATTATAAATTAAAGGAAGCACGTCAACTGCTAATTCGAGTCGAACAGTCTTATCCTGCGGCGGGTTTGAGAAAATGAAATTCTATGGTACGCAACAATGGTTTTATTCAAGCTTGAGGGTACTTTAGTCCTTTCGCTGCAACGGGACTGCGGGAACCAGCACGCATTTATGGCGCGTGAGTGTCTAAATTATAGTAGAGAATTGAAAATCGAATTATTTGTACGGGACATTGAGGTAATTCGAGGTGATTCAATCCAATCATACAGAGCAATTCAAAGCAATTCGATTCAACCGTACAAAGTAATTCAAAACAATTCCATTCATTAATTCAAAGTAATTTAAAGCAACTCGAAGCAGTTCGGAGCAACTCAACAATAATTCAAAGCAATAATTCCAAGTAAAATCTATTCAATAATTCAAAGCCATTCTATTCAATAATTCAAAGCCGTTCTACTCAAAAATTCAAAGCAATTCCATGGAGACCATTTCAGTTCAATTCAGAAAATTGAAATTCAATATTTCAAAGCAATTCATTTCAATGTTTCAAAGCTATTCCATTGAATAATTGAAAGCAACTCAAAGCAATTTTATTCGATAATTCAGAGCATTGCAGTTCAATAACTGAAATCAATGAAATAATTTAGAGTATTGTAATTCAACAATTCACAGCAACTCAATGCAATAATTCAAAGCAATTTAATGCAACTCAAGGCACAACACAAAGCAATTGTGTGAAATCCAAAACAATTCAATTCAATAAATTAAAACATTATAATTCTACAATTCCTGACTATCTTCAATAATAACCACATTATAACTCGGCCCAGTGACCAAACACATCTCGTACATATTCCGCCAAAGAATAATTTATACAGTTGTGAATGAATTTTTTATACAAATCCTACACACGGCGTCCCAATGGTGACGAAGAAGAAAATTAAACGAAAGTCAGTCGCGACGCAACGAGACGAGTGATTTCCGGTTAGGTTCGCGTCGAAAGGGTTCGGAGCTGATTTCGCGGGGATGGTTGTAACGGGTTCGGCTTTTTCGGGGGTGGTGTCGCGGTATCGGGTGCGGTATATCCACGGATCGTCGTGTCAACGCGATCGACGATTCTCCCCGCGGAGAATTGTGCGGCGAGGCCTGCGGTTGACGTCGATTAATCACTGTGGCCAGAGCGTGCGTGGCTGCGGGCAACGACGTACCGGTGACTTGCAACATAGCCCACCGCCTATCATATTAACGGGTAATTGAAAGATATCCGGCCGAAAAGCAGCCCTGTGATTTTTTGTGATGTCACTATGAACGTGGCGTCGCGCCGCGTCGCCTCGTGACGGGTCAGGCTGCGTCGAATGATCGGGGGGTGACTTGCACCCCTTGTCTTCGGACACTGTCACGCTCCTGCGGACGATCTTGACTAATCTTGAGAGATTCAGACGCCAATCGACTGTATTTTTGTTTCGATTAATCCGTGATCGAAGGGGTTCAAGAAACATTTGCAGCAATTCAACGTTTTATTGTTGTTACACATTTACAACTTTTAATTGGGCAAGGTTATAATTCGCTTATTATTGAAGATAGAAAAGAATTGTAGAATTGTATTGCTTCGAATTATTAAATTGAGTTGCATCGAATTGATTGAAATTATTTGATTGAGTTGCTTCGAACTGCTTTGAATTATCAAATTGAGTTGATTTCAATTTATTTAAATTATTGAATATAATTCCTCTGGATTGGTTTGTATTATTTAATTGAGTTGATTCGAACTGCATTCAATTATTGAATTAAGTTGTTTTGTATTGCTTTGTATTATTGAATTGAATTTCTCTGAATTATTTCATTGAACTGGATCGTTTTGAATAATTGAATTGGATTGCTTTAAAATGGCTTTGAATTATTGAATTGAATTGCATTGAATTTATGAATTGAATTATATTGAATTGCTTAGAATTGTTAAATTGAATTGTATTGAATTGCTTAGAATTGTTAAATTGAGTTTGCTTTGAATTATCGAATTGAAATGCTTAGAAATATTGAATTAAATTGCTTTCAATGACTGAACTGAGTTTCTCTGAATTATTTAATTGAATTGAATTGAGTTGCCTTGAATTATCGATTTGCGATGTTTTGAATTGAGCAGCTCCGAATAGCTTTGAATTATTGAATTAAATTGCTCTGAATTATCAAATTAAGTTTAATTGCTTTGAATTATCGAGTTGTATTGATTTGAAATGCATTCAATTCTTGAATTTACTTCCTTCCTAAGAATGCTTTGAACTGCTTGGAACAATTCAATTGAATTACATTGATTCATTGAATCGAATGGCTTTGAATTTTAATTTTACTAAACAAGTCGCATCGATTCCCCGGAATTTCGTAGATAGTCAGTTCAAAGGGCTAGGTTTACGTGAAAAGATTTTCCCGAGAGGTGGTTCGGAAAGGTTTGAAGCTGGTTCGATTTTAAGGCGAGTTTGAGCGGGCCGAGATTACACGAGCAATTAACTTTATGACACTTGGCAACGTTCGAAAATCCTGCGGCGTGGGTTGTTAAAGGCTCGCGTGCTCGACGTCGAAGGCTTCGGGTGCCTCTCGTCGGCTTAAAGCCCGCGACACCGTAAACAAAGCCCACGTATACCATACACTCTTCTCTCCTCCTCCTCTCTACCTCCTCCTCTTCCTCCTTCTCCCCTCACCGTTATTAATAATAACCGGAGCGCCGATTTCGGCTGTGAAACGAAGGCAGGGACGGCGACGCGGTGTGTTTCAGCTTCCAGCGTTTAAGTTGGCTTCGGCTCGTGACGGCCGTCTCGTACGAAAACATTCTTCGTCGATTTACTTTCGGGAATTCACGCGTAAACGTTGACGTATTTAAGGGAGGCTGTAAACCATCTATTTCGGTGTCCCGACGGGAATAATCGCGGCCGACGCGTCGCGTTATCGGCTCGTCCGACACCGCTCCTCGATCGCTTTTTTCCGTCACTCGTCATCTTTGGCCCGCTGTCAGCCTGCCGATCCGCCAAGAATAACCGCGGTAATACATGTATAATGTATATGTATAGTAATCGTTAGAATTTTGCGAATGTTATGCATTTATGACGAAAGTGAGTAAACGTAAAGACATTAGAAGAATTGTAAAATGCTGTTGTATCATTTTCAGCCTATTAGAAACGTATTAGAAAAGAAAATATAACTTCCTACTTTACTCCAGTTTGCTGCCATTCTGATGTCAGGATTGTTATTTTGCATGAACAACCAGAATCTAGTAATCGCTAGACATGCGTGGAAAAGATGTGCACCGTGTTTGTAAAAAATTTATCCCCGATTCAGTAGTATCTTCGAAGTTCGATAGCAACCAGAACTGAATATAACAGTGAAACAAATACTAATTCAGGACAGAACTCTTTTGTGCTCATTCATTCTTTTATTAGCTTTCTACTGACATATTCGGGACGTTTTCCTGATCAAAATGGGACCAAACACGACATAATTCGAGCCACATTTGCCTTTCCAATCCACGATTTTGTAAAACCTCCATTATCCGAACGGGCGATATCTGAATCGTTCATTTGAGCCAACTTATATTGAACTGTGCATGTATTCGTTCATTTATAACGCGATTAATTGTTCCATTCGGTAACAAGTTCATTTGGAAAGATAGCTTAGTAACTGTACTATTATCTGAACACTTATATGGTCCCTGATTAGTTCGGATAACCGAGGTTCTACTATATCGTGGATTAAACAAGTAAATTCAGTCCAAATTGCACCGTGTTTGGACACATTTTATCCAGAAAAATGTAACGAATATGATGGTAAATGAATCACAAATAAATCTCGAGAAACAACCTAAAGTTTTATCATTGTTTTGTTCACTCGCTCTTATTCCTTGTGCCGAACGTTAGCGGCAGGAGCCTTGAAAGGGTAGCATCTGTGCACGATATAAGTGACAGGACTCGACATGTTTACATGTATCGGGACACTACTGTACTCCTGGATCAATCACACTCCCTCAACTGTCAAAGCGTGCAGAGACTGGTAGGCATTTTTTGAGTTCCGCGTGCGACGAAAGGCGCGTCAAGGTCAAGCAACGAGTAAAACGTTATCTAATCGAGATGCTCGTCCTCGCGTTACAGAGCTGCCGTGTATATCGGCATTTGCTATCGCGAAGGAAGAGGATGCCTCGTCGTCGGGTAGGATTCGCCGGACTGAACGACGGTACGACAAGGAGTTATGATATCGGCGCCGATCGCCGCGCCAAGTGAAAACACGGTGGCGTGAGTAATATACAACCATAGGGCGATCTTTTATAGTGCAGGGACTCCGAAGGGAATGATCCGCGGCCAACGTCGGCCGAGATAGGATCGTTCTAACCCCCGCGCGAACCAAAGGAGAGGGTCAAGGAGGAGCGAACCCGGAGCAGTCAGCGATTCTAGTCGTAAATAAAACCGTGTCTGCTACCAATGCCAATCTGGGACCTCCGTACCTGTCCGAGGGCAGTGCGTTGCCATCGCAAACTCCAGCGACTAGGAAAATTTATATCGGACCGGCACAATTCTATATTTTTCCGAGATCCGACGAGATCCGACGAGATTTGACGAGATTTCACGAGATCGAACGAGATAGAGACACTTTTGTACACTCGTGTTAATATTCAGCACTGGGCTTACGGAGCATTAAAATTAGTTTAACACGTTCACGCCGGCTGTTTTCTTTAATTTTGCCCCATTAGGTGGCACCGTACTCAACATTTTGTTAAGCAAAATTTAGGCTGAGCAGGACAATTTACTCTTACTATGCATTTATTAGAGCATGTTATTAGTATAGCACAGCTTGTATTCAAAATGTTTTTATTTTAATTATTTATTTTATCGATACAAAAACCACGGCGTGTATCACCGGTGGTACACACCGGCGTGAACGTGTTAACCCCTTGCACTATAATAATGAGTCAGATTCGTGATAAGAATTTCGAACAACATCTACTAAACATGTAAATTATTAATTTCCTTTGAAGCGAAATAAAATTTTATTTTGTTGCTGTCGATATATAGCCATTGGGGAATATACAAGCATATAATAAATTTAGATTTTCTTTTTATTCTAAGAAGTAATGGACGACAATCAAGTTCTAATCACTGTAACCGTAAAATAAATCATAGTGCAAGGGGTTAAAAAAAACGAGAGTATGCATTTCTAAATTTTTAACCATTCTTCGTATAATTAGACTGCGGATTTCCTTTGTGTAAAATAAAAATATACTAGATGAATTATAAGAAATAGTCGCGTTTAGTACTCGGTAGTTCTAGTGTTAACTTCTGAACAACCGAGCACTAAATGCAACTAGCGTATATTGCCTTATAATAACGGCAAAATTGCATTTATTCAAATTTTGCACAATTTTTGTTTCCATGTGTACTTCAATAGAAAATTTTGCTAAAAGATTACTCCTGAAAACATATTTATAATTTCAGTATTTGTGAAAGAAAAAATTTGAAACAACTCATTTTGACTGATCCGGTAGATCTAATGTTAAATGTAGTCCACTTCTTAATAATTGTAGTGTACTTTATAATAACAATCGCGGCTGAACATTACGATTGGCCACACAAGCTTTCGATGCCTATTAAACGCGATTTTACTCGTTCCGAGGCGCTGAATACGAATATGCCTTTTCAGCGAAAATTATAAGTTCCCGAGATACTCGCAGAAAACTCTCACAAATGTTCCCAAAAATTCGTACGAAATGAGTGTCCCTTCAACATTAAACATTTTTTACCTATGTTTAAATGTTTATAATGTTATTAGAAAAATACGATCATATTTGGGAGAATCTACAGAATGTTCTTACGTAAGAATAATTCGTCTACCTTTTTCGGCTGAAGGAGGAAAAATTCTGAAAGTTGAATTTGTGACATTTTTTTCAAAACAAAATTTCTCGAAAACTGAGCCTGATGGCGATGAACGGCGTCTGAATTCGCAATCTGCACACGAAAGTCTATATAGACGAATATTTCATTATACAGGGTGAGTCACCTAATATACAATGGGGCTGACACGATGCCAGAAAAAAAATTTTGATTTTGTCATTTTTTTAGAGATATCAAGGTCACCTTGACTTTTTAAATGGAACTACCCTTTTTTAAACACCTACAATGATAGTCCCTTTCATTATGAATTCAGTGACTATAATTACTCAAGGTCATTCAAGGTCGCGGACAGAGTTCAACATTCCTTCAAAGCCCGTTTACAGGCATGTATCGATGTTAAATCATATACGTTACCTCTGTCCGCAACCTTGAATGACCTTGAGTAATTATAGTCACTGAATTCGTAATGAACGGGAATATCATTGTGGGTGTTTAAAAAATGATGGTTCCATTTAAAAAAGTCAAGGTGACCTTGATGTCTCTAAAAAAATGACATAAAAGCCCCATGTACCATTCAACTTTGTCCTTACCATATTTTCAGATCTTTAGAAACAGCAAAAATATTTTAGGTTCAAACGTTAGGTTACTCACCCTATATATGGACGTTTTCTGCGGAAATTTTCAAACTAGCACATTCAATTCTGCCCATAAATGTGCGTTTAGTAGGGGTGGGGGTAAAAATGGCTAGCCAAAATAATTTCAGTTGGCAAGCCCATACTCATCCATTCCGAATGATCACCTCGGTTGCTCAGAAGATCGCCTAAAAATCAGATCGAACGGTACACTACGATTCCGTTCGATTCTTCGAGTGCTCACGGTGCCGCGATGAAAAGTCAGACTGAATCGCGTCGATCTTTAAAAATCGAGGATCGTAACGACAGGCTGATTGCCATGCCGCGATTCCTTCTGGTTCCCTCTGGTACTCTCTGGTTCCCGAGTCCTTCGAGCAGGAATCATCATCGTGCCGATCGTGCGAAACTCGTTACCACGGGCCGTTAGACAACCGAGGAAAGAGACAAAGTATCGGGGACGCCTTGACGAGCGAATCGCGGAAACGATAACACCTCGCTGGGCCTCGTTTGCAATCGCAGTCGTAACTTACATCGTTCTTACAAATGTCTTCATAAATAAAACTTTTTGTTTTTTTTTATTGTTGCACTGTAGTGTGTAGTCATTCGTTCTAGATCGCCCAGAAGCTAGAGTACCGAAAAATGTAACATCACACGAGATTAGAATTGAATCCAATGACCTACTTTACTATGAATTTAAGTTTTAAAATAATAATAAGATACTTGTGTCTCACTGCGAACGTTCTCCGCATCGAATTATTCCACAAAAAATTAAATAACTTTCACGGCTACAAATGGCTGCAAAAGTCTTCGATTTCTAAAGATTAGCTGCGAACACGGGCGAATCTCACAAGTATTTCCTAAAAGATGCTTGAAAGATGAATGCATTAAAACTTGCTTCGATTATATTAATTAAAATTTCCCAAAAATGTATCCTTTGAATTTGATAGCTTTTTGATCCTTGTAGATGAAGTTACTATAAATAGAACTAATCTGAACGTTACAAACATTAGATAAGAGGCCAAAAGTAATATTCCTTATTTTGATGCTATTTTTAATTCCAAGACTTTTAACGCTTGCCACGCTTATAAACAATCGATTTCGGACATAAAAATGGCGATTCTAGTTGCTCTGGACATCGGTCATAATATTAAAGACGTACTCGTAAACTACCCTTAACACTAGATTTACGGGGTCCGTCAAAATGACGTATTCAAAAATTTTGAATTTACGATTATTAAGAGTGTAAGGAGGCATTCGTGAGGAATTATTAAATAGATTTATTTTTTTGTGTACATATTACAATAATAATCGCTAAAGATCTAAGTAAATACAATTTTTTTATAAAGCAATGTAAAATAATCAATTTTAGTGCTCCGTAAACCTAGTGTTAATTTTGTGACTTTTGTCGCGCTAGATTGACATTTTCGGCCATTGTGCACCGTGAGGCGGGCAATCGGATCTCTCCAATAGATCCTGGAGGATGGAGAAGGGAAGATCGCGTGTTAATCCGCACCGGACACACCTGTCGGGGATCGGTGGCGGGGTGGAAAGGGTGATAAGGTGGAGAACGTTCGGCTAGGTCGCCGGAATCGACACGTGTACTTAGCGGAGCCGTGTGCAGTCTGCAGCCGCCGCGTGTATGCACCGGAGAAAGAGGATGCGGCACGTTGTTTCGTGCGAACTATCGACCCGCGGAGATGCGTGCCTACCGGTCACGAACACGGGCCCGTTTCCAGCCCCGGAGGCTGTTATTTCACCGGCGGCAACAACATCTCCGAATCGTCTCGATCCTATCTAATCATTCAAATCGCAGCGGGTCCTAATCAAGGTACACAACGCCCTGTACCGTTGCGCACAGCTCGATTCTTTCCGCCCCTTTCCTACCCTCGACAACGCAATCAGTCCATAATGCTAGATTCGACCACCTGATTGCACTTTGGAACCCGGTGAACCCGTTCGGCTTCCTCCGAGACGGCAGATGCGCTGATCAGTATTTTCGGGACGGGATCCGGCGATTCTGATAGATCCTTCGATCGAGATCACCTTGAGCGTAATATTTCAGTGATCTACAGTGACTCTGATACATATTCGGACACTATTAAAAAGACGATAACTGTTTCAATATCGGACCCTTCGACTAGAGTTTTGTTTTGAGGAATTAAAACAATTTGTTTAATACATGACGTGAAAAAGAAATTTTGTAGAAATTGCAATTGGTCGGAATTGGGGAGAAAATACTAAAAGTTTCTTTTTATAACTTTCTTACATCGGCCTATATTGTAATATTAAAAAATACGTTTTGCAGATCTGTATCAATTATAAAACACGAATAACTTTGTCAAAATTGGTCCAAACGACTTGAGTTTTTTTTTGAGAAATTGGAAAGATTAGTTCACTAGATAATATGTAAAAGAATTTTTTTAATGTTCATAATGTTATAAAAAGAGATACCGTTATATTTGGGAAAGCATACCGAAGAAGCATTTTCGGATGAAACGGAAACTATTTTGAAAGTTGTATTATTGACTTTTTTTGTCAAAATGAAATTTCTCAAAAACTGAGCCAGATGGCGACAAACAGCTGCCGGATTCGTGTTCTGCACACCAAAGTCTATAAGAACGTGTAAAATTGTTGTATATGACAAAACTGATGTTGACCAGTGTTGTAAGTAGTTGTAACCCTTCACAGGTCTATTTAGCTACACAAGTATAAACATATTGAGAAAATACAGTATGCATTTAACAGTGTATTCGTTTAATGTGCACGTTGCATTCAGAAAATATATATAGATGCCAGAATCGTTTAAATGATTTAATTTCAGAAAGACTCACCTGGACGTGTGCAGGTTGCAGACTCCTCCACAAAGCGAAAACTGCACGCGGATGATGTGGAGGATTGTTAAGCTGTTAGGTTTGTGACTCGATGAGATCGGTGGATCATACGTTGGAAGATCGACGAGATTATAGGACGCGGCGATTAGGCGCGACGAGGTGTTCCGTCGCGAAATTTAGGTTAGGTTCGCGCGAACGATCTTTGATCGGAACGGTCACTGTTAACAATTTCAGGGCTGACGATTAGGCGACGCAATGCCAACTGAACACTGCTCGACCGTACGTGTCTGACAAGGCTATAGTTCTCGTATTAGTATTGTTTTCATCCGGAATATTCTGTTATAAAGGTTTCCAGAATCCACTTTCGAAGGAGGATAATAAAATCGTTGTCTGACAACAGTTTCTAGCAGTCAAATTATATCGATCACTGCAGAGATTTCCATATACGTGTAAATGGAAAAAGTAATTTCAAAAATCCAGTTAAAAAATTAATAAGCACGACAGCTTGCAATCTAAAAGTAGACGGTTGTTACAACAATTAATTATTCTTTAATGTAGAACTTTGTGTTGATTGATTTAATATATAACAATATATTTCCATTCATACGAGGCAGTTCATACGTTGAACGAGGCAGCGTCCGAGCAGTGTTTTGTGAATTTGTTTGTTAGACAGAAGACATGTTACTAATTGTACATGAACTACCGCCGTAGTATTATTATAATTAAAGAGATGAAACGAATAATTTTCCAGAACGTTTCTCACGGTTAATTCAGTTTTACGTTTTTAATTTTCACTTATTTTCACACGTATCTATCGGAAGGATATTACGCATACTGTGCGCCGCATGCGCGCGCATCACACATCGCCACCTATCGTATATTGCGCTCTGTTAATAGAGCGCCCTTTTCAAATCATTCTTAACAGGATAGTTTCTTTTTGGAAAAACAGGTTCCAGTGAGTCAATAATTACATTCAATTTTTAAATACGAAGGAAAATGATTTGATAAAAGACGATGTTAAGTACTCTACCTAGATCATGAATAATAATGTGATCGATGAAAAACAAGATTGAGAAGATTAGAAGCAGGACGTTTATTACGCACTTCTTCATTTAATGACCACTTACATTTGAGAAGCAATCGATACATAGCACACGACATAATTTCATATACTGCGAGTACTACTTTTCACTGATTGTCAGTTGTGGATCGTGATCCTTGATCATTCGCTCGCGGCACATTGAAGCGCAGGTTTTTCAGCTTTTCGGGTTGAAGGTACGAATAATTTTTCTGTTCATATATTTCCTCGATTTCCCTCTTGCTCACCGCTATAACACATATCAATCTTTTTTAATTATAGGTATAATTAGAAAGCAAGTCATTGTGCAAAATGAAAATATTGTAAATCAATTGTAAGAAGCAGATGCTAGATAAGAATATATTTCTTCTGTTAACCCTTCGCACTCGCAGCAATTTTCATTCCAAACTCAAGATATTTCTTTAAACGTCGAACATTTTTATTCTACGTATCTATTTTGCATTATACACCTAAAATTAAACCTGTTGTCTCCTACAACAGTTAAGTTTTTAGCAATTTATAGAATTTTTAGAATGTTATAATATGAAAACTGTTTTAAATAATGGAGTGGCAATTTTTACTGGTGTAGACCAAAAGGATAAATCATATCTTTAATTTATTACATTCACATTCTTATTAATGACAATTAACATACATGATAAGTGTTTCTGCCTAGCGGAGTGAATATTGTCTTCTTTGATCCTTTCTTCAGTGGTTGTATGGTTCAGAACCAAGTCTGTTAGTTTCGATTTGAAGCCTAGTCTCCTTCTAGCTGCAATAATAATCACAATCTGCTCATCTACCCAGCTCTCGAAATTTTCAAGTCGTTTCCAGTAAATATTAATCGAGTCGCAAATAATACCTGTCTTAATATATCAATTTCATTTATAAGCAAACACAGCAACAATTATATCTAAATTAATCATTTTATGCATTGCTACTTAAATTTGCAAGTACTACAAACTAAAGAACAAAATTGCAATCAAATTAAATTCTACATATACTACGAATTCTACCGTTTCTAATTGTACATAGACGTGTTTGGTAGGCCCCGCCCATTTTGAAGGGTCACCTTCACTGCACCCCCATCCTCAAACCTAACCCAGATCTAATCAAAATGCGTTTAAAATGGCGGGGAGGGGGGTCACTGTAGTGAACCTAACAGTTTTTTTTAACATATCTCGGAAACTATTCTCAAACAGTGGTAACATGTATAGGAAAAAATTGCTCAGAATCATGCTCCAGATAATATATTTAAAGCTCATAAAAATTGGCAAAGAACCCCGTTTCTAGATTGTTACCCCACGGAGGGTAAGGTTTGTACAGTCTTGAAACGAATTTTGGTTAGGCTTAGGTTAGGTCTGGGTTTAATTTCTTGGGGCGGTGGTGGAGAGGGAAGGATGGAGCCCCCCCCCCCCCTCCGCGCACTAACGGACGAATTGAGACATTGGAAGAAGGTGAAGTTTTGTTATAGTCACCCTAACAGTTTTTTGAGAATATCTAATAAACTAAGGCCGAGCGGCGGTAACATGTATAGGGAAAAGTTGTTTGGAATGATAACCTTGACGACATATTGCAAGGTCATTGAAATCAGTGAGGTGTACCTTCTTCTGTGTAATTACCCAATTTCTCATTCGCAAATACATGAAGTCCACAGTGCAGAAGTGAGTTACCTTCTGAGATATTCGGCTTCGAAATATTCGTACCAGGCATCGAATGATGCGACTCAGGATGTATAGTTCCTTCACGGGACGAAGATTTGTCCTCTTCGCGTCTTCTCTCTTCCGGTTTGTCGATACCATCAATCGCGTGCATCGATGATGGTAATGACGAGTCACTCTCATTGTTGTGATTCGACAGACTGGATGGATTGTCTGTCATGATCGCGTTTCGAGTCTCTGTTCAAAACAATCCACATATTTAAACGTTAACCATCAGAAATCACGATCCTCACCTCCGAGGGAAAAATCGATCGCAAAAATGCATTGATGCAATCATAACGAAAGACGAATACATAAAATACAAAATCGTAAAGGTATTTAGAAAAAAAATGGAGAATATAATTAGGTACATTGTGTTCGACTTATCACGTTTCACTTGAAAAAGAAAATCAATTTTCAATTCACTTCAGTTCCATAAAAATTATTCTAGTAAATTCAGACATTAACGGTTCGGATAATCGAGGTTCCGCTATATCGTGAATTAAACTAGTAGGCACGAGCCAAATGGCACCATGATTGGACGAAACTTTGTGCATGTATATAACTTACGTAGATCTACAAAAAGGCATATTTTAAATTTTCATTATAACCACAGATAAAATAAGTTAAAAATCGTGACCTTTACTTTTTTTCACAATTTCAAATCATAGCAATTTTTAAGAAAAAATCATTTACACGTTACCTAGTAGACTAATCTTTTTAACACCTCAAAAAAGAAAACTGAAGTCGTTTGGTCCGATTTTAAAAAAAGTTATTTGTCTTGGAATGGTGTACGAAACTTTTCACACCCACTGTATATCCAGACTGAATCGAGAAAAAGCATTCTCGACCGGCCATTAGACCGCATCCCGGGCTTCCGCGGCGAATAATGCCTTTGTTACGCAATTACACCGCTCCAATTAAGGGCCGACATCGAGAGTCGGCTTTAACGACTATTGCGCGGCGCGGTAATTCGGTAATAAAATGACTTTCCGCCGGCAGCTTATTAATCGAACCGGCAAAGTCTCGTTTGTTACGGGGACGATCCACTCAGCGCTAATGTAACGCAAATAGGCTCGATCGAAACGTTAATTACGATTCGACCGTCCGATCGACGCACGACCTACACCCTAATCAAGAACCAGGAATCGAGAGTCTAAGAATCAAGAGGAGTTGTAATCATCGGTTGAGGGCCGGGATCCAGGAACTCTCGTGTTAAACGTTCCAGGTATCACCTGGTTTTTCTAATTACCACCACAGATGATACCTCGTGCCCGATCCACTTTCTATCCTGTCTTTATTACCGTGAAAATCGTTTCCTCGGGATCCACCGAGTCGTCGCTCGATCCTTGCACTCTTTAAGCTGTCTTTATCGCGTTCATGGCAACGCACAGCGCTTGGAAACCCGTTTCTTCCGTAGCCAAAGTTGAATTATTGAAGTTTCATATTTTAAATAAATTCTTTTATCAATTGGTCACCGTTTCACAGAACCCTACCAATCCGTGAGATTACAATAAATTAGTGAAACACAATACGAACACCAGAATGTAGTTATCTCTACTCTGCAAGAAATTTCTCATCCACAGTACAGTTCTTTTATCATAAAATGATGAAAACTAACATTCTACAATTCTTTTTGTCTTATCCATTTTGTAATTAATTCAAATTTCAAATTGTTTTCATTTCAAATTGTGAATGTGGTTCAGTGGTTTTAAAATGGCCTTTGATATTTTAATCAAACTATATTTACATTATTTCTCGCGTTAATTGTTGCTTTACTGAATATTTACAAGATTTTATTCTCATCGAAGGAGTCTAGTCGATTTGGTTTTAAACATGACGTAAACGGAAGTGCATGCCGACGTCAACGGCGTGTACAATAAGCTCCGTTAGACACAACATGCTACAAAAATTTGTTTACGATATTGAATCATGTACGAATATATTGTAAAAAGTCTTTTAGCCCTACATCATGGGTTATTGTCAAAAAAAAATGTCTAAGTATAGTATATTTTTGTGATTATTCTTAACAGAGTAACACTGCGACGTTCCAAATGAAGAGAGTGCATAACAATTTATTTCTGGGACACATAAACGTGATTCATACTTGATTGACAAGAGGTAAGAAAGTACATATATTGTACAATAATTGAGAATTTTTTCACTGCAAAATCTGTACATTCGACCATATTGCAGATATTATTGCAAATCACATAATTCTGAAAGAGGACTCATTTTACCGAAACGGATTAAGAACATTTCCCTGAACCAACTGAAAATTATCTGAGAAATATTAAATATTAATACATTTTCAGTTGAACTGATCATGATCAAACAGCAAAAATTCTTTCATTACACTATTCAATCTTCTCACAACAAATTCCCAAAAACAATCTATATTTACATTATCCAAGAACAATTTTCAAGAATACCCTGAATCTGGCAAAGGCATGTTTCCAACAAAAGTCGATCAGCATTCACTTTTCTATTCAATATGAAAAATTTCCATCAAAAATTTTTTTTCATAAAAAATGGAAATCATCTGATTTTTTAAAAAATGTCACTAGATATGTTTGACTTTGTGATATTCTAGCTTGTGCCGAGACGGATTCAACGATGCCCTATACTATAACAGGGCTGATGATGTTTATGCAATTTTCAATATTTCTAAGCAAATTCTAAAAAAAAATTAGAATCAAATAAAATCTTATTTTCAGTGGTAGTAGCCTTTGTGAATCTGACATGATTCACAATCGTACTAAATTCTACCGAATTTTGTATTCTAGCATTTTTTGAAAATGTTCAGAAGCCAGAAATGCATAAAGATCCACAATTTAACTGTAGCCATAAATCGTGAAATAACGCTAAAATAATTTTGTCCACGAAAAAAACGAGTTGCCATCCCACTGTGCGATCGAGAAGAAAAAAAAAAGGTGGAAAAAGTCTCACCGGAAAGTCACAATGGCTGAAAGCGACGCGACTGTCCGTAGAGACGTCGCGGCACTTGATCTTTCGACATCCAATCCTCCTGGTTCATGATTGTCCTAGTTGACCTTGACATCGCTGCTGATCGAGGAATGAGGATGTATCTCTCTGGAGCGTCGCGACGCAGGCAATCCGGGATCAAGCGACGATCTAGAGACGACACGCAGAGTTTGCTCGCTCTTTGTCTTCGGGGTTTTGATCCGAGGCCGTGTCTCAGTCCTAAAGATGCTGATTAATTATTATCAGTCGTAGTAAAATGTTTTAGCAGTGTTTAATCCGTTCCCCATTTTGGAAATAGTTTTTAGAATTTTACATAAACTCTTTCTTAACACTGAACCTACCGTCATCGATCAAAATGGTCGGTTCCAAGTTTTTGATTTTACAATGGTTTAGATTATAAAGATAATATCGTGGGAAATGATTAAATAAATATACTTAATTATAATACGAACCGTATAAATTCAATCTTGTCGTTTTTATAAGGCAAACATATACAATCAAAGCAACTGTATAAAGTCCAATGATATTTATTTTCATTTCATGTTCCACTAATAAACAATTTCTATATTCTTATTTCTCAGTGAACGTGGACTTCGCGAATCTTACTACAGTAATCGTAGATGAATATTCGTAATTATATTTATATGTAATTATATATTTTATCAAACGAGGGACAGGACGATACACAAATTTAGTTACAAGTCTCGAGGACTCGGATTGCCGAATGAAAAAATTCACTATAAAAAGCAGATGATTAAAAATATTTTCTAAAACTTCGTAGACTGACACCGCTACCTATCGCTCTACTTAGGCACACCTTTGCCTCGCGACAACTGGTTCCTCAGGTGGATGTCGTGGGACATATTCCTGGTAGGTGGCTGATTCTCAATCTGTCTAGTTCTTGCGTCGCCGATCGGAGCTTCAGGTTCGATGGCCTCCTCCGATTGTTTGTTAATAAATGAACCGCCGATCTCGATGTCTTCTGTGGACATCCTCCATTTCTCGAAATACTGCTTGCTGTATGGATAGGGATCCCCTGGAACTTTGATATACTCGCCGTCGATGACATAATTGTCAACGTTGCTTGGAGATTCTTCAGAGTCCTTCTCTAAAGCAGCGCTGTCTGTCCATTCCGCAGATTGGCGGTTCTGTTTGCGTTCTTCTTTCTTGGAACTCTCTAAAAAAAGTATTTTTCTTTATTGTTCTCAACTGAATCAACAACCGACCAATTGACGAGACAGTATATTAATCCAATGGTAAAACATTATGGTACAATAGGGTTGAACTGCGTTTTGGAGAACTCTTTTCTTCAAGATCTTTTTTATACAATCTTATAGATTTCGACGAGAAAACACCGAAAATGAAATCTTATTGTGCGGAATTCATTGGTTAAAAAGCTATACGCGTATAAAGTTGAACACTTTTAAGCCTTTTTGACAGGTTAAAGCGCCGCCATATTAATATATTTGCTAGGTGATACACATAAAATGGACTAAATACTTCCGAACAGATCCGTTAGATGGCAGTACAAACATATACGTAATAATAACACATTTACTAAATCAAAATGCGAAACATTATAATATGGTCGGGACGGCCTTCTCCGCTCCCACACGACCTAACCCCGAACCATCTTGGACTGTACCTTCTTTTTGAAATCCTGTATGTGATTCTGTATATTTTAATTACTGGACACCGAAAACGACCGATTCCATGATTATTGTTATAACTTTTCATTTCGCACCGATGAGTATGACATTTTTTTAAATTTCCGCAAAAATCCACAATCCTCAGCCCAAGTAATTTCTTCTTCTTTACTCCTTGGCATGTCTCTAAAGCTAAAATTTCTAATACTTGAACTAGCCATTTCAAAATCAACAATAAACTTATTAATAATTAACTTGTGAAAAACACTTGAAATTTCTTATGATTACAAAGTATGTGTAACCACTGAATTGCCATCTAGCGCATACGCTTAGTACTATTTAGCCGATCCCGCAAATATACCATACTATCTAACACTACCTCTACTGCTCAACGAATATCCAATATGGCGACGCTCTAAATTGTCAAAAACGCTTAAAACTGCTCATCTTTACATGCGTATAACTTCTATATCAGTGAATTCCTAACAACCATACACACATTTTCGGAATGTCCTCATCAATATCTACAGGATCACATAAAAAAAAGTTCAAAAAAGTTAAGAACACGGAGTTCTCCAAAAGGCAGTCGAACCTACAATAGTGTCGCGAAGAACGCAGCGACACGAGGGGCACAATTCCTCGAGGTTCCTATATCTTGTAGCTTTCTTCGCGTTAAAAAATTTTCATAGAATGTACCGTTAAGTCATTCTTCAGGGTGATCAAATTATCTATTAGCTTCTAAATGCATAGAAATCCTCAGTATACTGATTATACAACTCACCCTGCGTCTGTTCCAAAGACATGGACTCGTACCCAGGCGCAAAGTCATTCTCAAAGTGGGTGAAGCTGTTAGAATACTCATGACGATCTTCAGGCTCCATGGTCCTCGAATCTTGTTCAGCCACGATCATCTTACCATCGCTGGCCTCCTGGTCCACCTGTCGCGTGCTTTGCATGGAGAACTCAATATTCCTGTCCGCAGCAGCGTTTAGACTATCCCCAAACTCAGAAACAATCTCCGGCTGATTGGCATCAAATGGCTGAGGATTTCTCAGCATTTGCTTTTGCTCGGGAATCGGAGGTTCCTCTAAGTTCCCAATGTTTCTCATGTCTACGTTTTCCGGACTGGTTGGTTGTCTAGCATGAGCAGCTTCGGACCCTTTAGCGTCCTTGATCTTCTCAGTCCTGTGCCAGTACCCATCCGAACTGGTCGAGAAGGTGACTACATTGAGTCTAGGTAGTCCACTCATGGTTGACCATGTCCATGATTCTGTAGATTTAGCTCTAGAAGATCTACTGTCCTCCGCAAGAGACATCGACGATGTCGAATCAGACAACTGCAACGTGTGCAGCTTCTTGCTGTCTATCTTATGTACATCACTGGTCCGTTTAACGTCCTGTTTCTTCATGTTGACCTTCACCTCCTTCGGAATGTCCTCAACGTCTTCTTCCGCCATGGCTTCTTCGTTAGCCGACGGAATTGCTTGTACGTCCAACTTCGGCTCCGGTGGCTCGGGACGAATACTAAGAAACTCCGTTGACATTTCAGTCTCCGGCACAAAGTCGTCTTTGTTGGAGATGTCGATGGGCACTTTGGACTTCAGGGCTAGGTCCTTCCAAGCGGAGATCTCCGCGTCGAAATCTGTCCCTAAAGGAATGTTGTAGTCCTCGTCGCCGGACGAAATGTCTTTCGTCGAGCTTGACGCTTTCTTCAGAACCTTCTCGGTTTCCATTTTGTCCACTGGCTCCGCTGTCTCGTCGATCACGCTGGGTTCCATCTGCTTGGCCGACTGACTAGATGATTCGGTTTTTGAGCTTGATTTCTCCGTGTCCGAGGTGCTCATCAGCACGTTGAGACCCGTCGCGTTGTGCGCGAATGTGTTGGGTGCTGAATGAAAACAACATACAGTGATACAACTCTTTCGTTCTAATTTATTTTTCTGTGAAAGTTTTAATAGCGCATTGGCCAGATTTCTCCGAGTAAAATGAGTCCAAACACGATACCATTTTGATCATGTTTGGTTGTTTAATTCGTGATTCGGTAGAACCTCGATTATGCGAACCGATAAGATCTGAATTGTAAATCGGTAAACATTTAATTCAGTACTTTGGCTAGACGATTGTTTTATTATAAAAACACTCACGTTCCATTGGCTAGTTCGCATAATCGAGGTTCTATTGCGCCGTGGATTAAACTAGTCACTATGCTCCAAATAGTATTGTGTTTGGGCTCATTTTAATCAGAGAAATGTCACAAATATGTTTGGAACAGTATGATGAAAGAATTATAAGAAAGAAAAGAGTATTAACATTATTTGTTCACTCAATATCCTTGTTTAATCTAGGGGGGTCGATAGACAACACGATTCATTGAACAAATCAGTAGAAATTAAATTCAGCTCTGTAGCTAGATAACTGTTCTATTACCTGAATAATGTTCAAGTGATTTGTACGGATAATGGAGGTACTATTTTATCATGAATTAAACAAGTAAATATGATACAAAGTGTATCGTGCTTGGACTCATTTTAATCAGAAAAATATCACAAATAATTTGAATAATGTTCTAGTGATTAGTTCGCATAATCGAAATTCTACTGCACCGAGGATTAAATTAGTCAGTATGATCGAAATATTATCGTGTTTGGACTCATTTTATCCCGAAAAAATGTCACGAGTATATTGATAAATGTACTACGGATTTTACGATTTTGTGACAAGAATGAGTAGATCAAATGCAGAATAATAAAAATGTTTAAAGAATTTCAAAAAACTGTTGTTTTACAGTCGTTTTAAAATTGTTCAAATATCTGTCTATGTAGCTCTTGTACCATGTAATTTCCGTTCAATGTTTCAGTTTTTGTTGCCAAGTAATTAGTTTATTGATAAAGATATCATTAGTAGCAACAAATGTTTAGTGAACGGATTATTTGATTTTCAGGTTGATTGTACAAACCTACGCCCCAAATCTGTTTCTTATGGACATTTTGGGTCCCCTGGACCGTTTCTTTGGGGATCGTCGTGTCCCACTGGTACCGGAAGTTGACATTCGGCTCATCGTGACCAATCCGGCCAGTCTCCATGGCAACGACATCGGAAAAATCTTCGGGAGAATCGGTTCGCAACACCGGCTTCTTCTTTTTCTTCTTCTTCTCTTTGTCCTCCTTCCTGCTTTGCTTCTCCGGCATGTTGGGCTCTCTGATCGGAGGCTTCGTGTTTCTAGGGGAGCAATTCGCAACTCCTCGGATCTGCGTGTCCATTTTGTTCGAAACCAGCAGGAAATTGCGACTCCAAGGGCGTGGGAACCATCCAAAATAGCCGATGGAGTTGTTCGAGGTGATTTTGGTGTCTGCGTTCTTTTCAACATTGCTGGCTACCTCTGGGGACGAGCAACTTTCAATATTATTGTAGAAGTTTCGCGAGTAACCGTTTGGAGTGTCCTCGATTTCGACATTTATCGAGTTTCGAGATTCTTGGAACTTAACCTCTGCAAAGCATTACATTAGCGCTGATTTAACTCGTGGATCGCATGACGAGCTTGTTTCGTGGAATCGAGGGGGAATTTTTATTTTAGTTGTTCGTAACTAATTAGAGTTAATTAGAATGAATCGAAAAATGTTTCTAACCTGACTTGAACATGTCCTTGAGCCAGGAAAATACACCGTTCACCTTCTTCCTGTCGTTGTCGTCTGTGCATCGCACCGATGCTGCGCAAAACACGCATAGTGAAGAACAAAATTGGATCTTTGAAACTGAAGTTCGACTATCAAGTTTTTCAAAAAATCATTATTCATGTATTTCATACAACAGATTCCCAAATATCTGAAGAAGCATATGATTTTACATTTAGCTTGAGAGATGATTAATATTCTAATTCCGTCACAATTAGTTCACCAGTTGCAGTATGATAATCCTGACGCGATTTTACACCAATCCAAAATACTATCAAAAAGTTATATGTAATATTTCGTACGAAATCTAGGAAATAAAGCGCTGTAACTAGTAAATTAAGTGTAACAAAATTAAAATATTAATCGATTCTAAAATTGAAATTAAGGATTCTTCAACTTTACGTTTCACTGTATTTATTTATGAGTTAAAAGAAAAGTAATAATATACTTGTATCGAATAAAAAGTGTTCTCATTAAAAATATAATAAATATTCTATTTTCCTACAAACATTTCTACAAAAGTTATCCTAGTAGAAAATCAATAAAGGAACCAATGGTAATCGGTTTCTAGTAAAACTAACCCCTCAAACTCCACAAAAAGAACCTCAGAAAAACATTAAACTGTGGCAGTAGATTCCAAAATTAATTTTTCTGAGGCTATGAATTCGACGGATTAAATACCGTTTTTATGAAAATGATTGTTATTAAAGCGACTCACTTGCCGTTAAATTTCTTCGGATAAGGGGGTTCAAAACACCCCGTATGAGCTCCAGAGAGAAATTCTGTCCCCGCAGCATGGTGTCCGGTCTTCGACGGAAAAATTCTGCAGGACTATGGATACTGGACGAATTTTGTCAGCAAGCCGGACGTGGCAGACAGAGAATCCCGAATTTCCCTGGTTCGATTGATCTCTTCAGGATTTGTTGACAGGTTCAACAGACTGTCTGATTTTCCCCTGGCCGTTTCTCTGTTTTCTCCACTCGATTTTCCTTTCGGGATCGAGCGCGAGCGACCTGTTCGCGATTTATTCCATCAAATACTAACATTTTCATCAAATATCAATAATTCACTTTTCCATGACTCATCCAAAACAAATTTAATCTGTCGTTAAAGACAGCAATGTTAAAAATAAGAACAAAAAGGCGAATCAATTTGATATAAAATAATCTAACGTAAAATAATGAATTAACCCTTTGAGGTATGAGGATTGAAATAAATTTTAAAAAAATCCTTCGATCATTTAAAATGGCAAATATTAGGTTTTACCGAGCCTTGAAATGTTTGAAATACATAAAAAGAAGGAATAATGATGCTTTGAGGCTCCAATAATTTGAATTAATATATGTACACTGATGAGAAATAATAGATTATTCATTTAAAGCAAATACAAGTTTTCACCGAGACATAAAAGAAATTTTTATAAAATCGTTTTGTAAATATAAAATTAATGCAAAAAAATAAAATAAAAAATAAAATAATAAAATAATAAAAAAAAATGCGAACATAACCCTCGACTGAAGCTTAAAATAAGATTACATAAAAATACTTAAAAAGAGGGGACAATAAAGCTTTGAAGCCGTCATGGGTAATCATGATTCGAATCAATATGGCTAATATAAAACAAATTGTTCATTTAAAGCAAACACAATTGTCCACGAAGGATTGAAATGCTTTTTAACAGGATACAAAAATCAATAAATTAAATGTAAGTCTTCACCGAAGCTTGAAATGTTTAAAATTAACAGGACATAAAAGGCAAACAAGTCAAGATAACTCTCCACAAAAGGTTAAAATTCTGAAAATAAATGAAATGAAGAAATTATGAAGGTTGAGGCTATGAGGACTCGAATCAATATAACTAATGTAAAATAATGTATTGTCAATTTAAATTAAATGCAAGTGATGCGAGTCTTGTAATAAGCTTTTAAAAAAAACGGTAAATAAATTTAATAATTGGACACAAAAAATCAATGATGCAACTACAAGCATTTACAAAAAATTAAAATCCTGAAAATAAATGACAAAATAGTGAAGGTTTTTGGGGCTATTATGGCTCGAATCAATACAACTAATGTAAAATAATGGATTGTCCATTTAAATAAATGCATGTGATGCGAGTCTTGTAATAAGCTTCAAGAAAATCGTTACACATAATTAATGGGACCCAAAAAGCCAATGATGCAAATATATATGCCTTTATAAAAAGTTAAAATCCTAAAAATAAATTAAAAGGAAAATAATGAAGGTTTGAGGGCGTCAGGACCCGAATCGATAGGACTAATATAAAATAATGGATCGTTCAGGGATGCGGCCTAACGGCGCGAGGATATTTGTCAGGAGAGATTGAATTCGTGAGCGTTTCCTTTTGTCTGTCAACGAAAATGAAATATCAGGTTGACGTATCACGGCTCTCGGAATCTGATCGAGCACTCCCGCAGCGAAGTTCCGCGACGAGAAGTTCCCGTCCGAGACATAATTATTCTCGGTAAATCAAGCGAGCCCGGAGAGTTCCATCGACTCATCGAAGCCGCCGCCGCTGCCCGGGACTTCGGTTAATCATTGCCAAAACTTTTCTCCCCATGAGACCCAGAGAGACCCTCTCGCGCGGTTAATGCCATAATGGACACTTCTCTTTTCTCTTTCGGATTGCCTCCCTATTGATCCGAAACCACTAAACACGCGGGCATCGTTGCGCACACATTCTTTCGCCACTGACAACCCTCCTGAAACAACCATCGGGGTGCTTTCGACCTATTGTTTTTACTGGACTTCGTTGTACGAATCGGTAGTTGCGTTTTTGTTACATGCTGCATCAATCGGATGAGTTTTTCAATTATTGGAATATTTTCTACCTGCTTGATTTAACCCTCTATGGGCTCGTATAACATTCAGGTCACATTTTAATTTATCGACATTTTACAAAATAATTATAGCTTTTTTCATGAGATGGCGCACAAATCTTAACTTTATGACGTTGCCAACACAACCAATACTAGTATTCATGAACATTGCTAGGCTCATCAACCTGAAATAACAAAATAAATGCAAACTGTCGGCAGTAAAACTACGCGAAACCATGTGATCCAATTGATATTATTTGTGCTTTTGTCAGTGATTACCAAACTAAAAATAGTGGACATAATAACTCTGGGTTAGTATATCAATAACAACCTATTTGTTTGCATTTCAATTTTCAATTTGTTACTGTTTTTGATGATACAGTTTTGTCACTTTATAGGCCGGTGTGACTTGAAAGTCACATAGTGAATACATCGCAATAAAATTGTTTAAACGCAAAAATTTGTTTTCATTTGCATATATAGGTTTATAATTTCTGATTTTTCGTTCCCACAATTTTTTTGGAGTTAAAACAAAAATTCGGCCCATAGAGGGTTAATTTAAGTTGTTCAATTATTGGTGCATATGTGATCAATGTGATGACTTTCACCATTTTCGACAGACATTAATCCTTCCTTCCATTTATTTGATTTGGCCGCTAACGCGTAACTGGTCAAGGTGACCTTTATTACAATTTTAAAACACTTAATACTTGGTTCAATGAAATCTATTTATTTTTGAGGGACAAAATTCTTGCTACCATTTATTTTTTTAGTTTCTGGCGCGCAACTGGTCAAGGTGGCCATTTTTTAACCGTAGAACAGTTATATACTTGATTCAATTCAATTTATTCAATTTTTGGTGCATATGTGATCAATGTGGCAATTTTAACATTTTCGAGAGAATTAATCCTTGCTTCCATTATTTTTAATATTTTTAGGAAACTTAATACCTGATTCGCTTCAATTTATTTATTTTTGAGAGACTTAATTCTTGCTTCCACTTATTTTATTTGGTTACTGGCGCGCAACTGGTCGAGGTGACCATTTTTAAAATTATAGGAGATTTTATATACTGGATTCAATTCAATTTATTCAATTTTTGGCGCATATGTGATCAATGTGACGATTTTTACAATTTTCGTGAGACTTAATTCTTGCTGCCATTTATTTTATTTGCCTTCCGGCGCGCAACTGGTCGAAGTGACCATTATTACAATTTTAAAATACTTGTTTCAATGCAATCTATTTATTTTTGAGGGGCATAATTGTTGCTACCATTTATTTCATTTGGTTTCTAGCGCGTAACTGGTCATGGTGGCCATTTTTAAAAGTGTAGAAGACTTATACACTTGATTCAATTCAATTTATTCAATTGTTGGTGCATATGCGATCAATATGGCAATTTTTACCATTTTCGAGAGACTTAATCCTTTCTTCCATTTATTTTATTTGCCTTCTGGCGCTCAACTGGTGTAGGTGACCATTTATACAACTTCAGAAGACTTAAAACTTGATTCGCCTCAATTTATTTATTTTTGAGAGACTTAATTCTTGCTTTCATTTATTTCATTGATCAAAATGGGATACCCTGTATATGTAGAAAATGGTTCGATTTAAATGATTAGCTACGCAAATAAGTGTCCATAGGGTTAATGAAGGGGCAAGAATAGTAAGCCCTAAATATCCGGACGTGCAGCAATGTTTGTTTTGATTGCACGAAGGACACATCCCCGGGCAGAGGTTTTCACCCTTGCTGCGGGTGTATGATCCCCTTGCGATTGGTATTCGGTTGGGCAGATCCCTCGGATCCGTGTAACAACATCGGGGACATGTGTCACCGGAGGACGATAGGTGGCAGCGGCCGGAAATAGCTGTTTAAAATTGCATCGAGGGCCCGCCGTTAACGGCACGTGCGCATTTTAATGTCCCGACGAATGCTTACGATAATGTCTTTTAAGCTTTTATTAACGGTTAGCAGCGGTACGTGGTCCGAATCGCCATGGCCATTCGCATGCGACATCACGAACCCGGCCTCCGATATCTCCTTCGACCGATAACACCCATGGACATTCGTTCTTTTCCCGATAAACGCGCACGATTCCTTTCGGTCGTAATCCTTCTCTTCAGGCTCCGTTCAAGGCTATTTTTCAATTATAGCTCAAGAGAAGGTTAATTGAACAGCCGAGAAAATTGTTGAATAAATAATGCACACTCAGCCTCGTAATTGATGATACTAAAAATGGCGAAATTGGCTGAAAATCGTGAGAAACGGTACTTTTCACTGCATTTAATCGTTTATAACTCGTAAACCATTTAATCAATTTCGATGAAATTTTTCGGATTTATATAATTTATATGAATCTATAAAACACATTCCTGACATTTTCGTTACAATCCCAACTAAAATTTGTAAAAAACGAATTTTCATTATGTTCTTTGTAATTCACATTAAACGAAATTTTTGCAAAATTTTCATTAAATATCATCTAATACACCTAATAATCCATTTAAGTTGGGTGAGAAATTGATTTGAAATTTGCCCCATCAATTATAAGACTGACTGTACATTCTTCTCGAAAACTCTGTTTGATTTCTGTCATTGATTGGTATCAAATCTGAATGTTGGCGAGATTTGTATTAAATATAAAAAGTTAAGAATCAATGAAGACCATGAAGCATTAAACATCGAGTACTAAACATCAAGCATTAAAATTAAAATCAGAATGAATAATATACGTTACAATAAAAAACAGTTTGACCTTGAATGTTTCCGTCGAGGTCAATTTTGCGACAACATTTCTTTACAGATCTCCACCGATCCAAATCTGTAGAATTACCTGGTGAAACCATGACAAAATATTTTGTTACACCCTGTGCATAATCAGCAAACTCACAAAGGAAGTGCTACGACTTAATTCGTGCACCTACATAATAGTAGTATTTTCTCTGCTGCACATGTGCCAGAAAAAATAATCGGAAATGAGCAATCAATTGGTCGAAGCACACTCACGAAAAATCGAGGAAGATACAGGAGCGCTCGTAGGATGCTCACGTTTCTCGGAGGACCTCCAGGGAACGATGTCTCAAACGACCACGAGGGAATGACGCACCTGCAGCAAAAAGCCCGTGTGTCGTTGGAGAAAAGTATCGACCCCATGGTGCGGGGATGGCCATCTCTTTCTCTCACTCTCTCTCTGTCTTTCTATCTATCTTTCTCTCGGTTGACTCTCACGCGCGTGCCACCGGGACGATAAGTTTGTCATAGCCAATTTATACAATTGGCATGGCACACGGTGGCCTCCGTATTCGCCACTGGGGAGCCACGAATTTATGGCTAATGTCCCACCCTCTCTCGGCCCGCAGTATCTTTCTCGCCCCGTGAAAAAATAACCGCTATTTCCGCGCTGGGAATGATGGCGCGTCGTGACCGCTAGTCCTCGCGATGATTCAAACCCGGACCGGATGCTCCGGGACACGTCCTGCCTGGATTTTCGTGTCCCGAGACATTACCGTATCATTCGAGTCCTTCGGAACTGTCTTTGTCGATTCTTTGCTATATTAACCATTTTAGTACCGAACGACGATATATCGTCGTTGGCTTCATCTGCAGAGAGTTCTTGTCTTGTTTAAATATTTCTAATTGTAGCGAATGACTTCCAGTGTAGACGCGCCTTAAGATAGACAGGCGGAGAGTGGGGGAACCGAGAGACGTTGTGTGTGTTAAATGCCCGGTAGCGTCGTAAGCGTGCAACTATGAAAATCACTTTTGTACTTTATATTGTAATAAATATATTTAATCTTATCGTATCTCTACCACGTTGCTTTATCCACTCTACACCGCGATCTTCCAACACTAATAATATTAGAATCCTATCTTATTTTAATATACAGTGGTGTGCAAAAGTATTCGGACACCCTTTAAAAACGAATAACTTTTTAAAATTGGTTCAAACGGCTTGAGTTTTTCTTTTGAGATGTTAGAAGAATTGGTTTACTAGGTATTCTATAAAGAAGTTAATTAAAAATTAGTATTGGTCGAAAATGCGAAGAAAAAAGTAATGGTTATGATTTTCAACGATTTTATCTGCGCCTGTAATGAAAATATCAAATATGTCTTTTTTAGATCTAAGTTATACAGGCTGTCTTAACCAAGTGATTTACCAACAGTTAATCTTCCTTAATTTTTTGTGTAATTTGATTGGTATCAAGTGGTCGGTATCCCTCGGGAGTTATTTCGGTAAATATTTACATTAGGGGCTTCCTCACCGATTTTGATGACGTAGAAATATATTGTCAAGGTCATCATTCTGAACAACTTTTTCCTATACATGTTACCGCCGCTCAGATTTAGTTTCCGAGATATTCGCAAAAAAGTTTCAACATCCCGAAAAGTGATCGGAGTAGGTCTGGCTTAGATTTGAAATTGTGGCCCCCGATAACGCAGCCACGGTCACAACTTAAACGACTTCAATCAGTTGAGACCCACTGTCTTGTCTGTTTATGCTTACGAACTGAAACGTGAAATGAATCGTGTCGAACGCGAACTCCTTTTATTGTCAGTGTTAGCATACAGAGTATTAAGCATGAAACTATACGAATTCTTGGATATCTGCAACAATCAAGAAAATATATAATGACCCAGTATATAAATATATAAATATATAAATAATATATAAATAACCCAGACCTAACCCAGACCTACCCCGATCACTTTTTGAGATGTTGAA
Organism: Sphecodes monilicornis; assembly: GCA_913789915.3. NCBI lineage: Eukaryota > Metazoa > Arthropoda > Insecta > Hymenoptera > Halictidae > Sphecodes > Sphecodes monilicornis. The sequence goes on along the minus strand of OU565284.1, from coordinate 9,752,635 downwards.
ACTTTTTTGCGAATATCTCGGAAACTAAAGCTGAGCGCCGGTAACATGTGTAGGAAAAAGTTGTTCAGAATGATGACCTTGACAACATATATCAACGTCATCAAAATCGGTGAGGAAGCCCTTAATGTAAATAATTACCGTTGTTTCTTTTTCAAATGTTGTTTCTCTTAGTTTCCAATGCCATCAATGTTTTTTTTTTTAAATAACTACATATATTTTCGTGTTGCATCGTGAAGCTCATACAAAATCCATTCAAATATGTGCTGTGACATGACCTTCAAATAACCTTGAACTCCGAAGATGAAGGTCAAGCTTGAATTTCGTGTGTAAGGAGAATGTGTTTTGTAACATAAACAATATTGATATGGATTGATCATGAAATTTTCAATGTAATTTCCTTCTGACACAGTAAAATACTAAGTATTAATACCCGAGGAATAGAGTACTCTTTCGATTGAATAGAAATGAATAATCGGATTTAACAGATAACTTCCGAGTAGACGCAGGGGGAATTTAGGGGATGGAAGAAGCCGAGAATTCTTCGGCAATTAGCGTGGCTGTCACAGGTCCGCGAATCGGAATCGCGACGACGATTAATTTCGGGTCTGTCGTCGACAATCGTTTAAGTTTGAAAACGATTTACACCGTAGTCTACCTCGGCGCGAGGTTGAAGCGTGTCGAGTAAGAAGGGTGAGTTTGCATTCACGGGGGTAGCTTTCGAAGGTAGAGCGAGAGGGGAGGAAGGGTTTGAAACCGCTCGTTTATCAGTAACCGACTCTAGTGAAAGCGACACCGAACCTCTACGCCGCACGAATAACAATCCCCCGAGCCCCCTGTGTCGGCCTCGATGCGAAAAGTATTGCCCCGACCACCCCTTACGGTCGCTTTTCCACCACGGACATAATTTACGCCGCGTCGTTTCCTCTCTCCTTTCTTTCTGCCCGCTTTTTTTTTCTCTATTTTCAATTCACTTAGGACCCTGGGACGAGAAATTCCCCGGGTTTAAAACCACCCCTGGACTTCGAAACCACCCCCGCAGAGACTCGCGAACCGCGAACTCGAGACGTCGCCTCTGATTTCCGACGATTCCGCCCGGTTTCAACCGTTTGAACGATAATTGCTCGAAACGTCGAGTTTTCATGGGGTTTATTTTGATTTGTTTTTTGTTTCGGCTGTGTTTTATTGCTTTGTTCTTTTTGAGCGTTGTTAAAGGGCGGGAGGGGGGAGTATGGCGGAAGTTGGACGAGAACCGTCGAGAGAGTTGCTCGCGCGCGATTCTCATTTAATAAAGGCGAACGGTGTCGGCTAACTTTCCGGGTGAGAATCGATCTGGCCTCTGCCGGTGTCGGGTAAGATCATATTCTAAATAGTAGCTTCAACAGTTTGTTCGGGGGAAAGATCTGTTAACCCTTTGCACTCGAAGCAATTTCAATTCCAAAATCGAGATATTTCTTTCGAGCTAGAACATTTTTATTCTGTTTATCTTTTTTACATTGTACACCTGAAATTCAAACTGTTTTCTCATACACCAGTTGAATTTTTAGCAATTTATAGAAATTTGGAAACAATTTATGGAAACTGTTTTGTAGAACGGTATGGCAATTTTGATTTATGAGTAAGGGTCGCCATTCGAGTGCAAAGCAGTGATAGCATTCTCGGTGATTATTGCGTTTTTAGTTTGCTTCAGATCCGGGGCTTCTGAATTGGCGAATCAAAATCTGTGAAACAATCTAGTGTTCCTCTATTTGTATGTAAATTTAAGTACATGACTCTAGAAAGACCTAAATTATGAAGTAAAAATATGTACTCCATTCCAGTGTTCTTACTATAATGATTAAAAATGCGTACATTAGTATTTCCAAATCCACATATGAAAATGTATATTCAACTCCAGCATTCCTATATTAACAAATAAAAATCTGTATTCGATTCCAGCATTCCCATACTAACAACTAAAAATATGTAGTCCATTCCAGTGTTCTTACATTAAAGTATAAAAATATTTGTACGACTCTAGCGTTCCTACATTAACAAATAAAAATGTGTGTACGACTCTAGTGCTTCTTAATCCACAAATAAAAATATGCATTCGATTCCAACGGTCCTACGTTAACATTTAAAAATGTGTATATGACACTAGCGTCCCTACATTAAAAAATAAAAATGTTTCTATGACTCTAATGTTTCCAAATTGACGAATAACAAAAAGGATTTGATTCTAGAGTTCGTACATTAACAAATAAAAATGTTATCAGTTTCTTATTATAATATGGTTGTCAATCTAGAATATCAAATGAAAAAGGAAGACTGTAATTACAAATAACTATCAGAACAAAAAGTATTTGAAAATTGAAATTGCTTCCCCTTATCACCACTATGTGCGATTAGCTGACGATAAAAAAATTTTCTCATTCCAAGAAAATCCTTTGAAGACATTTCTAAAGACGTGTGTTTTCAAAATCTTGAAAGAAAATCTTGAAAAACATATCTTCGAATTATTTTCTTGGAACTAGAGTATTTCATCCCATCAGACATTGATCTTATCGGCATGCTCTAAGAAAAATAAAAAAAAATATTTTTTTTAAGGTTCTAGACCATAAGTGACCCTTAACATAAAAATCGTAGCCCGGCGATTAGGGTTGAACGATCGATCACCAGTGCCGGTTTTCGATCGAGGGTTGTGACTGATAAGCGGAAGGGGGTTGAGTATCGTTCAGGCTGTCTACCGGAGGGGGGTGGAAATTGACTCCGACAAACACGGTCTCGAATCTCATCGAGGTGGGTCCCCGTCAAATTCACAGAGCGGAAACCGGGCATCTTCTTGTCGACCCATTTTGCAAGTGTCGTCGTGGCGGCGGGCTAATTTGTCAGTTGTCAAGTTAGCGTCCTCCGGGGGATTCCCCTTTTCCGTGGGCCCACACCCCATCGGGACGGTAATCAACCGGTGAATATCTAAACTGCAGCCTCGAAACTCGTCCCATCCCCGGAACGTCCACCCCCTTCGTTCTCTCATTTATAAAGAAGAGGCTATTCCGGCCCAGGGAGGTGCGATTGATCCACCCCTGGCACCCACCCCCCTACCTTCTCCCATAAACCCATCTCTGTTCCCGCCCCTGGTCCCGATCCGGCTCTATTATTCTCTTTTTTCCATGGAAAACTCGCCGATACCGGCTTCCGGGGCTTTCGAACCGAATCCCCGGGCCAAAATTGAATTAGAGGGATAGGATTGATTTAGATTACGCGAACAGGTAGACTTCTGGCTTCTTAACCCTTCGTAGTAGACAGCATACCTTCCGCTTTCTTGCTAAATTTACGGCAACGTTGTTTTATCTGTATGGGATAGCCTATTTTTTGATATTGCCAATTTTTGTTATTGTCCATTTTTGATATTGTCCATGTTTGTCTGTTAGCCACTTTTTTATTGTCTATTTTTGTCCACTTTTGCACTTGTCCATTTTTGTTTTTGTTCATTTTTGCTTTTGTTTATTTTTGATATTGTCAATTTTTGCTGTTGTCCATTTTTACTTTTACACATTTTTGATATTGTCCATTTTTGCTTTTGTTCATTTTTGATATTGTCAATTTTTGCTATTGTCCATTTTTGCTGTTGTCCATTTTTGATATTGTCAATTTTTGGTGTTGTCCATTTTTGCTTTTGTTTATTTCTGATATTGTCAATTTTTGCTATTGTTCATTTTTGATATTGTCAAGTTTTCCTGTTATCCATTTTTGCTTTTGTTCATTTTTGTTATTGTCAATTTTTGCTCTTGCCAACTGCAACAAAAATTTAGTATTAATTTCATGAAAATTCAATGGTGAAACATTGTCGATACCGACGTTCTCAATTTTTCTCAAATTGTTTTATAAAGTGCGTCTTAGTTAATAAAATAAGAAAATCGATTTTTCTTTTCTCTTCTGTAGGTATGTTGTGTAATACTGAACAATTCTGTATTCTGAGAAACAATGCATGAAAAATTCAATTCATAATCATAGAATCATCGAAGACGCACTAAATTCAAATATTATTATAACATCCTAATCAACGTAGGCGGGAAGGTGTCCGACTGCGAGTCCTCTTTCGACCAGAATCGGAGAAATGCATATTTCTCATAGAAGTTTTAGAGATAGCAGTTTCATAAAAATCCAGTGGCGAGGTATTGTTAAAACCAACGCTAATAAATTTTTCAGATTTTTTAACGAAGCGCATCTTCGTTAATAAAATAACAAAATCAATTTTTCTTTACTTTTCTTTAGGTATATTGTGCAATATCGAACACTGTTATATTCGGAGAAACAGTGTGTTAAAAATAAGATACCAGTATTATAAACATTCAGTATAACACTTGTCCAACTTGTCCGGTTATACCCTGTCTTCTAACAACTATCAGCCTCCCACGCATTCGTCAAAAATCGAAAGAAAAGAGTTCCTCGTACTTCTCGGAAGAAAGCGATTCGCAAAGGGTATGTGTCGGAGGGGTGGCATCGTGAAACGATCTGAGTTGCGAGAAAAGTCGTTGGGGGGAGGGTTGACGAGGGGAGGAGGTCGCGAAGAGGCGCAAAACTGCCGGCTAATGTTCCTCTCGACGTGACAGGTGGATTGGCTCGGTTGTCACGGAGCTGTATTTCGAGGGCGAGAGAGAAATAGAGAGAGAAAGAGAGAGTCTTGTAGCGGTTCTTGGGGCTTTGTAGTGATCCATTCCCGGGGCTCACCCCTGTGCATTATTTAAATAAACAAGAGAAGCTGGGGCAGATTGGCTCGCGTCTCTCTGTTCTCCTCCGAAGCAGTTCCAGTGACGAACAATTATCCCCTCCAGCCGGGATGGGGAAACGGTAGCAAAGGCTCGGCTGGAGGATGAAGTGACAGGCCAAGGGGGTGCCGACACAGTGTACCCCCCCGAAAGCGTTCTAATGAATTTTAAATTGCCTCGCATTCATAATGCAGGCCCGTTGACAGTCGGGATGAACCGGAGATGACAAAGTAAAACGGCCGACTTAATATTTCCGGGCGCGCGCCGAACATGACACGAAAATTGCCGAGAAACTACACGGAGGATTCTAACTGGCTGTTGAGGTAGCAGTTTCATTGTACACGGAATGAGTTGTTCGGCAATGGACTGTGCGGTCGGTGGCACCTGCTGGGAGTTGGCGCCACCCTTCTGTTCAGTTACGCAGAAAATAGGTCAGGACTAGTGAAAATATTGAGAAAAACTTAATCGCGTAGATGAAGGTAAGTATATTTTTTACATTTCTGTACATATTATACAGGGTGTCCCACATAAATGGGAACACCTAAATATCTGTCGTATTTACAGTCCAATCAGAAAACTTCAGAGGACAAAGTAACACTATTGCAGGGGGCAAATGTAATGGTAAAGAAAAAAAAATTTGTATGTCGTGTTTTTTAAAGAAATTTCAAGGTCACCAGTTTTTTTTAAATGGAATCGACAATGCCTACAGATCATTTAATGCAAGATTGCAATATTGAATAAATGAGGATGGTCAACATTTCGAACATTTATTATGATATGTAAAGGTCAACCCGACGTAAACAACGCGTAATCTTTGCTGAAACACGTAAGATTTAAACTTCCACATTTTATCCGCTCCAACATGATTATTCTTCCTCAAGGTCATTTCAAGGTCTGAAAGGTGGTATCTACTAAATTCAGTTTTTTATTGTATATCATGCTATCGTAAAAAAAATACTATTCCATGTAAAGAAACATCGGTGACCTTGAAATTTCATTAAAAAACACGACATACAACATTTTTTTCTTTACCATTATATTTGACATGACACGTGTACGATATCTGTGTAAAATTTTTCACCAGCATTTTAATACTTGAGAAGCACAGAATATGGAATGAAATATATGGATGACAAAATTTTTTCAATTTTATTTATTTTTTTATTTGACTATTATCGAGACATTCGTGACATTTTTTTGATTAAAATGAGTCCAAGCACGACACAGTTTCGATAGTTTTTGACTTAATTGATCGACGGTGCAGTATAACCTCGATTATCCGAACTGGTGAAATAGACGCAACTATTTGGATCATCGAACAATTGGCTGGCTACCGTGCTAGATTAAATATCTACAGATTAGTACAATCAATCGAATTCTGACTTTAGATTGAACTGTTTAAATTTAAACACCATTGGTTCGGATAATCGAGGTTCTACTTTATCGTACATTAAACAAGTAAACATGATCAGAACCGTATCGTGCTTGAACTCATTTTATCCAGAAAAATGTCGCAAATATATCAGCAAGAGTATCATGAAAGAATTTTAAGAAACAAAAGAGTTTTAACATTATTTTATTCACTCATTCTTCTAGTTTAATCTAAAGGGGTCTACATACAACATGAGTCATTGAACAAATCAGTAAAGATTATTATTATTATATCTTTATTAAAGATATAATTACTCTATAATCTGAATAATCCAATGACTAGTTCGGATAGTCGAGGTTCTACTATATGATGGATTAAACAAGTAATCACGATACGAATTATGTCGTGTCTGGTATCGTTTCAATCAGAAAACTGCGACGAATATGTTGGCAACAGTGTCGCGAAGAAAACTCATAACGAGGAAAAGAGTTTGGAACATTGTTTTGTTCACATCCTCTTCGACATTTAACTCAAGTGTCATGCGAACAAAGACTGTATCAGCACGATACAAGTAAGACTTCAGTCCCAAAATGTTCATACATATCCAAACAAAATTGTATACGCGTACAATTCTCAGAAAAATAGTGTCGAGCATCGTACGTACGCATTCCATCCCAAGAACGTCTCGAGACAGGTCTCCGAAGGCGTGCCGAGCGATTCTTCCTTGAAACTGTGACTGGAGAATGCAAAACAGAGGCATAACTCTTTCGGGGTACGTTTACGCGGGGTTCAATAAGTAAGGAACGGTTTATTGTTCCTCGGCACGAGTGAGTCACTCGAGACATGCCACTCAACAACGACCGGAGCCGCTGCCGCCGCCGAAGTAGAAGAAGAAGCTGCTTCTGGCTTCTCTGCCTCGAGAGAAACAGATAGAAAGAGAGAGAGAGAGAGAGAAAGAGAGAGAGAGAGAGAGAGAGAGAGAGAGAGAGAGAGAGAGAGAGGGTTGTAGAGAGTGGCCGGCATTAAGAAAGAGGTGGAGGACTTGCGTCGCGTGTACTCATCCGTATTTTTGTACCTCGTTCCGAGATAATTACAGAATGCCCCTGTTTATGAGTTCGACCAATTATAACGCCGGCTCTTGTTCGCGAGCGTCGAATTAGCAACACCCGAAAAACGATTAGTCCCGAGCGACGACTAAATGTCAGTAATTTCGCGAACGCATCGAAAAGAAAGAGAGAAACACATGTAAAGAGTGAGTGAGAGAGCGAGAGGGGGGAGGGGGAACTTCCGCTCTGTAATACCGATTCCGGTCCCGGAAAAAGAAGAAATTAATTTCCGGCGCGCGGTTGCATTCGGGCCGGCGAATTAAAGAGTCCCCCGGGACACAATGTATTTAACGATCGGACGGACGGATTCTCCAAGAGGGATCGGTGATCGGCAATGATAATTTACACGCATGTAAATCGAGTAGAACCATCGCGCGCCATCGTTCGAGTCCGTTCGTTCGTTCGCCATTAAGGAACTGTAACGCCGGGCACCGATGAGACGCTTTTAATCTACGAGCGGCACGGAACCGAGGCGAGACCCGGCCGATCTCTGTAATTGGCTGTTTCGCGATCGGAATCGGCCCCGGCGAAATTATACGCGTGTGTTATGTTACCGGTGCTTTGTCTTATTGCGTGAATGATGATGGTATTATTACCAATGAACGTCCGATGAATTATACCGGGAAATTTAATGTCCACTCGCCGCGGCGCAGAGTGGGGCCGAGCTGGAAAAAAGTCGAGATAATTATTTAGAAGTTTGGGCTCCACTCCGATCTTAATCATTTTTGGATATGCGGTGGGTGGTGTAATTTTGAACAACTTTCTCCTAGGAAAGTACAGTGGCGTGCAAAAGTATCCGGACACCCTTTAAAAACGAATAACTTTTTTAAAATTAATTCAAACGGCTTGCGTTTTTCTGAGATGCTCGAAGAATTAGTTTACTAAGTAACGTGTAAATAATTATTGATAAAAATTGCTAATGGTAAAAATTGTGAAGAAAAAAGTAAAGGTAACCTTTTTATCTGTGCCTATAATGAAAATTTAAAATATATCTTTTGTAGATCTTCATAGGCTATATACATGCGCAACGTTTCATCGAAGTCGGTTAATGTTGCTATGATCCTTGCAAGATGAGAGCTTAAGAGTGAAAGTCGCAGATTTTCTGCCTTTTCAGGGAATTTCGCCCTTATGTGATCAGCCCTAAATGTTTATAACTCATAACAACGTACCTAGACCGACAAAAGGCGTCTTTCAAATTTTCATTACAGGTACAGATAGAAAAAAATTATTTACACGCCACCTAGTACACTAATCCTTAAACATTTCAAAAAAACTCAAGCCGTTTGAACTAATTTTGAAAAAGTTATTCGTTTTTGAAGGGTGTCCGTATACTTTTGTACGCCACTGTATATGGCGGACTCTTTTAGTTTTAGGGATGTTTGAATAAATCGATTTTTGAAAAATTGATCAATTTTAAAACCCGAGCCCAAACTCTGGGACTTCTTAAAAATCGATTTTGCAGTAAACAATTCTGAAAAAATTGTTGGACGTGCCAGTGGCGCATTCAGGATTTCATCTGGGGGGGGGGGAGGGGGGAGTTGAAAAGATAAAATTTTGTGAGCTGGTGCAAGAATTGCCAATCTACATATGTACGTCATAAATGCTGGCATTGAAGCTTTTTGTATCAGGCAACAGAAGGATTTTTAATGCACATTAAATAAAATCCATTAATATGATTATAGAAATTTATGTACAGAATAAAATCTAGTTTTCTTTTCTTTTTACACAGCTCTCCAATTACTTCGGTTACAGTTATATTATTAATGCCTCTGTGTATGTATAACAAAGCCTATGCACGCCTTACATATATAGGGAAATGTTCAAAATTTTGCGTTTTTCATATAACATATCCAAAAATTATTGAAGTCGGAGAGGAAGCAGCTGTTCTACCAGTTTGATAAATCTTCCAGTGTTCTACTTCCTTTTTCCTTGGGGGGGTGGGGGGGGGGCGGGCAAGGCCCCCTGGTCCCTCCCTTGAGTGCGCCATTGGAACATGCTGCCTGATAGCACACACACAACTGTGCATTTTTGTACAATTTTTAACTGCAAAATTGACTTTTAAAAAGTCCCAGAAGCTTAAAGTGGCAGATTTTATATTGAACTCATCATAGGGTCACGTCTATATTATTACGGTAGTTGCATCTTATAATGATTACTAATGTGTATTTCTTTCATATTTTTTGGATTAGGAAAACATGTTCTGGTGAGCAGGACATCATTTTTGTCATGTACCAGGTGCTCGATTAAATTTCATTAAAATCAGCACGAGATTGTAGAATTTTTCTGCGGTTTTCTCGAGATATCGTATCGATTTATAACAGTTTATGGCAGGTTTAGAGAGTCGATTCGATTCGGGAAAAAAATGCGAAACTAGCCAGACGGCGTGATCGATCGGTAGAAACGCGGAATGATCGCGGAAGACGCGGGCGTGAAGTCGAGCCGGGCGTTCCCTGCCGAAAACACGTCGAAGTAATTATCGCCGGGTGGTGGAGCAGCCATTCCGGAACCGCATTCTCCCCAAAAATACCCGAGCACCGAGCACCGAGCACCGAGAGCAGCGCGGCAGGGTTAACATTACGGCGTACCGTAAATTGCTGGTGGGTACGGGTAGCTGCATCGAATTGCCGGTGCCTGACGTGCATAAACCGCGAACAATTCGCGCGGCAGAACGCGAAGATGCTGCTGCTGTCCGCGGAATCGGCGTCTTGGGAGTCGTGCACTCGTTGCACATGCACTCGGCCTCTGCGATCGGTCCAATTGCAGCTGCCCGCCGCAAGCCGATGCACTGTGCAACCGATGCGCCTTCTACGTCTCAAAATTTCACTTTTCTTCATACATACTGATAACAAGAAATTTGACTGCGAATTTCATATTCCAGCTGAAATCTACTATTTTTATTATCTGCATTCATCAATTTTTGACGATGCTACACAATTTTATGTATGTGGATGTTGGAGTGACCTGAAAATAAAATTAAAGTACAGGCTTTTGTTGTTTCGTCGATTGAAATGAATTTTGATTTGTACATCTCAAAATCTCACTTTTCTACAAACGTACTGATAAAAAGGAATTTTATATTTGACTTACAACCAACTATTTTTATTGTTTTAATGCATTCATTTTGGACGATGCTATACAATTTTTAGTATGTGGATCTCGGAACAAACTGAAAATTAAATTAAAGTTTATTGTTTCGTTGTGTCATCGATTGAAATCAATTTTGGTGAAACTGAGTCTACCGGGTCTTCATAAATTTGTTGTTCATTTATAAACAACCAAAAGATATACAAGTCTTGAGATTAATCCACTGCTTTTTTATCTTTAAACTGAAGGTAATTTTCACGAGTCCTGCAGTTCTAGGGGATTTTGCAGCGTTACAGGATTTTGTGAAGAAGAATTACGGTTCCTGTAGTTCTAGAGGTTCTTGTGGAGATCAACATGACTTGTCAACCTAGATCGGCCAGCCATAAATGTTAAGTAAGGAATCCAGTAATTTTTACGAATCCTGTAGTTCTGGAGGATTTTTGTAGCGTTAAAGGATTTTGTGACGAAGAAAATGACTCTTCTCCAGCTAGATCGGCAAGCCATAATTTATAAATAAGGAATGTGGTAATGTTAACGGGTCCTGTAGTTCTAGAGGACCTTGTGATGATCAACATGACTTGTCCACCTAGATTGGTCAGCCAAAATTGTTAAGTAAGGAATCCAGTAATTTTGACGAGTCCTGTAGTTCTAGGGGATTTTACAGCGTTAAAGGATTTTGTGAAGAAGAATTACGGTTCCTGTAGTTCTAGAGGTTCTTGTGGAGATCAACATGACTTGTCCACCTAGATTGGTCAGCCATAATTGTTAAATAAGGAATCCAGTAATATTGACGAGTCCTGTAGTTCTAGGTGATTTTGCAACATTAAAGGATTTTGTGAAGAAGAATTACGGGTCCTGTAGTTCTAGAGGACCTTGTGATGATCAACATGACTTGTCCACCTAGATTGGTCAGCCAAAATTGTTAAGTAAGGAATCCAGTAATTTTGACGAGTCCTGTAGTTCTAGAGGATTTTTGTAGCGTTAAAGGATTTTGTGACGAAGAAAATGACTCTTCTCCAGCTAGATCGGCCAGCCATAATTTATAAATAAGGAACACGATAATTTTAATGAGCCCTGCAGATCTGAAGTGTTTTGTAGTGGTGAAGGATTTTGTGAACATGAAAATGACTTGTCCAGCTGGATCGGCCAGCCATGGATTCAACGGAATTCGGGCCGAGCGGTGTTTATTGTTCGCGATCGGCCCCGCGGTGCCTCGGTTTGCGAGAAAACACGAGACAGGTAGCCACCAAGTTCTGCTAGCAGGCACCAATGAACACCGAAATAGACTCTCGCGTCTGGCCAACGTCCTCGCCGAGCCGATAAACACGCCACTCGAGAACCCAACCGCCCCCCAAAAATCCTCCTATCTGCCAACAGAAGAGTATTCTTTGATCTACTCTGCGACCACAACTGTGTCGGGCCCTTCTACGACTTCGATCAAAGGACAGCGAGGTTGTACTATTCTCGTACGAAAGCGTCGAACGCAGATGCCGATGAGAGTCGATAGGAGACTCGGAAGATGCTCTTCGGACGTCTTTATTGCTGCGTCGATTTTTTCGAGAGGTCTATTAGGTGTTGGGTTGAAAAATCAAAGTGAACTGAAAAAGTAGGAAACCAACCGTGTAAATCGCCACAAACTGATTAAATACCTTGAGAAAGTCGTGGGAAAATTCTGCGGAAATTCTTTAGGCCCTGGCACTCGTTGGTGGACTGTGGAACATCATGCAAAATGAAATTTGCTTGTATTAATTGCAGGGCGCAGAAACTAAATTGGAAGTTGTTTCTCTCTTCGGTGGTAGATGTTCCTAAATTATTTTGGTCTTTCCACTGTTTAAAATTGCATCCAACTATTTTTTCTATGAATGCATCAAATTCGCAGTTTACTCATCAGCGACTTCTCAATCCTCGATCCATGCGACACAAATTTTATAATTCTCGAAAACTACAACTTCCAGTATGGAAGTGAACTGTAAAATTATATTTTACTTTGCATATATGTAGATTTCGTTCTTCTGTTTATGAAAATGTAGCATTCTAGGCGTCGATACTCAATAACTTTTGAGATACGTTAAGATTGACGAAGTTAGTGTTCCTTTCATATTATGTTCCTTTTCAATAAAATTTTTTTATTTTGTTTTCTATAGATTTAGCAAAGATATTAGATATATTAGAATATATATTAGATATAGCAAAATACAATTAATTAAAATAGATAAACTGAACAGAAAAAAAAAGAAAAAAATGGAAAAAGGGATTTGAACACTGGCCTTCCCGGTAATGAATCTAGTACGTTACCATCACGCCGTTTGGCACTTGACAAAAACTTCAACCAACATTACAACATAATTAAGACCCGATGACCGCGTCTTCTCCTTCATAGTAGATGGAGCATTCTATACAGTGACGAGAAAAATAAAGCCAATTGAACCATTTCTTCGAAAAACCATCGAAGGCACCAAAAAGTGTAACTACACAAAATTTGTTGTGTGTCCATAACGTTCGCGTATCGGATAATGTAAATACCACAAATTATAGTCAATTTATCGTGATTTTACGAAATATTAATTAAAGAAAATCAAGCCCTACTTAATGGAGAAAAATTCATAAATAGTCAAAAGAAAAATATTCATTTACAGTTGATGTTTGCAGATTTTATGTTCTCACTGGTACAACACGCAAATTTCTGTCACGGTAACGGATTATGGCAGCTACTTCCTATGCTCGTCAACAGAGGGACATTACGACAACACCTTTCCCGCTACTACCTGAATCTTCCTCTGTTTGTATATATACCGTCCTTACGACATCCCGCGTCTAAGGCACGGGTCCGCTAGATAACCTTACTGATGAATCCTCTAGCGGGCCTAGGACGAAACGCTTCCTTCTGCTTTTTCCATCTTTTCATAATCCGACTGCCGCCATAGGATTATATAGTGCGCTAAACAATCGTCTGTTTCGAAATCTGAAATGCAGATGTGTGATCAATTGTATAATATAAAAGTTAAAAGCAATTCGTCAACTAACCCAGTTCAACCTTATAATTTTTCTGACCTCGCTAACGCTATAATCTGCAACTGTAGCCACCAGTGGATCTTCTCAATGAACAAGCATCGCTGTTTCCGGGGGTCTAATCCGTAATTCCATCAGTCCGACCCGCGGGTACAATTCAAAGTCTCCGTGAACCAAGCCTCGAATCGAACTGGCTTCGAACTCTGTCTCTGGCGTTGGTTGGCAGGCAGAGCTGCGGTAGCAAAAGGGGATGATAGTTGTGAGCAGTGGATGGGGGCAGCAGGAGGGGGGTGGTTGGTTGGTTTTCCGTAGCGAGTTGTCGGATGTCTGTGTCTGCGGCCGGATGTTGCGTCAGTGATACAACCGGATGATACTTGGCGCCCCGGGGCCATCCCGCGTCTGTAAGTTAGCCACGTACAATTACCATGCGTCTCGGGGCTCGCGATGCCGTTACACCGTTTCGACGAAACGTTATGGATGGATGGATGGATAGGAGAAGCCGGGCCAGAAACCGACACAACGGTTAGCACAACTTCTCGCGAATAGAGAGGAGCAGACGGTGGTTTTGACGAGCATGATCGCAAACTCGAGCGAGCCAAAGATTAAGGTACGGATATAATCGGCGATGCACAGATCGAATGCAACTTCTGCTACTGTAATGGTCGAAAAAAGGTAAAATTCCTCTCGATCGAAAATGAAATATATAATAAATTTTGTGGTTTCGGCGCACAGTTCGATACATTATAGAAACAACAAATTTGCAATTATTTAAACATTCTTCTTAACGTTTCGATCCCTATATGGATCATTTTCAAGAGAGACGTTTTTGCGTCTGAAAAATAATATATATATATATATATATATATATATATATATATATATATATATAATACAAGTTGAACAAAAAATAATATTTCGACAAGGCGATCGAAACGTTGAGAAGAATGTTTAAATAATTGCAAATTTGCTGTTTCTATAATTGATCGAACTGTGCGCCGAAACCACAAAATTTATTATGTAATGGTCGAAATACGTTCTTTCGTTGCTGCATAACAAATTCTGTAACTTATGTATTTGTTTTAAAGAGATTGGCACTTTTGTCTGATTTGTGTATATGGGTTTATGAACTCTGTATAAAAGGAGATAAAAAAATATTAAAGAAACATGGCGGAATAAAAGGAAACGGTTGTGAAGAAGCTAGTGAAGTATAAAATTTTTGTACAGAATTTTTAGTTGGACGTTTTGTGAGCAAATTGTTGATTAAATGCAGCCGTACTTCTGTTTTTGCAATGGTCGAGATACGTTGTTTTGTTACTACATAAAAAATTCTGTAACTTTGTGTTTGTTTTAAAAAGGTTGGCACTTTTGTCTGAATTGTTTTTACGGGTTTTTGAACTGTATGTAAAAGGAGATACAAAAATATTAAAGAAACATATCAGAATAAAAGGAATCGGGTGTGAAGAAGCTAGTGAAGTATAAAATTTTTGTACAGAATTTTTAGTTGGACGTTTTGTGAGCAAATTATTGATTAAATGCAGCCGTACTTCTGTTTTTGCAACGGTCGAGATACGTTCTTTCGTTGCTGGATGAAAAATTCTGTATCTCATGTATATGTTTTAAAGAGGTTGGTACATTTATTTGAATTGTGTATGGGATTTTAAACTCTATGTAAAAAGAGATACAAAAATATTAAAGAAGAATGTCAGAATAAATGGAAACGGATTTGAAAAAATTAACGAAGTATAAAAATTTTTGTATTAAATTTCTCGATGGACATTTTGTGAATAAATTATTCAATAAATGTAGCCAATATTTTATTGCTGCAACGATACAGATGCATCCTTTATGAGATTGCCCTAAAAATTCTTTAATTCTTGTATTTCTTTTAAAAAGGCTGGTACATTTGTTAAAAGTGTGTACGAGATTTCAAACTTTATAAAATAAAATAAAAAAGGCGAAAACGTTAAAAAAGAATCTCGAAATTACAACAACCTTGGTATGAACAAAATTAGTGAAGTGTAGTGATTGTTGTACAGAATTTTAACTCGCTCACATTGTGGACAAATGATTGAATAACTACTGTATTAAGTTGTTCTATGTCCTACCAATGTTGTTACATAAATGCTGAATAATTAAACGTCCAACATTTTTTGTTGTTTTTTAGAAATTTTTTCTTACGTTACAGTGAACTATTGTCAGAACTCTTTTGACAGATAACACGCAAAGTCAGAATTAATTTATAAAACGCCTCTACTAAATTCTTAATAAAACACGTGCATCGTTCATAAAGCAATTTATGCACGTTTAGTTTCTGATTGAAAGAGGAACTTTTTGGTGACGTACAGATAGATAGGATGACTAAAACGGGGGTGCAAAAGCGAAGAAATTATTAATTAAGGTGTAGGAGGCGTCTGCGAGCATGTGCGACAGCTAGCAGGTTAGGATGACGAGTGTGGGATGCAGGAAACATGAGGGACAATGGGATCTTGATACATTAAACGAGAATGGTAAAGGAATAATGTAGCAGGACTCCAACGTCTCTATATTAGTTAATGTCTTTATTTTTCATTCTTCTTCGAACCGCTTTGCGCATGGTTCAGCAGGTCAAATCGCTTTAACTGTTGCGTTCGTGAGTTATTCATTGTTGCTTAATCAGTTCAGCTGGCGGAATCTGGTGTTACGCTTGTGTCATAAAATCTTCCTCTTGTTAGAACGTTTGGAAAACTATGATAGTCGGCATATTTACACGTTTGATCATTGAAATCCCTGTTTTACATTTTTATTGCAGATAAAATTAATGTCACGAATTATTGACATTAATCGAGATCTCTGCTTTCAATTTTGTTTGTAATTCATTATTAATGACATTAATCGAGAGCTTCGTTTCATATTTTTACTGCAGATCATTATTAGTGACATTAATCTAGAATCTAGAGCTTTGCTTTAAATTTTTACTGCAGATCATTATTAGTGACATTAATCGAGAGCTTTGCTTTCAGTTTTTATGTAGACCATCCTTAGTGACATTAATCGAGGGCTTTGTTTTAAATTTTTACTGCAGATCGCTATTAATGACATGAATCCATAATCTAGAGCTTTGCTTTGAATTTTTACTGCAGATCATTATCAGTGACATTAATCGAGAGCTTTGCTTTCAATTTTTATGTAGACCATCCTTAGTGACATTAATCGAGGGCGTTGCTATAAATTTTGTTTGTAAACCATGATTAGTGACATTAATAAAGAGAATTACATTAATATTTTGTGTAGATCGTTGCTATTAAAATTTATGAAGTACATTGCTATAAATTTGTGTGTATCTAATTAATCGAAACATTAATGGAAAGCCAAAATAAAAATGATTCAGAAATTTACAACTTTGTTAACGTAAACATCATAAAATTTTAAATATGATCTGAAATAATAGTTAATGAAATCATTGAAAGTAAGGTCCAATCGAAATAATCTTTATAAAAAATCAAGAAATCAAAATTGGATACAAAGAAATAATTTAAGACTGTTGTTAAATTGATTTGGACATATTAAAATTGTTAAGAGAATTGATACTTTTTTATTGAACTTTTGTTTCCAGTAATTGATCCATAAAATTATTATTTTGCATAGAAAACTGCAATACAATTATTACGTGTGATTAGTGGTAATGTTTCGACGCGTATCAATTAAGCACAAGGTTCGAGACAATGGAGGAACAATTTAGGACACGATCGTTGACAGTCGAGGATCGTGATTGTAAAGTCGAACGAGAGTGTCGAAAGTTGAACAGCCCGTTTATCTTTTCGGTAGTAAAGCCGGCAAAGTGTTGATTTACAGAACAGATAAAATTTCAGGTGAATCTCAGTGGCTCGTATTTTACCTCCTTCCAGCATTTACATGTTGCGTACTCCGCGCTCTAATCTACTTCGGCCGTCTGACCTAGTATACACCGAATCCCCTTTCGAGATTAACCCTTCAACATTATACTTTGTGTTCGCTGTTCAAACAAACTCTTATGCATATAGAAAAATTCTTAATAACACATACGTCATTTACAAATCACAAATCAATCCGTCACATCTCTCATTTCTTTATATATCATTTAATTATTTAATAGAATCATTACATATCCAACTTTCACCAAATTCTGTTTAAATCTGATTTCAACATTTTGTTGAAACATACGAGTGGACTCCGGATTTTTATACAATGTTCCATCCTAATTTCTAAACATTGAATCCAGAGAAAAATTTCTTCGACTGATTAAAAAATTCATAGCAGCTAAACTGAACAGCATATCCTATTTATTTTTGGTATTATAAATGATTCCTTGTGTTTAAAAAATGTTCACATAAATCCACGATGATCCGCAGAGTCTATTAATGACTGGACTGCAAAATAAAACTTCTCTGCATTTGTTATAAGGAACAAGAGCCACTTAAGAATTTATTTACTTCTTAAATAACATTAGCAGGCCCAAAGTAATGTATCAGTACTCTTTAATTGTCTTATTCTTTAAATTGTTCCAAAATGTAGTTACTCATTTTTGTCATGAGAGCGTTAAATCCACAGTCTAGTTATTAATTTTTGAAAACCGTCGAGTTGGTCTGTTGCAGGGAAATCGGTTGTTCCAGACGCATTAAAGCTTCTCAAACAACCATCCCCTCTGATCGTACATTTAGAGAGTGATTCCGGCACGGAATTAATTGCTCTACAAACGAGCCGACTACACTTCCATTCCCCGCGAAATCGATAACTCGTCCGCAAGTGGGTCACCCCTTCGTCTGGATCGGAACGTGACGTAGGGTGTTTTTCGTTTGAATCGGCCTGTGCCAATCCATTTCATGCGTGTAACAAAAATCTCAAAAATCAGGCACATTACATGTCATCTAACGCGAGAAGCTCGAATTTTTCAATCATCGGAGGACGGATTAAAAAATTTTCTCATCCGACAACAGTGTTTCACGAGGTTCATAATGTACGTATTTTCTGTATTGTTTTAGTCGATGTAAAAATTTTTAAATGTTGCTGAGACAGTCTAGAATATGTGAAGACATTTTTTGAACATTTATCTCGTGCAGATATTTGTTGTTCAATTGGAAATAAATGTTCTGTATTAAACAACAGTGTTCAATGAGGTCCATAATGTGGGTATTTTTTGTATTATTTTAGTCGATTACTGCTGGAAATTGTTCCATGTAAAAATTGTTAAAAGTCACTGAGACAGTCTACAATATGTGATGACATTTTTTGAACATTTATTTCGTGTAGATATTTGTTGTTCAATTGGAAATAAATGTTCTCTACTAAACTACACTGTTCAACGAGGTCTATAATGTGGCTACATTATGTTTTATTTTATGTAGTTATTGCTTGAAGTTCTTGAAAATAAAAATTATTAAACATTGTTGGGACAGTCTGAAACATGTGAAGATATTTTTATAAAATATATTCAGTGTAGATATGTGTTATTCAATAAGACATATTTTCAGAAAAAATTTTCCTTTATCGAAAAAACAATGTTTAACAAGGTTTACATATGATGGTAATTGCATTCTGTTTTATTTTATGCAGTTAATGGTTGAGGTTGTGCAATATAAAAATTATTGAACATTCCTGAGAAGTCTGAAGATTTTTTTCTATATTAGTTTCATCTTAATATGGTAATTCAAAGAAGAAATCAATTTTTATTTGGCTCCTGTGTCTTGCAATCAATGCAAACATTTCTTATTTTGCATAAAGATGCGCAGTCTAATCACATAGGAATTTACGCGTGCATTAATGGTATTTGGTAATCGGTTGTTATAGTATTATTTATGAAGCAATTTTAGGAATATTATTCGAAAGATCAGCTTTCAGTTGCAACAAAATTGCATTCTGTCGCATCGAGCAGAGACGGTTCCCGTGGAAGCTCGTTAATGCAAACATGGCGACGAATTAATTGGAGACATCGATTCGCGTAGGTGGTCCCGAAGAATTAGGTAAATCGTGTGCAAATGGCTGGCCGTGACGTTTTCGTGGCCGCACGGTCTTAGGTCACGCAAGATACCCTGCCAGATATTTGGTTAAATATTAATGACGTCGTTAAAACAACGCATTTGCGGTTCGTTAAACCGTGAGGGGGCGCCGTCTAACGACTGGCCGACGAGGGCTCGCTTCCACTAGCCATTCCGTTAAACCAACCACCGGCGATACCACGTCCTGGTTACCTCCTAGAATCCTATTATATTCTTCACTATACACCGGTTACATTGTAACCCAGCGATCAAATTTCCGATTAAACCGGCACGCGTTCTTAATGGCGTCCCGTGAGATCGTTTTAGAAATATTACGTTCCCGCATGTGAATATTCAATTTTCACACACAAAAATTCTTTTCGGATATTTTTCTATGATAGAATCTTCGTCAAACAATATTCGATTTTGATACCTAACCTCTTGCACTATAAGTCAGACTCGAGATAAAGCTTCGAAATATGTACATTATTCATAGACAGCAGATTTTATGCATTTATGAGAAAAATGAGTAGGTGAAATTTAAAACAGTAGAAACATTAGAAGAATTCAAAATTAGTGTTACATTATTTTCTACCTATTAAACATATTAAGAAAGAAAATCTATTTCACTCTAGTTTGCTGCAATTCCCGTAGGAAATTTTTATTATGCATAGAGATCCGGAGTTTAGTTATTAATTTCCTTTAAACCGACATAAAATTCTATTTGGTTGTTGTCAATATACGATCTTTGAAGACTGCATGGAGATACAAGAAATATAAACATTTTTCTTCTTCTAAGAAATGATGCACGAAAAAGACGTTAAAGGAGTATTAAAGCTGGTTTGACATATTACATATCTGGTGCTTTACTTTAAAAAAAAATTCTTTTCCATTCTTTCTCAGTATCAGAATCACTTCGATTAGAATCAAGACACTCCTGTAAATATGAAAGAATTTTTTTACGAAAACCAGAGGAATTGTTATGGAAATTTTTTTAATTGCTTTTGTCATATAATTCTTTCATATTTGCAGAAGTTTCTTTTGTGAATTGTAGTATTAAAATTCTGTATGTTCTTCAGAAAATTTTCTTTTCACATGGAAATGTTTTCTTAAAATACCAGTAAAAAAGCAGAATTAAGGAAATTTGTATAAATATTTCCTTGTACTAATATCAATGAGTTTTTTTCATACGAATTTCACAGGGATAATATTCGTATTTTTTACTAATATTAAGGTCCACCGCTCTCGATGGGTAATCTATATATACGTGACGGACCCGCCATTTAGGAAGACAAGAAAGTTCGATAAAAAGTTTTCCGGGAAGTTACGTCAAATGAAAAGCTATTGCTCTAGCGATGGAGTTTCGAAAGTCTTTCGATTTGCATCTCCTTCGCAGGGATGACCATAAATCCGTCCGGCTAAATCCACGCGAACTTTCTTCGGATCCTCTCCACCTTCAACCGGAAATTTCAAAATGAGTTTCTTTCGACAATTTCCATGTTGCTCCTTTCGAAAAATGATAAAGTCATTAATCCATTCTGTTAAGATGACACCCATTTAATTTAATCAATATTCACGATACACGCGTGACTTCTTTTCTATTTTCGAGAGGAAGCTAATTCTTAACTTTTTGAGGTTATGTGGGTCAATTGTATCCCATCTTTTATTTAGCTTTTTATGTATGATAGAATTTATTTTGACCCGCCTCAAAAAGTTTAAGTTGCTTACGTTTTTTGTCTAATTCTACTGTATTAGAAAATATTCTGTGCAACTTGGATTTCTTTTTCTTTAAAATCTTTTAATTCTCTTTAAAATCGTGTTTCTCAAAGTGTTAATACATTCTCTATTACTTTATTTCTAAAATGATCTAAATTTTTAATATATAAAATTGTATGAGTTTGAATAAGGGAGTCCTCGTCGAAGCCGAGATGCAAATTAATATAATATATAAATAATATAATAGAAGTACTGGAAGCTCTTCCTGTATCGAAATAACAGTGACGTATCATAAACCTTGAAAGAAGATTAGAAACATCTATTGCTGTTGAAAGATCTATTAACCCTTTGTAATCGACTGTCTCCTCTGTAGCACGACTAAAAATAACTATACTACAATTTATAATAATTCCTGCATTGCAAAATGCCTTTGTGTTTAATAAATTCTAAAATGCTCAAGAGTGGTTTAAGTAAATACACTTGATAACGTATCGACAAAATGGAGGAGGGCAGATGAAAATATTCTAGATTAGATACAATGTTTAAATCCTGAGGTCACAATGGCTTCGGGTTAAAACGGGTTTAAAAAACCTCAACCGTGTAAAATGAACTTCCAAAAATTATAAAATGATCTCTTAGTAAACTTAATAGTTGTGCTATACTAAAAGGAATCCTAAGAATATTCTATATACTGATTCCAATCTAAATAATTAGAATACATTGCCGAGAGTGACTTGTTGATTCCCGATTGATATTGCTATTGAAAGATCAATTAAAAAATCCTTAGCCTAGAAAACCCTAACCTAAACCTAAAAAACCCTGTAGACCATAAACGTTCAAAAATGATTAATAGACAAAAATGAGTAGGTGTAATATAAAACAGTAAAAACATTACAAGAATTAAAAAATACTCTTATATTATTTTTCACCTATTAAACATGCTAAAAAAAATTTCGCTCCAGTTTGTTGCAATTCAGATACAAACTATTAATTGTGCATGAAGATCCGTTGTCTTATTATGAAACAATCGCCGGTGAATAACGGGTTAAACTCGAGAAATCATTCCGGCAGTCGAAACTCAACTAGAGCACGAGCATTTCGTAATCGGTGAAACCAACCCCCGGAGCACGGGCGATAAAAGAAAGGCTTAAAAGTCACCCCCGATCCATTCCCGGTAGGCAATCAAGTTAAAAACATCGAGGGCGGCCCCCGAAGAGCAACTGGTCCCGATCGAACGCCACTAAATTCGAAAGCTAATCTCAGAGGGCAGGAGCCACCCCCGCGCGAGAGGGTTGCGCCCGATAAAGCCGACGGTGGTGTATGTAAATTCCGTCCTCTCGTGTATTTCGGATCACGGGTCTCTCTCCCTCTCGCTGTTTCGGAAGCTGAGGAAACTGGCGAAAAAAATCGAGACAAGAATGGCCGGCCACGATAAACTCGAGGAAGGGGCGGAGAGGTGATATTTCAAGAGTGGCCCGCCCACCCCTGGAGTCCGGCTCCTTAGACAACAGGCTCGAGAAAGCGAGACTAGTTAGGCGCAGGGACAACGAGCATAAATTCTCGAACGAGGGATGACCGGCTTGCACGCAAAGTCCCATGATCTCCCTACACCCTGTCCAACCCCTACGACCTTCGCCACCCCCGTCCACGAGCCCTTTATCCACCTTTCTGGACAACGGGCATGCTTGATCTTTAGGTTTCAAGGTTCATTCGCGTCGAGGATTGTTCAGAGTGCTTTTTGAGGATATCGGATTTTTGGTGACACGGGGGTGAACTTCTTAGAAAGGGCTGTTTTTCAGATGTACCTCTTGTATTCCTTCGGAAATGTTTAGACTGTGGATATTTAGGTAAAATAAAAATTGTCTGAGTTAATTGCAATAGACTGAAGCTAAATGAGCACTTTATTCTTACTTTAGTAATTTAAAAAATCCGGAAATAATACATATTGGCGTTCTTTAGTCACTTCAATCTTTCCATTGTTTTAAGTTGCATGTATGTACCCAGTTTTAGCATTAATACATAAAAACCGCAGTCTAATGTTTAACACTGAACTTATTTATTGTCTTATGGAGATCACTAGATTTAATTTACTTATATTTTGTGCGATTATTATTACAATATACTGAGTGTACCATCTTCAATATTATTTTTGATACCCGAAAATGTTTCAAACTAAAGTTGGAAGGTAATCCGGGAGCACATAATTTGATGTAAATTGTTTTCTGTAGCCGAAGGCGTAGAGGACATATGAAGGTCAATTTTATGTATTTAAATGGATCTATACATTTTTCAATGCATCGATCGGTGCAGCTCGTAATTTGCTATAAAAAGTTATTAACTTATTTACACCGAAAGCTGTTGGTTTAGAAGATATTTTACTATAAAATGTTTACCTTCTTATTCTTCTACCTCTACAATAGCTACATTGGAATCGAGTACTCGCTTGTAATAAAAGTTACGTTTTATAAACTTTGTTAAAATTATTAAAATGAACAAGAATTTTCCATTTGGTTCCTACATCTTGTAATCGATGAAAAGAATTTTTATTTTGTACACAAATCCGTAGTCCAAAAATGCTTTTTGGACTCAAACGTCTAGCTGCGATGAAAACATTGAGGTTAGAATAGCTACGGGCTCAATGTGTTAAAACATGCGGCAACGTTTCCGCAACATTGGGACAAAGCGATTCTAAAAACGCGAATCAGTGATTACGGAATGCGGTTCGGCGTCTCGAAAATCGATCAATCTCGAACGAATCTCGGTGACGTGGCGAAAGGACACGCAACGGACATGCGAAAGGCAGTCGGCGTCTTGGAATCCGAAATATGTTCGACGAAAGGACGAGGCCCGAGTACGAAGCTCTGGGGACTGAGAAGACGTTCCTTGGTATTTCGGAGCTGATCGGTATGTGTCGAGAATGTCCAACGTGTGACGTCCTAACGCCATGTCACCCTGTCGACCTTTGCGTGCCGAAGTATCCCCTTCGAGACATTCCACGGCTGTTCCGGAACGTCCGAGAACGTCTTGGAACATTAATTGTGGAAAAAGGCCGCTCGTTAAGCTTCGATTCGAACTCTTGGATGAACGCTGCCCTCGAGAACGGTGATGGTGGACTGCCCTTTCGATTGCACGGGTGCTAAAAATTGATTTTGCACTATCTTTATACACATTGTATATTCACGTTGTATACTGTTATCTTTCATACATTCTATACTTGTATCCTTGTATATGTTACGTAGCTGCATCTTTATATACAATATATCTTTGTATATGTTGTGTACTTGTATCTTTGTGTATATTGTATACTTGTATCTTTGTACATACAGTATATTTGTATCTTTGTCTATGTTGTATACTTGTATCTTTGTATACACTGCATATTTGTATCTTTCTTTACGTTTTATATTTACTTGAATTTTCGTAGACATTGTGTACTTGTATTTTTGAATGGGTCGTTCACGTTGTATAGATTGTATACTTGTAACTTTTGTGTACTTGTATCATTATATACGTTGTTCACGTGTTATACGTTGTGTACTTGTTGTGTACTTGTTGCGTAACAGTTGTATACTTGTTGTACACTGGTTGTATACACGTTGCATACCTTGTACACTTGTTGTGTTCTTGTTGTACACGTTGTTTACGATGTGTATGTCGCATATTGATATATATCGGATACGTTGTATACTTGTTGTATAAGTTGTCCCTGTTGTATACGTCGTATACTTGGTCTATGCTTGGCCCATACTTGTAGCGTACGTTGTATTCTTGTTGTTTACTTTTAGTATACGTTGTTGACGTTGTATATGTCATATACTTGGTGTATGCTTGGTCCATACTTGTTCGATACGTTGTATTCTTGTTGTATACTTGTTCTATACTTGCTGTACATGTTGTTTGCGTTGTATTTTTTTTTGTATACTTGCTGTACACGTTGTTCAAGTTGTATTTTTGTTTTATATTTGTAGTATACGTTGTTTACGTTGCATTCTTGTTGTATTCTTGTTGCATACTTGCCGTACACGTTGTTTAACGTTGAGCTTTTGTTGTATTCGTGTTGTATACTTGTTGTATACTTGTTATTTACTTGTTGTATACTTGCTGTACACGTTGTTCAGGTTGTATTTTTGTTGTATACTTGTTGTATACTTGCTGCACACGTTGTTCACGTTGTATTCTTGTTGTATACTTTTTGTATACTTGTTGTATACTTGTTATTTACTTGTTGTATACTTGTTATTTACTTGTTGTATACTTGCTGTACACGTTGTTCGCGTTGTATTTTTGTTGTATACTTGTTGTATACTTGCTGCACACGTTGTTCACGTTGTATTCTTGTTGTATACTTTTTGTATGCGACCGAGTGGAGATTGTACAATGCAGAAACAGGTCAAAGAGAAATTAATGAGTCTCGCCAGATAAGAAATGAATAACAAAATTCGTAATGCAACGGATGAAATACCGGATTCGGTCACCACCGTGGCTCCAGATACAGAAACCACGGAATCCATGGAATTTCGAAGATGCGGCGCAGAACGGTCGCCAGATTTCTGCTCGCAGTGAAAGCAAACAGTCACGGACGGTGCTGGACCTCCCAGTGGCCTCTCTTGTGTATACGCATAGTTTTCAGTCATCGGCTGGGCCATCTCGCAACCATGCCTCCTTCTCGGCCCGAGGAGATAGCAATCCGAAGAAGAAGAAGATTGCTTCCGGCGGGTCGCGGGAATTTTCCCGAGTCCACCCTTAATTGCGCCTATTTATGCCCCTTTGCTTCCGCTCGGCAGAAAAGTAGTACGTGACGCGTTTCTAAAGAGAAAACCAGTGAAAGAAAGAGAGACGAACGGTCACTATAGGACCACTAATGCCCCGTGCCCTCAATCAACCGGCCTGTGTCTCGCTCTCCCATTCTCTTCAGTGTTTCCTGCCTCTATTCTCTCTCTCTCTGTCTCTTTCTCTCTGTATCTCTGTCTCTCGCTCTCTCTCTCTCTCTCTCTCTGCCTCTCTTGCTCTCTTTCACCCCTGCCCGCGTCTCAAGAGCGTATTGATCTTTGGGGGCGCTTTGATCTAGCAAAGGGTCCACCCCCTCGACCTTCTCGAACCCCCTTACCGTCCCCAACCCCCTGCAGACACACACTCGACCCCCGAACCAACAGAGAAACGCGCGAGCCGCACGTCCGACACCTAAGTTTATCAGCGAAAGAAACTCTCCGGTCGCGACGGAAGCCGCTCCGTAATTAGAAAAATTAGTTAGCCGGTCTAGAAGCGTGCCTAGTTAGCGAACCCAGGTCCTCCCGAAATTAGGGAAGCACAGTTAAGAGCAAAAAGGCGCTGAGGACACCGGCCAAGTCCATTTGCCACAGAAAAATGTGGAAAAGTCTTTAACACAAGATCCACGGAGCATAAACATTGACTGTTTTACAGTATACTATGAAAATGACAAGGATGTACTTATTCAAATTTTTAGCGATTTTTATTATTTTATACGACCAAAGACATACGTCTATCGAATAACCCTTTCTGTTGAAATACTTTAGCGAAGTTAGAAAGTGTAAGGAAGAGAGGAAGGTCGATTGAAGATAGTTACAGAGCGGAGAATTATGGTTATCGATGATGGAATATTGCGAGTGGGAACGCAACTTGTTATTTAATTAGATATATTTGCATATATATATTAGAATACAACTTAGATTAAGTTGACACGTGTTGTTCTGTCAAAAGTTTAAACGAGAAGGGCCGGGGCGCTACATTCACGTCGCACAGAGCTAACAACGCATTACAGGTGTAATCACGTGACTGACACATGTCTTACAATGATATGATAGATGTCGCGATTAGTCCTGTTCTGACAATCGAAATAAATATATTATAGAAACGAAAGAATTTTATTTACAAGAGTAACAACGGGAGTAACGAGAGAGATGAAATCAGGTGAAAATGATGCAGAAATTATACAAAAGGAAATACAATGAGAAACTTGATCAAACGATCGAGCGATGCAGAAAAGATCATTTCAATCTCAATAGTTGTAAATTAAAAAAGGTGCAACCCGTAATTTTAAATAGTCCCCTAAACTTCTAAACCTACTGTTAACACAACTCGTAACAATATTGTGAGACACTGTGCGGAACGAACACTGTGTTATGAATTTGTTCTTTCTGTATACACAGAGTACTATTGTTAGACTGCGGTTGTGATGCGTTTATGACAAAGCTGAATTTTGTAACAGCCAAAGAATCTAAAAACTCTATTCTATTTTTCTAAGTTCTTAAAATTCTCCAAAAGGGCAATCAATGTCTTCGTGTTTTCTGTATCTTGTAATAAATCCAAACAATTTTTATTTTCCATAAAAGTCCGAAGATTTATTATTATTGACTTCGTGAGAATGATAAAATCGTGACGACAAAAACGAGTAAAATGGAAACACCTGGATAAGCTTTCTTTGCAATCGATTATTGCAAGTAGACGCATCCAAAAATGAATTAGAAAATGTCCTGGTCACCAAGGTCAATCAAGGTCAATCAATCCAAAAAAAAAGAAACAAACGACGAAATAGAAGGAAGACGTTTATTGAAGACTCGAACAGCAGGTTCTCGATCGTAAGACGAAGAAATGAAGAGATTCGTTTCGACAGTCGAACGGGGGTGGAAGATGCAACCCTATCTTGTCTGAGGTTATAAATGTCTGCGAAGCCGGTGAATCTGTCACGTTGACAAGCTGCGGTTTTTTTTCTTTCGCCGGGGCTGAAAACGCCAGAGCGGGGAGAGCAACTGCCCGGCCACGGGGTGAGATTTAAAACAATTACAAGGAGCCGGGGGTGGCCCCCGGAAGAACAGGGGGAGAGCTAATCTTGAGGGCGGTTTAATTAAAAGTGGTGCCAACTGACGGGTGGCCATCGATCAACGCCGCCGCGTCGCCCGCTGACGTTTACAATGGCATCCCGTATTATTCTATGACAGTAAGGCCGTCGCAACCCACCACCGTCGGAACGAGTCCTACTTTCGTTCGTAATAACTTCTAGTCACGGAGCCGGCTGCCGGCGAAATCAAATTTATCGCCGCAATTCTCCGCCACGCCGCCGACGGGACTCGAGAGCCGAGCCTCGAAAACCGAGTGTCACTCGACGGACACCTTCTGTAATACCGATGGCCTTCGATTTTTATACTTGATAGAACAGGGCCTGTGTTTGGAAGTCGACAAACAATAATGACAAACGCACAATTGCATTCACGATGAGAAAACTGTGGTTTTGCTGTCGGAGCTATTTTAACTACAAAACCAAACATTTTTTTCCCATGTACTTCCACTCTATACGATTTATTTCAGTTTGTAGATATGAAACTGATATAATACCTCGTGCAATACTTAAATGTTTAGTACATAATTTATTAAATACAAATTTAGCAATGTGAACAATATTTTGAATAATGATATAGCAATTGGTAAATATTTACATTGGGATCTTCCTCACCGATTTTGATGACGTTGAAATATGTTGTCAAGGTCATCAGTCTGAACAACTTTTTCCTATACACGCTGCTCAACTTTAGTTTCCAAGATATTCGCAAAAAAGTTTCAACATCTCGAAAAGTGATCGGAGTAGATCTGGGTTAGATTTGAAATTGTGGCCGCCGATAGCGCGGCCACGGTCACAACTTAAAACGTCTTCAATCAGTTGAGACCCACTGTCTTGTCTGTTTATGTTTACGAACTGAAACGTGAAATGAATCGTGTCGAACGCCAACTCATGTCATTGTCAGCTGTGTTAGCATACAGAGTATTAACACTAGAACTACCGGACAAGTCAAAATGACTGGTTTCTACATTTTTCTTTTACAAATATTGAAATTATAAAAATGTTTTCCGGAGTAATGTTTTAGTCAACTTCTCTATTAGAGTACATATTTAAACAAAAGTTGTACGGAAGTTGAATAAATGCATTTTTGTCGTTATTAGAAGGCAATATACTGCCTGAAACTATACGAATTCTTGGATATCTGGAACAATCAAGAAAATATATAATAAACATATATATATACATATATATGAATATATAAATAATATATAAATAACTCAGACCTAACCCAGACCTAATCCAGACCTACTCCGATCACTTTTTGGGATGCTGAAACTTTTTTGCGAATATCTCGGAAACTAAAGCTGAGCGGCCGTAACATGTATAGGAAAAAGTTCAGAATGATGACCTTGACAACATATTTCAACGTCGTCAAAATCGGTGAGGATGCCCCTAATGTAAATAATTACCTAGCAATTTTTAGTGGTGCCTCGAGAGGTATTGATTTATACAGACTGTCCCATATGCAACACTGATTTGAATTACCCGCCATTCGAAAAATGTTATGTTGATAATGCTGAAGTTTTGAGTATTATACGTGTGAGTGTTGTGAAAACTTTTTATGAAAATAACTCATCGGTAGACTGCGGATGTTTATGCAATTTTCAGTTTCTGTGCACGAATTATAAGAAAATGGAATCACATGAAATCTTATTTTCAGTGGTAGTAGCCTTTGCATATATGAAATAAATAAAAATCGTACTAAATTTTATAAAATTTTGTATTCTAACGTTTTCCGGAAATTTTCAGATGCTGTAAATGCATTAAGATCCGCAGTCTACTCATCGGTGGTAACCACTGTTTCCGGGACGTTTACTCTCGCAATTCGATGACATCGTTTGGCCCCATAGTTCCCCCATTGATTTTCTATGGGGCTGTTTAAAGGACAAGGTCTATGCGTCCTCGGCTCCATGGTCTATTAGTCCAACGATGTGGTTTATGATAAAAATGAGTAGGCGTAATTTAAATCGGTAATAACATTGGAAGAATTTAAAAACATTATTGCATTATTTTCAGTCTATGAAACATGCTAAAAAATAATATAACTTTCTGCTTCACTCCGGTTTGTTGCGACTCAGAAACTTCTTTATTTTACACAATGATCCGCAGTCTAGTCTTCAATTATATTGAAAAAGCAACGTTTCATACAACCTATTAATTTTTATAATAAATGCATAAAATCTGCAGTCTACTAGTCACGATCGCTGTTGCAAAACTAAAACTGTACACAAGGTTGCTCGCAAAGACAGTACGCAACAAACTGTACACCAGTGATTCTCAACCATTTTTCTATTAGTTTTAATAATTTAATAATTTGGCGGCACACTAACAATAAGATAAATTTAAAGGAATTGATAATTGATTGATGTACCTATCATATATTTTGTAAAAATAACGTACGATAATAATTTTCGATGAAGTATAAAATGAAATTACATTCCAAAGTGAAATAGAATGTTTACGTATAACTGACTTCGTCTAAGTATGGCAGGGATGGGCACAGTAGGGGCTCCTCAAGCACCTGCTTCTCCCACCAACCTTTCTTCCACGCGCGAGGCCTGCGCACTGTTCGCGACGGGCGAGGCACTTCCTTCCTTTATGGTAACGGCGGATGTTGGTGGGGGACAGTGGGTTCTACGGTGGGGATGGTTTTGTCTCAGTTGACAAGGAAAAGACGCGGTCATCGGGTCTTAGATTTTGTTGAATCTTTGCATACTGGTAGATTTCGTTCTCCTGTTTATGAAAATACAGCATTATAGGCGTCGATACTCAATAATTTTTGAGATGTTTACAATTTATTACAATTTTCTTTTCACATGGAAATATTTTCTTAAAATACTAGTAAAAAAGCAGAATTAAGAGAATTTGTATAAATAGTTCTTTGTATGCTCTACTTGAGTTTCGACTGCCGTTAAATTTCATTATACCCGTTAAGCCGTTAAGTACAGTTTTGGTTGAAGTTTTTGTCAAGTGCAAACTGCGTGATGGTAACACACTAGATTCATTACCGGGAAGGCCAGTGTTCAAATCCCTTTTCCCTTTATTTCCATTTTTATCTTTTTTTCTGTTCAGTTCATCTATTTTAATTAATTGTATTTTGCACATGCAAAATATACTTATAATATCTATAGGAAACAAAATATAAAAATTTTATTGAAAAGGAACATAATATGAAAGAAACGCTATCAAAAGTTGTTGAGTATCGACAACTATAATGTGCCAGTTGTGTTGACTGACGTGTGGATTCAATGTAAGCAATGACGTATGTAATGTATGACGTATGATCGATATGTGCAGCGTGATGAATGTTGTAACGTATGTTTGGTTGTTACATCGTTATTGTCTTTTATAATTTTTCTCCAACGTCTTCATTTTCCGTAAAATACATTTGAGTTATTGTAAATATACACTGCGTTAATTCTGTCAAGTTGTTGAGAATCACTGCTGTACACATACAAGAAAATTCGCTCTATTTCTATGAAGAGGTAGTAGAATAAAATCGATATACCGGTTCAGAAAATAACAAACCCGGTTCATGGTTCGCGAAGGGGTACAAAATTCCTGGAATACCTACAGTCAATCAACCCCGGTTGCACCATCGACCCTCAAGAAGCGTTGCTCGCGTTGGTCCGAGTGCGAATTACAAATTTCGCGAGAACGAACGGTCCGCGGATAGTTTCCGGTGCTTTTTGGCAGACGAATGCCAGCGTGCTGTTTAATTAGGTACGCGAAACCGACAGAAAGGAGCTGCTCCAAAAGAGACAGAGGAAGCGGAGTGGAGAAGGTAGGGGTGGGGGTAGAGCGCGAAAGTTAAAATGCAGGGACATCCTGCGAAAGGAATTTACGAGACAGCCGAGCTGCTCGCGCTGTTCTAATAAAATATATCGGCAATTAACTCCCTAAATATTCTCGGGCCGGCGTGAAACGTCGTGATCTATAGAGAGCGCCAGCGCCCGTTCGCTAAATTACTTTGAATCGCCATTTTTTAGAGGTACGGCCAATTGCCTCCCCTGCGGTTGCCAATTATTCCGGAACCGGCGTCGCCGCTCTCCCGGGCTCCTTTTTGCACTCAAGTTTCCGAAGACACGGTTTTTCGACTGGAATTCTCCGTGCGGAATTTCATTACCCAGCCCGCACCGGTCGCTCCTTTGTGAGATACTACGGGAACGTAACTTCTGTGCACCGCCGTTGGTCTTTCTTCTTCCCTTCGAGAAGGGACTGACAAATATTTGACAAACGCTAATGCCTGCGCAATCAGACGCCGCGGCGATATTAATTCCTGCCAAAGGTACGCGCCGCGACCTCGATATCGTCGGGAATAATTATTAGTTCATGGGATCTCTTGTTTACAGTTTACGAGCATCGGGAAATTGTTTTGTTGATTGATCCAGAAGAAGGTGTTAAAAAGATATTGCAGTAAGATATGCAATAAATTGCTCAAAATTTACGTACAACATGGGATCTCTTGTTTACAGTTTACGAGCATCGGGAAATTGTTTTGTTGATTGATCCAGAAAAAGGTGTTAAAAAGTGCTTGCTCAAAATTTACGTACAACATGGGTTACCTTATGTCAGTGGTGGGCACGGGTGGAGCCCCTCAAACGCCTGCTTCTCCCACCATCCTCTCTTTCATGCAGCGCGTACGGTTCGTTGCGTACGCTGATGTCTCGTGTCTTCGTTGCCCCATTGTACCGCGCTTGCTGGAAGGGGCAGAGGTCGCTACGGTGTGGACGGTTTTGCCTCAATTGAGGCAAAATTGCCCATCCCTGCCTTATGTGCAAGCTGGGGACTGGTATCTCGCTTACAACAGACTTCGTATTGCGCGGTCAGAAAATTGTTTAAAATATACAGGTACCCATCTTCTGAAGCGGTAAGTGAATAGTCTTTTTAGCATTAACCGATAGAGTACAAAATGTGTCTGGTACACATTGTTTCATGAAGGTTACAGGACTGAATTTATTTAGATTTCTCACAATTATTATTATAATACGTGCTCGAATAAAGAAATGTAGTGAATCGTTTCTAATGGAAGCACCTTTACAATTTCAATAATGGAAAAATTAATAATGTGAAACCGGTCATTTGATCGGTTCTGTTACTTTTATCGTGTCTGTTGTCCATTTCTGTTGTTGTTCATTTTTGCTGGTGTTCATTTTTGTAACGATGTGTAATGAACCACGAAAGTATCGGTTCTGTTACTTTTATCGTGTCTGTTGTCCATTTCTGTTGTTGTCCATTATTGCTGGTGTTCATTTTTGTAACGATGTGTAATGAACCACGAAAGTATCGGTTCTGTTACTTTTATCGTGTCTGTTGTCCATTTCTGTTGTTGTTCATTTTTGCTGGTGTTCATTTTTGTAAGGATGTGTAATGAACGACGAAAGTATCGGTTCTGTTACTTTTATCGTGTCTGTTGTCCATTTCTGTTGTTGTTCATTTTTGCTGGTGTTCATTTTTGTAACGATGTGTAATGAACGACGAAAGTATCGGTACTGTTACTTTTATCGTGTCTGTTGTCCATTTCTGTTGTTGTCCATTATTGCTGGTGTTCATTTTTGTAACGATGTGTAATGAACGACGAAAGTATCGGACGCAAGCTTCGCTGTTCGTCCTTACGATCGACAGAGGTCAAATAATAATGTATTCTGCACGATAATTGTCCCTGGCGGGACCCGTGTGTTAGATGATTATCAAGAAAACACTGTATCAAGGTATTAATGTGAATCGTTGTTCAGTGTTGAAACAACGAGTCCAGAATCCAGCAAAATCACAGAACGGCCGTCAAACGTAAGGCAGGAGCCGGAATCGATGCGGTTCGATTCGAGACGGTTACATTCGGCCCGTCTTCTCGTTCCGGTAATTAATCCGCCGCGAGTCCCGACGACACGGCCCGCGGGCCTTCTCCCAAGTTCCCGTTTGTAGTAACTAAATGCGTTTGACAACGGGAGCTTGTGTCTCCCCTGTGTAGTTAGCCGTGAGCGATGTTCGCCGTGGAGAATAATCGCAGCCTGTGCCTACGCACAGGAGTGCCTTCCTTCCCGTTAATTTGATTCACCGGCGTGTAACGCGTCTTGGCTTCTTCTTGGTACATCGTCGCCCGCCATTGCTTGCCCCTCTCTCTCTCTCTCTCTCTCTCTCTCTCTCTCTCTCTCTCTCTCTCTCTCTCTCTCTCTTGCTTTGATACCTTGCGATTGCAAAACTGCGACAATAGTCTGCCGTGTTATCGTTTGTTCCGTTGGTGGTGTGAACCCTTAACCCTACTATAACCATCGAGTCAGACTCGTAACGAAGATTTCGAACGGAATCTACTAAATGTTATTAGTAGACTGCGGATCCTTATGTAAAATAGCAAATTGTCTTTATACATATTGTACATTGTCTCAAGAAATTGTCACGACTATCATAGCCTAATTCTACACCTTCGTTTTTGGTGGAAATTGATGTAAGAAAGGTGCCGCAGAATTAACCGTGACTTTGAATTCTAAGGTCAAAAGATCAACAATGTTTTCTTACTGGTACGTATGGTACTCGTCAAGAGGATAAATACTGCAGAAGGAACTATGGATCAAAACGCAATAGTTCTGTGTCGGATACCTCCTATGCTCGCCAATAGATGGACAGTGCAACAACACCTTTCCCGCTACTACCTGAATGTTTCTCTGTTCGTATATGTATATGTTACGGTAAATGTGATTAATCCGGTGATTGTGTATAATTACTGGTTATTATACCGGGTATTATCACCTAACTTTGCCGCCTTAAACATATCACTTATTTTGTATAATAAAAAATATGTCAGGGGGAGAAAATATTCTGTTCGAAGGCGCCAATACGGTGATGGGCCGAATTTTTTTCTCAAGGTCATTTTTTCGCGATTTCAAGGTCATCGTATTTTATTTAAATGGGACTGCATATTTTCACTACAACAGTCTTATGGCTTATAAAAAAACGAATTCAACGAGGGGCTCACACGATACCAAGAAAATTTTTGTTTTTATGTCACTTTTTTAGAGTTTCAAGGTCACCTTGACTTTTTTAAATGGAACCACCCTTTTTTAAACATCTGCCATGATAGTCCCTTTCATTACGAATTCAGTGACTATAATTACTCAAGGTCATTCAAGGTCACGGACAGAGTTTAACATTCCTTCAAAGCCCGTTTACAGGCATGTATCGATATTAACTCTTATACGTTATCTCTGTCCGCGACCTTGAATGACCTTGAATAATTATAGTCACTGAATTTGTAATGAAAGGGACTATCATTGTATGTGTTTAAAAAAGGGTGGTTCCATTTAAAAAAGTCAAGGTGACCTTGATATTTCTAAAAAAAATGACACAAAAACAAAATTTTTTTTTGGCATCGTGTCAGCCCCGTTGTACCATTCAACTTTGTCTTAACCCTATTTTACGTATCTTTAGAAACAACAAAGATATTTGAGGTACAAACGTTAGGTGACTCACCCTGTATATACCGTCCTAAACTGTACGACATCCTGCGTCTAAGGCACAGGTCCGCTAGATAGCCTTACTGACAAGTCCTCTAGCAAGCGTAGGATGAAACGCTTCCTTTTCCTTTTTCCATCTTTTCATAATTCGAAAACCTGCCGCTTCAGTTCTCTTAAAAATTGTGATAAAGATTTTTTCATTATCAAACTGATTTTACTTGTCTTCGGAAGCCAAGCCTGTCTTCTTTTAATCATTCTAAGGAGTTGAAAGTAATGTACCGGCATTCCTAAATTCTTTTAATCGTTCTTCTGTTTCAATTTGCACATACCCAATTTTGCAATAAATGCATCAAATCCTCTACCCAAGTATGAACGACAAAGAAATTGAATTGACCGTACACCGTGAACGAAATCGCAGTAGAATGGGTTAAATAGTAATATTATATAAAAGTTGTTTCTTGAACGAACGTTTTTTCACGGACATTCGTGGAGCAGCACTCTCGGTCGTAGAAAAATGCGATGCTATTCATTTCAGGGACGAAGATTTCACGGGTAAGTGGATACGTCCCTAAAAGACGGCCAACAGCTGGAAGAGATTCCGTTCTGCGTTCGTGACTGACATTAGTAACTCTTTTCTCCTCTTCCTCCCGCACCCCTTTGCGACCTTTGTCCTCGTCATCCCCTTCGGTTCGCCTCTAGCTACGACCAAGATCGTTCTCCCGCGATTCTGGCTACGGGCTTCGACGCGTTAGACTCGGATAGAGCCTGGAAGATCTGTTCCACGATGCTGAAGACTTCAGACACAATTTCGCACGTTCTTGTTTAGTTCGATGCTTTTCTTCAGTCCACGTTGATCCACCACGGCTGCGTATTTTGTGCACTCAAACATAAATTGGTGAAATATAAACCTTGAAGGAATTGCAAGAATATGAGAATATACGCTTGTTATTCCCGAATAATTGAAATTATTAACGGGGTAAGAGTAAATCTCTATGTAACTTCCTTTTAGTATCAATTTAACACTTTCAGCGCCATGTCAACCATATCTGGTTGACGGAATTATTTATACAGAATTGAAAATTAATTTTAACGTTGGTAGATTGAGTGTACAAAATTTCCTTATGATCTGAGGAATAGAAGAGGTTCGAAACAGTAATTAATATCACAAAACTAAACATCTCAGTTTTTGTTTTGTTAAATATATTGTTTTGATGTTGTGTAATTTTTATGATTGTCGAGTGGGCGATGAACGTGTTAAAAAAAAATGTCCTTATACATTATCGAGTAAACTAACCCTTCTAACAGCTCAAAAATACTCAAGTCGTTTGGACCAATTTTAAAATGTTGTTCGTTTTTAAAGGGTGGTCTCAAACTTTTGTACGCTACTTTATAAAACTGTATAAAACTTGCACAAGTACAGTGAAGAGAATTGGTCCTCAATTCTCGCCACTATATTTTCCAATTCCAGATGAATCCTGTTACACC
This sequence comes from Sphecodes monilicornis, assembly GCA_913789915.3. Lineage (NCBI taxonomy): Eukaryota > Metazoa > Arthropoda > Insecta > Hymenoptera > Halictidae > Sphecodes > Sphecodes monilicornis. Next base: position 9,715,824 of record OU565284.1, on the reverse strand, counting down.
TAAACGAAAAACACATTCGTCGAGCAAAGAACGTCTCGAAGGGCTAGGAAGGGTTGCATTTCCGTGCCTAATGAAGCCAATCGAGGCTCTCCGCGAGGGGCGTTAACGGTTTCAATGAAGAGGAAACCGAATCAGCGTGCGGCTCGCGTTTTTCTGTTTACAACGGGCTACGTGATCCACCCTCCAGCAACGGAATTCCATCGCAGGGAATAATAGGCTCCCTTCGATTCCCTAGCCCTTAAATCCTTATGTCGTCCCGTAACCCCTTAGGGTCGCGGACGTGCGATGAAATCAACAAGAACAACAAACCGGCGTTGTCCAGATCCAATGGAAGCCGTTGCAATGGCACTCGCAGCCTCGAGTGACATCCGAGAAAAGGGTTAGAACCCTGCCCCAACCCTTTCTTCGTCCATCTCTTTCATCTCGTCCATCTCGAAGGTTCTTCTCGACCTTGTTCTTCCAGGAAAGGGGCTAGGGTCCTTGTCTGATTGCCAGCCTGTTATTGCCTGTCAATTGTTCCGCGTTCCACGTTATTAAATTAATATTAGGGGCGAAACCGACGCGACGGTTCTCCCTTCGACTCTAGTTGTCCAGTTTTTCCTTTATTTCGACAGTTTCCCAGGGGGATTCGGACACGGGCTACCCTTCAACCCTTCCGAGGCTGTGACACTTGCCACGGTCAGCTGCGAAACACGACGACAATGACGATTGACCCTTTGATTGATAATTGTTCGCGATGGGACGGCTGTGTTTGGTGTTGGTGTATTATGGGGTGCGAACGAGGGCTGTTTCTAGCATAACGCGATTATCGATATGACGCTTCACATACGGTTTACGGGTAGTCAACGTTTGCTGATTTTGAGGATTGATGGGTTCGATGCTGGACCTTTGTTGATTTTTGTTAACACGTTTAACGCTATGCCAGTCCAAGGGGACTGACGGTATTGAATTTACAAAACAATATACAGGGTGAATCAATAACTATTACCTCCTGAAGTAGCTTATTATTTATTGATTTTATAAAAAATATGTTTGAAATGAAATTGATTGTATCCGAGGCTGTTCATTCGAAAAAATACAGTTCGATATTTCAAGGCCTTATATTTGTTGAGGTATCAAGGTGACCTTGAGTTTTTCAAAAGACAGTATATTTTTTTGTTATTTCATTGTAATCCTTAAGGAGAGGAATTCAACGACCTATAACAAAGTACCTTCAATTGACCTTGAACCTGAACACGTGATCGGTTCGATGTTGGACCTTTGTTGATTTTTATTAACACGTTTAACGCTATGCCCGTCCCTGAGGATTGACTTTATCGAATTTACAAAGCAATATACAGGGTGAATCAATAACTATTATATCCTGAAGTTGCTCATTATTTATTGATTTCATAAAAAAATATGTTTGAAATGAAATTGATTGTATCCGAGGCTGTTCATTAGAAAAACACAGTTCGATATTTCAAGGCCTTATATTTTCTTAAATATCAAGGTGACCTTGAGTTTTTCAAAAGACAGTATATTTTTTTGTTATTCCATTGTAGTCCTTACGGAGAGGAATTCAACGACCTTCAATTGACCTTGAACCTGAACACGAGATCGGTTCGATGTTGGACATTTGTTGATTTTTGTTAACAGAGGGTGTGTTTTTAAACTTTTTAGAAAAGTGTCTATTAGATCGACCAGTATATCTTTCCGCATGTTTGAACATATTTAGGCAAGCTTTTTTTTCGTTAAGTTGAGACGAATAAAATATAAATATTTTCTATTCCATTTGAGAACGTTCTGCCATCTTGAAACGTTTTTATTATAAAAACGAGTTGGTGGAATTAAAAACAGTAGAGAAATGAAAAGAAATTAAGAACATTGACATGTTAGTTCTCAATATTATTTTTGACGATGATGTTTTGCTGAATTAAGAACAAAATGCAATGATAATATCATTTATAACAAAAACGAGTTGGTGGAATTAAAAACAGTAGAAAAATTAAAACAAATTAAGAACACTGATATGTTATTTTTCAATATTATTTTTGACAATGATGTTTTGCTGAATTAAGAACAAAATGCAAAGGAATTGATCATTTATGACAAAAACCAGTTGGTGGAATTAAAAACAGTAGAGAAATTAAAAGAAATTAAGAACATTGACATCCTATTTTTCAATATTATTTTTTTCAATGACGTTTAATCGATCGGGGTTAAAATCGTGAAAATGAAATGATTGTAGAAAAATAATACTCAAAGCACTTTTCACTCATTTTTCATTTCCCCAAGCGGTATTGTATAAAGCACAATGCAAACAATGTAAATATGCATAATGTTCTGTAATCTAGTAATAAGAGCAGGATGCAGGCTTCCGTTCATAATTCAGTTCTCACTTAGGCACGTCTGAATCGTAGAATAAGAACGAAGAAGAGGACTCGAAATCATAACAAACGGAGCCGTAGCATTTTATAATTCTCCGTGATCCGGAGGAAATGTAAATCACCGGTTGTATCTCGTGAACAATCTGGGTTGAATTTCTAGGGACTCGGGTTATCGAGACACCATTGTTCTTCCTCATCGATCTATCTCCCCCGTTTAGAAACCGGTGCACGGAGCGAGCATGGGAATCCAGGAAAATGGGAAACCTCTCTGCGAACGTCTCACGGTTCCCAAAAGTCGTACCATCGCTACTGATAAACGGAATCCGCATTATGGTTACGTATCGAAAGATTTTTCCGACATCTCCTTACACCACAAAACACAAATATTTTCAAAGATTCGCTAATTGTATTTTTCATTCGTGTAAACCTCGTACACTGTTCTAAAGCAGTTGCATAAAGTGGCATAAAGTGGCATAAAGGATCTTAGTATAATGATTTATTTTTCCTTATAATTAGACTGCAGATTATTTGCATTTATTGCGAGAATGAGTAGGTGCAATTCGAAAGAGTACAATGATTAAGAGAATTTAAGGGTATCAGTATATTGTTTTCAGCTTTTTGAAGTTATTAAAAAAAGATAGAAATTTCTACTTGTCTATTTACAAAACTTGAAATTAATGAATTGCAATTATAACATTCGGTTTCATAGAAATTCATTTCGTAGTAGAAATAAAAATAAATCAAAAAGTTTAGAGAATTGTATGAAACAATCTAGGATTATATTCTAACGCATTTTCACCTTTTAATACTTGCAAGCACGAATTGAGTTTTATTTCAAGCTTCGCACAAAAATACATTTTACAGCACGGATAGAAATGAATCAAAGAGTTTAGTAACTGTAGAAAAACCATAGGAATTTGTAAAAAAAACATTCTAGGCTCAGATTGTATGTATTTTTCCTTTATAATAATTAAGGTTTGATTTCTAGTATTAGAGTTTTCTGTGGAACCAGAAATACATTTTGTAACACAAATAAAGAGAAATTGAACATTTCAGAGAACCTGCGATTATCTATATAACACATAATTTAAATTTTCGTTGTGAGCTCAAATAAAGAAGTTTTTAAAAAGTGCCAATTTCATGTAATTCCCACAAAATTGCAATTCTCAAAATTTTTTTGCCCGTCATTTAGTAAAGCAATGCTTCATCAAGCCGTTTCATCCAATTTTAGAAAAGTATTAAAAAGCGACATTTTAATTTTTTCATATAATTCCTACCAATTGTAATTTTTACAAAGACCATTTTGCACGTCATTTGGTAAATTAATGCGTCTAATTGCCCAAGAAAAGTCAACCCGTTTTATGCAATTTTGAAAAAAATTTTAAATGTGCCATTTTTATTTTTTTGTGTACCTCCTACCAATTGCAATTTTTACAACAACCATTTTGCACGTAATTTAGTAAATCGACGCTTCTAAATTCCCCAAAAAGTTCAAGTCGTTTGACCCAATTTTATAAAAGTCTTAGAAAGTGCCATTTTTATTATGTACTTCCAACCAATTGCAATTTTTACGAAAATCATTTTGCACGTCATTTAGTAAACCGACGCTTCTAAATGCACCAAAAAATTCGAGTCGTTTCATTCAATTTTAAAAAAGGTTTTAAAAAGTGCCATTTTGATTTTCTTATGTGATTGCAACCAGTTGCAATTTTTACAAAAACCATTTTGTACGTCATTTAGTAAATCGAAGCTTCTAAATGCCCCAAAAAATTCAAGTCGTTTGACCCAATTTTAAAAAAGTCTTAAAAAGTGCCATTTTGATTTTCTTATGTAATTCCAACCAGTTGCAATTTTCACAAAATCTTTTGCACACGTCATTTAGTAAATCAGTACTTCTGATTGCCCCAAAGAAGCCAAGTCGTTTGGTCCAATTTGAAAAAAGTTATTTCGATTTAAAGGGCGTTCAAATACATTCGCCAGCCGTTGTACATGTTCGAGAGCACTTGTACTTGAAGAGGATGCAAAAAGAAATTGATTTTTCGAAAGTTCAAGACCAGAATACATGCATAAATCATTCGGTGCAGATTGCGGGGGAGGTGTACGGTCGGTTGCTCGCGGAAAAAATAGAATCCATCGGTGTCGTGAGGTCACCCCGTCGACGGTATAAATATTTGAAGTCCCGAATTAAGACGAGATGATAAAGCAGCTCAGAGTAAACGGCTCCGGCCGGCTTCTGGCTCGTATCAGAGAACGTCCGCTCTTGTGCTGCTCGTCTTCAGTCCTAATACTTTCGCTATCTGACCTCCGTTGCTCGTATCGCGCCGCCCCCGCAATCTTCGTTCCCGGGACGGGACGGTGTCTTCTCGAGGGCTGTCAATCTCGATCCTACAGTGGAACCTACAGGGTCCTCCAATTCGATCCAACCAAATTTCCAAAGAATATCACAAATTGCACGATACCTAGTTTAGAGGTAATTACTGGACTGCAGATCTTTATTAATTTATGAGAAAAATGAGTAGGTGTGATTAAAAACAGTAAAGACATTAGAAGAATTTAAAAATACAGTCTGTCAGATATACTAAAAAAAGAAAATAACTTTCTAATTCTGGCCAGTTTGTCGCAATTCAGGTAGACAATTTTTGTTTGGCATAAAGATCCACAGACGTAATGACTTACTAAGAAGCAATCCTTGCCGATTGCAATTAATTTGAAATGTATCCCAAATTTAATTTCGCAATTTGCAAAATTCACGTATTTTGCTCCATACTATTTACAATATAAAATATTTCAACAAATTATTTGTCAAAATCAGTGTAATAATCTCAACTTAGGACGCCTGAAGGTACTATATCAATTTTTTTTTTAATTTTTTGGAGAACTATTACTCGTTACGAATACAGTTTACCACCTCTCTGATGACCAGAGTAACATGTGACACGTTGCGCGGCACGTCACGTGACCAGTCTACGGTCTTAGTGGGGGACGTTGGAGTGTGCTCAGGTAGTGGAATAGGATAGTGGAAGGGGAAATGGAGGAGAGGAAAATCCACCCAGTTTTGGTTGTTTCTGCTGCAACTTTACAGCTTGAAGGTACCGTAACAACGTTTATAGTCTAAGGATTATAGTCTAAGGCCATGCTGCGAGCGTTTGCTCTACATCTAAAAAAAGGAAGAAATATTATTTAAAGTTTTTCAGGAAACGCTTTATTACAGAGTTACGAGCAAATGTTGCATACAAGGTTCGCTTCTGAAGTGCTCGAGGGAATTACGTTAAAAATATTTGAAATTGGAGGATGTTCTGTCTGAAATAAAAATGGCAGGTAGTTTTAGATGGAAAGCCCTGTATGTCCGAAAACAAGCAGACCGAACTGACTGGTCGGCCACTTCAGAAACGTCGTGACGTCAGGAGGCGACGGCCGACAACGAAAATGAGAACGTGCACACTCGAGAAAGGTCTACGAGGAGTTTATCGTGGCTTCCGAGTGGGCGAATTTCCAGCTCGGATCAAAGGGTGACGGAAGTCGTTCGATAACGGTGCACCGTGCACAGGAGTTCCATAAAACGTACACCATAGAATTCTGTTTCGAAATATTCATTTATTCACTGCACACATCATCGGTATTTGTGAAAATCCAGTCGAAAAATTGAAACTATAGTACTTCCAAATCGAAATACTAAATGTACAATTCGAAACCTTATCTAACTTAATTTTTTTATTATTTTAAAATAATTGAGATACATTCTACTCTCGCAAATAATCTCTCAGTTTCCATTCACTTGCTCCATCTTACAAGTAATAAATAACTAAATCTCTAATATAGAAAGACATTGATTGCAATTTAAAATAATGTTACAATTAATTGATTGTAAGAGCCACGAATTTGCTCACCTAATATTGAATTCACTGTTCAATGAAACCCTTAAAAAAGTAAAACAATTTCTCTTTGATTCCCACATGCAGCCGCAATCACATTAAAAATCATATTTCAGTTTACACCTTCAGATTTTACATTATAATAATAACTAGACCGAGTATCTTCATGCAAAATTAATTTCTACCTCAATTGTAACAAACTGGAAAAAACTAAATATGTATTTAATAGGTTCAATGGGTTAGAAATAATTTTGACAATATTCTAAAATTCTTCTAATGATTTTACTAGTTAGTGTTTCTTCTAATGCATAAAATCCGCTAATAATAACAATTTCATATTGATCCCTACAATCTGTCACGAGCTAAATTAAGATTCACAAACGATTATTCTTTATATCAAGAACTAAACCGAGTATCTTCATGCAAAATTAATTTCTACCTCAGTTGTAACAAACTGGAAGAAACTAAATATCTATTTAAAAGGTTCAATAGGTTAGAAATAATTTTGACAATATTCTAAAATTCTTCTAATGATTTTACCAGTTAGTGTTTCTTCTAATGCATGAAATCCGGTAATAATAACAATTTCTGTTTGACCCGTACAATCTGCCACAAGCTAAATTGAAATTCACATTATCATAAAGACGCGCAGTCCAATAATAATCATCGAATGTCCCAATAAACTGGAGTACTCAATAACAGTATATCAACTATAAAACTGAATCGACAGTATAGTTCTGAATGTAGCGAACGTTTTCATTGATCGTCGATAAGGAAAATAGCAAGTTTACGAGTGTGTCAAGAACATCGAGGGACGAGAAACGGCGAGCACTGGCGAACGATACGTGGCTCGTTATCTAAATGCTCGACTAGTCCAGAGAGAATAAAAAGCAGTAAGAGCTTGCAGACACGCGTCAGGCTTGCGACCATGCGTTCGCGATAACCGACGTCCGGCTCTCTCCGACAGAAATATCCCGCCATCGACAAAGTAACACGTTTCTGCATCGAATTCTGCAACGGAGCACGTTCATTCCATTTTTAACTCGACTACCGTAGAAAATTGCTCACATGTCTGCCAAAGCATTGTCCCCAATCTAGGATAGCTAAAGCGGATAAATCACAACGCCACCAAACGTCTACTTTCAACAATTATAGGCAATTATTTTCAACAATTCTAAACAACCTCATTGTCTCTCGTATTTGACCGTCAATTGCTCAAGTATCTCCGACACTTCATGAAATTTTTCGGATGCGTGAGACTTTGTGAAACTTTTTGAGATTTCGTGAAACTTTGTGAGATTTCGTGAAACTTTGTGAGACTTCATGAGACTTCATGAGTATTTTAGGACATTCACCATGCAGTGGATTTATTTGAAAATTCACTGTGGTCTTCTTTACGCCCCATAATCATTTATTAATGTATGTTGTTATTAGTCTACGGATTTCTATGCAAAATAAAAATTTTCTGCATCGATTGTGGGAAACAGGAATTATGTAAAAATGTACTCTTCAGTTTCATAGTTTTAATAAATAGACAACGGTGCAATAATGTTCTTAAATTCTTCTGTCTTCATTCTTCGATATTTCACTTATCCAGGATTATTTAATTAGTCTAACAAAATAATACGTCATTTGAAATTGCTATTATTTCGAATAAATCCACGTAATTTTTATCTTCAAATAAGATTATTGAAAATAACGGTAGGAAGTTAATTTTATCTCTTACTTTTCATTGCAAAGAAAATTTGCCCAGGTCTGAACAATAAAATATGGTCTGAAAGTAATACGTAAACCCCGCAAAATAGAATGATCGCAGAAAAACGAAGTCTATCAATCAAGAAGCCTATCATCCGATTTCCTCTTTCTCATCTTTCTCGGAGATTTGAATCAGCGGTCCAAGTATTGGCTTCTGCGAAGGTTCGATAGTGGAAATAAAAGAGAGAGAAAGAGAGAAAGAGAGAGAGAGACAGACAGACAGACAGAGAGGAATAAGGTAGATACGTAGAGCAGGTAGCAGTACGGCGAGATCGTTCGAGCCGCAATCCAGTAGGACGTGCCTTGATGCGCCGTGCTGGCTCGAGATACGTGCGCGAAGATGCTACTTCTTCTGTGCAATGTGCAACTAGCCGGGGTAATGCACCAAGGGGGACCGGCCACCGCGGCAAGTGCATCGAGAGCACAGTGCACACCGGTGCAGCAGCCGCCGCCGCCACCGCCGCGGCCCCGAGATAATTTGCCCTCCAGAAAATAACAGGGTGGCGCTGGGACGCTCGCCGAGGAACGACGTGCACTCTTCGGCACTCTTCTGCAGTCGCCTATACACTCTTCGGTGCAGTCATCTCTGCAACGGTGGCCCTCCGAACGTTTCTGCGTATCTACTTACCGTACCTATCCCCAGGAAACAAAGGGGAAACGAGGACGAGGCTAAACTGCTGATACAGAAATTGCGGATGCACCACTGGAGTCCATTGTTGCGTACTACAATGACAATTTTCTTTTTGGAGATTTGTGGGGATTTAGGTTAACTTGTCTTGCGTATTCCTTGTTTAGTGAGATGTTTACTTTCATTGTGATCTTAATTTTCCTACGTTTACAGTACTGGACATTTAATAAAAAACGCAAAATTCATTGAAACTCAAGCTGCATTATTCTACGTTCAAATTAATGAATATTTTAAAGGAACGCAAAATTCAATGAAACTGACACTGTATTGTCCTACGTTCACAATAATGAAGATTTTAAAGGAACGCAAAAATCAATAAAACTGAAGCTGCATTATGCTACGTTCAAATTAATGAACACTTTAAAGGAACAGAAAATTCAATGAAACTGAAGCTGCATTGGCCCACGTTCACAATAATGGACATTTTAAAACCACACAAGATTCAATAAGACTGAAGCTACGTAAAAATCTGATAAACAGAATATGAGAAAAACCACATGATCAAATTTTCATGTACCGCAGCCGCAACAGACAGTGTCTCGGAGATGTCCCCAAGGGACAGCAGTACCCGGCATCATCATCACCAGTTCCAAGGACTGTAAAGTGACGGGTGCTCGAGGCGCGGGGGCGTAAATCCGGGTGTAGGTCGTCCAAGGGGAACACGTTCTAGGAGATGCCCTGGCATTCGGCAAAGGGGCAGGTCGTACTGACCGTACTTCATTACCCAGAGGGGCCCCCGAGCCTCACGGGTCATCCGTTATCATTTTTACAACTGCCGCCATTCAACAATGTCGAATAAACTCCGTTAGGTATTGCGGCTGTCCTAGTCCTTCCCTGGACCGGTCCGCAAGGGGATCCAGAAGAGCCGTGCTTTTAAACCCATCGATCGCCGATCCTCAACCGCTGCTGCTCCTATTTCCAAATTTACCGCGTCCATGGGTCGGTTCTTCAGCCCCTAAGTGAACTACTAAGTGGCTGCGCCTTTAACCCCTTCTCGTATTATTATACGTCTTGACGAAGACTCATCACCAAGACTCGCGACGATAATGGTTGCGTCTTTAGCCCAGTGATGGTATATGGTCTCGACTTTTTCACGCATGCGCGACTAAATGCAGGAACGTATGTACGTCTTATGTTTGTGGGGAAAGTAGGGGAGAACTGTTATTGGCGGGAAACCGGACAGAAGAGTGCAAGATATATTTATATATTGCATGTACTGTTATGTGCGGCCCTGGAAAGCTAATACCGCTGCGTCAACTTCCGGCCGCCCGATCGCGCTCGATGCCTGGATCATGGAATCTTCCACGATGCACCCGGCACTAATATCTTGCTGACCCAACGCGACCCCACCCCTGATTTTTGTATTAACCAATTAATATAAAAGCGCCGTTCAATCGTCGAGAGCGGCTATTCTTATTCGATTCTGTAAAGACACGGCGCACCGCTGTGACGCCTACTTAAAATAAAATCTACATACGTGTTGCCCAATCATTCTCGACTTTTGTCTCTGGCCCTTGAGCCTCTGTGTGCGGATCCCGGACTACATTTCCTCGGAAGCACCGTCGATTCCTGCGAGGAATCTTCACGCTTCCAACACCTTACTCAACTGAAGAGTCGCGGCATAACAGTACGAATACACATAAAATTTTAATATAACATACGCGTGTTAAATGTTCATATTTGATAATTGAAAAAAAATTTGTGAAACTATGCGGGGTGACCAAGGTACCCCATTTTAACACGACTTTGTACTTTACTGACGCTAAAATCGTCGCGCATGCGCGAGAAAACCGAGACCGTATGCCATCACTGCTTTAGCCCTCTTTTCATATATTAACGAGTCACAACGAACGCTCTGGATAAATGTTTCAAACGGAATCTTTGGAATATGAATATTGTTCCTTTCTTGTAGGTCAAGATCAACTTCTATTCTTCCAAGATCAATATTTAACACTAGAAATCCTAAGCAATAAAATTTTCTAATTTGTATTGCTTTGTATGTATGTGAGGATCTATCTAAATGAGGATGAGCCTTTAGAAGGATCTAGCTCCGCAAGTGTACAACCTCCATTAGGATGTACCTTCACAATGTATCTAGAACCCATTAGGACCTAGCTACGTGGGGATCAGCTTTTGAGGAGGATCTAAATCCGTGAGAATGAGCCTAGAGGATGATCTAGCATCGTGAGGCAGAGCTTTATGAGGGATCTGGCTCCACAAGTACCTAGCCTCGTTAAAATCTAGCCCCATTCGGATCTAACTTCGCAAAGATTTACCTACACGAGTGTTCAGCCTCCATAGGATCTAGCACCGCGAGTATGTATCCTTTTTGGAACCTCGCGAGTATCTCACCTCTTCAGGACCTAGTTCCGCTAGGATCTAGCTCCGCAAGTATCTAGAACCAATTAGAATCTAGCTCTGCGAGTATCTAGCTCCGCGGGGATAGGGTTTGCGGAGTATCTATCTCCACAAATATCTAACTTCTTTAGTATCTAGCTTTTCGAATATCTAACCTCTTTAATATCGCGCTCCCCGAGTATTTAGACTTCTCAGGACCTAGTTCCGCTAAGATCTAGCTTCGCAAGTATGTAGAACCCATTAGAATCTAGTTCCGCGAGTATCTAACTCCGCGGGGATAGGTCTTGCGGAGTATCTATCTCCACAAATATCTAACTTCTTTAGTATCTAGCTTTTCGAATATCTAACCTCTTTAATATTGCACTCGCCGAGTATCTAGAATTCTCAGGACCTAGTTCCGCTAAGATCTAGCTTCGCAAGTATGTAGAACCTCCGCGGCGATAAGTCTTGCGGAATATCTATGTCCACAAATATCTAACTTCTTTAGTATCTAGCTTTTCGAATATCTAACCTCTTTAATATTGCACTCGCCGAGTATCTAGACTTCTCAGGACCTAGTTCCGCTATGATCTAGCTTCGCAAGTATGTAGAACCCATTAGAATCTAGCTCCGCGACTATCTAACTCCGCGGGGATACGTCTTGCGGAGTATCTATCTCCACAAGTATCTAACTTCTTTGGTATCTAGCTTTTCGAATATCTAACCTCTTTAATATCGCACTCCCCGAGTATCTAGACATCCCAGGACCTAGTTCCGCTAAGATCTAGCTCCGCAAGTATGTAGAACCCATTAGGATCTAGCTCGGTGGAGTTGGGGGTGTTGCGAAGGATCTAGCTCCGCGAGCATCTAGCCGCTCGTCCCCGAACGAAGACAGTCCTTCCGTGGCTAGGGCATTAACGAGAACAACGAACTCGTCTCGTCTTGCTCCCTCATCCGTCTCCCGGTCCCCGGGTGTTCCTCCCTCCGGCAGCTCTCTCCGTGGAGAGGCCGGTGCCGTCGAGTCATTCGTTACGAGGCCGCGAACAAGAGCAATAAACGTGTCGGAGTGCAGTAACGGGTGATACGTACGACGTGAACCCCCGGCCCCCACGACCTTCGCTTTATAGGTCTACTTCGGCACGACCCCCCCGAGACTCGATTTGTCAACTCGTTAGTGGAACTCGTTTAACCCCGGGGCCACGTTTCGTGCCATGGGCGCTGACCGTTCTCTCTCTCTCTTTTTCTTCCGTCATTCCCGTCGGAACCTTCTCTCATTTCTACCTCGCTACAACGGTCTACAAATGTTGAAATGTATGTTGCGTTGTTTAGCTAGAAGTGTGTTTATTCACTTCTAGGCTCGACGTGCGGTGTGTGTGACGTAATGGATCGGGCCATTTCGGTCTCAATGATGAGACAACTTAGATGAAATTGTTATCTGACTCTGATGTCGATAAATAAATATTAAAACGGCGGTGTTTGTAATACATTGATATCCTCAGTCTATTTTCTGGATTAAAAATTTACAAACATCCAACGTCTAATAATGCCACTTTTATTTTGTATCAACATTCTGAATATTAAAATTGCTATCTGATCTTACTAGCATTAATTGTATACATAAAATTATGCATTTGTAATAAATATTAGACTTTTCTCTAGATTCGGCTGATAATACATAAAGGTCACCTATTTCATAATGCCACTTTTATTTTACAACGACATCCTCAATATTAAAATTGTTTCCCGACTCTACTAGCAATAATTGAATATATAAAACTCTATATTTGTTATAAATACCCTCAGTTTATTTGCTAGATTCAACTATGAGTACGTAAATATCCACAATCTAATAATGGAACTTCTATTTCACATAAATGATCATAGCACCATCAATATTAAAATTGCTATCAGACTTTACTATCAATAAATAATTACATCAAACTCTATACTTGTAATAAATATCCCCAACTTGTTTGCTAGATTGCTATAGACGTGCGATTAGGAAAAGACAATTTTTCTGACAGATTGAGAAAGAATGAGTACGTCAGGGTCCAAAAATAACAAAATCTATTATATCTCAAGAAACAACACAAATTGTACCAAATTTCCAGCTGATGTCTCCAACATTTTTCTCCATCATCGAAAACAGAAGAAACAATTGTAAAATTTTCTTATCCATCGTATTAGTATTTGTCTGCCGAAAAAATTCGTTCGCGATTGTTTGCGACAAAATGAGAGAGAATGCATACGTCAGTGCCCAACAAGAACAAAATCTATTATATCTCAAGAAACAACACATGCTATCTACATTCCATTTGTACCAAATTTACAGCTAATATCTCCAACAGTTTTCTCCATCACCGAAAACAGAAGAAACAATTGTAACAATATTTTATAACGAAACTTTGATTTAATTTTTCTTTTCTTCCTAACAGTATTTGTTTGCAGGAAAAATTTGTTTGCTGTTATTTACGACAGATTAAGAAAGACTGATTACGTCATTGTCCAAGAACAACAAAATCTATTATATCTCAAGAAACAACAAATGCTATCTACATTCAAATTTTACCAAATTGTAAGCCGATTTTTTTATGAAATTTTGATGTGAATTTGTTTGTATAGTAACAGTCTTTTTCTCCATTCTCGTAACAATTACGTACAAAGAAACATTTTTGACAGGAGTTACGCAAGCCCAATGATCGTCTTCGGAACAACCTAAGCGGTGTTCATCTCGTTTATCTCGTTCATCTCGGAACACATCAGGAACAACGATTTCTCTAGGTTCAGCTCGAAGATCGTCGCATCAATATGCCGTGATGTCACGTTCGCAGAGAACGAACAGGTACTTCCTAGGGCCCGGTGTCACGACAGCGACGTTCGATCGTTGACAAGCAGTCGTCACTGTCAACCGCTGGATCTAAACAGCGTTTTAATACATCCGTGTCATTCTCGTTGATTGTCGCTACGAAACTCGCCGGACGTTGATTTCGTAGAAGGTCTTCGATCCCATGTGTACAATTAGACGATCGACAGAGACGATCCTTGTGCTAGGGACGAAATGACGTAAACTTTGCCGTGAAATGCCATTAGTCTGCAGATTTCACGCGTGTATAACGGACTAGAATTTTCTGATGCTGAACACGAAACTAATGGATCAGTTATTGTTGATAGAATTCAAGTACCTCAAAAATCTTTTCGCGATATTTCTTACATTTTCTTGACACTCGATTGCACTTGTTTCGAGTCATTTTACAGACACGATCGATTTGTTAATTGTTCACCGCGGACCTTGATGGGATGGGGGTGAACGGGTTAAGCGCTGGATTTCTTTGAAAGTTTAGGGCCGCCGGGATCAGAGTAAAGTAAATTTTTGTCCGCACGTTATCAAATTAAGCACGGTCAGTCTCTATTAATTAATAATTTACTAAGATCTTCGTTGGCGCGTATAATTTCGTATTAGTTCGCGTGTAGGTACTGGATCAAAATACGTGAGAAGGAGCCTAGAGGAAGGTCTAGCTTCGTGAGGTTGAGTATTTTTTAGGAATCTAGCTCCGAAAGTATCTAGCCTCACTAAAACCTAGCCCTATTCGAATCTAACTTCGCAAAGATCTACCTCCGCGAATATACAGCCTCCGTAGGATCTAGTTCTGCAACTATCTAGCCTTTTTGGAACCTAACTCCGCGAGTGTCTAACCTCATCAGGACCTACTTCCGCTAGTATCTAGCCTCACTAAAACCTAGCCCCATTCGAATCTAACTTCGCAAAGATCTACCTCCACGAATATCCAGCCTCCATAGGATCTAGCTCCGCGTGTACCTAGCCTTTTTTAAACCTAACTCCGCGAGTGTCTAACCTCATCAGGACCTACTTCCGCTAGGACCTAGCTCCGCTAGTATCTAGCCTCATCAATATCGAGCTCCGGTGGATTTCTTTCAAAAGAAGCGTGGTTGGTTTTTATCAATTAATAGTTTAGTATTAGTTCACTAATTTTTAAAACAGAGCTGTTTTTACTTCAAAACCAAACATTTTTACTGACCAAGAATGTTCTATATGATTTTTTTCTTTTTGCAGATATGCAACTGTTGTAATACCTCGTACAATACTGAAATGTTTAGTGCCGGATTTATTAAATACAAATTTAGTAATGTAAACAATATATGGAATAATATTATAGCAAGTTTTAGTGGTGCCTCAGAGTTACCACTCGAATAGTAAGGGTTAATTTTCGCGAACAGGATTAAGCCGCGCCGAAACAATCGTCTGAGCTCAGTCCGTACATACAACAATGTCGATCGATTCTAGAAGAACAGAGGAAGAGGGCTCACGTCGAACGCTTTTGTTGACAGGTGTCCCTGCCCCACTCCCAATTGGGAGCCCGGTGATTTCTAGTAGTTCCGAAATTCGGCTAAGGCGCGGTACGGCGTTGAGTCTATTTTTCTGTGTTTACAGCTAAATGTCATATACAGGAAGGTAGGGGCAATGTATTTCTTATCTGCGTGAAAGATATTTTCAGTTTCTAGTTAGTACTTGGCAGCTATACACTGTATTTGTACGTAACGTTGAATCGCGAGATATCTCGACTGTGTTAACCAAGGGGTTAACCGCAAAATTATACTTCTTATTGACGTATTAAGCAGCAATTGACCACCTCGATTATCAATTGTTTTCCAAGTTATTCATTAACCACTTGCCTTGTAATTTAGTTCCACAGCAATGATGTGTAAGGATGATTGTTCCTTGAAATTGTATAAAATTGTTGGAATGCTACGATACCATGCGTCTTAACCCCTTAACCTACAATGACGGGCATAGCCCACGTACGATGGTCGGGCCAAACCTAAATTTTACGGGCATAGCCCGCGTACGTTGATCGGGCCAAACATAAATAAACAAGTCGTGCAAATGTCCCGAACGCTGCGCAAGCTTGTATACAATTTCGGCCCAACATCTTCGAATCTAAATCGTAGGTTAAGGGGTTAATATAAGTGCTGTAGGCTTAAGGGCAGGTTTTTCCCAGAGAGAGAAGGGCCCAGGTGAGAGCGCAAAGTTAAGACCATCGTCAGTCACGTCATAGCAGCTAACCTGAGCGCATCTTGCAATGTAGTCTTTCACATACGGTTATACAGTCGAACTATATTCACTGTTTTATTACATTATAAATTATACATTAACCCCTTGCTTTACGATTTAATTTCCAACTGTGCAGGCCAAAAGCGACACCAAGGTCGGTCGCGCGTAGGGACATACACAGCTTCACTGAGCGTTCGAAACTGTACAAATCGCAAACTTCCTATGATTTATATATACACGTGCGCGGTACAATTAACTTTGCAAGATGTTTGATAAATAATTACGATTAGTTTATTATTAAACAAAAAAAAGATTTATTGTTGCAAATTGAATAATACATTAATAATAACATTTTTATTTTAATCACCAGTTGCTTAGTAGCTTTTCGTACGATACGTACAATGTCACTACCACTGTCACTACTACTATCTAAACAGGTCGTGAAATCATTGGTAGCGATGTTATCACTGTCCTCAATTCTCATTTTTCTTTTTGAACACATTATAATGGGTGATTTTATAATACTTCTTACATACGATGTAAAGTCGAATGCGAATGAGAAGTAACTGAATGTCGCGCCTCTGGAATGTCTCTGTGACCTTTGCTTATATTTGGGACGTCCGCCCCACCAAGTTTCTAAGACGTCTTGTTTATGTTTCGCCCGGTAGACTTACGACGACTCTGAGGCGTCTTATTCATGTTTGGCCCGATAGACTTACGACGCCTCTGAGGCGTCATTGTAAGCTAAGGGGTTAAATACCGAATACGTGGAAACACTGTTGTGGATTTATTCATTTTCAATAAAAATGACTTCATTTTCAGAGTTGTTTCTTTTGTCGAACTTAAAGTAAATAAATATCAAAAAGTACATAAAGTACATAAAGTCAAAAAATACATAAAGTAAATAAGCATCGATAATCGGTAGTCGCAAATCTAGACGGAGGTCGATTCTCCTTCCCGGAGCATTGCCGGACACTTTCCATGGGGGCAGAAGGATTTCCAACGTCGCTGGAGAATGGTGGTCGGTGCTCCGTAACGGGGTGCTCCAGTTATAACGGCCCCGGGTGCCACGGTGACGGATGTCGGACCGTACCCCATTACAGGGAATAGAGAGCCATTGGTCACTCCGCCGGAACGTAGCTCAAATTGACGAATGGTAATGAGTTCGGCTTGTTACAGCGACTACGCGCCGCTCCTCCGTGTTCCGTATCTACCACACTCTCCCTCTCCTTCTCTCTCTTTCCTCCCCCGCCTTTCTCCCCCCCCCTCTCTCTCTCTTTCTATTTCTCTTTCTCTTCATCCCTCTGGCCGTCCGGGTCGTTTCTGCTGGAATTAAACTTCGGTACACGGAACCGCACCTGCCGATGCGCCACACGAAGGATTGCAGCGACGATTCATCGCCGATGCAGAGATTAACTGGCCCGAAGAACCTAACCGAAATAGCACACTGTGAAAAACTGATCGTGAGTTTCCGGAAATTACCGGGCCACCACGATTTCCATTCGGTGCGGGGAGATCGACTGGAACCTGTTTGTATTGGTTATTAGGTCGTCCCTGTTTATAGTCTCTTTCCTTTTTTTTTATTAGGAAATCTCGTGTGAGATTTATTACAACTTAATAAAGATCATTACAGACTATAGTATACATTATAGAGTAGAGTATACATTAAAATATTGTTGATTGAGGTTTTAGTCTCAAAATATACAGGGTGGCCCACAATTATGTTATTACATAATTATATTTTATATTTAATTATATTAAATATTGTTAAGAATTATCTTAACAGCTCAATATTTTGAAAATCATGCCATCGATTTTAGAGTTCTTGGTCTTAAATTGCATGCATCTGAAGGGCCTTTCTAACTACATAAACATGAAGTCCTCCCCCCCTTCCTCTTTAAGGGGGGCGGGGGCACCTTTATAATTTTAAATGGAACATCCTATAAAACGTTAGTTATTTAGATTCTACAGGGAAAAACAAGTAAAGTTTGTCTGAAACATTTTTTTGTCAGATATTTCCATGATGTGATATAACAGTTTAAAGTTTCGACTTGTACATAGGTACTTACTTGGAGCGCTCGGAAATTATAACTTAGTGCTCGATAGTTCTGGTCTTAAGGACTATAATGTAGTAGCCAAAAAATATATTCGGTGCAATTTGAAAGTCTCAAGGTCACCTTCATATCTCAGAAGGTTTTATTTTATTGTTTTTAACGTCGCATCAACTGCCTAGGTTATTAGCGAACTCAGAAGATAGAATACCTTAAAATAAAATTCGAACTGTATTTTTCTAATGAGCTCCCTCGGATACAATAAATTTCATTTCGAACATTTTTTGATTAAGTCAAGAAAATATGAGTTATTTCAGATGGTAATAGTTATTGACTCACCCTTGTATGTATATTTTTAACTCTTTGCACTCGAAGCAATTTTAATTCCAAAAAATCAAGATATTTCTTTCAACCTCGAACATATTTATTCTATGTGTCTTTTTTACATTGTGCATCTGAAATTAAACTTGTTTCTTTTTTTCATACAACAGTTGAATTTTTAGCAATTTATAAAATGGAGACGAATTTAATAATATAAAAACTGTTTTGTACAATGGTATGGCTATTTTTACTGGTGACTCAGAGTCACCATTCGAGTGCAAAGGGTTAATACTGTGGAACGGTTCTCCAAAGGAATGCTACATGAAATCGCTCGAGTTCCGCGATCGATAAAAGCAATATGTATACAAGAGTATCGAGGAACAAGGCGGGAGACATTCGACGAGAAACGAGCGTCAGAAAGCACGGAAGAAGGGCGCCGGTTTTCCAAGAGAGCGGTGGTCGCCGGCTAACGACGAACGGCTCTGGTCATTTCAACTTTATTGCAAGGGCGTTCTCCGGCGAGATGAGGGAGACCGCACGGTACTAATGCATCGTCAAGTGCTAATTACAGGCTGCGTCGTGTTTCCCGGTAGAAGCCGAGGAATTTTATGAAGGCTGCCCGGTATCGTCGTCGTCGTGCGCGCCCGCGCGCGCGCGCGCGCTCGTTCTCTGTGCAGGCCTTCTCGCGTTTCCTCCCTTTCGCGACCGCCCTTCGAGAGAAGATGATTCGGTTGCACCACAGGTTTTACGATCGCGACTTTGTTTCCCCGAGCACCGATCGAAATCAGGAAACCGGACCCGCCGGCAATTAAAACTAATCGGGCGTAAACGGCACACGACGACAGCAATATTCTTTGTGCATAAACATTTTATTATGGACAAGAACTTGTCTAAACTATCGTAAACTTGGGTACGATATACTTTGCAATTTTATGTTTCTCTACAAAATAGAACCAAGCGTGATGTCAAGTGGAAATAGTGAGAAAAAATTAGGGACAATGTGGATGAACAAAATTCTCTGTGCAGAAACATTTCATTAATGGACAAGAAATTATCTAGCGTATGGAAAACTCGAGTATGTTCTGTACTACATCATTATTTTCTTCTGTAGACTTGAACCAATCAGGATTTCAAGTGGAAAAAGTAATCAATCAAAATTCTGTGTGCATGAATTGGTGGACAAAAAGTTCTCTATACTATCGTAAACTCTAGTACGATGTACTCTGCAATTTTAGTTTTCTCTGCAAAATTGAACCAAGCGTGATGTCAAGTGGAAATAGTGAGAAAAAATTAGGGACAATGTGGATGAACAAAATTCTCTGTGCAGAAACATTTCATTAATGGACAAGAAATTATCTAGCGTATGGAAAACTCGAGTATGTTCTGTACTACAACATTATTTTCTTCTGTAGACTTGAACCAATCAGGATTTCAAGTGGAAAAAGTAATCAATCAAAATTCTGTGTGCATGAATTGGTGGACAAAAAGTTCTCTATACTATCGTAAACTCTAGTACGATGTACTCTGCAATTTTAGTTTTCTCTGCAAAATTGAACCAAGCATGATTTCAAGTGGAAATAGTGAGAAAAAATTAGGGACAATATGGATGAACAAAATTCTCTGTCTATAAACATTTTATTGCTGATTCTGTGTGCATGAATTGGTGGACAAAAAGTTCTCTATACTATCGTAAACTCTAGTACGATATACTCTGCAATTTTATTTATCTCTGCAGAATGCAATCAATCGAGATTTCAGGTGGGAAAAGTGAGAAAAAATTAGAAAAGATATAAACGAAGTGCGCTGACAAGTAGAAAATAATTTCTAATTTATTTCTACTTTATCGACACGGGTAAGATTCAACATTTCAAAACACTTGTCTGCTGTTCCATTCTATTTGGCTTAACACTAGATCAACAGAGCACTAAAAGTGATAATGTTGAATTACTTTGTAAAAATAGCAAGACTACTTTTATAAAAAATTTCAGCCATTTTTATTACACGTCCATAGAAATAAATTCATTCAATATTCCCCTATGAATACAGCTTTATGGTGTTGATAATTAAAAATTAAAAAATTTGGGACCCGTCAAAATAATGGGTATATAAATAAACATGACGCAATTAAAAAATTGTTTAAAAAGACTGTTGTATATACCAATAGAATTTTATTCACAGCACAACTGCTCTGTGGATTCTATAGATTTATAACAAAAATTACTGGATGAAATGTAACACAGTAAAAGTAATAAAAGAATTTGATCCTGTTCCTTGCAAATGATATAGAACATTTTTATTTTGCATGCAGATCCGCCGTGTAACAATTAATATGAAGAATTATTTAAAATTAGTATCGATCAAGAAATTGCTTTTGAATGACATTCCAAATAAAATACTGAACACTAAACCTACCGCCAGCGGTCAAAGTGACCGGTGTCAGATTTTTTGTTTTACAATTATTGAAATTATTAAGATGCTGTCATAAGAAAGGATTGAATAGATCACTCATTACAATAAGAACTACACAAAGTTTAAATAAATTCAATCTTGTAATTTTTGTAAGGAAATATGTACCAGTTACTTGTAAGGCTCGGTAGATTTAGCGTTAAAATGATCAAGATTTGTGGGAGCCAAAATTGAAGAAAAAATGTTTGAGATCGATCTAATAAATCAGTTGATAAAACGTCTATAGTGAAATCGGCCGTTCTGAATTTCATCCGGCTACTTAGCGATTCCGAGCACCACGCGACGCTCGTAAAACCGCGAAAGGAAAATTCCGGCGGGTAATTAGAACCTCTCGAATTCCAGAGGCTCGCTTCCTCTTCTTCCTCGATTCGATAACTGACCCGTGACTTACAGGTTCCCAGTTTTACGAGCAAAGCAGTCGTACTCGGGGTCCGCCATAAACTTGCACACTTAATTTCCGCAATAAGAGCCATTCCTTCACGAGATCTTCGTCATAATAAGTTTCCGAAGCAACGATCGGCAACGATCGTACATTCTACGCTTGTCCGCCGTTTGATACCTACTTGCATACATAGGAGCTTTCGCGTTACACAAACTGTGCGCCGCCACAGTGGGACGAAACGACGCGGCGATCAAAAATTTGTAACGTTGTTTCTGCTTTGTAATACATCAACTAATTTTTCAGAAGTTAATCGTTACGTCACGGGCTTTATGTTCCGTTAATTTTAGTGGTGTCAATGGACCGAGTATCCAGAATTTTCACTTCTAATTTTGGAAAATGGATATCGGATAATGAAGTTAAAATTCTGGATACTCGGTCCATTGATACCAGTAAAATTAACGGAACATAAAGCCCGTAACGTAACGATTAACTTCTGAAAAATTAGTTAATGAATTACAAAGCAGAAACAACGTATGTCGTATGGCAATGCCAAAATTATGAAAACGTACTTAATGCAGGATGTACTAAAAATGTTGAAAATCCTTGAAATGGGCGGTTCCTGAGGTTATTTAAAGTAACTTTTTCCTTTGCAAAAATGTTCTCTGTGGCTTTGTTAAGGAGGTATTAACGAAAAACACGAACCAATCAGAGCATGTCTACAGTGGACGAATTCGCGCTCGGCCAACGCCAACGCTCCGCTCTACTGTATCAGTGCTCTGATTGGTCCGTGTTTGCCGTTCATAACTCCTCAACAAAGCCAAGGTGACAATTTTCGCTAAGGAAAAAGTTACTTTAAATAACCCGAGGAACTGCCCACTTCAAGGATTTTCAACATTTTTGAGACATCCTGTATATTACAAACTAAGCTCTCATATTACACAGAAAGCACACAATATACTGCCACGATGCCAAAGAGTAGGGATACAAGAAGATGCGACACTCCGGGGCGGTACCTTTGATGTCGGTTATTTGACTGTCCCTTTAAATTGGTTTTATAGGCGAGCGGGAAGTTTAAATCACCTGGATTTAACGTTCTTATTTCGTGTCAATGTCTAAAAATTGGAAATCGATTTGTGTTAATTTATAATATTCATTAACATTGGTTTCCGAAGTGTTTACATTAATTTTAGAAAATGCATAAGTTACAAAAGAAGAAACATAATAAAATAACTGTAGAAAATATGTTTTAAGAATATCCATTACAGATGTACTACAGAAATGTTTATGACAGATAAATTACAAACAAGTATGTTGCAAATCAACTATTGTAATTTAAATTGGAAACATATGACGAACAATTAAAATATATACTATAATTTATAATTTTAGCCTCTTCTAACATAGAATCCTAACCCAGACCTGATAACAATGTTCTTATCTATTCTACTATCATTCTTACACACCAATATCTTCTCATACAAATATTACTAACTAATATTTTTTACAATTAAATCTATTCATAGCTAATAATATAAATATATGTAACCTAATTTTGCTTGTAATTATTGAAATATAATAGTAATAACATTAAGTATATTTTTTCCATTACTCCAATCCTTAAAACTATTATAAATAGCGAATAGAGTTAATACGCGATTTTATGCAATAAAAAATAAAAAAAATCGCGCGCAGCTAGTAGGTTAATTGTCTATCAAGTAACAATTTTTTTTTCTATTTTACAATTACTACGAAAATCGATTTTTGATCGCCGTCAAATCATTTCGTCCCACACAGCACCGTGTTATGCATTCCTCGCTCGAGATTTAGGCTAAATGGGCGTTGAGATTATAAAGTAGACATCCTACGAAACTCTATCGTCGGAGAAATCATTTTCTTTTCACGATCCTTTCACTGTTCGATCAAGTTCTTGATACTCTCCTCGATCTGTTTCGTTTATGCAAAATTCTAGAGTTTCAAAGTGCTGCATGCGAGCTGAGAGCATGCTAACAAGCTGATTTGTGAAGAACATGTATTAGTAGAATTGTCAGCCGAAAGCGCGAAGACGTTGTTTATGCGCTTCCAGGACATCACTCTTGTTTGTTAATCATCGAAAGTGGAGGATCGTTTGTGAATCTAGGACTCTGAGAACATAAACATGACCACAACTTATGAAATTTTGCAAACTGAATCTGACGAGTCTCGTTAAATCAGTTAACCCAGTTCAATCGTGGATAAACTACGGATTTTATGCATTTATGACAACAACGAGTAGATGAAATTTAAAACAGTAGAAAAATTGGAATTCTCGAGAAGAACATCGATATACATTCTTCAGCTTCTTGGAATGATTACAGAAACATTGATCTGTCTATTCTCGTTTGTTATAATTGATGCAGCAAATCGCACCTGATAGTCTGACTTTTGTAATCAATAGACTGCGGATTTTATGCATTTATCACAACAATGAGTAGATGCAATTTAAAACAGTAAAAGCATTTAAAGGATTTTAAAATAGTATTATAGTGTTTTCAACTCTATAAAGTCACTAAGAAAAGCAATAAATGACTATATAGCTCCTGTATCTTGTAACAAATACGGGCAATTTTTAATTTACATAAAAATCCATAGTTCTGCAATTAATTTGTAAATATTCCTCAGACTTCGTCCATGAGGGGTCAATTCAAGGTTAGTTGGGAATACTTCTTAAAATAATAAAAATTGTACTTATATTGTTATGTAGTTTTACATAGGTTGACATATACAAACGCTCACAAACTCTTATAATTCTGTTGCGACAACATGCACGATACCTACAACAACTCTCATTCTTAGAAAAGCTTTCCCAAGTTCCTGGGAAGCTCTTGTCTCCATAGATTTTTCCAAAAAAGTCTAAACTATATTCCGCTCGCGGCGATGCTGTTGCAGCACGAGCATATGCAGCTTAGTATCGTTAAACGTCCCCCATTAATGGAAGTTGCTCGAGGTCCTACGCCGCCGCTAAATCAAATTATATTTCCTTGACTTCGCAATTAGTGTCACCAGCGAGAACCGGAAATTGTGTGGCCTGTGTCTTTCGAAAGGCCTCCGCTGGCCTCGGCCAGCCATCTCCTTGCTAGTTTTAACCAACGTGGTAGAATAAACTTCTCGCGTTTCCGACTTCGAAGGGAATTTATTGAATGGACGACCATGGGGACCTGCGCACCGGTCCCCTTGGAAATCTTCTATAACGTATCAATCGTGGAACTTAATGTGACGGAATCGTTAGCGGGACGTGGAACACCATTGGTATTGCAATTATCGACTCGGATCTTGTTATCCTGCCTCCTCGATCCCGAGTCGAACTAACAAACGCAGATAATAATAACGATCATCGTTGACAACGGTAGTACATGACCTACCTGCATTATTTTAGAATTTTTTCTACTCCTGCCATTTTCCTTTCTTGCCCTTATTTTATATCAACTTTTACACTATACAGACACTATAATAATAACGATTACTGTTGACAATAGTAGTAAACGACTTAACAGCATTATTTCACCATTTTCTTCTGTCCTGTTGCCATTTTTCTTGCTTCACCTTATTTTATATCACCTTTGATATTACACCAACGCAATAATAGCAACGAATATCTTTCGTAATAATTGTTACGATCGGACAAGGAAGGCTACGAGTTAGACAGAGTGAGACAATAACGAGACAGTGGACGAGTGCTCTAGAGATGTTTATTATGCCAACTCATGGACAACTGAGACTTGTATACATCATTGCCTGTGTAGGTACCTGACGGAGTACACACGTTCACCCGCCTTGATGTGTGATACATATATCATATTTTAGTGTGCGCCTTAGTACCTCCCAAGACAATAATAGTAAATGACTTAACTGTATTATTGTACCATTTTCTTCCGTCCTGTTGCCATTTTCTTTGCTCCCCCTAATTTTACATCAACTTTGGTATCGTACGAGCACAATAAGAGCAACGATTATCTCTCGTGATATAATAAATGTCTTAACTGCATTATAGTACCATTTTTCATCTGTTGCCATTTTTTTTGCTCTTATTTCATGTCAATTTGTGCACTGTAACGACACAATGATAATAACGATTACCGTTGACATTAATGGTAAATCAGTTAACAGCATTATTTTACCATTTCCCTTGGTCCCCCTTATTTTACATCAACTTTGGAATGTTATGAGCGCAAAAATAGCAACGATTATCTTTGGTGATATAGTAAATGCTTTAATTGTATTATTGTACCATTTTTCATCTGTTGCCATTTTCCTTTTTTGCTCTTATTTCATGTCAATTTGTGCACTGTAACGGCACAATGATAATAACGATTACCGTTGACATTAATGGTAAATCAGTTAACAGCATTATTTTACCATTTCCCTTGGTCCCCCTTATTTTTCATCAACTTTGGTATAGCACAGCCGCAATAATAGCAACGATTACCGTTGAAGATACCAGTAAACGGCCGACTAATCTCTCTCAAACCATTATAATCGTTGAATGCGATAGAACGAACGGAAACGCGAAGGGCCATCAATCGAGCCGATTGCACACTGGCGGTGCGTTTCTTTTTTCTCGTTTCCTTCGAATCGTAGATTGCATCGGCCGCCACGGTGATCCCCGAAGGAATACACATTTTCCGATACATAATCTCAAATTACGATCGTTAACGCGAGAAACGAGCAAATGGACGACCGAGCGCCGATAATGAATCGCGAGTACGTTGTTCGACAAGCGCACGGAGATCCTGAAAATTGCATTGCGTGGACGTGCGGGATCGGCCGCCGATGCAACGCTATTCCCCGATCGAGTCAAACGTTGCATCCTCCTGCAGGCTCGTTCGCGAAACGGTTCGGCAGAAATTTTGACAAATCAAAATTCACCACACCAGCAAGCCTAAATCAATAATTTCGACTTACACCGATTTTGCAAACTATCATCAATTGCAAAAGTACGGAAAAGGTCCATTGTCTGATGGTTAAGAATTATTGTTAGACTGCGGAACTTTATGTAAAAATTTGCTGCACAAATTTCAACTGATGGGGGCCAGATACACATTTATTTCTTTTTTTAAGAATTTTAACACGTTGACAATAGCGTATCTTTAATTTTCAATTACCTTAATATTTCTTCTTTTTCAAAATGCGCCAACACATTCTTATGCATATTATTGTGATCGGAGCCACGTAAAAAATTCAATTCTTTCTTGAATAATTTTAACACGTTGACAATAGCGTATCTTTATTTTTCAATGACCTATTTCTCCTATTTTCAACTGCGTCAACCCAACTTAATCGTAAATGCATAAAATACGAAGTCTAGTTGAAAAGAACTTTCTATTTGCCTCCTGTTTCCTACAATTGATGGATAACATTTTTATTTCGCAATGAAGGTCCGCAGTCAATTGATTACAATCGTGCTCACTTTCATCAAAAAATTGTTTTGGATAAAAGTTGCGCTAGTTTCACGTTGCTGTTCAAAATCGGACATTTCATATGCAAGAACCTAATATGCGGTGGTACAGTCGCAGCAGCCGAGAGTTGGTCGAGCATTCCGCGGGACATAATTTCAGGCTCGTAAAAATCGTTCGCCGAAAGTACATCCGCGTTCGAGGTCATTACGGGTTCGTTCGCGGATGGGACGTTAAAGGGAAGGTCGTCGGTGGCGGTAGATCTTGCGGAGTCGGTTCTGACGAGATCGGATTGTCGGCGCGGCTCGGGTCGGTTCGGACGAGATCGGTTCGGCGATCGGCCGCGACTCGCGTACCGGCTCGGTTGTGATCGGCAGCGCTCGGCGGTGGGCGCGGCCTCACTCCAGGGGCCGAGAGGTCGTCCGGAGCCGCTGGGAATCTGGGAACCAGCGATTGTCGCTTGGGCGCCCGAGAGAGCGCTCCGAGAGAGCCGAGGAGCACGCACCGGTCTCTCTCGCGGGTAACCAGCGATTACCGGACGATTTTGCAGATCGGTAGCGGCAGAGTGTTCCGGATTTTTTCGCACGCTGCGCCGCCCGATCGGCTCTCCGACGCGGGACACGTCTGTCCGTTCCTCACGACGGCTCCCGGGAATAGAAGTAAACGGGGTGCACTACTGGCCCTCTGGTGCAATTACGTCCCGTGCGCGCGCGCGAGAGAAAGAGCGCGCGTCCCAACGTTACATTGTAGACGGTTTTGCCTTATTTTCTGCGGATTCTTCCGTAATCGTTCGCCGCCCCGTTATCCTAGGAATCTCGATACCGTGGAGCAACGGGCCGTTTCTATAAAATCGTTGAATTAATTCGAAAATTTTTCATGATACGAAATTGTATGAAACTTGGCTCTTTTGTAAGGTAATACTTGATTGAGATGGACTGGAAAATACATGGACTTTTATTGGATTTTACTTGTTAACATATTGGCTGTCATGCGAGTTTTATAGGATACGCACAAGTTTCGCCGATTTGAATCGTAGAAGCGATCAGCGTCATCAACACTAGGTTTACGAAGTAGCGAAAGTTTATCCAAAGTTTGAACCAATTTCTTTTTTATAATATCTGCCCAAAGAAATAAATTTATTGAAGAATTATCCTCATGGATCGTGAGTTAAAAATATTAGAACGCGTCCCGTAAACTTATTGGTATAACTATTGTTAGTTACTTAATAATGAAGTTTTCGGCTTATACTACTGTGCTCTAGATGATTTCTGCATTCATAAACTGATATTTAGTGTTATCTTATGATAATCATTTTTGAGATATACCATAGCGTCGGTCACCGATTACCACCATAGCGTTCAACATGTTAATTAAATAATAGTCGCGTTCAAGTCTCTTGAAGCCACGTATCGGTCAGTTTGCCTCGTGTCTTCATGGCACGTTTTGTTTCGAAGAAAATATTCTTTGACCGATTATTATATTATGATTAGAGCCTGGCAGAAGAAAATTTCCAACATTTTGTGAGATATTCGAAGCATGATTCTCGACTAAAAATATGTCCAACCCACCTACTACATCATGCAAAGACATCCAAAGATGAAATGAACAACGAAGTACGAACAGCTCTATTGTTGCACAATTCTACTTTACAAAATGATAACCGTGTAAATACGTGGTAGATGCTTTTGTTCGAAAATCGAAAAATTCGTTTCCTTTTCGATTAATGCACACAATGCAAATTTAAAGTGTACGTATTAAAGAAGGAAAATCGCATGTAAGAGGAAGCTTAGGAAGTAATAAAACGTTAACGGCCAGATGATCAGATCGTTTGTATATGTTCTTGTTACTTGACACTATTGACACTAAACCTACCGAGCACAGAACATATAAAAGTAAAACGCCTTAAAGAAGTGAGTAGATCGAATTTAATTTAAACTTTGTACCGTTTCCATTACAATATGTGCTTAAATAAAGAAGTCAATTCAGTCATTTCTCATTAAATCGTTTTCCTAATTTTTGTAAAATAGAAAACCGGTCATTTTGACCGTGGTAGGTTTAGTGTTAAACAGACACTATTTGGACAAGCAAATGGTGTCCGAGGTGACGACGAGTGTACCGACGATCGGGAAGCAATGGGAGAACTCCGATTCGTGCAATTAAGCTCGGAAGCGGCACAGGGGCGTGCCGATTTCAAAGCTCGCATTAATCGTGGTGGGCGTCGTGCCGGTCCGAAAGACGGAAGTCGTAAAAATCCGCGCGTTGCGAGCGCACGTAGAAAACGCAACCGGAGGCGGGTATCACGCGATCTCGTCTTCCGTGGTCTCGAGCGAGATTTTTCCGCGGGACGTTATTGCTTCGGAAGCAATTACAAGTACGGTAGCCTCGGACAGAATTGCATACTGCACACAACACGGGGCCCCGTCCATCGGTCGGTCTATAATTGTTTCGAGGATTCCCCGGACCGCTCGCTCCGCACGGCCAATTGCACCTGCTTCGATTTTGCTCGCTTTTTGTGGGAGGAGCGATCGCCTTACTCCCATTCCCTTTATCTCTCTCTCTTTCTTTCTCTCTCTCTCTCTTATTCTCTTTCTCACACTCTCTCTTTATCGCCCTTTCATTCTCTCTCTGCCGACAGTACGATCCCCATGACCTCAAGCACGCAACGATTATGCGATTCATACGACCCCACAGACGCAGCGTGAATCTACTGGACGACCCTGAATTCCTTCGCGCCTCTAGATCCTCGATCAGCTCGCGATCGCCGTGATCCAGTACAGAAAAGTGTACACTGGAAACCGAACCTAACAGTTGTCCCGCGAGATTTTTGTGAAAAAGTTCGGTAAATGAAGCTTGTTCGTCATTCAACACGTTGACTGCCGTGTCACCAATATGGCGGGCTGAAAACATTTGTACATGGTGTTACAAAATGTTTGTTCATGGCTTCACCAGGTTATTAATGCTGCCGGTAAATAAATTATGTATTTATGATTCGAAAAACAATATGCATGTTACATGGCAATGCCGAGACTATGAGAACGAACGTAATACATTAGAAACAACGCTTCTCAAAGGCAACTACTGCTTTCATCTTTGTATTAATTCCTTCTTATGTATACCTGATATACGTGGAAGGCCTGAAAATAATTTACAATTTTCTCAATGTTCCGTAAGAATTTTGAAACTATGTAACACCTACGTAATAAAAGCCAAATATAACAATATTGTATTTGCTAAATAAACCATTCGATTTAAAGTAATAAGAAATAAATAAACAAATTAGCTCTGTGTAATACTGAAAGTTGGGCCCAATAGTATGGATACGATACGAAAGAGTAGGGATACCACATGAGGCGACACTCCTTACATTGGTAACATATGACGAACAATTAAAAAATATACTATAATTTATAATTTTAGCCCCTTCTAACATAGAATGGGACCTGATGACAATGTTCTTAGCCATTCTACTATCACACCATTATTTTCTCATACCAGTATTTCTAACTATTATTTTTAAATTTAAATCTATTTATAGCTAATAATATAAATATATATAATGTAATTTTGCTTGTAATCATTTAAATATAATAGTAATAATAATAATAAGTATATTTTTTCAGCCTCTAGGCCATGGAAAGAGATTTATAATAGTATTTCCACTAACGTCACACATTCATACCATGCCTTTCCATATACATCTGCACATCTTAAGACCAATTTCTAATATCAATATAAATAAACTACTTCAATCAAATAATCAATAATAATTTAACACTAACCGTACCGGGCAAAAATGTGACTGGCATACGTCGTTCCATAAAAATTATACGACTGAATTTATTTCGATTTTACGCAATTTTTATAAAAATATGTGCTCGAACAAAAAAAATTTTTTTTAATCATTTCGAACGAAAGTGTCTTTATATCTCCACAATTATAGAGTAAGAATTGTGAAACCAGTCGTGGTACGGTAAGTATTAAATATGTTACATATATAAAATTAAATATATTACAATATGTATTATAAAATATTCATAGCGTTGTTCAACAAGCATTGCCGAATTTTATTGAACCTTACCGAATGACTCTTTGTTGTATTATCTCGTCTCTCCCTGAAAGAATATTTCTCTCTCGTGTGTCGTCTCTTGTTGTACCCCCACTCTTTGATAGTATGATCTGTACTCTTTTTGCATGATCGCGTGCCTGGGTGACTTCTGTATCGAATTTTCCGATTCGATTCATTGGCGGAAACGTGTCCGGCGTTTAACAGCGAGCGTTCCTCGAGATTTACAGGGGAGGTTAATTGAGTCGCCATAATACCATGACTCACGATGATGGTATGCGTATCCCGAGTTTATTCCCGGTCAGAATCGGAGTAAATTTGAATGAATGGCCTCGTAATACCGACGATAATGAGAAAACGCGGTGGATCCCGTTACCCCGGCCGACGATGACTATTTTTCCATGGAAGCATCCGAGCTCAGAAAAGGCGGGAACACTTAACAGAGAGCCGCCATCTTCTTCCTCCTTTTATTTTCCTTAATCCGCGTGCAACAGGTATTTATTATTTTATTCTAACCATGGAAATTGCGTCCGCAGCGACCACCTCGGACACAAACTTGTAATTACTAGACGGATTTTATGCATTTATAGTAAATATGAGTAAGCGCATTTTAAAGCAAGAGGCAGATTAAAAGAATTTAACACTCTCCATTTGAAGAACGTGGTTTATTGACAACGATACAATATTGTAGGGTGATCAGGAATTCATGCATCCACAGATGTCGTGAACATCTGTTAAAATGTGTCAATATCAGGTTATTAAAATGATTAAAGTAACAAAGAAATTTCAGTTTGGCTCCAATTCATTACAATCGAAGCAAACCATTTTTATTTTGCATAAACATCCGCAATCTACTTATATATATATGTTTTCGCAAGCTTCCACTCATTTACCTATGCAATTTATTTCATTAAAAACCTTTTGAGACAACCTAATAGTAAATTAAATATAACCACTGTTAGTATGCTAGGCTGTAATTCGTATAATAGAGGCTCACTTAAAAGTTAGTTTAGATTAGCATTATTTGGTTGGTATAAACGAGGTTTTACTATAAACGTAAAATCACGTACCATTCTTGAAATTGTTGTTACTCTTGATTGAATGCACAAACGTTTTGAGAAATAACGGTCGATTCGTTTTTGCTTGTCGCTATGAATTTTTGGTTGCGGTTTCAGGTGCCACACCCAGTATATTTGCCGTGACTTCGGTACGCTGGCGTCTTTCGACGCTAATTGCTATCGCGATCCCACTCGAGGGAGATCCTCTTAAGAGCTTCCAGATTGATACGACGGAGATCCAAAGCAGGGGCCGGATATTTCGACACTCGAGAGGTTAGAACCGGAAGTCGGTGCGCGCGCGTGCCTTTCGGTGGAGAGTGGCCCTTGGATAACTCGTGGTACATATGCATATATATGTTACATGTATATATATATATTTATATTTATATTTATAGTGCAACACCCTGCTGGTCTCGCTTGTCATTCGCTCAGCTACCCGGAGATCGGCCATCGTTTCTTTCGCTTTGTGGTTTATTTGTCGAGCGATACGCCTAATGCGCTGATACAGGCGAACGCGCTCGTATAATTAATACTAATTAACCACGTGAAGATAATCCGCGGATCGATGCTCTCCATTTCCGATGATTGGAGCGAGCCCGGGGAAATATTTGATCATATTTATATATATGTATATCTTATACAAGGTGTTTCGACTAAAATAGGACACCTAAATATCTCCTCTACCTCTGAAAATACAAAAAATGTTTCTAACGTAATCTAAATGGTTTCAAAAGACGAATCAGATGGAAGAATCGTTTTTCATAAATTGTAATTTTTTAGTCGTTTTTTTCAAGGTCACTCGTGTTTTTTACATATATACACACATTTTTTGTTGTTGTATGTTATAGCAAACATTATTGTGCATTCATCCATGTTTAATAGCACGACCTTGAAATGAGCGTAAACTCTAAAATTTGCTAATTAATGCAGAACTGACTTTCAGCGATATTTCAGATTTCAACGGTAACAGAAATTCGACAATTTTATTCTAGGGGTGAAAAGACATTTATGAAGGTGACCATCTAACGTCATATTACACCTATGTTTGCATTTCAATATAAATGCATATAAGACAACTTTGACAACCCTACCACATTGAGTACAGTAGGAAGCCCCCTCCTCAAGGGATCAGGGTGCTATAAAAGAACAAGCTTTATTTTATGAGTAAATAGACATTTAACAGCAATTTCTGCATTTCAACGCGACAATGGTACAAACATCGAACAGTTCAAGATCTAGAACCGTATCCGAACCAGTCCCACAGTCAACACCGAGCACCCGAGGTCACTGGTAACAGTAGCAAGCCCTTTCCTCGAGGCACCGAGTACTAAAAAACCAACGTGTGTCGTTAGACGAAGTTCCGTATCGGCGGATCGGTGCCATAAATCGTAAAGATCGCGACCGTAAGGGACCGGCGCATTGGATCTCGGTGTGCAAGTTCCTCACGGGGTGCACAGGGGTACGAAGGGGCGCACGATCGAACGGTATTTTATTTACGAGATGCAACGTGCAACGGCGGGCGTTGCAGCGATGATGCAGCGTGCCCGTACGGGTCGTTTTCCAGTCGAGCGATCGGCCGCGAGTATGAACGCTCCCAAGGATCGGCTCCGGCTCTCTAAATAACGCGCCGGTAATAAAAGGATAATGACCAAAGAGAGCGCCCGAGAAAGAGAGAGAGAGGGAGAAAGAGAGAGAGAGACCAGGGGTCGGCACATGATTCTCTCTCGGAAGACTAGAGCGCGCGGAACAGGAGAGGAGAGCGAGAGAAGAACCGAAGCTGAAGGCAGAAAACGATATCGCAACACGCCCGACAAATTTATATTACTCCGCTCCGAGTTCGTGGCTTTCGGTAAAACTGCCCTGTTTTATGGCTGATCCTCGGAAGTCGTTACTCTCGCAGACGTGGAATTATCCCTGACGTCCTCGCGGATCTTCCTGACTGCCCCCATACACCTCACGCGGTACCCCATACACCTAACGTCGTCGTACAGAACCGATCACCCGGAGTCGAAACTTTCATCGAGGAAATTTCAACGACTCTTATTTTCCTCTTTTCCTCTGGGCTTCTGTTTCTGCATCGTTTTCTGTAGGAATATGTGTAGAGAATAAAGCACACCCTTTTAAATATGAAATAGAATTTATTCGAATTAAACGTTCTAAAACACGTTGTGATATTATACTATATTATAGTACATTATTATATTAGGTATGTTGGGTTATGTTAAATGAAGTTTATGTTTCAAGCGTTAACCGAATTTATTCATTAAAGTTTGAAAGTAAAAAAAGATCATTTTCCTCAAAGATGCGGTACACGCAAATATAAGTAACTCGCACTTGAAATGTGTAGAAAAGGTTAGCGCCATCTCTTGAAGCGAGAAATATAAGGAACAATTTGGTGGTTTATTAAAAAAAAAACAGAATTGTGATTGCTACACCAACAAGATTTTATATTAGGTTATATTGTGTTTTATTGTGTTAGGTAGTACAGGGTGTATAAAAATTATATGTTACAACTACCATAGCGGCCTCTATACCTCTGGATCGGTGGAGATCTGTTAAAAAAAATGAGTCGCAAATTTGTCCTTGACCCTTTTTTCAAGGTCAACATTTTTTTTTCTATTGGATCATATAGTACTCGTCACAAGGAACAAAAGTCTCAAAGACACCATGGGTCTCAAGTCAACCATTCTCTTGAAAAACGACTTTAAAGTTTCGTAAACTATTTTATTCCATGTGTCTACAGGGTGTCCCAAGATGGTATAAATGTGGAGAGGGTAATTCTACATGAGAAAATAAGTTTAAAGTATAAAATAATTTTTTTTCGTTTAACGCCTCGTTTGAAAATTCGGCGATTGCGCTTGATATTGAATATGATCGTCTGACGCGTCTGTTCATGACCTACCTGATCTACTTCTTACAAACGCTAGGAATACGAACTTAACGGCTTTTCAAACTCTAATTTTTCGAAAACGTGGTGTCAAATGAAAAAAAATTATTCTATATTTTAGACTTATATTCTCAAATAGAATCATCCCCTCCACATCTATACCATCTTGGGAAACCCTGTAGACATGTGGAATGAAATAGTTTACTAAACTTTAAAGTTGCTATTTAAGAGAATAAATTGACTTGAGACCCATGTTGTCTTTGAGACTTTTGTTCCTTGTGACGAGTACTATACGATGCAATACAAAAAAATATGTTGACCTTGAAAAAAGGGTCAAGGACAAATTTGCGACCCATTTTTGTTAACAAATCTCCACCGACCCAGAGGTATAGGAACCTGCTATGGTAGTCGTGACATATAATTTTAATACACCCTGTACAGGCTTACCTACTATACTATGCTGTATGATGGTATACAAAATTGTATAAGAGCAAAGAGGGGAGTCCTCGCCAAAGCCGAAAGGCAAGGCGATAGTAAATAATGATACTAAATAGTAATAATAATAAAAGAAATGTTCTGATTGTTGTCGTATTGAAGGTCTTTGAGAAAATGGAGAGAGTTGCAATTGTTTCTTTTCAATTGTTTCCATCGTCGGTTCAGGGTGCGATAGCGATGCATCAGGTCTGTTCTCAGAAAATACAGGGCACGGTGAATGGTCACGCGCGAAGGAAATCCGGAAGCGCATGCAACGTTTCACGGTGAAGAAGTCTGTTAACCCTTAGGGTCATCCGGAGCGCGGTAGTTGCACGGCGCATCGTGCATCGTGCATCGCTCGTCCGCAAGTCGACGTGCGAGAGGAGCGGTTCCGAAGGAAGATGCGCCCGGTGTCGGTGATTATTGCGTAATCAAGGCTAATTATCGTGGCATCTCGCCGCGTTTTCCGCAGGAATGGTCTCGCGGTGCCCGCTATGGGTCTACGGGCCCCATATAGAAGGGGGAATCGTCCCATGGGAGGGGTACCGCGCGAGAACGTGGAAGAATAGGGGCTGACAGTGCGAGAAAGACACGTAACCCCGGCAATCTGCATACATTTCACGCGTGTGCACTGTATGCGCTGAGACACCTCCTTTCTGTTGATGTTTCAAACCATTGCGCATTTACAGTGGCTAAAAAAAGGATAATTTTTCCAAAATTTGAACAAACGACTCGAGTATTGTTTTTCAGATGCTGAACGGATTAGTTTGCCAGAAAATGTGCAAAAGAATTAAACTAAAGAGGTTATTTTCGAGCAAAAAAAAAGTATTTCGATATTATTCGAAGGAAACTACTTCATTTTCCAATTCTTGTTGCATAATGAAAGAACAAAAAAAGACACGTCATAAAGGTGCAGAGTTACTTTACATACGTATGTCCCTCACTGCATTGTTTAATCGTTACTAAACTGCGGATCTTTGTGGAAATTTTAAATTCCATGGCTGATTTTATAGAAACCAGGTTGAGGAACAAGTTCAATTTATCCACTAGAAAATTCCATATAATAAGCATAAACTAAAGATGTCACGAATGTTTGCTTCTCTACATGATTCTTCATATTTTCAAAATGTATTGGATACTATGTATGCATAAAGATCCGCATAATTTCTCCAATGTAAGTTTTTTAATAGTTTTCTTGAGCACTGAAATTGCCTGGTTTCAAATTACGAAATGTTACAAAATATTATTATTAATGAGAAAAGATTGTTCTGTTCTATTAGAACACAGTCTCTATTCGATAAATAGTAACAGATTTGTATGAGAAAACATTTAATTTCCCGTGTACAATGTAAACACGATACGTAGAATAACAACGTTCTAGGTTGGAGCAAATATCTTAATTGTGGAATTAATATCTTAATTGTGAAATTGCTTGAGTGCAAATGGTTAAAAATCGCGATGGCCACTTTTTTCTTCGCAATTCTAATCAACAGCAACTTGAACAAATTTTTTGTTCACATTAGCTAGTGTACTAATTCTTCTAATATTTAAAAAGAAAAATCCAAGTCGTTTGGTAAAATTTCAAAAACATTAAATCCTTTTCAAAGTATGTGCCGATTGTTTTTTTTTTTTTAGCCACTGTAGCAGAAAAGGTGTCCGGTCATTTGACGCGGAGGAATTCGCTAGGCGTTTCGTACTAATTCTTCTAATATTTCAAAAGAAAAATCCAAGTCGTTTGGTAAAATTTAAAAAACATTAATTCCTTTTCAAAGTATGTGCCGGTGTTTTTTTTTTAGCCACTGTAGCAGAAAAGGTGTCCGGTCATTCGACGCGGAGGAATTCGCCAGGCGTTTCGTACTAATTCTTCTAATATTTCAAAAGAAAAATCCAAGTCGTTTGGTAAAATTTAAAAAACATTAAATCCTTTTCAAAGTATGTGCCGATTGTTTTTTTTTTAGCCACTGTAGCAGAGAAGGTGTCCGGTCATTTGACGCGGAGGAATTCGCCAGGCGCTTCGTGTGGGAAATCTCTGCAACCGTAATTGGCACACGTTTCGAAACGGCCTCCCCGCCTCGGTAAAATCGACGTGGGCCTCAACCGGCCGATTAACGCGATAATATAATAACTAATATTTATGTTGGCTTTTTCCGGCAGACGAAAAAGAGAGGTTCGCAGACAACCAATGAATATACTGTCTGCGGAGCGCGAGTCGCCGGCGGGTGAATAAATCGCGGGCTGCTTTCCTGCGAGAGCGATACGTTCGATTTTCACGCATGACCACCGACGGCCGGGGAAATTAATCTCAATATTACAAGCCCGCGCCGAGTTCCTCGAACTTAGAAAACACAGAAACCCGGAGAGGAACGCGAAAGAAAGAAAGGTCGCGCGAGCTCCGCGGATGATAACCCGTCGTAAACGCAACGGGTCGGAACGATTTACGGGAAACAGAAACGATTCGAAACACGGTTACTGGACGCGGAAACGATATTATTAAACCGCGATCGTATTCTATAATATTAACGACCTTCCGTCGCGGGGCCGTGTCAGAGAAATTTTGTACGCACGTTGAACTCGTTCAAAAATGGTGTGCAATTTGATCGTGCCAGTGAATGTACAGAGTGTAAAGAAATTGTACAGAAATTGTCTAATTTAACTCTGCTACCCCTAATCACTTTGTCGTTTATACGGATACAAACGAGCTTGCTGAGAAACTTATCGTATTTGGACAGGGACGTAAGTGTGTGGGTGAAGGTCATCTGAAGGTCATATTTTCCGAGACCGTACGAACACATACCTTCAAATTCAAAGTTGAGGATAATTTTGTAGCACATTTCTTACAATAATTTCCTCCAAACTGAGAGTGTATAATCTCGCTGCGATAACCTCGACATTAATAACTCGGTAATTATTTACATTAGGAGCTTCCTCACCGATTTTAATGACGTTGAAATATGTTGACAAGGTCATCATTCTGAACAACTTTTTCCTATACATGTTACCGCCGCTCAGCTTTAGTTTCCGAGATATTCGCAAAAAAGTTTCAACATCTCGAAAAGTGATCGGAATAGGTCTGGGTTAGGTCTGAGTTAGGTCTGGGTTATTTATATATTATTTATATATTTATATACTGGGTTATTATATATTTTCTTGATTGTTGCAGATATCCAAGAATTCGTATAGTTTCATGCTTAACACTAGATTTACGAGGCCCGTCAAAATGACGGATTCAAAAATTTTTAATTTACGATTATTAAGAGTGTAAGGAAGCATTCGTAAGGAATTATTATAAAAATCGCTGAACATCTAAGTAAATACAGTTTTATTATTTTTATAAAGCAATTTAAAATAATCAATTTTAGTGCTCCGTAAACATAGTGTTAATACTCTGTATGCTAACACAGCTGACAATGAAATGAGTTCTCGTTCGACACGATTTATTTCACGATTCAGTTCGTAAACACAAACAGACAAGACAGTGGGTTTGAACTGATTGAAGTCGTTTTAAGTTGTGACCGTGGCCGCGTTATCGGCGGCCACAATTTCAAATCTAACTCGGACCTACTCCGATCACTTTTCGAGATGTTGAAACTGTTTTGTGAATATCTCGGAAACTAAAGCTGGGCGGCGGTAACATGTACAGGAAAAAGTTGCTCAGAATGATGACCTTGACAACATATTTCAACGTCATCAGAATCAGTGAAGAAGCCCCTAACGTAAATATTTACCAATAACTCCCTTATTAATACCGATACAAAAACGTGCATGTTCAGAAAGTTATCGTGTCTCGTTATAACCTGAGACCCCCCAGTATATTTAATATATTTGTTTACTGTCCGATGTTCAGATTTATCGACTCATCTCAACATTTATGAACGCTGTTATCTAAAATCATAGAATATAGCATAATATTCGGAGGATATTTCTTTTCCGAATTGTTTCAGCGTTTCACAAATGAGTTGCATGTTATCAAACATTTTAATGACGAACATAGACAGAGAGACAAATGGGGCTGGCGAACATGTGAAGGGGTTGAACATTGAAATTTGAAAACGTTCGAATTCCTTCACGGTTCATTGTGTATTGCAGAATTCGCAACAAATTGCTATTGTTTACATACATTTGAGCGGCAGTGTAGGCGCAACACTTTGTCCCCGGCGTTTCTCACGGAAGCTGACTCGAGACGCAGGACGGTCCCAAGGTCTCATTGAATAAACCAAGAGAGAAAGAAGGTAAGAGAGAGGGAGAGAGAGAGGAGAGGAGTGAAGAGGAGAGGAGAAGAATCGGCTCACCGGTTCTCCAGTTATCCGCAGAGTATCGCGCAAAGTATCCTAGGCCGCCCCAGGAATCAAGCGGCGCAGCCATCCGGTTTCCGGTGTCGTTTACCCTAAGCTGCCGACAGCTAATGGCGGAAGAATTTCTGATTAGATCAAGGAGAGATACACCGGCGAAAGCGTAATTGAAATCGCGGGCCGTTTCGCTGCGAGCCGCGTTGCTTTTTCTGCCCGGCTCTTTTTTCTTCGCGGTGGGGAGCTGCTCTTCTTCATGTACCTCCCCCTTTTTTATAAGGGGAAACAAAAGGAATCATCGAGCGCATTGTGGGCTCACAAGTACGATCGAAGATTGTGCGAGAGATATGTTGTCGGTAGACTGCGGATTTTGATGCAATTATGAAGAAATTGATCGCGTGAAACATGGAACAGTAAATGATTAGAAGAATCTAAGAATACCGTGATGTTGTACTTTCTACAACTCCTCTTTCATTTGGTTGTAAAAAACGTTCTCATTTTAAGGATTCAATTCATGATTCGATTCAAATGTGTGTAACTGTCATTGAAAAGAAGCCGCTTGCAGTCAGAAATTATAGAATTGATGTAACATAATTCTGTGCTTCATTCATAAATAAAAAAGATACTGAACATAACCTTATTTATGCAACGATACCTAATAATTTCAGTCATGGTTCACGTTAGCGTCTAACATCCTTAACAAGATCTTGTACTGCGGATCTTTATACAAAATAAAAATTGTCTGCATAAATTGCACAGAACATGAGCCAAATAGAAATGTCATTTTTTCTTTAATGATTTTAACAAGAAACAACTAACTAACAAGATTGATATTTGTAAATTCCCTTAACCTGACCAATTTATTGAATCGCACTTATCCATTTTCGTTATAAACGCATAAAGTCCGTTCGTAATAATAATTCGTAATAATTTGTTTAACCCGTTGACAAATAAAAAAGTACAAATAAAACGATCACAGCTTTTCTGCTTTTCCCTGCAAGTTTGACCTTGAATGACCTTGAGTAATAGGTAATTGAACTCAACCTAAAACGCACTATTTGATGGTGGATAAAAAAACATATCATTCCACTTAAGAAAAGAAAGTTGACCTTCACCTCACCTTGGAGTGTTCACCGGAAATAATAAAAGTTCCACCACATGATGTCTCCCCCTCGGTACTGAACAACTTTCATCTGAGTGTAATCAATATTTTTGAGGATGTTCGTCTGTAATACTGTATAATTTCCACCCTGA
This sequence comes from Sphecodes monilicornis, assembly GCA_913789915.3. NCBI lineage: Eukaryota > Metazoa > Arthropoda > Insecta > Hymenoptera > Halictidae > Sphecodes > Sphecodes monilicornis. Next base: position 9,675,061 of record OU565284.1, on the reverse strand, counting down.
CTATACAAACAAAGGAAGATTCAGGTAGTAGCGAGAAAGGTGTTGTCGCACTGTCCATCTGTTGGTGACCATAGGAGATATCTGCCACATTTTTCTAACAAATTTTCCTAAAAATTGGCGGACATCTATAGCCGTCATTTGCATCTACAATCGCAAGCATTGGACGCCTATGGACGGCATTTACGTCAACGTGTTATCACTAAACCTATCAGCGCCGGTCAAAATGGCAGAGTCCTATATTATCAATTTTAGAATTGTTTCAATCAGAAAGTCTGTATCGAAGGAAATGGTTGAATAAATTTCTTAAATCAAACATGTGTCCTCACAAAAATTGCAAAATGTCTGGATAAAATCTTGTAAGTCTTACGTACGAAGCAACACATGCCAATTACTTTTTATGCTCGGTAGGTTGAGCGCTAATAGATCATTTTGGACCCATCGTGGCTCGGGGATCAATCGAAGCCGATCGTGCCGCGACTTTCGTCGTAGATCGTGAGGATCCTCGTCTCAGCAAGTGTCGAGGTTTCCCCAAGGCTTTTCGGCTCCATCCTGCGCGATGCCGAGGGGATTCGAGACCCTTCTTCCGACCGCTTTAAACAATTTTAAGGCTCATTTCCCCCCTTAAAGCGAATATCCTGCTAGGGGGACGTGGGAAGATAGAGGGGGGAAACATCGCAGAAGGACCGACGTTGGAGGTCGTGGAAAAGAGAGACAGCAGCTAGCGAGAGAGAGAGGGTGGGGGGAAGAAACCCGCGAGGCATCTTACTTCGGGCCAGCAGCCATCCGGCAACAACCCCTTGGTGAAAACTGGGAAGGTAACCCTCGTATTTACCAATTACCTAAGTAATCTGCGGCGGCCGGGCTCCGTCTCTGTCCTCACGACTTCCCGCAGCTCTCCTTCTGCGGTATCCGAGAGAGTCCCTCGCTAACTTTAACTAGCCCACGGCGTAGAACCGGCTAGAACGTGTTTCGGCCCTCTGACAAACAAGGGACATTACTGCTCGCCACTTTAAACGACGAACGACCGTCTTACGCCGCCTTACTTCCCTTCGGAACGCTGTGTCTGGTCATCCGGAAACGGGATCTTTAGCTGGAGCTAGCCAGACACTTGTTAGAGGCGATGCTCTTTCACTTGAACCTCTCCTGAAACATGCCAGAGACTTTCAGCGGGTGATCTTGATCGTGGAAGCGAGATTAGGCGGTCGCTTCCGGTGATGCATGTGGACCAGGCCGAAATTCTTGAGGAGATTACGCGAATCATTTTATTATCCAGCAAGACTCGAATATCCAGCGACCTCTTCGGCAAATTAATGTAGTCTGTTTGCAGTCTCTTCAGCTTCTACTAGTAGTAGACTACGAATTTTATGCATTTTGGAAAACAATGGAGAAGTGAAATACAAAACTGAAAAGACCTTAGAAGAAGTTATGTACATTGTTCCATTATTTGATTTCCTAAGATGATTAAAAGAGGAAGTACGTTTTCGCTTGACTTTGGTTGCTCACAACTGTCTTGGACAATTTTTATTTTGCAGAGAGATCCACGGTCTACTGATCAGACGCTTGCAAGAAGTGCTAAATTCTGGATTCATGCATGATGAATTAATACGTGACATATTAAAGGCAGGTTAAATTCTAAATTAATTCGTGACACATTAACTGCAAGTTATATTTTAAATTTAGTTACAACACATTAAGTGCAAGTAAAATTTTAAATTTAGTTACGACATGTTAATTGCAAGTTGAATTTTAAATTCAGTTACGACATATTAATTGCAAGTTGAATTCTAAATTCAGCTACGACAGATTAATTGTAAGCTTAATTCTAAACTTATTTAGAAATTATTAACTGCAAGCTGAATTCTAAATATATTTACGTCGACGTATCAATTGCAAGCTAAATTCTAAATTTATTTACAACTTATTTACTGCAAGTTCAGTTCTAAATTAATGTGGCATATCGTGACATATCGTGAAAGATCAATTGCAAGTAAAATTCTAAATTAATTCGTGGCGCATAAACTGCAAGTTAAATTCTAAATTAATGTGTAAAATATTCAACTTCTGAGAATTTATGACGCAATCGTTAAATCGTAAGGTTCGCATTATTTAGTGTCACCGTGCAAAAATATAAAATGTCCCACCTTAACAGTCGCAATTACAGTTAGTGTCATAAAATCTAATTTATTGTCTCGCGTTTTTGCAAGTACTCGTATTTCCGACATTTCTATCGGCAACTGGAAAACGACGGCAGCGTCGTCATATACATGGCACAGTGTCCGAGTAAGAAAACGGCAGAAACGATTCTGCATGTTTCAATGCATAAATTATGTCGTATGAAGAACGAGGCAAACGCCTCCATTAATTCTTTATCGAATCAGGAAGAGTAGCGATTTCGTCGAACAGCACCAGGCCCACGTGAAAGTCGATATCGAATGGCACAGAGTGGAAGCATTAGTTTCTCTCGCCTCGATGTAAATTGCAGGGGAAATTGGATATCGGCCGATGGATTTTTACGGAACCTTTCGGTTATCCGTGTTTTCCCGCGGTATTTATCGATTATGGTCAGGCTGCGATTGATTGAATTAACAACTCGCCGTCAGGATCGACTGGAATTTTTCTAATCCATCGGATATCGAAACCTGAATGCGGAAATTACCTATACGGCATCTTCGGTCGTCGGCACCACCACTCGATTTAATTAATTGGGTCAGTCAGTGGCAGAAATTATGCGGATGCTCGATCATTTAATTGGGGCACAAATTCGGTAACAGAACTTTTATTCTCAAGGAGAAGTAATGAAATGAATTTACTTATTCAAGTGTTTAGTATAATATTCTAATATACTACTTAAATAAAGTCAGTCTTCCAGTTTGTAGGAGCAATATTTTATTTTCATTCACTATCGAGTTCCTTGATGTTCGAATTAATTAATTGGGTCACAAATTCGTTGACAGAAATTTTATTCTCAAGGAAAATTAATGAAATGAATTTATTTATTCAACTGCGTAGTATACTATTCTAATGTACCACTTAAATAAATTCAGTTTTGCAGTTTGTAGGAGCAATATTTCATTTTCATTCACTATCGAGTTCCTTGATGTTCGATTTAATTAATTGGGTCACAAATTCGTTGACAGAAATTTTATTCTCAAGGAGAATTAATGAAATAAATTTATTTATTCTACTGTATTGTATAATATTCTAATATTCCACTTAAATAAATTCAGTCTTGCAGTTTGTAAGAGCAATATTTTATTTTCATTCACTATCGAGTTCCTTGATATCCGACTCAATTAATTAGGACACAAATTCAGTGACAGAAGCTTTATTTTCAAGGGGAGTTAGTGGAATAAATTTCTTTATTCAAGCATATAGTACACGATGTTGATATACAATTTAAATAAATTCAGTTTTGTCATTTTTAAAATCTATACTCGCTCTTCGTCTGCTATAGATTCATTATTCAATTTAATTACTTGGGACACTAACTGACTAACTATATACATACAAAATCAATATAAAAGCCTTCAAAAAATTAGATATTTCACCGAAAAGTCGAAATCCATTTATACAACCGATATAAACTGTAAACCGACCAAATGCTGTAATACACAAGTGCAGGAAGGTAGCAGGATGCGTTCAGGCTCACCTGACAATAATCACGGACGTTTCATAGACGATACATTGTTGACGATCGTTCGCCGTCCGTGTTCGTGTTCACACGATGAACGTAGTCCCCCTTCCCCTCTCCGCGCTCCGTGTAATTAAAAAATTAGCCACGCTCGGGAACGAATAGGAAAAGATCTCGCCGAGGTTGCCGCGATTTGTCGAGAGCCGTGCGCGAGACAGCGCGTGCGTGCGGTAATTATTTCGACGGAATCGGCTCTGACGGGCTTAATGGCAGCGACTCGGTCTCGGAGCACCGGCAATTAATCACTATTCATTAGGAGGCCGAGTCGGAAGACTCCACAAGGAAAATGAAATTAGAAGTCGGCCGTCTTCCGACGCAATCCTTCCCGTTTCCATTGGAACCAACGCGACCATTCTACCGCCATTGTTTTCACTCAAGCTTTTGTATAGTGTGCAATAGGAGGCATTCTGTTCGTTTCTTCAATAGTTTCTACTGATCAAAAATAACATGCACATAAATTGTTTCAATCTTTCTACTATTTTAAATTTCACCCACTTATTTTTGTCTCGAATCCATAAAATCTGCAGGCTAAGAGTAAAAATAACGGAGACATATGATGTTACTCAAAACTTTCCAATATATCTTGTAACAAACGTATTGTTGTTGCAAGCCTACCTCCAATTCCATTTTCAAGCAAACTCCAATTGAGCCAATTCGGATAATCGAGGTCCCTGCAATCAAATAAACAGAAAAGTGTCACTAATATGTTGGTAAAAGTTTTAGTCAAATCAAATATGTCATTAGAAACAATGTAGACATTTGAAGTGAAAATACTTGGTCACTGATTCTCTATATAATTTTTTCTATAAAATATAAAACATCTAAAGTCGTTTTCATATGTCATTAAAAGCGTTCCATTACATCTCGTAACAAAAACAGTTATTATTGTAAATTCATCTCCGGCACGGGTACGATTTCCGTGGCCCCTCGTTTGAATCCGCCCCCTCCACGACCTAACCACAACTCATTCTATTCACATGATTTTTCCATTACTAGTTCAAATTTTGGATAACAGCTACAATGCAAAGATTATGCGAATAAAATTTCATTTCTACAAAAAAGGTCTCTTGATATTTTGCCATATTTCGCATAGTTACCGAAATATTTGCAAACTTATAAAAAACAGGAAATCTACTTTACCGGCTAAACCAGGCCAATTTGACACCATGTTATATATACATTTTTTTCTTGAAATAACCTCAAAACGAGGGGCCACAGAAATTGTACTCTCCCCTCATCTCCTATTCCGTTTTCAAGCAAACTCCAATTGAGCCAGTTCGGATAATAGAGGTCCCTACAATCCAAACTGTGTCATGTTTGGAGTCATTTTAAACAGAGAAGTGTCACCAATATCACAGTAAAAGATTAATAAAAAAACAATCCCATACAAAAATGGTTCATCACTAAATTAGCATTGTCTGACCATCGAGTCGGCGAGTAACATTTCGGTCCCCAACTTTTCGTCTACGTCGGCCCACAACGTTCTCGAACATTGTCGGAAATTTTCGGGATGGACACAGGGGTTTTTTTTTCAAGATCACGTGCCGATTCACGATCGCTGTTTCGACTTAGAGGAAAGCGTGACAGGGCCAGGCCGACTGGCAACGTTAGTTCCAAGTAGTAAAGCGGCGTGGCGGGACGTAACCTATCGGATCGTTGAATAATAAATGCGCGGGACAGGGACGGTCACGCTACCAAGGAACACCGGCTTGTCACTCGAAATGTCAGAAGGAGAGACGTCCGTGAGCCTGCGGACTACGGAGCCTATTAATTAATGAACCGTCCGCCATCGCTGCCGCTGGCAAACATCTGGCCCGACGTTCTACAACGACCGACGGACATTTTCTGCGAAGACGTGGCCCGGCTCTCCTAGGCTACCGATATGCCATCGCATATCGGTGGCCGCCGCTAATTATACCCACGGAATTACCCATTCCCCGACTACGTCCGGTGGAACGGCATCGTCGTGGAAAATCATCCGGGGGATTTCAATTAGCCGGCCAGCCGATCCGTCGCATCTGATTGCTCCGGGATATATGTATACCTTCTTCTGTTTCTTGTCTCTTCGACGAGACTCGCGTGCGCATCTCTCGCGCCGATGAGAAATCGCGTGCGTTTGCAACAGGGGCGGGGACGATTGCCAATTAATACAGGATAACTTGTTTCAAGTAGTGCGCGGCTATGCGCTGCATTGACACGCGCATTGGCAACCTGGCATTTTAAACGATACTTACGAAATCGAAATTATTTCGTTGATACGGCGGACGTGGTTAATTTCACTGCGACAGAAGTGAAGTTTTAACACGTTCATTGGCAGGCCACCATTTTAAACGATCTTATGAAGCCGAAAGAATTTAGTTGATACGGCTAGCGCGGTTAATTTCCCTGCATCATTCACTGCGACAGAAGTGAAGTATTAACACGTTCGTTGGCAAACCACCATTTTAAACGATCTTAGAAAGAGGAAAGAATTTAGTTGATACGTTGAACGTATCATTTTATGATACGTTCATTTTATTCTACTTTTCATTGGATAAAAATGAAGTTTTAACGCGGTGACTGGCAAGCCATCATTTTAAACGATTTAACATAACCAAAAAACAATTTAGTTGATACTTTGAACATGGTATTCATTTTATTTTTACTTTCCACTGGACAAAAATGAAGTTTTAACATGTTGACTGGCAAAGTAACATTTTAAATGAGCTTACAAAATCAAAGTAATTTAGTTGATATTAAATGTGGTGATAATTTTGCTGCAGTTTCCTTGGGATATTCCACTAGACAAAAATGAAGTTTTAAACTATCATCATAAACGGTCTCGCAAAATCGAAATAATTTGTTTGATACATTAAACATAGTTTTAATTTTGTATCACTTTCTGTGATACAGAAATGAATCTTTAACAGGTTGGCAGCAACAACGTCGGGAATCCGGCACAAGATAATAAATAATAAAAAATAATTCATCTAATGAAACTGAAACTGAAGAGATCAAAATCATACTAACTACTCCTTCAATCGTTGCACGTTCTTCGAACCCTAGTCCAATTGGATTTAATCGAATGTACCACAAGGAACATTAATTTATTAGGTGACACTGGATTTTTATGCAATATCAAAATTGTTAAGGAACTCATTGTATATATCATACATAAAGCGTCCCAGAACAATTTAATTAATTTTTTAATAACATTCTCATGCAATGTTCTTATGTCTAAACGAATCTTCTACACTTTCACAATTATATTTGCTGTCATTAACTATCCATCTGATATATAAACAATATGTTTTCGACCAATAACACAAACAGTTACAATAGTAGGCGGTTATACGAAAACTCTAGTAGTGGTGGGGGACGATTAGTAATGATAATAACATTTGTACACAATATTGTTACGTTTCATTGAATCTTCTACTATTTCATAGTCATAATCACTGCCACTAGCCTTCGATGCAAGTAACAATCGATATTGTTTCAACCAATAATAAGAACAAACGTAACAATAGGCGGGACTATGCAAATTCTAGCTGTGGTGGGGGATGATTTGCAATAATACTAACATTCTTCTCCTTGGGTCTTCTATACGTTCAACATCATATTCATTGCCACTAAACATCAAACCCAGTCAAAAACCACATCATTTCGCTCAACAACACAAACAAAAGTAACAGTGGGCGGGTCTAGCAGACTCTAAGGAGTGGTGGCAACAATTAGTAGCAAAAACTACATTCTTGTACAATGTTGTTATATGTAATTGAAAATTCTACGCATTCACAATCACATTCTTTATCACTAAACATCAATCTCAATCACACACGATATTGTTTCAACCAATAGCACAATGGAAAGTAACAGTGGGCGGATCCACAAGAAGTGGTGAGCACGAATCGTAACAACAACAACAACAACAACATTCTTATACAATATTATTATACAATATATGTAATTGAAACTTATACACAATCACAATCACATTCGTTGCCACCAAACATCAATCTCAATCACAAATGATATTGTTTCGACCAATAATACAAACAAAAATAACAGTGGGCGGGTCTTGCAGAATCTAAGAAGTGGTGGCCATGACTGGTAACCACAACAACATTCTTATACAATATTGTTATATGTAATTGAAACTTCTACACATTCACAATCACACACGCTGTCACTAACCATCACTCCCAGTCAAGAACCACATCATTTCGCTCAACAACAAAAACAAACGTCACAGTAGGCGTATCCACCGTAGTCCCCGGAGTAGTGGGGAGCCTTCGTCAGCCAATCAACACCAAGTAGCCTCACCCGGACAACTTGTCATCTCCTCGCAGCCTGTGTATCAAGATTTTGATCGGTCTCCCAACCGGGGAATCCCTCCTTGGGATCCAAGTACGTGATTAACTTCTGGGATCCTGAAAACAGCTCTAAATTGCCACAGGGAGTTGTCGGACAAACGTCATTACCATTCCGGCCGTGGCGGTCCCGATGCATGAGCGCGATTACGTGTTTCGTTGCGATCGACACTCCGCGCGGCGATCATTCCGGCCGATAACAGCCCGTGGATTTCGCGAACGCGGATAATATTGCACGGGTCTCCGTTGAAAGACGTGAGAAACCGGCGAGAAATTGCTGGGCCGACGCGCCTAGTCTCTCGTTCTCTCTCTCACTCTCTCACTCTCTCCCCCTCTTTCTCTGGATTGTTTGCTCTGCAAAGGGAGACGTCAGGACTGTTTCCAGCTGGTCTATTATTACCGAGGATTTAGTTTGTTAATAAGCTTACTCGGATCCGTGCGAGGAGAGAGTCTCGCCAGTTGCAATCTATCGTCTCCCACGCGCCCTGGCCAGTTTATAGTGCTAATATCGCTATTATTATTGCTTCGCTTATACTGTTCTTTTCGTTATTAGCATTTCGTTATTACCGAACATTTTTGTTTCATTTGGTTTCAGCCACTATGGGATTCAATCCTCTATTAGTGGTTTTTGCGGTGCGTTTTGACCCTCTTAGAATTCGAACATTTTTATTGCTGTCGAGCCCGTTCACTTTTTGGTGAAACAAAAATGTTGTTACGTTAAATTGAAAGTTGGAGAAAGTTCATGTATTTTTTTGTGAAGATGCTTTCTGTTGTTGCGTTTTAAAAAATTGTTACTGCTCATTGTACTTCGGTAACCGGAGCCTGTAAAAAATTCTTGAACAATTGAAGCAGCATGATGAAACAGTAGAACGCTTTTGAATACACCAATTGATGAAAACGTCGATGGAGATTGCCAACCAATTTCTTTAACCTAATTTTTATTTTTTCGTTCAACCCCATGCACTATAACGTCGAGTCAGACTCGTGATGATGGTATCGAAAAGAGTCTAATAATGCATTTGATAAACAGAATTTGATAGACAACAATGAGTAGGTGCAATTCAATGTACGATAGTAGACAATTTAGAAGAATTTAGAAATATTTATACATTAGTTGTAATTCGCCAAGAATTATTAAGGAACGAAAGAAATTATTGTCCGACTTCTACTTGCTGCAATTTATGAAGAAATTTTTTATTTTGCATGAAGATCCGCAGTTCTTAATTTCCTTTAAACTGAAATAAAATTCTATTTTGTTATTGTTGATATACAGGGTGAATCGATAACTATTACCACATTAAATAACTGATTATTCACTGACTTTATTGTGAAACGTTTGAAGTAAATTTATTGTATCCGAGGGTGTTAGAAAAGCACAGTTCGATTGTTTAAGGCTTTATAATTCCCGAGAAATCAAGGTGACCCCTAGTTTTTCAAATAGCACCGTATATTTGTTTTTTTACAACATTATAATTCTTCAGGAGACGAATTCAGCGGCCTATAACAAAGTACCTTCAATTGACCTTGAACGTCGAAACGAAATTGCAATTGTAAAATACATAGTAGTGGTAATAAGGGGTTAAACCTTGACACTGACCATTAAAAATTGCCATACCATTATTCAAAACAGTTTTCGGTAAATATTATGTTTAGGGGAGGCAACTCGGATGACCTTGACCTTCACATATGTTCTCAAGGTCACCTTTCTGAGTAACCCCGAACCCCTTTCCGTCGCTCGTTTTTCATTAAAACGTTATGAATAGAAATATACCGATGTTACCATATTGCAATTTGACAGTATCTACATGAATGTGATTTTGGATTTGACATATGTTATCGAAGATATTCTCCGAAATTGGACGACCTCAAAATAATATTAGGTCTAGGTTAGGTCTGGGTTAGATTACCAGACCTAACCCAGAACTAATCTATACCTAACAGTGTTAGGTGTTAGGCTAACACCATATTGAAGTCTGGGTTAGGTTTTTACAACCAAAATTTAACGAAGGTTTTTTGCAATTACCTCGGAAACTAAGTCCGAGCGACGGGTAAATGTATAGAGAGAAGTTGTTCAGAATGTTGTCCTTGATAACGTATGTCAAGGTCAAGGTAATCCGAGGAGCCTTCTCTGAACGTAATATTTACCCAGTTTTCATATTATTAAATTCGTCTCTATTCTGAAAATTGCTAAAAATTCAATCGTTGTATGAGAAAACAGGTTTAATTTCAGATGTACAATGTAAAACAGATAAATCGAATAAAAATGTTCTAGGTTGAAAGAAGTACAGTAATTCCGCGATCTAAGTCCAACGGAACGTCTCTATCTATGTCCCTTGGTTACTCCTTCCACTGTGGAGCTCAAGCTGCCTCGGTCGCCGAGCAGTGTAAACATGCCGCGTAATCTGATCCTGGGTCGGGTATATCGGTGTGAATCACACTAATCCAATTACAAAATTCTTTTCTTTTTATTATTGTTGCTTGGAACTTTCACCAACATATTCGTGGCATTTTTCTAATGAAAATGATACCAAATATGATATAATTCAGATGATATTTACATGTGTAATGAACGATGGAAGTTTTTTTATTCGCATTACATTGTACGGACACGCGAGCCTTCGAACTGTGCCGGTGTCCGCGACTCCTATACGCTGCACTTCTTTAAATCCAAAACTTTCATCGTTTATTACACAAGTAAATATCATCGGAATTATATCATATATGGTATCATTTTCATTAGAAAAATGCCACGAATATGTTCGTGAAAGTTCCATAAAAAAATAATAAAAAATAAAGAAGTTTTATTATTGCACTAGTATTGTCTCACCGATACGCTACTTTTTCTTGCGCCATGCTTCTCTACGTTCGACGCGGTCGACGCGGTCACAAAAGAATAGTGTCCCTTCGCGATCTAAGTCTCGGCAGGGAACTGAAAAAGGAATTAGATTGAGGAATTACTGTATCTTGGTTTTGAAATTATAATTGCTTCGAGTACAATGGTTTAATACGAACTACGTTCGTTCGCTGCAAAGTGTCCATTCACTGTACACATCACCCTAGGTTCGTCTATACACTGTCTCTTAAGGATATGATAGGAATGGTGTTTCTCTTATCATAAAGCACTGCGTTAGTGAATAAGGAACTTTCTTTAATATAAAAACTTGGAACTATAAGCTTTATAGTATATATATATATATATATATATATATATATATATATATATATATATATATATATATATATATACCAGGTATGTCCTGCCCAAACAGACTCTTCTGTCGAACTGAACATTGGGCGGACGTGCAACTAACGTCTTCCCCACTCTCGTCTCGTGCCGATCGTCATTTCGATTTATGTCGCACATTCCATTAGCCTTTTTTCAAGTTGTTACATTGTACCAGCCAAAGCGACACCGCACCGACGCCCCGACATTCCCGGATGTGAGTTTTACGTACAATGTGACTACTTTATTTCAACACTGACCAATCGGCAACACGAGGTTCGACAGTGTCTTTCGAGAAGACGCTCGTCTCGTTAGCGGCTCTCGGTCCCATTGTATCGTGAAATAATCGTTCTCGTGGTCCGATAGCGAGTTGAAGGTCTGGTTAGAAAGGCGAGGCAGACATTTCTTATCCCGGATATCGATTGCCGGGTTCCCAGCGGGAGCCCCGAGGGGCTCGGTGGCACTGGGAAACGCCGCCGAAGGGGCGAAGGGCGAGAAGAAGGGTGTTCTTAGCAGGGGCGGTGTGTATCGCGGGGCATTACTTTTATTCCGTGTCATTTGAGCCCACACTCGCCACCCGGACACGAACACGACCCACGGATGCAATAGATTTCGTTCGAAGTGGTTCTCCCTGGCCCTCGCCTCGTGGCGAGCCACGGCGACGCAGTAAGTCCTCCTTCGGAGCTGTTCAGAGCTGTTCGAAACGGTGCGGAGCGGTGCGGAGCGGCGCGGAGCTGTAAGGAGAGGAGTATCGTATCTTTTACCCCGTCGATACACTCCCGGTCGCTCGTCGACTTCCTTTTGTTGTCGTAAATTCGAAATGGGCTGCGGCGGTGCTGGCCCCGGTCTCCTTTCGCCATCCCTTTTGCTCTCCCCCTTCTCTATCGCTTTTGCTCTCTTTGGCTACGGCGATGGCCATTCGGCGCAAGGTGGTACGCTCTGCCCTCCTTCTTCGACCCCATAATTAATTGTTCCACGAAATTGTTCGGTTTTCATACCGATCCTTAGCCCCCCGCGATCCTTAGCTCCCCTTCTCGTGATGTCTGGGGATGAGAGATCGAAGTCTGCGGTCACGCTGTTTTCGAAAGAGTATGAGATGATCGTCGGGTTTACGTGATGAGGATCATTATGCAACATGAAAATGTTGTGCATCTGCTGGCAGATACAACAGCTACTTAAGAATTTCCTTCTTTAATTTTAGTAGATCGAAAGTCACGCATTGATTCTTTTGATCTTTCTACCGTTTCAAATTGTAGCCACTCATAAAATACAACACCAAACCTTTAATGGCACTCGTTTTTTATTGAAACTTTTACGAACTACGGATGAAAGTATACGCCTTAAAATGTATATGGTAAGTTTTGGATAAAAGATTATTTTCATCCTAGTAAAAATTGTGGGGTTTAACAAACTCTTTCTCTTGAAAGCCATTGGAGACTTGATCCCTGTAGAAGTCGGTACAGGAAACACAAAACACAATTTTTAATGGCACAGATCCTTCAATGAAATTTTCTGGAGCTGTACTAGAAAGTACAGACCTTTAGATGAATATTACGATTTTTCAGTAAAAAAATATTTTCGTCCAAGAAAAAGTTGTCAAAGATTACCTTACTCTGTCTAACTTGAACATCTTCGAAGACATGCTCTCTCTAAAAGTCGTTTTTGGAAACACAACACCAAATCAGTAATGGCATTTATTTTTTTATGAAAATTACTCGAGTTATACTAGAAACTTCCAGCACATACACACAAAAGTGCACACTATAAAACGTACATACCAATTTTCCAGCAAAAACCATCATTGGCCTAGAAAAAATTGTCAAAGCTCACCCTACTGTCCGACATACAAATCATTGGAGACAGGCAATCCGTATGAACCATTTCAGAATACTAGCTACCCCACCAACACCATCATTCCTTTTCCAACGAAACTTCCAGGACATACACACAAAAGTGCACACTATAAAACGTACATACCAATTTCCAGCAAAAACCATCATCGGCCTAGAAAAAATTGTCAAAGCTCACCCTACTGTCCGACATAAAAATCATAAGAGACATGCAATTCGTATGAATCGTTTCAGAAGATTAGCTACCCCAGCAACACCATCAATCCTCTTCTAGTGAAACTTCCAGGCCATACACACAAAAGTGCATACTTGAATACGTACATACCAATTTTCCAATAAAATCCACCGCCGGCTCAGAAAAAAATCATTAATTTCCCCTAGCCATCAATACGACTCAGCGAACTGCTGCCCGTTTCCCTCACACGAGGAACATCGAGAAAGGGTTGTTGACGTCGCAGTATCGATTACGCGAAGACACCAATTTCCATGAAATGATCGCCATGGTCGTAGAAAGCGGTGTGCACGCAATCGTCGAAGCCGACGCGGGCTAATCGTCGGTTCGTCGAGTGTTCTGGCCAGAAAAGCGTGGCTCGTAAAAGTCTGTCTCGTTGAATACGCAAATGGCGGTCTGTCGGAGAGACAGCAGAAGAAGGAAGGAAGGAATGGAGAAGGAGGAAGAAAGAAGAAGAAGGAAGAAGAAGAAGGAAGAAGGAGGAGGACACGCGGAGACGGTGAATCGGTCCCACCGGTGGCAAATCTCGTAACGAGAGCCCGTATCTCGGCGGATCTTTATGGCCGGCAATTACGGGCCGGTTCCGGCGCGCGCGTTCCGGAAAAAGCTGCGAGTAGCACGAGCTCTCCGCCGCTCTATGACCGTGGAATTATATAAAGATGAAAAGTTAATGGCGGCACGGGAGCAGCACCGCCGTCGGACGGCATATCGGCTCCGGCTCCCTCTCCGCCCTTAACCCTCAATCACTGAGCCCTCTTATGACCGCCCACGATCCACCGGGGAAAATTTCTGCCGATCGTGGAGCATGCGACATCAAATATGCAACGGCCCCTCGCCGAATCTACGATTATACTCGTACGCCGACGGCCACGGACCCGCTCGCGAGATATGCTGCCCTGCTTCGAAACTGCCACGGGAAAACGGCCCCTTATAGGACGCGGTTTATCAAGTGCCACCATCAGCCCAACCCTACTCGTCCCGACGAACATTCGCGAGAACCTGCGATGTGATTCCACGTAAACGCCGTCTGTCCCGTCTACGACCCTCGCTTCACCCTTGCTTCGACGATCTCCGCGTCGTTGGTACGCTTTCAATCTTTGTGTCCTGGAGCCTCAGTCACCTTCCATCCACGTGGACAGCAGTTTTATAAGAGATTCTAGCTTCTCGGAGTCTGGATCGAGGTTAGATCTGAATTAAATGTAATTTAACCCTTTTAGTGCCGACCGAAAAATTAAAATAGTACGAAAATTGCTGAGCCAAACTTATTATACTAAAGAGGAATTCAGAAACAAAAATAAGATATCGATTCTAATTTTAGAATAAGGTTCTAATATTCTAATATGTTAATATGTATACTAAAATAAGATGGGATTTTTATATTTTTAGAAATCTGTAAATTAGAGTAGAACAATCACTTTTGCAAATGAAGCCAACGACGATATATCGTTGTGCGGCACTAAAAGGGTTAAATGTTAGCTGTACAATCTTCGGCCATCTGCAACCCTCTTTGAAAGGAGACTGACTGTCCTTTCAACCTTATGGACAGCAATTTTGTGCAAGGTTTTAGTTTCTATAAATCTGATCTAGGTTAGGTGTGGGTTTTAGTTTCCATCAGTCTGATCTAGGTTAGGTCTGGGTTAGATGTGATTCAAACGACTTGCATAATTGGTAGGCTGTCAATTTTTGGGGTAAAGAGGTAAAATCAACTTACAGCCACGTGTACAACAGTTTTGTACAAGGTTTTAGCTTGTTTAAGTTTGAGTTGGGTTTGCTCAAAGCTTGATGTAATTTAAAAGTCCTAATCATTGGTACGCTTTCAATTTTTGTGTGGTGCCTAACTCGCCTTTCAACCATGTGGAGTTTTCTGCAAGAATTTTCAGCAATTTCTGCAAGACTTTAGTTTCCATCAGTCTGATCTAGGTTAGGTTTAAAATACAGGGTGTTTCGTCTAAAACAGGACACAGAAATATCTCCTCTACTGTATCACACCTGTATCACTAACTGTATCACAAAGGAAGGACATCATTTTGAACATTTATTGCAGTAATAAATGTAATTATTTACAAGTTCAAGTTCATGACGAATTTCTGTTACCATTGAAATCTGAAATGTCGCTGAAAGTAAGTTCTGCATTAATTAGCAAATTTTAGAGTTCACGGTCATTTCAAGGTCGTGCTATTAAACATGGATGAATGCACAATAATGTTTGCTATAACATACAACAAGAAAAAATGTGTGTATATGTGTAAAAAAACACGAGTGACATTGAAAATACGATTAAAAAATTACAATTTATAAAAAACGATTCTTCCATCTGATTCGTCTTTTGAAACCATTTACATTACTGTAGATATGATTTGATCGTCTTGCATCAAACATAATTACATTTAAAGAACTAGAAATTACTATTGTATTAGTTGAGTTGAATTAGTATAAAATGATTAAGAAACGATATGAATGTCTGCCAAGCTCCTGTATCTTGCAGTGAATACAAACAATTTTTATTTTGCATAAAATTTCGTAGTCTATTAACAATAAACTTACCGAGCCTTAAAAGCAACTGGTATATGTTGGTTTATAAAAATGGCAATATTGAATTTATTTGGAGTTTTTGCATTTCATATTATAACATGTGTTCTGCTAAAAATATTTATTTAATCATTTCCCACGGAATCGACTTTATAATTTCAATAATTCTTCAATAAAAAAACCGGGAACCGATAACTTTGACCAGTGGTGGTAGATTTAGTGTTAATAATCATTCATTCGTAGAGTAAATTATTAAAGATTTGTGAATCCTGTGGATTGATAATGTCGTTCGAAGGAGAGACATACTGACCTAGTAAAAGGAAATGTGGTATGACGTCACTCGGCTTTCGTACGTAGGGGTAATTCAGAACCGAGGGTATACACCATGGTGGGATCGATATTTCGGTCCATGGGGTTTGCGGGCATTAAAGAGGAGAAGACGTCTATGAGCCAAGCTTGCCCATATTGTAACGTGAATGTCGATTGTTCTATAAACTTACTCGTATCTGATCAAAAAACTTTCCTGTGCTTGAATTTTGTCGATTAAACAATCGCAGTACTTATTCAAAAAATATTCCTATAATTCAAAATAAAAATAGCCAGTTCCAAAATTTATTTTGCACCGTTTGATTGATTTCTTCCAAATTTCTCGTTACTAATCACTAGATTGCGGATTTTATGCATTGCTGCAAAGTAAAATATAAATAACACTCAATATGCCGCGATTTGACGATTTTCGCCTAGGTTAACATTAATAATTAGGCTACAAGTTATGTGCATTAATTTTTAATCTCATGAAACACAATATAGTAAAATATTTCATAAAATCCCGTGCCATTTTTACTTTCTTTAAAACGTAATAACAGCAACAAATTCTTTTGCGATTCTAATTTTCGTAAATTAAATTTATAGATGGTACATTCAATTATTTTTTATATTACGAGTCTCATAAAATAATCATAATGAAAATGCGAATTTTTCTTAACACTAAATTTACGGAGCATTAAAAGTGACTATTTTACTTTAGTTTATAAAACTGAGAAGAATGTATTTATCCAATTTTTTAGCCCTTTTTAATAATTCCATTTTTTAATAATACCATACCCAAAGAAATAAATCTGTTGAATAATTCCTCATGGTTGAATCTTTACGGTCTCAATGATCGTAAATTAATAATCTTAGAACTCGTTGTTTTGACAGGTCCCGTAAATCTAGCGTAAAAACAGCAATTTTAGATCTGCTTACACCAATAGGGACCTGCGTGACCCCAATATTTATCTAAAAAGTATGTTTGCAACCTATAAGCAGTTCTTTGAATTATTCTTGTGCGTCCAAAGTTCCGCAGCGCATTAATAAGAATAATATCGTTTTTGCAGGACTGTTTTTACAGAAACCGGAGCGAGGCGATAAAGCATGATCGAAGTCGCCGGCTGGAGACCGAAAAAATGATCGAGAGCGCAAAGAAACGGAAGAAACTAGCCAGGCAATCCCACTATCGGCTTAGTCGCGCGAAAAACCTTATCGCGCAAAAACCAAACGAACGGAAACTCTGTCGCTGTTGTTCGGCGTCTCGTGGCCAATGAGCGAGAACGTCGACGAGAACTTTTAATCGACGCTCATGGTCCTCTCTCACCCTAACCGGATGACGAAGTGGCTCGTTCGTTTCTCGGACGAGCAACTTTCATCCCTCGATCGAGCCGAACTCAACAAAAACGCCGCTCGGCAGCATTGCGCGAAATTGAAATCGCGAAAGCTTTTTGATCTTTCATCATCTTCGGCTAGGAAAGAAGCTGGACGGCTCGCTTCTATCCAATAACTCGCCTAACTGTGGTTACTGAGGATGCTGGACGACCACAGTGATTTGCTGCGAGATATACAATATATAATTAAAATTATGTTTATTTAATGTGTTCAAGATTTTCTGCTGAAGAACTTTTCTAGACTCTGAGTTTTAGAAGATGAAAAATATTGTGAAAATTCATACTTTTAAACATGTATGTAAGATATATACTGTTTCATTAGCTTACTCTGCTTTTTATTTCGCGAGGTTACTCTCTTTTAGAAATTAAAACACTGAAGATCTTTATGTGAAACAAAAAATAAAAATATTGCAAAACGAAGGATCCACATAGAAATTTCTTTCTTTCTTTCTTCCTATTTTTATTTTTGGAATCTTAGCAAGTTTAACATACTATACTGATGTTTCTAAATTCTTTCAATTTTTCTAGTGTATAAAATTTCATCCATTAGATAATGATTTGTTTGCTTTCTTAATATGTTTAACAGGTTGAAAATCATATAACAGTATTTTAAGATTCTTCGAATGTTTTTACTTTTTTTAAGTTACATCAACTTATTTTTTTCAGAAATTCTTAGAATCCGCTGTTTAATTATTAGACTGTGGGTCTTTATGCAAAATATGAATTGTGCAATTGTGAGGAATACAAGATGAAGAAAAATGTATTTTTGCTGTTAATCATTTTAATGAATCAAGAATATTATCACGATAAAAGGACGTTTCTGTTTTTTAATGTAATTCGTACGAATCGTAATTTTAAAAAAATTTATTTTGCACGTCATACAGTAAATCGATGCTTCTAATTACTCAGAAATATTCAAGTAGTTTGGTTAAATTTTTTAAATGGTTTTATAAAGTGCCTTCTTCATTTATTCATATAATTCGTACGAATCGTAATTTGTTTCAAAATTTTATTTGCACGTCATTTAGTAAATCGATGCTTCTAATTACTCAGAAATATTCAAGTAGTTTGGTTAAATTTTTAAATGGTTTTAAAAAGTGCCTATTTTATTTATTCATGTAATTCGTACAGATCGTAATTTTTTAAAAATTTTCTCTGCACGTCATTCAGTAAATCGATGCTTCTAAATGCTCAGAAAAATTCAAATCATTTGATCCAATTTTACAAAAGGTTTTAGAAAATGCCTTTCATATTTTTTCCTGTAACTCTTACCAATCGCAAATTTTTAAAAATCTTGTTTGCACGTCATTTAGTAAATCGATGCTTCTAATGGTTCAGGAAAATTCAAGTAGTTCGGGAGAAGTTTTAAATGGTTTTATAAAATGCCATTTTTATTTTTTCACGTAATTCCTACAAATTGCAATTTTTAATAAATTGTTTTGGCACGATATTTAGTAAATCAATGCTTCAAATTGCACAAAAATAAGTGAAGTTGTTTAGTGCAATATTAAACAAATTATTTTAATTTGAAGTGCGTTCGAATATTTGCGTGAGCCACTCCACATTTCGCGTTTCGCTTATTCATTGAACCGCGATAATTACGTGAACTTCAAACTTGGACTTTCTTTTCACATTCCATTAATACATATTCCTCATAATCATTATAAACGGCGAATAAAAATCTGTACGCGGTTTTATGAAAAGAAATAAAACATCGCCGTCATAGCGTTTCGTCGCACTGTGGCAGCGAGAGCGCATGTGCACAATGTGAAGTGCCGGGACAGGACGACCGGGACGGCATTACATTGTAATTAGCATCAATATTCGCGGACTCGTCGCGTTTCAACGGTGTCGGTGTACCTCCCTGTAGGATGCAATTACTTGGCACTTTCTTAGCTGGCGAATCCATGAATTATTCGGCGAGCGGCGCTCGTTAACGAGCGCGAAAACGCGAACGAAAGAAGAGAGAGTGAGAGAAAGATATGGAGGCGAGAGGATCATCATCGCGATGTCAAAGCCGATGCAGCTGCGGGCTGCGAGTCTGCGTAGTCTCTCTCCCTCCCCCCCTCTCTCTCTCTCTCTCTCTCTCTCTTGGGCTGCATCGAGTCCTCCCGTGGTGGGTCGAAGAAGCGACGAGCCGCGCAACGTCCGGTGTGTAATCTGCCTAACGATCTTCCACAGCTCGGATTAATAATCACGGTCGTTCCGAGTCCTACGAAACAGTCCGGCCGGAATCTTATTTAAAAATAATTGCGTACCCAGTTGCGATGGTTTCCTGTGCTTGATTACGGCTAATTGTTCGGAATTTACAAGTATAATGACGCGTTTAACGCGACCGACTATGTAACGGCCGTGACTGGGACTCAAGAGAGACAAAGAAAAAGAGAGAGAAAGGTAGAGAGAGAGAGAGAGAGAGGGGGGGAGATGCGAGACGGTTCTCTGTCGTCCCGCATGCAATTGCAATTCCTGTGCGGGGAGCGAAAAATGTTATAAACTCGTGACGCGCGTCGACCTCCTTCCGCGTTTCCAGGAGGACCCCGTTGCGAAACCGGAGAGGGATCCGCACCGCGTGTAATTGTCGAGCGATGCGCCTCGTGACTCGAACCTCCTGCGGAATTAACGTCGACGTATCGGGAGCGCACACATTCTGCTCGACGATGCGAAAATGCTGTGCGAAAATGCTCGACAAGGTTTCAATATGCTAATTCGGCCGTGAGTCCTGATTCTTGTCGGCGAACCTTTGCAAATACAAGTGTGCACGAGTAGGGTGAACTTTGACCATTTTTATTGGACTGACTATGCATCTTAATTAGAAAAGTGGTATATAGGTTTCAAGGTATACACTATTGTATATGTAACCTGAATGTTTTGTTGAAAAAGAACTAATGGTATTGATGGGTTGAGTAGTTTCTTGAAGCGGTGCATATGAGAAACATATTCCTGACGTTTTTGATGTGCAAGAGCATTTTCAATTTTTTCTAGGATGACAATGTTTCTTAATTGGAAAACTGGAATATACGTTTTAAAGTATGTACTTTTGTCTATGTATCCTGAAATTTTTATTGAAAAAGGACTAATGGTATTGATGACGCAGCTAGTTTCCTGAAACAGCTTCCATAAGAACCGTGTTTTCGCTGATCTTTATGTCAGAGAATAGGTTGAGCTTTGACAATTTTTTCTTGGCTGTCTATGGTTCTTAGATAGAAAACTGGAATATACGTTTTAATGTATGTACTTTTGTCTATATATCTGGAAATTTTTATTCAAAAATGACTAGTGGTATTGATGGAGTAAGTAATTTCCTTAACCGGTGTATACGAAAAACACATTTCCGACGTTTTTGATGTACAAGAGTAGGATGAGCTTACACAATTTTTTCTAGGGTGACAACGCTTCATAATTCGAAAACTGGAATATACGTTCTGAAGTATTCGATTTTGCCTATATATTCTGAAATTTTCATTGAAAAAGAACTAGTGGTATTGATGGGGTAGTCAGTTTCCTCGAACAGCTTCCACGGGAACCATGTCTTCGCAAATTGTTATGTCAGAGACTAGAGTGAGCTTCGGCAATTTTTTCTTGATTGTTTATGCTTCATAGATAGAGAACTGGAATATACGTTTTAATGTATGTACTTTTGTCAATATGTTCTGAAATTTGTATTGAAAAAGGACTGGTGGTATTGATGGAGTAGGTAACTTTCTGAAATAACCTCCACGGGAACCATGTTTTCAATGATTTTCAGGCCAAAGAGTAAGTTGAACTTCGACAATTTTTTCTAGGGTGACAATGCTACTTAATTGGAAAACTGGAATATACGTTATAATATATGTACTTTTGTCAATATATTCTGAAAGTTTTGTTGAAAAAGGACTAATGGTACTGATGGAGTAGGTAACTTTCTGAAACAGCTTCCACGGGAACCATGTTTTCAATGATTTTCAGGCCAAAGAGTAAGTTGAACTTCGACAATTTTTTCTAGGGTGACAATGCTACTTAATTGGAAAACTGGAATATACGTTATAATATATATACTTTTGTCTATATATTCTGAAAGTTTTGTTGAGAAAGAACTAATGGTATTGATGGAGAAGGTAACTTTCTGAAACAGCTTCCACGGGAACCTTGTCTTCAATGATTTTCAGGCCAAAGAGTAAGTTGAACTTCGACAATTTTTTCTAGGGTGACAATGCTACTTAATTGGAAAACTGGAATATACGTTATAATATATGTACTTTTGTCAATATATTCTGAAAGTTTTGTTGAAAAAGGACTAATGGTACTGATGGAGTAGGTAACTTTCTGAAACAGCTTCCACGGGAACCTTGTTTTCAATGATTTTCAGGCCTAAGAGTAGGATGAACTTCGACAATTTTTTCTAGGGTGACAATGCTACTTAATTGGAAAACTGGAATATACGTTATAATATATGTACTTTTGTCTATATATTCTGAAAGTTTTGTTGAGAAAGAACTAATGGTATTGATGGAGAAGGTAACTTTCTGAAACAGCTTCCACGGGAACCTTGTCTTCAATGATTTTCAGGCCAAAGAGTAAGTTGAACTTCGACAATTTTTTCTAGGGTGACAATGCTACTTAATTGGAAAACTGGAATATACGCCTTCATGTATGTACTCTTGTCTATGTATGCTGAAAGTTTTGTTGAAAAAGGACTAATGGTATAAGAAAAGCAATATATAGGCTCCAGAATATGTACCACTATCTATTAATATTGCGTCAGACATGTAATGAAGATTTTAATCGAAACTTGTTGCATGAAGGAAATATAACATGCCTCTCTTTCATACAACAAAGTGTCAACAACTACAGAATATTAGACCCCGTAGTTGATCGAGTCGAACAAGACTAAAAAACCGCTTTTCAAGTAGAGCGTGTCCGTCCATCGCAGACCAATTCTACTTGCGGCGCTCACAGGGACGTTGATCTTATCCTATCGCTGGACTTTTTATTTAATTTCTTTCACGATACTGCTGCTCAATTATTCTATAAAGTTAATACCTGATTTTCCGCATAGGCCGCAGAAGCCGATTACTTTCTTGGATTAATTGCCACCGACTGGTAATTAAACCCCGCAAACGCTTTCTAACGTTCGACGGAAGATTTTTTCGCGAGCGATTTAATTGGCTGGCTCTCGCGATGAACGCCTCCCAGTCGATTGAGTTTTCACGTGAATCCACGTGCAATGTTTATGTAATTCAAGCGAATAATTAACTTTCCAGGAAAGACGAGCACGCGTCGCGTTTCACGCGGGGGATGAAGTTATTTGCAACAATCGCCGGACTGTTCGACGAACTGAGGAAAACAACAAAGTGAACGAAAAAATCAGAGTTAATAAAATTAACACGGAAACTTGCTCCGACTGATTTTCGCGAAGCCCGCGCTGGGCGTGCAGATCGGGCGACCACGTGTTTAAACTGCGCCCGAGGAAAACGACACCCATTTAATAGTAAGTTAGTTGCAACGCGGCGTTGCTAGCGATTCGTGAACGACGCACCACGTAACCACAGCCTGCAAACGAAACGCTTGACTAATAACGGGATGCGGACCGCTCGTAAAGGTCTAAGAATATTCGAAAACCTTTTTACTCGTGCCGCAGCAAGGACACGGGCCATCAGCGAAACTGCTCGCCCCGAGGCTTAATCATACCTCTCTAACGTAATCGCAGCGCACTGCGAGCTGTCTCTTACACTTTTACCGACTACCGTCGGTGATTGTTACAATGTTGCTTCTCACTTTTGTTCTTGACTTTCGTTGTAGATGAGAATCATTGGATTCACTGTGGAAGTCACTGTGGAAATCGTTCTAGGAAAATCATCAAATATTTGGTTCAGTTTTAAAGAATTATATCTTGAGACTAATATAATTTGTTTTTCTTGAACGACTCGTCTTCTTTCCCGAAAAATTGTTGAAGTTAAAGTAACATTTTCTTGCAAGAACGAGTGGAGACATTGGTTACCTTGGAAGATGTTCTAGAAAACATTTTATCAGATCTTTAATGCCAGACATTTTTTTATGAAAGTTGCAGAAATTATTAGTGAAAGTATATATTGTAAGACGTATATAACGATTTTTAAATTAATTATTATTTTGTGCTTCTTCGGATAAAAATCGACCGAGATGTAATTAATGTACAAGCAATATCAGGAAACATGTCATCGAATCGTTAATATCGTTCCTTTTGTGATGGAACTTACTGAAATTGTAGAACGAAGTACATACTACAAAAGATATATAATGATTTTTCTATATAAAGATGTTTTCATTCCACAAAAATTATCAAATTTCAATTTTGGTTGCAAGAACATCTCGGGTTCTGGTTACTCTACAAGACATTTCAGGAAGCTCGATAACAAATCTTGAACGTTATTCATTTTTTATGAAACTTGGAGAAATGATAGATTAAAGTACACGCTTTAAGATGTATACAATGATGTTTCGATGAAAAAGTATTTTCTAACCCAGAAAAAAATGCCAAAGTTCACCCCTGATCCCTGTAGAAGGCGTTTCAAGAAACAAAACACCAAAATTTTAAAGTCAGTAATTTTTTAACAAAACATTGAAGCATTATCCCCGAAAGTGTACACTTAAATATGTATATAATCATTTTTCGCTAAAAAATTAATTTCCTCCCAGAAAAAATTGCCAAAGTTCACCCTTGATCCCTGTAGAAGGCGTTTCAAGAAACAAAACACCAAAATTTTAAAGTCAGTAACTTTTTAACAAAACATTGAAGCATTATTCCCGAAAGTGTACACTTAAATATGTATATAATCATTTTTCGCTAAAAAATTAATTTCCTCTCAGAAAAAATTTCCAAAGTTCACCCCTGATCCCTGTAGAAGGCGTTTCAGGAAACAAAACACCAAAACTTTAAAGTCAGTAACTTTTTAACAAAACATTGAGGCATTATTCCCGGAAGTGTACACTTAAATATGTATATAATAAATTTTCGCTAAAAAATTAGTTTCCTCCTAGCAAAAATTGTCAAAGTTCACCCTTGATCTCTGTAGAAGGCGTTTCAGGGAACAAAACACCAAAACTTTAATGTCAGTAATTTTTAACAAAACATTGAAGCATTATCCCCCAAAGTGTACATTTGAATATGTATATAATAATTTTTCGCTAAAAAATTAGTTTCGTCACAGAAAAAATTGTCAAAGTACACCCGAATCTTCCTCTCTTGAAACCCATCGAAGACTTCATCCCTGTACAAGTCGTTACAAAAAGATAACAGAAAATCTTTAACGTCACCAATATTTTAACGAAACTTTGAGACATTATCCCCGAAAGTATACACTTAAATATTTATATAATCATTTTTCGCTAAAAAATTACTTTCGTCCCAGAAAAAATTGTCAAAGTTCACCCTTTAAGGCTCACCAAGACGTGGTTCCAATAAGAACTGTTTCAGTAAACTAGCTATCCCATCGACACCATCATTCCTTTCTCGACAAAACTTTCAGTATAAAAATATAGAACAGAGCTCTAAATAAAACACTCACTTAAGAACAAAAATTCATTAACATTCGTTTCAAAAAAAAAATTCCAAAAAACCGATTTTCTCCAGATCGTTCGCCAGACCCGTTAAAGAAAGTAGAAGCACCAAACGGAATCGCCATCCGCATCTAAACACATCAAAGTCTAGCTCTCTGCAAACAAACCCCGGGCACAACTCTCCCCCATACAACCCTCTAACCGCCATTTCCTCGATGCAGCTCGCAAATCTCTCACCGCGTATCATTATTCCGCGAAAACCGACTGCTCCTCGATTCGCGGCTCTGACCCGGAAAAAACTGGCGGAAACCCGAAAAACCGTCTCTCACAAAGGAGCCGGGTGCGCGGCTCATCCCGTTTCCTTTTCTGGAAACTTGCGGGGAAAAAGGGGGCGCCGTTTCCTTTTTCCCGATGGCGGAAAAAAGCTTGCTGTACAGTCTGGGCAGCCGCGCCGCGCCGCGAGATTCTCGACTTTTTTCGACGGCGGTTAGGTCGACGAGAGCCGGAGTTTGCCGGGGCCGTCTTTTTGCAAAGAAGTCAAACGCAAAGAGTCAACGACGAGCTCTGGGAGAAGGGCCGGTCGGTTCGATCTAGGGGGTAGCCAGGGTTCTTCTTTCACGGTGAATCGAGAGATGCAAGAGGCACATTTTGTTTCGAGCCATTCAGAACGGGAGACCGTGTGCTGGTGCGACTTCGAGACTGTTTTCTGTGCACACACGCTACCAGAAAGAGAGAGGGAGAAAGAGAAAGAGAGAGAGTCGCTCGCCGACTGACAGAAGAACTGGCAGCGCGGACCTTCGAAGGGAGGCGAGAGAGCCATTCAGCCATTCAACGGGGGCCGAAGGTTGAACCCTCGCGGGTCGGCCCTTCCTTTTATACATGTTATATTCGCCGGGTTTTAGGCGTGCAGAAAACTAAAAAGCTAATTTACTTTAAAAGTATCCCGGACCGTGCGCGCCGCGCGCCCGGGCCTACGCTGCCTCCCGCTTCATCAAACGGCCGCGTTTTCAAAAGGCAACGAACCCACGCAGGGGGCTCTAATGCAGCCAGCGACAGATTGGCGGTGGCCGATTCTGCCCCGCGCTCTTTCTCTCTGTCGAACTGTGCGCCCGCGAGACCGCTCTTCCGACAGCGATACACCCTGCCGAATGGTCATTTCGCTGATAGCTGGAACCGATCGCGAAAATGTGTCCAAACAAGCCGATGTAAAGACGTTCCGTGCGCGGCCCTCACAACCACCGAGGGACATGGAACAAGAGACACAATGCGAAGCTTGCACCGAATGGTTTTAAACTGGACACGTCACGGCGGCCACGGTCGTTGATTAATGGTACAGACGTACCCAACCGGCGAGCGAAGAAACCGCGATTTGAATTAGGGGAGTGAGCAAGGGTAATTTGAGAATTGGATGTGATTGGCTGCTGAAAGTGTTTTAATATCGTTGATGTTGGCAGAATAATAATAATATTGTTCCGAATTCCACCAACGGTACTCCACACGCAAGGAACACTTTATTTACAGTAATCTTTAATTGGTTTTACAATACACAAATGCAATATATCGTTTTATGTCGCGACCGGATATAAACTCTTGCGCTGTCCGAGAACGACTCTTCAACTGTCAGTTGGTTAATAATTTCTTGACAACCCCTCGCTTCCACTATTTCCTTTGGGGTTGTTCATTACAGGGCAGTTTTACATTACGGCGACTTTACATTGATCATGCTGCCGTAAAAATATTGGGTGAAGTTCCTTTTAGCATCCACCTCCGATTGGCTCTCAACTTACCCCAAATATTTCCCATGCTCAGTAGAGACATGTGGCTTGGTCACGTGACGCGGAAATGCTCTGCACATGCGCAACAAACTGTTTGCGTTAATGACTCGTATCCGCCATTTTTACTTATTAACACACCCTAAACTGTTCAATGGCATGAAATTGGGAAAGAATATACAGAGTGACATCTTCCAGGACTTGTGCTATTACATTTCTACATAAGTCGCCATGTTAAACTAGTTATATTCCTTTCATTGGTTTGGTTTGGTTAAGTTAGGTTAGATTAGGTTAGGTTAGGTTAGGTTAGGTTAGGTTGGGTTAGGTTAGGTTAGGTTAGGTTAGGTTGGCTTAGGTTAGGTTCATCTTCATTTTGTCAGACACCTCGTGGGACGTCTACAGAGTAAGTGTGAAGGCAATCGGAGGTGGGTGCTAAAAGGAACTTTTACCAAAATATTAACACCTTGCACTATAACATTGAGTCACGCTCGAGATTAAAATTCACGATTTTTAAGTTCTTTAACTGTGCCGATAATGAAAATTTAGAAGGTGCCTTTTGTGAATGCAGCAAAGTTATATACATGTACGAAGTTTCATCTAAATTGTCCAAGGTTGCTATGAAATATTGAATAATACAATAAAATAATCTTCAATGAATGTAGCAAAAATTGTAAGAAACTACGATTTAAATGAAACTCAAAATTCAAAGATTTTTATATTTTACAATGTCTATAGCTTTTTAATGAGTCAACAGATTTCGATGAAACTTTGCACATATACAGGCTGCGGAAGAATAACATGTACAAGCGGGCAAAGGATGATTCTACATGTACAAATAAATCGAAGAAATCGAATAACATTTTTACATTTGACGCCTCATTTTCGAGAAAATCGAGTTTAAAGATCAGTCGAGTTCGCGTGCTTTAGTATACGCCGGAAGTAGAATCGGCTGGTGATGATCAGACGCGTCAGACTGTTCCTAGGTAACAGCACGCGTATTCGCTGTAATTTTGAACTCTATTTTCTCTCGAAAACTAATTTGACTATGAAAAAAATTTATTCTATACTTTCTTTACATTTTTTCATAAGGAATTACCGCGTGTCCGTTTGTACATGTTGTTCGGCCACACCCTGTATATAACTACACTGCAGAACTCGATGCAAAATAAAAATTGTGTGCATTCACGGCAAGATACATGAGTCATTTAAGAATGTCTGTTTTCCCTTTTTAATTCGAGTCGATGGAAAGTAATGTACTTAACACTTTTAGTTTTTTTATATCTTCTGCTGTTCCAAATTACGGCTGCCCACTTTTGTCATAAATACATAACGATTGTACGATAGAAGAAATGTTAGGGGGAGAAAATATTCTGTTCGAAGGCGCCAATACGGTGATGGGCCGAATTTTTTTCACAAGGTCATTTTTTCGATATTTCAAGGTCATCGTATTTTTTTAAAATGGAACTGCATATTTCCACTACAACAGTCTTATCGCCTGTAAAAAGAACGAATCCAACGAGGTGCAATATGTTGGCCTTCACGTGACCTTTAGCGAAGAAATTATAAATGTTTGTCAGTAACTTCAGTACGCGTTCGGGGACGGTAAATGAAGGAATTTCAATTTCATTGAAACAGTATACTTGTCCCTCTCGCTATAATTGTCCCTGCTGCTTGTAAACGCCTCTCATCGGTTGAAGTATGTTTACAAGCATTATTATCAAAGCGATAATCTTAGCAGAAGATTATCGCTTTACAATCAGTATCAGCACAACAAGCTACGGTATCGGTATCGATACACTAAAGGTCACGTGAAGGTCAACATATTGCACACCATTGGATTCGTTTTTTTATAAACTATAAAACTGTTGTAATGAAAATATGCAGTCCCATTTAAAAAAAAATACGATGACCTTGAAATATCGAAAAAAATGACCTTGAGAAAAAAATTCGGCCCATCACCGAATTGGCGCCTTCGAACAGAATATTTTCTCCCCCTGACATTTTTTCTATCATACAAAATAAGCGATATATTTAAGGTGGTCAAGTTAGGTGAAATAACCGGTATAACTTAATTAGATTTATAAACGACGTGTTATAGATGTTCATTATTGGCACAGATAAAAAGTTTAAAAATCGCAAGCTTTACTTTGTGACCGACTGCAATTTAAAAAGAAAATTATTTGCAAATTAGCTGATAAACTAATCCATCTAACATCTCAAAAGAACTCGATCCGTTTGATTCAATTTGAAATAAGTTTGTGGCGGCTACTTCCTACACTCGTCAACAGAGGGACACTACGACGACACCTTTCCCGCTTCTACCTGAATCTTTCTCTGTTTGTATATATACCGTCCTAAACTGCCCTTACGACATCCCGCGTCTAAGGCACGGGTCCGCTAGATAGCCTTACTGACGAGTCCTCTAGCGGGCCTAGGACGAAACGCTTCCTTCGCCTTTTTCCATCTTTTCATAATTCAAAGCCGTCATAAGTTATTCGCTTTTAAAGAGTGTACGTATACTTTTTACACTGACTATAACTATGCACATTGCGATAAGAGCTTTTGGGACAAGAGATATTCCCAGACCCACGACTCGAGTCGAAAATCGGTGCATCGGACGCATTGCCGCACCTCCTGTTCTTTCTCAAAGAAGAAGAAGGAAAATTGCAGTGCAAGGAACCAGTCTGCGCTCGCATGATGGATCTTCGAGCTCTGGAACGAGCATGACTCCTCCGAGCAGAGCAAATATTTTAGCATCCCGCCAGGAAAAGTGTCGATCATTCGTACACGTATCTAGATCATCTGTATCGATCGTGACGGCGTGAAAGTCGAGCGGCTCTCATTAGGAGCGCGGTTTCCGCTGGTGTTCGATCTAGGAAACGGGCGAGAAACGTAATCCAGATTCCTCGTCGGGCCGGGACGGGCCGGGCGATAAATAATCGTGGCCGAGAGGCAGAAAAACCTCGGCCCGAAAAGCGAGCAAAACGAGGAACGTTTAAAGGCAAATACTTGCGGACTCCCCGCGAGGCGACCCCGGCTCTGAACTTCTAGTAGAGATCGCGGGGGGTCTTCTAACGAGCCGTGCAATTAACATTTTTATTAGACGGCCTCTCGTTCCGTCGGCTCCGATTTCGACCTGCTCCACATGTGCAGCCGCCCCGGTGTCGATACCCTTCAACGACACGATATAACTTCCTACCATCTTGCAGAAATTATTTGAATACTCGGATCGAGAGCTGCGAGATCTATGGAGGACCTAGGGTAAAGGTACCAGTTACCGTGGCCCACTCAACAAATTTGTTGTGTTGCGTCAGTGCTCAAACTGCAATTAGTGAGCCGCTAAGTTACATGCCTCAAAGAGAGGCAACCAATGAAATAAAGAGAATAATCGGTTTTCCGGATATTTGCACAACTTTAATAAAACAGGTGTGAAGAACTGTATACAAGGATATAAAGCAGAGGTTGACTATATAAAATTCGACTTGTTCCGACAAAACATCGAAAATTTACAGTTTTTATGGGATTTGTTTTCGAGTGGGATGGAAGTGATCAATTAATTCTGTTACATCTTCAAATTCATTTCTATGGATAATGAATTATGACTTTGGATCGTATTAAAATCCTTCTATCACCGAATTGGAGATTAACTAATTGCATTTATGAAAGGCTTTGCTCGTTCCTACTGCAGCACCATCTTGTGTGCCATGCGTTTGAGGCTGTCTCGCCCCGTTGCTCAGTCTTCTTTGCACGGCTGCGCCAGTACGATGCGCCCATACATATGTATTAACGTGCACTTCAGTTGTGTAAGTCAGTTGGTTGTATATATTTTATAAATAATGAATACTAATCTAATATAACACCTTTTATGCATTTCCCTGCAAGTTTGACCTTGAATGACCTTGAGTCATAGGTAATTGATCTTATCTTAAAACACACTATTTGATGGTGGATAAAAAACATAACAATCCATTTAAAAAAAGGAAGTTGACCTTCACCTCACCTTGGAGTATCCACAAGGAAAAATAAAACTCCTAGCACGCGATGCCCCCCTCGGTACTGAATAACTTTCATCTGAAACATTTTTGCGTATAATCAATATTTTTAGAGATATTCGTTTGTAAAGTTTTATAATTTCCACCCTGTATATACAGGGTGAGGCATTTAAAGCAGGACACTTGAATAACTCGTTGTTTTTGGAGATAGTAGAAAATGCCTCAGGCCAAGCTTATTTGGTATCGAAGGACTCATAATGTGATGCGACTAGTTTTTTGATAGGTGGAGGCGTCAAGGAGATATGAAGGTCAACTCTGTTTCTTTAAATGGATCAGTATGTTTTTTTTCTTACATTCTGATAGAGTATTTCAAGACGAATACAAGACCTATTATTAAGGTCATTCAAGGTCACTCGAGGTAAACTGCAAGAGAAAATAAATGGTCTCAAAGCACTCTTCGAACACTTCGACGATTTATATGCAACATTGCAAACGTTGCAATACCGATGACACTGCCTGATAAATTTCATTTTTATCTATTACAGAGCAAGCTCTTTTTATTCGTTCTTGCATGTCAACTTTGGTTGTTGGTTTTTCGCGGTATACTTCGATATTGAATATTACGAAGCCGTACTCTAATCGGCAGTCAAACTACTAATAACATTTGTGTACATAGACAAGATACAATGCGATTGAATGTTTGTTTACGTTCTGTGACCCTTGTCGGCAATTACAACAACAACCAGAGAATACATAAAAGAATTCGAAGAGTGCTTTGAGACAATTTATTTTTTTCTTGCAGTTGACCTTGAGTGGCCTTGAATGATCTTAATAATAGATCTTATATTCGTCTTGAAATAGTCTATCAGAATATAAGTAAAAGTACATACTGCTCTATTTAAAGAAACAGAGTTGACCTCCATATCTCCTCGACGCCTCCACCTATCAAAAAACTAGTAGCATCAGATTATGAGTCTTTCGAAAGTTTGGTCCGAGGCATTTTCTTCTATCTCGAAAAACAAGCGAGTTATTCAGGTGTCCTGTTTTAAATACCTCACCCTGTATATATTACGTGTGTCAGAAAGTAGTGGTATCAGTTTATCCTCAATAATTTATATTACCAGACTGCGGATTGTGTGAGTATATGACAGAAACGATTCGCTCAAATGCAAAACAGTACACAGTATCCCGAGTACCAATCTCCCCCAAAAACGCAACACACTTCCACGACAAACATTCTTCCGTCCAACAGACAAACATTTAAGATTTCCGGTGAAATCAGTATCGAAATGCATCTGACGTTGGTCGGTGCAGCGCCGGTCCGTTTTTCCAGGCCATTCGATCTCGTTTGGCCAGTGGAAACACGAGCGAAACGTAAATGGAAACCGCGTTACACGACGCAACGCGAATTTCTGAACAATGCAATGCTCTATGGTGGAAACGGAGCGTGGGTGTCGGGGCGTGTAGCGACGCTGGGCCAACGGGGGTCTACACGCGTAAATAGATACCTCGCGTGTCAGATCGGGTACGACGGGTACCGTGAAACAAGAGGGGCAGGGCAGGTGGCGTGGGGAAGAGAGGGGTGGGGGGATTATGTAGAAGAGGGTACAGAGCTGGAGAGCAGGTCCGGGAATCATGTGCGCATCCCGTGCGAAACGCAAACGTAAAAGCGAAACGCGAATTGGCCTCATCAAAGCGAGCAAACAATGCTGGATGCCGCCGATGGCTCAACAACGTGTGGTTAGCCAAATCACCGTACGGCACGTAGCACACCGATGCACATCGAATGCCGAACAATGCTCGATGTACCGGTCAGGCGCCGCGCTGCACCGCGCTGCACCGCGATGCAACGCAATGCAACGCCATGCAACGCTCTCTGTGCCATTCTCGTCGTCGTCTACCCCCTCTCGCTTTGTCTCTCCCTCTCTCTCTCTATAGTTGGGCTGTACGAAGGTATCCGTCGATACTTATGCGCCGATACACCTCCTCCCCTTCGACGATAACCCTTGTTTGTTTTCCGTGGAGGGACCGAGGGATAATCATAATGCCAGGCGCGAACAGTATCGCGCGCCGACTCCGCGGTGTGCCATTTTTCGCGAGTTCAACGATGGTTTTGCGAGCCAATGGACCGTGACTCTTCCGCACGCTGTAACTTGTCTTCCAGGCGCAAGACGATATCATCTCTTCCTTTTCCTTGGGTACTTTGTTTGTTTGGTTGTTTCGTTAACCGCTTTATGGGAACCGCGGAAATGGAGAATCTTGTTGTGGATGGTGTGGGTTGTGGTCGAGCGTTTCGAGGCCGTTGGTTTTCGTTTGATGGATGGTTTGGTGTAATTTGTTTATTTATTTTTGTGGTTTGTTGTTTTTCGTTGGTTTTATTTGTTCAGATAAAGAGCTGTGCCCATATACAAAAAGTATCTTTTCCATATTTCTTTATTAATTATTCTAACGATGAATACAATGAAACACAATTTTCAAATCAAGAATCCAACTTTTCTCGCGAATAAAGTTCGAGGGTCAAATTGTAAAGCAAACGTTATTGCAAGGTGATCATAATGTATATTCTAAAGAAAAGCTTCCCCAAATAATAAATATAATAAAACGCAGTTTTAAAACCAAAGATGCAAATCTTTCCACAATTCGGAACCGACAAGGTAATTCGAGGATTAAAAACGTAAATCTAGCATTAGTGCGAAACTTCCCAGAACGATAAATGCAATGAAACAATTACAAAACAAAATAATGCAAACTTTCGTTTTGGCACCAATCAGGAAGTTTGTAATGTTATTCACGTTCTTGTTATATTTTTAGTCTACTTCAGCCTATCTGCATACATTAATGTTTATTTTGTAATGTACACTTATAGTCTGTAATGTACTTCGTTATAATGTAATAAATCTCATAGGAGATTTCCTAATAAAACAAAGAAAGAAAAATAAGGCAATTTGAGGATTAGAATTGTAAAGCAGACATTATTGTGAAGTGATCAAAATCCATATTTAACCCATTGCACTCGAATGATGACTCTTAATCATGAAGTAAAAATTGCCATACCATTATTCAAAACAGTTTCCATATTACTAAATTCGTCTCCATTCTATAAATTGCTAAAAATTTAACTATTGTATGAAAAGTCAGATTTATTTTCAGGTGCATAATATAAAAAGGATGCATAGAATAAAAATGTTCTAACAAGGAGAATACGCGGTCATAGGGTTTCAGATTTTCTCGAAACTTTGCATAATGGTAGATTTCGTTCCCCTGTTTATGAAAATGTAGCATTATAGGGTCAGAAACTCAATAACTTTTGAGTTTTTTAGAATTGAAGTTTCATTAAGTAATACATACCCATTAAGTAAAGTTTCAGTTGAAATTATTGTCAAATGCCAAACGGAGTGGTGGTAAATTACTAGGTTGGTACTAGGAAGACCAGGGTTCAAATCGCCTTGTCCTCTTTTCCTTTTTTTTTCTTTCAGTTTATCTATTTTAATTGATTGGATTTTACATTGCTGCAACGAATAATAATAGTGAGTATTACATTTCATTTCTATGTTTATTGTGTTTTGTATGTAATACATGGTTTTTATGTTATTCTTCTTTCGTTTTCAGGCACGGTTGATGAAGTTAGTGTTTATTTACATATTATGTTGATTTTCAATAAAATTTTAATATTATGTTTCCTATAGATATTATGAGTGCATTTTTCATTTGTGAAATCCAATCAATGAAAATAGATAAACTGAAAAGAAAAAAAAGGAAAAATAGAACAAGGGATTTGAATCCTGGCATTCCTAGTACCAACCTAGTACGTTACCACCACGCCGTTTGGCACTTGACAATCAGTGTTGGGATATGGTGCAAGATTTCACGCGTATGCGCGGCGATTTCAGCCTCAGTAAAGTAAGATTCTCGATAAAATCGGGTACCTTGAGCACCCAGCAGAATTTTAAAAAATTGGTGTGATTGGATTCTGAAAAATGAATGTATAACATGTGTATTTGTGTAAATTTTGTAACTCGTAGGACACGTCCTGAAGTCTTTTTGTCCGGAACAGATTGTTTCGATACATTCCCGCCAGTATAACTGTCTCAGGGCTCCACTACCTCTGTCATCATGATATAGATACATTACTGTTTTGGCCGCGCATGCGCGTGAAATCTTGCACCATATCCCAACACTGTTGACAATAACTTGAACTGAAACTATACTTAACGGGTATAATGATATTTCAATTGTAAATATCTCAAAAGTTATCGAGTATCTGATCCTATAATGCTACATTTTCATAAACAGGAGAACGAAATCTACCAATATGCAAAGTTTCGAGAAAATCTGAGACCCCATGGCCGCGTCTTTTCCTTGTAAGTTGAAAGAAATATGTTGATTTTGGGAATTAAAATTATTTGAAGCGAAGAAAGCTAAGAAAAAGTTCTGCAAAACGATGAATACAATAGAAAAAAAATTTGAAAACAAAAAATCCGAATTTTTGCGCCGCTTGGAACCGTTCCAGGGATTTCGAGGACGCCATCGCAGCGTCCGCAAGTTGAGAGTAGTGCAAGAAACAATTCACCGTGCTCGCATCCTGCCATTATCCGGCGCAACACGTGATAAAACGCGAAGGGAAACCTCGAACTGCTCTCGTCGATGCGAGTAACTATAATCTGCGACAGTGTCGTGCCAGTAAGGATCGTTAGAAAAGGCGTAATGGAGGCCCGTGCGCACGGTGGTCGGTGTTGATAGCCCTGCCACGGTGAGAGCGAATCCCCGGGTCATCACCGGGGTCACTAATGACATACGCAGCCCCGTACACGCATACTCTACATGCACAGAGGCGAACATACGCTTCCATACATACATACACGTATACAGTTCTTCAGAAATCCAGTTCTGCGCCGTAGCCGACCCCTCTATTTCCTATGGATATAGATTGCGATTCAGTCTCGAGAAAAGAGACTACCACGCGGAGATCTCAATTTATTTCTCTTTTATAGAATACTGCATTTTTATGGTATTATTTATGCATTAGGGGAACGTCATGACGCGTCCACCGGACCCTCTGCACTGTAATTTGCGATGGCCGTGGGAGACATTCGATGAAAAAAAAAGGAATTTATAAAGTTCTCGAGGAAAGTGTGGACATTGTAAGTTTCTATGTAAATAGTGGATTTTTATGAAAGATAAAAATGTTGCAACTCGATTTGTCAAAAACGAAAGTCATGATGCATACAAATTAATTCGCAACCCTACTTCATAATATAATTCTGATAAATTGTCATTACGAGTTGAAATAAAAAAGTTTTAAAATCGACCCTTTTTATTTTTTCGTGTAATACTTTCTAGTTGCAATTTTTTCAAAATCTTTTATTTCACGCCAGTTAGTAAATCAATGCTTTTAATTGCTCAAAAGTAAGACAAATTGTTTGGTGTAATGTCAAACAAATTATTCTGATTCAAAGTACGTTCGAATACTTTCGTGAGCCATTGTATGTCCTTTTACATCTAGTTACTCTATCTTATATATGTAATGAATAGAGAGCGAGTTTTTATGTGTTTGTGACAAAACGGATTAATACGATTTAAAATAGTAGCAATCGATATTGCTGACGTAATAGTCCATATGAAGTCTTCAACTATTAAATCATGGGTGTGGTTTTCATTTTAATGAAAAACCGCGAAACATTTATAATGACTGTGGAACGAGACGCAGATTACATTTTTTCGTAAATGTTAAAGGTATGTTTCAAATATTAATTGAAATAGTAGAACAGTAATAATTAAGATTGTTAAAGAAGGAAAGAAAGTTGTACAATTTTTGTTTTGAGTTGTTGTGCAATTTTTATTTTGCATAAGGTCCGCAATCCAGTAACTAATGAATTTTCATTTTGGTGGATGAAAGATTTAGATTTAAAATAAAATTAATAAAGATCGATTTTGATACACCTAATAAATGAAAGTGTATTTATGCTTTTATTATTATGTAGAGTGAGAAAGATGTTTTATCTGATTCGTGACAATATAAACTGTATTATTACAAGACTGCGGATTTTTGTATAAAATAAAAATTGTCTGCATTCATTGCTAGGCAGAAAAGCTACATTTATGTCCTTTTTTAATAATTGTAATCGAATGCAAATGATACAACAGCATTTGTATATATTCTTTAAATGTTATAAAATCCGCAGTTTAATTATTACAAACACTAGTTCATGGTACCACAATGTTGCAATTATTAACCTCTAAAACCAAACATTTTTCTCGATCTTTACAATATTTCAATTATATCTGATACTTTTCAACTTATGCATACGAAACGAATTGTAATTCACTCGTACAATATTTAAGTATTTAATAATTTATTAGATACAAACAAACTTAATAATGTCCAGAATATTTCGAATAGTCTATTGCAATTTTTAAACAAACTTAATAATGTCCAGAATATTTTGAATATTGTATTGCAATTTTTAAACAAAATTAATAATGCCCAGAACATTTTGAATAGTGTATTGCAATTTTTAAACTTTAATAATGACCAGAATATTTTGAATAGTGTATTGCAATTTTTAAACTTTAATAATGTCCAAAATATTTTAAATAGTGTATTACAATTTTTAAACTTTAATAATGACCAGAATATTTTGAATAGTGTATTGCAATTTTTAAACTTTAATAATGTCCAAAATATTTTGAATAGTGTATTACAATTTTTAAACAAATTTAATAATGTCCAGAATATTTTGAATAGTGTATTACAATTTTTAAACAAACTTAATAATGTCCATAATATTTCGAATAGTGTATTGCAATTTTTAATGGTGACTCAGAGCCACCACTCGAGTGCCAAGGATTAAATGACGGTGTACGAGCAATCATAATGCTGAGTTGTCTCTGGCAATATGAGAAGTATGAACTGAATTTCTATAAAAAATTTTGAAGAACGAGTGATGAGAAAATGGAGGGTTTTCGAGCTGGCGAAGTCCAGAATTCTTAGTGGCAATCGATCGAGCATGGGACGTCTGTAAGAGTGTAATACCTAAGTAAGTACGTATGCGAAAGGTTCGCATGTAGCGATACTACTTGGTCGTCTCTGGGCTGCCTCCACCGAACTGGTAACTGCTGCCGCTATTAAATGCAGACACGAGCGAGCACAACCCGGAAATTGCCTAATTTCCTGAGTGCGCACGCCGATCCGTCAACCTGACGTGACGGGGACGTGGTTGCACGAATACCGTGACTTTTAATGTCAAGTGTCAAAAGAAACTCGGTGAACACGCCGGTAATACCACCCGCTATACCACTGGACCCTTTTTCGTCCCTCGAACAACCTCAAACCTACTCGAGCGTCGAGCATCCTACCAAAAATTGATTCTCTTTTTAGCTCGTTCGTATCCTTGGAGCTTTGGAAACATACTAATGAAAAGAAATCAATTGGAAATTATAGGGGATGATCAAATTATTCAAACGATTTGTACAAATGCAACCCCTGGCAAGAAACACATTGAAAAATCGAATAATTTTCTTAAAATTGAACCAAACGAGTCGAGATTTTTTGGACATGTTTAAAAGAACTAGTTTACTAAGTAAAGGGTAAGGAAACTTTCGAAAAAATTGCTATTGGTCGGATATGCGAAGAAAATAGTGAAAGTCAGTTTTTGACATTTTGAACAAATTTTTCAAGTATTATATTTGAAAATAACCTTGGTATTTTTAAATGGCTTGAATTTGTAAAATTATCGAAAGAAACACTTCTGCTCTTCTGATTGTTTCTTACAAGTTCGAGGAACATCCTCGAGGGAAATGTAAATTAGCATATAGCGAATATAGAGGTTTTACCATATAGAATAAGCGCAATATTCTTTTATCGATTTTTATTTTCAAAGTTACAACAGAACAAAAAATCAAATTTAAAAATGCAGCGAATACTGCATGTACGATGAATACTGTCTGATCATGACCAACCGATTCTACTTCCTGCGTATACTGAATCACGCGAACCCGACGACGGATCTTTAAACTCGATTTCCTTGAAAATAAGGCGTCAAAGGAAAAACTGTTATTCGATTTTCTCAATTTCTTCGTACATGTAGAAGCATGCTCTGCTTTTACATGTTATTCTGCTACAACCTATATACGAATCGATGACCAGTCAGGTTGCAGGTAAATCTGAAACAAAATTACTGTTGTCACAAGAAAGACAGCGCGGGCCGTCGATACGCGTCCATTTTCGGAGGCTCATGTGTCGGTCCAACGCGTCTCGAAGGATTGACGTCTCTTAATTGTGGCTTTTCTCTTATCTACTGTCACCTTATCCCCTTGTTCGGCGCTAAGTCCCTCGGATTAGTCTCTCTATCACCAGCGACCCACGTCGAACGCCTAATCTTTCCCTCGATAGCCACTCTCTCTGTTCGCGGGGGTGAATCGAAGGGGGTGAAGCACATAGAGAGAGAGAGAGAGAGAAGGGTAGTTTATATCGTATCGATCGGTTACTCGGTTTGCTCGATACGGATTCCGCCTCGCCGGGAATTCTCTAGACAAATGTCGGCGTGTCCGTCTGTCCGCCTCCGCGTCGAATGTATGCGCGCCATTCCGTGGCCTCTAATTAATTACCGTCAGGTATTAGGTGCACGTCGGGGCATCGATCGACGGATTAACGCGCAAGAAGCGGATCCGTCGAACACGGGACTCGAGGACTCGTTTCGGCAACTCTTACTTCTCTTACCCAGGTCTCCCGCGAAGTCCTCGAACGACGAAATCGCTAATTGAAGCATGTACCCAGCACATTTTCGGCTCCGTTCCCATCCCGAAGTTCCGTGAGCGGCCCCAGCCCGAAACGGAAACCGACACCCGAGGAATATAGCTGTCCCGAGCACGCGATCGATTTTTAGAGCGACCTTCGGAGACTCTACCCTGCCAAAGGGTTAGGCCACCTTGAATGTGTTAGATTCATTGTGGACTTTTGCAATTTTTTGTTGTGGATCAATCAAGTTAACATGAAGTTGAGAGTATGGTCTTTATTCTACAGGCTCTAAGGAATAATTGCATTTTAATTTGTTTTTACAAAGTTGGAATTTTAATGCAGTATCAATTTGTTAGCAGCGATGTTGTTTATAGCTTCACGATTTGAGCTGAAAAAAAAATATTTTAAGCTTCTACATATCAATTTCTTTTTTATTTTTAAGCATTTGCAATGTCCTACGAGATTCATTTAGCTTTGCATTGAAGTTTCACAAAATAACTAGTAGATTAAGTAAAATATTAAATTCTTAGATTGCACTTCTCTAGAAATAAAAATATACAATGCAGATATTTATGTTTGGAGAAGCAATGAACACTTCAACACTTAACGGCAGATAAATTTTATGTTTTTGTAGTGGCTGAATTGAGGTCTACATAACATTTACTACGGAAGTAAGTACGATTTTTAAGAAATGTTGGTTTCGTGGAAATTGCACTTTTTCGTATAAAAAGTTTCAGTTTCCATAGAAAAATTTATCTCAGAAATGTTGGTAGCAAAAAGAGTTCTAAATATTTCGCGAAACCCGTACTTCCTTAGATTATGTAAAAAAGAAAGATTGCATAAAAATTGAAAGTGAATCGGATAAAAACTGTAAAAAATTCTTTCGCCACCAGGTTTAAAAATCTTGATTTGTAAAAATTCGTTTTATAGTTTTAATTTAATACAAAATTTAATATAAAATAACAAAATTTGAAGTCTTTATTCAGGGTGGTCCTTAATAGAAAATTCTTTTTTTTTCATTTTCCAAAAACAGACTTTTTCTTTTTGCACTTTCTATAAGTACAAGTGTTGCGGTACAGATTCAATCGTTGATATACTATGATATATAATAGAATCTATCTAATAAAACTTTGTTACGATTAGACTGCGGATCTTTATGCAAAATAAAAATTGTTCGCATCAATTGCAAAACATACGAGTCAAATTGCAGTTTCTTTCTTCCTTCAATCATTTTAGAAACTTGAAAATTATATTACAATCAAACCAGATATATAATCTTTAATTTATCAGTAGACTAAGTCTTTGTGCAAATTAAAAATTGTCTACATTAATTGCCAGACACACGAGCCAAATAGAATTCTCGTTCTACCTTTAATAATTTTAGAAACTTGAAAATTGCATTATAATAAAATCAAATACATAATCTCTAATTTATCAATAGACTGCATATATACAAAATAAAAATTGTCCCCAGCAATTACAAGAAAAGGGAGTTCCATACAAATTGCTTTCGCCTCAAAATAATTGTAATAGGTTGCAAATAATGTACCAGTAAGAATTGATTTCCATACAAATTGATTTCGTCTCTAAATAATTGTAATAGGTTGTAAATGATGTACCAGTAACATTCAATTGATGTTTCTCCTATCGTTTGTTTGACCTACTTATTTTTGCTGTAAATGCCACAAAATCCGCAGTAACATCGTTAGACAAAACCTCATTAGGCAAAATAAAAATGTTGATCATCAATCGTAAGAAACAGGGGCGACGTAAAAAGTTTTTCCTTCCTGTAACAATTTTAATGAGTTGAAACTAACACATTGATATTTCTAAATACTCTTAACATTCACAGAATTTTCAATTTGAATGTCGGAACTGTGGATCCTTGCAGCGTAAATTGAAAACGCTTATCGAAGATGGAAAGAAGGAAAGATAATAGTTTAAGTAATCACACGACATTACAGAATAGCGGCTAGAATAGATAAAACAATAAACATAAGACATTCGTTTTCCTCTACGCTTTTACATTAACAAACTTCGTTTTATGCCACATTCATAACGAACGACCTAATCGATTTAATCGATATACTATTTGAAACTATATCCAATTGTGGATTCGGTCCAATCGATCATTTTTATCATAAACGCATGAAATCCGCAGTCTACAAATCATCAAGGTCCACGCCCGTTCAGTGCACCTCGACGAGCATGATCGGAGTACGAACGGAGCATGATCTCGCGAACGGAGCAGCTCCGAGCAGAGTTCAGGACAAGTAAGAGCGATGTTTCGCGGCAATCTGCTTTCGCGCGTGAAAATCGCAGAAGGCTTTGTCAGCGGGCGAGTCGAGTTGCGGAATATCTGTCCATGGGCGCGCACGGTGCGCGGTTCTAGTCGGTAGCTATGCGCATAAATTTCCTTACGGGGCTTCTTCGTCATGGCTCGTGGCCACGGACGTCTACTCGAACAAAATGACCGCTCTCTCGCTGAAAAGAAACCCGGCACGGCGAGGCGAGCGCACACAGCGCGCGAGCGACGCGCCGCACTGCAACGCTCCGCACCGCTCTGCACCGCTCCGCGCCAACACCCGTTGACCTAAGCGAGACGCAGGAGGAATCGCGGCACCGCTGCAATTGCCACTGTTGGAAATCCGCGCGGGCTCTCGTAAAACCCGACCGGAAAACTTATGCATAGCTGTGCGAGCGAGCGAGTGCAAACGCGCGCGTTCTTTCGTTGCAATCGAAGGCGTCGCGTCGTCGTGTGCACTCGCCGCAATGTGCATTTCGCAGCTCGCTTCTTGCCGCGATTCGGTCGCGCCGATTAGATCGGACAATTTCGCGAAACCCGGCGCAAAATTTCGCTCACCGTGAAAGGACGACCACGAATTGTTGCAACATTGTGCGGTCCGAGAGACGCGCTTTTGTACGCTGCGATCGCTGCCAGCATTTGTTCCGTCTGGCTAAGCTTCATCGTTCTAATGTTTTATTACGATGTACCACGAACGTATTCGAACAGATTCAAATGAAATGTTTGAGGCTTTAAAAAATTTATTCCTCACGATAGCCAAATTGATACTCCAGACGGCACAGGGGCAAGGGGCACGAAGCTCACAGACACACACGATGCGATACAACCTGAAGCAGTAGTGGTAACCTTCTGAACGAACTGCGAGAAATCTGTGACTCAACTGTGTGCGCCTGACCAATCAGAAGGTTTCTTTCCGAATTTCTTTCGCATTCCTTCCGAGTACCACTTTGACTTTTGTGAGCAATACTTACATTACGATTTTCATGCTTTTATTCCAGTAGTAACTTGTGTCGTGATTATACATGTCAAACTTCGAAGACGATACACTAATGTCAACAATAGTTATTAAATATATCTTGGAAACGTCAACGATATGAAAGCAACAAGAGATATTCGAACGACGTTCAGTGGCTCACGAATGTATTAGATTGGAATAACTTTTCTAAAATTGTTTGGTGCAATTTAATGTTTTTTAC
This sequence comes from Sphecodes monilicornis, assembly GCA_913789915.3. Lineage (NCBI taxonomy): Eukaryota > Metazoa > Arthropoda > Insecta > Hymenoptera > Halictidae > Sphecodes > Sphecodes monilicornis. The sequence goes on along the minus strand of OU565284.1, from coordinate 9,631,967 downwards.
CTATTAGAAGCATTGATTTACGAAATGACATTCAAAAAAGATTTTGAAACAAATGCAATTGGTGAGAACTGTTGGTGTAGCAATCGCGATTCTGATTCTTTGAATAAACCGCCAAATTGTTCCTTATAGTTTTCGCCTCAAGAGATGGAGGTAACCTTTTCTACTCACTTCAAGTGTGAGTTGCTTATATGTGTATGTACCGCATCTTTGCAAAATATGTTCCTGTTTTACTTTTAAATTTACTTTTAAACTTCAATGAATAAATTCGGTTAACGCTTAAAACATAAATTTCATTTAACATAACCCAACAAGAACTACATAAAGGAATATAAATGGCACTTTTTCAAACTTTTTTATTTCAGTCGACAGTAAAAATTGAAAACATGCGTTTTGTAGATCTATGTTAGTTATGCACATGCTGAAAATTTCATCGAAACTGGATGATGCAGAAAAAAAACGAAACGCATTGAGAGATGTAAGAATCTGTGGATTTTAAGTATAGACTAATCAAAAGTCGTGAAAAACTGCGATTGTCACCAATTTCAACAGCTTGTAGTTTATATTTACATCAAGCGTACACAACTTACCCTATGCGCATAGCTAACATAGGTTTACGAGGCGCATATTTTAAATTTTCAATACGGGCTTAAATAAAAAAGTAGTAAAAAGTGCCTTCTTTTATTTTTTCATGTAATTACTATCAATTGCAATTTTCTAAAAATCTTTTTTGCACGTCGTTTAGTAAATGAATGCTTCTACGTGCTCAGAAAAATTCAAATCGTTTGATGCAATTTTATAAAAGGTTTTTAAAAAGTGCCTTTCTCAGTTTTTCATGTAATTCTTACTAATTGCAGTTTTTGCAAGATCTTTTTTGCACATAATTTAGAAAATCAATACTTCTAATTGCTCGAAGAAAGTTAAATTGTTAGGTGCAATTTTAAACAAGCTATTTTAATTTAAAGGGCGTTAGAATACTTCCGTGAGCCACTGTAGATCTTCTAAACATTGCATCAGTAGTTTTTAAACATTAACAGGTTCAGTTGATGTAGTACACTCTCTATGTGATCAGCACTATAACTATCGGCAAAGTTATAAAACGTATACTAACAATGTGCCCAAAAATAACGGAAACGGGTGTCTCTGATAGAAAATTAATACTTAAATGGCGCAATGAGGGCAAGTCATATAAAGAAATTGCAAAATTATTTGGTAGACAAATAGACGACAAATTCCACAGCTTGTCGACGACTTTCGCTGATCCATTATCTCGATGGATTGTTTGTTTCAAAGTTTGTTTCTGGATCCGCGTGTTCCGATTCTGAATCTCTGGTCAGTAAAGAAAACATCCACAAAGATTCCAGCGTCGGATAATGAACCTCTTGTGGCGAGTCGAAGGAACGCAATCGCACGATCATCAAAGACCGGTTCCAAATCGCGCGAGCGCTGCCGATGACGCAAGAATCACGCGAGCGATAATTTTTTCCTGTGCTGCGCGGTAGCAAATCGCAACAAGTTAGACAAAACTTGTATCTTAATTATCCATTTAGACTAGTCAGATTGTAAAACTGGTTTAGAAAATCTTTGGCTCGTGGAATCTGACACTATTGTTGGAATTCAGCGATAGTATTGCGTCTAGTTTTCACCAATTACACTCGAATAATGACTCTGGGGTACCAATAAAAATTGCCATACTATTACGCAATACAGTTTTCATATTATTAAATTAATCTCTATCCTATAAATTGCTGAAAATTCAACTGTTGTATGAGAAAACAGCTTTAATTTCAGGCGCATAATGTAAAAAAGATACATTGAATAAAAATGTTCTAAGTGGAAAGAAATATAACCATAAAATAAATCGTATTGCAAGGGGCTAACTTCTCACGATTGCAATGATTAGGTCGTTCATAATTCCTTAGAAGAAGACTGAAGTCTGTTCTTAAAAAGGAAGTTTATACTCCAATGGCTACATATCGACCACAACAAAATAATATTTCATTTTGGTTTCAAGGCAACTAATTGCATCCACATTTAGTAAATTTTCATTCATCGAGTCTGACTCGTTATAGCGTAAGGGGTTGATAAAACGTAGGTCGCCATTTTCGAACAGGCAGGGAGCACGTTTCGACCGGAGGACAAAGGAATTTCGGACCCGCGGGTACCCTAATTCAGTGCCGGAGGATCGCCTAACGGTTCGTAGCGATTCGTTTGCTCAGCCGCGTCTGGCGCACGTAGCTCTCGTACGCGTAGAATCGTACGCCACATGCGCCTCCGTCGGCGCAGGCCAAGACGTCCCCCACCACTCCCGCTGTGGGCGTGTGCAGGCGTCCCCCACCTCTGAGCCGATTCCCCTACGACCCCTACGCCGCTGTCCCCACCAGGCGTCCCGGCGACCGTGCGACCGTGGTCACCGACACAGACGCGGCCGAGGAGCCGAGAGGAAAGGAGGGACGGCTCCTGTCGCTCGGGAGTCCCCTTCTTTCCCGGTGTCGTCCGCTTACTGTCCTCTGCCGACGCGATCCACGCCTCTCCACCTTCCCATTGGCTCGATCTGTCCCCCGGCCGATTGGTGACACACGCCCATTCGCGAGCGTTCTCCAGGAAACACTCGATCAGACCCGAGAGCCGCTCGGACAGGATTCTTCGCGAACTCCCGGCCGCGGACGGTCTCTGTCTTGCGTACCACGGCTTCTGACCCGGCGAGATTGGATTTGCGAGCCTCCCGAACGGTGGGAAGCTGATCTCGCTGGGACGGAGGCTACGGAAATGGGATTGCTACCGTTCGAAAGATTTTGAAATGCTGTTACTGGTGCAGATTTAATCTAATTATTAACACTAGAATTATGGAGCACTAAATGTGACTACATTACGTTAGTTTATAAAAATAACAAGAATGTGTCTATCCTAATTTTTAGCATTTGTTAACACAATATGTATACGTATGTATACACAAAAAATAAGTTTCGTGAATAATTCTTCACAGAAACATTTTTACCATCTCAATATTCGTAAATGGAAAATTTTAAAACCCGTCATTTTGACGGATCCAGTAAACCTATACCTCTGCACTCGAAACTGTTATAGCTCCAAAACCAAGGTATTTTTTTGATAAAGAATATTTCTATTTGTACATGATTTATTTCGTTTTGGGTGTATGAAGTTTATTACTAGACTGCAGATTTGATGTATTTAGTACAAAAATTAGCTGGTACAATTTAAAATGGTGGATAGATTAAATGAATTTAAGAACGACTGTATCTTAGTCCCTAGTTATTAATACTAACCGTACGACGACGGATTTCACATTTCTTATTTGATAATTATTGAAACTATAAAGATGCTTCTGTTAGACATTCTTAGATAAATTTCTTCGTACGTGTTGTTATCAAAATTGCGGTTACTTAAAGCTTCTAATATTTTTATACGCCATTGTGATATTGTAGAAAATAATGTTTATTGTATCAATGAATTAGAATTTTAATTTCGTACTTCGGAGCTGTTGGAGTTAGAATTTCTTTAAAGTAGCGAGTCTAGTCTACGATACACAGTGCAGCAGGTCTGAAGCTATTAAAGGAGAACATTGGGGGCAAGTGTTGAAGAATATTTGGGAGATCGATATGTAGCTTTTTATGTTTTCTCTTTCTGGAAATGTGTTTTTGGGGATGCGATTTTTTGGTATGATTTTCGGAGTCATTAAAATTATTTTACGAAAGATGGAATTACATCTGCTTATGGGAATGTATTGTAGGGTTTCTCCAATATGAACTGCCACTCTATTCGAGGCAGTTCTATCTTGTTTTTAACATAAAACCTATCGTCAATGAAATGACCGTTTCTAGAGTTGTCATTGTGCAATTATTGCGAAATTATAAACAAGCTACCATTGGGAATGCTTATACGTACTTATTTATTCAAGCACATATTACCATAAAAATCACACAAAATCTAAATAAATCAAAAATTGTGTCATTTCTATAAAACAATACGTATCAGCCACTTTTATTGTAGGTTTAGTGTTAACGTACTTACTCGAAAAATCTAATTATCTTTAACTCTGCAATAACACTGTTGTATTGTTGGGAATTTTTGACACTCTGAGTTGCAGACTATTCACAAGAAAATATTTTATATATTGTTGAATATATTTTTATATATAAAAAAAACCGTAACTGTATTTTATTAATCCTCACCCTAATCCCACCCCAATCTCAAACACCATCAATTGTCATCCGTCGCTTCTGTCAATTTGACACAACAATGTAAATTTACACAGTGTACATTACAATACATGCAAAAAGCAATTTGTACTGCACACCGATTTACAATTTGCGAAAAATGTGGAAAATCTAATTCCTAAATATACAAAAACGTCAATTTGATTATATTCAGTAAAATAGTCTTCAAAGTTAAACGTCTACCCTCTCATTGTACCGATTTTTCACCATTGTGCCAATTTCAGCCAAAGGGCACATTAAATGGAGAAACTGGGGGACTGGTGAGGGTTAAAGAATAAAATTGCTAAACGATTAAAATGGAGCCTAAATGGACCGAAGTTTCCGGGCTGGTGCGCCCAGTCAGAAGCCGCAGACCTCTTTCCGAGAGGTAAACACGCCAGTTATTATTAAAAATTTGCGTCAGCGGGGAGGCAAAGGCGGTCAGCCCGGAAATAGGACTAATTTCTCGAGGATCGGAGGGGGAGTGCTGGGGCGTGGAGTGACGGGGACGACGGTGAAGGTGAGGGGAGGGGAGGAGTATCACCGTGTAATCTAAACAAGCCAGTAATCGATGTACGCGGCTGACGTGGGCTTGTTTTTCTTTGGTGTGCGATACCACGCAGCCCCGCGGCTCCCCTTCCGTAGCTGCGATCGGACAGCTGGGAAGCGTGGCCCGATTGCGTAACGAGGACCGGCAACCCGGCCTCGTAAAATACATAATCGTTTTGCTTGGCCCGATCCCCCGTTTAATCGCGCGGGAAGCCGCGTTATCTAGCGGACGGCTGCGCGCGCAAAGCGGAAACAAGGCTGAAAAATCGGCGGCAACGTTTAAAGGTCGCGGCCGATCTTCTCTCGCATTTTTCGGTCCCGATACGTTGCTGTCAACGTGTCAACCTCTATCTGGGTAGACAGGCTCTATCGAGCGACCATTTTTCTGACGCTTGCAAAACGTGAGCGATTACGTTCTTGCAAAATGCGAGCTTATACGGTGACCTGTACTGCGAACACGTCGCAGTGAGCAAACATAATTCTTATTAAAACGTTAACCGCCGAGCTTATTTTACTTTTTTCTGTTTAATTTGTTGCAATCGAACCGATTGGGGCAACGAACATATTTTTTAGTATTGTGGGAATTATAATATTACACGTATACCATTTTAGGAGACATAGCGTTTAACGTGTTAAACGAAACAATAACATTTATTATTGTTGGTCTTCGTGTTGAAATTTGTACAGTAGTTCTATTGTAAGTTCACAGATGTCTCGATGAAGAAATTTTTGAATAATACCCTAGTCGACACTACATTAGTTTATTTAGCTGTTGCTCGAACGACATTGCCCTATGATAAGGATGTTTGTGTAATTATGAGACTGCAGATTTTATATATTTCTGACAAAAATGTGTAAATAAATTGTAAAACTTAAATGACATTAAGGATATTGTTAGGCCGACTCCCTGAGATGATTGAAAGAGAAAATACACTTTTATTCAACTTCAATTTCTTACAATTGCCTTGGACAATTTTTATTTTATACATAAGCTCACTGTCTAGTAATTATCACATACTCGAGGCCTCTATGTTGATTCAGTAAAAATTGATGTTCGTTCATTGGTCGTTTGTGCCAATGAAAAATAAAATCAGATCACACTCGTTCTTAGATTACGGATTTTATGCAGTTGTGACTCAAACAGGTAAATAAAATGTAAAACAATAATAATATGACTCCACACCATGTAAACTGCGTATCTTTATGCAAAACAAAAATTGTCTATATCAATTTCATGAGACAGAGGCAATATAGAAGATTTATTTCTGTCTTTAATAATCTTAATAAATTTGAAATAATATATTAGCGTTAATAAATCCACTTAAGTTGTGATCATTTTAAATTACAACAGCTAATTTTTGTCAAAAATGCATAAAATCCGCAGTCTAGTAATATGGAATGTTTATTTTGAGAATGGCGTAATTGCGTTTTAAATTATTACTGACTGTGGCCAATGAAATAATGAGTCTGAACCAGTGCGAACCGTAGAAAATGAAGCAAATCAGCGATGAACAGTCGAGAAAGGAAAGCGACCGCGACCCATGGAACGCGGAATCCATCATTTTCGATTCCTCGATGCCAATGAGAACCTCTATCCGCGGTTTCGTACGCGCCGTTACGCTATTATATCAGATTACATATCCGCTGCGTCCAGTAAATTGATACTCGAACCGGGGTCGTGCGATTATTCCAGTGATAAATTATCGCAACGTCGAACCGTTATGCTTTCAATTCCAATTTCGCTAATTAGATCGCATAGGCGACGTCAGCGGACCCGGGTTTTAACCTAAACGGACGCCTAACAGCCCCTCTGCGCAGCGGAGACAATGGGGGACGCGTTGAACGGTGCTCCAAATTTAGAAATACCTGAACTGAAACCCATACTGTTGTTATTTGTGTGTTATTATTATATGCCATCGGCCAGAAGTGTTCAGACACTTGAATCTTTGCTAAATATCACTGATGCGATAATACATCCGTGTAATGCGATCAAAAAATTGTTTAGAAAAATGGCATATAAGTATCCTCTGTGACAGTTTTAATTAATACGTATCATCTGTGACAGACTGTAATAATCTTTTACTGTCACAGAAAATAAAATTGCCTTAAGTAATTGTTTGATCTTATACGAGGATCCGCTGCAATTGAAATTTAAACTATTACAACTCCGTGAAAAAAATCGTACAAAATTCTAACCCGACTCATTTTGTATAACTTCTACTTTTAGAATCTCTCCTCAATTTTTTCTGTGATGTTTGAGCGTCATATAGCAGGGTGAGAAGAAGCATACGAAAATGTTGCAAATGTCTCGACAAATATGTGGACATATTTTTTCATTCCTGAGTCCACTGTAGATTTGAAGACCGAAGTTTCTGCTTTAAAATGTAGCCTCAAACATCGCTGAACAATTATTCGTAGGCGTTCTATTTAATTTTAAAGAGCGACGTCTAGATACTGTGAGTATTGATTCCGAATTGTTCAGAAATTTAATGATTCATTTTCTGGTAATTTTTGACATAATCCTAAATTAGGTTTAGATGTAATATGATATGGCTAAAGTCTAGCAACTCTAGACGTTAGAATCGCACAAAACCCGGAGCGCAACCATCGCCATGGCGTTCCATTCACCTACAGCCCTCCAGAACAAGCTTATCCCAGTTCGCTCGTCCCGCTACGTTCCACTATGCCAGCATCCTTCCCCTTCTTTCTGGCCTGCTGTCGACCTATGATGTTATATTATGGCGTTTTTGGACTCCCCACAATGAAGGGCACACGTAATCGGTAGGCTCTCGTTGCAAGTAGCCTACGTACGCCTACCTGTGCTCCGGTTTCAGCACAATGGGAACGAGACCCTTGGTCTCCCTTCGGTAGACTGGCTCGTGGGATTGGCAAGGGTGCATACAGCGTGTCCAGGTAATCTTTGCATGAGGAATTTTTGACCCTGAGAAAAATAAAATCTATCAACGATGCCGACAAACTGTTATTCTAGCACGTAACCGAGACAGTCAGAACCGTATTGAGCCGTGGAAATAAATAATATCATGATTGTTGATGATAGTCATTAATTTCCAACCAACTATCTCTAGTGAATGGGCACAACTCATTCTATTCACATGATTTTTCCATTATTAGTTCAAATTCTGGATGACAGCTACAATGCAAAGATTATGCAAATAAAATTTCATTTTCTACAAAAAAGGTGTCTTGATATTTTGCCATATTTCGCATAATATTCATTTAAACGAATGAATACAATCCAAACAGTACCATGTTCGGAATCATTTTAAACAGAAAAGTGTCACCAATGTGTTGGTAAAAGTTTTAGTCAAATCAAATATGTCATTAAAAACAATGGAGACATTTGAAGTGAAAATACTTGGTCACTGATTCTCTATATAATTTTTTCTATAAAATATAAAACATCTAAAGTCGTTTTCATATGTCATTAAAAGCGTTCCATTACATCTCGTAACAAAAACAGTTATTATTGTAAATTCATCTCCGGCACGAGTACGATTTCCATGGCCCCTCGTTTGAATCCGCCCCCTCCACGACCTAACCACAATTCATTCTATTCACATGATTTTTCCATTACTAGTTCAAATTTTGGATGACAACTACAATACAAAGATTATGCGAATAAAATTTCATTTTCTACGAAAAAGGTCTCTTGATATTTTGCCATATTTCGCATAGTTACCGAGATATTTGCAAATTTATAAAAAACAGGAAATCTACTTTACCGGCTAAACCAGGCCAATTTGATACTATGTTATATATAAATTTTTTTCTTCAAATAAACCCAAGAACACAAATATAACCTCAAAACGAGGGGCCACGGAAATCGTACTCTCCCCAGTGAATGCAACTACTTAACTCTCCATTGCAAATGGTCGAAGACGCCAAAACTCGGATGCTGTAGATTCGGAGTCAATTTTTCAGGACACTATCCCTTCACCAGGATAAAATGTACACCGTGTATGCTCGCAACAGAAAGACTGGTGAGAGAATTCAATTTCCACCGTCGTTATCGTGCCACCATCTTCCACTCTCTGCCCGTTCCTCGTTTTTTCTCCGGCAGGCATCGAATCTCTTGCGAGTGCCCCTGCACCAAAGCAAAAGATGGCTGCAGGGGATTGCAAGGGGACAGACGGTAGACCTGTCGTTTTACTTGCAGCCACCCATTGTGTCCGAGACTATTATGTCAAACGAGAGGACTTCGGTTTCGCGCACGGCCGCGAAAAAACGTAATGGACCCGATTACGCTCGCGTTCGGAGAATCGATTAACCCGCTGCGCTACAGCGCGGTGCGGGTACAGCGGGTTCCGGTGCCGTTAGAACCGGAGAGAGTACCCGTGACTGTTTCACTTGTCGCGCGCACTTCGTTTACTCCGACGGAACAGCCGTAACGTTGTTTTTATCCGGGCCCCGATACGCCAGAATTAATTGGACTTTTTCTGCAAGGACTCTAGACAGCAGCCCCCGGATTCTTATCCGACATTCTTCGCGGGACGGTCGTCAATTTGCCTTCGGGGAACGATTACATTTTGCGCGATGTTGCAAATTGACCATCCGTGCGGGAAATAGGGTGCTCAGATTTTTATGTTTCTGACAGACGCTGAAACTACGAAGAAAATGAGCTACACAAATTTTGTGAGAAACTCATTTCTGTTCAGCGTGTACGCTGTGCGTCGACAACCGAAATTACAGCAGAGCGATTAATTAACCGGTTGACTTGATCACGGCTGATTGACCCCACTTGTGCGCACACGAAATTACATGGTCGCGCGACCGGTGACTGTGAAAAATGTGTTTATTTTTTGATAAGTCTGTGTTTATAATTTTTGTTTGATGTTTCCTTTTTGTAGAAAACGTTTTGTATAATGTAATTAGTTCGAGCCTATTATTATACGACCGGTGTACACAATTTATTATAATACAGGTTTGGTTTACACAATTTTTACAAATTATACAAGGCAATTTACAAATTGAAGATCTTCTCCATCCTCTTCTTCTGTTCACTTCTTTCTTCAACACCTCACTCACTGCCCACTTGTCGCCACTCTTCTTCCAACTGCACTAACACTAAAGACACTCCTCCTAATCGCAATAACATTCTCTCCTGTTCTCTATTACAATTTAATACAATCTTATTACCCCAGCTACCGTACGCTCTTTTATACAGTCGCAAACATTTTCAAACGCAAATCTCATACAGATATTACATACGCTCGCAGACAACTCAATACAATTTCTACTTACAGAATTCCATCCAGAAGGAGATATCCCAAGGATCCTGAAAATTTTTCAGAAAAAACTGTAACAATTGTGGTGTCCGCATTGTTCTGCGATGATACCAAGAACGTAATTAAAATATCACGGATGTTCACACATATTATGCGTACGGACGTTGCCCGAGAGCAGAATCTGTACTGAGAGATCTAATCTGTACTCCTTCACGCTAATTCTTGAACATATGTAACTGCGAGAAAGAATAACGGCAGCAGCCGCCTAGCGGCGAGAGTCGAAAGCTATGCGTTCCCACGAGAGCTTTGTAGCTAGTAAGGTAGTGAAACCTGTCACCGATACCTAAATATTTATAATGTGTAAGAACCATCCTTGGTGATATTGACAATTGTCATTCGGTAGTGGAAGATCGTATGCTTATGTATACTATTTCGGATAAACTTTAACAGAGCTGTATTATAAAGCCTGTGTGTGACATCTAAAAGTGTAGATCGGGTATTTCGAAGATTTAGGTTATGCACTGCGTAGATGAAGACTGCCAAGGTAAGAATATAATCCTACATAATATAGTTTTGTTTATTTGTCTCGCATAGTTTAGCAGACATACAAACATCGAATGTATTTTTTTGTTTTCTTTTTGAAGTTAAGGTTTTATGTCGCATCAACTGCTAGGTTATTAGCGACATCATAGTGACCGTAAGAATAGGTTACGTTATTTGATTTATCAATTTAGTTTCTTTAAGAAATTCAAGTATTGTATTTTCTTATGTTTTAAATTATTCTTGAAAATTCAAATAAATGAAACCGTGAAAAATCTAGTATTCATTTGTTACGGAGACGACTGTCCGTATTTAGGACAGTGGAGGATTAACCATCATACGTTCCTCAGAAATAGTCGCATAAAAGATCCTAGTATACCAATTCATCCATTTCTGCTCTGAAATTTAAACCAACAAATTCTGTTGCATTTATAATAACAGATTTTAAAGAAATACACCTCACGATACAGAGAAATAGAGATCAATGATGTTACAGATGTAAAAATAGTAAATGGGTGAATTGTCACCCTTGGGAACGTATGAGGGTTAAGTGTTCTATGAATATTATACATAGAGTCGTACTCTTTACACTGGGGAGTTGGATTTTTTGATATTCTGTCGGACTTGAAGTAGAAATGAGTACAAGTGCAATTGCTTGATAGAATATTCGAATGGAATTGAAGTGAAGAATGGAATTGAATTGGAAGCAGGCATTTTCGATCGACAATATAATAAGAAAATCACAAAATTGTCAGACCACTCATATACATGCTCTCTACATGCGCTCTGATTGGTCCGTGTTTTTCGTTAATAACTCCTTAACAAAGCCAAAACGGCCATTTTTGCAAAGGAAAATGTCGCTTCAAATGGCCTCAGGAACCTTCCCTTTGAAGGAAGTGAGACATTTTTGGGACACCCTGTAGAATGTATACTAGATATAATACTTGAATCGGTGTCTAATAAGTAGGCTGCGAATCTTTATGCAAAATGAAAATCATCTGCATGGTTTACAAGGCGTGAAGCCAAATAAAAATTCATTTATTCCTTTAATCGTTTTAATAAGTTGATAATAATGTACCGATACTCTTAAATCTCATTTATCTTTCTACTGTTTCATGTTTCACCTACGCACTTTTGTCATAAATGCATAAAATTCGCAGTCTACTAATTACGGAATAATTTAAAATGATCACTATGAAATATTCTTTAACAGTTTACATCTAGAGTAACTATTTCTAATTTGCATACCTTTGATAAAAATCATTCACACAAATTCATACAATTTCATACAAAATACTAATATATTAATATATATTGTATTGTTTACAGCATCCAAAATGTTTATGTACTATATGTGCTATATAAACCTTATTTGGTTTAAAGCAATAAATAATAATAATTAATTCATACAAAATCTAGCTCATCTACTCCACGCTCTTTGCAACAAGTCAATACGTTGACGATTACAATAATCATGAACGAAAATTCGAAAATTTGCATTCTCGGTCTCATTTAGTTAAACTGCGACGATTGTAGATGATTTTTCGTGATGATTCCGCGGTCAACGCGTCAACGGGTGAATCATGATAAACTATAACAGAATGATAGATCACGGAGATCGTGGGGGTCGCGATAAGTTCGAAAACCGAAGCGGAATCGGCTCGGGAGGTTTGACGAGTGTGCGCGTCCGTGAGTAATTGCACGCCCGGCCGCTGCCAACTTAACGGAAAGAAATATCGAGCGCGAGCAGTTAGCGAGCACTCCCATTCCATTAAAAGATCATTAATATACGGCGAAGCACCGCGAGAGAAAAAGAACGAGCGATACCGCGCGCTCGCGCAAGAAACGCGAAACAGGCGGCGTCTCTTTGATGTGCACGCGTGTGCACTTTGTACAGTGTGCGGCCATCGCTTGTGCATCGAGTGACACACGGTGGTTCCTCCACCTAATCCAGTCACAATATTTCTTTCGCATTTTTCCGATTCATTAACACTTTAAGTTCTTTATGTTATTGTCAATTTCATTCGACCACTTTTGTCATAAATGCATAAAATCCGCAGTCTAATCGTAATTGAATTCTTCAAATTGGAGCATGTTTATCCTTGCAGTCGAACTTACTTCTGATACAACCTGATAATTTGACTGCGTATTTCTTTGCAAAAAAAAAATTGTCTGAAATAAAATCATCATGAACAGACTGCGGATTTTATGCGTTTGTAACAAAAATGAGTAGGAGGAACATAAAACGGTAAAAACATGACAAGTATTTAAAAATATTATCGTATTATTTTCAACCTGTTAGATCCATCACAAAGGAAATAATTTTCTATTGTATTCCACTTTGTTACGATTGAGGTAAACAATTTTTATTTTGCGTAAAAATTCGCAGTGTGATGATGAGCCTCATATTGTTAATGTGCCTACATTCATCTTCTAAATATTTAATACACATAGTCCAACGTATACAACCATTAATAACTACTACTCCATTTTGAAACTGCGCTCTTGATCCTCGTTTATCCACCCCATTTTATAGATCAGCTTCAATACACGTACATGTGGTTCAACATCCAAATATCCAAATTATTAAACCATTCTTAACATCTAAACGGACATCGTACTTCAGAATTTTAAACACTGTAAACAAAGAGAACTACGTACCGATCTCTAGACATTTTAATAATGTACACCATGCCTGTCGTGTTATCCACACATGGGTCACGGAATTATTTATTCAAACCGAAACACGAATCAGTATATTCATTACACCAAATTCGATTAAGAGCTGAAAAATGCAAGAAGTTTAAAGACGTACTCTCCATCACACATTTCAAAATTTCAATCTTTATTTCATTAAATAAATTACTTTGATTTTATGGAATTTTTAGGGCTGCTGCTTTGGCAGTCAGTGTTAAATGATGAGTTTCTAATATTAGAAATCAGATTATTATGATCTCCATAGCCCAACAGCCTCTACAACAATCAACATCTCATACCCAATCCATAGAACTATTTTTCACATGTGAATAGGACGTCGTACATCGGAGTCTTGAACCCTCGGAACAAAGAGAACTGTGTACTGATCTCTAGTCCATCTTAATAATTACATCATCAGTTTGTAACTTCAGGAATCAGTTAAAGGATTCCCAATGCCCAGCAGCCTACTCAACAATCATCTCCTCATACCTAAACTACATGTACAAAACTATTCATAGCGTCTAAACAGTCATAGCACATCACGGTCTTGAACGCTCGGATCAAAGAGAACTATGTACTGATCTTTACTTCATCTTAATAATGACATTATCATTTTGCAACTTAAGAACTCAGTTATAAGATCCCCAAAGCCCAGCGCCCTACACAACAAACAGAATCTCCACCTCAAGTTTCCAACCTCGCTTGCGAGGCCTATCCGCCCACCTCTAGGCCATACCTAGAAGGCGAGCCCACGGCTCAACCTCTTCCACGCATTCCAAACATCCAAATTTACTCGTTGAATAGAATCCGTCGGCGCCCGTCCGTTCGACAAAAGGCAGGCCAGCCAGACTCGCGGTTCTATCGTTTCGAGAAGAGAGAGCGAGTGTGGAACGCCGCGAAAGGCGGGAGGCCTCCTCGGATCCGACTCCGTCTCGGTATCCGGCGAGTGTAGATATATCGCTTGGTTCGGGCGTATTCGGTCGGGCTCGTGCATCCCCGGTGGCTGGTGGTGGCCGCGCGCACCTCCGCCAAGAGTTTCACGCTGCGTGGAACGAAACTCGTACGCGATCAGCCCGACCGAGGCCGCAATCCCGGGATCCTTGGGATACAACGTATGGCCGCGCGTCTTCGTGTGTCCGGCGCCGATATTCGTGTTCCCGTTGACCGACGCGCCGGTTAGAACACCGTGCGACGACAACACCGGAAGAGAGTATACATACATATCCACGCGCGCACGCACACCAGGTTGGATAAAGGTGGCGGGTCACGGGTTCGTCGGGTTCCTGGCGGGTCTCGGTTTCGATCCACCCCCGCAGAGCCACATCGGAGCCCCGGTCGCGAGCTGGTATCGGACGGCAGCGCGCTCGGAGAGGCCAGTGTACCGTAAAAAGTCCGCGGACGACGGTGAAGAAGGAAGCACCGGCCGTGGCACCGCGAGCGCGGTACGTCGAGAATCGTCGTCGCGTCTCGTCGCGTCCCGTCGCGTCCCGTCGCCGTTTCCGGACGAAGGAGGAGGAGCCCCGGAGCTCGGTAGGAGGGAGAGAGAGCAGCCTAGGAGCTCGGCGCGTTGACAACCCCCGTGTGCCGTTCGGTCGCGAGTGTCAACCCCCACCCCTCTCCCTGCCCCAGTGTGATATACCCCCTCTCTCTCTCTCACTCGTTCGCTGTTCTTGTCCTGTAGCCTCTCTCTCTCTCTCTCGGTGCGTCTAGAAGAGAGGACGGGAGGAGCTCCGTGTGCGAATCGCGCGAACGACAGACGGCGAATGACGAGGAGGAAAGGTCCAGCTAACGATCCGTCCGCCGCCGCCACCGCCGCCGCCGCTGCCGCAGGAAAATCGCGGTCGTAGGCGGGGCCTAAGGTCGGGGACACGTGACACGGAAACTGTCACGCCGCCCTTGTCGCCTCCCCTCCTCCCTCGACCCCCTCCACTCGACCGAAAACCAGCCAGGCTATACGAGCGCGGCTTCTACCAACCGACTGACTGCGTGCCGCCGTCGCGTCGTCGCCGCGCGCTTCTGCACGCTCCGCCGAGCCACTGGCGACTACCTTTTTCAGGAGACCTCTTCGACGACCATCGCGACGCTGCGACGCGTTTGCGGATCGTGTATGACTGTGACCATGTTGCAGAAACAACTGAAAGGAGAACGATGCTTCTCCTCACGATCGAATGATTAGATGCCAGTGATTTGTTATTCCGGGAAGCTTGTTCAGACTTTGATCCGGTGGTAATGCTGGCTTGACGGTGACAAGTCTAGGCGGATGATTATGCTTCGTTGTTTAGGCGGCGACTAATACTTCTTTTGTGGGAAGTAGAAGGTTCCGACGATGGAAGATTGACTGCCGTCGGAGACTGTTCTTGAGGATTGTGGATATTCGATGACGAAGGATTTTCAGGAGAATTTCGGGGCGTTGTTTGATTCTGGTTCGGGTGGTTAGTCGATGGAGGATTTGTTAGGAACAGTTTAAAAACTAACGTATTCAACGGAATTAAATATCGTCTTCAATTCTGTTTCTGGGGATATGTTCGAGTTGATGGAGAATTTCGAAGGAAGTGAAAGACTATCGTGTTGAACGGACGGATTCTATATGATAGCTGCGTCCAGGTGTATTTTAATGCAAAGTTTTAATATTGACTTTTAAATCAGTTGCTGACAATCAATTTTGATTTATGTCGACTTTACTAGAGCAAAAATTGAAAGACTAATATGTATTTAAAAATATAACGCATATAATAACGGTGTTCGGGTATACTTCAGTGTTCTAAAATCGTTCTTTAACTCAGTTTCTAATGATCCATTTAAACTGATAACTATTCCGTTAAGAATAATAAATGACTCACGCGTTAAAAAGTACTGAGTACTGATGCACAGATGTTTACTTTGATTCAGAATATCAAGATCGGCTTTTAATTTAGTTTCAATCAAGAATTGATTAATAGGACTGCACATGTTCCTAAACATCTTCAACAACGTTAAGTCTCCTTAAGAAAGCTTTGGTAGCATCGTCCATCGATTCACATTATCGTTAGCCACGAATAACACACCTTCAATTGAATCTGTTCGATGCGCCTTTCAACGTTTAACAAAATCGATGAACAAGGCTACAAATAATCCTGAGGATTCTCGACAATGTAATTAACGAAAAAGTTCACCGAATTCGACAAGCTAAAAACTTACGTTCAGCTGACAGTATCGAATCGTGTAGTCCTATCCTTCATCCTTCTTACAACTTCTCACATTCAGAAGTGTCATCCAGGATCCATGATTCAGGAGTGTGCAAAAGATTCTGACCATCTTTAACAGTGTCGTCATTAAGACGATTCACAATCCTGTTGTTAAAGATCTGGCGTTTAAACTGAATCGTCCATTGCCAGCCTCGAAACCATCTAAATTTTTAATAGAACTGATCCCGAAGTGTGCGAAGGATCTTAAACATCTTTAACAGTTTCGTCATCAGAAAGATCCACGATTCTGTCACGTTAAAGATCGCGAACCTAAGCTAATCTATAGTCAGCCTCGAAACCTTCTCAATTTTTAACAAAATTGATCCCGAAGTGTGAGACGGATCATAAACATCTTTAACAGTGTCGTCATCAAAAAGATCCACAATTCTATTAAAGACTGTGATCCCGGCTGGAAACATAGTCTACTGTGAAGTTCGAATAATGTCATACAAAGTGTTAATGCTTAATAAATCTGATCCAGAAGTCTACAAACGCTTTTAAACAATCTCGTCAGTGTCGTCGCAAAAACTATCAAACAATCGCATCGCTAAAGATGGTGAGCCTTCTCAGACCTCAAACTTATTCAGAAATCCACAAACGATCCTAATCATCTTCACCAGTGTCGTCATCAGAACTGTCCATAATCCCATCATCAGACATCGTCAATCTGAAACACTCTTGTCATTTGAACCGACTCTCTGAAAAGAACAATGTGCGTTCGATCGCACTCGCTAACCATTCGCGCCACCATCGACACCAAAACAGTTTGACGCGAGCCTACCGCGATTAGGCCAGTCCAAGATCATCGCACGTGGCTCCTCGAGGATGCAGCAGGGCAGCGTGGGTAACTGCGACGGGGACTCGGTCCCCGAAGCCCGTAAATCCCGAGCCTCTTACAACGAGCTTGAAATCGGTAGGAACGAGTCCGAGAGAGTGCGAGTGAAGGTGGAGGTCCCCGAGTCGAAAGTGTTCGAAGTAAAACGAGAGCCGCAGGACGACTGTCCAGTTAGTCAACAGGACTATCAATACGACAGAAAGGCGGTAGTATCATCAAAAATCGAAGGAAATCCTGAGATCCCAGGACACTGTCATCTCCAGCATCCGGGATACAGACCGATCACGGGTTTGCCGAATTCTTATGGCTTCCCGCACTTCTACGCTCATTCTTCCATGTCGGCCATGCTGCCACCGCCATTCCCAAGTGCTAGACCCTCTCCAGATCGGTCAATGGTGAAGTTAGAGGATCACGAGCATGAACAAGAACGATTGAGAGTGTCCGGTGACGGTTTCCTGCATCAAGAGCATCACCGATACGATATCGGTGATTATCATCACGGGAAACCGCCTGGATACCCTGGGATGCCTTATCCACACTTTCGACCGTCCATTCAACAACGATACAGTGGACATCAGAACAACAGCTATGCCAGGGCTGCGCACTTTCAGAACAGACATAAGTGGAGCGGCGCTGCGCTGAGGGGACTGCATCCTGCCATGCCTGTGAGTTGCGCATTTTTTTCCCCGTTGTACAATCATAACTTCCATAGGGAAACTTCGGGATCTAATAGTAGAGGCTTTGAACTTTAAAATGAGCCCAGAATGATTGTTCTATGACCTCCTGTTACGGAGTTATAACCATTTAAATAAGGACAATTTGTCGATGAGACTGCTTCTTTGATTCAGCGAATATTTATTTATAAGAAATCTTGTAAACTGTGGTATCTTAACGTCCGTAGGGAATTTCGGGGGTCTGATAGTGGGGGCTTTGAGCTTTAAAAAGAGTCGAGAGAGATTGTACTGCTACCTCCTGTTACGGAGTTATAACAATTTAAATAAGGACAATTTGTCGATGAGACTGCTCCCTTGATTCAGTGAATTTTTATTTATAAGGAATCTTGTAACCTGTGGTATATTAATGTCCGTAGGGAATTTCGGAGGTCTGATAGTAGAGGCTTTGAGCTTTAAAACGAGTCGAGAGTGATTGTACTGCAACCTATTGTTGCGGAGTTATAACAATTTAAATGTGGACGATTTATTGTCGAGAGTGCATCTGTTATTTAACAAATTTTTAATTAACCGGAATCTGAAACCTATAAACTATTTGAATATTATGAATGGGCATTGGTAGACAATGGACTTCCCTTAATATAAAAGTAAATTTTTCCCATTCATCTAATCACACACAACGCAAATGAAGACTACAGAAAGCGCCTCTAACAATTACAGTGAATCGTTCCTCCGACTTTTCGTCCCTTTCTTCGCACACCCAGCAACGCAATCATAATTGGGATCGTATTATTGCAATTTCGATAAGATTTCTCACCGGTTTAAGGGTTATAAACAATCGGAGTCGTTGAATCGATTTTTGCGATCGTGGACTCCAAGCGAGACTCCGGCAGACAATGTTAGGAAAAGCGCAAACAATAGGATAATGTTTCTATCCGACTTTCACTCTGATTGCTTGGACTACGTCCAATCACGGAACACCACCTGTGTGCTAGGAATCGATAATGCAAACGCAGGCGTCAAGTCCCGAGGAAGAATGAAGGGAATGTTAATAGCAGCAGTGCTAGAGCCCCGCTGGGAACGCGGTTTCGATAGGCCTACGGTTCCGATAGGTCGTGGAAAGTGAGCTGTTAACTTGACCCATAGCTTCGTATAAGTGTCCGCTGGATTTGCATTTGATTGCTAATATTAGACCGCGTGAGTGGATCTTGCTTTTTAAATAGGTCCGTCTATACATAGTCCGTATAGCTACCCCTGTACAGTCATTCACAATCCATAATGTGTGGACTACGGGAGCAAAGTGCACTTCTATGGAGTCTTTGTTATTATTAGACAGCGGATTTTTGTGCAAAATAAAAACTTTCTATCTGAATTCCATCAAACTAGAACCAAATAGAAATTCATTTTCATTCTTAATATGTTTAATAGGCTCAGAATAATATGAGAGTTCTTTGAAATTCTTCTAATGTTTTTATTGTTTTGAAGTACACCAGCCCATTTTTGTCATAATTTATGAATGCATAAATACATAAAATCCGCTGTCTAGTTTGTGGCGGCTATCTCCTACGCTCGTCACCAGATGGACAGACAGACAAAGACTTTCTCGCTAGTATCTGATCCGTCGCCGATTCTTTCGCGCTATCACTAGCCAGCGTTTTTCTTGTAAATAGTAAATATTAGAAGAAAGTGAAAGAGGAAAAAGTGTTACTGTTTTTTATGTGCAACACAATGGCGTCTGTAGCTTTTTTTTGTGTTTATACTATTTTGTTAGATATGTAGGTGATTTTCAACTTTTTAAATTGAATGCTGTATATTTTTTTATATCACATGAAAGCGTGTGTCTAGAAGAATTCATCCGTATACTGTACCTAAAATGTGTCGCAAAAAGTAAGCGAACTACTTTGTGCACACTGTATACAGTTCTTTCATAATAATTATTTATACATATTTTCGTATCTGTGCGTTTTATTTCGTCTTGATCTCCAAATATTCAAAACATTTTGAAATTTAAGAATATATTTTAGTTTTCACTAAAATTGCAGTGTAAACAGCAAATTGTAGCTATTTTTTGACGCATGACGAGTATATACGTCATAACAAAAAAATTGCCATTTCTTCATGACGAGTATACTCGTCAAAAACAGCTAACTGGTTAATGATTTGAAATGTGATTTTTGTCGTCGAGTTTCCAGTCCCAAAATCCCAGAAGAAATTTTAATTGACCGACGCATCGCGTATTGAACTTGATCCCACCGCTAATGAGGTTCGATGCAGGCGTGTAAGATGCGCTCGCGGCGCAGTTATTATGCGCGAAATCGAAACGCAGAAGAGTCCGTGTTCTCAGTCGGGTTTCTCTGCTTTGGATTACGATACCGACTCGTTACTATCGACACGTACCCGAAGAATGCCTTTTGTTCCGGGACGCGGAAGCACAAACGTTGGCGATTTTACTTGCAGATTAGTTTTAATTGCGCCCCGCACGCTAATAATTATCCATTGAACGCCGCTTTCTTTCATTGCGGTTCGATACGGTGCATTATAAACATTGTGTCGTGTTACGTAAGAGACTATGTTCGTCAAATTTGAGCAATTCTAATTCCAAAATCAAGATATTTGTTTCGACCTAGAACATTTTTATTCTATGTATCTTTTTTAATGTATGGATCACCTGAAATTAAACCTGTTTTCTCATACAATAGTTGAATTCTTACCAATTTATAAAATAGAGGCGAATTTAATAATATGAAAACTGTTTTGAATAATGGTATGCTAATTTTGACTGATGACTCAGAGTCACCAATCGAGTGTAATGGATTAATATTTTTATTAGTTATAAATTCATTAGTAAACTATTTGTTTCATCGAAAATATTTTCGTCGAGGTACACAATGTGATCATTAGTTTGTTTATAGTACGCTTTCTTAGCGAGATATGAAGGTCACCTTGAATTTTTGTATGACGATGTATAATAACTGACCCTGTGGTTCGAAAGAGTGTTTTTTAGGAAGAATGATTTTTGTTCATCCTGGCCTTTCATCCCCTTATCAATTTAATACGTCATTTTTTATTTCTTCAAGAGCTGCATGTTGTTTTAGCGCGCTTTGTTATTTGCGAATAATACGAAGAACTTATTTGAGTTTGAATTTATTTCATTTCACGCTGTTGTGTGGAAGAATTAAATTTACAAATATACAAACTATTTATTTTTCCACTGTGACTTTATTTTAATTCTATTCCACTTTGTCTCTAACCTTCTGCTCTGGTATTATTGGCAATAACAAATATACAAACTATTTACATTTCCACTGTGACAAATTTATTTTAATTCTATTTCAGTTTGTCTCCATCTTCTATCTTCCATAAACAAATCTATAGATTCAGCTACATATATTTTTCCAGTGCCATAAGTTTCTTTTCATTTTTCACTTCATTTTGTTTCGTTCTTGTTCTATGGATAGAAGAATTTAGGAACTGTAATTATTTATTTTTCAACAAGTGACAAAGAGATTGCACCACATGAAGAAATATTTTTCTTCGTTTCTAGTGCAACTCTCACACGAACGGCAACCCCGTCTGTATTAATACTAGACTGTGGAACTTTATGCAAATTCACGTTTTTTGTACGCAAATTCAAAGAAACTGCAATCAAGTGAAATTCTATTCCCTTTGCAAGTATATTTTCACTTGAGAATAAAACGAAGCGCGGTATTCTATTTGGCTGCATTTTTTATTTTATAATTCTCATACGCTTTACGTGCGTAAAGTTTTCTAGCGAATACAATTTTATAGTCAGTCCAACTATTTGTGATTTAAAATTGATCTTCTCAATTGGAAATGTTTAATCCAATAAGTGATTATTTAATATCGATTGCAATCGACATTTCTTCATTTTTTTTGGATGTCAAAATCTAGATCTTGACAGTTTAGGATGAAAGTTACTGTATTGGATCGTTTGACATGACTTAAAAATTATAAATTTTTTAAGAAAGTTCTTTACGTAGTTTAATAGTACATTTTGAAACAAGATTTTTCACATCTTTCGCAAATTGTAAATTGACGTCCAGTACAAACTGCTTTTTTCCATCTATCGCAACGTACACTGTGTAAACTCACATTTCTGTGTCAAATTGACACAAGGGAGGGATGAGGGTTGAACAACGAAGATAGGTAGCAAGACCAGTGTCGCCAGATCGGTTAAATCGAGGGGAATACAGTTTACCACCTCTTTGATGACCAGAGTAATATGTAACACGCTGCGCGGCACGTCACGTGACCAGTCTACGGTCTTAGTGGGGGACGTTGGAGTGTGCTCATGTAGTAGAATGGGATACTGGAAGGGGAAAAGGAGGATAGGAAAATCAATCCAGTTTTGGGTTGATCTGACTGACCAAGAGAACCTCAGTAGTAGCTAGTTAAGATTTTACAAGGACATTTCTAAATGCGCGCTACCGCACGACCCAGGCTCGTAACACAATCAAAACGCAGAGCGAAACGTAACGGTGCGACAGAAAGTCCGCTCGACAAGCACCTGGCACGGTGCCATTTTTCGCGGGTTCATAAAACAAAGGCGAGCCGGAGGGCGACGTCGTCGGCGCGGCGTCGGGATTTCGCGAATCCTCGCTAAAACTCACCCCCGCTCTAAATCACAATATTTACATCTAGGGATGGGCGATTCTTGCAAAAAAATCGATTCTGAATCGCAGCGACAGAAATCGATTCAACAGAAAATCGAACCTTGAATAGTTGATTTTTTGAGAATTGATTAAAAAAAAATCTATCTTAATACTATTTATATCCATATACATTCTGCATGTTATACAGGGTGTCCCATTTAAGTTGAGATTGTAAAAAATCTCGAAGACATGTCATTTAAAACAAACAAACTGATACTTGTCCTTTAGTGTTTCGAGTGGGAAGTCAAATGGCACTACTAGTTTTCTAATACGTTTGCGTTTTGGATGGTGGACACCTGAATAACTCGTTTGTTTTTTGGAGATAGAGAAAAATGCCTCGGACCAAACTTGTTTGGTATCGAAGGTACCCGATGTTACTAGTTTTTTAATAGGCGGAGGCGCCAAGGAGATATGAAGGTTAACTCCGTTTTTTTTTTTAAATGGAACAGTATGTTTTTTTACTTGCATTCTGATCGAGTATTTCAAGACGAACACGATGACCTATTATTAAGGTCATTCAGGGTCACTCAAGGTCAACTGCAAGAGAAATTAAATTGTCTCAAAGCACTCTGCGAATACTTTTGTGTATTCCTTGGTTGTTGGCATACTGCTCTTGTAATTGCCGGCAAGGGTCACAGAACGTAAACAAACATTCAATCACATTGTACCTTGTCTAGTACACAAATATTATTAGTAGTTTGACTGCCGATGAGTACGGCTTCGTGATATTCAATATCCAAATATCTCACTCTGAAATCGGTGATGGACGACGATAGCAACTTCTTTTTCTTTGTTGATTATTTGATTCTTGGCGAGTTCCATGAATTTACAGAGTAAAAGTATTATATAAGGGATCAGGACTCCCAAGACCAAATACTGTATGGAGATTAGGAAAAGACGGAGGGTTCCATGCTGAGCTGATCTGCTACAAAGGTCCCGGGTTCGATTCCCTGTGTGGCCGGTGCCCTCTTTTTTCCTAAAATCCTACATACATTTTTTAACAAATTTTCCTAAAAATTGGAGGACGTCTATAGCCGTGATTTTCATCTACAATCCCAAGCACTGGACGTCTATAGGCGGCATTTACGTCAACATGTTAAATAATTCAAATCGATCGGTCCTCGGAGAAGCACAGCTTCAAGAAGAGTGGCGTGTAAACTCGGCTCCTGATGGACATGGACAGCACCCTGCTCACAGTGGTTCTCGGTCACGGCGCGTTATCGTCGCACGACCTGCGAAGAACTGCCACGAGGGTTGGAACAGTGTACACCACGGGAGTATTAATGAAATCGAATGAAAGCTCGCGATCGCTCGGCCAAAAATTACCGGCGGTCCGCGTCCGAAATTACAGTGATTACACGGCGAGCGTGTCGGTTTGGCCCCTGCGGAAAAAGGCTCTCTATTTTTTTTATTCTCTCTCTCTCTCTCTTTCTCTCTCTTTATTCCGTTCGGAACCGCGTGACCGGATCCATCGAGGTCCATTCAGCGCGCAATGCGCTGCTCGATTACGAGTGGGAAACGGCGAGCGCGCGGAACGGTTTGCTCAACGATTATTATTATAATATCAGAGTATTAAAATAGATGCGGGCCAGGCGCGTTCTACCCCGGCGGAGATCTCGGGGCCCCTGCGCGACTCGCCACCGAGCGCATTACGTATTCTATCGTTATATAATGTGTTGTACGAAATAACGCGTGGCGTAATGCGGTTACTTTACAAATTACGCCCGCGGCCATTGCCGGGTAGGCGGGCTTCGATTAATTCAAATTGCCCGCCGCGATACACTCGTCGCTTCTGCCATAATCCTCCGAGCATCGAACTACCTATCTTTCTTTCGAGAATGAATCGCGCGGTTTTCATTGGTGGTAAATGATTCCTTGTGGTGTCGTAGCAACATGATCATGAACATGATCGAGAAAGTGATCAACTGACTGCCACGTCGGTCATACGGAGCGATAATCGTATCAAACATAAAAATCAAGACGTTTCGATCCAGATGTGGATCATTCTCAAGAGTGAGTTTTTTTACGTCTGTAACATAATTTAACTATAGTAAACATTTAATGCAACTTATGATGTGGTAATCCCAGATAGAACGAACTTTTACATACTTGCTACAACAGGAAACAATATAAATGAAATTTATTGAAAACGAACTAACTCCATTGTATTACTGATCGAACCTGTGCGCCGAAACCATCACACATTTATTCTAAAATGTCGATGGAAAAACATATCAAATTTATAAAAATCAAGCTTTATTACTAAACTCCGACACTTTATGAAAACTAATAATTGTCTATGAAAGTCGCAGAAATTAAATGATTTTATCGTCTTCTGACAATTTTAAACAGAGAATTTAATGATATCCTTAGCACTGTGACGGCTACCTCCTATGCTCGCCAATAGATGGACAGTACGGCAACACCTTTCCCGCTACTACCTGAATGGGTAACTCTAAAATTTTTCAAATCAATGTCACAAAAATGTTACTTGTGTCGCGGGTACTTCCTATGCTCGTCAACAGAGGGACAGTACGACAACACCTTTCCCGCTACTACCTGAATCTTCCTCTGTTTGTATACAGGGTGGGGCAGTAACTATTAGCACCTCAGATATCTTCGAAACTATAAGTTTCACAGAAATATTTGCTGAATTAAAATGCACAGTACGAAGGGGGGTATCCGGTGGCGATATTAGTTTTTTTGCAGGTGGAGGTACTTCGGACATTTGAAGGTCACCTCCATTTTTTTAAATAGATCGGTATGTTTTTGCTTCCGTATCATGATAGAGGATCTGAAATCGAGTTCAACGACCTATTACATAAGGTCATTGAAGGTCATAGTTCACTTTTACGAACACTTAAACTACTGGTTTGCCTAAGTTTATCACACACATTTTTAACTGTTTGACGCGAAGGCTGAGATCGATGTGGATATCGTTCAGCATACAAGTTTTTCGCCCTTACAGAATTTTGTTAGCCTTATTGACGAGTCCTCTAGCGGGCCTAGGACAAAACGCTTCCTTCTCCTTTTTCCATCTTTTCATAATTCAAATGCCGCCATACTTGGGATCAGCAGTTAGGGGATCGAGGAGAACTCGCCAGGACAGAATCTACGAACCGATTCAGCAGCAACAAAAGAATCAACGTCGATGTTGCTAAAGTAGGTTCGCAAATTACGCAAAGTCCCATCGATCGGTAAAAAGTTACGGGACATAATCGTCCGACAACCAATCAGTGATGCCAGAAATGTCAGCTTTTCGCGCATGCGTACTACGGCGCGCGCGGAATCCAGTAACATATACGTGCCAAAAAAGAGA
Source organism: Sphecodes monilicornis (assembly GCA_913789915.3). Lineage (NCBI taxonomy): Eukaryota > Metazoa > Arthropoda > Insecta > Hymenoptera > Halictidae > Sphecodes > Sphecodes monilicornis. The sequence continues at coordinate 9,605,999 of OU565284.1, read as the reverse complement.
AATATCTAGGTGGCGTTACGGGACCTAGCACTGCCATAGACGAACTTGAAGATAACGGACGTTATTTTTTTATTTACTTGTTTATTTATATAATTAGAAAATATATTTTTGTTATTTTGAATACTAGAAAGGTTTTTGGCAGTTTTCCTTTGTCTTGCAACAAATGTTGGTATTCTTGATAGATTCTGCCAAATAAAATAAAATTTTATATTATGTTAAATCTATGTTTACTTATTTCCAAACTTCACCTTATTATTCAGTATAATCCGAACTTTTTTAGGTAAAGAAAGTATGTGAATGTTGAATGAAAAACATTATTTTTGAAACAGGGCCTTAAAGAACTCTCAAAATTTGGAATTAGTACACTACTGATGCCACGCGAATACGCATGCGCGAAAAGCTGACATTTCTTGCATCACTGCAACCAATCCGAGGGTATGAAAGCAAGGATCTGCAGCTCGGGGATCGAAGAGAAGTGACCGGGGCAGGATCTGGAGTTCGATTCGGCGTTTCGCAGCGCAGGTGCGCGCGATTTCGCGGCTGCTCGATTTATAGACCGATCGGTCGCGAGTTATCCGGCTCGCGGATTGCGGGATCGGCGCGGATCGGATCGGGCCTGACTCTTAGACCCCGAGGAAAGCCGGCCCGAAGGTGGATCGGCTTCGATTCAATGCCCTTATTCGCCGCGGGTATACGTTACGCCGCGTTATCTCGATACAGGTGCGTACGTCCTACCGGCGGAAGATGAACGGTCGTTAGAGAGAGGAAACGTTATGCAGATGAGAGAGCCCGAGAACGAGAGAGGTTTGCTGTACGTATAGCAAAAGCTTGCTGCAGCCACCAGAGATCCTGGACACTTTCGGCGCAACAGACGCAGAAAGAGACCATGTAGCCGCGGCTACAGTTTTCCCTCTGGGCTCTCGCAACTTTTGTTCGCCGTCGACTCGAGTCGAGCGCCCGTTTTGGCGAGATCTCGCGGATAAACGATCGCGGAATGACGACCGAAACGCTAATTCGCGATGTTCCAGGGACAAACGCAGCGCCGCGCTGATTTATTTGTTTCCGTTTCCTTGACGTCGCCGCTCTGTTGTATGATTTATCGCCGACCGGTGGCCTCCGAGCTGATAATATCGATGCCGGGCTCTGCGGAATCGGTGCTATCGTCTTACCAAGGGTGAATACGATTTAGTGAAGAATGGGCTCGAGGTGAAGAGGCTCTAAGGATTTAATACGGTGGACGTTCGCAAAGTAGAGTTAACAGTAGTGTGGATCGAAGTTGCAGTTTGTGCTGATTAGATTCAGCGCCCGCTCTAGCGGTTACGTCGCCCCGGACAAAAAGACAAATTGCCGCCCCTTGAGAATATATATATTTATTGAATAAAGGTACATATTTTTGATTTCCAATAAAAATCAAATCATTTTATTTAAATTTTAATAAAAGCATATATTTAGAGAGAAACATAACATAACATAACATTGATAATCAAGCAGTACAAAATAGTAGAAATTAATTAAGAAATATCTGTACCTAGCCACAAATTGTTCACCATATAATTTTTTACATTTTTAAATAGTATTAAAAATGTATATTATTGCACAAACAATCAAAATGCCATTATTTTGAAAATAAAACAAGGTAACATCAACTATGCTAAAATCACAAAGAATTTTTTTTTCTTACTTTCAGTTCTGCAAACTTTTTTATTACATCTTTTAAATTTACTTGATCGGCAATTTCATGCTCAATTGCCAAAATGGCCAAACCATTAAGACAATTTTGTGTAGTAGTCGAACGTAAAAAGTTCTTAATTAATTTTAACTTAGAGAAACTCCTTCCGCGACTTGCTACAGTTATTGGGTATTTAACACATCAATATTTTTCTCACACATACAGCCAAAATGGCGCCCCTAAATTTTGGCGCCCAGGACAAATGTCCGAGTTGCCTGCCCCGTTGCCGGGCCCTGTTAGGTTAAGCGGACCCCTGTTGTCTCCGAAACCATTCGTACCCATTAAACTGTGGATTTAGAAACCGTTCATTAGAAAAATGGTTCGATTAAATACGCAACATGTTTGCATAGATTAGTTCGGTATTTATAATTGATTAGTGGCAGTTTTATCGTAGATATAGTGTAACTAGTTTTATTATCTAAGATCTTGATTCTGATTTTGCCTTGCTAAATAATAACCATTTTCTTATCGAGGGTGAACACGATTTAGTGAAGAATGAGCTTGAGGTGAAGAGACTAAGAATTTAATACGATGAAGTTCGGAAAATATGGTTAAGGTAATTATTATAAATTGAAATGGTAGATTGTGCTGATTAAGTTAGATTGTGTTGATGGAATGATAAATGAACAAAATGATAAAGAAAAAAGAAAAACCACATTTCTACATATTTCACTTGTGCCATTTGAAATCGATGCAGAAAATTTTTCTTCGGCATCAAGATCCATAAATATTTCTGCAAAACGTGTTCGAATTGAAATAGTTGAAAATTGTGTGCACGTTGGATTCGTGTTAGATCGCAATATTAAATAATGTAGCAAGAAGCTTGACCCTCGCCCTTTTAAACGAAGAATGCTGAAAACAAATACAAGAAGCAGATCATTTATCTGTCTAGGAATTAATTAAATGCTTAGCTTGACCGTATCGCGCTGCGTCCGCCTTTCGCCTTTCACCGTGAGACACTTGTTACTCTCACCTGTTACTCATTCCTTGCTCTCTGTTTCGACAGAGCTGGAACAGTGCCCCAGAGGGCAACCCGTGTGTAAATTTGTTGTCACAATGCAACTTCAAATGCATCCGCCTGCATCGAGTGCCGGTGCAAACCTGCCACTAAAAGCGACCGATACAATCAAAGTGTCTTGGCTTGCCGAAATGACAACGCTAAATTTATTTATTCTCCTCGGAATTTTTATCATGGGTTGTACTTGATCAAATTGATTTGTACAATACGAGTGTTTCGACAGAGAAATTTATTCGATCGTTTCTCGTGAAAGCATTATTGTAATTTCAATAAGAGATCCAATAAATCTCGATTTTCTAAATTGTACCATTCATACTTTAAACAATCGGCAATATACGTATAAGAATATGTTAAATTACATTGTGCAGAATTTTATTAAAAAATGGACACGAGAGGCTTTCAAACTTCGACGAGTACCATTTAACAACAGAGTGCAATTCACTACGAATTTTACTAAACAATGGATGTGCGTGGTTTTAAAATTTAAACGAGTAACTAAAGTTTTACTAAAAAATGGACTAGGTCGAGTTTAGAACTCCAACAACTACAATTTTGTTTAAAAATTGGACCTACTCGATTTTAACCCCTTGTCCTACCCGCTAACTCCCGATTGCTCGGGCCATAATGAACAAGAAGGTCGGTCACGCGTAGAGCCATTTAGCTGTTTAGCCGTGTGGTCGAACTTGCGCGAAATGTATGCGTCTTATGACATGTATATTTCGGCGCAACGAAAGGAATTGTGAAATAATAAACACGTTTGTGCACAACTAATACTTTTAAGATGTCTGGGAAGTAATTATGATCAATTCATCGGTGAACAAATATGATTTATAATTTGAAAGTGGATAATGTATCAGTAACAATTTGCAAATTAATACTTAATTTAAATTAATAATGTTTTGAGAAACTCGTAGAAAATTAGTAATCTTCGTGTTAGTGTTGTTTACGTTTGAAACGAATGAAGTACCACGAGCCAGGCTCGCGTTGTTTACGTTTGGTCCGAACGAAGTACCACGAGCCAGGCTCGCGTTGTTTACGTTTGGTCCGAACGAAGTACAACGAGCCAGGCTCGGGTTGTTTACGTTTGGTCCGAACGAAGTACAACGAGCCGGGCTCGTCCTTATTGTTTTTGCCCAAATTTCTTACCACGAGTATCACTCGTTGTTGTAGCACAAGGTGTTAAAAGTTTAACGAGTACAATCCGAGGACAACAAAATATGCAATTCTTACTTAAAAATCTGAAACCAATCGCTTGAATATTACACAACTTTAACAACGCAATTTTACTAGACAATGGATGTGCGCCGTTTTAAAACTTAAACGAGTAGCTAAAGTTTTATTAAAACATGGCGCAGTTTGACTTTAGAACTTCACTAACTAAAATTTGACGACAACAAAGTTATGGTGGATCAAGAAAAACCGAAACTGGTGATCAGGTCAGATATAGTAGGTTTAACGTGTTGAATCTTCACGAGGTCTTTGAGGGAGTTGTAATCAATCGCCGCCAACTATATTACCGTATCTAATCGATCCCGTTAGTGTGCCACGAGACAAACACTTGATTAATAATTTCGTTGTTCAATTGTCCCGCGGATAACAAGAGGATAACGGAAGCAGCGACGAGCACTTGGTCGTGCATAGGACAATTTGTGCTCCCCTGTTCTAGGTTGCAAAAGCGTGCACGGACCAGATTTCCATAATTATATGCACTTAATTACGCGCGTAACTGTAAACATTGTGCCGTGCCCGGCCGAGTCGAACTCGTATGCGAGCTAATTAGCGCGACCATGATCGGCCTGCCTGACGACCTAATCATTTTTGCATAGCTATCCGCACGGGATGACGTACGAACGTGACGTCAAATATTCGCGATTGCTTTATTAATTACTAATCATGAAATGATTACATTTTTTATTATTATTTTTATTAATTGATCAACAACACTGAACATTTCTGTAGAAATTTATATATATTTTTTTACATAGTTTTACATCAAAAATTCTATAACACGTAACTTATTTATTTTTAGTGTAATTTGCTTTTAATACAACACGCAATTCAAACATTTTATCTGATAATTTGTGTTTTTGTTACGTTTGCCATTGTAGCATATGAAAATAATCTCTCGACAAAAGCTAAAGATGGCAGTGGTGTATTATACATATAAAGTAAAATCTATTTTCATTAAGGGATATTTGTTTAAAATACGTAAATTTTGTAGTTCACACATGAAACGTCATATTTCCAATTCTGCTTTGGAAGTAGATGAATTTATGGTTATGGAGACCCAATATAATTAATCATTGAATGATTTAAAAATTACTAATTAATGATTACAGATTACAGAAAGTAATCACGATTTCTGATTTATCTCAACGATGCGATGGTTGACTGATTGATGATTACAGTTATTACGATTACATTAATACATATGTGATATTACATTTATTAAAAAATGTTTACACTGTCTTCATAGATTTAATTGATACGGATTCAATAGAAATATGGTGAGAAAGTATTTGCGGCTGCACAGCCGTATTTTTGTATTTAAACATTAAATAAAAAGTGACACGGGAAGCGAGGCAAAATTGCTCCGCGCTTAACTTGTTAAACAATCGATTACATTAATCGATTACAAAAGAATTAATTACTACCAAACTCTTATTGTAGTACAATGGGTCAACAGATTAGGTTAATGGTACGTTAATGAGGACCCAAATTCACGTAGTATTTAGAATATGATTCGTACGCGAGTGAATGGCCGCCATCGTATTCGAGACAGCGTGGATTTCCAACGAGGCCGAAAATTCGATTTCGGCTCGCGGTTTGCGGCGCTATGCGTCACACTATGACGGGGCCCGAAGCGATTCCGCTCGCCAGATGCGTCCGTGGCCCCTGGGTCCGGGCCCCGGCGCGTTTTTCTACCTGGAGGGCGTCCAATTGGGCGCAGCACATGGCGCCGCCGATTCGTCTCGACTCGTATCCACCGTGAAAACAAGTCTTGCCGCGTTACCAGCACAATGCAGTTTTCTACACCGAGCTGACGTGCATTTAATTGAGCCGACGCACGCCGCGACGCGAAAAAGAAAAACTCACCGTGGACGGGGGACACGCCGACATTTCCGAGAAAATGAGCCGGAATGAGTATGCTTCTATCGGGATACGCAAATATCGCAGATCGCGATCATTACGTTGTCTTTAACAATTTGTCTACCGGAAGCCTATTAATAGGATTTTCAATAATTGTGCTGCAGCAAAAGGAAGCTTAAAAATCTTCTACATAAAAATTTCAAACGAAATTATTAGATTACATTACGTGGGAATGTAGGTTCGCGATTGGGAGAAACTTTATTTTGGGGAACCAAAAATTTTGGACTTTTTTTATATACTGGTTATTCACTGCCAACGTTTCTCTCGCAAATAATAAATATTAGACGAAAAGAATAAAGTTATAATGTTTTTTGCAAGCTATATGTATAATGGCGTCGGTGATTTTTTTGTGGTTACACTATTTTTTTTTAGAAATCAAGGTGACCTTCAATGTTTTAAATGAAATGCTCTATATTCTTTTTATATCATACGAAAGCGTGTGTCAAGGCAAATTCATTCGTATGTGACACAATGGCCCTCAAGGTCACACAAGGTCAGAAATGGAGGACACACTTTGAATATTCGCAGTTGCGACCAATAGCAATTTTTAGTTGTATATATTACACAAATAGACAAGTACATATGTATATTGCATACACGGAATATGTAATCTGCAACCTGGTTATCAGGAGGAGCGTCCATCTGGCTCTTTTTCATCGACGTATCGAAAGTAGTTGTATATTTTGTACTCATCGATTCACAACGGGGCGTGATTCTTGAAAAACACCGTGCCCCTCCTGCTCGGGCCCCTATTGTCCTGGCCACTGGCAGAGGCTACACGCTTTTCATCGTTAACAAGCATGCTAAACAACCTTCTCCTGCTGCCAGTGGCTCCTGGGAGCACGCACGAATTTTTCTAATACAAAGAGAACCAGAAGAATTACGGATTTATCACAGACATCAAGAAGACATTATAGACTTATTACATTGTAATTAAGATACCTACACGAATTCGGTAAAACTGTTAAAAAAAAAATTAATAATACGAAAACTGTCAAGAATAATGGTATGACAATTGTTACTGCTGACTAAGAGTCACCAATCGAGTGCAAAGGGTTAAACAATGGGAAAAAGTTCGTGGCCGTTTTTCAAAGATTTCAAAATCATCTTCGAAGAAAAACCACTTTGTTTTTTCGAGAAAGAAATCAACCATCTCATAAAATGTTGTCAGACAATTGTATTATTGAAAATAGTCATCTTATTGATGAATAAAGCTGTTACATGAAAATACGTCGTCAGAAGGCTTGCGTTTCATTTTCAAATGGGCCGCGACCCTTTCTATGCATCGTCTAACAGTAAAAATTAATTTTCAAATGTACCAAACAATATTGTAAACCGCAAACTGCGAGCGTATTCGTAGATCGAGGATAAACTCTAAACAAGCAATTACTCGGAGGAACGCAATCGTGACAGTCACTCGTTCGTCAATCAGCCGTGACGGTCGAGTCTCCTATCCCCTTTTTTCCTCTCCGCTTTGCGGAAACGCGTCGATCAGCGGTGATCAGAGTCGCGAATGAAAAAGAGAGCCGGGATAAAACGCCACGTAAACCGTGGGGGCCATTAATTATTCATACCGCGTGTCGAGTGACATGCAAAGCCGCCGCGAATTACTACTTCGAAAGGGGTGACCGAGAGAGGGAAATGGAAAGAGAAAGGGAGAGAGAGAGAAAGAGAGAGACGGTGAGTGCGAACACGCGTACAAATAGCCGTCATCCCCGTACTCCATGGCAAGGTATATCATCGGGATGCCTCATTTCGAAGTAATAACACCGGGCACACGCTTTTTGTCGTACGCCTCGTTGTCGTTAACTAGACGATCCGTGGTGGAATCGCAGCAAACGCGAGCCGATTTCACAATCACGGACGGCTCACACTGCAATGAAACGACTTGATGGCGATTAAAAATCTGTAACGTTGCTTCCGCTTTATACAGTTTCATGAATTCTTGAGAAGTTAATCATTACATTATAGGCTTTATGTTCCGTTAATTTTAATGATATTAATGGACCGAATATACAGATATTCACTTTATTATCGGATATTTATTTTCCAATACCTGAACCATGTTACATGGTTCTGCTCAAATTACAAGAAGGTACGTAAAATTGTTACGTGGGCGGCCGCGTAACTTAGGCATCACTACTGTTAGAAAACGTTTGAATTGTACGAGCGAAATAAGCGAACGTCGGAGGAACTAGCGAGCGTCGGAGGAACAAGCGAGCGTCGGAGGAACAAGCGAGCGTCGGAGGAACAAGCGGTCGTCGGAGGAACAAGCGAGCGTCGGAGGAACAAGCGAGCGTCGGAAGAACAAGCGGTCGTCGGAGGAACAAGAGGTCGTCGGAAGAACAAGCGAGCATCGCAAAAACAAGCGGGCGTCGGCGGAACAGGCGAGCGTTGGTGTCCGAGACAGTGTAGCCAGATCAACCCAAAACTGGGTTGATTTTCCTCTCCTACTTTTCCCCTTCCACGTGCCGCGCAACGTGTTACATATTACTCTCGTTATCAGAGAGGTGGTAAACTGTATTCCCCTTGATTTAACACGGTGAATGCCAATCCAGCAACTTTAAAAATTCCATATAATCGAAGTTATTTATTTAATGAAATAAAAATTGAAAATGTTAAATGTATGACACTGAGTGGTCCGCCACACTTCTTGCATTTTCTGGATATTAATACAATTTGGTGCAATGAATATATTAACGTAAAAATTTATTTTGGAAGCAGTATAAATAATTCCGTCAGCCATACATGGCTGACATGGCAGTCAACGTGTTAACCGATCTGACAACACTGGTCCGATACTGTGTCGCGGATGCAACAGCGTGAGCGCAGTTTTGGAATGGTATGCCGTGAGAGAAGGATACGTGTATTAAATAAGTATTGTATATATATTCATATATATATATATATATATATATATATATATATATCCTGTAATTCACCAATGCTTCTTTATTCGAGAGAGGAAGTATACTTATCTATGGCACGTCCGTTTCCTTCGAGGTTTGTCGAGCGACTCTTTCTTTGTCCCTGTTTTCTTTGACCGATCCGTCCACTGCAGCCGTGCTCAGATTGGTCCGCGTTTTTCATAAGTAAATATAAATAAAGCAGTGTGCCATCGTGTTCGCAAATCAGCGATGTTTCGCGTTAAATAACGCGTCACAGAACCGAGCAGGTTACACTTACGCGCGTCCGTTTAGTCAGACGATGCGACGTCACGTTCCTCGTGGTCGCCTCGGGCGAGGAACGAGGCACTTCAGCACTTTTTCATCGCAAGCACATGTAGGTCACTATCAATCGAAGGAAAACAAAAACTACGTCGAAACAAAACAAATAAGCCATTCAAGATAAGTAAATTTTTCTGTTACGAAACCTATAACCCATTCAAGATGGGTAAATTTTTCTTTTACAAAACCTATAACCCATTCAAGATAGGTAAATATTTCTTTTATAAAACCTATAACCCATTCAAGATGGGTAAATTTTTCTTTTACAAAACCTATAACCCATTCAAGATGGGTAAATATTTCTTTTACAAAACCTATAACCCATTCAAGATGGGTAAATTTTTCTATTACAAAACAAAGAACCCATTCAATATGGGTAAATTTTTGTTTTACAAAACCAATAACTAATTCAAGATGGGGAAATTTTCATTTTACAATACAAAGAACCCATTCAAGATGGGTAAATTTTTGTTTTACAAAGCAAACCGGCTTACTCTCAGAGATTCAGTAATTTCCCACAGCTTCCTAATTTCAGTAGGAGTAAAACGAAAAACCCTGTAATGGGCCTCTTGACCCATCTGAACGATGTTTAACTATCGTTATCCTCGAATGGTAATTTCTCGAGAAAAACCGCTCTTATTGCCAATCGACCGATCGAATGCTTTCGACCGGTGGCGTTCTCGTTGGCCAGCTTGAATCACCGGTAAAAAATAACCGGCAATTTATCGGTAGGTTTGTGGCTAGAAGACCCGTTCCGGATACTTGGTCCGCGGCTAGGAAAGTAGAGACCGACTCGGGTGAAGGGTGGCCAAGAGCCTCGTATATTCGACTTTAAGTGAAAGTACTTAAACTGTACACCGTTCTCCTAATTACCAGAAGTTTAGCCGTGTCCGGCCGGACTCATCTGTTGTAAACGTCAGCCAAGAGATAACCGTATCGGCGGATTATGAGCCGGGGCAAAAAGCTGCGGAATCGAAAGGAAAAGAGAGATAGAGACACAGAGAGAGAAAGAGAGAGAGAGAGGGAGGGAGAAAGCTGCGTTGATGCTTTGCGATTTGCTGCGGCATACTGATTCCAAGACCTTTCGGTCAGTTCTGTCAGTTACACCTTACACAAATATTCTTTGATCTCTTGCCACTGGGAAAAAATTTAGAAAAAGATTGTGCGAGTAAACAAATTACTTTTTTCGTGATACGTTTACTGAAATATTCGCCACATTTTTCTGAATAAAATGAGGCCAAACACGACACGGTTCAAATTATACTTACGTGTTTAATCCCTTGTACTATGATTTATTTGACGATTGCAGCGATTACCACTTCTTCGTCGTGCAACGGCTTCTATAAGAAAGAGGAAATTTATATCTATTTTGTGTTTGTATTTTCTCTAATGGTTAAATATCGTCGACAGGAAAATTGAATTTTATTTCTGTTTAAAGGCATCTAATAATATGTATGTTTAATTAAGTCTTTTCGTAATCTACACCACGAGTCTGACTCGATCTATTCTGTGTCTGTATTTTCTCTAATGGTTAAATATCGTTGGCCGGAAAATTGGATCTCATTCCTGTTTAAAGGAAACTAATAACATGCTTGTTTAATTAACCCTTTGCACTCGAAGCAATTTTAATTAAAAAATCAAGACATTCAGCATAAAACATTTTTATTCTATGTAAGAGAAACCACGAAATAAATAAAACTCCTTTAAAAAATGCATAAAGGTCAGTAAAACCGGAAAATCACATAAAAGCAAATAAGAAATATTACAAATCTATATAAAAAATTATTCATGCAAAAAACTCCTAAATAAAAAGAGATCCTTATCAATTAACAGAAAGTTTGTTTTGAGAAGTCGAACAAAAATTCAGATCCCCTCTGCAATGTATAAATAAGGTTCTACCCGATCCTAGACCCTTTCTGCAGCCGGAGAATTTTATTAAAAAACGAAGTCAAAGTTTCTGCAAGTTGTAAAAAGCTCAAAGTCAGGTTACCCTTTCAGCAAACAGGATGGGGTTAATTAAAAAGCGGGGCAATTCCCGATGGTTTCTTTCTCTTTCTCTCTCGCTTGGTGGTGGAACGATCTGTTAGGCGTTCTCCTGGCCACAATTCACTATGGTGGAGGATAGAGGGAGAACACGAGGAAGGGCTCTGTCGACAGCCCTCGCGTCGTTATTAAAGGACCGGACGTCAGTCGTCGACAGCCGACGCGCGTGCGCCGAAACCGCAACCCTAAAGCCGCACGCTAATTATTTATTCTTCGTTATGCCTTCCTTTCGACCTAGCGTGACCATTCTCTTTCTGTGGCTGTCGCCACTTGTGATTCGCTTGTGTCATTGTCGTTCACTTCCCGCCTTTTATTAACCCTTCAACCCCATTGCCATTCTGATTGTCATTGAGCTTGTCCTTCTTTGATTCGTCGAATTGCTCTTTATTGATGGTGACTGGGTCTGGCCGGACCCAATTTGTCAAAGTGTCCGATGGTGGGGTTCAAGATCAATCACCGCCGTGACCTTGAGTTTGCATTTTCTGTCGTTTTATTGCCGCAGCTGTGAAACTTTGTTGACAGACAAAAGGGTAAAAAATTCATCGAAAAATTGAAAGGATCAATGTATTTGATTCAGTTTATTAAAATTATAAAAGAAAAAATGATACTTCTATTTGACACTTGTTTCTTACAATCGATACAAACCATTTTTGTTTAGTTATTTATATTGTCTATCTTTGATTCTTTAAATTGGCAATTTGGCAATTCCTGATTTTGAAAATTATTTATTTCTTAGTTCAAACAATTAACAGTATATGTACAAATATGTTGACTAAATGTGCCTAACTTCAGCTCGTACCTAATAGTCATCCATCTTGAGAAGAGATTGCTTAGAAATGTAAATCTAGTAACAAATTATTATAAATTTGAATATGCACGATGATCAACTTATTTCCAACTTTCAATATTTAACCTTATATCCCCGTATTATAAAACATTTAGAAAATATAAACTGTAATTTTATAGATTCATAGCAAAAATGAGAAGGCGCAATTTAAATCAGTAAAAAAATTAAAAGGATTTGAGTACATCAATTTATTAGGTTCAGCTCGTTAAGATTATAAAAGGAAGAATGAAATTTCTATTTTACATCTTTTTCTTGCAATCGATGCAAACAATTTTTATTTTGCATAATGATCTCTTTCTGTGATTTTTTAAATTGAAGAGCCTGGTGCAAAAATTGGTTAATTTCTGATTTCGAAAATTATTTATTTCTCAGTTCAAACAATTAACAATATATAAAAATATGTAGACTAAGTGTGCCTTATTTCAGCTCATACCCAATAGTCATCCATCTTCAAACGAGATTGCTTAAAAATATAAATCTACTAACAAATGATTATAAATTTGAATGAGCACAATATTGTAAAATACTTAGAATATAGCATAATAATTGTTTGCTGATTTTATGCATTTACAACAAGAATAAGTAAATATAAATCACTGAAGGCATGTGAAAAATTTAAAAATCTTATTGTTCTATTTTCAACTTATCAGGATTTTTAAAAATAGAAATAAACGTCTGCATAGCTCCTACATGTTGCATTTAACGGTGACAATTTTTATTTTCATAAAAATTGAGATGGCTAATGACTAGTGGAACAATTGCCCTGATTGTGGAAACAATTTGTTTGAGCTAATTTTGTGCGATTTTTCCAGCGATTATAATTCAATACTATTTCACTAGCCAAGGAAATGGAGTACTATCCTGTAACGTGGAAACGAATTACCATTACAAATCTCGGCCCTGAACGTGAACGCTACAAAGTGTCGATCCCGTGTAATGTATTCCATTTGATTTTGTAAACACCTAGCATCTTGGGGGTTCCATTGGCTGTCGGCGCGTCAGTTTCACACGAATCAATGTAAAATAATTTACTAGACGGAGTGCTGTTCAGCAATTAACGCGCCGGTGGGCTGAGGAGCAACAACGAGCTATTCATTTTAATAGATCGAGTGATAACGCTCGTTCTCGTGTTACTATCGGACGTCCGGCTTTTATTCACACACTTGAATCGTTGTTGCTCACAGGAAATATTCAATTCAACAATAGAAAGAATTATTTAAATGTAAAATCAACGCTTAATAGCATTAAAAGTGGCTGATTTGTGTAGTCTAGTAAAGATAGTCTAGTTAACGTGACAAGATTGAATTTATTTAGACTTTGTGAGACTTTTATTATAAAATATGTAGTTGAATAAATATATTTATAGAATCAATTTAAATTTGTTTTGCGAGAAAGGATATCGTTGTTGACGTACTACATTGTTTCTTTATCTATGTTTCTGTGAAATAATGAATGGATATTTAATTTCAAAGGAGCCAATACCCAGCAGCAATTTTTAAGACAGGACCTCCGGAAGGTCAGCTGTAACTTCGTAATTAATAAACATTTTCAAAATAAGAAAATCACGGGGTACTCTCTAAAATATACCTTTTCCAAGCCAAAGACATTTCGGAATATAGTCCCACAGTTTCCGAGAAAAAAAATTCCCAAAAATCGCTTCTTCTCAGCCTCCTGACCTCATGAACTTTTAATCCTGAAGCAGTTGTACGACCGAAAAGCTTGAAACGAAAAATGTCGCAATAAATATTGCTGTATTACACTTGTTTAACTGTAACAGTGACAAATACGAGTTTGTTGGATGTAAAAATGTAAGAGTCTTAGTAGAAACAAATAAATGCCCGTACTATAAAAATCCATTCCGAACACGTTCTCTGCCACCGTCACAAATGTGTGACGTTCACAATCTGAAAGTATGCTCAAAGACGGTCGAATAAACTGTATACACTTAATTATTTAAAACCGCAGTAGACAGCCTACTTCCTAAAGGAGGCAGGTTGCATTTAGTTAAACGTTTTAACGAAGAAAATGATCGTATGACCGAAAAGCGTGAAACTAAAAATGTCGCACTAAATATAGCTGCTTTCAAACATTTCATTTAAAAGTGACAGACCTTTCTAAACACCTGGACGATATTAAAATTAAAACAGTAATGAATGCTAGTAGCTTCGTTGCAATAATTACAATGGAAGACTCCAAGTGCCTGTTAAGGGATTCAACGGCCTAAAGAAACTATGAAATTATTTGATTCACGACAGGAACGAAACGTCACAGTTGTCCATCAAAACGTCCACTTCACGGAGAATTATCTCGCATAATTCCGCCGATACCGAGCAAAATTTCTACATGTTCGACGGCAGGGCCCTCGCACGCGATTATCCGCGGCAATTACCATTCATTTATCCGCGGCGAACGGTAATTAAGTTTTTGTCGGCGGGACTCTCCCGAGCGAGGATACTCGGTTAGTATCGCGGGCACACTTTCCCATATGCATCCTCTCAATTATTTCGCTCGCCTATCCACCGCGCCGGGCCGGGAGCCTCTCTCCGCCTCGGAGCTACCCTAAGCTCCCTGGCGTTAGTATAACATAGAAATCGCTCGCAGAAATTCCGTGAGGACCGAGCCGGCACGCACTCGCATTCCTCCTCGATCGAAACACGCACGCTCTCAAATATTTTCACACAACCGAGCCCAGCACGCTCCTGTTTATCCCTGCGAGCTGATATTGACGTCACGGAACGCAATCCGCGAGCAATTATGCGCCACCAACTATTATCTCTGTGGAGAGAGTCCCGGACTCCTGGAAAGGATTCAGTTCGATTTATTCCCGAATGATGTCCTTTGGCCGATTTTCACCGGAAATGGCTTCTTCGATAGGAAGAACACTTTCTATCAAGTTGCAGCCCTATACCGCGTTGATGAGGGTAGTTACGGAGTATAGAGGAAAAACCAGTTTTTACCGCATTTTCCTCATTTAATCGCATTTGAAAATTCTAAAATAAATCTGACACATTCAGCATTTCGAATCACATATACGAGGATTTTTTCCGATTTTTTAGTTGCAAGCTCTGGTTGTGACAAATGAATCATTCGGAAAAATGCAGATTTTATAATAAAGCTGAAGAGCAACCACCCTGAAAATTAATATAATAATAAGGTATTGTTCCATATTTTTAGCTAGTATGCGTCATAGTTAAAGAAAATGAAAACCAATTTTTTCGACGATTTTCAAAGTTATCCCTGTTATTTTTTTTCAGTATTCTGTAAATATATTATGTAATGTTGAACATTTCAGTATACCGAAAAACATTTTGCAGACTTTTCAAGTAACATGACGAAGTCTGTATTTTTTCGAGTTTGTTCGAGTTTTTCATTTTTGAAATGTTTTTATGTTCCTATGTTCATGTTTTTATGTTCATGGACAAGCATAGATTAATTTATATTTTATGTCCAAAAATATGCATTGGAATCATAAAAACTGCAACGGCATTTCAATATCATAGAAAATTTTGGTGATTGACGTACGGGTTGAATCATTATTTAACAATCAACTGATACAATTTTTAAGTTTTCGAATGAAGTTGAAACTTTGATATCGATTCGCGTCTGCGATGATTATTCGTAACTTGTAAAAATTGTAGACCTTCCCTCCAACCACTTCCATTACTATTATAACAAAATTGTAAATTGTGATATAATAGGACCCAACTAGGGCCTAGGGCAGGCCTAGGAAGCACCTTCCCCGCTTATGTTCGTCCCCCACCCCTAGACTTCATCGTTACAATGTATAGTAGTGGGGAGCTCCCACCATGGGAGTCACGCGGCGCGCAGCACTCACTAACTCTACAGCCGTACGTAGTAGTGGGAAGAGGTTCGATGGTGAGGACCTTGCAGTTCTTGGAGGGGAATACTTGGAACTCCATGGCCTAGGGCATGAAACAAAAATTTAATAAACGAATTTATGAAAAAGTAGATACTTTTCAAAGTCGCTGGTCACATACACGTGATTTTGCGTACGGCACAGTGATTAATCAACCGTAATCTAGCGTTAATTGGATCGTTTATGTTGAAAGTGGTGTAAGTCCATTTTTGGAAAAGATGAGAAATCACAAAGTAAACGAATATAATTTAGAGTGTAGAGTGAATATAATTTTATTCATAAACAATTCACACTTAGAATTTGAAGATATCTATATTTTATTTCGATCAATTTAAAATTCGTCAGTAAATGAAATTGCCTAACGATTGGTTATGAAAGTGGTGTGAGTCTATTGACGTTCCAGAAAGAATATACATATTATTTTAGTTAAATTCACTTAAAAATCATTTATATAATCAATTGAAATATTTCTGAATTCATAGAAACGTTGCCAAACTCGGTACACCTTATTTATATTTTTGAATCGAATGAAAAGCAAACTTTTAAATACCTCGAAAGTAGAGAATTATCAAAGAACAATGATAGCTCATTATATTCCACAAATCAAAGAACTCCTACAACTGCTCCGTTTTTTAACGAATAAACTGCGGTTCTTTCTGCGATATAAAAATTGTCTGCATCTGTTACAAGGATCTGGAGCGACAAGGAATTATGTTCTGATTTCTCTTCGACTGTTTTAATCTTTCTGTGTTTCAACTTTCAGCTACGCAATTGCGCCATGAATGCCTAAAATCATAAACCAACGTATGTCCAACAAAGATATGAATATTTTCCATGCCTGTATAACTGACAACAATGCCTTGTAACAGAGGCTTACCCTCATCCGCGAAACGGTTTCCGGCACGAAGAGGATCCGCGGCGGGCACCGTGGACAATGCACGATACATTGATTCTTTGCGAGACCACTTTGACTCTCTCTCTCTCTCTCCCTCTCTCTCTCTCTCTCTCTCTCATTCTCTCTTGCGAAGCTCTCAGCGTTATTGTAATGCGGCTAACGTTCCACACTTAGCCGATTATGTTACAAAGACACGGAACGGCCGCTTACCGGATCCCCGACACCTACCGACCCGCGAGCGCTCCACGATCCACCGGCACTATGATCGCGGCCATTAAAGTAATCGATGCTATTTAGAGGCAGATACGCTTCTCATACGCTGACCCTCGTGACATCCTAGAGCGCACCGTGGAGAATCCCGATTTGCACGAGCCGAGCGTTAGGCTGATCGGAGATCCGTGTCAGCACGACAGTGATATTGATCCCTCTTTGTTCTGCCTAGAAGCTGAACCCTTAAACAAAGGGACTATTGTACGGTTCATTACATGTTCATTCGATACTCTAACTGTTGGGCAATTTTTTAATTAGTTATTTTCCTGGCAGATTCCTGGTAAAGGGATCTGGACACTGTTTCTGCTGATAGGACGCATAGTGTGAAGACAGCGGATCAGTATGCAAAATAAAAATGTTCTACATTAATTGCAAGAAGTGGGGATGGAATAGAAATGTAATTCATTAGATGTTTCATTCGATAGTCAGACTATTAGGGAATATTTTAATTAATAATTCGTAGCGGATGATTATGCAACACAAAAAGACGACAAGAAGGTGCATCGGTACACTGAAAAGAAAATACAATTTTGTTAAAAGAAATCAAAGTGATCTTTACGTTCAATTGAACACAAAACTTTTGGCCGAGTTCTTTTATTAGAATGGTTTAGTAGGATGGATTAGTATAAGTAACTGGATTTCTCCGATTCGGACAAAGATGGGTGAATGAAGTTAAATGTTTTTGGATTGCATACTTCGAAAATTCAATTTTTAGCGTTCTCTCGAGCGCTGCGCGTCAGTGCCAGACAACCGTTTTAATTAAGCCGCCTGTGTTCTTTCTGCGGACCGCGGAGCTTGCAGCAAAGGACGAGCTAAGAGAGCGAGAGAGAGAGAGAGAGGGAGATAGAGAAAGAGCAGCGTTGCAAATCGTCCCGAGGCAGCTCGGTTTCCGTCCATGAATCAAGACGTCTCCTCGCGAGGAAGAAGAGGGCTCGGGTCCCATCGTTGGTGTCAGCGCTCGTAAAGCGGAATCGCGACCCTAAAGCAGTCGTCCCGGCGCGGTTTTGCAAAGTAATCGGCGCGCCTCGGTGCGCTAGTCGGATTATAATAATGTTTACCGTGCGACTATGACTCCTCGCGGCTTTTAATGGCCCCATAAAGAATCACCGGGTCGTGTTTGACCAGCCACCATATCTGCTCGTTATGGCGTCGAACGAGAGCGTTGAGGCGGGAACCATCTCTCGCGCGCACATAAGACGATGTGTATGAAACAGCCAGGGTAAGGTACCGCGAGAGATCCTATACATAAGCACCTCTAAAACTCTATACTCTCTGCTTACGCGTATGAAAAACGGAAATTGTTAAGGGCTGGAATTGTCCCTTCCAACACGATTCGTCTTGTCTCCCACCCCGTAAATCTTGCTGACGTTAAAAACGTTAAAAACCTGTCCTCGGGGCCGAGTTACACGGATGACTCGCGTGATTTGTTCGGTGATGTTGAACAACACCGCCTCGGGCCGTCTCGGGCTGAGTAATTTGTATCGACCATGCTCGGTCACACTAGTGTCCTCGAGAACGTTAGTGGAATAGGTGTATCAGTTATCAGATAATTAGAACGGCTATTGAAAAAACGGGTAAATGATTGTCGCGGAGGAACGCAAGATTTTGATGGAGCTGTATGAAGTTTGCTAATGGATCCTTTTGTGGATATGGGTTCATTAACCCTTAGCGGACGGGAATTATTTTTAGCATACTTCTTGATGGGTCCGGATTAAATTTTCCTTGTGAATCAAAATTGCATACTGAATAGTTAAGTGTATGAATTAAATGAAGGGAAATGTGTTGTGTTCAGTAAAAACGTGTTTGATATTTTTTGAGAGTCATAATTTCTCAACCATCAACCCAGATTGCACACGACGTCTTAGAGACGACCATTTTATGTCCATTATAGGTCTCAAAATCTTACGACTTAACATGAACGTCTTAAAAACGTCTGTAAGACCTTTCTTATCTTAAGACGTCTTTAAGACGTACGGTTTTGTAACATTACCCCTTCGTAAGACGTTCCCAAGATATTCATACGTCTTTAAGACGTCTCGAAGGTCCAAATCCAGACGTCTTTAATACATCTTGAAGGTCCAAACCCAGACGTATTTTAGACGTCTTGAAGGTCCAAATCCAGACGTCTTTAACACGTCTTGAAGGTCCATACCCAGACGTCGTTAAGACGTCTTGAAGGTCCATACCAAAACGTCTTTAATACGTCTTGAAGGTCCAAACCCAGACGTCTTTAACACGTCTTGAAGGTCCAATCCCAGACGTCTTTAACACGTCTTGAAGGTCCAAACCCAGACGTCTTTAACACGTCTTGAAGGTCCAATCCCAGACGTTTTTAACACGTCTTGAAGGTCCAAAGCCAGACGTCTTTAAGACGTCTTGAAGGTTCAAACCCAGACGTCTTTAAGACGTCATTGTGCTATCTGGGAACGCCGCTAACGAGCAAAATAAATTTTTCGAGAGTTAAAAATCAGAAGACACCCGTAACACTTGCTAAAGCGGAGCAGATCGCAAGCGTAGCTTGCGAACGCTCGACCGACGTGCGCCGATATTACAAGCTCGAATATTAAAGTAATTGATGCCACCATAAAACATCGAGCAGCGGCACGTCTCCCGTGTCCCTGCTCTGTTCCTTTGCTCCGGGTCCCCGTGGTGCTCGATTTAACGTACCGACGAAACGTTTCGTCATACTATTACACAGTTTTTAATATGCGATCTCGAAAATGGCAGATATTGTGCTGTATCTACATCTGTAAATTTGAAACGAGCTTTGAAACATGACTTTTAAATTACCCTTACAATATTCCTTCAGAAGGTAAATTTTGTCTATTATTAAATAACAAGCATTCAATCCTATTCCTGTTTTAATTTGTGTCGCTAGTTCCCAGCCATCAGAAGTTTCATTAATAACAAATGTTACATTATTTTCGACTTGTTAAAACCACTGAAAGAATCAATAAATGTTGATGCAACTTTCACTGCGTATAATCGAGTTGAAAATTTTTATTTTGCATAAAAATCCGCAGTCGATCCAAACATAGTTTTTAATATGCGAACTGGTACCGAACGATGGAATTCTCAGAAATGGCAGATATCGTGGCGTATCTACGAAAAGCTTCAGGCGTTGCAAATTTTAAACGAGCTTCAAAACATGACTTTTAAATTACCCTTACAATATTCCTTCAGAAAGCATAGTACGTCTATTATTAAATAACAAGCATTCAATCCTATTCGTGTTTTTAATTGGCGTCGCTAATTCCCACCGATCATAAGTTTCGCTAATTGAAAATGGTTGAGCGCAACAGAACACTGCGAAGACATTAGAAGAATTTAAGAACGTTAATACATTATTTTCGCCATATTAAAATCACTGAAAGAATAAATAAAAATGTTGAAAAATGTTGATCCAACTCCCACTGCGTATAATCGAGTTATAAAATTTTGCATAAAAATCCGCAGTCTGTCGAAAGCAGTCCGACGACCCACGCCATCCAACCGGTAGCAAACGCATTCCCCCCCCCCCCAAAACAAAACAACTAAAGTTAATGCATCATTGCCAATTACTATGTCCCCCGTGCTCCCCTTTCGCCCTCGAAGCTCGCGTCTCTCATTTTCAATCATTAAAATCGCCACGTATCTCGATAATCTCGGCGCATTACACCGAGGATTTCGCAGCGAGAGGAGGCTAGAGATCAAGAGTAAGAGCTGCGGGGAGGCGCAAAATTCTTGGCGAAGGATCCACGTTACGGGAGTACGTAAAAAGACGTGGCGGCGGCACCACGTCGAGTATTATAGAAGGGCAGAGTGGAGAACGAGTCAATCGAAGCTGTGGCCGAGCGTCGGGCTGTGTGTTAACCCTTAAGACGGGTCGAGTCGAGGGATACGAAATTAATAGTGTCTATGCGCGGGAACAAGACGAGACCAAGGCATTATCGTCCCTCGTTTGGGCATTGGGAGCGTGTAAAGGCATGATGCAGAGCCGGAGAGCGGCGCGGTCCAGCTCAAAGCGACGATCCACCATCGCCGGACACGCCAGGGGCGCAACAGCTTGATACATCGTTACACGCTGTTCCTTCCATGTGCCCTTCCATCCTCCCCCCTCCCCCCTCTCTCTCTTTCTCTCTCGCTCTCTCCCTCTCTTCCTCTGGAGATCCACGCGTCTTCCTCCACCGTTCGATCCATTTCTTCATCTCTCCGTTCTTTACAGTGCGCTGCACAACTTTAGCACCACCGAAATCTTCTAAACTTTCGATTTACCTTTGATATTTCTTGAGTCACAAATTTGATGTAAAATGCTCTAGGCTGATCTGTCCAATGAATGGACACTCAAGCTGCACGTCTGTTGATATTAGTATTCGGAAATCGTTATGTAACACTAAACCTACCGAGCATTAAAAGTGGCTGATCTATACCCACATAGCACAAAGACGTCTTAAAGATGTCTGGTGTTGGACTTTCAAGACGTCTCGAATGTCCTACGAACCTCTTCCGAACTGCTTCTGAACATCTTACGTGACAAAACTGTACGTCTTAAAGACGGTTTATGAAGATCTTACGGACGTGTTTAGGACGTCCATTTTACGTCTTTTAGACGTCTGTAAGAAATTTTCAAGACGTAAAATGGACATCATAAAGACGTTTGTAAGACATTTTCAAGACGTAAAATGGACGTCTAAAAGGCGTCTTAAAGACGTCTGTTTTGGAATTTTTTTAAAAAATCATCTCGACGGCGGCGGCCTGGAAGAGTAGATCGGTAGTTGTTGGCTATTGCCAGGGGCCTTCCTGGTTATAGTTCTATCGTCTGCTACGGTTGTTGCTTTGTGCTTCGTCGTCCAGGCCCACCTCGGAACGTCTTTAATATGTCTAAAAGACGTAAATTTCAGACGTCTTAAAGACGTCCATTTTAGGTCCTAAGACGTTCAGACCTAAAATGAACGTACAATGGACGTCTTTAAGACGTCGTGTGCTATCTGGGTAGACAGCGGATTATATGGATATAAAAATGATTAAGTATTACTTGAAACAATAAAAACGTTAGAAGAATCTAAAAACACTGAGTTTGAATAGAAAAATATGTATAATCATGTATATTCAAGGTCATTGAAATCGGCGAAGAATCTCCTATTCCGAATAATTTGCCACTGCATTTATTTAGATTTTAGAATTTAACACTATACCTACCACCACCAGTTCAATTGACCGGCCCTAGATTATTTATTTTAAAATTGCAAACACACGGACACATATAATTTCGGTAATGCTATAGTTGTGCATTTCACAGTATCATTTTGTCTGCTTTTCGCACTTCCCCAGCAGTCTCGTTCTTTCTCATTTAGGCGAACCCTTTCGCTCTCTATCTCACGGTTCACGATCCTCCCCAGTCTCGATCCTGCTGAGGAACAGCATCGACTACCTTTGCACCCCGTTTGCACCCCTCTCACCCCTCAGGATATCGCCGACACCATTGGCCTAAGCAAAACTCGGCGCCGCGCCGTACCGCTCTAATACGGTCTCACGATCGACGGGGCCATGAGCGTCGTAAAACTCGATTTACACCGAGAATTTACACACAAACACAGGGAGAGAGAGAGAGATAGAGAGGATACAGCCAAACCTCTGTTAGGCTCTGTTAGGCAGACGCCTACGCGTTCCTACGGTTCTCTCTTTAAATCTTGAGGATACACACGACCT